>OV815290.1:10605360-13005360 GCA_929108145.2 Limnephilus rhombicus | reverse complement strand
AAAGTCCGAGTGGGAACGCGCGAGGGGAAGGGGATGTGGGAGAGGAAGGGGAGGCGGAAGAGGAACGGGATGAATGGGAAATGACACGCAGGAAGAACCAATTTATTTAATAAGTGGCATAGCAACGCACGTCGGGAACTCGCTAGTATTTTATATAAAATAAAAATAAATTATTTACTATTTACACTTATATATTTTTTTTTTAAATATTCAAATCAACAATAATTAAGTTTCATTCAATTATTTCCACCGGACTTTGTAGAGTTGAGGCTGACAGAGGCAATGAAACTAAGAAGAACTACCTGGCCATTCACATCTGCTATAAATACTAGAAATGAGTCGTTCAATTTCTATATCCGCTATATCAACTTTCACTGATTCGGAGAAAAACGCAAAAAACGGTCACATCTCTAGTGTAGACAAAAATTTGCTTTTTTATATTTTTATATAATGAATTGGAGTAGTATACATTTGAAAAGTGTCCATTTTTCAATCTATGTCTAGAAATATTTAAGTAATTTGGATAAATAAAATGGATGTAGCGGATTTTGATACTCACTTCGGAATTTGTATGGAATATAGAGGCTTTTGAAACTCAACTGACCTGAGGGGCGTGTTTCTACACCCACCATCTTGGTAAAAATAACTGCTCGTGCTTGGTTGAATTCCGATATAGCGGGTTTTGAAAGTAACTTCTTGAATGATATACACTATATTTATAATGTTTTATTCCCTCTACAGACTGCATAGAGCTGGCAGAGAAGATTCACCCGTGCCAAGAAACACGCTCCGGTTGGACTCGGGGGGATATCTGTCCTCCACTCACACCAGACTTGAATATGACATATCACCAGACTCCTATGACAACTACAGCAGAGGCCCCTTACTTAGTAAGTAACAGGTTGATTTAATTATTATTTTTTAAATTAACCCCACATGAGGCCTATGCGGAAAATAATTTCCCTCAGGGCCTATGTCATATTTGGGGATTTTGTGTGGAGGGTCTCTTTAAGGAAAGAATGAAGAGGAACTTCTGGGATGCCATGGTCTCACTGGCTCCAGATGGTTCCACATTAACAAATGGTGTATTTTGAACTCCTGTGCGGTATACATATAAAAATAATATGAAATAACAAAATTAAAATATATTTTTAGAGCAATAATTAAACTCGCATAGAAAATAATATTTGGATGTCGTGTTGTGTTCCCAGGGACTAATTGGATCAGGTCAGAGAGGCGCCATTTCCTGGCAGAAACGTTCTGTAAGTCTAGTGAGTGACCGGTGGGTGTTGTGTTCTGCATACTCCATTGTGGACATTGGGTGAGTTTATTGTTTCTTCATTTTAAAAGACATAGACAAACGTATTGGTTTAATATTACAATTGAGAATATTTGAACAATTAAGCCTTGAAACTCGCACAATACACGGTGACTAGAAACTCGTGGTATAGGCGAGTAACTGGTGAATCTACTTCGAATATTTATTGACTGAACGTAGCGAAGTCGTGTTTTAATTTCATCTACATGTACGTTTGTTTGTATATTCGTTTCCAGTTCAAGATTTTTAAAATATTAGGTTTTCAAATGTAAAATCGTCGTGCTTCTTTGGACTCTCTTTTCGTATTTGTTCAATATTATAATATCTACCTCCCTTAAGAGAGTTTGAGAAAATAATTATCGTTGAGTAGGCGACAAAACATGAAGAAAAAATTCTTAAATCGATAATTTTTTTTTTTTTTCAGTTCTCATGACTTTACTAGTAGGTTTGTAATTCTGTAACAATAAACCTCAAGTCCAAATAGACACGTTTCTAATTTTCTAGTATTTGTTTACGCCTTGATGGCTTTTACATGTAAGGTAAATTGTACAGGAGCATTAAACAAGTATGTAGAATCATAACAAGTATATAGTACAGAAAATAATAAACAGAGCATGACAGACATAAGTTGGCACAACGCAAGTAGGTATGAGTATTCGATAAGTAATTTATTAATAAAGGAGTACAGCCAGCATATTCATATTTGGGCTCAGGCTATAATAGAAGTTTCAGAAATTATTGTAACAATATTACACAAAACATGATTACAAACATACTCGAAGCAAACCGGTTGGCAGAGATGTAAAACGATTTTTAGGGTTAATATAAAAATACTGGTAATAATGATAAGGTTTGCTGACGATATTGCTATGGTTGCTGAAAGCGAAGAAGAACTGCAAGAGGCCTTAACAATCATGCAAATCATTCTTCGAAATAATTACAACATGAAGATAAATAAAGACAAAACAAAGTTGCTGACTGTAGGTCGAACGCAACATCAGATGAGAGTAGAGATGTCAGGAGTTCCACTAAAGAACACCAAGGAGTTTGTCTACCTCGGGAGCAAAATAACATGGGACGGTCGGTCTAAGAGCGAGGTCGACAGCCGTATACACCAGGCATTCAATAAAAGGTCGAAAATAATAGAATCGAATAATATAGACCTAAACCTGAGAATACTCCTCATCAAGACCTATGTATGGAGTATCTTGATGTACGGCTGCGAAACATGGTGCCTATCCGAAAGAGATAAACGGAGACTAGAGGCTTTTGAGATGTGGTCCTATAGAAGACTATTAGGAATTTCCTGGAGAGACCGCATCACAAATGAGGAGGTTCTCCAAAGAATCGAAGGAGGAAGGCACCTGCTCAGGACCTTGTCCGAAAGGCGCGCAAGATGGATCGGCCATGTAATAAGACAAGAAGGCCTCTTGCATGCCATAATGGAGGGTATGACCGAGGGGACAAACGCTAGGGGACGCCCACGCCGAGAGTACCTGGAGGACCTGCTGGTGGACTTGCGCTGCTCATCATATGCAGACTTCAAAAGAGCCGCACAAGACAGGGAAGAGTGGAAGAAACGTATAGATGAAATTGCTGCAAACCAATCCCACGATTGAAACCAGAGAGAGATAAAAATACGTAGATTTCTTGTAATTTAAAAAATTATTTTTGTTGTGCCATTATAAATCTACGTAAATTTGTTATTAATAGTTATTATTATGAAAGAAATAAAAGGTACACAGCAATTAAATATATAAAGAATGAATTAGGAACCATGAAAGTAGTTACAGAGGAATGTGTATTAAATTTTTTTCTGTCAATTTGAAACATTTAAGATTTTTTTATGTAAGTTTGTTATTATTATGAAAACATATATATAAAAATAAAAGGTACACAGCAATAACATATATAAATAAGTAAGTAGGTACTTTTAAAGTAGTTACAGAGCAGTGGGTATTAAATTTGTTACTGTTAACAATAAATTGAATTTAATAAATAAAAACCATTATTTCTTCTGAAGCATGAGATTTATTAATAGGTACTTAAATACCTAACTACTTTAGTATAAACCGAACACTTTATATAAGATTCAAAGTTCAATTTAAAAAATAATTATACATTTTTTCCAAAGAAACGTCACTACCGGCCGTCGGAAGAAGTACTTCCCTGCTGACATCTAACGATACCATTTGAAAGCTTTTCAATACATTACAGTTATGAACATAATATTTAGCATTAAAGAAGCGGATTTTAAGCAGTAATCTTTGTTGCCACTAGTATGGTTATTATTTTATTTTTTTATACTCCATTTTTACAAATGCACCAATTACATTGATGCAATTAATTTTAAAACGCATTAAAACAAAAAAATTTGTAATCTTTTTAAAAGAATGAAAATTTCAAAATAAGTGAATCAACTGCTTTTCTTTCAAATATAAAACCATAACAAGTAAGTATGTTATACAGAGCAGATGAAAGGAGTTCATGAGCTCATGAAAAGCATATGACGTAGTGTGATTGTATTAGACTCAGTGGTGCTCAAACGGTCGACCGCGATCGACCGGTCGATCGCGAGTGCTTTTTGAGTCGATCTCGAGAAAAATTTGCCGATGTAAATAGATCTATTCAGACTTTATCAGACATATTTTTTTTTTTTTTACATGAGCTCCACACAGGAGGCGCTGAGGAAAATAATTTTCCTCAGGGCCTATGTCATCTTTGGGGATGCTGTGTGGAGGGTTTTTTTAGGAAAAGGAAGGAGATGAGAGTTCTGGGAAGGAAAAGGGTTTAAGGGGTGGGTAGAAATCTGGGGTTCAGTGTGTCTTGGTCATCCGCCTCCAAGACCTAGACAAACCTCACCCCATGAACCCGGGCACCCCTGCTAAATCACCAAACGTAGCGAACCACTTGAGGTGACCTATGGCAGAGGTGTTGGTTATCCAATAAAGGTTCCCGGGGCGGCGGTACCCATTCCCGCCTCCCAAATTGAAGGAAAACATTATCTTATTCGAAATGCAGTTATAAAATTTTTGTTGCAGACTATGCATGTGCTTCCAGAATAAAAAAAAACATTTTCATGTTTAGAGCGTAGTTTTAATTCGCCGCATACAGATTTAATTTAAACCAGTTTTGTGTTCATAATGTAAAATTCGAGTTGTGGATTCATCTGCCGACACATTTCGAAGGAAAACGTTCTCTTATTCGAAGTGCTGTTATAAAATTCTAGTTGCAGACGATTTATGTACTGCCAGAATAAAGAAAAACCATTTTCATCTGGGTATAGTTTTAATTCGCATTAATTTAATTTAGTCTAGTTCATGATGTAAAATTTCTGTTTTAATATTTCGAAGGCAAACATTCTCTTATTCGAAGTGTAGACATAAAATTCAAGTTGCAGACCATGTATGTGCTGCCAGAATCAAATAAAAACCATTTTTATGTTCTGAGTGCATTTTTAATTCACCGCGTACAGATTTAATTTAAACCAGTTTTGTGTTCAAAATGTAAAATTCTATGTGGATTCAGCTGTTAACACATTTCTAAAAAAAAAAGCATTCTCTTATTCGAAGTGCAGTTATAAAATTCTAGTTGCAGACTATTTATGTACTCACAGAATCAAAGAAAGACCATTTTTATGTTCTGAGTGTAGTTTTAATTCATTAATATATTGGAAGAATACTCGTCACATGTGATATAATAAAAATCGTTATAAAATGAGGTCGCAATTAAAAAAAAAGATTTCTATCCCCACCCCCCGGCGCTTTACCCTGTCAGAGTCGATCGATCGGAGTCTAATAATATTGAGGTAGATCGCCAGAAGTTCAAGTTTGAGCACCCCTGTATTAGACAATTAGAATAAAACAAGAGAAATTTTATGCACACAACAATCTTTGTTTCAGCACCAATAATGTTCAGTTTGTCGGATTGGGCGGGAGCTTTACACCCCGGTACAATCCAGATGAGATATATGGCGTCACAACAAAACACATGCACCCGCTTTATGATAGAACTAACATCAAAACATACAACGACATCGCCCTTCTTCAGCTAGACAGAGAGTAAGTATTTCGTCTATCTAAAATACGTTTGTTTCTGGGTTTATACATATATACCTATGTATGGGGATTATGCGTTGCTACACCATTCATCCGTTTGATATGAAACTTTGGAGATTTAAAGTGTGCATGCCTGCGATGGTTTCTATATACGTAGTGAGTCCTGGCATCATGAAATTATGCATCGCTAACCGTTCATCCGATTGCGATGAAATTTTGCGGATTTGATGTGTGTTTGCCCGCGATAGTTTCTATATATAATAGCTCTGGCGTCATGAAAATGCGTTACTAAACCGTTCGTCCGATTGCGAGGAAACTTTGGTGAGTTGTTGTGAGCGTGCCTGCGAAGGTTTCTATATTTACTGGTGAGCTCTGGAATTATGAAATTTGTGTAAAAAAATTGCAATATGTGGCACTCGAGCTGTTTGAAAACTGAATGTACCGGGACTGAATGTATGGAATGCGGGAGGGGGGAAGGGGGTGGGGGGAACCCGGGAGAGGAGAGGGGAATGAGAAAAAATGATCGCCAATATTTCCAATATCAAATGATCAGGTGACAGACACAAGTGGAATGTTCACGTGTCTCTTGCGTCATGCCGGAATATCGGCATACCTCACTTAAAAGGAATATTATTGTATCGTAATCCCACACAAGCACAACAGTTTTTTAAAATTAATATTATTAAAAAAATATATATTCTGTAATTTACAATTTTCCAATTCCAGGGTGACATTTACAAACAGAATTTTACCAGCATGTCTGCATACGGGCACCTCTCTTCCTGACAGTGGCTTCATACTAACTGGGCCGGAATATCCATCCAGAACTCACTACAAGGTTAGAACACTTCTCTCTGCCTTCATGATGAACAATGACCAATGATGTGATAGTGACAAGATTGACAGCTGTCGCCGATACTAAATGTACATTTAAAAAAAGTCTAACAATCACGCCGTTTTTCCACAGGGGTGGGCAGAGAGGATGGACTGCCATACACATCTAATTTTAACACACACTCCTTGCTTAACTCATATTCGTACATCGTCTCATACATAGGTACTCTTCTGTTATTCTGAATCTCGAGATGACCCAACTCAAGTAAATACTTGATTCATTTGGTCGTGACATGTCTTTCTAGAGAGTCCCACACTCCTTTGACCATTCACATATACGTCTTATATTCTCCTGGCACTCCTATCTCCGTCCATCCGCTCTACATGCCAAAACCGTCTGAGCTTTCGTTTATAAAACTTTTTCTCTTAAAATTTGTTCTCACTGCTTTTTACAATGCTTACATTATTATATACTTTAACAATCTTCCAAAGTTTATGGTTTTTCTACCACTCTAAAGAGGTGCAAACGTGCAAATATATCGAAAATTGATTTTATTTTATAAAAAACAAATGTTGATTAAAGTACACATTTCAAAGATCTCCGTGGTCCAGTGGTTAAGATCCTCGACGACAAATTAAGAAGTAGCGGGTTCAAATCCTTGCCTGTAATTTCACAACAAATTATAAAATCATTAAAAGTATAAAAAAGTTAATATATATATTCCAGGGTGGATGGAACTCTCAGTATCACCCTGGTAAAAGACTGAAGAAAGAATGGGTTTTGTCGTATTCGCACCTTGTCCTTCCCCCTCCCTCACTTCCTTCAACTTCACATACCTACATTAGGAATGCCAGAGTCCCACTGGGCACTGACTCTAGACCCGTGGTCGTCAAACTGCGGCCCGCGGGCCGCATGCGGCCCGCGGCGCATGTTTGTGCGGCCCGCTCAAATATCTGGCGTTTTCTTTTAAAATATATTTTTTTTTCACGTACAATTATACTTTGCGTTTTTTGCGGCCCTCACAAATATCTGCCGTTTTCTTTTTAAATATATTTTTTTCATGTACTTACATTTATACTTTCCGTTTTTTGCTTCCCACTCAAATATCTGCTGTTTACTTTTAAAATATGTTTTTTTTTCATGCACAATTATACTATCCGTTTTTATGCGGCCCGCACAAATATCTGCTGTTTTCTTTTTAAATATTTTTTTCATCTACAATTTTATAGTATCTTTTTTTTTCGCGGCCCGCACAAATATCTGCCGTTTTCTTTTTAAAGATATATTTTTTCACGTGCAATTATAATATCCGTTTTTAAATATATTTTTTTTCATGTACAATTATACTATCCGTTTTTTTGCGGCCCGCACAAATATCTGGCGTTTTCTTTTTAAATATTTTTTTTCATGTACAATTATATCTACTATCCGTTTTTTTGCGGCTCGCATAAATATCTGGCGTTTTCTTTTTAAGTATATATTTTTTCATGTACAATTATATTATCCGTTTTCTTTCAAATATTTTGTGTATGTACAAACATGATTTTAAAACGTTGATTTTAATTGATTGACATTTGATTTAAAGTCGCCCAGTTGGTTTTTGAACACAAAGTGTACGTCATAGGTTCTCGACGTGGGCGATAACGCCCCCCTGTGGTCGTTTGAGACTTTCGGGGGGGCAGTAGAAGACCCAGAGAAAATTAGAGGGCGTAGAGATGGCACAGTGTAGGTACAAAAAGGTCTAAAAAAGACCAAAAAAACACGCTTATCATGTACTAATTAAAGCAAAGTAAACTTTAATATTGGTTAATTTTTGTTATTGTATGTATTGCAATAATTTTTATCACGTGTGCGCAAATTCACACATTCAATAGTTGGGGAATTGGATGAAAATTGAACTGAAAGATTCCATTACGTGCATTATTATTATTAAGAATTGACACTACATCACGAACACAAAAAGGAAGGAGGTGTAGCAACCCGGTACTTAAAAAGAAGCTTTTTCAACTTGCTAAAAAAAGATACAACCCCCCCCCCCCAAAATCATAAGTGTGCGGCCCGCGGTGATACCTCACATTGTCCTATGTGGCCCTTGACCAGAAAAGTGTGACGACCACTGCTCTAGACGGTTAGGAGCAGTTGGGAGACTTGTGCTGTATTCACAATAAAAACATAAATACCTCACTTTTTATATTATTGCAACACGCTCTTGGGATAGCGCGGTAGAAAAGTTTTATGTTTTTGCTTTATTATTCCCACTAAGTATAACATTCCCACTGGATAAAACAATCAGTTCGTACGTTTTTCAATATTTCAGACAAGCGTGCAGAGAGTATCTCCGGAGGAATGCTCCAAAGTGTTTCCCGCTGGCAGCTCTTTTCACCCTCTCGGCGTAAAGCATGACCAGGAGATATGCAGCCGCCCAGTCAACACAGCCGGGCGATGTCAGGTATGTAGCTCTGGGATGCATTGTAAACCAAGCTTCTAATAATATTGATTTTTTTAATTTATTTTTATTATTTATAACTTTTCTGTAAATATTAACAGTAAAAGAAATTTAATAATAACACAAATGTAGTCATGCAAAATTAGGAACATAGAAGTAAAAAAAGTGGTCACGTTAGGAACATGCAAGATAATCTCTTTCAACATAGACATATTCCGCCTTACTCATAATCGCAGAATAAGATGATAACACGATAGTGTGAAGGGGTTAGGTGAAATTGTCGTACAAATTTCACCTAACCCGTTCGTATTATCGTGGTATTATCTTATTCTGAGATTATGAGTAAGGCGGATTGAGTATAATACCAGAGATTGGCTTAAAAAAATGTTTACTTACATAAAAATATTTTTCCGCGGTTTTAGGTATTGAAATTGAGATGTGTACCAAATTGTATAAATATAACGCTATAAATCGAGCAAAAATATATGAAATTAGTAATTAATTCACTTAAAGTTGCATAAAAATTCAAATATCGAAAACGAGTCATGATTGACTGGCAACATTGTGACGCCACAAGGCACCCATCGAGTCTCACGTGAAGTTGTTTTGTTCCGGTTGCTGGTTTGAATAAGATTGACAGTCATTATCGCTTAGTTGCGTATCCTAACCCCATTTGTTTGCATAAAACATATATGGTAAACACATACTATCATAACAGACAGTGGTTTCTACAAGGACAATCTGATAATTTGCCAAAAATCGACGCAATTATGATGGCAGTTTTTTAATGGACCTTTTCATCGCATGACACCGCTTTTTACATATAATAACATCATTTGGGACGTTTATAAATAGTTTGGTGTTGAAGATGTTATATTTTTACTCTTTGGTATAATAAAATATTTATAAAGGGTATTTACGGACATTTTCTTCGAAAAACCAATGATCAACTGAAGACTGAGTACTGGATTACGACATATTATGTCAGCTGTCAAGCAGTGCGCAGTGACGTCACAAGATAAAACCATGCAAAGCAGGCGTTTTAGCCCTAATTTGAAATGTGAATATTCAAAACGTTGTTGAAGGACTATTCCTATCGTAAAAAAATTATTTGAATATTTCAGTTTGTAATTTTTTCATTTAATTTTTGGTAAAAAAAAAAGTGATTGTACCCTATTATAATTATCTTAAATATAAAAATGAATCGCTAAATGTGTTGCTAAGCGCAAATCTCGAGAGCAGCTGAACCGATTTCGCTAATTCTTTTTTGAGAATATTCCTTGAAGTACGAGGATGGTTCTTACGGAGAGAAAAATTAAGAAAACTGCGCAGAAAATTGGATAATTTCAGAAAACATCGCACGTTTGACAGTTTTCGTATTTGAGAATGACAGTTTGCAAAACAATGATTGCTCAATCAGGATTCTATTTTTGAAAATCTTTAAGTTGATAAATTTATTTAAAGTAGGTACTCCCCTAATAGTTTGAATCGAGTCAAGAATTTTAGATATTTTAAATAGGTACCTATGTTAGGTACCAAATTTAATATACATGAAAAATGGAAATTTGAATAAAAATTGTAAAAGGTGGCACGCCGGCTGTTTAAAAACTGAATGTACTGGGATTGAATATATGGAACGCGGGAAGAGGGTTGGCGGGACGAGGGAGCGGGAAAGGGAAGAGGGAAGGCGGGGAACGCGGGAGGGGAAGGGGACGTGTGAGGGGGGAGGGGAACTCGGGAGGGAGAAGGGGGAAGGGGGGGGGGGAGTGGAGTGGAGTGGGGAGAGGGAAGGTGGAGGTGACGGAGTGGGAATGCGAAAGGGAAAGAGGACCCACGAGAAGAAGGGGAGGAGGAAGGGGAACGGGACGAATGGGAACGGACACTCAGGGAGAAACAATTTCTTTATTAAATTAAATAAGGTAATTGCCATGCATGTACCATCTAGAACAGTTAACATAGATTCCAGGTACCCCCCATGGTACAGCGCTGTCTTAAAAAAAGTAATTAAAGATAAACTTAAATTCCACAAAAAATATAAAATTTATAACCGCATCTCTGACTATCAAACTTTCTCTCTTCTCCGAGAACGACAAAAGCGTATGGAGAAGGTGTGCTATGATAATTTCATTAATATGGCCGAAATTAATATCAATACCGATCCCAAACACTTCTGGACCTTTGTTAAATCTAAGCAAAGAAGCTCTGAACTACCTAACAATATGTTTCTTAACTCCCAGCGTGTATCGGGTGGAGAAGCTATAAGTAACTTATTCAACATACATTTTCAATCCTCCTTTGAATCCCCCGCCCCGTCCACCTCGTCTACCAATCGAATATATAATCCAAACACCTCAGTACTAAATCTTAATAATGTTTATATAGACACTGAATTAGTTTGTAAATCTCAAATCATTAGATCCTACCAAAGGCAGTGGGCCTGATGGTATACACCCGGTATTTTTAAAGAATTGCGCTAATGTTTTATGTTATCCGCTAAGTCTAATATTCAAAACTTCTTTGTCTTCTGGTATTTTTCCACTAGAATGGAAAAGTTCATATATTGTGCCTATATTCAAAAAAGGCGACAAACACAACATAGAAAATTACAGACCAATCTCTAAATTAAATGTAATGGGTAAACTTTTTGAAAAGATTGTTTTCGATATCATTTTTCCTTGTATACGACCACACATCATTTCGAATCAACACGGCTTCGTGAACAGAAAATCAACAGAAACTAATCTATGCGAATTTGTTGACACAGTCCTTGTTGCTATGGATAACGGTTTTCAAGTCGATGTAGTCTACACAGACTATTCCAAAGCCTTTGATAAAATTCCACACAGCATTTTAATTGAGAAAGTAGAAGCAATGGGTATACACGGTGACCTCCTTCGTTGGTTAGCCTCTTATCTCGACAATCGTACACAAGCTGTAACTGTACTGGGGTTCTGCTCTAGCTTTGTCCCCGTAACCTCACGAGTTCCCCAAGGATCTCACCTTGGCCCCCTTTTATTCAACATTTTTATGAACGATGTTAACAAAACTATTCGTAATTCTCAGCTGTTCCTATATGCGGATGACAAAAAGATTGTCAAAATCATTAAATCTGAGATGGATTGTATAGAGCTCCAGGATGACCTGAACTCCCTGGTCAATGTGTATTGTTTAGAAAACCGCCTTCTTTTGAATGCAGATAAATGTTCCGTCATATCTTATTCTCGAAAGAAAAACACTATACTATATCCGTAAATAATTAAAAACAATCTTTTAAATAGGGTAAATGAAATTAAAGATCTTGGAGTTCTATTAGACAGTAAGCTTCTTTTTCAATCTCACGTCGAGCACATCACGTCTAAGGCTTTGAAAATGCTAGGATTTATACTTAGAGTAAGTTCTGTTTTCAAAAATCCACAAACATTTAAGATTCTCTACATATCATACGTCAGAAGCCACCTAGAGTATGCTTCAACAGTATGGAACCCCCATTGTTCTACATATAAATCAAATATAGAAAGAGTCCAGAAAAAGATTTTGAAATATGTTTCGTTTCGCATGCGAAATGATGTAAATTATGTCTCTATGAACCTCAAAACCCTTGATCAACGCAGAGATATCAGAGACCTAGTAATGCTTTATAAGATAATCCACAATTTTATTGATAGCCCTTACCTATTACAAAATATCAATTTCAGATGTCCAATAAGAGTCACTCGATCTCCAGACATATTTTATATTCCTAAGAGCAATGCTAATTATCTTCAAAATGTGTTTATAAGAAGAAGCTGTAGCACTTTCAATAGATTATGCACAGACATTGACATGTTTAACACGAACCTTGCTAACTTCATAAAATTCGTAAAAAGTAATATTCAACGGAAAACTTAATGTTTCATTAATTCCTTATCTTTCTTTTACATTTTCATTTTTCTTCATTTTCATTACATTTTCTTTTTTGATTTCAGCAGTTTGAAAATACATTTTTTGTAGATTTAAGTGAGTAGATGCACTTTTTCAGAACTGTTTATATTACATACATATATTGTTTTGTTTGTTTTTTTTTATTTT
Source organism: Limnephilus rhombicus (assembly GCA_929108145.2). Lineage (NCBI taxonomy): Eukaryota > Metazoa > Arthropoda > Insecta > Trichoptera > Limnephilidae > Limnephilus > Limnephilus rhombicus. The sequence goes on along the minus strand of OV815290.1, from coordinate 12,992,635 downwards.
TATTATGGTCTCAAATTTTTATGTCGTTATTTTATTGGTCAATGATATGACTATCTCTAACACTGTTATATATGAACCTGTAATGACTGTTTATAACGCTAATAAATAATAAAAAAAAAAATAGCAACGCATGCCGGGACCAGCTAGTTAAAAATATATTTTGCCCTATCTACTGTTTTAATACAGGGAGGGCAATAAAGTTTGGTTTTTTTATACCGAACGGGGGAGGAAAGTGAAGCCACTTGCGGGCGGCTTCTAGCTTCTTGGAAATTTAGTCACAATGGATCACTTAACGGGAGAGCAACGCGCTTTTTGGGTAAAATATTTTTACAAAAGTAATGAGTTTTACGACACTGCACGCCGTCTATTTCGTTCGATTCACCAAATACCGAGTATTAATCAGTGATAATACTTTCATAGAGAGTATAACCGTAGTTAACGAAATTTCCCTAACAAGCTGGTCTCGTGCAGAGGAAATATTCTATTGCCTCCCCGAAGTTCGGATCTACCTCCAGCCGATTTTTTATGGAGTTATCTTACAAGTCGAGTCTATGTAAATAAATCAGTGACGATACTCCAATTAAAGGAGAACATCCCTCGATAAATGTTCAACAACCCCAAGCTTTGTGTCGAAAAGTTTAAAAAAAATCTAAAGGCAAGGTTAGAGGAGCGCCAGCGGCGAGATGGCGGCCATTTTGACGAAATTATTTTTACGAAATGATTGTTCAGCATATATTGCTCTATTTGTTCTCAGGACTGGTATTTCGGCCTCCCGTTGATTCTACCCAACAGCCACAAGGTGGCCTGCACCCACTTACTGGTTGGGTTGGCGTGCTGGCGGCACACTTCTCCCTGCACATACACCAACGCCCGCATATCTAGCTTCGTTCCCTGGATAGAGGGTATCGTGTGGCCGTAAGGCGTTGTTGTATAGAAGGTTGTAATAGATCACTTTTTTATATAATTTTTTCACATAATCTTTTAACAGAAATTACTTTCCTTAGACACTGACAAATCCACTGGCACAGAAAATATTCCACCAATATACCTCAAAAAATGCTCTAATACATAATTTAAACCACTCACATTATTATTCAACCGTCTCTTGATCCTTGGATACTTTCCAGACCGCTAGAAATCTAGCTTCTACATCTACAAAAAAGGAGACGACACTATTATAGCCAATTACCACCCCATTTGTATACAGTCGGTACTACCTTAGCTTTTTGAATCACTGGTCCTTGATGAAATCTATCCCAAATTAATAAAATTAATTGACCAAAAACAGCATGGTTTTATCAAAGGGAGATCTACCGCAATTAACTTAACAATATTTCAAAACTTCACAATACAATCTTTTGCAGAAAATAAACAAGTCGACTTGCATATATACAGACTTTTCGAGGGCATTTTACTAGGTATTCCATAAACTACTAATACAAAAACTATTTGCTCTAGGATAAGGGATTATATTCTTAAATGGTTTACTAGCTATTTATTAAATCGTAAACTGTTCGTCAAAATAAAATCTTGGATGTCGAAAGCTTTCTGGGCTACTAGTGGCCTACCGCAAGGTAGTCACCTTGGCCCGATTTTGTTCCTCATTTTCATCAACGATATAACCAATTGCTTCAACGATGTCGAGGTATTGCTCTTTGCTGATGACATCAAGCTATATTAGAAAATAGCTATAATAAGAAAATGATATAAATCATTGCCATATAATTCAGTCAAATAAAAGTAAGTTTAAAGATTGGTGCGTTCAAAATAATTTATTCTTAAATGTAGGAAAGTGCAAAACATTGATTTTCTTCAGAAATAAAAATCCTGTTTTATACGAATATTCCATCAATAACACAGCTTTAGAAAGAGTCACGGAAATGAGAGATCTTGGAATTGTTTTGGATGAAAAACTAAGTTTCGCCAATCATATCAACCAAATTGTAAACAAAGGTATGAAAGGCTTATACTAGGCTTCGTATAAAGAACAACCATAAAATTTAATTCCATACAAGCCATTGAATTATTATATGTATCTCTAGTTAGAAGCCTAACTCGGTAGTTTGGTCTCCATCTTACAAAATTCGCATTAATAACATTGAGCGAATACACCAAAAAAATCTGCGTTTTATAAATTTAAAATTAAATAACCCATCAGAAGACTTAAAATATAATTTATTATTAAATATTCTAAAAATGCACACACTAGAAGACAGACGTAAAATAAACGACTTAACATTTTTATTCAAAATACTTAACACAAAATTTGACTGTTTCGAACTCCTGCAACTCATAAACTTACGAACACCGACAGTATCTACACGACCAAATACACTATTCTACTGTAGCATTCATAAGCGGAACTACGTTGCCCACTCTCCGATACAACGATTTCGCACTATGGGAAATCAGTACTTTTAGGTGATGTTGACATATTGATTTTGTAAAAATTTTTTCCAAAACCATTCCTAAAGATATCTGTATTTTTGTAAATCTATGAAATCGCTGTATTTTTATGACTGGTGTGCTTTTTTACCTAATTTTATATTTATTATTTCTTTATCTGTTTAAAAATCATCTGTCATGTAAAACATGTAAAAGCCCTTTGGGCGTTAAATAAAAAAATAATAAAAATTGAAAAAAACAATCATTTCGTTTAAATTTGTTCCCAAGACTGTGTAAATGTTGTGCTAGGGAAAGAATTTCTGGAGGGGAAAGATGAAGAAGAAAGAAACTTAGAGTAAGATATACATGTGTTAAATGTGTTTCTTCTTTGAATGGTTACCCTTTTCATAAGCGGTGCTCATAGACATATGAATATTAGTAGACCTGCCCTAAGTGATAAAAGCCTATTATTTCCCCCCTGTTCCTTGGAACCGGCTGGGATTGAGTATGGCTTCGCGTGAATCTAAAAAATGTGACGTCATCATTCTTCTGCGAGCCAGCGTCGAGCGCTCGTCGGTGCATTTTACGAAATAACGCCGCAAAAACATGGTTTGTGTTTTGAAAACGTGTAAATATACAGGATGTCTGGGGGTAAAGTGCATTCACTTCAGGGGGTGATTCTACATGATGGTAGGAGTAAAAAAATATTAACAACTTTTTCCGAAATTCTAACATTTTTTCCCCATACAAAAATACGTACTTACTAAAAATCCTTAGTGTGAGGTACGATCTTACCTGCTGAGAGCCTGCCGGGCACGGTTGTGGCAATATTGCATGGTTGTGACTGGCCCGTATCGTATCAGCGGAAACTAATAAAGCTGGCCGCTCACGCCGGTCTAATTTTATCTTTTTACCATAAAACTCCCCCTAAAAGTTGGAATTTCGAAAAAAGTTACTTAACTTTTTTACTTATATTTTCATGTAGAATCACCTCTTAAGCACCTCGTTAATGCACTTTACCCCCGGACATCCTGTATACTATCACTCGAGATACATGGCGTGTGCTCGTTGATGTTTACGGGGTAAGTAAATTATGAAACATTTGTAAAAGTGTCCTAACTAAATACGGCAACAAAATATTATAGTCTGAAAATAAACGAATTTTACTATGCCGTATTTAGAATTCGCAAATTTGTTCAATACGCGGCGAGCAATTCGCGCTCCTATGTAAAAAAGGTCTATTCATTGAAAAGCAGAGTTTACTTTTAAGAACTAAATGGTGATATTATAATGCGAGATGCCTATATACTGTCATATTGAGTTTTCGACGAATCACATATCTCCAAAGTCATCTTCCCGCTCTGTGCCCCGCTGTAGTTGTTGTCAACTCCTCACCTTTATGTTCTGGTCTATTAATATTCATATGTCTATGGCGATGCTACATGTTTGTACGATTAGTATGAATATAACGCAAGATTCGTAGAAAATGCGTTTAAGGCGCCGTATCCCCACTCAAAAAGAAGAAGATGGAGAGGTATGTAATTACGAATGTTGGAGAGAGTGCGCTAATATTTAAAATGGTAAAATTGAAGCGAAAATTGTGAAAATGTTAAATAAAACACGACTCGTTTAAAATAGAGCAAAAAACCTCTCGTGTGCTAAAACAGCATTTAAAAAAACACTGAATTTTTTCATATATATAACTTGTAAAATAACTGAAATAGATGTGAAAATAATAATTTTTGGAGCATACTTTGCAATTTTTTTCTATCGAGGGAATTTCATATAATTTGCGTTGCGACGTGGGAATGTATAGAGATTATCTTAAAAAATAACATTAAGGGGGATGTGTAAGAAATCGGTAGAAATTCGGTTAGCGGCGGCTTAACAAGAGCTCATACGGGACTTTTTTGAAAAAAAAAACTCGTCGGGCTTTTGCGAAATTTCGAACGCGTGACGTAGCTTGAAGTAAAATACTGCCAAATTGTATTGCAATTAATTTAAATCACCCAGTGGAACATGGACTTCAAGCTACGTCACGAATATTTAGTCAATCACCGATCTACCCCCTCGATGAGATCAACACATTTTCTACGAACCTTGAATATAATGTGTCTTGAATTTTTACGTAAAACGTGTTTCTACGTAATTTTTATTATGTACCTTAAAAACAGGATCTCAATTTTTATATTTCTGTTTTTATCCATGATGCATGTAAGTAAGTCTAAAGTCATGGTATTTGAAAGAGAGAGTATGAAAACAATGTGCAACATAGTTGTGAATGTTGAGAATTTGGAGCAGGTGGATGAGTTTGTGTACTTGGGAAGTATGTTTACGAGAGATGGAAGGGCTGACAGAGATATCGAAAGAAGGGTAAATGTAGGCAACTCTATTAATGAAGGACTGAACGCCGTTGGCGCCAACAAAAGACTGTCCAAAGAAGCGAAGTTAGCCGTCCATAATGGAGTGCTGGTACCTACCCTGATGTATGGCAGTGAGACTTGGAACTGGCAGAGGAAGGATGAAAGTAGACTGAATGCTGTAGAAATGACATCCCTGAGGCGTATGTGTGGTAAAACCATGTACGATCGTGTGAGAAATGTGGAGATCCGCGAAGAATGCAAGGCTGATGTATGATTAAGAAAGGGACGCTCAGATGGTTTGGGCATGTAGAGCGAATGAACGAGGAAAGGAGTGTAAGGAGAATATATGACGCAAATGTGAATGAAAGAAGAAGTCGGGGACGCCCGAGAAAGACATGGCACGACCAAGTGAATCAGATACTTGAGTCGGGCCATGTGAAAAGTCGGAATAATAGAAGAGCATGTACGAGTATGTGAACGAGGCAAGGAGTGTGTGCCAAGATCGAGTTGTTTGGTGGCCCGTCCTCTCTGCTTACCCCTGCGGAGAAACGGCGTGATGGTTAGTTAGAGTCTGTCAAATAAGAGTAGAAAATATAAAAAAAATGAACTACAAAATTAGTACGCTGGCAACACTAATTTACCTGTCAAATATTATTTTAAAGTGCAATGACACTAAAAATGCAGAACGCCGTATACACATTTAAAAATACATTTTTTTGTTTCTAAAAAAAATTAAATCGAGGAAGTACTATTGTTAAGGTACCTACTTAATCACATACATTTGATTAAATTGTGTTCTACAAAGTGATTGGCTTCCATTTAATTTAACATAAATTTGAATTTAACAGTTGGTAGAAAGGAAGAATCATTAATGGTGAGTTTAGTTCAGCGCCGGATCTGCCATACGTTCAAAAACGTGCAAAAAACCTGGCGCCAACTCCGAAGGGGCGCCGTGAGGAAATAAATAAATATTAAAATTTAGTTATAATATTCCCTGAATCGTTTCAATATTACCCATAGTACGAAATAATTATTACGCTCTAGCAACACTTTCCAAAGAAACAGAATGCGCACGCATAAATAAACCAGTCATGCGCACGCATCAGGTTGGTTTACGGCTTACGAATTTATAGTCAGTTACATAATGTTTTTACAAATTCCATATATTTAGTTTAAACGTAAGATCTATTTTTTCATATATCTTTTACGACGAATGGGTGCGATCCAAATTCAAAAACCAATGTTTTTGTTCGAGAACAAACAAACCGACCGCCTTTCAAAATGCTGACAATTTTAGTTAGCGTACGCTCGCTATTGTTTTATTTTGTACGATTTAAGTCTCTAGGACAGGGGTGGGGAACCTTTGTAGCGTCGCGGGCCATTTAATGTCCATACTTTAACCCGCGGGCCGCACTCCGATTCCGTCTCGGGGGGGGGGGGGGAGCCACATTCGAATCAAAGAACTGCCAACACTCTTCAATAACTCCACACATAGTCTGCAACCGGAATTTTATAACTGCACTTTGGACACGAGAATGGATTCCGTCAAAATTCATCAGCAGATGAAACTACAACTGAAATTTTTCGTTGCATTCTGAACACGGAAATAGTTTCAATTGTGTTGGACAAACTGGCCGGTCCTTTAACATTAGATTCAAAGAACACATGCGATCGTTTAAAAATAATAATAAAATAGAATCACAATTTGCCAAACATCTCTTAGAAAACAATCACTCACTTAGTGATAATAATAAACCATTTCCGTTACACTTACAAAATAAAGGATGCAAACTCAATCTGTTAGAGCAGTTAGAAATTAATAAAAACTCTAATAATCAGAAAGCTATTTTAATTATTGAACAGACAAATATTATTCGCTCGCCACTTTTAGATATATTTAAACCCAGTCATCGTGGGTTATTCAAGAGTACAATGATGACCATTTCAAATATCAATTTATTATCAGTTTATTTCATAGAGTAATTAACGACGTTCAGTAAAATTTAAACAATCCAGAAATTGGGAAACTTAACCATTAATATTTCAGTCATTTTACTTAGAAGTTTAGGGGCACGGGTAATAAAAATAAAAAGCTATTCATTTTGTCATCATAAGTACGTGTCTAGAAATGACATAAATACATCGTCTGTAGTTGGTAACAAGCACAGTTTGATAATGCCTTCAGAGGGCGAAACAGCTGTAACGCATTAAAATAATTACGAAGCAGAAGCAGAACTTGCTTATAATAAACTATTTTTATACATTGAATAATAATATTGTTAAATAGGAATAAATAAAAAATAAAATGGAGTTATACAAAATAAACTTAAAATAAATTAAAACTACAAACTACACTCGGAACAGCTTTCCTCTAATTCTGGCAGCATGAACAACGAAACTAAAATTTTATAAATGCAGTTCCAACATAATAAATGCGTCAGTAAATGAAATCACACCTGATGCGTTTTCATTGCATTCTTAACACAGAACTGGTTTTAATTACAGGATGAATCTGTACGCGGGGAATTGAAACTATACTCAGAACTTAAAATTGCTTTCCTCCAATACTGGCAGCACATGTGCATATTATGCAACTACAAATTTATAACTGCACTTCACACACGAGAATGGTTTCTTACGAAACGCGTTAGCGAAATAGAACCCCACCTGGATTTTTTTCGTTGCATTTTTAACACAGATCTGGTTTTAATAATTTAAGTAAGTTTACACGCGGGGAATTAAAACTCCACTCAGAACATAAAAATGGCTTTCCACCAATTGCAAGAATTTTATAAATCCACTTCTAACACGAGAAAAATTAAAAAAAAAAATTAAAAAAATTAAATCCCACCTGGAATTTTTTCGTTGCATTTTAAACACAGAAATGGTTTCAGTTATAGGGTGAATCTGTACGCGGAGACTTAAAAATACAGAGTGTAGCCATTTAACTGAGTTTAAGCTAATACTGGCAGCACAAAAGCAACTGGAATTTTATAAATGCACTTCAAAAACGAGAACGGGTTTCTACGAAATGTGTAAGCAGACGAAACCACACATGGAATTTTTTTGTTGCGTTTTGAACACAAAACTGGTTTTTCCGTTAGAGCGAATTGGATTGTGAGTTCCCAGCTTTAATTAATACTACACCTAGAACACCAAAATGGTTTTACCTTCGAAATGGTTTAGGGTTAGCAGATGAATCCGCAACAGGAAATTGCATTGTGAACACAAGATTGGTTTTACCTTTAGAATGAATATGCATAGGACTCATAGGAGTCCACTAGTCAACCAGCTTTAATTAAATTGTACTCTAATTACGTGAATGGTTTTTCTACATTTTGTAGCATATTTATTGTCCGCAATATAATTTTATATTTATATTACTAATTACAATAAATTATATGTAATGAATTTTTTATGCCAGAAGTGTGGCAATTATCATGGAATTATTTTTTGTATTATATACAAAATGTTAAGGGACATGCTTGACTTTATAACCAGTGATTCCTGACTTTATTTGGGGAGATTGTTATATCTATCGCCTTGTAATTGAATAATTTAGTGCTGCAGATTATCAGGCACATTCGATGGTTCGACGTTGAACTGTGTATTAAATATGTTCTAATCCGTTTGCTCCCTTTTCACGTCTTTAAATCGTTCAGTAATTGCCTCACTTAATTTCGTGCACTCACCAGCGTATTAAAACGATCTAGAAGGCTTTGGAAAATGCGTCGTGTTATTCATTTCGAGTTACTTTCCACAGCCTTAATTTAGTTTCAAATGATTTCACGTTTCATTCAGTTTCAACTTTTCTTTTCTTCGTAGTTGTCATTAATGGGATTTTATTGATTGACTATACACTTTACTTCCGCAACGATGACTAGAAAATAATGTTTATGACAGACTGCTTAAGATTCCCCTCCGAATAGAGTTGCCAAAAATCCTGAAATATCGGGTCTGTCCCATACAAGAAAATTAAAAGTTCCGATGGAATTTCACTATCGTTTCACAATAAAAAATTTAAATAAAAGTAAAATTGGAGGTTTAATCATGTTTTTATTTGTATCTTAACTACTTGCTAGAAACGATTTTGTGATAACGTCTTAAAAATGTATCTAAAACACCGTGAAAAAATCATCCCTTTCTGTGAAATTTTTTGCGGTTCTTTCAGCGGGCCGCACCAAAAGTACCCGCGGGCCGCACCAAAAGGCCTCGCGGGCCGCAGGTTCCCTACCCCTGCTCTAGGAGAAGGTAGTTAAAGATCATTTTCTTATGAAATCTTCAGTAAATTCCATTAACAAAAACATCGCACGATTTGCAGGATGCAATGTATTACTTGTTGACAGTTTGATCATTGCAGATCATTGATTTGACATCTTATTTAAAGTTCATTAAATGTATAATTAATATCTATTAGATTTGTTGGATCTGTTATTTTGCGGTGTCAGTGTAAGCGTCTTGGGAGGAATGCAGATCCGGGCACAGCTTGTTTTTGGCAAAAAACCATGTTTGCACCGCGTTTTAAGTTGAAAACTTTAATCTGGAAGGTGAAAAAAAGTGCGGAAAGCAATAATTTTTTTTTTTTTGAATAAGTAATTAATTTTCAATTACGTTGTAAAATTTCACTTCGCGAACCGATACTTGCAGTCCGCCCGCCATTTTGTCACTAACCTAAGAAAAGAATGTGCATCTTTATAACGCCTACTCGCGTCAAGGCAAAAAAAACATCCCAGTTTTCAAGTAGTTCAGCGGTTACGCTAGGTTTGTGTAACATGGTTTGTGATTCTGGCCTACAATCTCACAAGACGTAAGCTAATTTTAATTTTACGTAATTGAAATTTAGAATGAAATATTTTCCACTTCCCCCAATGCAAATAGTTACCTTTTAATATAATTAAGGTGAATCAACATAACAGTGACAAAATGGCGTAGTATCGGTTCACGAAGTGAAATTTTATTTATACTTTAAACGGCTGTATCTCCCTCAATTTTGCCGAGCGTGCCTTAATTTTTTCTTTATTCAGCTTCTCCACACTTTTCTCATCTAGAAAGTGCCTTTTTATTAAATTTCCAAACTGTGCCCGGATCTGCATTTCACCCAGCGTCTTTCGTAAGCCGTTGATACCATACGTCAGTGTTTAGTGTTTGTATGGTGTTTGTTCGCTCAACACGGGAAATGCAAGGTACAAATTTGAGGTTATATTCTTATTAGTCAGAAGCTATAGATGCTATTCTTGTGTTGTACGTTGCCATGAGAACGTATTTGTATTTGCTTTTTCTATTAATATTCGCGTTGGGTATATACATAAACGCAGTAAATCTCAAGAATGTCTAATGGATCTAGTTCAGCTAAACCACCCGCTTTGTCTCGTAACCTATATTTTAAATCATGGTACGGGCGCAAACAAACAATTCGTAGTATTATTTTAAAGCATTACTTGCAAAAAGAGTTTTTCCTAAAATAGCACCATAATTTTATGTTTACCCAATAGATTCAGAGAGTATAGGGCTCCTGGCAATTCTCTCCTTTAAAAAAAACGAGTGTGAGAGCTACCGCCAGGTCTCTTGGAAAAGTTACACCCTTTATATGTCTTGATTTTATTTGATAAATTAGTGTAAAAAAAAAAAAAAAAAATTGGGGTGAACGAATTATTAATCAAAATAAAAATGTGGGGGGGGGGGGGGGGCGCCATCGGTACCGACTGCACAGGGCGCCAGATTTCGTAGATCCGGCCCTGAGTTTAGTTACTCTACTTTTAGAACTGAATGAATTATATATATATTCATTTCTAAAATTAGAGACATGATCTAAAGCCTGGACAACGCTACTAGGTACTTAAGCTAATATTAAATAAATGTGAGCAATTTCTAAAGTGTTCTTTATATTTTATTACAATATCGTTATTCTTCATTATGTTAACATAAAATTGTGAAGATATACTAATAAATACCTATATGCAATTCTAATTTGAGATCAGTGGAATGAGAAAAGATTTTTTTCACTTTTATGCCTTTTTAATTTTTAATTAAAATGTAGGTTACACAGCTTTAGATTAACACCATGATTATATTTTTAGTATTGCCATTTGAATGACAGTGGCGCCCTGCTATGTTTTCTACTCTTATTTGACAGACAGTAGTTAGTTATAAGTTAGTTGTTTTTTATCACTGGAATAGGGTTTTTCAATTTTGGAATATAGCATCACTCAATCGTTGACTCAAACAAAGGCTACCGTCTAACTGTGCCAGTGTCATTTCATTCCTCTTTACAAAATTAATAATTTTATATAGATAATAGTTTTAAAATAGTATTGTAAATTAGTGTAATATAGTTTTTACTTGTATATTTGTTTTCACTGTAAGTATTTGGGGTAAAGTTCGGTTTATGGGCCAAATTCCTAAAAAATAAAACTAGTTATTTTTATACTAATTTGGGGTCGGGGAATCCGAATCTGAAAGAATTAGGCGGCGGCAAGCAATATTAACTGAATTACAGGACTTTAAAACATTTTATACACATACAGGAAAATAGCCATTTTGGAAGCATTTTGATTCCTAGAAAATCAAACTAGTTATTTTTGTACTAACTATGGGCCGGGGAATCCGAATCTGAAAGAATTAGGCGGCGGCAAGCAATATTAACTTAATTACAAGACTTAAAAATTTTCTATACACACACACATGAAAATAATCATTCCGGAAGTATTTTGACACATGTAGTACAAAGATCATAGAAAAACACGATAACATAGATGTTTTTACCACACAAAATTAAGTGTTGCCATTAAGCAGTAATATTTATAACGTAAAATAACATGTTTATATTTTAAGTACTTATTTTTTATAATTGATTCTCAAATATTTTAGGAAGGTACACCAACTAGTATTGTGGAGTTTTTATGCCTTGACGCGAGTAGGCGTTATAAAGGGGCACGTTCTTTTGTATCACAAACCATGTTACATAAACCCGGCGTAGCTGCTAAACTACTTGAAAACAGGGATGTTTTTTTGCCGTGACGCGAGCAGGCGGTATAAAGGGGCACAAACCATGTTACACAAACCTAGCGTAGCCGCTAAACTACTTGAAAACAGGGATGTTTTTTTGCCGTGACGCGAGCAGGCGGTATAAAGGGGCACAAACCATGTTACACAAACCTAGCGTAGCCGCTAAACTACTTGAAAACAGGGATGTTTTTTTGCCGTGACGCGAGCAGGCGGTATAAAGGGGCACAAACCATGTTACACAAACCTAGCGTTAGGTTAGGTTAGGTTAGGTTAGGTTAGGTTAGGTTAGGGACGCGAGCAGGCGGTATAAAGGGGCACAAACCATGTTACACAAACCTAACGTTAGGTTAGGTTAGGTTACGCATTTTTAAGAGTACGAATTTTCATACTTTTGGTTTAAGAATACGCCGTTGAGATAGTCGTAATTCATCAGGTTAATGTGTTATGTGAAGAATTATCGTGTCGGAAATTATTGATATAGGGATAAATATTTTTGAGAGCTGGTAACACTGCCGGCACATGTTTTTGTATATTTCTTGTTTTTCTATGATCTTTGTACTGCGTGTGTCAAAATACTTCCGAAATGATTATTTTCATGTGTGTGTGTATAGAAAATTTTAACGTCGTTTAATTCAGTTAATATTGCTTGCCGCCGCCTAATTCTTTCAGATTCGGATTCCCCGGCCCATAGTTAGTATAAAAATAACTAGTTTGATTTTCTAGGAATCAAAATGCTTCCAAAATGGCTATTTTCCTGTATGTGTATAAAATTTTTTAAAGTCGTGTAATTCTGTTAATATTGCTTGCCGCCGCCTAATTCTTTCAGATTCGGATTCCCCGACCCCAAATTAGTATAAAAATAACTAGTTTTATTTTTTAGGAATTTCGCCCATAAACCGAACTTATTCCAGTATTTGTGTTATATAATTGGTTCTTCGGAGCAGTTAAGGTAAGATTTTTTTTTTGATTTGTGTGCTGTAGATTTATTCAAAAATGGATAAAGAAAAACCACCTGATCCCCCAGATGATGGTTTGCTATCTGAATCCTCGGGTGTTACAAAAAAAATAATCGCGGCTAATATTCCGGAGGCTTCGGACTTCGTAACGATTACGTCAAAAAAAAAAAAAATTGCTAAACCAGCAGATAATAGAAATGCAACAGATTTTGAACAAATACATCGAAAAACAACCTCCACGCAAAACGACTCCCTTCCAAATAATTCTGTTTTACAGGATGTAATTCCGTCCACTTCTTCCTCGATTTCAAGTCTAAGTCCAGCAAGCCCTTCAATCACACCCGCCCCACTGGTAAACAATACTCCTTCACAAATGTCACGTCTGTATAATAATCTTGATAGACCACCTTACATTACACACGTGACTAAAATTTCAAAGGATGAAAAACAATCAAATTTATACGATGTGGACTTTGGACATTTTATGTTTAAAAATAAAATCCACCCTGTCTGGAATGGAGTAAAATCGGTTGGGCGTAACCGTCTTTCTGTTGAATTCAAGACAGCGGCTGAGGCCAATAGCTTTGTAAAATCTGATGTTGCCAAAAAAAACTCGTACAATGTTTTCATACCTACATATCAGGTTACAAAGTTAGGTGTCACAAAAGGGATCCCACCGCACTGGTCGATAGAGGACATCCTGGAAAACATTACTGTTCCTCAAGGTTTCGGAAAAGTTTTAAAAGCGCGTCGTCTAAATTACAGGTTTAATACGGGAAACTCTGTAGAATGGAGACCCTCCCAATCCGTTGTCCTAACATTTGACAGCAAAGACCTTCCACAAAATGTTACTATGTTTAACGTCTCTCTACCAGTAGAGCTCTATGTGTTCCCAACTGTGCAATGCTACAAGTGCTGCAGATTTGGACACACGAAGAACCTCTGCAGATCAGAACCCCGTTGCTTCAAGTGCAGTTCGTCCCATAGTGGCGATTCCTGTGATAAAACAGAGGAAAATTATAAATGTTTAAACTGCTCCGGTACCCACATGTCCATCAGCAAAACTTGCCCTGAACTGTCAAGGCAGCGCAATATTAAACACACAATGGCCGAGAAGAGCATCTCTTATGCGGAAGCATCAAGAATGTTTAACAAATCCATTCCATCTTATTCTGAAGTAACTTCCAAAAATTCTAAAAAATCCACCCCTTCTCAACCTTCTTCTTCTTCATTTAGAAAAACTGTTGAAAGGGTCGTGAAACCTAGAGTTCTAACAAAAAAAAATAATGCTAATCACGAATCCCTTCTGTGGTTCCCTAATGGACAAATTCCTTCCAGTTCAAATTTCAATTCTTACCTAAAGTCATCTACTAAAGAACAAAATTATAATATAGACCTTAACTCTACACTAATCACCTCATTTTTACATATTTTACAAACTTTAAATAAAAACAACATTCAAATACCGTCCCACGTTGCTCAACAAATTACTAATATTATCAACTCAACTAGAAATGGCTCCTCTGATGAGGATTCTTCAGTGGAATTGTCATAGTCTTAGAAATAAGACTGAAGAATTTTTAAACACATTACACTCAAACTCAATTGCAGTGGCTACCATCTCGGAGACGTGGCTGGAACCGGATTCTGATTTCAGAGTCAGGGGATACCACTGTCTTCGAGACGACCGTCAAGATGGAAAGGGCGGCTCCGCTCTTTTCATTAAAAAATCATTACCCTTCTCCCCTGTAGATGTAAAACCAATTGGTTGTCCTTTTCAAGTGACGGCCGCAAAAGTTTTTGACACTACAATAATTTCTTTGTATATATCACCATCTAATAAACCTTCTAAATCAATCCTAAAAGCTATGTTTTCCAAGGTCACTACCCCTTCTCTTGTTCTGGGAGATTTCAATGCCCATCACGGATTATGGGGAGCTCACAATTGTGACAGAATGGGCAGAGATATTGTTGATCTACTAGATGAACTAGACTTTTGTATTATCAATGATGGTTCTCCTACTCGTCTTCAGGTGCCTGGTCAGCGACCCAGCATGGTTGATCTTACTATTTGCAATTCCAACATAGCCGCATCCCTGTTATGGAAGGTTTTGGATGACCCTCATGGGAGTGATCATTACCCCATCCTCATTGAATCCTCAAATATTTATCATTCCAACAAAAATGTCAAGTGCAGTAGTCGAAAACCAAGGTTCTTAACTGCCAGAGCCAACTGGAATGACTATTCAAATCATACAAAGTTCTCTGTGCAAAATCTGCCCTCTCCAACTACAGAAAATGTTGCGGAATGTTACGATTTATTTGTTTCTGCAGTCATTACGGCCGCAGAAAAATTTATCCCCATTAAAACGACGCGTAACAAAGGGAAACCTCCCCCAGCTCCTTGGTGGGATATTGAATGCTCAGACGCAGTAGATATGAGGAAAAAATATGCGAAAATTTATTCAACAAATATGAATATGGAGAACTTCCTTCAGTATAAACAAATTGAAGCTAAGACCAAACGTCTTCTAAAAAACAAAAAACGTCAAGGCTGGAAAAAATTTTGCACATCATTATCTCCCGAAGTTCCTCTTTCAGTTGTTTGGAATTCAATTCGCAGGTTTAAGGGTTCTCACGTCCCAACGGTGACTCGACCACTCACTTCAGAGTGGGTGAAGGAATTTGCCGATAAACTAGCTCCTCAAACTGCAAGTAATTTTAATGAAACAGAATTCACATACTCATTTAAAACACGGGGTTGGATGGACTCCCACTTCAATTTAACGGAACTTAGGGAGGTCTTAAACGATCTCACAGACTCATCCGCTGGTGTAGATGGAATTCCTTATAGCTTTATTAAAAACTGCGATGTTACCACACTAAACTATTTTCTTTTAATTATAAATCTGATCTTTGACTCCGGCAAAATTCCATCATCCTGGAAAACTCAAATAATTGTTCCCATTCTGAAACCCCAGAAAGACCCTAACTCTGGACTTTCTTACAGACCTATAGCTCTGTCATCTTCCTTAGTTAAAATAGCTGAACATATGATTAAAAGACGTCTAGACTGGTATGCAGAAAATGAGAAAATTCTTCCCAGCTCTCAGTTTGGCTTTCGAAAAAGAAAAAGTACGATCGAAAGTGTGTCCATCCTAACTTCTGATATCCAGTTAGCCCTGGCCGATAATGAATTCCTTGTCGGTGTTTGCCTTGATGTGTGCGGAGCTTTTGACAATGTTTTATTGGATGTTTTATTTAATAAATTATTAAAAATTGGCATCCCTCGTAAGCTTTCCAGTTTTATAATTAACCTCCTTCTTACCAGGAAAATTCAAATCCAGGTGCTGGATTCTCCTCCACTGGAAAGAATAGTAAACAAGGGTTTGCCTCAGGGCTCCGTCCTTAGTCCTATCCTTTTTAATATTTATACCTTTGACCTGCATCGGAGTATGCATCCATCTTGTAAAATACTCCAGTATGCGGATGATCTTTTTATATATATTTCAGGACGAATTATTTCTATTCTGGAGGATGTGATTAACATTTGCATGAAAAACCTTGACACCTGGTTAAAAAATCACGGCTTAGAAATTTCTCCGTCCAAAAGCAATGTTATCGTCTTTTCCAGAAAACGTGTTACTCCGCGTGTAACAGTCCAAATAAATAATTCAATTCTCCCTATGCAGGTACAAATAAGATTCCTTGGGGTAATTTTAGACTCTAAGTTAACATGGAACCCGTATGTTAATTTAATCATTAACAAATGTCAAGCTGGCCTCAACACTTTACGTGCCGTTTCACGGGTCTGGTGGGGAAGTCATCCATTCACCCAAAAACTTTTTTATAACGCATATGTTAGGAGTCATTTGGATTACGCATCATTCGTCATTGAACCCACTTCTAAAAAGAACCTCGCAAGGTTGGACCGTATTCAATTTCAATGTTTAAGATTGATTATCGGAGCAATGCGTTCTTCCCCAATTAACGCTTTACAAGTGGAGGCTGTGGAGGCTCCTCTTCATTTCAGAAGACAGTTCTTGGCTGACAAGTTTTTATTTAAATGCTTAAGACTCTCTAATCACCCACTGAAAGACAAAATTAGTGCACTCACTGCTCAAGTGAAATCACTTCCATATTGGAGGAACAAATCAATCCCTCTTCTTGTTAAAAGCCTCCATACGTACTGTTCGTATAAACCCCTCTTAAATCCATCAGACAGACTTCCTTTATATGCCAACTCCTTTCGTATTCATTTGTGTAAACCAAATATTCTTTTTTCTCTCGGCATAATTAACAATCACGAAGCTCCAACAAAACTTATCCAAATTTTAAATTCGAAATATTCCAACTGGAAAATTATTTACACAGATGGTTCCAAGTCTCCCTTATCAAACCATGTGGGAGCGGCATTCCACTGCCCATCAGATCAAGTCGATAGAAAAATTAAACTTCCAAAAGAGGCTTCCGTTTTCACTGCTGAATGTATAGCCATTTTTGAATCCCTCAAATACATTGACGATGTTAACATTGGAAAATTCTTAATTCTCTCCGATTCCCTGAGTGCACTTCAAAAATTAAACTCTTCCCCTTTCCATTACCCAGAAGACGATTTCTGTGTTGGAATTCGCACTTTAATTCATAAATTAACCGACTCTGGCAAAGAAATCATCTTGGCTTGGATACCTAGTCACTGCGGTATCCCTGGAAATGAAAAGGCCGATTCATTGGCGAAAGATGCCATTATTTCGGGGGATATTTTATATAAATTTTTAAACACCGATGACATTTTCATAAAATTGAAGGAAAACATGATTTCCACATGGCAGAATCATTGGGAAGAATCTAGTCAATCAAAAGGATATAGCTTTTTCACAATTCAGCCAACGATTCCTTCAAAACCGTGGTTTTCAAGACTTTCTTTTAACAAATTCTCGACATCATCCATTTGCCGCATGCGGATAGGGCATTGCTGCCACAATGTTCACCTGACAAAAATTCATATTAAGAATTCTGCGATGTGTGAATGTCGTCTTGGTGAAGAGGATCTCAATCATATTTTTTTCAGTTGTCCTTTAAATAATTCATACAAAAATTTCTTCCCTCACCTAATCAGTTCGGGCATATTGCCTCCCTACAACATTGCATGCCTGTTATCTTCTGTGAACAAACGCGTGTATAAAGTCTTGGCTAATTTCCTGAATATTAACAGCATCAATTTGTAACTGTAAGTTAAGTTTCATGTATTTATTTATTTATTTTATTTTTTACGCACAATAAATTGTGTCAGCATATCTTTTAATTTCCTTGTTATGTTTAATTAAAATATTCTCTTATTGTAATAATTTTGCGTATTATTATTATTATTATTATTTGTATAGTATTATTATATAATGTAGATAGGTTCTTGTTATTAAAACTAAATTAGTTAATATTAACCAAAAATTACACTCACAAAATTACACTCACAAAAGCATTCACTTGACACTGGCCAGAACACTCTTTTGGAGTGAAGAGCCATTAAAAATAAAAAATAAAAATCGTTGACTCCGTCACTGGGGTTGCTAATTGGTGGGAAATTTCCCAAATTGCGGGGAATTTCAGATATTTTTAAGACGTAGGGTTATTTGCGGGGAGAACCTTTTGGTGGGGAATTTGAGGGGATTTTGAGAATTTCTTGATTTTTAAACCATATTAAAAAATATATTTACAATAATAAATTGTGAGACACGGTTTTTCTTTTTTTTACATGAAAACAGCACAAGAGTCCCAACTGCTCCCATCTGGAGCCAGTGAGACTATGGCATCCCCAATTGGGGTATGTTGTGAGGCTGAGGGTAGTGGGGAGGGAAGGAGATAGGCAAGAGGAAGGTGGGGAAGTACCTGGCTATTCAGATCTGGTCACAAAATACGGCGAAAGCCACTTTAGGCAACGATTCAATTCTGAATGGTGGTCTTACACCAGGGCAAAATTGAGAGTATCTTCCACTCTGGAACGTGCCGCAAATAAACTAAATATTATTTTAAATGAATAAATTGTGAAATACACAAATTAATCAAATAAAATTTATTTGTCACGCCGGGATTCGATCCCGCGACCTTACCGATTCACTACGCCGGCCGTCAATGTACAATACATGTACAATAATTTCATTTTATTTAGCGGAAAATGTTCAAACAAATTTACATTTTCAAATTCTGAAGCAAGGAGGAAATTAAAAAATGACTAAATGATTTAAAAAAAGCTTATTTCAAGTTTTTAATTTTGGGTGCGGGTATGGGTACCGCCGCTCCAGGAACCATCAATTGGATAACCAACACCCCTGCAATAGGTCACCCAAAATGGTTCGCTACGTTTGGTGACTTAGCAGGGATGCCCGGGTTCATGAGTTGAAGTTTGTCAAGGTCTTGGCGGTGGATGCGTTTGCTCGCCTGCTGCGTTGCGGGCCGAATCGGGAGAGACTGGTCGAGGGAGACCTTTTTACATCTCCAGCCGTACTCTCTCGACCAACTGCTTTGTACCGCAGCGAGAGGGATGGATTCATACGTGCGTCACTCCTTGACATATTGAACCCCAGTTTCCTACCCACCCCTCCCTTTCCTTTTCCCTTCCCAGAACTTCCTCTCCTTCCTTTCCCTAAAAATACCCTCCACACAGCACCTCAAAGATGGCATAGGCCCCAAGGGATTTTTTCCTCAGGGCCTCCATTGTGGAACTAGTGTAAAAAAAACAGAGTATGTGATTCACACGCGGTAGAAGTGAAACCTTCAGAAAACTAAAGTAGACAAGAATGGGGAGACTACGAAGCACTTTTTTATCAATTTGAAGGGTGATTTTTCCGTATTTTTGTCGGTGAATTCAAGTGCACCTTTATTCATTTGATAATCGTATTAGTATTTGTGTTTTCCACTTCAGAGTCGCTAAATGACGCTTTTTATTGTGTTTTCTTTGCCCGTTCATTTTGGAATGGTTTGAAGATTGGACATTGATTTTTTTGTTAGATTTCATAGGATTCGATCCTTGGATCGCTGAATGTATGGCCGCTAAGGTTCGTCAGGCGCTTTCTACCACTACACCAAAAGAAACTTGCATGGGACAGTGGATTTATCGTATTATATAGGAACCCGTGAAATAAAAAAAATAAATTATTTCTCTCTCATTCTCTCGCAGGCTAAATCCTAAAGATGTAGGTGTTTATCTCTTTTGGTAAATATGCATAACGTTCGTGTTGTTCAAGTTTGATGCACGGAAAATACGGAATATTCCTTTTTAACGATAGACAATCAAATATGACATTTGTCAGAAGTACCAGTCTCATATAAAATAAATTCTTGGGAAAATAAAAATAAAATAAAGTATCTATTTTGAATTGTTGGATTGAGGTTCAAATTACGAAAGCTGCATTTAATCATAATTTAAAAAAAAAAAAAACATCCCAGGTTTTGAATGGTTTGCTTGGCAAAGCAGGGTTTGTCTAGCGGGTTTGTGTAATTATTCTAATACATTCCTTTCCATGTTCTGCTGTTAGAAATACAGGTACAAACTTGTCAATAATGCATTCACTGAATAAATTATTGTTTTACATGGCAATCATTTTTTCTATGATTGGCAGCATTGATTGATTGTCTATGAAATGTTAAATAAAAACGATGAACATAACAATGGCGTTACCGCGTAATTGAATTAATTTTAACAAAATTAAAATGTTAAGTACATATTTTTGCATGTTTTTTGTTTCCCCTGTCATAAATACTCACTATTCGTAATAAAAAAGCTAAGTCTAACTGTTTGAATATAAAATATTCCGTTTTAATGCATTCCGCGGTTCAATGCATAAATTATTCTATTTTAGTGTAGCTCGTTTCCGTTTCACCGAGTTTCAAATTACAACGGTGCTAAAGAAGTTTCACTTCATGCGAATTTTATTTCATTTAGAAGGTAAAGGAACTTGTCAGGTATAATAATAATCCATTGAGTAGGGTATTTTAGAAAATGTGCCTTCGCCTTGGCAACCCTGATGACGCGGATGCCGCGGATGCAGTGTTGCCAACTTAGTGGATTTTCCACTCAAACTGGTGATTTTCATACTTCATTTAGTGGCGAAATAGTTCTTTTAGTGGCTGGTGGATTTTTCTAGCGGTTTCGAAAATTTTTGTTTCATCACTAAAACTAAAATCACTCAGCCACTAACATGTTTAATCTTATACATACTTCTTCGTTCTACTTTCTTTAATTTTAAATGGAATTTACGTTTACTGTGTAGGCAACACTGATCTATTAAAAAGATGCGCAGTATCATGGGAAATGGGGATCATTGGTTTATTTATGATGGGGATGTTGAGAGACTATTCAGTAGTATGAATATAATAAAAAAACAAACAGGGGAATAGAATGAAGTTAAATCTTTTTACTGCTGTATTGAGGTTGGAAGGTAAATGCTGCAAAGATTGTGAAAATCCAGTAGCCGTTGTAAATCAAATCGGTACCAAAGAGCAAGGGCGGTTTTAGGCCAGAAGATATTTTTTTGTACTGTGGAGATTCTGTCACGGTACAGAAAACTGTCTTTATTTTGCCCGTCCGCCCCTTGTGCCCCTCCCAGAAAAAAATCCTGGATCCGCCCTTGCCAAAGAGTCATATCAATCTGAAACCGACGATTATGATGCAGGCAAAAATAATTCATCTGAAGAAGACGACTTAATTTAGAATTACTATTTTAATTTAGAATAATTTTTGTTGAGTGAACCTACAAATGGTATGTTGGTTACTAATTATTATTTTTGTAATAATAAGGAAAGTAATAATTTCTAAACTTATTTTCTTTCATTAAACTTTATTTTAGTGAAAAATTTAGCGGGTGTGAGTGTAGTATTACATTTTTGAGTGGCTTTCTGGTGGATTTAAATGGTGAATCTGGTGGAAAGCTGGTATAACTGTTGGCAACACTGCGCGGATCCGCGGATGCGGATATTGCTGTCATTCAGGGGAGTATATCTCTGTACTAACCTTGTAACTCCAAAAAAGATCGGGATGCATAGATGAACTGAATTGTAGATAGTAAACGGAAATGACAAAAATACGCCATTGAACCAGTATATCCGGTTCGTGGGTTTATGATTATTGAAGCAACTGTCAGTAAATTGTCGCGTTATACTAATACGTAAATATTTTGAATTTAAAATGTTTCTTGCCAAAGCGCTTCGAGGAAATTTGAAAAAGCCGTGCTGCGTTAAAGGCTGTGCTGACAGATATTCTATTCGACAGATATCCCACTACATAATTAAAGAAAGTCAGTTTCGTGAGTGGTCGTGGAGAATAGAATCGATGTTATTATAAATCCGATGCTAGCAAAAGGTACTTCAGTTTGTGGGTCTCATTTTACAATACGTAGTAAACACACGGTAAGCGGCGCAATAGAAAAATGTGCCTTGCCAAAACTACATCTTCCCGGCATTAGAAAATTCACAGATTTACCCAAGCCAACTGAAAAAAGGAAAAGGACAGTCAAGTGGAAGTTATGGCGACAAAAATGCAGGTGATAATCTTTCATCCGTTATTACAACGTTGTTTTTATGTTACATTTTGTCGTTGTTTGCCTAAAACTGAATTTATTTTTCATTGTAGACCCCAACTCGACAAAATCGCACAGTATTATGATGCCAAGGGACCACGATTGCGTCAAACATCAAAAAGGTACCTATGTAATCTCAAATTGCATCATTATTTATTTTTATATTTATTCAGATTTAATCGGCTTGCTCCATGTAGTTTGCTGAGGACAAAGCTGTGAAAATTAGTTATATTTCTTGAAAGGGAAAAATCAAGTAGTTTTTTTTCCCAAATTTTACTTAACACATTAAATATATTTATTTCAGATTAAAACGTCAACGCAGGTACCAGCAGTGAGATTGTTCCTGCCGAAGGGGTCCCAGGAGTTAACGAAGGTATGTACATTTAGTAAACTTAGCCACACTGAATTATAGAACGGTATGAGTAAATGAGCTTGCACCATTTCCAATGCCTTTAGGCGTCTACAGTACCTACCTGACCCGGGTTTTTGCTGCTAGGTAAGGAGCAAACATACCTGAACGAAGAAAGTAGTGTAAAAAGAATATATGACGCAAATGTGAATGGTAGAAGTTGGGGATGCCCGAGGAAGACATGGCACGATCAAGTGAATCAGATACTTGAGGCGGGCCATGTCAAAAGTAAGAATAATAGAAGAGTATGCATGAGACGAAGTGTGAATGTGAGTGAGGCAAAGAGTGTGTGCTGAGACCGATTTGTTTGGCGGTCCGTCCTCTCTGCCTACCCCTGCGGAGAAAAGGCGTGATGGTTAGTTAGTTACATATGGCCTCAGTTATATGTGCCCCAGACGTTCGCTATTTGGATAATATTTTGTTTTAAGAATCCAAAAAGTTTATTACAAAGCTCCTGAATATTTTTTGAAAGGGAAAAGTATTCTACTTTTTATTTCCAAACTTTGGTTAATGTGTTAAATATATTTATTTCAGATCAAAATGTCAACGCAGGCACCAGCAGTGAGATTGTTCCTGCCAAAGGGGTCCCAGGAGTTAACGAAGGTATGTACATTTAGTAAAAATGTTGTTTAGGAGTATACATCAGTTGTTCATGAGTATAATAATAAGCGTTTAGTATATAACGTAATAAACTGAACATTAACATTTATCATTACTCATTATTTTATTTTCTTGTAGTATGTATCTGTATGAAATTAGCTTTAGTTAATATAATAAGCCCTGATGAAGCTTGAGCTAAGCGAAATTAAATATTAATAATAAAATGTGGTGTATTACAGAGTGCATTTTATAATTTAATATATTTTATTTTGGTTGAAAGGGAATAGTAATTCTACATTATGTTCATCTGATTTTTTCTACCATTCCTTCAAGAACTAAGATACATATTCTTTTTTCAGATATAAGAACTCCTGTGAGACCTGGCAGTAGTCATTCAGTCGCAACACACCAAAATGAACATTTTAAGCGTAAGCATATTTATAGCTTTTTGTTTGTAGATCATGATTTGGTATATTTTGTTATGAAAAATGTAATTTTTTTTTTTCAAATATTGTCTTTCCAGGTAATAAGAAGAGCATCTTAACTTATGTGGGACAGATCGCAGCCCAGACTCCGAGGAAGAAAAAGGGCAGTATGGAAATTTTGAAGACCAGGCGTCGGCTGAAATACGTCCAGCGTATGTATGCCTGGACATTGGAGGTCCAGAGTCATTTTAATAAAAAGTAGATTCTTTATAAACAAAAATTACAGTCTTGACGTGTACGGTGAAGGAGGAAACTATCTGTTTCCTTAGAACGCTATGGGAAAGTGGTGGGCAACCTCCAATGTTTACATATTTTTGTATAAAGCTTTTTGTGTTTACATATTTTGACCGTGCATCAACTGAGGAGATGACTCCGAAGGCAGCCGCTGCATAACCCTCCCGCACCTCCCCCGTTGCCATGACCAGGCCTGAAGACTGACCGTAGCGAACCAGTGCCCTTACACCCTGCCTCCGGTGACCCGATGCACACTTTTTTCCCTAGAGTCTTCAGGTTTCTTTCCCCCTTCATCCCAACATTCTCTTCGAGGTCCTACCGGGAAGCCGGCTTAGGGGTGCTGATGCCGAGTCTTGCTTGCGACTGGACTGATGGCTCCGCTCATTCTCGGCGGGACTGCCTGAACTCTTCTTCCTTTATATTAATAAACTTTTATTTCAGATACATCAAGTGGCGGAGATGAGACGTGATACAGTGAAATAAATAATTAACAACATGTACGCACTCGCATACTGCCTGCTTACAATGTATGTCTGGTCATTAGAGGTCTAAAGTCATTTTAATAAAAAGTAGATTCTTTATAAACAAAAATTAGAGTCTTGACGTGTACGGTGAAGGAGGAAACCATCTGTTTCCTTTGAACGCTGTGGGAAAGTGGTGGGCAAACTCCAACGTTTACATATTTTTGTATAAAGCTTTTTGTTTTTGTGTTTTTTAATTTTTTGTGTACTGTTTTTGTGCTTGTAATTTGTGCTATTATTTTGTGTGTATTCGCATTAATTGTACATTTTATATAAAAGTTTACAGAGTTATCGTATTAAGCCAAATAATGTATTAATGGATATTCCATTGGATATATGAACAATTATATAATACTTGTCATATTAATATTGTTAATTATATTAACAAAAATAATATGACAAGTCCTCGAGGTAGGTACATTGTTCTTGTCATATTATTACTGTTAATTATATGACAAGTACAATGTACCTCGAGGATAAGCTGTAATACAGGCGTGAATACGTTATGGCCCGATCAACATTAGTTTCTGACTCACGCTCAATCTATCGGTGGAACCGACTCTGCATTTTTATCTCTGTGTTGTTTATCCTGTCTTTTTGAAAATTAAAAAATATTTAAAACATGCACCTGTGAGTTTTTCATTTTTCTAATGTATTGATTTTTCATCTCCTCGGGATAACAGGTTTCCATCTGACAAAGCTCCCTCCTGAGAAAATGAGCTGTAAAAAACTATGTAAATCTCATTTCCTCGGAACCATCTTTGTCACATGGAACCTTGTTGTCCTGGGGAAAAGTTTTTTCATTTTTCTGCTTTTCAATTTTTTTTTTAATAATTTATTGGGCTAATAAAGTAGGGCGAGTATATTGTCTATGGCAGGCCTTGTACCATTGTCTATGACAAATGACCTTAAACTCCCTTCTACCAAGATCGGGATTGTTTTTCCGTGGTGAAGTTGGTGTCGACATTTGTCCCATAGAAAAGGCCCGAAGATATCGATCTAGGGATTGGTATATTTATGCTGTCATTGCTGATTGCTGATGACGCCATGACACCACGTGCGTCGTGCGTAATTTATGTCAGTGTTTTCTGTTTTCATAGTATACGCATTTACACGGCAAACGTCCCGTTGCTTTCCGTAGTTTATAAAACCGGAATCAACTTCAAAGTGAATCTTGTCTTAAATTAATTGTGAAGTTTTAGTTCGCAGCACAAACTTATCAGCCATCCGTTTGTTTCACACCATAAAAATATATTATTCATTATTTCATCTCACGAAAGAAGCTTGGTAAGTTATGTCTTTGTTTTTAGTAATTTAATAACTAACTAACCTAACAAGCACGCCATTTCTCCGCAGGGGTAGGTAGAGAGAATGAACTGCCAACGAATTTCGCTGGACGTTTTATGCAAATTAAAAGAAAAATACGGTAAAGATTATTTATGCATTAAACCGCTCACTCGTTAAATACGGAAAACTTTTTATCCAAACAGTTAAATTTAGCGTTATTATTACGAAAAGTGAGTATTTATGTCGGGGGAGACCAAAAAACATGCAAAAAATATGCATTTAACATTTTGGTAATTATCGGTTCGGACTGGCCACGCTTATTACGAATAATTTTTAGAAAAAAACTTTAGATTCGCCTTAATTACTATAAAAGGAAACTTTTTGGCTTTGGGGCGGCGGAAAATAAAGCATTTTAATTTTCAATTGCATAAAACCAAAATTCACTTCGCGAACCGACGCAGCGAAAATCCGCGGCCGTACCTGTCACTGTTATGGACTGTAGCTGACTTCGTGGGATACCTACATGAAATACCGCGAATCACAAACCATGTTACACAAACCTAGCGTGGCCGCTAAGCCACTTGAAAACTGGGATGTTTTTCTTGCCTTGACGCGAGTAGGCGTTATAAAGGGGCACTTTCTTTTGTATTACAAACCATGTTACACAAACAAGCCCGCTAGACAAATTTCATAATTACGCGCCTTATCTCACGAAGTCGGCTACAGTCGTATTAGCTCTTGTTAATTTATTAAGGATACCAAAATCACAGTGACATGTACGGCCGCGGATTTTCGCTGTGTCAGTCGCGAAGCGAATTTTGGTTTTATGCAATTGAAAATTAAAATGCATTTTTTTCGCCGCCCCAAAGCCAAAAAGTTTCCTTTTATAGTAATTAAGGCGAATCTAAAGTTTTTTTCTAAAAATTATTTGTAATAAGCGTGGCCAGTCCGAACCGATATTTACCAACATTTTAATTTTGTTAAAATTAATTCACTCGCGCGGGTAACGCCATGTTTATTCATCGTTTTTATTTTAACATTTCATCAATCCTGCCAATCATAGAAAAAATATTTTTGCGTAAAACAAAGTGAATGCATCATTGGCAAGTTTGTACCTGTATTTATAACAGTAGAACATGGAAAGAAATGTATTAAAATAGGTAATTACACAAACCCTGCGTAGCCAAACAAACCATTCAAAACCTGGGATGTTTTTTAAAAGTATAAAAGTTTATTTTAGAGAATTTATTTTATATTGGTACTTCCGACAAATGTCATATTTGGTTGTCTATTAATTAAAAGAGGAACATTCCGTATTATCCGTGCATCAAACTTCGACAACACGAACGTTCCGTATTATCCGTGAGGTGGACTAACTGCATATTTACCCGGTAAAGTTTTCGGTAATTATTACGAATAATTTTTAGAAAAAAACTTTAGATTCGCCTTAATTACTATAAAAGGAAACTTTTTGGCCTTGGGGGCCGGAAAATAATGCATTTTAATTTTCAATTGCATAAAACCAAAATTCTCTTCGCGATCCGACACAGCGAAAATCCGCGGCCGTACCTGTCACTGTGATGTTGGTATCCTTGGTAAATTAACAAGAGCTAATACGACTGTAGCCGACTTCGCGGGATACCTACATGAAATACCGCGAATCACAAACCATGTTACACAAACCTAGCGTAGCCGCTAAACCACTTGAAAACTGGGATGTTTTTCTTGTCTTGACGCGAGTAGGCGTTATAAAGGGGCACTTTCTTTTGTATCACAAACCATGTTACACAAACAAGCCCGCTAGACAAATTTCATAATTATGCGCCTTATCCCACGAAGTCGGCTACAGTCGTATTAGCTCTTGTTAATTTATCAAGGATACCAACACCACAGTGACAGGTACGGCCGCGGATTTTCGCTGTGTCGGTCGCGAAGCGAATTTTGGTTTTATGCAATTGAAAATTAAAATGCATTATTTTCCGCCGCCCCAAAGCCAAAAAGTTTCCTTTTATAGTAATTAAGGCGAATCTAAAGTTTTTTTCTAAAAATTATTCGTAATAAGCGTGGCCAGTCCGAACCGATATTTACCAAGTTTTCCTAACATTTTTTTATAAAACAAACATTTGATTCAACTTAATAATAATAATAAACTAGCAGTTAAAAACCCGCTCCGCAGGTTTTTGCTGCTAGGCCCTGCAGGAATGGGTACCGCCGCTCAATTTGGGAGGCGGGAATGGGTACCGCCGCCCCGGGAACTTTTATTAGATAACCAACACCTCTGCCATAGGTCACCCCAAGTGGTTCGCAACGTTTGGTGATTTAGTAGGGGTGCCCGGGTTCATGGGGTGAGGTTTGTCTAGGTCTTGGAGGCGGATGACCAAGACACACTGAACCCCGTTTCCTACCCACCCCTTAAACCCTTTTCCTTCCCAGAACTCTCCTCTCCTTCGTTTTCCCAAAAAAACCCTCCACACAGCATCCCCAAAGATGACATAGGCCCTGAGGAAAATTATTTTCCTCAGCGCCTCCTGTGTGGAGCTCATGTAAAAAAAAAAAGGCAACTTTTGGTTCGGCTTCGCCCAGTTAGTTTTGGTGACCATTTTATAAATCCATTAGGAAAAAGAGATATACTTTGGAAGCGCTACGCCTTAGAAATTTCCGAGATTCGTGTTCATCTCAGGCACGCGGAGGTGTGCAGGAGGGTGGGTTCGATAGTTTCCGTCTTCTGCCGAACGAAAGCACGAAGGCTAAGTCAAGCAGGGGTTTGTAAACTTTTAAGTGGAGGGCCGCGTACGACGACATCAAGGTTCATCATTTATATTGTTCAACATAGTTATTTTTTTTAGTTCCAATGCGTATTTTTGGTGAACTTTCAAGGACACAGTCACGTTTAACCTCTTGTTTGCCGGAGTAGGCCAGCAAAAAGCTCCACCAATTACGACGCGGCATCCGGCGGCAGAAATGACACTCGTGTCCAGCGATTCTGACACTGTCCTTTACAAATTCGTAGGGTCAAAGGGTCAAACTCGTAGATAAACATATTTTTCCAGTGCATGCGCAAGAACTGCGCACATTCCCGCGCTCCGGTAAATTATTAATATAAATTATTTGGAGTGACTAGGCGCATTGCAGGTTTCGCTATGGTAAAGGGCGATAAAAGAGCAAGCGATTCTGACCGTGTTCTTCATACACTTTCTTTATACATAAGGGTCAAAATCGCGTGTAAAATCTCATGACACATCGGTGCATGAGCGGCAAACGAGGGGTTAAATACAAGTGTTTTTTTAGAAAAAAATTTCCAACTAACTAACCATCACGCCGTTTTCTCCGCAGGGGTAGGCAGAGAGGACGAACTGCCAAACAACTCGGTCTTGGCACACACTCTTTGCCTCACTCACATGTATACATCGTCTCATACATACTCTTCTATTATTCTGACTTTTGACATGGCCCGTCTGAAGTATCTGATTCACTTGATCGTGCCATATCTTCCTCGGGCGTCCCCGACTTCTTCTACGATTCACATTTGCGACATATATTCTTTTTACACTTCTTTCTTCGTTCATTCGCTCTACGTGCCCAAACCATCTGAGGGTCCCTTTTATACTTACATCAGCCTTACATTCTTTGTGGATATCCACATTTCTAACACAATCATCGATCATACATAGTTTTACCACACATACGCCTCAGGGATCTCATTTCAACAGCATTCGGTTTACTTTCATCCTTCCTCTGCCAGTTCCATGCCTCACTGCCATACATCAGGGTAGGTACCAGGACTCCATTGTGGACTGCTAGCTTCGCTTCTTTTGACAGTTTTTTGTTAGCGCCAACGGCATTCAGTCCTCCATTAATGGAGTTACCGGCATTTACCCTTCTTTC
Source organism: Limnephilus rhombicus (assembly GCA_929108145.2). Taxonomy (NCBI): domain Eukaryota; kingdom Metazoa; phylum Arthropoda; class Insecta; order Trichoptera; family Limnephilidae; genus Limnephilus; species Limnephilus rhombicus. The sequence goes on along the minus strand of OV815290.1, from coordinate 12,962,933 downwards.
AATATCTCTATCAGCCTTCCCATCTCTCGTAAACATACTACCCAGATAAACAAACTCATCCACCTGCTCCAAGTATTCATCATTCACAACTATATCGCACACTGTTTTCGTACTCTCTCTATCAAACACAATGACTTTAGACTTACTTACATTGATCATTAACTCATTCTTCATACATAGTTGGTTCATCCTAGACAAGAGAGACTGTAGATCTTCCATAGTGTTAGAAATCAGCACCGCTGATACGCCTTAATTGCTATAAAGGACAACTACTTGCATTCCGGGCGATGGAAGATATTGCATTCAAAATTTCAATTACAAGCATAACATCACGCCATTCGCGGCCGCGAGTTTTGGAACGAGTTGAATTTGGCTCTGAAGCCGAGTTTTGAGCCATTGAAGTGACTTACAATATACTCCACACCGGGCGCGGGTCGCTATCTATTAAGTGTCCCTACAACGATGCACGTGTTCTTGGGAATGTGCATTGTTGTAGGGATACTGCCTTTGCCATTGTTGTAGGGATGTACCTTTGCCTGAGGGCACCGCGTAGTAAGGACTCAGGTGTTCAACAGTCTGAATGGTCCTTTCCGTACATTGTGTGAACACCTTTTACATATGATTTTGACCAGATGCGTATCGCGTAACGTGCTTTGGACACGATGGTTGTGGGTCAACTAAATTCGTGAAATAAAGACTTGAAGGGGCCCCCTTCAACTCCGTTGAACCAATTTATTCGCTCATGTCCAATCTAAATATAATATATCAATAAACACGAACTAGTTCCAAAAATAGCCTGTTCCTCGGATCCACTGTCATCCAGTGATAGATAGTCACCGGGACAGGCAATGACTTTAAATGTAATTTATAGCCGCACGCTATTATTATCCACAATTGCCAGTTACAATAATAATCATATTGCCGTCAATCTCTCCATATCCGGAGAGATCGACAAAATCTTCAAATCTGTAATACTTATACCTTCCAGCGGCACGTCCCCATGCGATCTGCTAATAAGTGGCGCCATACTTTAGCATTATTGGCCACTTACTTGAATTTGGTTCTATTACAAAAATGCTTTTTAACAAACTTCAAATACGAAGATGGCTTGGCATAAGGCGCAGCGTTAGAGTTGCATTCTCAGTCAGATTCTTAAGGCTCTGCAACCGGGCCCGAAAAGAAGAAGATGGAGAGGTACGAAATTACGAATGTTAGAGGAGAGCGCTAACATTTACAGCGACAAAATGGATGCGAAAATGTTTAATAAAACACGACTCGTTTAAAATAGAGCAAAAATCTCACGGTCATTATCTTAAACAGCATTTAAAGAAACACTGTGAATTTTTTCATACATGTTACTTGTAAAATAACTGAAACAAACGTGTCAATAATAATTTTTGGAGCATACTTTGCGATTTTTTTCTATCGAGGGAATTTTATATAATTTGCATTTCGGCTCGGGCAAAGTCTAGATATTATCTTCAAGAATAATATATATTTTTTTAAGAGCTTTAAAACTTACCGTGTTTAAGGGAAATATGTAATAAATCGGTACAAATCTGGGTTACGGGCCCTTAAATTTCAACCGTAAAGACGTAAGCCTATTAATAACGTCCGATGAATATATGCATTTACAGTTTGGGAAAATATTGCTATTTATTTAATATTAATATAAACGTAAATTGCATCACATATGACATAACACTGTCTATAGTAAGTAGTACACGACGGCCTGATGTTGATCAGAAATCGTCACAGTAGGCGAGTTTCAGGACAGAAAAGTGGTATGCTCCCCGTCCACTCATTTTCTCTGTCGCACATATGTTATTACGGATTTTTCTCTTTCTCGCTTAAGAGCCTTTCGCACTGGGAGAGTAGTTAAGTCGAGCAGCGAGTTATATTAGTAACTAAACGTGTTCGAACACAACAATTGTAGAAGAGTAGTTTAGTCAGCTCTTTAGTAGAGTTAACCCATTTCAGTAGCAACCCACACCACGCGTCTCTGCACTGACATTCGCAAACCCGTCGTTTTAGCAGAGCTCATTAGTAGATTAGCGAATGTGTCGTACTCTAAAATTCTTTATTTTTGCTGCTATTAATCTCTTTTCGTGTCCATAGTTTATTTATTTTCATCTCACTCATTTATTCTTCCAGCTCCTCTTAAATAAGCATTACAATCAGCTTAATTAGCGTATTTACTCTGTTGCGTAGCAGCCCGTCATCTTGCAACATGCGGTTCACTAATTTACTCTACTTGACTATAAAGCTTTTCGGCAAGTCAAGTAGCAAGTTACTCGCCACTCGAGTAAACTTCTCTCCCAGTGTGAACAAGTCATTACGTTCATTGTAAAGTCAGTAACTGCGCGAGAATAGAATGTACCATGTTTACGGCCGGTCTTAAAGTTTGGTGTGTACTATAAGATGATCGATATGAGGTTCGATAGGTGGGTACAGCTAACTAAAAACTTTTGGATTCAGGATCTTGTTCCGCTAATTCTGACAACAATATATCTGAAGTTCCCAACATGTTTCTCCTTAAAATGCATGGCTACACCCAACACCGTTTTCTTTGCTTCCTTTTAGTCAATTCTTCCATCAAATTATCACAAATCAAACAAATTCCTACATGCACGACTTTGTTCGATGACATTTTAGCAGGAGAATGAATGGGTGGATGTCCATTTCTATCAAAAATATTGAAATATAAGAGATGTGCTATCCACAGTTTTTACTGGGTGTTTCCTGGCGTCGCCGATAATGTTAACCAATGCACACTTTCAAAAAATCAACTAAATTAATGAATTCTTTCCGTTTTTTTCGTTATTTATTTTTGTTTCTGCCCTGATGATGGACACTGTAATGCTATCCGAAACATTGGCTAAAGAAGGAGGTAGCGCAAAATGGCATAACACCCCAAAAACAAATAATGAAAATACTTTTGGTCATGAAAATCTAAAAACGTAACCGAATTCTTTCCATATTCAAACTATTCCCATTAGATGATAGTCCGGCGACCGTCAGGTGGCCATCATAGTATATCTCTTGTATTTCAATATCTTTGGTTTCTTTAGTGTCGTATGAAACAAAAATGATTATTCACCTGAGTGAACCATCTGATTTCGGCATTAGTATGCACCTTTGACGAGACTCAAGAATAACACAATCTATCGATGTTTGTGCTTTCCACAGAAATACGGTTGGAGAATCAATCCCCTGCCCATATCAGTATCGCTGACAACTGATTATACACAGTGAGCAGGTGGATGAGTTTCTGTATCTGGGTAGTATGTTTACGAGAGAAGGGAAGGCTGATAGATATATTGAAAGAAGGGTAAATGCAGGTAACTCCATTAATGGAGAACTGAATGCCCTTGGCGCTAATAAAAAACTGTCAAAAGAAGCGAAGCTAGCAGTCCACAACGGAGTCGTGGTACCTACCCTGATATATGGCAGTGAGGCATGGAACTGGCAGAGGAAGGAGGAAGGTAACTGAATGCTGTTGAAATGAGACCCTGAGGTGTATGTGTGGTAAAACCATATATGATCGTGTGGGAAATGTGGAGTTCCGCATATAATGTAAGGCTGTTGAATGATTACGATTAAGAAAGGAACCCTTAGATGGTTTGGGCATGTAGAGCGAATGAACAAAGAAAGTAGTGTAAGAAGAATATATGACGCAATATGAGTGGAATATATTTATATTTTATACTTTTGGAGCCGGGTCTAGGTTTCGATGCATTTAGAATAACAATAGCTAACTTTAACCTTCCCCATAACGACTGAATATTTTTAATTTTGTCACAAAAAATCCCAACTTGCAATCGAATCTCTCGAAAATGAAAGATCAAAACATAAAAAAATTGTCCATCAACTCTATGCCGATTTTATCATGAGTTTCTGGGCGCCGTGTATAATGGATCAGCAAAAACAAGTATTGTTACGTCCGTACAGCAGACAAGTCTCATAGTTTAATAAGTCAGGTATGCCTCATACGTCTGGTGCCGTCTATGCCGATTTTACCGTGAGTTTCTGGGTGCCGTGTATAATGAATCAGCAAAAACAAGTATTGTTACGTCCGTATAGCAGACACGTCTCGTAGTTTAATAAGTCAGGTATGCCTCATACAACTGGTAATGTTGTAGGTAGCTTGAAAACAAGCTGATGGGTCCGTGTGATTAAAAACTCCTGAAAATAGCACAATTTTGTTAATAAACTAGAGCAGAAACATGAAAAATCACAGATATTATGATTATAAATATGATTGTTTTCAATGTGGGAGGCGGGTATAGGTACCGCCGCCCCAGGAACCATTTATTGGATAACCAACACCTCTACCATAAGTCACCTCAAGTGGTTCACTACGTTAGCAGGGGTGTCCGGGTTCATGGAGTGAGGTCTTGGAGATGGATGCGTCTGCCCACCAGCTGCATGGAAGGCCGGATCGGGAGAGAATGGTTGCGGGAGCCCCTTTGACTTCTCTATTCGTACTCTCTCGGAACATTGCCTTGCACCTCAGTGGGAGGGATGGATTTATACGTCCGTTACTCTTGGACACATTGACCCCCAGATTCCTACCCACCCCTAGTACCCTTTTCCTTCCCAGAACTTCCTCTCCTTCTTTTCCTAAAAATACCCACCGCACAGCATCCCCAAAGATGAAATAGGCCCTGAGGGACATTATTTTTCTCAGGGCGTCCTGTGTGGAGCTAATGTAAAAAATATATATTTTATGGGTAATATATATTATAGGAGGGTGTTTTAGGGAAACGAAGGAGAGGAACTTTTGAAAAGAAAAAAGGTACGAGTGGTGAGTAGGAATCTGGTGGTAAATTTGTCCAGGAGTGACGGACATATGAATCCATCCCTTCCACTGCAGTGTAAGGCGATGGTTGTGAGAATCCGGCTGGAGAGGTCGAGGTTATGTCTCCCTCAACCAGTCTGTCCGATCCGGTCCGCATGCTAAGTCACCAGGCACCCCTGCTAAGACTCCGTAGTAAAATGTAGCAAATCCCTTGGGGTGACTTATGGCAGGGGTGTTGGTTATCCAATTATTGGTTCCCGGGGCGGCGGTACCCATACCCGCCTTCCAAACTGCGAATCTATTAATTCATCTAAGCATTTATTTATTATATTGGTGCCTACTTTATCGCTTGCCTGATAATTGTATCAGTCCCTAACCAACTAACCATCACGCCGTTTTTTCCGCAGGGGTAGGCAGAGAGGACAGACCGCAAACAACTCGGTCTTGCCTCACTTACATTCATACATCGTTTCATACATACTCTTCTATTATTCTGACTTTTGACATGGCCCGATTCGAGTATCTGATTCACTTGATTGTGCCATGTTTTCCTCGGGCGTCCCCGACTTCTTCTACCATTCACACATTGTGTCATATATTCTTCTTACACTACTTCCTTCGTTCATTCGCTTTACATGCCCAAACCATCTGAGGTTCCTTTTCTTAATCTTTCTCATTATGCTTACATCAGCCTTGTTTTCTTTGCGTATATCCACATTCTCACACGATCATACATGGATCTTAATTTAACAGCATTTAGTTTATTTTTATCCATCCTCTGCCAGTTCCATGCCTCACTGCCATACCGTCGCCCGAGTTCTTAATTGTGCAAACCACCATTTTATCGAAAATGAGTTTTAACCGGTCAGCAACGTAAGCAGATATAAGCTTTAAAAATAGGACAGCAGTCAATTACAATAAGCGTGTTTATACGTCAGCGCGTGTGTTTCCATAGAAATCGTTATAACTCCGTTATTGTTTTAGTTACATCCCTAAAACAAAAAGTCAAAGGTCGATAGTAGATCAAGCTGCACATTTCTATCAAGTTGTCTATGGAAATACATAACAGGAATCAGCTGTCAATCGTGTAGTTGACGAAAATATTTACCCACGCAAATTTGCTACCGGCAGCTCCACCGTGCTCCACATTTTAAATTTTTATTAAATATTTTTATATGAAATGATAAAAAAGTGAGGTGACAAAAGTGTTTATTACACATATATACAATAGAATAAGTATTGTTGTTTGCATAATCTGTGATTTTAGTACCGTTTTCACATAAAAACATCACGTGAGTCATTTTTACCTATTTTTAATGTTTGCGATCTAAATTTTAATATTTACAAATGCTAATATTTATTTGTAATATAATAATTTGAAAGCCTATTTTGTAACCTTTCTAAAACAGTTTTTACTATTCGGCTACGTTCAGAAATATTTCATTTATAGTGCTTTAATTGTGAAGCGGTTATAACTAAAAGTTTTCGTAAAATGTCATTTCGTTTAAGACACCAAAAGCTAAAATTCTCGAAAATTCGGAGGGGTTAAATGCAATAATGTTAAGGATAAAATTTCGCATCGTTAGATAAATAAAAAATAGTTTTACGAGCCATATACAATTAATTACAAGCTTTTTAAAATGTCAATGTCCACAACAATATTCTAAAAGTGAGTTCTTAATTAGTTAAACTCCTTAGTTCAATCTCATTTGCCGCGAAATAAAATTTGCGGGCTAGATTAGTCAAACTCCACCAATCAACCAATCACAGCACGCCGATCCACGATACCGTGTCGCCATGTTGTTTGTTTACTTCACACTGTTTTTGTTATTGTGGAGTGTTACGCGGAAGCAAAAGGCATTTAATTGTATTACAAGTGAGGTTTTGAATAACAAAATGTCTAAAACTATTGACAAAAGATTAGTAGTACTAGTTTTAAGTATCTTAATCAATGACGTTTCAGTTTTGTTTTATAAATGGCAAGGAACTTTGTAATACAGCGTGTTCGTTTTTCGGTTTTAACTCAGATTCTCCTTTCCAGGAGTTTTTATTGTTGAAATCAGTTTTGTTGACTGTCATTTCATATTAAAGTTAGAAGTTCGATTTGAAATTGTCAGTTTATCCGTATTTGTATGAAGCCTTTGTTTGACATTTAAGAATTAGTCCAGTCATTAGGCAGTTTGTTGATATAAATTCTGGTGCAGTTCTGATTTTTTTGTTCGTTTATGTGTTGTAGGGTGCTGATTACGAATCCGAGTTTCGCCAACAAAAAAATGGTTGGGATTTGAGTTTTAGCTAAAGAACATGAAAAAAGAGTTTTTTCCAGGATTTTTATTATAACTCAAAAACTATTGACTCTGTGAAAAATATTTTATTATTTATGAATTACGCTGCTTTTTTTACATGAATACCGCACAACAGTCCCAACTGCTCCCGTCTGGAGCCAGTGGGACTATGGCATCCCCAATCAATTGGAGTATGTTGTGAGGCTGTAGGTAGCGGGGAGAGGAAGGAGATAGGGAAGAGGAAGGTGGGGAAGTACCTGGCTATTCAGATCTGGTCACCAAACACGGCAGAAGCCATTTCAAGCAACGTTTCAATTCTGAATGGTGGTCTTACACCAGGGTGATACTGAGAATATCTTCCACTCTGGAACGTGCCGCAAATATACTATATATTATTTTTAATTAATAAATTGTGAAATACACAAACTAATCAAATAAAATTTATTTGCCACGCCGGGATTCGATCCCGCGATCTTCGGAATGTTAGTCAGGCGCCTTACCGCTGCACTACGCCGGCCGTCTGGTAATACGCAATATTTCTTATTCAAACAGATTTAGATTTAGCTTTATTATCACGCAAAGTGAGTATTTATGTCGGGGGAGACAAAAAACATGCAAAAAATATGCAAGCTCAAGTCAGAGTTCAGAGCTCACCATTATACATAGAAACCTTCGCGGTTTCAGCACAACAACTGGCCAAAGTTTCACCACAATCTGTTCAAAGTGTGTAGGAAATAATAAGATAATTTTAATGCTAATTTCATAAAGTCAGAGCTCACCATTACATATGGAGACCTTCGCTGCCGTGCGTACAACAACTCACCAAAGTTTCACCGGAATCGTAGAGAATAATAACGTAATTTTTATGCAAATTACATAATGCCAGAGCTCACCATTATATATAGAAACCTTAGCAGGCGTGCGCACAATGTCTCACCAAAGTTTCATCGCAATCGGATGAATGGTAATAATGAGGGATGCATTGATTTCATAACGCCAGAACTCACCATTATATATACTCGTAGAAACCTTAACGGGGGTGCGTAAAACAACTCACGAAAGTTTCATCGGAATCTGAAGAATGGAATAGAAAATAATAAGGGAATTTATGTGCAAATTGCATTTATATGTATATATTAACCCCGATACAGGCGAACCCTAGTGGGGTTAATAATTACATGCTAAAAATATATGTACATAAATTGTGAAGAAGCAATAAATAAATTTGTAGAAACCTTCATGTGCATGCGCACAACGACTCACCAAAGTTTCATTACAATCGGTTCAATAGTACAGGAAATAATAATGGAATTTTAACAAATTTCATAACCCCAGATCTGACCATTATATATAGAGACCTTCGCTGCCGTTCATACAAAAACTCACCAAAGATTCACCGGAAGCGCAGAAAATAATAAGGTAATTTTTATGAAAATTACATAACGCCAGAGCTCATCATTATATTTAGAAATTTTCGCAGGCGTGCGCACAATACCTCACCAAAGTTTCATCGCAATCGGATGAATAGTTTAGGAAATAATGAAGGAAAATTTAATAACACCAGAACTCACTTAATTGCAAATTTGATAACACTAGAACTCACCATTATATATTGAAACCTTCGCGGGCATGCGTAAAACATCTCATGAAAGTATCATCGGAATCGGAAGAATGGTACAGAAAATAATAAGGGAATATGTGTGCAAATTTCATAAAGTCAGAGCTCACCATTATACATAGAAGTTTTAGCATGCAAGCGCACAATAACTACCCAAAGTTTCATCACAATCGGTTAAATGGAATAGAAAATAATGAGGGACAGACAAGTTAGTTGATTAATAAGTTTTTATATATACTTATATCCCACCACAATAATTGTCGATATCAAAAATAGATATATTGTAAATAAACTCATCTAACTTGAGATGGTCGTTTGCACAATTAAGCACGGAAAATATTTATGCAGAATTTGCTCTATCTCCATTTTAGTGTGGTCAATCTCCTTAAGAATAATTTTGATTTTGCATTCTTGCTCAATCTCCATTTTAAAATTAAAAATAAAGTATCAAAAACGATAATAAGTCACCTTATTAAGAATTATTTCAACTTGTGAGACCTTTACCTTTACGTATATAGCTTCGTCTTACACACCTATCATAATGTTTCATTGAAATAATCAAAGAAAACCTCCTCCTGTAAAATACGCAAATGGTAGTTTGGACAATTAAGAACTCGGGCGACGATACATCAGGGTAGGTACCAGCACTCCACTGTGGACTGCTAGCTTCGCTTCTTTTGGCAGTTTTTTATTGGCGCCAACATTCAGTCCTCCATTAATGGAGTTACCTGCATTTACCCTTCTTTCAATATCTCTATCAGCCTTCCCATCTCTCGTAATCTTATCAGTCCCAATTTTGAAAATTAAAAGTTCGTTGAATAACTTTATGCATTACGCAGGAATACAATTTCAAATCAAGCACCCATTCGAAATTAAATAGTATGTTTTTTTAATAATGAATTCCTGAAAATGGCCAACTTTTATTGACTTCTTCGTGTGAATAATAATAATAATTAGATAATTTGTAGAGCGCCATTTTTGTGAAAAAATACCTCAAGGGCGCTTTACAATTTATGATGCATTCTTAGGCTCTATCTAATTTTATTATTTACAAATAGATACATTCCATGTGCCGATCCTCAGCTTTGATGTATCGTGGTGTCTTTCTCTATGCTAAAAAGCTTGTGGCAAGCAAACTGTTTTCGCTTGAATACGCGCTGTCACTTACTATGACGTTTTCATTGAATTCTCCAGCGATGGTCGGCAAGACGGAGAAATTGATAGAAGAATAAGTGCGGCAAGCAGTGTATTGCGTCCTCTCTACAGCTCAGTGATAAGAAAAGCTGAACTCTGCATCAAGACAAAGATGGCAGTGTTTAAAACGGTATACCGCCCGATGCTCACTTACGGCCACCAAACATGGATGCTAAATGAACGAACACGCTCTAGAGTCCAAGCTGCTGAAATGAGGTACTTGAGAGGAGAGGCTTGAAATGGGATCATATAAGAAACTCGACGATCCGAGGTGATCTAAATATTGAACCACTACTACTCTTCATAGAAAAATCGCATCTGAGGTGGCTTGGGCATGTACTAAGAATGTCTGATGACCAAATTCCGAGGAAGATACTGAGTATGATTCCAGAAGGTAGACGTCCAGTGGGCCGCCCCAGACACAGTTGGGCGAGGCAACTCCAGAAACTGTGTGAGGAGAGGATGGGTCTACCATGGATGGAGGCCAAACAATCAGCACAAGACGGGGACGTATGGAGGAGCCTTGTCGATGCAATGGGTCGCCGACCCGAATAGGGCAAGGGGAAGAAGATGATGATGATGACAAATAGATACAGAAACATACTTAACTGGCAGGTCACTTTCGATAAACACACTTTATTAGAAAGTTTATGTTTGGAGAATATACGACTTTGCACGCGGAGGACATTATATTTAAAAACACTGAACATTGCATGATTTTAAATTTGCTACCCTCATCACTGTTGGTTTTATATTTATTAGAAGATTAATGCCAACATTGAGTTAATATTTATTTTGAAAGACTGGAGAATTTAGGACTCTTTAGGAATGGAGATTTTCATGAAATGACCTTTACAAAAGCTTAAAATAAGAATTTGCTTTTATGTTTATACAAGTAGTTATTTGCAATTTTGCGGGCCATGAAGGCGAAGGTGAAAGGTTTTTTAACTTATGGATGCGACTGTCTAAAAAGACGAGTTTTCAGTTTAGCTCTAAATTCCGTTGAATTTGTGATCATTCTTAACTAGTGTGGCAGTCCATTCCAGGCTTTAGGTCCTGACACTCCGAAAGCACGCTCACCAAATATAGTATCTGGAGTGCGCTTTGGTTTCTTCAACCTTTCGGTAGCTGATGATGCTGCTGACCTGAGGGTTGATTGTCGAGAATTGGAATTTTATGAAATACACATTTCCGATAAGTAAGCCGGAGCCATTCAGTTAAGGACTTAAATACCATCCAGCAGAGCTTGAACTGGATTCTTTCAGGACATTTGAGCCAGTGAAGATTTTTTAGATGCTCAGAAATATGGAAATATTTTGATACGCCAGAGTGGCTCAAGTGATACAATAGCTTCCTGTAGTTAAATAATTGTTCATTCATTGTTTCAGAGACAGGAACCATCGCAGTCATGGAAGTCGACAACTATTGCGCCATTCCCTCCTGGAGTCCTCGACGGTGCAGCATCCCATGGACATCCTTCACACATCCTTTCACCCTGGTGACCCCACTCTGGCGTTGTTTGCACCCCTGGTTTCCAAGTGATAGTGTTAAAGTGTTTCAAAGTGATAGTGTTATAGTGTTTCAAAATCCCAGAATGCTTCTGGGGAAACAAATGAAAAGCTGGATCTGCCTTTGCGCTGGCGTCTCTAGGTTACTCGAACCAACTCGGGTCTGACCAATAGGTATTTCGGTGCAGCGTTCATACACACTGGTTTAAAGCAGATCATGGTGACCCACCGGGGAACCATTCCCTTTTTCCTCCCATTTAAAAATATCTGCAACAAGAATCAACATTAAACTGTTGTTGAAAGATCTGAAAGCGACAATGGTGATAAGAATGATCAAGGCTCTGCGAGCGATGAAAGTTGTAATCATCTTTTAATGTGGCGATTTTCCCACCGGGTGTGTAGAGAGACTGTGTACTTATGTTCACGGATGGCTGCGAAGTCATGGACGAACTAACCTTGAGCTAAACAGAATGTAAGTTGATGATCATAAAGAACTTATCTGACTTCGAGGCTTTTTGAATCAGCATGGGTTGTACATATAGAGTTAAAATACTTACCAACATATGTGGACAATTTATCAGAGGAGTTAACTGCTCAAAATGTGGCCATCTTTTGAGCGATTGCTTCACTGGGGCTGACAGCATTCCAGCTCACAGGTTCTTAAAAGCATTTGATACAGAAGAAGACATTTTCCAGACTAGCCATTTTGAAGTTTGACAGATTTGAAGGGTTAGATGATTGTATTCAAAGGTAAGAGAGCGCTAAAGAAAAACTTCAGGTTTTTTACAAAGCAACCCTTCCATTAAAATATTAAAGATTATGCGTAAATATTTAAAAGACTCGCTAGAAGAACAATTGAGACAAATTTGTATGTACATCATTTGAATCGTTCAATGAACAAGACCAGCTGCATTTTTTAATTGTGTGTTGGTGTTCCCGCCTTTCTCTTGAGAGATAACAGATTATGAAGAGCAAGAGGAGTGGCGATGTGAGGCATACGCAACGGAGGTGCTTTTGAAGCGAAGTAAGTTCTGCAGCCAGAACTGACAGACATGAACTGCTTCATGAGGATTCTCCTGCAAATTAAGATGCTGGCCAAAGTTTTCAGGCCGCAAAGCCAACTGTTGCTCAATATCCGGATATTTTAAATGAGCTAATCAACATCACCAGCGCACCCGATCTCTACAAAAGGTTTATAAAACAGAAGTTAAACTTCTAAAAGTAAAGTGGAATACTACGAATCTCTAACCAAAAATACGGCGAACTTAGTTTCATGATATTCTTCTCTGATTTTTATGATCAATACTTTGACTCTATCACAGACGACAGAGCTGGATTAAACATGTCGGGGCCCCTAGGCAATGCACGTCTCGGGTCCCCTTTACCCTAGGGTAGCCGATGCAGGGCCTCTAGGCAGTTGCCTATACTGCCTTATTGATAACGTGGCCCTGCAGACGATTGGCTAATTAAATCAAAAAGACAAGGTTTGGTACACTCAAAGAGATGGCGAATTCCAATTTGTCCTCAGAACTTACGCAGAGTATTTCCGTGCACAAATTCTTGTCTGCTGGCTCAATCCACCAACACTCCGTTGCAGGTATCTAGTCTTGTCAAAGAATTACTCTTGCCACAAATACGGCCGCAACCGGTTGGCAAAATCATGAAATTGTCTATGAATGGCGAATTAAATGAAGAACAAACGTCAAGGTCAAATCTGAGCATTTTAATCAACTGTAAAACACTGTGGTGTTTGGGAATCAGGAACATCAAACTGCTCTGCACATTATCATCCAAGAAAGGAATGAACACATTGTAACGCTTCTATCAGCAGAATGAAAATAGAAAGAAAGCAGGTTCCTTTTGTCTCCTTCGTAACACAATATGGCATAAATAATAACACAGCGCTGAATATAGTTGGTCACTATCTGTTGAGAACTTCCCTTAACAGATGGCTTACTATATTATTATAACAGAATCATTTTACAAAGGATTGAAACTTGCTCTTGTGAACTCAAATAAACTTGCAAAATCAATTGTTTTCGCAAGTTTACTTGTAATAAGTCAACATTGCGTATTAAACGATTACTTACGAGAATCGGTTGAGTTACGAGATCAGGTGTGACAAGAGTGCTTGAAAGAATAAACGAAATACGTTTGGAATTACAAGAATTACATCGAACTGGTGAGCACAGTTTTATTATGCCGGTTAAAAAATGATATAGAACATTGCTACTTTTTAATGTTTAATGACGTTAAGTTCGAGGCAACTGTCGTCCTTCACTACGCTGTCCAGTTTGCCATCTTGATGTCGTTAAACTACTCGCGAACAAAGCTCGGTTGCCTTTACTGTATTGTTGGCTCAGGGAGATAGTTTCGGGCTTTTGGGGAGAATTCTTTTGAATGTCACACATTACGCGGGGCAGACATTAATGTACAAACAGGCAGGTCTGCTTATAGGGCACATCTGGACAATGGAATATCTCTTACAAAGCGGTGCTGACATCATATCTAGAGATGAACAAAAGATACAAAGTATAAGTATATTTTATTTAGTGGTAAAATGTTTACATCGAATATATTCTTTTCTAAAACTACTATAATATTATTTACTACCTACTTACCAAAATTTGGACTTCACAATGAGACATAATCCATGAAAAACTGGAAAACTTTTAGCTTTCTTAACATTTACAGACATGGGAAGGCTGATAAGAGACATTGAAAGAAGGGTAAATGCGGGTAATGCTACGTACACACATGCTCATTGGAAGCCAAAGAGCATGCTACCTTGTAGCATGTGTGTCAGTGACGTTGCTAGTAATGAGCATGCTCATTTCAAGGCGAATGAGCTTGCTCACAAATCAACAGCCATTTGATTAATGAGCATGCTCATTGGATTATCGGGTGGAAGGGGAAGCCTCTAAGCATGTGTGTACAGGCTAGCTTATGAGCATGCTCATGTCAATCCGATTTCAATTCGCATCTGCGCATCCTTTGCAAAAATGTCAAAATAGCCCACTGGGGAGACGAAAAAAACCTTGTTTTTCGTGATTTATTATGGGAATCACGAATATATATATATATTATTTTTTTTTACAGTGAATACCGCACAAGAATCTCAACTGCTCCCGTCTGGAGCCAGTGAGACTATGGCATCCCCAATTGGGGTATGTTGTGAGGCTGAAGATAGTGGGGAGGGGAAGGAGGTGGGGAAGAGGAAGGTTGGGAAGTACCTGGCTATTCAGATCTGGTCACCAAACACGGCTAAAGCCATTTTCAAGCAACGTTTCAATTCTGAATGCTGGTCTTACACCAGGGCGATACTGATAGTATCTTCCACTCTGGAACATGCCGCAAATATACTATATATTATTTAAAATGAATTAATTGTGAAATAACACAAATTAATCAAATAAAATTTATTTGCGCATGCCGGGTTCGAACCCCCGACCTCCGGATTGTGAGTCAAGAGTCTTACCCACTGGACTACGGAGGTCGTTTGGAACACAAGGTCACTAAAATACCCACAATAGATTTCCAAATTCCCCAAAACCTCTTTTACCTCCAAAATGAAACCACATTCTATGGAAATTAGCATTTATTTTTTAATATTTAGTCGTTTTCGGATTTGTTGACATCTTGGACCCAAATCAAACGTCTTATTTTATTGCCTTAGAAGATTCTTAAATAATTCCATTGCAAGCAGTAATATTATTTTGTTTAGTTCTGAGAGAATGAAAGTGACTATTTGACATTTATTAATTATTTATTTGACATGAGCATGCTCATTAAATAGCATGTGTGTTCAAATGTTGGCTTTGAGCACGCTCATTCGCGAGAAAGCTCAAACCAAGCCTGCTCATTATTGAGCAAATGTGTACAGTTGACTATTTTTGACAGGAGCGTACTCATTAATGAGCGTGCTCATAAGCCGGTTTCTGTGAGCAAGTGTGTCAGTACCTTAACTCATTAATGGAGGACTGAACTTGGTTGGCGTCAACAAAAAACTGTCCAAAGAAGCGCACTACCCGTACATAATGGAATACTGGTACCTACCCGGATGTATGTCAGTGATGCATGGAACTGGCAGAGGAAGGCTGAAAGTAGACTGAAATGAGATCCCTCAGGCGAATGTGTGGTAAAACCGTGTACGATCGTGTGAGAAACATGGAAATCCACAAAGAATGCAAGGCTGATGTAAGCGTAATGAGTAAGACAGGGTGGCCACAAGACCTGAAAAACCTGGAATTATCACGGAATTTTGAAATCCGTTTTTTGTGGCCACCCTGTAAGATTAAGAGGGTATTACCAGAGAAAACCAGAAATATGTCATTTTTAAATCAGATTCTAGACGTATTCCACAAAAAACTATAAATGAATTTCGAAAGATTGTTCTTTTATCTAGCATTCGCATGTTTTAAATTTTGAGAAAAAATGTTTATTTTTAGTATAATAAGGTTATACCATAGGTCGTTGGCAAATTTGTTAAATTTTCAAAAAAGATTTTGTATTATACCACACCCATTTCAAATCATATAATCATGCAGTAAAATAAATCAATACATTATCTGGGTATCGCATGTTTTAAAATTTTAATTTTAGTTTATATAAAATCATTAAAAAATATACACGTACCTTGGCGAAAATTGGTCCGTCTGTGTATTTATTTGCGCACTTACTAATATATTTCCAATTTTTTTAACATTCTTATTTAACTTAGACATTATTGAAAAATGATAAATACTTATAATCGAAAAATAATTACAAAAAGTGCTAACAGTTTTATCATCACGCCTTTCAGCATTTTTGGATGTAGGTATAAATTAAAGCAAATTTGGAATGAAATAAAATCGATATTGAGTTGTAATTTTAAAAAGCTGGTACGGAAAATAATTAATCTTTCTCATTGTAACCGCCCTGTACGAACGTAAAAACAACTTTCGACGAAATGTGGATTTTCGGCCGCTGGCTGGTTAAACGCTCTTAAGAAAGGGACCCTCTGATGTTTTGGGCATGTCGAGCGAATGAACGAAGAAAGAAGTGTGAGGAGAATATATGATGCAAATGTGAATCGTAGAAGAAGTCGAGGACGCCCAAGAAAGACATGGCACGACCAAGTGAATCAGATACTTGAGTCGGGCCATTGTTAACAGTCAGAATAATAGAAAAGCAAGTATGAGACGTGAAACGTATCATGTTCGTATAAAAAGGTAACCTTGCGGCAGAGCAGAGACCAGGGCTCAGGATAGTGGGCCAAGTAGTTATTTGTCATGTAGGTAGGGTTTTCAGTCAAATAAAAGAAGAGGAACTTTATAAAAATGTATTGAATCCAAACCAAAAAAAACAACAAGGAAGTGTACAAACTTCGTACCAAGGTAACACAAGAAAATATAAAAAATACACATACCAGATGGACTCCTAATGGACACGCTAAGCTAACTATACGAAAATAACCCCGGTAGACGAACGCGATCTTGCTTCGCAGTGAGAAAACACGAGACGGGACGGGAACTCCAGTCTTCCCATATGGGAACGGCGCGGAATCCAGAGCACCAAGGTCGTCCTTCTAATTGGGCAGGAGGCCGCTATACCTCCAAGGAGCGCATTCAGCCACGGGCCATCTCTACGAACTCCAATCAAAAGGCACGTGGCCCCCAACAGTATCCAAGCCTGGCGTATTACGGTTAGCAGACCGTGACTTTGCGACGCGGGGTCGTGAAGGCATAGTATAGTAGCCAACACCAGGAGCAATTCACTTCACGATTCCTTTTCCAGAAATACATCCACAAAACGGCCAACCAGCCACATCGGAAAAAAGTGGGACTTTCACGTCATCCACTAAAAATAACTCGTACACGAACCTCGCGTGTTACGTAAAAAACACCCCGCGTTCTTTTAGGTTTAAAATCGACTTAGATTCTCATGATTAAACGTAAATTTAAACACCAGGCTAGTGAGTGACCAATTTCCGACCCAACTGCCCAAGTTGATCGGAAGGAAGTGCCCATAAACAAAAAGGAACTCTCTCTTTTCCAAAAATTACCAGTGTCCAAAAAAAACACCATAGACAAAATAACCACCTAAGCAAGAACTGCATTAGTCACATAATTATTTATGTGACAGACGATGTATGAATGAATGTAAACGAGGCAAGGAGTGTGTGCCAAGATTGAGTTGTTTGGCAGTCTGTCTTCTCTGCCTACCCCTGCGGGAAATGGCGTGATGGTTAATTAATTAGTTAGTTAACATTTAAAAGGAGTTCATTGAACATTTTAAAACGGTAAATATTGTGTGTTCCCGATAAATTTGTTTTAGGAAGCCTAAAATTCTTGCAGTTTCTCGTAGAATAGCAATGAACTAACTAACTAACCATCACGCCGTTTCCCCGCAGGGGTTGGCAGAGAGGACGGACCGCCAAACAACTCGGTCTTGGCAAACACTCTTTGCCTCATTCACATTCATACATCGTCTCATACATTCTCTTCTATTATTCTGACTTTTGACATGACCCGACTCAAGTATCTGATTCACTTGATCGTGCCATGTCTTCCTCGGGCGTCCCCGACTTCTTCTACCATTCACATTCGCGTCGTATATTCTTCTTACACTACTTCCTTCGTTCATTCGCTCTACATGCCCAAACCATCTGAGGGTCCCTTTCTTAATGAACTATGAACTTTAGCAATGAACTGTACTGTTAATTCTAATAAAATAACCCTGATATGGGTACCAGGATATAGGGATATTGAGGGCAACGAGCGGGCTGACGAACTAGCAAGGAAAGGGGCGAAAGCACCACTTGTGGGATCCGAGCCGGCCGTAGGAGTAGCAGCTTGCCACACCAAATTACATATTGAGACGTGGGTCAAATCCCAGCACTGGATGGAATGGGAGAGGGCACCCGGAATGAGGTAATCCAAAGTACTCATAAACGAACCCGACCCCAGACGGACCGGGAAACTACTCGATATGGACAGTGCGCTCGCTGAGGGAACACGGGAACTACTAACGGGACACTGCCATGTCGGGAGATACATGCAGCTATTGGGAGTGGAAAGCACCAGTAGATGTAGAAAATGTGAAGAGGGTGAAGAGACTCCAATTCACTTATGGTGCCAATGTCCTGCCCTGACGAGCTATTCTATATTTTTTGTTGGAACGAAATAGTTCTGGGCCGAGTTCTGCTGTCAGATTTATGTGATTTTATATGGCTGTTGTTTGCTTTTTCTATGGGCCGATGTCAGAATTTCAGCTGTAAGCTGTCACTTATTTTAGTTTAGGTCATTTTAAACATGAATTCATGCAAGTATGCATGATTATTTATTCATTTGATAGCATTACAAAATCACACAAATATGACAAGAGATCTCGATCGAGACGAATGTCAACAGTGAGGCATGGAACTGGCAGAGGAAGGATGAAAGTAGACTGAATGGTGTACAAATGAGATTATATATGATCATGTGTGAAGAAAAGGAGAATATATGATGCAAATGTGAATGGTAGAAGAACTTGGGGACGCCCGAGGAAGACATGGCATGATCAAGTGAATCAGATACTTAAGTCTGGCCATGTCAAGAGTCAAAATAATAGCGGATGAATATTAGTGAGGCAAAGAGTGTGTGCCAAACCAAGTTTTTTGGCAGTCCGTCATCACTGCCTACCCCTGCGGAGAAAAGGCGTGATTGTTACTATTGTCCTACTTTGTAAATAGGAGGGTCATCCATAAATTATATCACGAATTTCATGGTTTATGACCCCCCCCCCCCCGTCCCTGTCACAAATCGTGACATTTGTGAGACCCCCTCCCCCCTAGCGTGATGTCATATTTTATTTTGCAATTTTACGTCTAAAACTAATAGTTAGTAATATTTTTAAGTTTTTCGTCAACATTTAATATCGTCACGGTCATATTTACTACAACGGAGGGAGCGTAACGGGATACCACGACGGAAGAGGCGTAATGGAAACCACGATGGAGGGGGTGCAATGGGATACCACAACGGAGGGGGCGTAATGGGATAAAGAAAATATTTTTGTGGCATGGGTCGCAGTCGTTTTGTGCATGTGACGTCACAAAGCTCACGATC
Source organism: Limnephilus rhombicus (assembly GCA_929108145.2). Taxonomy (NCBI): domain Eukaryota; kingdom Metazoa; phylum Arthropoda; class Insecta; order Trichoptera; family Limnephilidae; genus Limnephilus; species Limnephilus rhombicus. The sequence goes on along the minus strand of OV815290.1, from coordinate 12,943,437 downwards.
CCCATATCCCTTGTCACACTTCTCTACTCCCCTCCCACCCCTCAAGGTGTGACGTAATTTAATGGATGGCCCCATGTTTGTCATTTCTGGCCGAGGGGTTAAGATCTTTGGCTACGGATCCAAAAGTTACGGGTGCGAGTCCTGGCATGTGCAAATACATTTTATTTAAAATAAAATTGTTCTATTCCCTTATATTTTTTTTTTACTTACATATAAAAGTGTACATTTTAGAGTAGGTACTATCAGTATCACCTTGGTGAAAATCTACCATTTAGAATCGAAACGTTGCTTGAAATGACTTCAGTGTGTTTTGGTGACCAGATCTGAATAGCCAGGTACTTCCCAACCCTCCCCTTTCTAACCTCCTTCCCCACCGAGCAGTTGTGGCTATTGTATGGTAGGTATTTATCTCTGTACTAACTAACCGTCGCGTCCTTTATACGCAGAGAGGTCCGTAGGTCGCTGGTTCAAATTAGCGATGTGTCTCTTGTACTCGGGTCCTTTGCGGGAAGCAGTTCCTACTCCTACACCTTTTTAAAATCGACTACTCCAAGAGAACCCGGTGACGAAACTCGGGCTCGGTCCCGAACCCGAAACTCGGAGTCGGACCTGGAACCCGAATGCCTCCACCGGCCGGCATCCCCGTGTTTGTGTGTGGGTTTTTGTCTGCCTCCGGGGCTCCGAATTCATGTCCGAGTCGGCACCGAGGTACGGCTCCATTTGAACTCGCACGTCTCGGTCCAAGAGATTCGCAAATCGGCAGTGACTTCCGGGACCTACTCCAAGGACTCAAGTACTTTGAAAAGGAAGCATGTCTCGGAAGCCTCCGGTAAAATGCAGAACTTACCCATCTCTAGTTCAAATCCCAGCACGTCCAAGTAAATATTATTTGATTGATTTGTGTTATTTAATCATTTAAGAGGAACAGCTGCTCTGCCTTTTTCATACAAAACCTAAATTAGGTTTTTAAGCCAAAATATCCAACCAAAGTAAATAATTTTATTGTTATATTTTTTAATGTAGCTATAACTTTGTGGTTATCCATTATAGAAAAATGAAACAATTCAACTTTGTATAAACCACTTATATAATGGGTAAATCCGACTGGTTATTTTTATTCCACAAATATCTAGTACAGATATGTGCTAATGTATTAATTTGTATTTTAAACTAGCTGCGGTACCTGGCTTGGATCAGGGAGTTGATATGAGATTGAACTGACGTTCCAACCCAAGACGGATCTTGCTTTATATACACCTACCAATGGGAAGTAGAAGTGTGTTGATTCACTCATTTTACGGAATCAATTCCGGAACCGTATTCGGCTGAGTGGACTCGATTCACTGGACTCATTCCTTTGATTCCGGCAATTCCACCAGACTTGCCGAATCAAACTAATTGTGGAGCTCCGCCGGAGTCGTTGAATCTGCCGGAGCCAAACTCAGTAGACAGTCACCTTCCTCTTGTGTTGAAGATAAAGTATACAAGACTGTAGATTTGTATAAAAACAAAGCCACCTCACCACAGACACTCTTCTTTTTAATGTATTACTAGATTTTGTAAATCCATTCCAAATGTCCCCGACGCCGACGTTACCCGGACTTTGTACAGAGCTTTTCGAAATCTAATGTAGACACGTAGACGTAGACAGTGGCTTTTCTCTTGTTTTAAAGGTAAAGTGTGCAAAATATCACAATGAATAAAACTGTAGATTTGTATTCATGCAAATCCCGACACTCTCGTTCGTATATGTAAATAGATATACTAGAGACCGGGCAAGCTTCTTGTTGATGCAATTATATGCATATTCTTCGGGCTGAAGTTCAGTCATTCGGCTTCTACAATCGTCCTTCGTTGTAACTTGTAGCTCACATTCCACATTCCACACTTCTCCTTTCCGTCCTTCTGCAAACACGTGTGTGGGATGCTGCAGGGCGCATCCTGCACTCTGTACTGGTGGAGTATGTCGTCTGCCTGCAGTGGACCACCGACCGGCAGCGATAGGTAAGCACAGTGGACACCAGGCTTTTACACAGCTCTGGGCTCCTCCGCGGCTCGTCTGACTGATTTATCACCAGGCTTTATCTCGCTGGCACAGACTGATAACACTTTATCTTGCTCTCCAGCCTCCAGACTCCAGCTGATTAGATACTCCAGGTAGAAGTGAAACCTTCAGAAAACTAAAGTAAACAACACTGGCGAGGCTACGAAGCACCGCACAAAGAGGAGACCGATAGGTTACGAAGCACCACACAAAGAGGAGACCAATTATACTATCTCATTCTGTCGCAGGCTAAATCCTATAAGTGTGTATGGTTGTCTCTTTTTAGTGTCTCTATTTTTGGTTTCATCGAGTTACAAATCACAACGGTGCTAAAGAAGTGCTTTTCACTATAAAAAGATTAAAAAAAAGCAACTCTATGGGAGTAAATTTAAATATAAGTAAACTAATTGGTCATACACTCATACCATACATAAGGGAACGTACCCATACTACGTGACTCCCTTTTTGCAATTTTTAACCCCCCCCCCCCGGTGACTAAAAACCTAAGCCCCCCGCCGCTCACTGTGACGGTATGTTCCCTAAGATCCAAACAAATTTTTTTTTCTGATAATTACAATTCAGAGGGTCCGATACTCTGTAGGGAACCCGCTTGCACAGCTCAGCCGAGCGATTCCATATTTTTTGTGGGATCGTTATTAGATAGCAATCTCCTGTCAGATTTGTGCGATTTATATGGCTGTTATTTGCTTTTTCTATGTACATACAACTTAAATTAAATGAATCAATAATCATGCACACTTGCAGGAATTCGTGTTTAATTCGATCTGAACTAAAATATGTGACAGTAAATATGGTTGCGGCTGTTCCAAACTCGAATCCGTTCGCAAAGCGGGGTGCATACCAATTATATGGTTATTTCACAACATCGCATGGCGGGAATCAACCAGCACGGGCAGCGAAACAAGAAGAATCTTCACTGCGAACGGTAGAAGATTTCGGCGGTTTATTCACTTGTAAATCACAAGGGCGGGCAAACAATCTAATAACCACGATGGATTTACACAAGGTGCGGGTCAAACTATACACACTTACGCTTGGCGGGAAACAACAACAATACATGTAGCGGCGGGCAGTTTCACAAGGCAAGACTGAACTTTGCGTATATCACAGGCGGTCAGAGTTTTTGTGGGACAACATTACTTAGGCGCAAAAGCGAACAAAGCTGTTTTGTTTTTGCATTTGATATAGGTAGGAATTGGATAAGGGAACAAAGCAGTTACTCAGTTACTATATCATAAACAAACAATGATTCAAATCCAAACTGGCGCAACCAAAATGTGTGAAAATCACGTCCAAGATAACGTCCGTTACCCAATAACGATCCCATAAAAGATACGGAATTGCGGGTGACGGGTGCGTGCGGGTCACTACGTGTCAATATTCAATCATTTGCCATCACTCGTTAATTAACTTTTAGTATTTTTTTATTTCATATTAAGTGCGCAAATTTCTTACATGCTTGAATTTTTTCATAAGTACATTTGTACGCACATACATATTCTTGTTCAAATTGACCTTAAATTTTTACTTTAATAAATGAATCCCATGTTAAAAATGTGTTTTATTTCTATTAAAATATTGCATACTATAATCCAGATGCCTCGATAATTCGGAAGGGGTCTTGTGTTTTCCCTATCCGGATTAGCAAGGCCCTACTGTACTTCCTTTCTGTGGAAACACTGATGTGAAACAAAAATAATTATCTCATAAAAAATCACGGATCGAGACAGCATTTTCACCTCTCCAGCCAGATGCTCGACCCATCGCCTTGCACCGCAGTTGGAGGGATGGATTCATATGTCCGTCCCTCTTGGATACACTGGCCCCCAGTTTCCTACCCACTCCACATACCTTTGGAAGTGAAAACCTCTTTAGTATCGTTGTGATCTGAAACTCGATGAAATGGTAGCTAGCCACACTAAAAAAAGACAAACACATATATCTACAGGATTTAGCCTGCGAGGGAACGGAATAGCAATAAAATATTTATTTCTTTCACTGGTAGTCTGTTTCTATATAATATGATATATCCACGGTCCCACGCAGGTCTTTGGTCTAGCAGTATAAAACCCCTGATGAACCTTAGCGGCTAGACATTCAGTGGACTAAGGATCAAATCCAGTGGCGTTGCGTGCCTTGGAGGGGGCCAGTATCAAAATTAGTTGGGGCCCAAATGAAGGGTAAAGATTTCTCACCTCTCGGCTCTGCAGCCCCGGGGCCCCGTATCATTAAAACGGCGGATCAAACGCTACGCCCCTGATCAAAAACTAACTAACCATCACGCCGTTTCCCCGCAGGGGTTGGCAGAGAGGACGGACCGCCAAACAACTCGGTCTTGGCACACACTCTTTGCCTCACTCACATTCATACATCGTCTCATACATACTCTTCTATTATTCTGACTTTTGACATGGCCCGTCTCAAGTATCTGATTCACTTGATCGTGCCATGTCTTCCTCGGGCGTCCCCGACTTCTTCTACCATTCACATTTGCATCGTATATTCTTTTTACACAACATTCTTCGCTCATTCGCTCTACGTGCCCAAACCATCTGATGGTCCCTTTCTTAATTTTGCTCATTATACTTGCATCAGCCTTACATTCTTTGCGATTATCCACATTTCTAACACGATCATACATGGTTTTACCACACATACGTCTCAGGGAACTCATTTCAACAGCATTCAGTTTACTTTCATCCTTCCTCTGCCAGTTCCATGCCTCACTGCCATACATCAGGGTAGGTACCAGGACTCCATTGTGGACTGCTAGCTTCGCTTTTTTTGACAGTTTTTTATTAGCGCCAACGGCATTCAGTCCTCCATTAATGGAGTTATCGGCATTTACCCTTCTTTCAATATCTCTATCAGCCTTCCCATCTCTCGTAAACATACTACCCAGATAAACAAACTCATCCACCTGCTCCAAGCCCCTGATCAAATCCTATGTAATCCAAAAAAATAAAATAATCATATTAAATAAAAATAATAAATTAAATCAATATCCATTTTTCAAACCACTCCAAAATGAACAATCAAAGAAAAAGATGACCAAATGTATAGGAAAAGGTGTAACGACAAAAATATGTAAAAAATCACCTTTCACATTGATAAAAAAAGTGCCTCGTAGTCTCCCCACTCTTGTCTACTTTAGTTTTCTGAAGGTTTCATTTCTACAGTCTCCGGAAAAGTACCGTCGAATTGAATTATTTCTCTGAAAATTAAATCATAGTTGGAACTTTGGAAGGGACCCCACCTCTTTCCCAACGGTTTTTTAAGGAAACATATGGTTTCCTCCTTCAACGCACACGTCAAGACTCTACTTTTTTTTTAACGAAGCTACATTTATTTGAACGACTCTAGATGTCCATGCATACGGGGTTAGTAAGTAGTATGCAAGTATTACATTAACATTATACAAAAGATAAATAGAAGTAGCAGTCCGTGGAGTAATTCTTCTGAAATAGGTAACATCAAAAAAAGATAATAGTGTTACTAAAAGAAAAAGAAAAATAACGGCTATAACCAGTCGAAGAAACCTTTTGAAAATAAAATAAGTAATGAGGAAAAAACAGTTAAATACAAATCGAATACGGAATTCTAGCCTGGGGTAATGCATATTCCAATGCCCTTGATCCCATCATAAAAGCACAAAAACTAATCATAAAAATAATTCTTAAAGTGCCGCTTACTACCAGCACTGATACTATCTTCAATTCCTTCAACGTTATGGACATAAAACAGCTCTACTCAAGATCCATATTACTTAATTTACACAAAAACAACAAAACACCATACAAAGCTACACAAACAATACACAATACCCGAGCCAAAAACAACGAACTTCTCCAAACTCCTTTTTTCAAAACCACCTTCGGGCAAAGACACTCTAAATACATAGCTTGCAAACTATACAATACACTACCAACTACGATCAGACAAAGTGACTCCTTTACAAAATTCAAACAAAATATTAAAAAATGGATTGTAAGTATTGGACGCCACACTATCACACATATCTGAAAAATAAATCACACATAGACAGAAATAACTATTCACATACAACCTAACCCATATAAAACAAACGAAAATAATGGAATCCTGTCAAATTTAACCTATAAATAGACTAGGCAGAATTTATTTCATTACTCCATCTCCAACATTTATAAAATAACTCTCTTTAAAAGATTTACCACCCTTCCAATCACCCTTCTGTTCTAATTCTATTCATAATATGTATTTTACCTGAAATATCCTTGTAACTACTATATTCATTTATGTACGCCTGTCTCGACACAGGTATACCCTAGTGAGACAGGCATACAAATAAAACCATTGTAAATATATTTTATTATAGATAAATAAATAAAAAATAAAAAAAAAAATGTTATAATGTAAGTAATTACTATAATAGCAGAAAGAAAATAAAATATATAAAAAGAAAAGCCAGAGAAAGTATTCCATAGACCACCCGGCAGTCCCAATAAGAATGCGTATAGCTATCAGCCCAACCGCAGACGATGCTCGAAGTCCGCGCCCTTTAGCCGGCTCCCCGATTTTGCCTCGAAGAAATGTACTTGGGAGAGAAGGGGAAGTTTTTGAAGACCTTGAGGAAAAGTAAGAACTGCTTACGAGCTAACTTTTGTGATTGCTCCATTGTCTATGGAAAATTTATAAATAACAAGGATTTATAATAATACTAACTGACCCAGCCACGCGTTGCTGTGGATAACGAAACACAACGCCATCTATTGGATGGCAACCCAACCTTTATAACAACGATAAATTAACTCACACCGCCATCTGTTAATTTGAATATGAATCAAATCCACACCGTCCGCTTGCCAGCCTGCTCGTCTGTTCTGGATAGAGCATCCTAATCACCTAGCGGTATGAAATATACTTTACGACCTATTTTCATACCTAACAAATAAACCTTAAAAAAATTATAAAAATCGGTCGAGTCGTTTTGGAGGAGTGCGACCACAAACACCGTGACACGATATTTTTTTATATAGAAGAAGAAGATTGTCTTTCTGGATAAAATCGATTGCGATTTAATTTATAGTGAAAATTTTGATTACGTCGGACTGGTTTTCTCTATCGATAAGTAATTTGAAATATAAATGTAAACTTATCAAAAGTAGGAATTGTTTGCTGCTGTCATAATTTTCTTCAATTATCTTCGTTATCTATGGAATTGTCGCTGACATTTTACTTTCTGACTTTTATAAATACGTTTTCGGTTGTCGCATATGGTCTTTCCTGCTTCTATATTCTGAATATTATTGTATAAAGTGCGCAACATTAAATACACACATTATTTGTCTTACATTTGTACAATTTTGGATCATTACAATAACCATCAATTTTTAAGTCGAAGTTAAACAAATTCGTGCGATTCTACTTTTCCAGTGACGTTTATTGATCACATCATAATTGACTACCGCGCTTTGCCTTGTACGTATGAAGGCTTATAAAAATCATGACTAATACCTTTTAAACGGTATCTCTTTTCCGTAATATACATAATATCCCACAAATAATTCACGACAATTTACCGGATCTGTTTACGAAACACGACCAGTCATTTAAAGTAACGCCTTAACTAAATAATCGTCTTTGACCAGAGTAGGTATCTACCACTCAACTGTCATTTTGTCAAGTAGTTTGAAATTTCACAGTCTTTGGCTAACTGCGAACTCTTCGTTAATCGTTAATACGATTAATACATTTTTTAACTATTGCAGGTCAAAGTTATGTTAATAGGCTTGTCCTAAATACCTGAATTATATTAAGCTGGAACGCTATCAGAGAAGGCTTTGTATATTTCCAACCTAGAGAGTGCTTCCATCAAGGTGGAACAAGGGTCCCAGGAAGATAGTGAAGGTGAAATGCCGTGTAACACAGAATCACGAATCGCAGAAGACTATGGATCTTTCCAATCCGGAGAGTGCTTGTATCAAGATGGAATCAGGGTCCCAGGAAGATAATGGAGGTGAAATGCCATATATTGCAGAATCACGGCTAACACAGAAGATTATGGATCTTTCCAATTCGAAGAGTGCTTTCATAAAGATGGAACCAGGGTCCCAGGAAGATAGTGGAGGTAAAATGCAGTATATTATAAAATCACGACTATCACAGAAAGCTGTGGATATTTGCAATCCGGAGAGTGCTTCTATCAAAGTGGAACCAGGGTCCCAGGAAGATAGTGAAGATGAAATGCCGTATAACACAGAATCACGGCTATCACAGAAGGCTATGGATCTTTCCGATCCGGAAAGTGCTTCTATAAAAGTAGAACCGGGGTCCCAGGAAGACGGTGGACGCGAAATGCCGTATATTGCAGAATCATGGCTATCACAGAAGGCTATGGATCTTTCCAATTCAAAGAGTGCTTTCATAAAGATGGAACCAGGGTCCCAGGAAGATAGTGGAGGTAAAATGCAGTATATTATAAAATCACGACTATCACAGAAAGCTGTGGATATTTGCAATCTGGAGAGTGCTTCTATCAAAGTGGAACCAGGGTCCCAGGAAGATAGTGAAGATGAAATGCCGTATAACACAGAATCACGGCTATCACAGAAGGCTATGGATCTTTCCGATCCGGAAAGTGCTTCTATAAAAGTAGAACCGGGGTCCCAGGAAGAGGGTGGACGCGAAATGCCGTATATTGCAGAATCATGGATATCACAGAAGGCTATGGATCTTTCCAACACAGAGAGTACTTCCATCAAGATGGAACCAGGGTCTCAGAAAGAGGGTGGAGGTAAAATGACATATATGGATGCAGATATCGACCTGTCGGGTGTGAAGAAGGAATTTTTGCAGAATTCTGAGAGTAATCCGATAGCCAGTAAGTTGAATTAAAATAATTGAGAGAACCCACCGCTCTTTAGGTTAATGTATTTATACATTTATACACCAGTAAACAGTGTCAAAGTAATTAAATTTCAACAGAAAACAAACGATAATTTTGAACAATATCCCATTAATAATTGGTATATAAAAAGGATTTACCCTATTTCATATACATATTAAAGGCGTAGAAAAAAACCTATATGAATTAATAATATCATTAAAAGAATTAAAAGTAAATATTTCCCTATCGATTGCACGCTCAAAACACCCTTTAAGAAATTAAAACAAATTGTACTTGGTAGATAATGGTTAGTAATAAGTAATTCAGTAACCGGAATTGAAAAATATTGCATTTTATTGGTTATTTGATTATCTTAAAAAACGCGAAATATCGTTTCTCAAGGAACGCCAAGTCGTTAATAACGACGGGAAACGTCTCGCGTGATTTTTCGTGTTTATGAAATCGAACAAAATAATAATTAAACGCATTATTTATCATTTCCGAAGATTGCAATTCGTACTTATTATTGTCTAACTGACAGAAAGTGATTTTTTTCTTTAAAAAATGCGTGATTAAAAATGGTCCTTAAAAAATGACATTTCGCGTTTTTAAAATTAAAAAAAAAAACATTAAAACGCAATATTTTTCAATTCCGGTTACTGAATTACTTATTACTAACCATTATCTACCTAGTACAATTTGTTTTAATTTCTTAAATTGTGTTTTGAGCGTGGAATCGATAGGGAAATATTTACCGAATTAAATTATTTCACGGGCCTCACTGTGTTATCAGAAATACATTCTGCCGGCGAATTAATTACTCTATTCAAGGGTACTCATATCATACGACAACAATAAAAATAAACAAAAACTCTGGTTTAGGAATATTTATTTCTAACTAGTATAATACGAGCCCCGTTATCAACTTACTTCAAATACTACCACTCCGCAGTGAGTGCCTACCTTCTCTCACTGCGGAGCGGGCCACCTCTACAAGGATTGTCAAGCAAAAACGGAACTACCGCATTGTGCTAACTGCTTCTCTGATAGATTCATTAAAATGACAAATTTAAACTGTCATTTCCTGTCAATTATAATGCGAGTGATAAAAATAATTTTTAATATTACAAAAATGCTCGCGCTTCCAAAAAACCGAATACAAATTGGATTCAAGGCATCATTTTTCAAAGTACTTCATATTTTTAATTTTTAATATAATATGGTACAAAACAAAAGCATCTATGGTCTATAAATAAAGAAAACATAACACAGGTGATCAAGAGTTGCCTGTATTGGAGCAGGGACGAGGATCCAACCATCTCTTTGGTGAGGAGGTTGAAGACACAAAAACAATAGTTCATCTAGTGAACTGTCAAAATCCTTACTTTATTTTATCACTCAAATAGTTCATCTGACTTTTTCTACCGACAATGTGATCTATCACAGAACAAGTATATTTGTTTTTTAAAATATCATAAGTTACTTACTTTATTTATTTTACATCAGTAAAAAGTCTTATTGAATGCAGGAATTCATTATTCCAGAGACTTAACAAAAGTCCTCTCTGGAGGTGCTCAGAACAATATACAAAATATGTCTAAATACATCCGTCTTTGCCGCAGACATCTAAGGTCCTTCGCGTTGCTAAAGTTTGGCTTAAAGTCCCTTGTTTTATTTTCCCCTCCTTCGTGGTTTCTGAACGGCATCATCATTGGTAATTTTTATTAAAACTTCAAGTTTACACATTTTTTTAAATTGTTTGATTATGTATTATTTTAGTTCTCTCTCGGAAAGGAACGACCGTCTTTTTAGGTATTATATGGGGTGTGTCGTGACATATCAATGTTTTGTTATTTTGTTATTCCAGGTAATAATGTTGAGGAAACCTTTTCTATCAAAGCAGAACCGAGACCCCGAGAAGAAGATGAAGGGGGAATTCCTTATATGGAAGTAGACGTCAATCTACCAGATATTAAAAAGCAATGCTTAGAGCACTCTGAAAGAAATAGCGAGAAACCAAAATCAGGTAAACTATAATTTGTTTTTAAATTCTTTTTAATATTTCACCCTCTTAATTTTAGATAATTATTTAACCCAATCTGTAATCTTTTTCAGACCTGAAGACGCATCTGGGAAATAAACCTTTATCATGTTCTCGTTGTAACTACTCCTGCTCACAAAAGTCAGTGTTAACAGTGCATATTCGCACTCATACTGGAGAAAAACCTTACTCATGTTCTGAGTGCAGTTATTCATCTTCTCGAAAGGGAGCTTTGAAGGTACACATGTTTACTCACAGTGGTAAACCTTTTTCATGCTGCAACTGCCACTATTCATGTTCTACAAAGGGACATCTGAAAAACATGTTTACCCACAGTAGAGAAAAACCTTTTTCATGTCCAGACTGCAACTATTCATGTTCTACAAAAGGACACCTAAAACTTCACATGTTTACCCACAGTAGAGAAAAACCTTTTTCTTGCACGGACTGCAACTATTCATGTTCTACGAAAGGACACCTTAAAATTCACATGTTTAACCACAGTGGAGAAAAACCTTTTTTATGTACGAACTGCAACTACTCGTGTTATACAAAGGGATATCTAAAAATTCACATGTTTACTCATAGTGGAGAAAAACCTTTTTCATGTACGGACTGCAGTCGTTCATTTTCTCGAAAGGGAGTTTTGAAGAGACACATGCAATCTCACAGTGGAGAAAAGCCGTATTCATGTTCCGACTGCAGTTATTCATCTTCTTGAAAGGAAGTTTTGGAGAGACATATGCAGGTTCACAGACGAAAAAACTGTGTTCTTGTTCCTTCTGTAACTATCCACTCCTCTCCCACGGGACGTCTTCCGTGACAGGTGATCCAACGAGAGTGGAATATAAACATGAATAAATCAACTCCTACGCAAACTTGAAAACGAAAAAAAATACTCAGTCATACATTGATCCTTAAAATTCATGCAAATCCGTCCATCGACTCACATTTTTTTTTAAAGAATGTTTACTCAGTTTTCAATTTAACAATATTTTATCTTACAAAACTGATCTCTCATTTTTCCTATTTATACTAATATAATAAAATGTTTGATATTTTGGTGCGTAATACATAGTAATTACTTAAAAGTATAATACTTAATATTAAAATACTTAACTAATTATTATAATGCTTTTACTGGGGCCGCACCTGCGTGTATCGTCACGAAACTTCGTGCTATGACACTATACGCGCAAATGTGACCGGCCATTATCGGCTATCGTCGCAAACATTCGGGCGGCATGTGCATTATCGCGCGGGAGGCGGTACGTCAAAGGGTTTTAGCGCGCTAACATATTGCGCTGCGTGGTCAGACTAGCGATGTTCTCGATTAGTTCAGACGCGTGCGGGTGGCTAAGTATACCTATAATATCGCTTAGTTATACCTATTTCTTTAATTAATAAAAATGGAGTGGAGCGATGAAATGGTGCTGGAATTACTCTTTAATTATAAAACTGAACCCTTCATATGGGATCCAAAAAACGAAAATCAACGGCTGTTGAGGAATTGAAGAAGAAGAGAGATTCTTTAATGGCGTATTACAGAATTCACATAAATAAAATTAAAAATAGCAAAAAATCAGGACTGGGAACGGAAGAATCTTATAAAACTAATTGGTTTGCATTTTCTGCCATGAATAGTTTTCTGGTGCCTATTTATGAGTGCTCTGCCACCATAAACACTAAGGTAGGTAACTTCTATTATTTAAATGTACATAGTCTATAATTTTATAGGTTACTAGCTTTTCCAGCGACTTCGCCCACGTCTTTCGTTTATAATTTTATAATTTAACCGGATTTAAAATATAGCCTGTATGTTTCTCAGTAATGATGTAGTATTCAGTGAAAGAATTTTTAAAATCGGTTCGGTAGTTTTTGAGTTTATTCATTCTTTAAACGAAAATACAAATCTTTTCTCTTTATAATAAATATTAGTGTATATCTTAACCTCTCGTCAATTAATTATTTAGGTAGATACTATGTGAATCTTAAAGTACCTACCTAAATAGTTAGTTAAATAAAAAAAATGCCAATTAATTTATGATTTTAATTTTTTTAATTTTAATCAGTCAAATAATTAAATTTACTGTTTTTAACTACTTCCAGTGAATTTTATTTTATAATTTCAGGAATCAATCGAAAAAACTTGTATTGCTGAAGAACCTTCTAGTAGCAACCAACGAAACCAACCTGTGGACAGTTCGTCGATTAATAAGAAGAAACAGCAACAGGGTACGCCAGACCTTCTACATGCAAAAAAACAAATGGACGAGGCCTTCTTAATAATTAAAGAAATAGAAACTTTAAACAAACCACAGAAGATGCACGAATGCGACTTATATGCACAGCTTTTAGCTGAAAAATTAAAAAAAATAGACGAAGAACGAAGAATAATTTTAATGCACAATATTGATAACTTAGTTTTTCAGGAAATAATGTCTGCTAAAGCCCAATAACGAGCGGCATCGGTTGCCTCGTCTTACAGTTTGCCATCACAATCAAACTACGGTGGGCCGTATTCATAAAAAAGGGTAATGTTTATACTTGCAGAATAGAAAGGAAACCCTTCAGCTCGCATTCATAATATTCCGAGTAAAACCTTATACTTACAGAGTATGAGCATATCCTTCACAATTTTTCGTTGGTTATTCATAAACGTTACCTTTTACTTTAAATAAAAATGATATCCTTCCATAATTTCGAGTGTGGTCAGTAGCAGACTCAGTCGTGTAGTATGCGTGTCGCGATGGCAGATGTTGTGGAACTGAGAGAGATTAAACACTACAAGCAGCGTTTATCAACACCTGTTCGTGATTACAAAGAATGTTTCCAAAATCACGGGGGCATTGGCAATTTTATCCGTTATGAACAGTTCGGTATCTTTTTCTGTACTTTACTATCGCTGCTTGACGAATACATCTTATCTGATCGAAGTACTGTACTCAAATCAAGGGCGGATCCAAGTTTTTTTTCTGGGGGGGGGGGGGGGGGCATAAGGGGCGGACGGGCAAAAAAAAACAATTACTGTTAGGATTTTTTCTGGGGGGGGGGCACAAGGGGCGGACGGGCAAAAAATCAACAATTACTGTTAGGATTTTTTTCTGAGTGGGGGGGGGGCACAAGGGGCGGATGGGCAAAAAATCAACAATTACTGTTAGGATTTTTTCTGGGGGGGGCACAAGGGGCGGACGGACAAAAAAATCAGCAATTATTGTTAGAAATAAACTTGAAGTATCTTACTTCAAGTTTATTTTTACAAGTTCAAGTATGTATAGAAAGGTTTATGAAAGTGTCAAAACAATAGTCCATTTTGTTAAGGATCATCTTCAAATGTTCCCCTTCTCATCCATCAGAGCCACTCTTCAAAAAACTAGCTGTCTTAGACATTCGCCAATTGTACATTAAGATAGTTCTCATCCATATCTGGAAAAATGGTTTGATAAAATCCACACAAAAAGATATACATACTCGTTACTCAACTCATGCAAAATGCACAATCCCTACAACAAAAACAACTTTTTCACAAAGGCAATACTCATACATCGCACCTAAAATATACAACGAACTAAATAACAACATCAAAAAATCTAGTACACTTACTCACTTTGCAACTAGTGTCCAAATATGGATATCCGTAAAGGGTCGACAGTTTTTTAAAGAATTTCTTTAGAAAATTTATTTGAAGAGAATTATGTCATTGCCAAACTTTGTTTTATTTAAATATAAGCTTGGTGGGAAACAAAGGTCACGTGTCATTATCTGTAATTCAAATTTAATTTTGCCTTAGCATTACATTATCGTTTTCTAATATTTTCTGCTAGAACAGGGATAGATATTTAATCCTTTTATGAAGATCAACTTTTGCCTAAACCGCTTTTGCAATATGCTAGCAGCTAAACTGCATTTGACTCGATAATATGATATATTCAAATCATAAAAAATACTCCTAAGTACTAGCACACTAAAATTTTTTCTTTTTTTTCCACTTGTTAAGGAAAAATATTTTTTAATTATTATTTCACTTACTGTCCTCTTCTCGTGCATACATATCTACTTATTTTTTCTGTGAAAATGTGTTTTTGCCATTGTGAAAACATCATTTGCAAATTATTGATATTTGTAAAATATAATATCTCATTATTACTTCTTTTATCTGGAGGATAGCATCACTTTATTTTATTTCCATTGTGAAAATATAATAAAGCTTTCAACTTTTTTATAAAATGTGGGAGAAGAAAAGTTTTTAGTAATATTTTGTAAATAAAATTGATATCGGTTTATATACCGCTAATAAATTTTTTTGGTTGTAATCACTATAATATAAATAGCCAAAAGTTTAAATACTTTTAAAAGTAATTCTTTAAAACTGTTTGGCACCACTGTGTACTAGTGCCTATATCTACATGTTTATGTACTCAGAGCCCAGTGCCACCAGAAAATCACTGTAACAATAATAATTTACTCTAGTGACCAGTGTAATTCGGCGGACTCGAAACATAAATTTATTCCAAAATTTATTTGTACAAAAATTGGTTTGAAATAATGTACCTACCAATATTACCACGTACACACAGATCTTCATTAAAATCGTTATCATTTCTTATTTGCATACTCTACAAAGTACTTACTTCGACTTTATATATTTTATAATTATATCATTTTTATATTCTTTCATGTATTGCCTTCTATGTTCTATACTTTTCATATTATTTTTATATTCTACTATATTCTTTCATACTCTTTTATACTCTATAGTAATTTATTGTTTCCATACTCTTTAGTTATTTACATTATTTTATATTCATTTGTTTTCTTTAAATTTCTTCAATATTATTATATATAATATGTATATTTATATATTTTTATTTTATTTTTTATATTCTCGCACATTTCTTTATATTGCATCTTTTAATTTACCGTATATGAAAATCGACCACCACAACACAGGCATGTGCCTAGTATGGTGGTCGAAAAATCCCCAATTCATGTAATGAATAATTCAAAGAATAAAGAAACTTAAAAAAAAAAAAAAAATAGAAAAATTAAATGTTTAATGTTTAATAAAGACAGTTTTAGCTTCTAAGTATGTACTGTGATGGAATCTCCACAGTACACAAAAATACCGTATGGGGGGGCACGTGCCCCCTAAATCCGCCCTTGACTCAAATAACACCGATAAGAAAAAAATGCCGTAAATAAACAAACCATCGAACGTGTTCAAAACCTGCCGCGGTACAGTCACAAGCCAACAACCTTTTACTTATTATTGGAGGATATTCTTGCAAGTATAAGGTAATCATTATGAATAAGAGAAAAAGGAAATGCTTATACTCCTACCTGTTTCTTCAACTTAAAACCTTATACTTCTACCTTATACTTACAAGGATATCCTTCAGTTTTATGAATACGGCCCAATATAAGTTCACCAAATTCACCAATAATAATTCATCCATCACCACCAGACTCAGAGACCACACAATCGACACAGTTTGTACTGTTATCATCTGCATCTGACCATGTAATGGTATTTTTACAGACCCAACAAACATCCTTCCAACCAGTTCATCTATCACAACAAATCCAACGTTTCCCATCCAATCATACATCCTGGTAAAGATATATTAGCTGAAGCTTATTATAAGTAATATAATTGATACCATTGATTCAGAGCAAGAGTAAAGTGAATAGGTACACATAATATATGATTCCGTGAAAAATGTCCATTACTTTTAATTAATAATAAACTTTGTTGAAACATTATTTTTTTTAATCGTCTATCAGGGTCGGCAAAGTGTGGCTCCGGAGCCGCATACGGCT
Organism: Limnephilus rhombicus; assembly: GCA_929108145.2. Classification (NCBI taxonomy): domain Eukaryota; kingdom Metazoa; phylum Arthropoda; class Insecta; order Trichoptera; family Limnephilidae; genus Limnephilus; species Limnephilus rhombicus. The sequence goes on along the minus strand of OV815290.1, from coordinate 12,926,643 downwards.
CTTTGTCCTCAGTATGGGTCTGGCACAAATGTCCACGGAACAAAAAATTTGCTTCATGGAAGACGTTACATCTCATCTAAATCAGCTTAATCATAAACTACAAGGGAAAGGAAACACAATGTTTTCGATGTTAGAAGAAGTCATTTCAATCGAAAACAAATTACTCATTTTTGCTCAAGATTTTGAAAAGGAAATATTTCAAACAATACGAATGGACAAGTCAATGCTTAATAAGTCCACAAGGTGGCAAGCGCTAGGTGATTGTATCCAGCGTATCCTACAAGCACCTGTTTGGGAGGAAGACACAGTACATAAATAATAAGGGCATGGCAAACGATTGGGAAATATGTGACAGTAAATATGTAAAAATCACACAAATCTGACAGGTGAGACAACAACATTCTTTGAATAAGAGGTCACCTGCACATTACTAGCGCTGTAAATCATGGTACCTGAATTATTTTATCCAATATTAGGTTGGGTATTATCCAAAATCTAGTTTGAGTTTCTAAAAAGTTTTTTGATTGGCGACGTTACGTGAGTATGGCGTCTTGACAGTGTATTTATTCGTTGACCCGGCCTATACGAATATCACATTTTTCCAGATTTAAGTGAGTGATTCTGTGAGAATCCAAAAGCTTGAATAAAAGTTACAGACGGAACAAGCAAACGGTTTTCTTTCGAATTTTGGGGCATACGGTGTGCAACTCAAATTTTAAGCATATCTCAAAACTAGTTTCAATTTAAGATTGAATCTGTATTCGGTAACTCGTTTTAATTAAAACTACACCCATAACATGAAAATGTTTTTTCTCTCGATATTTGCAGCACATAGTCTGAAACTTTCATATCTTGCAATAGTAGAACTCGGGAATGTTTTCCTTCGAAATGGGTCCGCAGATGAACAGGGTTACAAATGAAATTTCAAAGGAAACCATTTTAGAGTTCCACGTGCAAGATTTGAAAGTTGAAGAATATGTGCTACAAAGATCGGAGTAAAACCATTTTCGTGTACTGCGTGCATTAATAATTAAAGCTGGGGACTTACACCTTTACTATCTAACAATTGAAATTTTATCGTTACAATCTGATCACAAAACTGGTTTTTACTTAAGAATGGGTTGTTAAAATTATAAAATGCCAGAAAATGATTTTCCTCAGAATTTTGCAGCATATTAGAATTGAAAACTCCACTCGGAACTTTAGAACGAAGTTTCGAAATTTTTCATCGTGTATTTGGAGAACATAACTGGTTTTACCTTTCTGTTTGCGTTTCCCCAGGTTCAAAAATGCATCCAGAACTCAAAAATGGTTTTCCTCAGATTTTTGTACCACAAAGTATGCAACTTGAATTTTTTAACTGCACTTGGAAAATGAGAATGGTTTCCTTCGAAATGCGTCAGTACCTGCATCCTCGGGGAATATCTTGCAATAGTGGAACTAGGGAATGGTTTCCTTCGAAATGGTTCTGCAGATGAACAAACTTCAAATGAAATTTCAAAGGAAACCATTATCGAGTCCCAAGTGCAAGATTTGAAAGTTGCAGACTATGTGCTGCAAAGTTCGGAGGAAAACCATTTTCGTGTACTGCGTGCATTAATAATTAAAGCTTAAGACTTACACCTTCACTATTTCACGATTGAAATTTTATCGTTACACTCAGAACACAAAACTGGTTTTATCTTAAATACGTGTTGTTAAAATGATGTTTTCATGCCAGCAAATGATTAACTTCAGAATTTTGTAGCATATTAGAATTGAAGACTCCACTTGGAACTCTGTTATTTTCAGCTCTATGGCTCGGTCGGTTAGGATTCCAAAAAAAAATTGTTGTTTTATTTTCGTTCCTAGCTCTTACTATTGCTTTGTGGGGGATTCCCCTGAAATATTCCTCGTTTAAAGTGTTTTCATTTTGAGGATTGCGAAATTTTTGTTTACACATTTGACTAGTTAGTAATGTTTTTAAATTAAAGGAGGTCGAAATTTGCGTTTTGAATATATCAAAGTAAACTTTAATAGAAGGGGGGGGGGGGTGACACCATGTTTTCCGCCCCGGGTGCCACCCATGCTAGCTTCGCCACTGTCTCATGGTATGTACCTACATACATGTGTGTACAAATTGTAGGATAAAAATAGTGAAATGTTCTTACTGTGTTCGATTTCTGAGTATTGTTGTCATCCACCGTCTTCTCTTTTTAGTTTTGGTTTTAATAAATGCATTATGTAATTGTTAGCACACATGTAAAAGTAAAAAAAGTCATCGTCCATAGTTAAACGCCTGGAAATGATTTCGGCCATCTTGGATTAATGTACGATAGTTCATACAAATTGAAGGAGTCGTTAATATGACCACAGGCTTTATCGCGATAACTTTTTAGTGTTAAAACGTACGAAGCATCGGCACGCATTACTTCGGAACGATAGGCGCAGATGCGGCCGAAGCATTAAAAATATAAAATCACACTTCAATAGAAACCTACACGTATTCACCCAATAAAATTATCAACACGACCTCCATGGTCCCGAGGCAAGACTCTCGACTCACAATTCGAAATCGCGGGTTCGAAACCGGCGTGCGCAAATAAATTTTATTTGATCAATCTGTAGTTTTTCACAATTAATTAATTAAAAATAATATATTTGCAGCACGTTCCAGAGCGGGAGATATTCATTAAAATATTTATTAAATTTTTTATTGTTAAATATTCATTAATTATTATTCTGTTATCAATTATGTTAATATTTTGTAAAAATATTTTTTTTTTCAATAAAAAAATAAATCTTACTAAATTGGCTAAACAAATTACTACAGGACAAAAATAGATGACTCCAATAATTACCCAAAACTTACCTGGCAAATAATTAAAGAAATCGCCTACACAAACCAAAAAAGCCTACACTACCACCAATGTGAATCGCAAAGTTGCTTGAAATGTCTTTAGCTTAGTTTGTTGACCAGATCTGAAAATCCACGAACTTCCCTATCTTCCCTTTCTCCATCTCCTTCTCCTCCCCACTACCTTCAGCCTCATAATTACGGAATAAATAATAACACTTTACACATATTAAAAAATAACGATTCCTCGTGGGCATCTTTCGTGATCCAAATATAGGCATTTGAGCCAAAACTTTGCTTTCTTAATTCAAACGGGATGGAAATCTACGATTTCAGGCGAGTGTGAGTGAGACGGAACGCTTGGGTTTCGGATTAAATAACATTTGTTTTCACTCAAATTTGTATGGAAGGCACTTCTAGTATTATATTCTTTTTCTCTTCTCACAGTATCTGTACTCTAGTGAAAATTTTTGGAATCTATAGTCTCATTGGGATTGGGTACGGGCAGCGAAGAGAAATTGGGCCTCTTGTGCGATGTATTCACTTCTAAACTGAGAGAGGTACGTGTAGAGGAAAGGACGATACATATGTCTGTCTCAGCAGCACACACTTCACTCCACGCACTCCACACTTCACTTACTTTCACATAAATATCGTCTCATAGATATTCGTTCATTATACAATCATACTGATCCTGGATTTAACTATCTACTTTTAGTAAGTGTTTTGTATATTTTTTGAAGTACATATGATTAGTTATTCGTTATCACGAATTACGGCGAAGTAAATAATTTATAGTTATGTCGTAAATGCCCCGCAAAATTTCAAGGTCTTCATTTGGCAGAGAAGCGAGTACTGTTATTTTGTCAGTTTTGGTTGATGGTCTATTTTGTTGTTATCCGTTGTCTGTGGAAAGTGGAGATGGATAATACCCGATATAATACGGTGTCACTGCGGTTCCAGTTACCTAACACGAATGTCGAACTGTTTCTTTATCTAATTACATTGTAGGCAGTGGCGGATTATCCCTAAGGCAAAGTAGGCACGTGCCTAGGGGCGCGAGGCTACGAAGGGGCACCGATTTAAAAAAAAAAAAACAAAAATTGTGTAAGTAAGTATGCACCTTTTCAACCATATAAAATATTCTTTTGAATTTAAGTTTTGTAGAAAGACCACCAAACAACTCTGTATCGACACACACTTCTTGCTTCATTCGCATTCATAAATCGTCTTATAGTTGCGTTGCGGTAAACAGGGCCGGAAGAACAATGCGGGTAGGAGATACTTTCAAACGTGCGCTCTTTAAAATGATTTGTCGGGACACGGTCGATATATGGTCTCTTGGCGTGTTCAACATTATTTAAGTATTTGATTCACTTGATCATGCCATGACTTTCTTGGCTTTCCCTGATTTCTTCCACAATAGGCCACTTGCATTGAATTCATAACGACTTGGAAAAAATCGTGTGTATAGTTCTTTTTATTAAGATTGCGAAAATGTTAGTAAATTTTTTTAGAAATGTACAGTTTTTTTATTTTTAAATCAATAAATCCATTATTTAGGCTCGTGACGTCACTACATGAAAATGTCCCGTCTACGAAAATGTTCCTATTTATTTTGTAAGATTCCACACTGATTTGTTTTTTTTTTTAATATGGCATCACTTTGATTTCAGGCGAATGGGCCGTTTTCTGAGTAATTCCAAAATACCCACGAGATGGCAGCACGGTGTTTAGCGGTCCTCCTGTCATCTAATCTGTGGACCGAATCTATGGACTGACGCACTGACGTCTTTCAATGATTGATCTGTCATTTCGATAGCTATTTGCAATTTGTTTTCCGACAAGTTTAGCCAAAGTTTGCTCGATTTGTAAGTAAAATGCACAAAAAGTAAGATGCTGCTCTGAGCCACAGACCATGCTGCTCAACGGCCTTGAAGCAGGCTCTCAACGACGATGGACTCCTTATCGTAGCGCCGGTTCTGCCCTTCAAACCATACGTTGAATGTAAGATATGGATTTTATTATACCTCTAATACTTTAACCAGGGATTTAACCGGTCTTTTAAATGTGATTAATTTTAAGTACGTGGTACTATGGCACCCCCAATCAGGGTATGTTGTGAGGCTGAACTGAATGGGGGAGGAAAGAATATGGGAAATGTGGAGGCTGGGAAATGCCTGGCTATTCACACCTGGTCACCTAACACAACTATTGCCATTTCAAGCAATGTATCGCTTCTAAATGGTGGTTTTTCACCAGCGGTTTAAGGAAGGGCCTAAGAATGAATTTTTAATAAGTTCTTGAAAAGACCACTATTAAATAAGGGAGGAGAGGGAAATATTCCTAGTATATAGGGAAATATTGCATGAGAACAAGTCGAATGCTGCTGTCTACTGTGGATGGATGTTCCGCTCTTGCCTGGCGAATTTCTTGCTGATCCAAAGGGATCTCATCAATTTATTAACATTATCTGCTACACGTATTGCCTAGATCTGAATAACCAGACAGTTACCAATTTCCTCCAGACTCAAAAGCTGCTGTTTTGTTACTATTAATTTTTCATTATTTTTGACATAGGTAAAAGAAAAGCTTAAATCTCAAAGCATAAAGCTCGAGGCAAAAATCTAATCGCTTAACACTTAACGGCCCTCGGTATTAAAATGTTTCCAGCTCGAATTCGAATGTCGAACTCGTAGCTCATGCAGCTGGCTGGTGCGTTCCATTCAAAACCAAGACACTCGCAGAACAAAACAAATTATTATTAATTCAAGATATTATGATTTCGAAAATTATGTTAAAATATATTTTACAATGTGATGTAATATAGCGATAGCTTGATTCATGGAGGAGGTTCTCAAAACATTTAATATAACTTTTTATTTGGAATTTTTTTGATACTTACATAGATGAAAAAGGTACACATAGTAAAAGGTACATATAGTAATACGTAAATAAAAAGTGACAAAAGGCTTGGCCTTTGTTCCAGCCTGGTTTCGCAGTACGGCGGGGCACCGTTAATACTAAATTGTCTAGTTTGATTTGAGGTCACGGGTTCAAAAGCCGGCGAGGACAAAATAAATTTAATTTACATGAGTATATCATATTGTAGAATTAAAATAAAATATATATAAGTACATATAATGAATCTGTACTTCGTTCCAAAGTTGAAGATACATTCAGTATCGCCCTGGTGAGAGACTAATTCAGAATTGAAAGTTGCTTGAGAACGGCGTAGTTATGTTTAGTGACTAGATCTGAATAACCAGAAACTTTCCAACCCTCCTCTTCCCTATCTCTAAAAATGTGGACTACATACATTAGGAATATAAATTAAATTTCTTCCGAAGACACGTCAATGAAATAAAATGTTATTGATTTCTTCGAAACAATTCCTTCTTACATGTTTTGGTTTTAGCTAAAACCAATTTTACTTTACTTCTTTTCGCTATTATGCACTTTTCTAAATACTCAGGATTTCTAATAGGCATGCAGCGATTATGTCGAGGATCAATTAATTCGGGTAGCATGCAAAAATTGTAAATATTAGTCTGCCAAAATTCGTCAGCCCGTAAAATTTTTCGATTTTTATTCTGAGTTCAGTCTATACAACAAACATACAAATATCTTTTTTTGTTAAATGTAATTGGCCCTGAACCTAGTAAAACTAATCGTGAGATGTATTTACCAGCATTTCTCCATTTTTGTTTAGTTTCCAAAGGGTAATTTTTTTGGATTTTACTGCTTATGTATGAGCATGCTGCGTGCTGCAAAAGGACATATAATTTCAATCACGGTGTCTTCAGAAGAAATTCCATCTAGGGTCGCACCCATATACGGATACTCTTCATCTATGAAAAGACCACACTGTTCTATGTTAATGCGTTTTAGTTCTGCAAGCTCCTTCAGGACATCGTATTCATGTTGTTGTCCGTGTCGAATTGAAGGAATATTTGGTAACGATTGCTGGTACAGTATATTTTTGACTAATAGAGCGCAACTGATATTTCGCCCCCGTTTGCACACTTTTCCAAACCACGATACCGTAATCATATTGCGGCACATCTCGATCCACTTTCCACTAGATGCTTGAAGTACTGTCGCCCTTTCAATTGCTTGCCTATCATTGGCTATGGTAAAAAGCCTTTCTAAAAAATCATCTTTATCTGCCTCATACGATGCTTGGTCCCTATCAAGTTTTTCTGCATTGGGACCATAATGCTGATCTTTTGCTGGAACGAGCTGCAGGGTTTTTCTTTTCTTTATACTTAATTTTGAAGGCGGGAATGGGTACCGCCGCCCCGGGAATATTTATTGGATAACCAACACCTCTGCCATAGGTCACCCCAAGTGGTTCGCTACGTTTGGTGATTTAGCAGGGGTGACCGGGTTCATGGGGTTAGGTTTGTCTAGGTCCTGGACAGGATGACCAGGACACACTGAACCTCAGATTCCTACCCACCCCTTAAACCTTTTTCCTTCCCAGAACCCTCCTCTCCTTCCTTTCCTTAAAAAAACCTCCACACAGCATCCCAAAAGATGACATAGGCCCTGAGGGAAATTATTTTCCTCAGGGCCTCCTGTGTGGAGCTCATGTAAAAAAAAACTTAAAACTTGTTGATTATTTTTCTCCAATCTTTTTAATTCTAATTGCTTTATGAGTTTTCCGGGACTATTACCGGTTGCAAATTTACGCAAAGAATAGTGTGGACGATCCACACTTTTATATTTTAAAAATATCAGATTGTTTATTACCCGAAAAAATGTTAACAATAAATTAATTCTTAATAATACTAGTTCACACTACGCAGCTTCAACGGAAACTCACAGATGAGAAAGGCGGCACGCTATTATAGTCTCTACGCGCAACGCATAGAGTGTAATATTGTTGAAACGTCGCATGGAAGTATTATAATTACGCGGAATTTCGAACTTTGAAAAAAGATTGACACGACGGACCGTATGAAGCGTGCGTTCACGGCCACCTCTTAGAGCCGAATGAGTAGGAGAATTATTAGATGTTCATTATATAGTATTTAACGAAAATAAATAGTTAATAAAAACATATATCTCGACAGAAAAATGTATTTATGATAGCTTAGCGTGGCTACATTATCGATATTTTGACGATTAATAACTTAGATTTTCGTTTGAATCTGAGAATTCATGATACTCCATACAACGATTGAGATCGCTAGTAAGGAAGGCCCTTAAAGCACAATCTTTAATTTCTCCCAACTATGTCTAGGGCATTGCACTGATCGTCTTCTCTCGGATTCCTTGTACTATTCAATTATAATTTACAGACGAATCTGACCACATGACGAAGGAGCGTCTGCCCATCCGAGGCCACACATTCGAGGAGCACGTGGAATCCTTCACCAGCTACTGCGCTACTACCGTGGGGCTCCAGGTCATGCAGTGGTCACGCGTGTCCTACCTCTGCGAGGGGGACTTCATCCAGTCCTGCTACTGGCTGAACGACTCTATCTTCATCATCAAAAAGGACCCAAATTTCCCCGAAACCACGGCTGAATAGAAGTTTTAATAGGTTTACTTATATTACCTGTTATCACCTTTGTATTTTGATATCCCTCATCTGTGAAATAGATTATATTTATATTGAATGTTTACAAATAAAATATTAGCATAGGAAAAATCAATTTTTTATCAAGTAAATTCTAAAAATAAATGTTAATTAATATTGTATAGTATGGAGGTTGGGAGTACACTAGTTGCATATTTAATTTGTTAATCTTATTTTCTTTATTTTAACAGGTTGACTGTTCACAAAGTTGCTCACGCGTTGACCGATGCTACCACAACTATATAATATTAGGATGTAAAAAAAAAATTAAAAAATGCCAAAACAATAAATAATTTAAGCATAATGTTAATTATTTGTTGTACTGATATGTTCTTATATGTTCTTCTATGTGTATAATGTTTGTAAATGTTTTATGACACATTTGTATTATGTCTGTAATCTTGTTCTTTTCATATTGACCTCGAGAAATAAAAGAAAGTTTTTTTTATTTATTTATATATTTGTTAAATTATTTTGTGTTATTTAGTACATTTAAACAACAATCTTTTTTAACCATGGTAGTAGATGTCGTGCAAGGCCGCAGAAAACCATGACAGAACTGGAGCGATACTCACTCTTTATTTTAATAAAAGAGATATAATAATGAACTTTTCGTTATTTGTTTTTGGGGTATTATGCTGTGTTGCGCTACCTCCTTCTTTAGCCAACTTTTCGGACAGCGTTGGCTAAAGAAGGAGGTAGCACAACACGGCATAATACCCCAAAAACAAATAACGAAAATACTTTTGGCCGTGAAAATCTTTAAACGTATCATAATAATGATCATTTATTTCAGAATGTTGTGCAATGCAATTGTTAGCGTCAGCGGTCGGCATACGGCGCCAGTGTTGGCATACCGCAGGCCTACGGCCACTAGCCAAACCAAACCTGGAAAGGACATGCAATTAATTGGCCAATAATGCTAGCTCAGGACAGTCGGCGCAAGCAAGATTCTCCTAAAACCAGGGCGAGTGTTTGTGGTTCGCTGGGTATTCCTCCTCCTCCCTTCCTCACAATCTCCGGGGTCTCCTTCCTCAATCAGAACACAGTATTGCACGTAAAGGGTTTATTCAATTAGAAGGAGACAGGGTTATTACAATTGCCATATGGGCACACTTCACATGAACATGGTTAGCACTTTAATACCCTAACTTAACAGGAACTGTTTCTCTCAATCTCTCCACACGCGTTGTTGGCTTTAAGAGCGGGACGTAGCACACAAAAGAGGGTAAGGGATCATTCTACTCACTGTAGCAGGAAATGCAGTAGCCAGCAGACCTTCTGGTTGCACAATTCACAATATAAAATACATCGCGAGTTTTTAGGTTCTCGAGTGCGCGTTAGAGCGCTCTCTTTGGTCACTGCTCTCTTGCCGGCTGGTAGCCGATGAATGGCTGCTTGCGCGTCGGCTCCGCGGGGAGCCTGCGCGCGTCGACTCAGCGTATTGCGGAAATCTACCGAACTATTCTCGGGTAGAACGGGGCGAAGGTGAATCTAGGGGGAACGTTGCTACTTTGTAACGTAACACAATACATTCCATATTTTGAAATAGTTCAAACATTGACAAAATAACAATGCATTCATACACAGAATGGAAGAGAAAATAAATGAAAAATATAGTACATAATAATAAATCCAAAAAAATATGCAAATATCCGTTCATGGAGGATATTTGACAGGCTCCCATTTCCAGAAGGGCATCAGCGGGGACTCCATCTCCATCCAGGCAACCATGGCAGTGATGATGGTATTCTTCAACTGGCGTAGTCTGCGCCATAAGCTTCCCCTGCGGTGGAACAAAAGTTTATTTTAATATAAACAGTTAACTTTTCCTTTTTACCTGTCACAGGGAGTATCAAAAGGCAATATGACTTCCACTGCCACGTCTTCTAGATTCACAGGCAACACCGCTGCATCTTGTGGTTCTGGTTTTGTAGAATTTATATATATTTTTTCACGTACTTAGGTATCAGACGCCTTTCCTGTCTGTTCTAAATTATAAACTACCTACTTCTAAGGAACTACACCTTTCAGTAGCTTTTGCCAGTACAGTACATATAAAAATAAAATTAGGCTCAAACTTTCAAATACAAAATGGTCTACTTAAGAAATAATAATTTGATTTTTTTCCTAAAACACTTCTACTGAAAATTAAATTACAATCACGAGATATACAGACATGGGACGAGAAATGCAAAGCAAATTAGATTGCCAACAATGAAGAATCGGGTGCCCAGAAATCTCGTGCCAGACAGTTTGATAACCGTGTAATAAAATGATTGCAATAATTGAAAATGTTTAATTTAAAAAAAGGAAATAAGATATAATGTCTACCATAATTATTAATGTTAGTTGTGATTGACTACACTTGTATTTAAAGGTACGTTTGTCAAATAATGTCAACTGCGAAATAAGGCAAAACATTGTGCATAAAATTTTGTGCATTTTATGTCAAATGTTTCTTTACGTGTTCATTATGCTATACAAGTACTCTTTATATTATATAGGGGATTCAATTATAGTAAGATATTAATTGAATGAGTCATGTACTTACTGTTATGGTTAATATTATTGAATATATAATCGGTGTCCCTGAAATGAGCTTGACAGAATCAGGAGTCGGTGCCCATTTGGAACGCCGATTGAATGAATCCATTTCGCTTTCAATCTTTGGGAAACTCGTGCCCATCCCTATTTCTACACATTGGAACACTACAACAGGTTGACGGCATTATTATAATATTTAAAAACACTAAATTGCGCCAAACGGCCTAAAAAATGTATGGGATTTGACTATAGGGTAGGACTATAGGGAACCTAGCGGCCAAAATCGTGCGAAAACGGCCCATTGTTGAATTCGTTCACTAGATTTATTGTTTGTTCTCTGCGAACTTATCATTTGGTTTCACTTTTTGACAGATGTTCTGAAGAGAACCCCGTACATTTTAGAAGTCGGTACTTGTTTTAGAGGTATAATGGTTATGGTGCTGATTTAAAAAAAAAAAACAAATTTTATAATATTCTTATTATTATTATAATTTACAAGTACAAGTATATTACATTGGATTAGTAATATATACGTTGTAAATTATAAGGATTTATGATCAATAAGATGGATCAAGGAAAAAAAATATTTATGAGATGTATTATTTTTGGTATGTCTCGTTATTCTCCTGTGCCATTCGTGTGGAAGACGTTCTTTTTTTAAATGATTTTCGGCTATATAATTATCGTTTTTTCACACCTATAAAATTATGTCCCGTCTTTCCGGTTTATAAAAAATGGTCTGATTTTTCGGATTGAAATTTTCAAAAAATCCCCAGGGTTTCAAAAATACGATAAAAAAATACATAATGTCTTAGAATATTTGTCTAAACCGGAAAAAAAAATTTAAAAATGTGATGCAAGTGGCCTATTCACTTCGCATCATATCAACTCTTTTTAATGCCCTTACCAAATAACTGTACCTTTTAATCCTACCCACCAAGCCCACTTGACGTGATTTTATCTCTAAAAGGCGTTATAAAAAATTTTGAAATCATTATTCTTTTTATCAGCCTTGTATTCTTTCCGGATCTCTTACCTATAAAATATCTACATTGTTTTACAACAAATACTATGTTTTACTTTGGCTCCATTGAGGAGGCCTCGAGGAAAGTATTTTTCCTAAGGTTTCCCTGAAAAGTAACACTTTACTCCACTGTGATTCACAAGCTGACTCATAGTTGAAATCTTTTTTATGTTCCGATTGCAATTTTGCAAGTTCTCAAAAGAGAGATTTGAAAATCCACAATATGATACTCAGAGGAGAAAAACCTTCTTCATGTCCTGACTGCAAGTATTCGTGTTCTCAAAGGGGATATCTAAGAAGTCACTTGCTGAATCACAATGGAGAAAAACCTTTTTTATGTTCTGACTGCATTCTTCGTGTACTTACTACGAAGATAAATCTAAAATTCACGTTTTTACCCACAGTGGAGAAAAACTTTTTTCATGTCCTGACTGCAACTATTCTTCTTTTCGAAAAAATTAACTAAAATGTCACTTGTGACTCACAGTGATGAAAAACCTTTGTCACGTCCTGACAACGACTTTACATACGCTACAAAACGGTATCTAAAAATTTACATACTTACCCACAGTGAACAAAAACATTTATCATGTCCCGACAGCAATTTTTCATGTTGCACAAAGGAACTTCTTAGAAATCATTTGCTGACTCATAGTGACAAAAAACTTTTTACATGTTTCTACCGCCATTATTAATATTCTACAAAGAGGCACCAAAAAATCACTTGTCTACCCACAGCGGACAAAAACCTGACCGGATCTTTTTCTTGTCTCGAATGCAGTAATTCAAGTTTTCGAAAGAGAGATTACAAAATCCACAGCGCGATTAACATGGGAGAAAAATCTTTTTTCATGTTCTGAGAGTATCTTTTCATGTTCTACGAAGAGATATATAAAAAAATCACACGTTTTTCCATAGTTTATAAAACCCTTTTCGTGTTCCGGCTGCAACTGTTCACCCTCTACAAAATAACAACAAAAACGTCACATATCCACAGAGGAAACAAATCTTATTCATATGCCGATTTTTACATGAATACCGCAGAAGATTCCCAACTGCTCCCGTCTTGAGCCACAGAGAAAATGGGGTCATCAATCGGGGTATGTTGTGAGGCAGAAGGTAGTGGGAAGGGGAAGGAGTTAGGGAAGAGGAAGATGGGGAAGTGCCTGGCTATTCAGATCTGGTCACCAAACACGGCTCAAGCCATTTCAAGCAACGTTTCAATTTGGAATGGTGGTCTTCCACCAGGGTGATACTGAGAGTATCTTCCACTCTCGAACGTGAAGCAAATACACTATATATTATTTTAAATGATTAAATCGTGAAATAGCACAAATTAATCAAATCAAATTTATTTTCCATGCCGGGATTCAATCCCGCGACCTTCGGATTGCGAGTCAAGAGCCTTACCGCTGGACTACGCCGGCTGTCAAATGTTATTGCCAGTATGCATGTTATCGCAATGGACATCTAAAAATTCACAAGTTAACCCAAAGTGGACAAAAACCTTTTTCGTGTCCCGACTGCAACTATTCTTGTTGCAATCGGGACACTAAAGGGGGCGTCTAAGAAAGCACTCGCTGATTCACAGTGGAGGGAACCCTTTTGCGTCTACTGACTGCAACTTTTTATGTGCTACAAAGGGATATTTAAAAAGTCACATATTTGCCCACAGTGGAGAGAAACTTTTATCAGTAATTTTTTAGAGTAAATTTACGTTTTTTTACGCAATTTGAACCCTGAAGAAGTTCAAAGTAGTGCTAGTAAGTTATTAACGATATATTCTGGTAATTTGGAAAACCGCTTTGTTGATGAATGTATCCTTCTGCGTTCTTATTTAACAGCGATAGCGAGATGGAGAACTGCTTCAAACAACCAAACCAATTTAACAGGATCTAAGAAAAAAAAGAACTCGTAACAATTTACCGGCAGCTAGCAATTGCAGTGGTGATCGGAGTTATTGCTGTCTAAAGCCTCGATGACACACGGCGAGTTACAAGCTACTATCTACTAAGTTTTAAAAGCGGGTAAATCGGCGAGTGAGATTGTGATGATGACACACAAAACTGTCCACTCGCTCAAAAGCGTAGGAAACTGAGGTCGCTTTTAGCGCCAGTAACAAGAATAACGACGCCTGCGTGAACTAATTCTTCAGATTTTTGACAGTCGAAATCAGCTGTTTATCGGAAGCCATTGTTGGAAACGTAAATAAACCAATCACGAGCAAGCGGAGCAAGCGTGTAGGCGAGTAAAGTTGACGACCTTTCAACTTTTTTTCGTAGATTGTCAACAATCTGCTAGTTGCTGCTAGTTAGCAAGTGACACGATGACACTGGGCGAGTTTACTAACAGATAGTGAATTTCCCAGATAGTAGCTTGTAAACTAGCCCTGTGTCATCGACGCTTAAGGAGAGTGAACAATTATCTTCGCTTTTCCATGACAGATAAGAGATAAATTCGTTAGCAATACTTAACATTAAATCAAACTTGTTGGTATCTTTAAACTTTGACGACGTTATTGACAACTTTGCAAGACAATAATATAGACGCAGAAATTTTTTTTTTTAAACATTTATCCTTAAATGTGATAAGTAGGTAGGTACTTACCAATTTTTAAATTGATGATTCAGAACTTTTTATTTTATGAAATATTGGATTTTAAATTGTTTTATTTATTATCCCTACTAATATTTTAACTGTGAATGTGTGTGTGTATAGGTAAATGTTACTTCTTCATGCAAAAAAATACTTAACCGATTGTGATGAAACTTGGTATGTAAAAAAAAAATAGCCGCTAGAGGGGCGCCGATGAGCTACTTGCCTAGGGCGCTTTCAACACTTAATCCGCCTCTGCTTGTAGGTTAGGATGTATTGTAGGTTTATCGTGGTTAGGGTGTATTCTCGCAGTTTGCTGCACTTCCAAACCTGTAAACCGGATTGCTGTGGATGTTGCGAATAAAAACTCTTAATTTACTAAAGTCAAGTTTATTTACACGAAGATAATTTTACAATGAATTCACAAAGTACTTAGGCATAACGACGGAGGGGAGGTAATGACCCGCGGGAATCGACCCTAGAACCAGGGTAATTGCCCCGTCACGATGTGCGCCTGTAGGTTATTATTACAGTGATACCAGTATCATAACAGTTATGAGATATTGCCTGGATGAAAAAATATTCGGAATGCTAAATTAAAGTAGTCTTTCTACAACCTCAGAGTAAAAATATATTGTTATTATATTATATTATTGTTATATATATTGTTACTCTGAGTCTACAACATGTAGGCGTCACACACAGTTACAAAAGATCATCGCACGCACAATATCGCTCTCCATACAATCCCATACAGATCTGTCATACCTAAACAGTAACGCACTCAAAGCTCAACGTTATACGGCGTAACTGCTGCTCACGCGATATGCGAAAAGATATGAACTACATGTACCTCTCCACCGTAAACACGATGGGGGTCATATCAATTACGGAACTACATAGACGTGCTGATGACAATAAAATTGCCAAGTTGACAGATCCAATACAAAGAAATGATATTTCGCGGCAGCTCTCTAATTCAACTGACCCCCCCTCTTACTACAGGAAGAAATCTTTTATAGCATAGTGTGTCGGTACAATACATTATAAGCGCTCGCGGTTCAACAGATAAGTGTTTGCACTTTTAATGCTCCGTGTGACCGTACCTTGAATTCTATTTCTCAAAAAAACATGAAGGCAAGGATTCTCACAAAATTCATTTTTCCCACCCTTGGGAGTGAGAGGTGGCTTGGAAAATTCTGAGAAGAATGAAACGATTTCTCAAAATTTTCACAACGTTTGTCGCATTTTTATTAAGTAGGTATATTTTTGTTGTATTTCAAAAGGAAGCCGTTCCAAAATAACCTGTTCCCCGGAGAAATAAAATGGACAGTTCCAGTGACAGCAAAGGAGCGGTGCCACGTAACCGGACAGGAATATCGACCATCCCTAATGGCTGAAATCATTGTTGACAGCGCAGCGCTCGCCATTATGCTGTCATCTGTGTTTTCGGAATTATTCTGAGATAGTATTGAATTATTGAGTACACCACGGGTAAATTTTGGGGATCGCTGGCAACGGTTAATATGCACTTTTTTTTGAAAAAATCTTTTGATTCACCTTAATTACATTAAAAGACAACTATTTGCATTGGGGGAAGTGGAAAATATTTTTGTGTAACATGGTTTGTGATACAAAAGAAAGTGCCGCTTTATAACGCCTACTCGCGTCAAGGCAAGAAAAACATCCCAGTTTTCAAGTAGTTTAGCGGCTACGCTAGGTTTGTGTAACATGGTTTGTGATTCTGGCGTACAATCTCACAAGACGAAAGCTAATTTTAATTTTACATAACGAAATTTAGAATGAAATATTTTCCACTTCCCCCAATGCAAATAGTTGCCTTTTAATGTAATTAAGGTGAATCAAAAGGTTTTTTTTTTAAAGTGCATATTAACCGTTGCCAGCGATCACCAAAAATTAATAAATTTACTATTATCGGTGGTGTCTCTGCAGCTAGTTCAGGATCTAACTAAATAACTAACCATCGCAGGGGTAGGCAGAGAGGACAGACCGCCAAACTACTCCGTCTTGGCACACAGTCTTTGCCTCACTCATATTCATACATATTTTTCTATTATTCTGATTTGACATGGCCCGACTCAAATATCTGATTCACTTGCCGTGTCGTGTCTTCCTCGGGCGTCCCCAACTTCTTCTTCCATTCACATTTGCGTCATATATTCTTCTCACACTATTTTCGAAATTGAAAACGTCTATGAAGTTCTTCGCATTGAACTTGAGTACATTTTACTTATATACACGTTTTTATAGCATAAAGCAACATAAGGGAAATATTTAAAAAATGCGCTTTTTATTTAAAAAACACTTAATATCCATTAGATTATAATGGGTACTAAGTATTTCAGTTTATGGGATTGGAAAATAATGAATTTTAATAGTTATTTCTTTCGTTAAAATTAAAATCGATTATTCACTTGGCGGACATTCTCATTGACGTCAAAATCTTATTTAATCCAAAATATTAAGTGTTATGGGTTGCCCATATACCTATCTATCGTGCGAACATCACGAAGCCAGATCGTGTCAGGAAGCCTATCACGCGTGTCTTGCAGCCAATGAACAGGGCCTAAACATTTTTAATACCATATAAGGTCATGTATTTAGGACATTTGCACGCGTCCACGGCATGCAAATCATCACCCGTTCCCTCCGGACCAATAGGAGAGGCATTGCCCATATATGGGGTTAGCCGTCTCCCTCTACGGGGAGACGCAAGGGAAAGAGAAAACAAGCGAGTTAGTTAAAAGCAGGCACCCGGAGCGAGCGGTTCTCCCCGACCGAGACGTGTTGGGCTACGGTAGTTCCCGCTCGTAACAATATGAGCGTCGGCCAGGATTGCTGAACTCCAGGAAACCCCTGACGCTCCTGCTATGCACCAGCTCAGTGCAATGGCCCTACTCCTGCCCGTGCCGCCCGCTGCTTCGCTACCCGCTCGTAACAATGTGAGCATCGGCCAGGATTGCTGAACTCCAGGAAACCCCTGACGCTCCTGCTACGCACCAGCTCAGTGCAATGGCCCTACTCCTGCCGTGCCGCCCGCTGCTTCGCCACCCGCTCGTAACAATGTGAGCGTCGGCCAGGATTGCTGAACTCCAGGAAACCCCTGACGCTCCTGCTACGCACCCGCCCAGTGCGCTGGCCCTACTCCTGCCGTGCCGCCCGCTGCTTCGCCGCTGTTCACACGTGAGCCTTCATAATACCCCCCCCTCTAGTTATTCGTGAGCCATTTAGATTCTCAGCCCAAATCACCTCTTTCTAGGCACCCGCCAGTCAGGACTTAAACTGAGCTATTGTCTTGCATTACCTTGCTTATTGTCAATAAACCTGTCTATACCAACTACCTGTTTCACTGGATATTGCCTGTAGAGAGACCGTACCCCCCCGAGACGAAGTTCGCATACTCAGCAGCTGCCGTCGGCACCCCTGTATCACTGGCATAAACATGTAATACGTAACACTGGCGACCAACGTGACATAAACATGTAATACGTAACATAACCTATGACCCTAAAAAAGGTTCTTAGTTTGGGTTTTTAAAAGAAGAAAAAAAAACTATCCAGAATACCTATATTGATATTATTAACTATATCAAAACATGGCGTCAAGAAAATATGTCAAATTGTCTGTTTTTTATTGAAAATGCTTCTAAAATGCATTATTTTCCATTTCCGGAAACTGAAATACTTCTGATTGCTACTAAGTATTTTTGAAATAAAAAAGTGCGTGTTAAGCGTGTCCCTATTTTGTAAATATTTACCCTATAATTTTTTATGTTAGCACAGAAAGGGCATGAAAACTCGGTGTCCATTAATAGCCATACGAAAAATTGTTAATTAGTAGAAAACAAATTTTATAAACCTACCACAAGCACAGTATTGAAAATGTTGACAAAAGTAGTTTCTTTAGTATGTTTACTTCCATATGCATAAACTATTTAAATATCTAACACTTCTTTTCAACATAATTTCTTCAAGAAACAACTATTTATACCGGTGGAGATGGTATAAGATACATTAAATTTCAATTTTTTGTCAAAGTTTAGTAAGTACTTATTTCTCTTGTAAAAAAATGTTTGGCCGCCATTTTGGATTTTGTTACTATGAAGTGACATTTTCCGAAAGGTTCAGCGTCAATATAAATGTGTACAGAATAAATAACCAAATTTAATATTTCCATAATTTTTATTTTTGTTTTATTTGGGAGACTAACAGTTTAAATCGAAACGTAGTTTAATAATATGTAGGTTACATTAATTTTTACCATTTATAGGTATTAAAATATCGAAGAGAGTTAAGTATCTAAAAATGTTAATTAGATTGCATAATTAAATGGGAATAGAAATTGGGGCGGTCTAAGTGAAGTACAATATGTATATAAGTATTTTATAAACATTTAAACAAAAGTCTTTTTTCTATTTTCGGCTTGTTTATCTATTTAATCCATTTGTTTACACTTGATACAAAATAATAATATTGCAATAGTCACCATGAAATGGGCAGCCGCCTAATACAGTGATTTAACGTAATTATTATCCTCTGTAAGTGTCGTAAATACCATGTATTTTATAAGTAAATAAATAACCAAAACTAAGAAATGAATAACCTATTTTGCGCAATAGTAGTTGTTAATTAAGTTGAAATGAATTGTTACTTCAATAATTTTCGCATATTTAGCAGTAAACGGAACAAGGAAACTTTTTTTTTTCCATTATTTCTGGCTTTCACCCTTCAAGGGTGTTCTAGGCCATCATTTATAATTACAGAAAAAGGAAAGGAGAATTTATATATTAATTTTATTTAAATGTGCAAATTTCAGAATTTTATGGAAGATTGGAGTAGAGTTCAGACTTAGAAGAGATGAGATGTTGAATGGAGGAGAGGCAATTTTTGATAACGCTTGATAGAAGAGAGGATATTTATTTAGAGAGGGACAATCAAAAAATATGTGATCTAAAGTTCCCACATCTAGACCACAGAACGTACAATCTGGGGAGTCAAGCACATGAATTTTATAAAGGTGAGAAGGAACGGAACAATGTCCGATTCTCATACGAATAAGTAAGGAAATTTCTTTTTTGGAAAAATGGGGGAATTTTTGAAACCACGGTTTTGATGGGATAGTCCTTTGTATTGAGGCGTAGCGGGCACCCTTGGATTGACTAGCAATGTTCCAATACTCTGTCCAAACATTGTGGGATCTATCTTTGATGATGGAAAAAATATCAGACAGGGGAATATGATTTACGAGGGTAACGGTAGGGTTAGACGCTCCTTGTTTTGCCAAGGAATCAGCAATATCGTTACCCACTATGCCAACATGTCCAGGAATCCAAATCAGAGTGACAGTTTTTCCAGAGCTTTGAATGGAGGTTATCAATAGTCGAATAAGACATACAAAGTGATCATCAGGATGAAGAAGAGGACTTGTTTTAAGTTTTTGGAGGGAACTAAGAGAGTCAGAGAGGACAAGAGAATGTTCAAAATTATTTTTTATTATATATTTGAGAGATTCAATAATCGCAATGCACTCGGCAGAAAATATTGAAAATTGGTTTGAAATTGAATAAAATAATCTTTCATTAGAATTATTGTGGTAAACGTTAATACCAATACCACAGTTAGGAGAGTCTGGAGATTTGGAGCCATCAGTAAATAAAAGAGAAGAGTTGGGCCATTTAGAAGAAATAATGTCATTGAACATATTATTGACAGTACGGGCTGGGAGATTGGAATGACTTTTAAGGATGCCGATCCCTTCTAATATCGTTGGGGATAGGGTGACGTGACTATATTTTAATTTGTACAAAGGAAAAAGATCATTTTTGATAATTTGAAGCTCTGAGAGAGAGCGAAAATTTTTACAGATGGCAGGGAGAGGTTTAGTTCGAGCTCTGACTGTAGATGAATGTGTTGAGTCGTTGAACAACGAGACTCTGGGAATAATCTGATGACTTTTAGAATTTAAACATTTAAGAACAAATTTGTCAGCAAATAATTGACGCCTTAAATAAAGAGGAGGATCAGAACATTCTACTTGAAGGGAATTGATGGGCGACGATTGCATCGCGCCAGTTATTATTCGCAATGACTTAGATTGAATTTTGTCTAATTTACTGAGTGCATTTTTGGATGCAGTACTAAAAAGTGGGCAGGCATAGTCGAGATGACTTCGAATAAGTGCATTGTAGAGCAACTTAATGCAGATAGGATGAGCACCCCACCAAACGCCAGTCAATGATCTGATAATATTTAAATTTTTTTCACATTTAGTAACTATATTATTAATGTGGGAAGACCATTTAAGTTTCCTATCAAATGTTACTCCCAAAAATTTAACTTCGGAAGCATTGGGGATTGGAGAGTTTTTAAATAAAATTTGAACAGGGGGGTTATTATGACGATTTGAGAAGGTAACACACTGACTCTTTTGTACTGAAAGTTCAAGACCATTTAAAGTAAGCCATGTGCAAAGGGCATCCATGGCTTCATTAAGATATTTGACGGCGGATGGAATGATTTTGGATGATAAGAAGAAAGCTATGTCATCTGCGAACTCAACGACTTTTACTTGAGGGGGAATGATGACATGCATATCGTGTGTGTATATATTATACAGTAAGGGGGATAATACATCGCCTTGGGGTAAACCCTTCCAAATTGACCTACTCTGAGGAGTAACATCTGGTAGCTCAATGAAAATTTTCCTATCGAGAAAAAGATTAATAATAGATTGGACAAACATGAGGGGTAAGCCAAGGCCTAAAAGTTTTTTTTTAAGAATTGGGATGGAAACATTGTCAAAGGCGCCTTCTATGTCTATAAAGACTGCAAGACATACTTCTTTGTTAGAAATGGATAAATTAATATCAGTGCTGATGATGGCAAGGTTATCTTGTGTAGATTTCTTTTTCCTAAATCCAAATTGGGATGGAGAGAGAAGATGATTACTCTCGACAAAAAATTCTAAGCGGTTTTTAATTAATTTTTCATAAATTTTACTAAGGGTGGATGAAAGAGCAATTGGCCTATAGTTGGATCCAGAATTGGGTGATTTGTTTAATTTTAGAATTGGGATGATTATTTGAGAACTCCAGTCATCAGGTATTATGCCAGTCTGGAAGATTTTATTTAAGATGCATAAAAAGTGATTTAGAACATTATCATTACTATTTTTGATAATGCTATAAGGTATACCATCTCTGCCTGGAGATGAGTCCTTGACTGTTGATAAACAATTTTTTAATTCAATTAAAGTGAATGGAGAGTCAAGCCAATGATCAGACATAGGAGTGTTGTGGATTGGAGTTATTTCATCTAAGTTAGGTACAGAAGGGGGGGCAATTTTGTCCAAGAACTCGTCTATCCATTTAGAATGAGAAGCTCGAGGAGATGTTGGACTGAAGGAGGATCGAAATCTTCGAATCATAGACCAAACTTCCGAAATTGGAGTGTTCGGAGATACTGAACTGCAGAAGTTGTACCACCCGGATTTTTTTTTTGACCTCAATACCCTTTTGGCATTGGCTTCGGCATTTTTGTATATGAGATAGTTCTCCATAGTCATATTGTGACGATAGGAAAGAGATTTAGCTTTCCGAATTCTCACTACTTTGGAACATTCCTCATCCCACCAGGGAGTTGGAGGGAGTTTTTTGAGAGATTTGGTTTTAGGGGGAGGATTTGATTTATTGATTGCAGTTACGAGCATTGATTTGAAGTTATCGTAGTCATCTTTGACAGATAATGTATCGGTATAGGATAAATTTTGTATAAACTTATCCATATGTGAGTTAAATTCGTCCCATTTGGTGTGTTTTGTTTTAATCTTTGTCGAAATATGGGACTTGTCTGAATGGAAAGAAGTTTGATAAGTGATGGTGATCGGTAAATGATCACTGGAGCAAGGGTCGGGGGACACCACCCACGAGGAGAGAGGTGCCAGATTAATAGAGCATATGGAGAGATCCACTGCACTGGGGTTTGTGTTGGGGCGAGAGATTCTAGTAGGAGATCCGTCATTCAAAAGAAAAAGGTTGGATTCATCTAGGAAATCCATCACACTTCGACCGTCTCGATCACAGAAAGCAGAACCCCAGACGGGGGAATGGGCATTAAAATCACCCAATAAAAAGAAAGGAGGGCTTAGTTGACAGACAATTTGCAACCACGCTTGTTTATTGAAATGCGATGTTGGGGGAAGATAGATAGAAACAAAGGAAGTGTCCTTTATTTTAGCTGCAACCATTTGAAAGTCAGCATTGGGGGGTTTGATATTATTTATTGGGAAAAATGGAAGGGATTTTTTAATAAATAGGGCAGCACCACCGCCCGTACCTTCCGGGCGATCATCGCGGAGACAGGAGTACCCTCCCACATTAAAGTGGGTGGATGGAGTAAACCATGTCTCCGAGACAGCAGCCACAGAAACAAGGTTTGAATTTAATAGGTTAAGAAGGTTTGATTTGTTAGAAATAGCACTGCGGCTATTCCACTGAAGAATTCTGACATCTTGAAGAGCCATTTTGAATAAATGATTTTAATGTGGAAATAATAGAAGCAGCGTTGGACGGTAGATTAGTTTGAGAAGAAATTAGGTCAATTAGAAGCATAATAAGAGTTTGAATAAATGAAGAATTATCTTGGGAGAGTTGTTCAGAAAGCTTTTGATAGTTTGTTGAGGATGAATTATAATTGTTTGCGCACCCATTTGTGGCGTGTGAAAGAGGAGAACCATTGGGATTTAAGAGAAGTGAGTTGTGTTGTTGCTGATCGTATCCACGAGTCTGTTTAGAGATAGGGTTTTTGTATGTGAATTTTGTTGAACGGGAAGATGTTGAGGAGGAGGCGAGAGGGTTGGATGAAGAGTTACTGGATAAAACCTCGGAAAATGATTTTTTGACAGGCGGGAATAATTTAGAAGCCTGCAGAAAAGACAAGTTCTCAGAGGCCATAGAAATTTTTATATTTTTTTGGCGAGATTGTTCGGGGCAAGAAGAGTTAATGGCGGAATGAGCGCCTAAGCAGTTAAAACATTTAGGTGAAGAGAGAGAAGAACATTGGTCAGCCGAGTGGTTTTCTCCACATTTGAAACATCTGGGAGGGGATCTGCATGCAGCTTTGGTATGACCAAAACGGCAGCAGTTGTAACATTGAGTGGTGGGATAAGTGTACATTTCAACTGGTAAGGAGTTGAAAAATAAATAAATATGGGAGGGAAGAGATTGTCCTTCGAATGTGATGACGACAGATTGGGAGGGCTTCCCGGAAACGATGCCCTCAGAGGTGTCCTTATAATTTAGCCTCCTGGCTTTTATGGGATTGCCGATATGTTGGGGGGTTGAAAGTGAGGACAGGATTTCTGGAATGGACAGATCGGTCGAGATACCCCTGACCAGGCCCATTCGAGTGACATTGAAAGTTGGGATGTACGCCTTGAATTTAGAATTTGATGAAATAAATATATTTTTAATAAAGTTGTTGGCGGCTGAACCTGGCAGGAATTCAACAGAGATTCGGAAGCGACCCTCGGCTTTAACACCTCCAGGTTTAATCGAAAGGTTCTTGTTATTTGAAAGAAATTTACCAAATTCAAGAGGATGGATGGTTTTACCTTGTTCAGTTTTTTGCGCATATACAATGTAGGGGCCACGGGAATGAGTAGAGTAAAAGATTGTTGGAGGAGGTTGAGGAAGAGCTGGAGGGGACTGAGAAGACAAAGGCGAATCATGTTTTTTTGGGGAAAGGGGACTAAATTTTCTTTTTTTAATTGAGGTTAGGATGACAGATTCATTGTCTGAAATGTTTGAATGTTCTGAAAAGTCTATTTTATCTGAAATATCTCCATCTGGAGGGTCAGGAGGGGGATCTGGGGGCTTTGTAAGGGGTACAGGAGGGAAATCCTCCTCCATTGTTCAAAAAATTACAGCTAATATAAAAAGTGACAGAAGTAAAAAAATTATATAAATATCTGAAAATGAGCAGCAAGAAGTGACTCCTGGAAGATCAGGGGGGAGAAGATTCCAACACACTAAACTTTTTACAGCCAAAACACAATAAAAAGATTGGTTTAAGAATATTTTTTGAAAGAGCAAAACAAAAGAACTGATGACAGCCAAATGTTATTGTTGCGAGTCCAAAAAAAAAAACGGTTCCAAGGAAACTTTATCATTGTTGAAATTGTATTGTTTTTAGATAATTTTATTAAAAGGTCATTCATTAGAGTCTGTCAAATAAGAGTAGAAAATATAAAAACATAACTACAAAATTTGTAGGCTGGCAACACCAATTTACCTGTCAAATATTCTTTTAAAGTGCAATCACACTGAAAATACAATTTTAAACAATTTTTGTACAACTCTCCCGTAATGCTTCCTCCACACCTCCTCGTGTGGTGGCTGCGGCCAACCCTCCAACCCCGAATTCCGAACTTCAAAATGGCGGACATCGAACAGCTGTAGCTACGTCGTATCTTATCAGTTGCCTACAATTATTGCATAGGTACGTATAATTATATACTTATATACATGACATGTTTTTAAACAATTGTTATACCACTCTCCGTAATAATATTGCCATTTTATAGTACGCGACACGCGCGTCTTAATCGCCTGCCGTTCGCAGACTGATGTGTGGACAGCTACGGCTGCATAAATAAACCAATCCCTGCGGCAGACTGGTTCGTGTGAGTTGGCCGTCGTCGAACTCCAACCTTCCAACTCGAACTTCCAACGCACGAACACTTATTATTTTTTAATTTATAAACTAACGTTTAGACAAGATTTTTTGCATAGCACAAAGGGTAACGATTATTGTAAGCAATAATTATCAGCCTGAAACACTCATCTACATTGAAAAATCTTCCAAGAAAAGATAAGCGTTGGCGGCATGTATCTTTTCTCGGAAGATTTTTCAATGTA
Source organism: Limnephilus rhombicus (assembly GCA_929108145.2). Taxonomy (NCBI): domain Eukaryota; kingdom Metazoa; phylum Arthropoda; class Insecta; order Trichoptera; family Limnephilidae; genus Limnephilus; species Limnephilus rhombicus. The sequence continues at coordinate 12,901,118 of OV815290.1, read as the reverse complement.
GATGAGTGTTTCAGGCTGATAATTATTGCTTTTAATAATCGTTACCCCTCTACACGATCGTCCAAACGTTTGAAGTTGGAACGTTGGCCGCAGTGTGGGCTTACCATTATAATATTGCGTAGACTGATGTGTTGGGCCAACTCGCACGAACCAGCCATCGTCGTTCGCCTCGGAGGCGATCCAGGGCCAGCTCGAACTCCAACCTTCTAACTTACGAACTACCCCTCCACACAATCGTCCAAACGTTTGAAGTTGGCCGCAGTGTGCCCCTACCATGACATGTTTTTCTTTAAATAAAAAAAACTAGGGAATTAAAATCTTCCAAGTTGGCAACCCTTTTCGTCTATGTTGTACGGGGAATCCCTCGAATGTATTGTACGTCATTTTTATTATACTTTTGTTGTCAGTATTCGTTAGTGTTTTAAAAACGAAATACGCATAATTCCAAATTGCTGTAGTCAGTGTTGTTAAGGTGAGTTTGTAGGTACTATAATGTCCTCAACAGCGGGAGATTTACATCAGCTGTTATTGGCCTATAGAGGATCTCATGCTGACTTGCCTACGCAACGCAGATAAAAAAAATGCCAACGAAATTTTGAAAACAGCAAAAGAAAAATCATTAAAAATTTATGGAACATATGAATGATGTTATACGAGAGTTCAAGATGACGGCCACGAAGAAGAAAGCAACAACGCTTTTAAGTTATTACACACAGATTAGTTTACGCTAAAATACAATAATAGATATAGATAGGTTTCGTAGTACGTGCATAGTTACACTCAGAACATGAAAAAGGTTTTTCTCCACTGTGAATCTTTGATCTGTGGATTTTTAAATCTCCCTTTCGAGAACTTGAATAACTGCATTCGGGACAAGAAAATGGTTTTATCTGCTGTGGGTAAACATGTAATTTTTTGGTGCCTCTTTGTAGAACATGAATAGTCGCAGTAGAAACATGTGAGAGGTTTTATATCACAGTGAGCCAGCAAATGATTTCTAATAAGTTCCTTTGTACAACATCAATAATTGCAGTCGGGACATGAAAAAGGTTTTTGTCCAGTATGGGTAAACGTGTGAATTCTTAGATACCGTTTTGTAGCACCTGAATAGTCGCGACAAGAAAAAGGTTTTTCATCGCTGTGAGTTATCAAGTGCCATTTTTATTTATTTCGAGAAGAAGAATAGTTGCAGTCGGGACATGGAATGGGTTTTTCTCCACTGTGGGTAAACATTTGATTTTTATATTTCTCTTCGTAGTACATGAATAGTTGCAGTCGGAACATAAAAGGTTTTCTTCCACTATGAGTCGATTCAGCAAATGACTTCTTAGATATCCCTTTTAAGAACACGAATAGTTGCAGTCAGGACATGAAAAAGGTTTTCTTTTCGGTGAATCATACTGTGGATTTTTAATTTTTCCTTTTGAGAATTTGTATAACTGTATTCCGGACAGGAAAATGGTTTTTTCCGCTGTGCGTAAACATGTGATTTTTTGTGCCTCTTTATAGAACATGAATAGTCGCAGTAGAAACATGTAAAAGGTTTTACGTCACTGTAAGTCAGCAAATGATTTCTAAGAAGTTTCTTTGTACAACATGAATAATTGCAGTCGGGACATGAAAAAGGTTTTTGTCCGGTGTGGGTAAACATGTGAATTTTTGGTTACCGTTTTTTGGCGCATAAATAGTAGCAGTCGGGACAAGCAAAAGGTTTTTCATCACTGTGAGTTGGCAAGTGCCGTTTTAGTTATTTTTTTCGAGAAGAGGAATAGTTGCAGTCAGGACATGAAAAAGGTTTTTCTCCAATGTGGGTAAACATACGATTTTTAGATTTCTCTTCGTAGTACATAAATAGTTGCAGTCGGAACATGAAAAAGGTTTTCTCCACTATGAGTCAGCAAGTGACTTCTTAGATATCCCTTTTGAGGACACGAGTAGTTGCAGTCAGGGCATGAAAAAGGTTTTTCTCTTCTGTAAATCATACTGTGGATTTTTAAATTTTCCTTTTGAGAACTTGTATAACTGTATTCGAAACATGAAAAAGGTTTTACTCTAAAAGTGTTGCTCCAGAGGGAAACCTTAGGAAAATTACTTTCCTCAGGGCCTCCTCAGTGGAGCTAATGTACAAAAAAGTATGTGTTGTAAAACTATGTAGGTATATTATAGGTAAGACAGTGTTAAATTGAGTAAAAATAATAATAATAATTTCCAATTTTTTTATAAATAACAATATGAATAAATAAAATAAACAATATACGCATGTATTGCGAGTTACAAAGCTCATGTTTTATTTATTACCGCAAACGCGATTAAAACAAAAAAGGTATTAAGCGACTTTCCAGTACTTTGCGCAACTAAATTGTGACTTTTAGGTAAAAAATAATCACTTACGTTAAGGTGGGGGGGGGGGGGTACAGAAAAACGTTACGGTGCGTTACATGGGGGGGAGGGGGGTCAAAAATTGTTATTATAATTACTTGAATGCCCCCTAATTTACTAAACTAAAATTGACTAAAACGTTATTTAAAATCCAATAAAAACGTATATAATTTGGTACAGTGGAAGAGTTAGTTTATTTGTTGAATAAACTTAAAATTTCTCATCGAATTTCGGAATATTTCCAAAATATAGTTATACACACTTATACATATATATAAATATCTGCATATGTTTTTTCTTTTTGGTGATGTCAAATAAAATCATTTTAGAAACTAGATAAAATTACATTTTAGAACTTTGTATTTGAAATATATGTTAATATTCTTTTTTTTCCTTCATGGCTTTTCACCCCAAAGCAGAGTTCTAGCCAGTGCCAAGTGAATCACTTTGTAAGCGTAATTTTGGGTTAATATTTACAAATTCGGTATTAAAACAAGAACCTTTCTACCATAATAATGTGAATAAACAAGTGGAAACGAAAGGAAAATAATAAATACGTTGATACAATTTATTATGCGCAAAAAATAAACAACACAAACTAAATAAATACTTGAAACTAAACTTACAGTAACAAATTGATGCAGTTAATATTAAGGAAATTAGCCAAGACTTTATAAATGCGTTTGTTCACAGAAGATAACACGCATGTAATGTTGTAGGGGCGGGGGGCTATGACGTTATATAAATAGACTCGCCATAGTCTCACATACTCGCAAAATAATGTGGCAAGTAAGCAACACTCTTTTGTTTGCAGCGGTTTTCAGTAATTTCTTAATTCAAAAGTTATTCATGTATTAAAAAGATATGCTACTTCCACACCGAAGCCAAACTTCCAACGCAAGAAATACCTTTCTACACAATCGTTTGAAAGTTTGATGTTGGCCTCAGTGTGGCCGTACCATAAGACAATCAAAGAATGTGTTTTTTCTCCAATGACGCACAAAATTGTCAGACGGGGAACATAAAAATTAATTGTATTACTTATAATAATAAGTAATTTGTGCGTACATATAAATGTAATGTTATTTTTTCACTTTTACTACTCAGTTTGCCGTGTTTGGAAACATTTTCTGATCACACAGGAGGGCATTTTGGCACTTTTTACGGTAAGACACGACCTTACTCGACGAGTGACAGTTTAGTACTAAAGTACTAGAAATCGAGACCAGTGCAATTGTCTTGCTTTTGACTTCCCACTTTGAGATTTCTACCCCGCGTCTACAGTATATAACGTCTTTCGCGTAGGGGGGGCAATGTACCCGAACTGATTAGGTCAGGGATGAAATTTTTATATGAATTATTTATAGGGCAACTGAATAACATGTCTATATAATAACCTCTTCATCAAGACGAAAATTCTTAACATGAATTTCCGTCAGGTGAACATTGTGGCAGCAATGCCTTATCCGCATTATTATTCACCTTGATGTTTGCTGTTAATAATTTACACCAATTAAGGATGTAAAATCTCTCATTTCTTTTTTGACAGCCAGACCATAAATGCGTGCGTTAAAATAGATGGTCAGTTTACAACATTTTCTGTACGGTAGTTAGCAGGTACTAGAGTAGAGCACCAAATAAAAAAAAGATTTTATAGTTTTTTGGGTACATTTATTTATACGATATAAAAATAATAAAACAAACTATCTCTTCAAGCGGTAAGAGAAAGAAACAAAAACCAACTTACTATGGAGAGAAAAAAAATTGTAGTCAACAAAGAAAAATATCAAAGTTAATATACAAAAAATAATCCCACATAGAAAATCTCAGTGCGTAGGGTATCGGACAGTCAAAGAATGTTTTTAAAAATAAATTACACATGTAATGTATTATTTTGACTTGATAATTCTAGCACGAAGGAGTCTCGACTTCATAATTCTGGTACGAAGCAGTCTCGACTTCATAATTCTACTAAGAAACAGTCTCGACTTCAGAATTCTACTAAGAAGCAGTCTCGACTTCAGAATTCTACTAAGAAGCAGTCTCGACTTCAGAATTCTAGTATGAAGCAATCTCAACTTTATAATTCTAGTATGAAACAGTCTCGACTTCATGATTCTAACATGAAGCAGTCTCGGCTTCACAATTCCAGTATAAAGCAGTTTCGATTTCATAATTCTTTTATGAAGCAGTCTCGACTTCATGATTCTAACATGAGGCAGTCTCGGCTTCACAATTCCAGTATAAAGCAGTTTCGACTTCATAATTCTTTTATGAAGCAGTCTCGACTTCATTATTCTAACATGAAGCAGTCTCGGCTTCACAATTCTAGTATAAAGCAGTTTCGACTTCATAATTCTTTTATGAAGCAGTCTAGACTTTATATTCCTAGTATGAAGCAGGCTTGACTTCATGATTCCAGCATAAAGCAGTCTCGACATCTTTACTTCTATTATGAAGCAGTATCGACTTTCACTTTCTCTCATCCTTTTCTCCCTTTCTCTCATTTTCGTTTCACTTTCTCTCATCCTCACTTCCACTACATCTTTCGTCTTTTTAATAATAGCATATGCTGAGCATGCTGCTGTCTCCTCTCTTCCCTATCTCTCTTCCTTTCCCTCATCATATCTTCTCTTTCTCTCACCCTCTCTTCCCTGTCTCTTTCCTTTTCTCTCATTCTCTCTTCCCTGTCTCTTCCCATTTCTCTCAACCTCTCTTCGCTTTCTCTCATCCTCTCTTCCCTTTCCCTCATCCTTTCTTCCCTTTCTCTCATACTCTCCTCCCTTTCTCTCATCCTCTCTTCGCTTTCTCTCATCCTCTCCTCTCTTTCTCTCATCCTCTCTTCCCTGTCTCTCATCCGCTCTTCCATGAAGAATTCACCCATTTCATTTATCATCTTTGTTGTAGAGGTTTGTGCTTCAGCAAGTTTCTGTAAAAAATAAGTTGAATTGAAGAAGCAGATAATACTAACAAATCTAAATTAAATATGAAAAAGAACAAGACTCGGGAAAAAAGGTCGCAACTAGGATTCGAAACCCAGGATTCCTCGTTTCACCGGGACAAACACCTTAAGCAATTCGGCTACTGAGATCTTTTATGAATTGATTAAGGCGTTCGTCCAGTGCGACCGTTAGTTTTTTTATTTTTCTGTGTCTTGTTCTTTTTCAAAATTCATTTAGATTTATTAGTATTATCATCTTCTACAATGATATATTACATTGATGGTAATAACCTTCAAAAGTTATCATAAAATACTGTTATTATAATAAAAAATTGATTATTAATTTAGAATTTCAGAAAAAGGTCAACAGGTGTCCCATATAAATTTAAAATCGGATATGTTTATCCGAGACACTATCTAGGTTACAAACCAGTTCTTCGAACATTTGTTTCCGTTTAAAAAGGTAACTGCCATAAATATTTAAACTTAAAATGGATGTTGAGCAACTAGTGCAAGCCCGTGAAAAATCAAGGGATATTATTTTATTTGGAATTTGTAAAGCTGAAATTAAAAAAAAAATAATAAAAATTGCCATGGCCAAGAATCGAACTCTCGATCAACTACTTGCAAGGCAACTATTCTGACCATCACACCACCAACTTTATTTTAAGAACGGTGGCATAAATTCGTTATACGAGGGCTGTCTGTAAAATAAGGCTTCCAAGGAGCTGCTGTTGCGAAAAATGATTTTACGCTCAATCTTTTAACACTGGCGTGTAGCCTGGATTCCCCTTGCCAAATCCCCACTGCCATGCACCGCTCTGTGATGCTTAGTCTTGGCGTGGCAGCCGTTCGCAACGGAGCTTGTGCTCGCTGCACCCGCCAGGGGTAAATAACGCTCTATAATTGGTTTTTTTGTGAAAAAAAAACCCTTGAGAAATTCATTTTCAGCTCCTTGAAGTGTACGGAAAACTGTGTATGAGTGCGAAAACTGCACAAATGGTGCAGAGAATTTAAAAGCGTGCCGTACGGCCATCGGTTTCAGATGAAAAAATTGCCAAAGTGGAAAAAACAATGATTGCAGATCTACGGGCGAGGGTTCGTGAGCTCTGTGATATGATCCCTGATGTCAGTAAGACCACTATTGACAAGATTTTGACAGAACATTTGGGAGACCATAGTCTGCTCAAGGTGGGTTCCAAAATGCTCACCGAAGATCACAAAAAACAACAGGTTGAAGCAGCCCGCGAATTCCTTGAGTGCTACGACATCAACGGCGCAGAATTCTTGGACTCAATTGTGACTGGGGACGAAACCTGGATACACTACACGACACCACACGCAAAGGAACAATCCAGTGTCTTTATCCAGATTCGCCGAAGTAAAGTTAAAAACGAATTACAGAGGGTAACTCACACCTGGCGGGTGCCGCGAGTGGAAGCTCCATCCCGAACGGCTGCCACGCCGAACTTAGAGTCACAGAGGGTGCATCGTGGTGGGGATTTGGCAAGGGGAAACCAGGTTACATGCCAGTGTTAAAAGATTGCGTGTAAAGATGTTTTTCGCGACTGCAGCACCTTGGAAACCTATTTTTACAGACAGCCCTAGTATGTAGCTACTGAAAATAATAAAAATAATTTATTTTTGAATTTTAGAATGACACGTCATCAGTACCAGTTTCGAAAATGATATTAAAATAATTTTCTGTTAAAATATTATACTAAAGTTTGTACTCTATCGCTCAAAAAAATCTGAATTTCTTCACACAATCAGTTCCAATTCTGAAAATGACAATATTAAAAATTTTCTCACCAATGCCACATCTTGCTGCAGATCCACCGATTTCTGGAACACTGAAGTTTTGCTCGCATTTTGGACTGAAAGATTTAACATCTCAATGTACATAATTGATTTTAACCACTCAGGCCGTATTTTGTCAGAGGGTCAAAACATATCCGTTTTGAAATAAAATTCAAATAAAAGAAATATTTCGGAATGTATCGGAAAACTAAAAACTGTTTCTGAAAGGTGATGAAATATGATTTCAAATTTTATAATTCGAAATAAATACTTATATAATTATTATTTTTTAATTTATAAACTAACGTTTAGACAAGATTTTTATGCATAGCACAAAGGGTAACAATTATTACAAGCAATAATTGTCAGCCTGAAACACTCATTTTACATTGAAAAATCTTCCGAGAAAAGATACTTGCGAAATATTAAAATTTTGCATGAAACTTTATAAAAGTTATAAAAATGGCTCACCTTACGTTTTTTAATCTAAAATTATTGATAATGAAGAAAAATAAAGACCAATACATCATTTATTACGCAAATCTAAATAAATAAAAATGAATCTCCGAAATGTATGTACGCGCATAACTTCCAAACGACTGCACCAAATTGAATAATTCTTTTTTTTTGTGTTCGTTATTGTCAGGACAAGGTTTTTATAAAACTACTGGTGAGCTTTAATGGCATTATGAAATTTTTATAAAAAAAATTGCAATATGTGAATACCGGGAATGAATGTATGGAATTCGGGAGGGGGGAGGGGAACTAGGGTAGGGAGTCGCGGGATGGGGGAGAACCTGGGAGGGGGGAGGGGAATTCGCGGGACGGTGGAAGGGGGAGTGGAGTGGGGAGAGGGAAGGCGAGAGGGGAAGGGGACGTGGGGGAGGAAAGGGAACGGGACGAATGGGAAAGGACACGCAGGGAGAAGCAATTTATTTATTGAAATGGCATAGCAACGCATGCCGGGTACCATCTAGTGTAATATAAATGTTATCTTTTTTTGTCATTTCATGAAAAATTAATTAAAAATTGTCAAAGTTTGATAATTTTTTTTAAAATTGCGTTCGGAAACTTCGGTTTCATAAACAAGGATAGCATTCCCACCCGATGCCTGTGCTCTAAAGTATGCAATCGCTATGTTAAGTTAGGAGAATCTATCAAACGGAACACCCGTTTCTGCACAGAGTCGAGGGTTTTTTTTCCAGGTATTTTGGGGCTCCAGACCAGAGGTGGTTGCCAAATTCAACCGTGGGCCGCACTTGTGATTTGTTTAGGGTTAGCAGTTGTGTACTATGTGCAGTATCTGCGGGCCCTGTACAGCACGCCCAGTTTTTGAGAGGCTAACTTAACTCTGGCTTCGATGGTGCTGTGTAGAAGGTCTTTTTAAGGAAAGAAAGAAAGTTCTGGGAAGGCAGAAGATAAGAGAGGTGATTAGGAATCTGGATGTCAGTGTATTTAGACAGCCTCCGTGGTCGAGGGGTAAGACTCTTGACTTGTAATCCGTAGGTCGTGTGTATGAACCCGGCGTGCACAAATAATTTTTATTTGATTAATTTATATTATTTCACAGTTAATTAACAAAAATAATATAAAGTATATTTGCGGCACGTTCCAGAGTGGAAGATACTGTCAGTATCACCCTGGTGAAAGACCACCATTCACAATTGAAATATTGCTTGAAATGGCTTTAGCCGTGTTTGGTGACCAGATCTGAATAGCCTTATCTCTTTCCCTCCCCAATACCTTCAGCCTCACAACACACCCCAATTGGGGATGCCATAGTCTCACTGGCTCCAGAAGGGAGCAGTTGGGACTCTTAGGCTAGTGACGTACGGATCCATCCTTTCAACTGTGTTGCAAGGCGATGGGTCGAGAGAGTCCGGCTGGAGAGGTAAAAAGGTCTTCCTCAACCAGTCTCTCTCAACAAATCCGCCGCCAAGACCTAGACAAATCTCACCCCATGAATCAGGGCACCCTTGCTAAATCACCGGTCATAGCTTGCCACTTGGGGTAACCCATGGCAGAAGTGTTGGTTATCCAATAAATGATACTCGGGGCGGCAGTACTTACACCCAATTAACCCAAGCACCCCTGCTAAGTTACCAAACGAAGCCAGCCACTGTAACAGAGACTATGTTATCCAATAAATGGTTTCGATTTCCAAATTGATTACCTGGAACGAATCTAGGTCTTTGGGTCGATGCTTGGGGAGTCCTGGGCAAGTTTTGAGGAGGTGGTGAAGGACTATTCACAGATTCTGAATGCTCTCCGAACTCTCCGCCACTCAGATAAGTCTCTGTCATTAGTTCTTCCGTCTTTATATTGCAGTCAGGCTCGCCCACCTCTTCTGAGATGAGTGGAACGAGAGGTATCTGTAAAAGAAATTAAATTATATCTACTGGAGCGACAGCGCAATTTAAAACTTTTTTCTCCGACTGCTCGAGATTTTTCAGTTATCATTTTGAATATTTTCTGCCCAGGTTAAAAAAATCATACCTCCGCATTTTAATATGGAGACATACAGACTGATTATGGTTCGATATAGGCAATGAATTTACCTATCTTTTGTCGATTATCACATATTCGTAGGATTTATAAAAAAACTATTATAAAATCGTAAACTTCTATTTAATTACTTACAAATAAAGTGTCGTTGAGACATCGAATATAACCGCTAGCAGGTATCTGTTGAACCGCGAGCGCTTATGTTTCGGGCCGGTCACATGACGCAGATCAAATATTTCTTCCTATGGTAGGAGAGGGGGTCAGATGAATTAGCGAGCGGCCACGGAGTGCGCATTTATTGTACTGAATTTATCAACTTGACATCTGTCATCCACCGGTCTAGGCAGCTCCGTAATTAAAATGACCCCCTCTCCTGTTTTCGTCGGAGTGGGGGGCGCTTAAGTGTTGGCATATCGCCTCAAGAGCGGTTATGGCGTAAGATGTGCATTGTCTATGGTTGATGTGCGCATAAAGCGCGTAGGTGTGAACAGTCTGAAGGGATTGTATGGGGAGCGATATTTGGCATGCTATGATCTTTTATATTTATACGCTCAATCTGAACAGGCCTTAAGGGAAAATTTGCCAAAATTGGCAGCAAAGCAATCCGAGATGTTTTAAATAGTGCCATATTGTGGCAAAAAGCGCTCCCATGGTTATGAAATTTGATTATGTTTATTAGGAACATTTAACAGAGCGATCAAATAATACAAACTAGCAGTTAACGACCCGCTCAGCTGGGTGTGAGGTTAACTTGGAAAAAAAACTATTTAAGACTAACTGAAAAGAATAACTATTTCTCTAAGGACGAACAAATCACTTTCTCCACATTATACAAAATTATTATTAAAAAAAAATTATTAAAATACTTTTGTAAAGCACGAACGCCCCTAAAGAGGATCTAAAGCACAGGTTCTCAACCTTATTTTGCCCATTGCCCCACTTTGAGAATATTTTTTTTCTAGAGCCCCCAATTTTTTTTTGCTTACCGTTTGTCGCAAATCTGAAACAGCTATTGCCATTATTATGGGAGGCTCAACTGTCACGGAACCAATAATTCAATTAAAAATGTATTCAATTATTTGTTATTCCTTTTTGTTCAGCAAGTTAAAAATCAATTATTTTGTATTTTAAGTATCGGGTTGCTACCTCCTTCCTTCTTGTATTCATGATTTAATGTCAATTCTTAATAATAATAAATACACGTAAGATAATTACTACATGATGTACGTAATTAGCGTGTTTTTTGTCTTTTTAGATCATAATTTTCTCTGTGTCTTCTACTGCCCCCCTGAAAGTCTCAAACGCCCACAAGGGGGTGTTATCGCCCACGTTGAGAACCTATGATCTAAAGGAATTTGATGTTTTTCACTCCAACTGTGCTCAGAAATCGCTGGTTAAAATCCTTTGGATAAGTGCTGTTAAAGCTAAACCCTGTACAGCTCCATTCAAATAAATAAATTAATCAACGTACTTCGACGTTGGGAATAGCTTGCTGTACAACAAGTTCTTCCATTGGTGCTCGGCACATGAGGCCAACAACCTTCTTTTCCAACTCAGTGAGAATTGTTCTGGTGGTTGTCTTGCCGGTTTGCAAGCGCTCTCTCCGCCTTTTGGCAACCTTGACCCGTGTATTTGATTTTAATGTTGTCCACACCTGGAATGAATTAAGCACTAGCGTTATTATTTAATCTCCACATTACAACCAGTGAACAAGGAACATCAATAAAAAATAGATAAGATTATTACTAGTAAGCGGCCACGCGGAGGCTATTACAGTGCCGAACTCTAGGGAAGATATAACATAATTTTTAAATACACAAAAAACGCATAGCTACCTATTAAACACTTATTTTTAAAACACTTCCTAGTTTTAGCATGCGGGAAGTTGAGTGTTTTGTTAGAAACGAAAGTTTATTGACATATAATAAATGTCGTTAGTTTTCTCGGAACGGTGTGTTTTGGGGTTATCCTTCAACTGCTGAACCTGTATAATATTCACGACTGTTCACGACTATTCACGACTGTTCACAACTTCTTACGACTGGTCACCACTGCTTACATCTATTCATGGCTGTTCACGACTTCTTACGACTGGTCACCACTGCTTTCGTCTATTCACGACTGTTCACGATTGTTTACGACTATACACGACTGTTTACCACTATTCACAACTTTTTTTGATTCTCATTCATTTTTATTCCAGTAAAAAGAAAATTACATTTTCACTTATTTAACTAGAAATAATTAAACACACTAAACTAAAATAAACATAACAATATAGCGCTATTCTATGTCGTTACTTTGTTTATCACGAATAAACTTTAATAAATTTTTTTTTAAATATACTCGGCTTATTTTTGTTTTTACTGTCGTTTGGGATGCAATTATATAATTTGCCCCCTCGTAACCAATGGATTGTTTACGATAGTTAGTGTGGATGGTGTTTAAATGTATGTTATCGTGTTGTCGTGTAAAGTGTTTGTGTACTTGGGACATTTTTATGAATTCTGTGTTTGTATGTACAAGTTTATTGTTTATTTTGTAAATAAGGAGACACGTATTGTATTCATATAGTTTTCTTAATGTTAATAGTTTTGTTTCAATATATAATGTTTTTGTGGATGTTCTGGGCTTGTAGTGAAACAGTTTTTTAATTACCTTGTTTTGTCTATCTGTAATTCATTTATGTATGTTTCACATGCATTTCCCCAGATTTAAATCAAATAATTTAAATGTGACTGTACGAGACTATAATATAAACTTTTTTTAATTTTATTTGGCAGCAGATATGATAGCCGGCTAAATACGCTAATTAAGGGGATGATTTTGTCTTTAATACTTTGTATATATTGTTTAAATGTCAAATGTTGATCAATGCATAGCCCCAGGTATTTTTCCTGAAACAGGATTTGCTGGTCATTATTTTCAATTTTTAAGGGTACATGAGGGGGAATAATTTTACGGGTTGAGCTTAAGATCATAAATATATCCTGTTTTTTTTTACATTCATTGTTAAAATATTTGATTGAAGCCAACTGTTGATTTTTTCTAGGTCTCTAAGCATAAACTTTCTAATAAAGTGTGTTTTATCGGAAGTGTCAGGTAAGTATGTTTCTGTATCTATTTGTAAATAATAAAATTAGATAGAGCCTAAGATTCATAATAGATTGTAAAGCGCTCTTGAGGTGATTTTTCACAAAAACGGCGCTCTACAAATTGTCCAATTATTATTATTATTATTATTAATTGCGAAATATCATTGATGTAAATTTGGAACAGTAGTGGACCTAGTATGGATCCCTGCGGAACTCCATAGTTTATTGGAACATAGTTGCTATTTTGATTGTTAATGCTAACGAATTACGACTGTTTATGACTGTTTACGACTATTTACGAGTGTTTACGACTACTCACGACTGTTTACGTCTATTCACAACTGTTTACGACTATTTACGAGTGTTTACGACTATTCACGACTGTTTATGTCTATTCACAACTATTTACGACTGTTCACGATTGTTTACGTCTATTCACGACTGTTTACGACTATTCACGACTGTTCATAACTGTTTATGACTATTTACGATTGTTCACGACTTCTTACAACTGCTCACCACTGCTAACGTCTATTCACGACCCTGTGTGCACCACTGTTCAATTTGGCAGCTGCCTCTGGTCTGGAGTCCCAAAATACTTAAAAAAACACCATCACTCTGCACGGACACGGGCAGTCCATTTGATAGTTGTTTTTAACGTTTTCAAATTCATTTTCAATTTTTTAATTTTGTGAAATTGTTATTTCTAGGTTTTTTTATTAATTCATTGTATTGACTACGTCGTAAAGTCAATGCTTTTTGGGGTATCCTAAGTTTGCTTTTCATGTATAAATATGTAACTAAAATATAAGCACCTGTTGACAAGCCGATTCAATTGGCTTAGCAGGACTTGTTTGTTGATTATATTATGTATTATCTATTATTTCAATAAATTTTTGATATAATTACTTTTTTCATGGAATCAAATTTTTTTCTGTAATCTGTATAATTTTATCTTTTTTACTCCCACCATCATGTAGAATCACCTCCCGAAGTTAATGCACTTTACCCCCGGACACCCTGTATATGTATGCGCAAAAGTGTTGTTTATGCAAATTCACTGTTTCAAAACCATAAAAATAATGTAAAATTGAGAATTTGCTCACACCAAATCTCTCATGGTATTCGCTAGTCACCTGCAAAAACTACACCATGTTTAAAACAAATTTGACAGGTTAAATAAAGACAAGAAAGTAGTGTAAAAAGAATATATGACACCAATGTGAATGGTAGAAGAAGTCGGGGACGCCAGAGGAAGACATTGCACGATCAAGTGAATCAGATACTTGAGACGGGCCATGCCAAAAGTCAGAACAATAGAAGAGATGTATGAGACGATGTGTGAATGTGTGTGAGGCAAAGAGTGTGTGCCAAGACCGAGTTGTTTGGCGGTCCGTCCTCTCTGCCTGCCCCTGCGGAAAAAAAACGGCGTGATGGTTAGTTAAATAACAATAATTTAATTGTTTTGCCTTTAATAATGAGCGGCTCTGGAATTTTTTATTTCGCTTCCGCCTGCCGCATACTACTTATTACCAATAGTCTTGTTCTCTCAATTTTGGTCTATGGAGACATAGTGTATGGTTATGGTTATGATTGTGCATGCTCGGTGTGAACCGTCTACGTGTCAGAAGGGATGTGCTCATTGTAACACATTTCTTCAGACTGATTCGTGGATGGTTGGAAAACTCAACTATCATGGAGAGCATTAGTTTCTATGTTCCCGATGGATATCTCTGTCGCCGACAGCATAGACTGTTTTATCTCTCAGCTAGCAGAACTAACTTGCCAATGGTTATGCCAGTCGGGAGAGCGTCTTATTGTTAAATAGAATCACTTTGAATATCGATATGTTTAACATCAATGAAGCACAATTTAGGCGATAAGCTTTGTTGCTGTTAGTCTGATTGTGTTTCATTGATGTTTAAATTGCTTAAATCTGCTTGTCTAATCTCAATATTTTCTCTCTTTTAAAAATGGTTTAAAATTTTAATTTTGTAATGTTTTTAACCCTTTGAATAATAAGAAAATAATATCTATGAACTTTTGTCAAGGTTTGCGTGCAAAATTCCCGGTTCTTCCCATGCATTTTAAATGTTCCTTTTTATTGGTTATTTTTTAATCCTTTTTCAAAAACAAAAATTGTTCTAAAATCTAGATAAGATAATCTTTCCGATGTGTTTATTAAGCTGGTTACAGATTGCCGTAACATAACATGCAATGTAACACGCAATGAAAGAATTTGCCGTCCACATTGTTGCAATGTATCATGCAATGTAACAGAATTCCCATAGTGTGGACGCCTTGCGTGCACGAACCTTGCACACTACGCGCACGAACAGAGCATTTCAACTCGTGCGCGCCGCAATCCACGAAGTGTCGGTTTTTTAGCCGAATACAAAGGGGCGCGCAGTGTGCACGGAGCGTCAGTGTGGACGGCTTGTTCGTGTCTGTACAAGTCTGAACAATGGAGGACTTGTTCTCGGCAGACTGAACTATGTTCACCGTGCGCATGCCGGATACAGATGCGAGTAGGTACATGCTCGGTTCGTTTGCGCGCTGTGTCCACACTTATGAAATGTTCCTTTCATGTTACATTGCATGTTACGTTACTGCAATCTGTACCCGGCTTTAGAAATCAACTTTTTTTTTCTAAATATTAAAATTTTTTGATATTGGAAATGTAAATTGGCTTAAAAATACACACCTGCGAATATTCGAATTAAACTAACTAACTAACCATCACGCCGTTTCCCCGCAGGGATAGGCAGAGAGGACGGACCGCCAAACAACTCGGTCTTGGCACACACTCTTTGCCTCACTCACATTCATACATCGTCTCATACATTCTCTTCTATTATTCTGACTTTTGACATGACCCGACTCAAGTATCTGATTCACTTGATCATGCCATGTCTTCCTCGGGCGTCCCCGACTTCTTCTACCATTCACATTCACGTCGTATATTCTTCTTACACTACTTCCTTCGTTCATTCGCTCTACATGCCCAAACCATCTGAGGGTCCCTTTCTTAATCTTACTCATTATGCTTACATCAGCCTTACATTCTTTGCGGATATCCACATTTCTCACACGATCATACATTGTTTTACCACACATACGTCTCAGGGATCTCATTTCAACAGCATTCAGTTTACTTTCATCCTTCCTCTGCCAGTTCCATGCCTCACTGCCATACATCAGGGTAGGTACCAGGACTCCATTGTGGACTGCTAGCTTCGCTTTTTTTGACAGTTTTTTATTAGCGCCAACGGCATTCAGTCCACCATTAATGGAGTTACCGGCATTCACCCTTCTTTCAATATCTCTTTCAGCCTTCCCATCTCTCGTAAACATACTACCCAGATACACAAACTCATCCACCTGCTCCAAATATTCATCATTCACAACTATGTTGCATACTGTTTTCGTACTCTCCCTTTCAAACACCATGACTTTAGACTTAAGTCGAATTAAAGTACTTAAAACAGAATAAACTTAAAATTTTAAATACAGATTCCTTCTCTTCACTTTTTATCACATTCGTACAATTTTATTTTAAAATTAATGTGTGTTACGTCACAAATTGGCGCAAAATAAAATCGACACTTATGATCGGGTTTGTAAAATATCTGAACAATATAGCTTGTATATTCCCAAGACAATGAGAAGCATTATTTCTTTCACTTTCTAACATAAAATAAATCACAAATGCTCGCATGACATGAAGAGAGATATCTAATTTTTAATAATGCATGGTCGCTCTGGGACAATCTGGGTCTCCTGTTATTATACGGCATATGATGTTTTGGGACAACTTGGGTTTCCTGTGATTAGACAAGTTAAAATAAATAAATTGAATTGAATTGAATAAATTCCAACTTACTTTTTGCCATTGTATGATTGTCTTTCGTGGACCGGCGTTATTTAGCATCTCGGCAAGTTCTGACCAAAATACAGCCAGATATTTCTTGCCGTGCGGACTGGGAAAACGACCTGATGCGATAGCTGGCTTCGCTATCATGGTGTTAACTAACAGAGCATACTGCACGCTTGTCGTTCGGGCAGATCTTGTCACAAATACCTTGTCCATTGCACTGAAAGGAAATTTTCTGAGAATTAAAAACATCTCTACATATTATAAATTAAAGTCCTCCGCGTTGTCTGTCTGTCTGTTCTCGATAAACTCAAAAACTTCTGAACGGATTTTAATGCGGTTTTCACTAATAGATAGAGTGTTTCGTGAGGAAGGTTTAAGTATGTAATTTGTCAAGGGTTTGTGTAAATTGGTTGAAACATAAAGATAATTGTTAGAAGTGTCGGAAAAAGTCAAGCCGCCTGGGAGTTTTTTTATCGAAAACACTGCCTAACCCCTTTGAGATATAACAAAACAATGCATGGTGGGATATACCTCTTCCATATAGATACAAAAAAGTCTGCGATGGCATATATCTATCTTTTATGGATAGCTTACTATACCCATTCTATCTTCTCAAAAAATGGTCACGTACAATGCGATAATTGGAAAGTTATTTAGACGGATACAGAATTAATCCTTATCAATTTAAATACTTTAGTTACCCCAAGCATTTCATGCACATTATTTTCACACCATCTCTACATATTATAAATTAAAGTCCTCCGCGGCATCTGTCTGTCTGTCTCTTCGCGGTAAACTCAACGATGGCGGTGGTTATAAAGGTTGGATAACCATCCAGTAGATGGTGTTGTATTTACTTTGCCACAGCAACGCGTGGCCGGGTCAACTAGTGTATTATATAATTATAATATGCGATATTCACAAAAAATGACACACTATAATAATCAAACAACTATACTTTGCATATGTACGAAGCCGTCTAGAGTTTGCGTCAACTGTGTGGTCTCCATTTTATGCAATACATATAAACAAAATTGAGTCGATTCAGAAAAATTCATAAAATACCTTTCTCATAAATCGCACAATGGATTTAATAATTATCTTGATGCAACAAAATTTTTCAAAATTGATACATTGAATGTACGTCGACAAATCTCAGATGCGATATTGCTGTATAAAATCGTAAATAACCTAACTGATTGTGAAAATGGAATTTTTTTAACTCGTCAGGTCTATCTGTTCGGTTTTGGGAACAACTCATATACCTAGATCTCTTAGAAATCGTTGTGTCTCCCTTACTATCATGGATAGAAATATGATCTAAATTTAAATGGTGTTAGAAAGAGAAAATATTACGCTTTATATTAAAATCTAAAACTTAACCGCAACATGATTAAAATGTACACCTTCATGAATCCAAAGTTTCTGACCGCAATTTGAAAAAAAAAAAATGAAACTTCGAGAATTTTTTATTAATTATTTTTACATGAAACTATAAAAAAGTGAGTTTTCGATAATGTTTATAATACATTTGCGTAATAAATTATGTTTGTGTTTTTTTTTTTCGTTATCGGTAATTTTAGTTCATTCACGGTGTTTGCTGTGTAATGAAACCATTTTCTTATCACACAGGAGGGAATTTTTGTGCTTTTTGAATGCAATTTACTTACTGGTAGGAGTCCAGTGACAGATTTATACTTTTCATAAGTATTGGCCACTTCATTTGCACCGCCCCTTTCTCCTTCTTAGAAGTTCCCACTTTTCATAATTACTCGCTTGTAGGCTGCATATATGGCCTATTGAGAACTCCAGGACTGGGTAGGGACACGACGTGACGTTTAGTTGAGTACTAAATCTACGAAATCGAAAGCAATACCTTGTCTTTGGGCCACCACTTTGAGATTTCTACCAAGCGTAGATGTAATTATTGACCTAATCTCTTGAAACCAAAATATATACATTTTTCACGACTTTCAATGTCAAAGGTTGGAGAACATGGCAAGAAATTCTTTAAAAACTTACCGTGCGTCTGTTTGGTATAGTTTCTTCGAGCGTTCTAAGCATTCTATTTTAATATTCGGGAGATCAATGTCTGTTTCCGTGTTTGAAATATCAACACCGTCCTCGTTTCGAATCCCTGGTTCTGCCTTTAAGGAAACATTCCACAAAGTTGGACAATCCATTGTTTCCCGTCTTCCCTAAAAACAGGAAATATTGTAAATTCTTGGAATAATATCATGCCTTTAAGGAAACATTCCGCACAGTTGGATGATCCATTGTTTCCCCTATTCCCTACAAACAGAAAATATTGTAAATTCTTGGAATAATATCATGCCTTTAAGGAAACATTCCACACAGTTGAAAGATCCATTGTTTCCCCTATTCCCTACAAACAGGAAATATGTAAATTCTTGGAATAATATCATGCCTTTAAGGAAACATTCCACACAGTTGAAAGATCCATTGTTTCCCCTATTCCCTACAAACAGGAAATATGTAAATTCTTGGAATAATATCATGCCTTTAAGGAAACATTCCGCACAGTTGAAAGATCCACTGTTTCCCCTATTCCCTACAAACAGAAAATATTGTAAATTCTTGGAGTAATATCATGCTTTTAAGGAAACATTCCGCACAGTTGGACGATACATTGTTTCCCCTATTCCCTACAAACATAAAATATTGTAAATTCTTAATAATATCATATTATGAATAGAATAACATACACAGTGCTTTGACGGCCTCCGTGATCCCGAGGTAACACTATCGACTCACAAACCGAAGGTCCCGGGTTTGAACCCGGCTTACGCAAATTAATTTTATTTTAAAAATTTGTGGTATTTCACAATTAATTCATTTAAAATAATATGTAGTACATTTGCGGCACGTTCCAGAGTGGAAGATACTTTCAATATCTCCCTGGTGTAAGACCATCATTCAGAATTGAAACGTTGCTTTAAATGGCTTTAGCCGTGTTTGGTGACCAGATCTGAATAGCCAGGTACTTCTCCACCTTCCTCTTCCCCTCCCCAATACCTTCAGCCTCACAACATACCCCAATTGGGGATGCCATAATCTCACTGGCTCCAGACGGGAGCAATTGGTGGCTCTTGTGCAGTATTCATATAAAAAAATATATATATTCAATTCAATTTGGGAAGAGGAAACGGGTACCGCCGCCCCGGGACCTTTATTGGATAACCAACACCTCTGCCATAGGTTACCCCAAGTGGTTCGCTACGTTTGGTGATTTAGCAGAGGTGCCCGGGTTCATGAGGTTAGGTTTGTCTAGGTCTAGGAGATGGATGACCATGACACACTAAACCCCAGATTCCTACCCACCCCTTAAACCCTTTTCTTTCCCAAAATTCTCCTCTCCTTCTTTTCCTAAAAAAAATCTCCACACAGCATCCCCAAAGATGACATAGGCCCTGAATGAAATTATTTTCCTCAAGGCCTCCTGTGTGGAGCTCATGTAAAATTTTTTTTTTTTTAAATAAAAAAAACATTATGGTACCTACAATTGTAGAATGACGCTTTAAATTTTATATGCACAAATAATTGAAATAATAGTAAATTACAACTTACAACAGTGGCAAAATTCAATCATACTACCTATCAACGCCAATTTAATAACGGGCAGAATCGTATCAATAAGAGCTATTTATAATAATAATATGAGAAAGAAAAAAAAATTTAAAAAAGTAATTGTCAAAAGAACCCGTTGACAAACTGATATCAATCAGTTTAACGGGACTTAATTTAAAAAATGTAAAAAAACTGTAAATAAATAATAAAGGAATTTTAAATTTTATTAAAGAGTCACTGTTGAAACAAGGATCAAAATAAAGGCCAACAGCAAATAATTATTATGATTTTATGATTAATAAACCTAAAATAAAAATTTGCTTTCGTCGTACGGAATGAAAGCTGACAGTCATTTATGTCTGTATTCTTATTTTATTTTTTATTTTTTTTATTTTAGTTTATTTAGGAAACAAACAGTTATACATATTTTAATAAGAAAGTAACATATTACATGATTGCATTAACCAGCGAAGTTTCCGCTACAATTTATAATATATAAACATGGATTAAAACATTGAAGAAAACATAAAGTGGTAGAAAAAAAAGAAATATATATATATATATACAACAGAAATGAAAGAAAAAAAACACAAACACAAATTAAAGCATATGGGATATATAAATCATCCAAATATTATTATTATAATAAAAAGAAGGAAAACCAACATAATGAGAATGAAAAAAATAACATGCAGCCGGGGTGGAGAGTTCGTAATTAACAATTTGTTTTAATTTTTTCTATTATGGATTTAATAAATTGGCCTGAGGACAAATGGAAAATATCAGCGTCGTAAAAGATATCATTGTATTTTGTGCACGTCCTTCGGAGAAATGAATGTTGTGTGTAATTTGTTTTTGAGTGTGGGATGTGGAATAGTTGGTTTGACCTTGTGTTTCTTATTGGACAGTGGAAATTAATGTGTTCTAGAAGATAGTTGTTGTCAACAACGTTGTTAATGATTTTGAATAAAAATTTTTGGTCGGATATATTTCTTCTATCTTCTAAAGTTGATAAATTATGGAATGTTAATGAGTCTTTTAGGTTTTCTGAAGTTCGAAAGGATTTAAAGTCTAGGTGTTTCAATAACTTTTTTTGAATTCTTTCTAACCTTTCAATGTTTACTTTGTATTGGGGATTCCATATGACTGATCCGAATTCTAATATTGAGCGAACAAAAGAGACGTACAGTATTTTGATTACATGTGGAGACCTAAATGGTTTGGTCACTCTTATGATGAATCCTAGAAGTTTGTACGCCCTGTCACAGATGGAATTTATATGTGTTCGGAAAGACATTCCGGAGTCCATTATTATTCCTAAGTCCCTCACTTCACAACATCTTTTTATCTCTACGTCATTGATTTTGTACGGGAATATTAGGGGGTTTATGCTTTTGGTGAATGATATTGTGTTACATTTTTCCAGATTAAGGAACAGTTGATTGTTAGCACAATATATTCCAAGCCTATTGATATCATCTTGCAATTCTAGGCTGTCATTAATATTAGTGATTTTTTTGTAAATCTTAGTGTCATCAGCAAAAATTTGGAATTTGGAATTTTTAAAGCATTTACCTATATCATTGATATATAAAATAAACAAGAGAGGTCCGAGATGTGATCCTTGCGGGATTCAATGTTCAAATTCTACGACAATTTGTGTTGAAATTTTTAATGCAGTGTTTAGTGTTCAAATGGTTGTCTTTTACAGTAAAGGTCTATGCCAACTACACCGTTCCATACCATGACCGTACTATAAACGTATCAGACACGAAATAAACACGCTACGCCCTACTATGCCCACTAGAACGTGCTAACACCGTATTATACCCGTAGGTCTCTGCCCACTACACCGTTCCATACCATGACCGTAACCGTAGCGGCGCATGCAAAAAAGTATTCTTTGTATCGATCAGTATTAAACGCTGCCCACTAGCCCGTTCCGTTCCGTCGCGTGCCAGGCATAGAGCGGACCGGCACCTGCAAAATATTGTCATCGAGAATTCGCCGTCAGTCCGGTCATGGTATGCGACGGTGTTGGTCGGTGACGGAACGGTCTAGTGGCCAGCGTTTCATACTGATCCATACAAAGAATACTTTTTTGCATGCGCCGCTACGGTTACAGTCATGGTATGGAACGATGTAGTGGGCATAGACCTTTATAAAGATGCATCAAAGGGTTTTTTTCCAAAAAATATTTCGTAATAAGCGTGTCCAGTTATCCTGAAAGTTTACCCAAGAAATAACTAATTATGTACGTCGTGCATCGGGGGAGATAGGACAACATGCACATAGTAGGTCTTAAGTTATTAGGTTCTTAGTTTGGGTTATTGAAATAATTTATGCGTATTTCCTTAACTTAAAAAAACCCGAAAGAAAAAGCATGGTGGTCAAAACTGGCAAAAACACATGAAATTCGAACTTTGATTGAAAAAAGGAACTTTAATTTATTTATTTACGCCTATTTAAGCTTTTACATATAAATAACAATATTTACAAAATTATACTCATAAATAGTGCAGGAAAAAACTGTTTAAAACACTTGCACAAAAATAAATATAAAGTAAAAATATTATTGAATGTGATCCACACAGTACGTAGGTACAAAATATAAAAAATCCAAAAGAGTTTATTTTCTTTCAGCCGACAAAATACTATTAATGTGTTAGTCATTTTAAATAGCTTTATCAAAATATTCCCCTACTTGATGAAAAAAACTTCAATAAGGTTCGAGTATTTGTTTCCTAGCTGTTGAATCCGTCGCACAGGAGTGTAATATTAGGACGGTGATGTAGAATTTGTTATGAAGATATTAGCGTTGGACGCCAAAATGTTATGAAAATATTTGCGTAGGACGTCAAAATGTTATGAAGATATTTAACCTTCACATTGGAAGCTAAAATGTTAGGAATATAATACATGGAGAGCATGAGACAAGTGTGATTATCACTAGAATTTCTCAGGCGTGGACCTTAAGTAGGCGGCTGTGTAATACTTTGTATGAGGATAGGTTATTTAAATGAAATAGTATTGTGCTTTGACACAGTTAAATTAATTTATTAATTATTACAAATAATAATCAGGGCTAGACTAAATTCTGAATGGGCATATTATGGAGCGTTAGTACCGTTTAATCTTGAGGAGTTGATGAATGGGTGAATGCCATATGTAGGCGATCCATGCTGCTGCTTGCTGCCTTCGGAGATGGGCGGTTAGTTCCCTCCGCTGCTGACATGTGCTGAACGGCAGGCTGGAGCGACGAACAGGCCTCCAGTCCCGCGGTTTCCCAGCGACGTCCCGTCCAAGTGCGGTTGCCAGCCAGCCGACTATGTTGATGACGGCCAAGGTGGGCGATCTTCGGCCGCATCCCTGCGAGCACCTCTGGCTCCAGGTATAGTCGGAAGGTCTTGTCATGACTGCGTCTGCAGGTGCTGGATATGGTTTTAATCCAGCAGAAATAATGTGCTCCCATGGTACTCCGCTGCTGATCCAGGATTTTAATGATTGTCCTGATGGTCTTCAATAATGGATGCCGCTGGTGGGCGCGGATTTAACAATCTTTACATGTTGTTAAAATAATGGCGAACTATTAATATTTGATTACGTCGACCCGCCACAGGGACGGTGGCCATGGTCACCTGTGGCTGCTCAAAGAATGGCGAGCTCAAGGCCAGTCCTGCCTAGTGCACCCCTCTGTGCAGATCCTCAGTAGTGCCAACTGAGCAAAGGTAAGCATTTCAATGCTACCAATATAATGATGTTGAATGTTAACAACTTCACACCAAAAGTACCCATACACAGATAATTAACTTGTTACATTATTTTTATGTAACATTTCCGCCCTTCCCACACAAAAAAAAATTATCCATAATTTTTTTTTTTTAAAACACTCCCTAAAAAAACACAAGCCCACTGTAAATCTAAGCTAAACTCAAAGCAAAAATAAGCATATGTAAAAACTATACAATAACAGATGATTATAAACCATAGTAGATGGGTGCCCGCATGTGAAGAAATGGACGATCCAATGCCATCTGGACGAACTCTCGAGGTTTTCGCGAAGCTAGAGGCGAACGTCTTCAATGGAATTGAAGCACCCAACTCTGTCACAGCGACCCCTGAAAAACACCAAAACAATTCTGTAGGTATTTGCAAAAGAAAAATTTAAAAAACAAATTCAAAACAGAATCAAGTAATCCAAAAGGCAAGATTGTATTTTTACATAATCATAAATGTATTCTAAATTTGAGAACAAAAATAAAAGTATGAATTAATCATAAAATAAACATTATTTTGTAAAAATATTATTGTAAACATACTAAATATACTTGTAAATATATTGTTGTAAAATATATACTATTGTAAAATATTCTAGACACATTATACGAGACATACTATACTAGACATACTATACTAGAGATACTATTGTAAAATATTACGGATGAAAAGCAAGTGTAAGTTAATGCGAACAAACAAAGTTTTGAATCTAGAATATTATGAAACTTGGTTACGATTGATTAGTTAGACAATAAAATGTTGAGTTTATTACTATTAATGTTTTTTTAATTTATTTTTTATTATTAAGTATTTGGTAAAAGCGTGTTTGCTGAATGTATGGGGCTCAAAAACATTATCTGTCTCTTTCCAAGAGCTCAATATAAGATAATGTAAAAGGATTGATTTTGTATATTGTGACTTGATGTGAGAATTGTGAAGTGATTTATTTATCACTTTTAGTTGTAACGCGGTATGCATACATAACTCGATTTTTCAATAGAGTAATATGATAAGAGCGAGTTGTTAGGATTGACAATACTTTGAATCGAAATAAACCGAACAAACTCGAGACATTACACGCTGTTACTTTGGTATGTCCATTAATGATCAGCGTGACAACGGCCCTTCTACCTTCTGCAGGGAAAACATCCGCAGACAATAGATCCTCCGTCTTCACTCTGATGCTGGAGCATACTTATTCCGAAACGTCGGGCCACGGTTCTACTATGAACAGATTCTGTCATGTCCATAGTTTCTCCGCATCCCGGAATTAAGATGAACGATCGATGAATTCGAAGCGTTACGAATAGGTAGCGGCATACACTATTCTCATCTTCGGAATATGTGGACAAAATATGGGAAAGTATCAATCTCCAATTGTACTCCCATAATTTTATAATGATGTGTTAACTAAGTGTAAACATGTTTCTCGCGGTACTTCAAGCACGGCAGGAAAACAAAAACCCTGGTTAAACAACATCGACGTCCATAATAAAAAAAATATTATTATTATTATTTTTTTTTAATTCTCTAAGTCCACAAAATTACTAAAACATTATGCCCGTAATTGAAAAAATTGAAATAATTATCAAATTTATGAAAATGTCACGATTGACAGAAACCAGATGTTAATTTCATCCAAAACAATTTTCCGAATTGTTGTCATAATCCTCTTAATGTAGAAATAACACAGCTTTGTTATTGTTGATAATTGATGAAGTTGTTAAATGATGTTGAAGAAAATGTATTTATTTGTGCCAAACCTGGATTTAAAATTATTTGAATAATGTTATGACGGTTTAAAAATTCCTGCATTCTTACGTAATTTATAAATGAATGTATCCTCTTCGCGTTGACTATTTAAAATAAATGTTTATAAATTTGTTGCTGTGATGAGATATAGTAACAATTGTCACATAATATTTCGTAGCTAATGAAATAGAATGTAAGACCGTTTTCTATTTAGCAAAGTATAATTATTTAGAATGAAAGTGAAAAGTAAACAAAATAATTCACAAACCATAATATTATAACAGAACTGTCATGTTGAGATTGTAAACAACATTATCTATGAAATGTCAGATTGAAATTTGAAAATGTCAACAGTGTATTATTTTGACAGGTAACAGCTGTTGCTTTGAAATCAAGTCCCGAAAATATTTAAAAACCAAGAGTAATATAGAATCGTAATAAAATCACCATAAAAGATATTTGAATATACTAGAATAGTTTTTTAAAAACTTTTGCACGATATTGACAAGTTTCACATTTTATTAACCCGATGAAAAAATAGTATTGCAAAATTTTTTATATTTTTAAGTTGGAATTCACCTTTGTAACTTCACTGAATAATATAACCTCAATAATTATAATAATATAATGCATGAACATTTGCTCAGCAAATGTACGTCGCGATACTAATGACATTAAATCAATTTGAAATACCTGTGTAAAATTAGGACATTTTATAATGCACACAACGACTTTGATATCAACTTCGTTGAGGTTAAAAACAACGTACGCGAAACGGCAATTGATAATAAAGCGACGCACACGAAAATTAAAAAAACTTAATAGGTATAACGCGTATCTGTAGATATGTAGATAAACAATATTTAATATACATAGTAAAGCATTTACACAACCGTAAAATTTTCCAATAGTATGTATGAAATAAAATCGCCATAATCGCAAACAACAATATGATTGTTACATATGAATTGAAAATCCATCTTTACAAAAGAAACCACGCGGGAATCTTTAGGTACAATTGAAATGTGACATAGTATCGAACAAGAAATTTACCATCAAGTAAAAAAAATATTTATGACTATATTATCCCAATAGAATATATCAAATTAAGTTGAGCGCCATAATGTTATTGAGTACCTACAACGAAAAAAATTATTGTCGAAAATAATTCTTAATATTGACTGCGTAAAATACATGATGCATTATTATTGAAAATACAACAGAATTGATAATTAGCAGAAAAATAAACCGAAAAGATTAGCAGGTAGCCAAAATGTAACATTATTATTTATAAGATTTGATTTTGAATATTACTTTATCAGAATTTAAACTTTAAATAGATGGCAAGGTAGGTAGACTGAACAGAAATTAGCATTGTAGATTTGCCAACAAAAAATGTTACAATAAACTGAGATTAACTGTGAAAATAATATATGATATTCTTACAATGATTAACACATCAATCGAAGTAATTTTTTTCAGAGATTATTAAAAAAATAACCCTCTCACACAAAGTATTAGCCAATCGAGCCCAACAAACGTTGGAGCGCCAAAATGTTATGAAGATATTAGCGTTGGACGCCAAAATGTTATGAAAATATTTGCGTAGGACGTCAAAATGTTATGAAGATATTTAACCTTCACATTGGAAGCTAAAATGTTAGGAATATAATACATGGAGAGCATGAGACAAGTGTGATTATCACTAGAATTTCTCAGGCGTGGACCTTAAGTAGGCGGCTGTGTAATACTTTGTATGAGGATAGGTTATTTAAATGAAATAGTATTGTGCTTTGACACAGTTAAATTAATTTATTAATTATTACAAATAATAATCAGGGCTAGACTAAATTCTGAATGGGCATATTATGGAGCGTTAGTACCGTTTAATCTTGAGGAGTTGATGAATGGGTGAATGCCATATGTAGGCGATCCATGCTGCTGCTTGCTGCCTTCGGAGATGGGCGGTTAGTTCCCTCCGCTGCTGACATGTGCTGAACGGCAGGCTGGAGCGACGAACAGGCCTCCAGTCCCGCGGTTTCCCAGCGACGTCCCGTCCAAGTGCGGTTGCCAGCCAGCCGACTATGTTGATGACGGCCAAGGTGGGCGATCTTCGGCCGCATCCCTGCGAGCACCTCTGGCTCCAGGTATAGTCGGAAGGTCTTGTCATGACTGCGTCTGCAGGTGCTGGATATGGTTTTAATCCAGCAGAAATAATGTGCTCCCATGGTACTCCGCTGCTGATCCAGGATTTTAATGATTGTCCTGATGGTCTTCAATAATGGATGCCGCTGGTGGGCGCGGATTTAACAATCTTTACATGTTGTTAAAATAATGGCGAACTATTAATATTTGATTACGTCGACCCGCCACAGGGACGGTGGCCATGGTCACCTGTGGCTGCTCAAAGAATGGCGAGCTCAAGGCCAGTCCTGCCTAGTGCACCCCTCTGTGCAGATCCTCAGTAGTGCCAACTGAGCAAAGGTAAGCATTTCAATGCTACCAATATAATGATGTTGAATGTTAACAACTTCACACCAAAAGTACCCATACACAGATAATTAACTTGTTACATTATTTTTATGTAACAAATTGCTACAATAATATGGTAGGTACTGTCTTGTAACTGACCTGCCTGGAGTATGAAAAGAGATTACATATAATAAATCAGGGGTATTAAACATTGAATTAATGATTTTATATAAACAGGTTAAATCGGAAATGATTCTACGATCAGGTAATTTTATTAAATTTAATGAACAAAGTACGCTATCGTAATTTAGGCATTCACCAAGAATGCTCATTTCAAAATTTACATATCTTAAAATTTATTATGGATTTTCTCAATCACATTGAACCTCATAATTTGGGGACCAAACCATGGAATTGTATTCTATGTGACTCCTTACTAGTGACATATATAATGTTTTTACAGTATTGACATTATTGAAATCACTAGATACCCTTAAAATAAATCCCATCATTTTCAAAGCTTTATTGGTTATTATTTCTATATCATTACATAGTATAAAATGAAGTCGCTCAAAATGTATGTGCGCATAGATCTTTTAAACTACGCAACGGTTTTTCATGCGGTTTTCACCAATAGATAGAGTGATTCAAGAGGAAGGTTTACATGTATAAAACATGCTTATTATCGTAGAGAAAAGCCGAGAAATTCAAATATTCAATTCAGGCAGCGGGCAGCAGGCAATGGCAAGCAGGTGGTGTGGTTTTTATAAAGGTTGGGTAATGGAGTTGTTTCGTTAGCCACAGCAACGTGTGGGCGGGTCTGCTAGTGCTTGATAAAGTTGAGTTTCATGTCAAACCAAATACCTAAGTCATTAATTTCCGAGACAGATACTAACAACATATTGTTAATGGAATAATCGAAAAATATTGGATTCTTTATTTGATAAAACCTCACAATTTGACATTTGCTTATGTTAAGTTGCAAGCGGTTATCATGACACCATATAATAAATCTCAACAAGTTATTTGACAATATATGGCAATCATTAATGTTTCTGATTGCTTTAAATAATTTCAGGTCGTCTGCAAACATTAATACTTGAACATCATTGAAAAAATATAACACATCATTAACAAATAATAAAAAACAAGATTAGACCTAAATGTGGACCCCTGGGGAACACCACTCGTAGCACTAGTGAATTTTTATGAAATTGCTTATATAAAAATTCAATTCATCTTTTACCACCTGCCGACGTAAATACTTGTTCCTTGTAATAGTGAAGTTCAAACGAAGTGTAATTTCATTTTTTTACGCTAAGAAGTAAGTGGAATTCTACAAATTTTTTTTAAATTATACGCAGACAGTTTTCCTATGGACACAAATAAAAACACTTCAACTAGATATATCTAGTTTCAATGGTCTTTCGTCTCCGTCATTACACTCTGAAGGGCGGCGGTCATTGTGTATTTAGTGCACAAAAATAAGACTGACTGTTATTATATAGTTAAAGCCTTACGAATAAAGTAACTTGTTTATTCGCATTATCTTACCATCCGCTGTCCCTGAACCACTTCTCTCGGAGTATTCCAAACACTCCTTCTTTATATTCGGTATTTCTATTTCTATATATGTGTGCGGAATTTTATCTCCGCTTTCTTCTTCAATTCCTGGCTCTATCTTCACGGTGACACTATTTGGGTCGGAAATGTTCATGGTACAGCTAAGAGAGTAATGTTGTGAAGCTCACAATAACTTAGACCTGAAACAGATCACAATACTAAATATCTAGGTATTATTATAGGATAAAAGTTAATCTCCTCAAAAAATGCAGACTATACAATTTATTGGAATACAAATATATTAGAAAATATTCTGTTTTTTATTCATTATAACAATGCAGGAGAAAAATTGGGAAATAAGGGTGAGGGAGTTCTGACAAGAAAAAATTGACAGTTGGTATGAGGTGTTTTTATGTCAAATAATACTTTCCAGGTCTGTCAGGGTTCGTTGAAACAATTTACGGTAAAATTTCAGAAAAAATGGACACGCTTAAGATAAATTCGTCTAAGAATAACAAGACATGGAAGAAACTGTCAAAACATTTGACATTTTGAAACTCTAGATTGACGAAAATTGGATTTTAAAGCATATTCTACCATCTTTCCTGTTGCAAATAGTTGTATTTTATGGCAATAAGTTGAATTGAAGTGTTAATTTTTAAAAAATCCAACTACTCTAAAAGCTAACTCAATTTAAGTACTATATATCATTAATAAAGCAACCTTGAAACGACAACTTATTCAAGAATACATTAAGCAACTATAGAAGATTATGATCACCTGCAAAGCACAAACAAAGAGTGTTCTGTTTTCTATCAGTAAACTAGACCGCAATGTGTTTGTTAGAGACAAAAACATGTAGGAACTTAAAGTCTAAATGCATTTGAAGAATTTCCCAACCAATAAAAAAAAAAACTAGTTACGTTTTCATAATAGACGGCAATAAAAAGGAAAATATTATTTAGAAACAAAAACAAAACGATAAAATGACCATCTAGTCAGTTAATTCACATCTATATTATTCTACCTAATTACTGTGTTACAGAATACACCAAACTTACATGCCGACCTGGACTTGATACGATCCATTCTCACGCAGGTACAGTCATTAACTGACTTTACAATGATCGTAAGCGATAGAAAAATTTGCGTAAAACATGCGTGCAACAGAGAAAGGCGTGGACGGGGAGGCACGCCGCTTTCCGAACCTCAAACTCACCAATTGCGACGATTTCAATCAACGTCAGCTCGGAATTAGGGTTTAGCGTGTACTATACATGTATGTTTATAATACCAATATTAGATTTAATTTATTGAAATTATTAAAACACCGATGAGCCTGGAGTCGAAGAGAATCTCGGCATGCACAACAAATAATGCCAATAAATAATGTTACAAAACAAATTGGTTGTAGTTAGACAAATTGAAAAAAAAAAAACTGTTAATAAAAAAAGCCTGATAAAAAAACGAGCGCTGAAGTATCTATTTCAGTGATGAATTGTTGTTAGTGAGGAGAAACAAAAAACCGTCTGAACAGGTGGAAGAGACGTTACGATTAAAATGGATTATAAGAATTGGATATAGAAATATATTGTAAACTATAAACACAAAAGCAGTACTCACGATTATTAGGAAAAGCACGACCCAGAATGGGGCGCTGTCAAACTGTCAGGCATAAATATACCAATCTTCGGGCCTTTTCTATGGGACAAATGTCGACACCAACTCCACCACGGAAAAACAATCCCGATCTTGGTAGAAGGGAGTTTAAGGCCATTTGCCATAGACAATGGTACAAGGCCTGCCATAGACAATATACTCGCCCTACTTTATTAGCCCAATAAATTATTAAAAAAAAAATTGAAAATCAGAAAAATGAAAAAACTTTTCCCCAGGACAACAAAGTTCCATGTGACAAAGATGGTTCCGAGGAAATAAGATTTACATAGTTTTTTACAGCTCATTTTCCAGGAGGGAGCTTTGTCAGATGGAAACCTGTTATCCCGAGGAAATGAAAAATCAATACATTAGAAAAATGAAAAACTCACAGGTGCATGTTTAAAATATTTTTTATTTTCAAAAAGACAGGATAAATAACACAGAGATAATGTTGATCGGGTCATAACGTATTCACGCCTGTATTACAGCTTATCTTATACATTGTACTTGCCATATAATAGGCCACTTGCATGGATTTCATAATGACTTGGAAAAAATCATATGGATAGATTTTTCTACTAAGATTACGAAAATGTTATAAAATTTTTTTAGAAATTTATAGTTTTTTTTTTAAATAAATAAATAAATCCGTTTTTGGGCTCGTGACGTCACTACATGAAAATGTCCCGTATCCGAAAATGTTCCTATTAATTTTATAAAATTCCACACTGATGTGTTTTTTTTATATGGCAACACTTCGATTTCCGGCCAGTTTTTGAATTTGACACTTGAATTCGCTAGCTTTATTGTTTGCAGCCCGGGAACTTAGTGTTACGAAATTAATGCAAACTTTTGGATTTGAAAAATGTCTGAAATAGGTTTTGTTCAGGGTCAGTCTGACAATTTGCCGAAAATAGATTCATTTATGATGGCTACTTTTTTAAGTCAAAATATCACTTTATTGGAACCGAAATTAGAAATGCCAAAACAAAACGGTAAGTATTTTTTCTATATTCTATAGTACTTATAAGTAAAAAAGCTAATAATATAGCACCATAACATTATGTTTCATCAATTATTATAATTAAGGCCATAATAATATTTGTCTAGTATGTCATTGTTTACACGCATTTATAAGTAGGTATCTATTGTTTTTAATGTGTTATTATTATGTATTTTGAAGGTCTGCACGTGAAAGTTATGGTGACAATGCAATTGGATATGTGCAGGTAAAAAGAGAAGGTTCTATCTGCACAGTGAAAGCAAAAATAACCGCCGAGCACCGTGTCCGCCAAAAAGCATACTCTGTTGTACTTTTGTGTGATGAGATGGAAGATGAAATACAAGTCTTGGAATGTCAAGACTGTGCAGCTTCTAGAGGTTAGTTGAACTGTATGTTGCTATATTATAACATTTTTCTCCTCTAGCCTGTACCCCAGGGTTTCCCAACCTTTATTTTGCCGAGCCTCCCCAAACCAAAAAAAAAAATTTTCATGCCTCGCTTAATTAAGTTTCAACAAAAATAAGAAACACATTTTTTTATATTAATTAAATTATTTATTTGAATTTCAAATGGGTACAATACAGATACAATATGTTTATTTATTATGGATCTTTAATAGTAGAGTAGGTACACTTTTAATCATTGATTACTTTTACATTTCTTAGTTTTCTTTTAATTATGCATATTATTCTATTATTATTTATATTAATTATATTTTTATAATTAGAAAATGTTCAACAACTTTCAAAGTAATTTTAGAATAAATAAATAAAAACTTTTAAAGTTCTAATGAGATACTTGAGCTTGCTAACTGTTGGCTCTGTACCAGTTGCTAGAGCTTTGGTTAAATCGCTATGGACGGCAAGGCGATTTCGCTGTTTAGTTTTTATTAAAACTAGAGCTGAAAAACCTGTTTCGCATAAATAAGTGGACGAAAATGGAATATGTATTTTCAAAGCAAGAGAAGCAATTTTCGGATTAACAAGGATTCGTTTGATCAAGGAGCGATTGAATGGCAATACGCATTAAATAGATTTTTTTCAGAAATGCAAATGTACCTATTACGCCCCCCCTGACATTTCTCTACTCCCCCCTAGGGGGGCGATCCCCTCTGGTTGGGAAGTCCTGCTCTACCCTATAGAGATATGGGGAAGAACAAACTCGTGTGATGTAACAAACACACAATCATTGTGAGGCTAGCTATTGATAAATAATTATTTATATTATTTTTTTTATAATTTTATTTATCTTAAAAAATGGAACATGTTACAGTGTTACTTTTCCTCCATTAAAAGCATTTGCTTGTGGATGGAGGAGCTTGTGGATACATTTTAAATATTTACAATTTATACAGTCAGGTGTTTCACATAATATATGCACAGATTCACAGTTAATACACATACACCGTTAAAACACATTTTAATCATATCGTAATCAAGATCCTTTAACTAAAAGATAAAATCATCCACATGTATTCAGTAATAAGTAAAATAGGTATAATTTTTAGTGTGACATTCATGTGGTGATGAGGGAAGCAGCAATTTTCCCGTTGGTGATTTCTCTAAAATGTTTTTTGATGGAGTTCAACAATTGTACTTTGTCATTAATGCTTCTGATTTCTACTGGAAGGTTATTAAAGAAGTATTTTCCTTGGTGTGTATAATGGTGTTGGGCAAAAGACGTGTTTAGTTTGGGGCATACAAATACATGTGTAAGTCTTGTACGATTTTCAGTTATGAATGAGAATTTATCTTTTTCTTTTATAATTTGTATGATTGAATTTTTCTCAAATAAGTTTTTAAATGTTGGAACTTTGAACTCTTCGAATATGCGTTCAGTGGGTAAGTCCGGAGGTTTTTTTAGTATAATTTTTATAATGAGTCTTTGAACAATTTCTATGGGGGCCAACAATTTCTATTCGGAACATTTTGGTTTCAGGTGGCTGTAAACATGCACTAGCATTTTTAACATGGCTCCATAGGAGAAGTGAAGAACCAGCGTCGACATCTGTCGACTGTTATTGGAGAAAGTCAAACTTATCATGCGTCGGAACCTCCCAAAAGTTCATTATGGCATCTCAAGTTGGCAAGAACGCAGTAAAAAGCGTGGAGAAAGGTAATGGCGATTTCCTGGCAGCAGTACTCCAAAGGAGTCTTAAGGTGGGGCTTCGATGCCAGCTGACTCAACTTCACATGGACCCGAAGCCCACCGACTGTTTGTCCATCCACAGGATGATTTCTGCTTTTAAGAAAACACCTGCACAATAGAAGTGCTACAGATTTCATTAATTTTATTACATGTGATCTAGATATTCCTACAAATATCTTCCAGGAAGTTTTTTCATTAACAAGAAAGCAGGCAAACTGCCCGTTATGGCACGAAATGCGATACGGCAGAATTACCGCATCCAAACTTTATGAGGCAGCTAACTGCAAAACATTGGATGGCACATTGACCGAAGTCATCTTAGGGGCAGCCAAGATTCCAGACACAAAGGCTATGCAACGAGGTCGACTTTTAGAACCATTGGTGTTAAAATCACTAGCAAGCCGACTGGAACACAAATATAGAGAATGCGGTTTTAAAATCAGTTGCAAAATACCAATTATCGGCGGCTCCCCTGATGCTATCACTGATGATTATATTGTTGAAGTCAAATGTCCAGTCAAAGATAGTACTATGAAAAATTACTTCTTTGAGGGCGTGGTGGCCAGAAAATATTATGCGCAAATGCATAATATTTGTGCTGAACAAAGTCAAGAGAGTGTTTTGTGTGGCTGAACCCAATTTTGAATCATCCGGCAAAATGAATGTTTTCCACATCGATTATGATGAAAAATTCTGTCTGGAGGCTATTAATAAAGCCATGCTCTTTTGGTCCCGAGCTATATTTCCTATCTTAATGAAATAAAGTCTTCGGTTCACTTCACTTCACCCGCCATAACACAGGGTCATCCCTAGCATGGAGGGTGAAATATCACAAAAAACTATATGTACTCTCGATAATTCATGTATTAAATAAATAAATGTACTTTTTAATTTTTTTAAATATATGTTATTTGAAATAAATCATCTATTTACTCAACTACACTCACTTCTTTATTATCAACATAATATTATGTTTATCCCATCCATCGTATGAATGTATTTGTATAAAGTGACGGAAAAACAGATATTATATATGTATTATGATTATTTCCAGATTAAACAAAAAGTTTACATGACAAAACATATTTTACTTTACAAGTACACCCTGCTTTGATTTATTTGATAAGGCATACAAATTTAATGTTCTGTATTATCGCTTAGATTTTTTTTGCATTTATTATTCCAACTAAGATAATTAATACAAAGTGGAACAAAGTTATAAAAATTTTTAAAGTTGTACATATTACAATAAAACCCTGGTACAAGAAGCATTAAAAGGTGGGATCTTACAATGGATACCATGTATTTATTACAACACAACACACCAACGTTAGCACCGCTGTATTATATTAATTTCATCTAAAAGCCCACCAGGCGTAAACAATAAATGAATAGCCTTGAATCCACTCCTAGTAAAAAATTGCAAGTATATGCTTGCTCTGACTGGCAACGCTGGCCGCTAGATGGCGCTAGTGTAGCACGTTGCATTTTTTCTGGGCAATACAAACCTAATAACAGCTTTAATATTTTTTTTTAGGTCTTATGTAGGTTACTAAATATTTTATTTTCGATTTCTATAATTTATTAAAGTAAAACATTACACATAAAATCCATTAAAAACCATGAAAGAAAAACAACCCACAGAACGCTAGGAGGTGCTAGTACAGCATAATTACTTCTATTATTTTTTTTATTTTTATTTTTTTTATTTATTTAAGGACTTACGTCCAATTTAAAACAAAGTATCACGAAGTATAGAAATGAACAATGTAAGGATTCGGATGGTACATGAAAGCAAAGACAAATAGTGAAAATAGAAGAAAATAATAATAAAGTGTCAAGTCACTTCAAGACCTTGCAAAAATTAGGGTGAATATTACATATCTTCATTTGTTTAAAGAGCGACAGAAATCATTTAAGCTAATACCAAAAAAATCAAGGTCTTGACGTGAGTTGACCAGTCTACACATTCTGGACAGTGGTGAGTTATAACCATAGTTAGTCGAGTGCTGATTGAGGAAAAGCAGGTCTTTATTTCTGAGTCTACGAGAAGGTATATTAAATGTGATGAGTTGTAGTAATGTAGGCGAGTCGATTAAACAGTTAATAATTTTGAAGAAACAAATGAGATCAGATTTTATCCGACGGTCTTCTAAAGGAGAAAGGTTTAGAGTTTGTTCAATTTCAGCATACGAGTAATTGCCTCGCTCTAATCCTAGCCTCCAAGCAATTCCCTTTAGGAACCGATGTTGAACGGATTCAATATGACGAATATGGACAGCATAAAAAGGAGACCATATAATACAAGCATATTCAAGATGGGGGCGAACCAAGGAGCAGTAAAGAGTTCTTAGGGTATTTATGTTTTTGAAGTCAGAAGTGGTTCTAGTGATAAAACCAAGTAGTTTGAGAGATTTATTAACAATCGTATTTATATGTTCCCGGAAAGAAAGCTTGCTATCAAGAGAGACACCAAGATCTTTAATAGATTGAACAGTTGTTAGGCAATTATTATTTAATTTGTATTCGAAAACAATCGGATTTTTAGATCTGTAGAAGGACATAATTTTGCACTTATCGACATTTAGTTCCAAGCAATTAATTTTACACCAGTCATTGAAAGAGTCAATATCTGATTGGAAAAGAAGGCAGTCATGGTAGTTTTTGATTATTTTTAGGATCTTATTGTCATCAGCAAAAAGCCAAAAGCGTGTGTGAGAGAAAATACGAATAATGTCATTTATAAACAAGTTGAAGAGAAGCGGGACTAAATGTGCTCCTTGCGGTACGCCGGATGTTACTTCAATAATAATAGACTCAATGTTATTTATTTTAACTCTTTGTTTTCTATTACTTAAATAAGAATTAAAGAAAGATAGCAATGGGTTTCGTATACCTATAGCATATAGCTTGGCCATGAGGATAGCGTGTTTTACTTTGTCAAAAGCTTTAGAAAAGTCGGTATATAGAACATCTACTTGTGATTTATCTTCTAGGCCATTGACTACGGTGTTGGTGAAGGAGAGTAAGTTTGTAGTGGTAGATTTAGCAGATCTAAAGCCATGCTGTTCCTCAATCAGCACATTTTTGAAAATAGGTGTTATTTTTTTGTGATTATAGATTCAAAGATTTTAGGAATATGAGATAACATCGATATAGGTCTATAGTTTTCTACGTTCGACCTATAACCCGATTTAAAAATAGGTCGTATATAGGAAACCTTCCAGGAATCCGGAAAAGTGGCAGATGATAATGATAAGTTATATAATAAACAAATTGGCTTAGATACAACAGATTTACATTCTTTCAATAATATTTCAGGTATACCATCAGGACCAGTGCTTGTTTTGCTGGGAAGATTTTTTAAGTAATTGAAAACATCTACAAGTGTGATTTCGCAATTATTAAGGTCAATAGTATTAGCATATTTAAGTGGAGGGATGGTGCATATGTTATCAGTATAGACAGAGGAGAAATGTTCAGCAAAAAGGTTGGCAATATCGAAATCGTTGGTGGCGTGAGTATCATTAAAAAATAAACTTGAAGGGAGATCGTTATCAATACGTTTTTGTTTAATAAATTTCCAAAATTGTTTAGGGTTAAGATTTAATTTTGTCTCAGTGAGTTCAATATAAGATTTGTAACACAAGTTAGATTCAATTTTGGATAATAGAGAACTCCAGTCCAATTTTTTTTTTTTTTTTAATGAATAATGACCTTCTATCTTAAATAACTGCATTTTTATTTTTATTTTTAGAGTTAGTTTTAATAGTTAAAATAATTGTCAAAGTTTTAATTTTTCACGATCCTCCTAAGACCACCGTATGTACGGTGAATTGTGTGACGTCATCACTCTTGAAAAATTACTATGGGATTGGGCAATCAGCTGATCAAGTGCCGCCATTTTGAATACCGTTTTTCTAAGCATTCTGCCTAGAAGTAGCATTACTATTTTTTTGTGCAGTATTTTTTCAATATTTTAAATAATAGAAATAAACTAATAGAGATACCTCTATTTTTGATACTGAATTATTGAGGCTTAAATATTATTTCAATAAACACAACAATTAAATCTCTATAAACAGTATGAAATAACGAGTAACATGAAATGTTGTTAATACTGATGGCTTATGTCATACCTACATAATCAAAGATTTCAATACAATGACTGGTGACGCGTGACGTCAGCACTAACCATTCAGTAATACCAACTTTACAGTGTGTTTTGATGAGAGGTTTAAAAATGCACTTTTTAATAATTTTTTAAGAACTCTGCGTTTAATATTATGAAATAAAACTTATATATTCAGAATCAGCGTTTATTGGTCTATATGAACATATTTTTTTAAAGCCATAATATTTTTCACTGGAGTTCCTTATTCTCTTAACTGAGAAATTTTTTGATAAAGCGCTAAGTTGTTCGTTAATTTGAATAACTTGTGTGTTTTCTTTTTTTCCATAATCAAATGCTTTAGTTTCATACTGAACCAAATAGGAAATTTAGGCTGGGAGAAAGTTCCCCTTGGAACGAACAAATCTATAGCATGAGTTATACATTCATTGAATTTAAATACAGCATCGTTAATATTGTTGTTTGATAACATACCTGCCCAGTCATATTGGGCAAGGTACCTATTCATGCCAGTATAATCACCTTTGTTAAATTTGTAGTGGAATGTAACTGCTGATTTCAGAGTGTCACTTTTGAAAGGATTAGTGAAGTTAATATCGAGTGGTGGATGATATTTATCTATTGGTAATATTGAGTCACTAGCTTCACATACACAAACGCTAGGCATATTGGTAAATATTAGATCAAGACAGTAACCTCCACAGTTATTGATCGAGTTTAATTGGTACATATTCAGGAAGGCAAAGAAATTTACTACATATTATGAAAGCATGAAGGGAAACATTATTAGGAGTTTTCACACCATGACTATCATTAAGCCACACTATTTTAGGAAGATTATAATCACCACAAATAAGTAAGGAATCGGCCTTTATGGAAACACGCTCAACTGCTTCAGTATGTGACTTATAGATTTCTATTGAAGAGGGGGGGGGGGAATGTATACACAACCAATGATAAGTTTCTTGGAACCAAGTAGAACACAAATAAATAATTGTTCAGATACATTATTAGACGATTCAAGAATGTGGCAAGAGTATTTTTTTTTAATACATATCATTACCCCACCTCCTCTACACTTGTTAGAAGAGGAAGAGCGGTCACAGCGAAAAATAATGTAGTCATGTAGTCCAAGTTCTGTTGAAGCAATATTGTCTGATAGCCATGTTTCAGTAAAACATAAAAAATCATAAGGGCATAAATTTATGGAGCATATATACGAATATTTTGATAATAGGTGGAAAAGTTAGTATTAATGAGGTGTCGATTCTGATTCAGCCTAAAAAATTGACTCGAGATAATTCGCGTCTTTCAGCGGCTTGGCGGGCAGGACAGTCAGGGGAGCCAGTGTTGTGTGTGGACGGTTTTCTGAAGAACTTGCAGGTAGCACATGCTGGTGGCTTTTCAGGAGTCGGGCAAGCATCTCGATTGTGTCCAGGTTTTCCACAGTGAGAACATGTAGGCATGTCTGCGTTACATTTCGACGCCGTATGGCTGTAAAGTTGACAGTGTCCACATTTTAGACTGTCGATCCAATCCCTTACGGTGTGTATTTGCCAGTCCATAGCCAGTTTAGAGAAGCGAATGAGGGAGTGACGAACAGAAGGAGGAACTCTGAAGACATGAGTGCACGATCCGGTACGAGGTCCTACTTTGTGAGAGAACTGCAATTTATCTTTCAATTCATTAATTTGTAGACCGGTTTCTTTGTGTGTTTGCTGGTGGATTGCCAAGATGATGTTCTCGAGGGGCACAACTTGAGGTAGACCATGGATAGCTATCCGAGGAAGTTTATGTGAAGAAACTGCTGCTTTCAGACCAGCATCGGATAGGGTCGGTGCATTGGCAAGTTTTATAGCCTCCGCATCGGTATTTGGATGCACGACTACACCTCCGTTCCTTATTTCTCGTACCCCCGTGATTGTAATTCCCAAAGATGATGGGTTAGTTGAGGTTTTGAGAGTTTCAAGAGTACTGCTGGAAGGAAGTGACTTGTCATCTTTGGGGAAGATAAGTACGGCTGGTCTCGCAGGAAGTATAGGGGCATTGTTTCTTGTGTTCGGTGGATATTTCGGGAGGACTTGGTTGGACGTAATCGAACTATACGTTCTGTTCCCATTTTCGGGTGTTTGATTATATAACATACTTAAATATTTGTGTATAGATTACCCAACTAATTACTTTTTTGTACTATTAAACTATCATATTATAAATTTATCGAACTCATTTGCATAACTTTTAATGATAATGCAACTCATGTATTCTTATTTTTCACTGTGTACTATTTATCGCTCTGTTAATTTAGCTACGTTCTTTAAAACTTGCTTTAGAACAAACTATTCATGTTTAAGTTTATAATATCAACTTAGTAAATACACATGTCTCTATATCTAATTTAATATTACCTTAAGCATTTCTGTTTAACCATTATTATACTTAAACTTCTTTGAAAAACTTTTCATGATAATGAAAATACTTACACACAATACTTACCTTAATGTGTAGTTTATTATGTCATATACTATATTCTTATTATTATACTCCTGAATAACTTATGTATTTTGTTTAATAAAGCCTTTAAGGCGTTAATAAATAAAATAAATAATCAGAAAGTATGGGAAATGTCAGAAGTTGAAGGTGTTATACATAACTATTCTAAAGTATTCTAGTAACATATTTTATACACATACATGAAGGATAAACAAAATTACACTGATATTATGAATATTTATATACAAATTAAAGTGTAAGTATGTCATAATGAGGCGCACATTACAATTAAAATTAAAAATATGCATAGAGCAAAAAACACCAGAAATCTAATAATAATATGATTAGGTTATTGGTTTTTGTAGATTTATAAGTCCACATGCAATGATAACAATATGGTCAACGTCTTGAGTCAAATGAAAGTCTATACAAGAATGTGGCTTTAAAATATGATATTCTCTGAGCCGACTTATTACTCGTTCAACGAGTATACGCAGTGCTGCTATTTGTTTGGATAACTTGACCTCTACTTTAGTGCTATTTACACCTGTAACAACACTTGGTGGACGAACAAGTTGACAATGTTTACCTTCTAAAATAGTAGCCAGCTGCTTAAACCCTCTATCTGCCATTACAGACATGCCTTCAGACAAGTTGTTCAAGTAGCCGCACTTTTCAACAATCATCATATCTGTATTTTTATTGTATATTTATGCCTGACAGTTTGACAGCGCCCCATTCTGGGTCGTGCTTTTCCTAATAATCGTGAGTACTGCTTTTGTGTTTATAGTTTATTACAATATATTTCTATATCCAATTCTTATAATCCATTTTACTCGTAAAGTCTCTTCCACCTGTTCAGACGGTTTTTTGTTTCTCCTCACTAACAACAATTCATCACTGAAATAGATACTTCAACGCTCGTTTTTTTATCAGGCTTTTTTTTTATTAACAGTTTTTTTTTCAATTTGTCTAACTACAGCCAATTTGTTTTGTAACATTATTTATTGGCATTATTTGTTGTGCATGCCGAGATTCTCTTCGACTCCAGGCTCATCGGTGTTTTAATAATTTCAATAAATTCAATCTAATATTGGTATTATAAACATACATGTATAGTACACGCTAAACCCTAATTCCGACCTGACGTTGATTGAAATCGTCGCAATTGGTGAGTTCGAGGTTCGGAAAGCAGCGTGCCTCCCCGTCCACGCCTTTCTCTGTTGCACGCATGTTTTACGCAAATTTTTCTATCGCTTACGATCACTGTAAAGTCAGTTAATGACTGTACGTGCGTGAGAATGGATCGTATCAAGTCCAGGTCGGCATGTAAGTTTGGTGTATACTGTAACACAGTAATTAGGTAGAATAATATAGATGTGAATTAACTGACTAGATGGTCATTATATCGTTTTGTTTTTGTTTCTAAATAATATTTTCCTTTTTATTGCCGTCTATTATGAAAACGTAACTAGTTTTTTTTTTTATTGGTTGGGAAATTCTTCAAATGCATTTAGACTTTAAGTTCCTACATGTTTTTGTCTCTAACAAACACATTGCGGTCTAGTTTACTGATAGAAAACAGAACACTCTTTGTTTGTGCTTTGTAGGTGATCATAATCTTCTATAGTTGCTTAATGTATTCTTGAATAAGTTGTCGTTTCAAGGTTGCTTTATTAATGATATATAGTACTTAAATTGAGTTAGCTTTTAGAGTAGTTGGATTTTTTAAAAATTAACACTTCAATTCAACTTATTGCCATAAAATACAACTATTTGCAACAGGAAAGATGGTAGAATATGCTTTAAAATCCAATTTTCGTCAATCTAGAGTTTCAAAATGTCAAATGTTTCAAAATGTCAAAGTCAAAGTTTCAAAATGTCAAATGGCGATAAACGAAAAATCGACACCGAAAAGAGACAAACACTTACACCTATAGGATTTAGCCTGCGAGAGAATCGGCCTCCTCTTTGTGTGGCGCTTCATAGCCTCCCCACTCTTGTCTGCTTCAGTTTTCTGTAGGTTTCAATTCTACCGCGTTTGAACTGCACTCTTGTTTTTTTTTGTATATGAATCTATTTACTTTATTTTCAAAATAAGTTATGTAACCATATCACTCAAATAATTTAGATCAGTTTCTTTACCATAAATAACCATTTTATTTCACGTGTAAAGTTCTAAGTAAGTATTTATTAAATGACACAAATCACTATGCATTTATAATATGTTGTATTTAACCCTAGAACGATAATCTTATGTTTAAAACTCTAAAAGTATCATTATCTTTAACGTAAAGATAATGATACTTTTAGAGTTGAACTGAAGTTTAAAAGGGTATTTTTGACATATTATAGTTGCACAGTTTAAAGGTAGTTGAATTATTAGTTTAGGGTTTTGTACTTTAAATAAAACCAAAATAATTATAAAAATAAATTGTAATTAAAAAAATAACTAAATTCTGTAAACCTCTCACAAATCATTTTGAGTTCTCTCTCTTCTTCTTATATGCTGATCCTTCACAATTCCAAATAGTTTCTCGTTGTCGAATTTCAACGATACATTTTTCTGTGTTGAAATTCATGGCTGGGCGGACTCGCGCAAACTCAGTATCGGCTAGCAGCGAACTAAACCGCAACGGCCTAGTGCGTATAGTCAAGATAGCGGGCCATCCACCGCAGTTTGAATTTTTCGGTGGCTTAGTGCGAACAAATATGAGCACTTGCATTTTTAAAATTGGAGGCGTCTACTAATATCTATGAGAACCAAAGTGAGGTCGAATGTCTAAAGCACTGGCAGAGGTTGGATTTGCAATTATGTGCAGGGGCGTGCACTCCATATAGGCACATAAGCACTGCCTACCCTACCGTAATTGTAAAACATAAGTAAATATTATAATTTTTTTTAATTATTGCTAAAAATAAATAAGCACTTTAAAAAATAAGCGCTAAAAAGCTGAGCAACCGAAACTACGCGAGCGCCTCATCAAATAGCATTCTACAAACGTGGCATAAACTGTAACTAGAAACTACATGCGCGCCCTCCGACTGCCTCACTAACATGCGGCCTTAAGTGGGTGATTGACGTACGAGCCTATACCGTCGGTTTTACTCGCGGCTCGTTGGTGCTGATCGACTAGCGAGTAAAACAGTCGTATCGTAGTCGAATTGAGGTTAACATGTCTTGTTCGGAGTCTGAAGCTTTGTGTTATCTTGGTATTATAGCATACCACGAATTAAAAATTATTATTAAATAAAAAAATTAAAATAAAATAAATTTTAATAAATAAAATAAATTAAGAATTTTTATTATATATTTTTTTTAAATTAATTATTTCCGCAGTTTTGAACGATGAGCCGAGTTAAAAATCAAGCAAACATGACGAGCCACGAGCCAGGCTCGTCAACTCACAAAACCGCGGTTTTGCAATGATACACCGGCGAGCTTTACCGAGCCATAAGACCGCGGTTTTACTC
The DNA here is from genome assembly GCA_929108145.2 of Limnephilus rhombicus. Taxonomy (NCBI): domain Eukaryota; kingdom Metazoa; phylum Arthropoda; class Insecta; order Trichoptera; family Limnephilidae; genus Limnephilus; species Limnephilus rhombicus. The sequence goes on along the minus strand of OV815290.1, from coordinate 12,856,463 downwards.
GCCCGTCGATCAGGGCATTTAAGCAAAAATTATTTCTGCTTGGAGCTAACTTCACAGACTGCACAGAGCATAGAGTAGAACTGTCATTTTGAATTTGCTTCTAGGGGGTTTTTTGTTAGTATTAGGCAGTGCTTTCTGGAACAAAATTAGCAAATGGCTATCAGTGACGACAGTGACATCTGTTGTTATCTATTTCTATCAACTAGTTTTCTTACCAGCAGCAAGCACACTTAGCGAAAACTTGGGGTAAAGTTCGGTTTATGGGCGAAATTCCTAAAAAATAAAACTAGTTATTTTTATACTAACTTTGGGCCGGGGAATCCGAATCTGAAAGAATTAGGTTGGGGCAAGCAAATATAAACTGAATAACACGACCGCAAAATTTTAAATTCATACACAGCTTACAGGCCATTTTGACACATCTTTTTATGGGCGATACTCCGAAAGAAGAAATTCAATTATCTTTATACTAACTTTGGGCTGGGAAATCCGAATCTGATAGAATTAGGTTACACTCGGCAATATTAACTGAGTTAAACGACTGTACAATTTTGAATTTACATACAATATAACAGGAATAACAGGCCATTTTTTTCTGATAATAAAGATCATAGAAAAAACTTAAGATAACATATTACCACATAAAATTAAGTGTTGCCATTAAGCAATAATATCAATAACGTAAAAAAACATGTTTATAATTTCAGTAATTATTTTTTATAAATTTTATTCACTTTTGTATCACAAACCATGTTACACAAACCTAGCGTAGCCGCTAAACTACTTGAAAACTGGGATGTTTTCTTGCCTTGAAGCGAGTAGGCGCTACGAAGGGGGCACTTTCTTTTCTATCACAAACCATGTTACACAAACCTAGCGTAGCCGCTAAACTACTTGAAAACTGGGATGTTTTCTTGCCTTGACGCGAGTAAGCGCTACAAAGGGGGCACTTTCTTTTCTATCACAAACCATGTTACACAAACCTAGCGTAGCCGCTAAACTACTTGAAAACTGGGATGTTTTCTTGCCTTGACGCGAGTAGGCGCTACGAAGGGGGCACTTTCTTTTCTATCACAAACCACGTTACACAAACCTAGCGTAGCCGCTAAACTACTTGAAAACTGGGATGTTTTCTTGCCTTGACGCGAGTAAGGAAGTATCGTGTCTGAAAGTTTTACGTTATTGATATTATTGCTTATGGCAACACTTAATTTTCTGTGGTTGAACATAAAATATCTTTGGTTTTTTCTATGACATTGTTGATAGCGTCAAAATGGCCTGTAAGCTGTGTATGAATTTAAAATTTTGCGGTCGTGTTATTCAGTTTATATTTGCTTGCCCCAACCTAATTCTTTCAGATTCGGATTCCCCGGCCCAAAGTTAGTATAAAAATTTGTACGAAGGGAGTTATTTGTAGTAAGTTTTTTTATTTTATTTATTTGAATCAATTCGGCGGTTTTCCTACTGCCTACCCTGATCAAAAACTCTGTGCACGCCACTGATTATGTGTAGCATATTGGAATAACGTAATATTGCGTATGCAATTTAAAAAACTTAATTTATGTATGTATGTATGTAAAAATCCCTAATATCGGACTATTGGACACATTTAGCTGATTATTAAGGATTTGGGTTTTTGTTTTAACAGCTTTCTTTATTTCGAGTGCTTCTAAATTATTTACTCTATTACCATTTCTATGTCAGTTAGGTTAGGTTAGGTTAGGTTGTGGTGCCGTGTATTTCGAAATAAATAAATATCTTTGTATTATGACCTCCATGTTTGTTCAATAAACTATTGTCCTCGTAAACAGCAAATACGAATATTATGCAAAAACGTCATTTTTTTTTTTTTTTTTTTTTTTACATTAACTCCACACAGGAGGCCCTGAGGAAAATAATTTCCCTCAGGGCCTATGTCATCTGGGATGCTGTGTGGAGGGTCTTTTTGAGGAGAGGAAGGAATGAACATTGGTCTTGAAGAGACCCATGTTGTAGGAAGGAGGAAACACAGAGGCCGGCAAATCATTCCACAGCCGAGCTGTTGAACACAAGAACGAGTCGAAGAAACGACCCGTTCTCATGTGACAAATGTCAACTGTGTACAAATGTTGGGCACGCGTTTGGCGTGTTTCCCGACTATGCACCGGTGCCGAAGGGATCAATGATGCTAGTTCCTCGGAGCATCTTCCATTGTAATACCGGTAGAACAAGGATAGCATTCCCACCCGACGCCTGTGCTCTAAAGATTGCAATCCGTCTGTTAAGATGGGAGAATCTATCAAACGGACCGCCCGTTTCTGCACAGAGTCGAGGGTATTTTTCAGGTATTTTGGAGCTCCAGACCAGAGGTGGCTGCCAAATTCAACCGTGGGGCGCACTTGCGATTTGTACAGGGTTAGCAGTTGTGTACTTTTAAAGTATCTGCGGGCCCTGTACAGTACGCCCAGTTTTTGGGAGGCTAACTTTACTCTGGCTTCGATGGAGCCCCCATACCTGAGCTGGTCACTTAGGGTTACACCAAGCATATCAATGGAGGGCCTGTTCGGAAGATTGCTTCCGTTGAAAGAGACTAGATTTTCATTGCGATCCCTTTTAGACGTAATCAGACAAGATTGGGTCTTTGAAACATTAAATTCAACGAGATTATTTTTACCCCAAGAGAAAACACTCTCGAGGTAACCGTCCATTCTTTGCTTCAAAGCCTTACGAGCTGTTGGAGTTTGTGAGCCCTTTGGGGGCTTGTCAAACAAAAAGCTATCATGAACTGTACTGTCATCCGCGTAACAGTGAATTGGTGCACATGACAAAAGGTCGTTGATGTGCAACAAAAACAGAGTTGGAGACAGAACCGATCCCTGCGGGACGCCGGCATTTATCGAGTGAGAGGAAGAGGTGAAACCATCGACTACCGTCTGAATCGACCTCTCCCTCAAGAAGTCGGCAATCCACGTACACAAGGATGCGGGAAGTCCGTAAGAATGCAGTTTGTTGACAAGTCCTCGGTGCCAAACCCGGTCAAAGGCCTTGGATATGTCCAGTGCAACCGTTTGGGTCTCACCGAAACGTTCCAGGCATCGCCCCCAAACATGCGTCACATACGCGAGAAGATCACCGCACGAGCGGTTCCGCCGGAATCCGTATTGACGGTCGTTAATAATTTTGTTCTTCTCGAGGTATGTGAGCAGTTTGTCGTTGATCACACGTTCCATCACCTTAGACAGAACTGATGTGATCGCTATGGGGCGGTAGTTGGCCGGGTTGGAGCGGTCACCCTTCTTTGGAATAGGATGGATAACCGCTTTTTTCCAACCAGAGGGCACAGAGCCAGTCTTCAGGGACAGTTTAAAAAGCTTCGTCAAAATTGGAGCTATTTCTGCAGCGCACCTTTGCAGTACCAGGGCAGGTATTCCGTCAGGCCCACTAGCTTTATTAACATCAAGCCCTCGTAAAACATGGAGTACTTCCCGATGCCGGATCCTCAGCTTTTTCATACGAAAACCGCAGTGAGGAACCGACGTCGGGACAGCACCTTGGTCATCGAGGGTTGAGTTATCCGCAAACATTTTACCTAGTAAGTTAGCCTTTTCGGTGGCGGTGTTTGCTAGTGAGCCGTCAGGTCTGGTAAGAGGTGGCAGACTGGATTTGCAGAAATTGCGACCTATTGAGCCCGCAAGCGACCAGAATTGCCTGCTGCCATGCGGGCATGCAGTCAGCTTTCTGCTGATCTGCTGGTCGTGCTCGAATTTTGACCTATTTATGATTCTCTTGGTTTCCTTTGCCATTTTGTTGTAAGCTGTTCTGTCTTCGGATGTTCTAGATGTGTTGTAGGCTCGGTAAGCCGCGTTTTTTCGTCGCACTGCTTCAGCGCATTGTCGACTGAACCACGGCTTTGAGCCTACACCAGTTTCCTTAACAGTAGATTGGATGAAGCCATCCATCGCGGATGTGATGACCTCACCAATTTCCTGGGCACATCTTGAGGGATCCGAAGTCCGAAAACAGACAGCTGACCACGGGAAAGCATTAAAATGTGCCCGCAGACCGAACCAATCTGCTGACCTATAGTGCCACACTTTTCTCTTCAGCCTCTCGTTTGGTGGTCTGAAGTTTACAGGGATTGATGTCGTCACCAGGCAGTGGTCGGACGATCCTAAAGGCGCTGTGACTTCAATACTGTAACCGTGTGGCACAGTAGTTAAAAATAGGTCTAACAGATTGGAACGGTGAGTCTGGACATCAGGAACCCTTGTAGGCTCCTGAACCATTTGCTCCAATCCGTAGCAAAGGGCAAAGGATTCCGCTTGGCGTCCAGCCGAGTCTGTTGATCCTGAGAACTTCAACCAAGGTTCGTTATGAACATTGAAGTCCCCCAGGACCACAAACTCTGCCATAGGGTAGCGGGGCAAGAGATCATCAATAGTGTCGCTTAAATGTTTGAAGAGCTCGGACGTGTCTGATTCGCTAAGGTTCGGTGAGCGGTATAAACACGCGTAGAATCTTACCGTACTGGCAAGATTGACGCGTACCCACATTACGTCGAATCTGGAGTTTTCCAGATTCAACAGTCGCACACAGTTGACGTCAGCTCGACTATAGAGACAGACACCTCCTTTAGGTCTGAACTTGCTTGCGAGGGTGAAGCCCGGGCAGTCCAGATAGGAGGCGTCTACAGGCTCGGCTATCTGCGTTTCAGACAGGAATAGTAGGTTGGGGCGTTGAGAAAAAAGGTGGTGGTGGACGGAGTTTAAATTGGTATGCAGGCCGCGAATGTTGGTGTAATTCACCAACATTTTTGGCCTGCGCCGGGGTCGCCTACTACTCGCCGCTGTCATGTACGTACTTTAAACGTTTAAGCCTTTACGTAATTAGTAATTACGTAATTGAAGTAATTTATGCTTTTCCGTACAACCTCTTGCTCAGCTGCCCTCTGTAGGTATTAGTCCAACCTACGCTCCATAGATATTAGTCACCACTGGGACCGTCATAGATGTTCGTCCGACCTTAGCTCTGTAGATATTAGTCCTCACTCTGAAGTTCATAGATATTAGTAGTATCTGGAGCCTTAAAATCAAAATGCGGTCAGCCGTGCGGTTAACCGCCCACGCGGCTGGCCGCTATTGCATACTAGCCCTAAATACTCTAAATCTGTAATGATACAAAATTGCATAAATTGAATATCAAAATAAAAAAATTATGATATTTATATTTTTTAAATTAATTTCATTTTCCTGAACTAACCATGCTTCACTACGTTAATCAATATATATAATACAATAAAGTCCAAAAAACGTGCGTCCCGCAAAAACACTGAAACGAGTCCGGTACCATCAAGGGAGTTATATGGTGCGGTAGATCTCTATCCCCCCCCCCCTCCAGGATGACGGTTCCTACACTAACCTAAAGTGCGTGCTTTTGAAGATATATAGGCTGGAAGTTTCGCCCTCTTGAAATTTCTAGAACAGTCTTCCGGAAGTTCTAGAAGGTTCGATAGAGCTCTATAAAGTTCTGGAAGGAGTGGCGGAGTATGTCGTTTAATGTTCGGGAATAGTGAATTGGGAATATCGTTGTGGAACATTCCAGAATGCTTTCTTGAGCGAAGTCGGGTAACCCAGCTAGTTAATATTATAATGAAGAGTTGCAGAAACACTCATTCACTTCATTAAATTTTATTTTTACTACTGTTGCGGGAATTCATTATTCCAGTAACAATATCAAACAAAAATCCATTACGTGATCATCTTCAATTGAATTAATGGCGATATTCAATTTTCAGAATTTTTGCTATTGCATATCATTCTTTACAATTCTACAACAATTAATGGTGTTCTTTTTTTCAGATCATGCGCCGCCTGGAAGATGGCCTGGTTCATGTCCTGACTCCAGTTATTCATGTTCTCGAAAGGGAGGTTTGCAGAATAACATGCTGACTCATAGTAAACAAATATCTTTTTCTTGTTCTGAATGCAGCTATTCATGTTCTCGAAAGCAATAATTGTCGAAACACGTGTCGACCCACAGTGGAGAAAAACCATTTTCATGTTCCGACTGCAGCTTTTCATGTTCTCGAAAGCAATATTTGTCGAAACACGTGTCGACCCACAGTGGAGGAAAACCATTTTCAGCTATTCGTGTATTGGAGTTATTGTTGTTTGATTTACTGTAGCTTTTGGATTCAAGAACAATTTTCTCCATTATATCTAGATTCAAAAAGTGTTGAAAAAAATCTACCCTTCTTATTTTTTTTACATTAGCTCCACACAGGAGGCCCTGAGGAAAATAATTCCCCTCACTGAATTATTTTCCTCATGTAAATGTCATCTTTAGGGATGCTGTGTGAAGGGTCTTTTTAGGAAAGGAAATTCTGGGAAGGAAAAGGGTATTAGGGGGTAGGGAATCTGGGGGTCAGTGTGTCCAGTAACGGACATATGAATCCATACCTCCCACTGCGGTGCAAGGCCATGTTCCGAGAGAGTACGGCTGGAGAAGTCTAAGGGACTCCTCAACCACTCTCTCCCGATCCGGCCCGCCAGGCAGCTGATGGGAAGGCGCATCCGCCGCCAAGACCCGGACAAACCTCACCCATGAATCCGGGCACCCTTGTTAAGTCACCAAACATAGCGAACCACTTGGGATGACCCATGGCAGACGTTAGTTATCCAATAAATGGTTCCCGGGGTGGCGGTACCAATACCCGCCTCCAAAAATTGAGATTCTCCAATTTGGGAGGAAGGTGACCTCCGATGAATCCTTTGTTAATGACATGTTTGTGGTTCCCGACGAAATGTTATCAAATTCATGAAAGACCGAATAAGTGGACCCAACACCCACCATGAAAAAATGTCACTGTTTGTCGAAGATACATTTTCATGGAAGCTTGAAGTACCGAGTATACAGTTATCGGATGCACTGGTACCGGGTACACACGAACTTCAACAGGGAAGATTCCCTCTTACTTAACCTTATATAACTAAACTGTTTTCATTGGAACTACGCTTTCGTCGATTGGACTATGCAATAAAACATTAGAAATAATTAAATTAAATTTAGTTAAGATAGGAACTTGTTACATGGCACAAAAGTAAGGTTTATAATGAACAAATTAATATCAAAATATCAGTCTACACAGTGACCACACATGTCAACATTATGTGGACCACAAATAGCCTTTCTACATCTGGTGCAATGGTTTTTGGTCATCCTCCGGGCCTTGGATGGACACAGGTAGCAAATTTTACGCACGTTTGACGTAGATGGAACCGGAGCTTCTATTGTAGAAGATTCGCCAAGAATATTAATAAATATAAGAATATATGAATGTATGTACCTTAACAATAAAATTGTTGTTATAACTAAACTTTCGTCCAGCGGACAACGAGATAGTAATAGGGCACGTCCTAATATGCGTGTGGCCACAATCGCGTCACGTGCTGCACTGTTTACTCAAATTAGGAAGGTAATGAAAGAGTCAAGGTCGGGAAGTAGGATTCAACAGTCCATCTCAAATGGAAGCAAAGATCGCACTGAAGCAGCTACCAAGCCAGATCACCGCTTGTTTTTTAGGGGAATGTCAGAGCTACACGCCATTGCTGCCATATTTTGAGAAATAATGTCCACATTGCCAAAAATGAGGAAAGGTCTTTAATTCTTGGACAACCCTCGAATAATCAATATAGTGTATAGGTTTCGCAAGTTAAGTTAACTTCATCACAGTACTCACACAGATGCAAAAATTTCATACAGCGTGTTTCGTTTTAGGCTTTTAAAAAAAAAAAATTAATAATTATTTCACAATTGAGAATTCGAATCCAAAGCGGTTACATAAAACTGATGTGGTTTTACGACATTTTTATTGAAATACTGAAGGTTTAGGAAGAAAAATAAAGTTTATTAACTGAATGTGATAATCTTCAGGATTGAATTCAAATGGGCATTCATAAATAGCGACAAGGTTAAAAAAATATTGTGTTAATTAAAAAGATTAATTTATTATAATATGCATACTTACATAATATTTTATAAAGTAAATAATCCACAAGCCGCCACATGCCGCTACACGTTTAGAATAGATTTTGAAAAGCAAACTACTTTTAAACTTAATTACCAAAAGAAACATCGGTTTCGGTCGGGATAGAGGGAAAAACATGCATTAAAATTCGATTTTCATTCAAAGTTAAAAATTTCCCAAATAAAACAGCTCCATTGCTGCCATTTTTTGTACGGATTTGACATTATTTGTAAAGTTTCGTTTCAAACTCAATACGCATGAATTACTTAGTTTACCTAAACTAAGAACCTAATGTTGAAATGAAGTGTGATTTCCATAATCTGTGCTTAAAAATTTGGCTGCTTATGGATTATTTAATTGTTATAATTATGTGTTAGCAATCATCAGCAACAGTAATTATTTAATTATGTATCAGTCAGAGTCATCATCAGCAACTATCTATACGTATATTAACTAAAACAAAACAGATCACTAACACAAAGGTACAAAAGATTAACAGCCTTACTAAAAAAAACCACAGCGCGACCGAATAACTGTGTTATTGCAATAACATAAATAAACTCTGTTTACACTAAAACACGTTTCATTACCAATAAGCTTTCTTACTTGGTCACGCTGTTAAAATGCTTAAAGATCTGACAACATCGTATTTGGTAATAATTTACTAAGAAAAAATGTTGTTTTAATTATTCTCCACCAGGGGCATTATTGGCGCGCGTGTGCATCAACGGCCCGCAATGAAAACACAGCTTGGCGGGCTTGGTGTGTTTATGGCCGATCAGGCGGGATGTCGAAAATTTTGTTAGATGTTGTGATTTTATAATTTCTATTGTAGTGACGAAATTACTGTTCTATTCATATAAAATTGATATATTTACGGTGTTATTTGTGTGGTTTACATCAGTTTAATCAAGTTATTGTACAAACGCCGTACTTTCAAAGTTGAACTGTCAGAATATTGTTTTATAGGTTACATAAAAGATAAAATTTACATTTTAAGAGAATTTCTTAAAAGTGATAATTTTTTATAATATCTAATAAATGTGTTCGTAAACGTATCAAAGAAATTAATGTCTTTAGAGATACAAGAAATCTGTTTTAAATGTCAGTATTATTTCTAAGTTATTTTTTTGGCAATAAAAAAACTTAGAAATTTTTTATTATTTTTTTATTGTATGCATGAGGAAAAAGTGAGGTGATAGTTTCCTTTCAAATTTATTACATAAAAGGACTGTGTTTTTAAAAAAAAAAAAAAATTAATTTTTCTACATTTTGGTCAAACATGTTTTGGTAAGTATTTTTTTTACATTTTTTTCCGAGTTTGAATCTTAAAATATGTCAGTTTTTGAAAACTAAAGTGTATTTCAAATACACAAATCTAAAAGGTAATTTTATCTAGTTTTCATAAATGGTATTTGTTTTTACAACACCTTCAAAAATAAGAAATATATAGAACATTCAAAATGCTATGGAAAAATTACAAATATCGTTCAGACATCAATCGTTAAAACAGAGATAAACTACCCTCTCAGGACGTGAAAACAAATATTCACATCTGCGGCCATTTGTCAATTGAATAAAATTTTCACTGGGTTTTTTAGTAAGGCTCTAACTGTCTGTGATACTCCAGTTGCCTTAGACATCAAATCATACAAGTCATTTATGCTTAAAAGTTGGCCACCATTTTTTATATTATGAATAAAATAATTAAACACGCTGAATAAAATTTCACGAGATTATCCATTCAGTGATTTGCTACGTCTCGTTTCGTAACAGGACTCCATGGTGCAAATATAAATATTAAACTTGCACACTTTACAAACACTCTGTAAAACTACTAATAAAGATTCGAATTAAAAATAATGAAAACTATTTATCATTTCAAATTTAAAAATTAGTAATTATTTCACTTGCGATATGTAGGTGCACATATGTTTAAATCAAATTACGAACTGAATGAATAGGACACCCCATAAGTGCAGCCTCGAGGGTAGTCGTAAAAACTTGCCTCTCTTCTAACTAGTTACAATAATTGGGTGTAAGCAAGACAGAGAGCCTTCGGTATAGTGGGCATCGATTGACGTTCACACAGATAGACCAATACATCAATTCTAAGCATTTTTATTGCTTCCAACTTAAGTTGTTTTACCTATAACACCATTTATATATATGTGACCAGCAATGGGGCGGAAATAGCAGCCTAGCAGAAATAGAAGAAGAGGAAGGGTTTCCGGTTGCGATGGGAAGGAGTGTCCCGTTATGGTTCCGTTTATGGAGGGGAGATGAAAAAGAGAACTGAACCGCTAGTTAAGTCAAATTGTGTTGAAATCATCAATAAACCGTGATATACAGATTACAGACTATTATTTGACATTTTCCTGCATACCTAATTATTTAATGTTACTGTTACGGACGTCTTATCGGGAATATAGAAGACGAGGAGTGTTTGCTAAACTTCTTCGTTTTCTTTTTTCCCGTGGCTCTGCGAGCACCCTCCCCCTGCAGCTGGCATTATTGAATGTTAGCGGAAACGGCCGGGCTACCTATTTATGCTAAAGCACTGTACCGTTTCCCCCTCTGCTCCCCGCTGCCGAGCCCACCCGCACCATGCCACGGGTGGGCGCTCTGCCGACCAATCAGAATGGAGATAAGCATTTGGTCGGTAGCTTATGATTTGATATTGTTTTTTGTAATGTTAATGTTTGAGTTCGGCCCATAATTTGGATTAATAAATGATATTGAAAGGTAGGCCGAACTCCACTTTACATGATAAGTTGATAAGTAATAATGTAAATGTTAGTTATAAGTGACATATTAGAAATCCCTTGAAAATTGTAGGACCGGGGACCCACGAATATTTTTGTATTTATTTTAATTTTTTAAACTTTATGAGTAAAATCTCAAATTATAATATTTAATTAAATGAAGACAATATTAGCGAAACTCAATGGAAAATCTGAGACAGAAAAATCAGAAAAGATATTGGCTCCGCTGGGACTCGAACCCAGGACCCTTTGCTTACATGGCAAGAGCTCTACCAATTGAGCTACGGAACCCATATGAAATTCGGTCACTTTTAACTGTATCATACTTCAACTAAGAACTACCAACATTATGTTCATTTTCTTAACGCACATATTATTGGCTGCTATCTTTATATATGATTGCAAGATTCAACTCAAACTAAGTGCAATCTAGATAAATAGTGTCTGGATAAAAAGTTTTATCCATTTTATTTTTAATACGCGACATCTATTGACTTTTTCTGCAAGTCTAGGATGAATATTTATTTTAATTTGGTTATTTTAAAATGGATAAAAACATTTATCCAGACACTATCTAGATTGCATTTAGTTCGAGTTGAATCTTGCAATCATAAATAAAGATAGCAGCCAATAATATATGCGTTAAGAAAATGAAGATAATGTTGGTAGTTCTTAGTTCAGGGTGGCCACAAAAAACGGATTTCAAAATTCTCTGATAATTCCAGGTTTTCCAGGGCAGTTTCTACATTTTTCCCTGATATTTTTAATTTGATATAAGGGGATTTCGTTTGTTAGATAAATAATAAAGGGAATTCCGTCATTTATTTTATTATTTCTTTGCATCACAATAATCTATTAAAAACAAAATACACTTGTTACAAATTTATGATATTTCGCCTGAAGACTTTTTTCAAGCTTTTGAAACGATAGATAAAGATATAATCATTAAAAAACTATCTAAAAATGGAATAAAAGGAAAGGCATTGAAACGGTTCAAGGATTATTTAACTAATAGATATCAAACCACAAAAGTGGGTGAGACAATCTCCGAACCAATGAAGATTACATTGGGTGAACCGCAAGGGTCTGTTCTCGGACCTATTCTTTTTATAATGTACATTAATGATATGGTAAAAGTATTGAAACATTGTAAAATAAGATTATTTGCAGACGACGCATTGATATATATAGCAGGAGAAGATTATGAACTCATAATGAATCATTTAAATGAAGACCTACATAATATATCAATATGGCTGAAGAAAAATAAACTAAAATTGAATGTTAACAAAACTAAATTTATGAACATTGGAAAACGAGTAACGCAAACAAAAAAGACATATTGATAGACGGTGAAGTTTTGAAAGAAGTATATGAAATAAAATATTTGGGAGTAATAATTGACTCCAAATTGACTTTTGCTCAAAATACAAAACCAATTATTAAAAAGATTGCCAAAAAAATTTCGCTGTTGGGAATAAGAAGATTCCTTGGCATAGTCTCCAGTAAAAATGTGTACAACGCAATCATTGTACAACACATAAATTACTGTAGCAGCATTCTATTCTTAGCCAACGGCGGATTAATGAAACAAATGACGATTCTACAAAACAGAGCTATGAGAACTATATTGAAGAAAAATAGGTACACTTCAGTCAAGAAAATGTTGAAGGAGTTAAATATCTTGTCATTTAAACAAATTATTTACTTCAATACTATATATTGTTAATCTACAAAATAATCAATGACCATACTTCTATTGAATTCCTAAGAAAAAATGATAAACTACAAAGCAAACATACACATGAGACGAGGAAAAGAAATGAACTAAGATTCTACCCAGGAAAAAAAACACAGAGTCAAAAGTTGTCAATGACTTTTGACTCTGTGTTTTGTCTTTGTCAATGGGGTCGTCCATTAATCACGTGAGGCTCGAAAGGGGGGGGAGGGGGTTCGGGAAAATTCACGAAATATCACCAGGGGGGGGGGGTATAATGAGATATCACGTGTATTTATTTTTCGTGATAATATTCTGAAAATTTCAAAATACTTTGTACTAAAAAAATACACATGATTTGAGGGGGGGGGGGGGGGTTAGTCTAAAAACTCACCACATATCACCACGGGGGGGGGGGGGGGGGTTAAAAAGTTGCTAAAAAACATCACGTGATTAATGGACGACCCCAATGACTTTTAATCTTAGTTCATTTCTTTTCCTCGTCTCAAGTGTATGTTTGCTTTGTAGCTTATCAATTTTTTTTAGGAATTCAATAGAAGTATGGCCATTGATTATTTTGTAATTTTGTAGTCATTGATGTACGGAGCATTGAAGATATTTGGAGAATTACCAGAAGAAATAAAATAGGAAGAGAGCATAAAGGCATTTAAAATTTAATTGGGAAGATATGTGATTGATTTGATATAGATGTGTTATTTTAAGTGTATGTATATATAAGGATTGTATTAGGTCATAGATAACTATGTACCTATTTAAAATACCGCAATAAAACAATAATAAAACAACTTTGGGGTTTCACAAATCGTAAAATAATTAATTTAGTTAAATTTTTGGAAATCCCTGATATTATAAAAAAAAATTGAAATTCCCTGACATTTCCCTGATAATTCCGGGTTCAGTAAAATTCCCTGATAATTCCAGGTTTTCCAGGTATGTGGCCACCCTGTAGTTGAAGTATGATACAGTTAAAAGTGACCGAATTTCATATGGGTTCCGTAGCTCAATCGGTAGAGCTCTTGCCATGTAAGCAAAGGGTCCTGAGTTCGAGTCCCAGCGGAGCCAAAACCTTCTCTGATTTTTCTGTCTCAGATTTTCGATTGAGTTTCGCTAATATTGTCTTCATTTAATTAAATATTTTATATTATTTGCAATAATAAACATGCTAGAAAGAGATGGTTTGGTCAGCCTTTAACTTCACGAGACCCAGCGGCTGATATAGACTTACTGGCGCCCTATCTACAGTCTGTGTAAGTGGCGGACACGTCCCTTACAGTTACAATACATATTTTTCTTTTCTTTCATATTTCTGTATAGTACTATGATGACTGTCAATAACTATCATAAATGTAAATGGCACTTGTAAACAAATACATTTAAATAAAATGGTGATTAAACAAGACAGAATACAAACATGTTAAAAATCGTTACATTCAGTGAAATAGATAAACAGGTCATAACATTTTTTTTTTTTTACGTGAGCTCCACACAGGAGGCCCTGAGGAAAATAATTTCCATCAGGGCCTATGTCATCTTTGAGGATGCTGTGTGGATTATTTTTTGAGGAAAGGAAGGAGAGGAGAGTTCTGGGAAGGAAAAGGGTTTAAGGGGTGGGTAGGAATCTGGGGTTCAGTGTGTCCTGGTCATCGGCCTCCAAGACCTAGACAAACCTCACCCCATTAAACCGGGCACCCCTGCTAAATCACCAAACATAGCGAACCACTTGGGGTGACCTATGGCAGTGGTGTTGGTTATTCAATAAAGGTTCCCGGGGCGACGGTACCCATTCCCGCCTCCCAAATTAACCTATAAGAACAATAAGACAATAACAAAACAACTAACTATAGGGTGCTTTTATTCCTACCGTGACAGAAAAAAGTCAGTAAACATACGTTCCTTATCGCTATAATGCTACAGCTCTTTCATAAACATTAAATAATAGACCAAAAGATGAGACACACAAAGTACTCCTTTTTCCTTTGGAGGAAAGAGACATATTATCTTATTACGGCTCAGTTACGGCGAAGTGAATTGAGTTTCATTTTCTTTATACTTGTGAGGGAGATGTATGATAATTGTCCCATTTTCGACTGTTGTTATTTAGTGTATAAGAAAGACCTGCAGCATTACATGTTTAAGAACAAACGCAAAACCATCAGCACATTGACATTTGACGATTTTGAATTTTTGGAATTCACACACAGTTCAATATTATCCTTGTAACTATATTCCATACTTTCAAAATTATCGTCACGGCAAGTGGTATTGTAGGGGTCTAAGGAGCGGTGTGTGAGAGAGATGCAAGAAAACTATGACTTTTTCTTTTGGAGGAAACAGACTTATATACATTGTGTATCTCATCTTTTGAAAAAGCTGCAGCATTATTGTGTTAAGGATTGTATGTCTATTGCATTTTTTTGCCGTCACAATAATAATGAAAGCGCTCACTTTAACATTGGGACGTTCTGTACGAAGGATACCAGATTTTTAACAAAAGGTATGATTTATTCGAGCCATACGAAAAGAAAAAAATAAACGTTATTGTAGCAGACAAAAAACAGATTTGCGTCTCCATCATCCAAGCGTACATGAATGACAACAAAACAGTTATGAGAAATTGATTGTGTTAGAATTTTGTGACAAGTACATACGGCACCAAAAGCAGTCGACACCTAAGACATGTTTTATACCAAAAGTTTTGATACCTATTGCGTTAGGAAAAACACTCGACTAAAAAGCGTTAACAAAACTTGCCATCAAAACAAGAAACTTATAAAAGCAAACCCACAATAACTTCCTGAATGATAAAAGTCAAGTAATACACTAAACCAAAAAATTTCAAAAAAAGTCTGCAAACGATTAAATGAATGCAGGTTTTGAGTAATATATAAACATTATGCCACTAGATTCGGGAAAAATAACTATTGAAATGAAGGCTATCCGGGAAAAATATTGTAGTAATTATTTATTTCGTAGTCAATATGTTTGAAGTCATGGTGTTTGAAAGAGAGAGTATGAAAACAGTGTGCGATATAGTAGTGAATGATGAATACTTGGAGCAGGTGGATGAGTTTGTTTATCTGGGTAGTATGTTTACGAGAGATGGGAAGGCTGATAGAGATATTGAAAGGAGGGTAAATGCCGGTAACTCCATTAATGGAGGACTGAATGCCGTTGGAGCTAATAAAAAACTTTCAATAAAAGCGCATACCCTGATGTATGGCAGTGAGGCATGGAACTGGCAGAGGAAGGATGAAAGTAAACTGAATGCTGTTGAAATGAGATCCCTGAGACGTATGTGTGGTAAAACCATGTATGATCGTGTTAGAAATGTGGATATCCGCAAAGAATGTAAGGCTGATGTAAGTATAATGAGCAAAATTAAGAAAGGGACCCTCAGATGGTTTGGGCACGTAGAGCGAATGAATGAAGAAAGTAGTGTTAAAAGAATATATGATGCAAATGTGAATGGTAGAAGGAGTCGGGGACGCCCGAGGAAGACATGGCACGATCAAGTAAATCAGATACTTGAGACGGGCCATGTCAAAAGTCAGAATAATAGAAGAGTATGTATGAGACGATGTATGAATGTGAGTGAGGCAAAGAGTGTGTGCCAAGACCGAGTTGTTTGGCGGTCCGTCCTCTCTGCCTACCCCTGTGGGGAAACGGCGTGATGGTTAGTTAGTTAGTCAATATCGACTTGGCTATCAACAGCGCAACCATGCTCGGGATTGATATGAAATCGTCGTCAGTTAACCTTTTCCACACCAATGTTGGAGCTGGTGGAACAAAGTCAATGTCGAGTGACACTCACATTGTGTAATATTTCTTTTTGGGGAATGGAATATTGGTTTTGAGTAATATATAAACATTATGTCACTAGATTCAGAAAACTAACTATTGAAACATAGGCTATCTGGGAGAAATATCATAGGGAAATTTCTTATTTATTTCATAGTCAGTATCAACTTGGCTATCAACAGCGCAGCGGTGCTCGGGATATCGATATGAAATCGTCGTCAGTTAACCTTTTCCACTCCAATTTCGAGTCACTCGACATTGATTTTGTTCCTCAAGCTCCAATGTCGAATGATACTCGACATGGGGTAATACTTAATTTTAAAATAGGAGGGATTATTTATACAAAAATTTTTGAAATTTTAGAATCGCACGATACTTTAGTATGTACCTGCTACGGTCTAGGGAAGGATGAATTTTGTTTAACCACGGCAGGTAGAGATGTTACAAAAGTAAACTAGTAGTTATCGCACTGTGCTGTCGTCAACATCTTATCTCCAACTGTGCATTATCGTGTTTATTTTCGACTGCAAAGACTCGTTGAATGGATTATTTGTGATTTCTATTTTCTATAGCTTGATTGTATATTAGTGAAATAATCCTCGATCCCGTCACGTCTAAAAAAATAAAGCGAAATGTGTCGAAAAGGCAAAAAGTCGAAAATATAAATCTAAATGAAAACTAAAAACTAAAAAAAAATTGAGAGATGTGACGATGCAGAGTATATGAAAGAATTGTACAAAGTATTTGAAACTTTTCAAGTGGATGACGAGTGTGAAAATTATGATAATATTCCGGAATTTCCTGTATCGTTGAGGAGAGAATGTGCATCTGATCCAGGAGCTGGTGGAATTAAAACAAAAAAGGCTTGGAATGGAAAGGGTTAAGCTTACCGATTTGACCATGCTAGGACCCGTGATCGTTCTAACGTACAAAAGCCAAACGAAACTACTTGAGAGAGACTATGTGAATCGCAGGCAGCAGTGCTGAAGATATTTCGACATCGTTGATAAGAATCACGCATCAGACAGACTAATTAATTCAAATCTCCGCAGTTGTAAAGTTTTCCTCAAGAGAATCACAACGGGCAGTCAAGTGACGACAATATGGCATTACAATGTGCAAAGCAGGAGTTAGACCGCCTGAGGGAGGGATATATGCACGATAAGCCATCCAGATTATAACAATCAATAATACGAGGGCTGTTTGTAAAATAAGGTCTCTAAGGTGCTGCGGTCGCGAGGAACGATTTTAGGTGCGATCTGGCAACACTAGCATGTAGCCTGGTTTCTCTTAGTATGCTTAGTCTCGGCGTGGCAGCCGTTTGTGATGGAGCTTCTACTTGCCACACCCGCCAGGTATGAATTACGCTCTGTAATTCTTTTTTTTGTGTGCAAAGAACAAAACCTCCGTAGACATTCATTCTCAGCTACGTGAAGTGTACGGAAAACAGTGTATCAGCGCGAAAAACGTGCGCAAATGGTGCAGATAATTTAAAAACAGACATGCAGAAGTTCATTATGAAAAGTGTGCCGGACGGCCATCGGTTTCAGATAAAACAATTGCCAAAGAGGAAAAAGCAATGCTTGCAGATCGACGGGTGATGATTTGGAAGCTCTGTGACATGATCGCTGATGTCAGTAAGACCTATTGACAAGATTTTGACAGAACATTTGAGATATCACAAGGTCTGTGCAAGGTGGGTCCCAAATGTTCACCGAGGATCACAAACAACAATGGGTTGAAGCAGCTCGCGAATTCCTTGATTGCTACAACATTGTTGGCAAGGAATTCTTGAATTGTGCCTGGGGACAAGACCTGGGGGCCTACTCTCTATCTTTAAGTTTCACAAACCAGCATATACATTTAATGCATTTATGTATTGGATTAAACAATTACAACATATAAATATTTACTGAGTGTATGGCACTGGAGCGCGAGGAAGTGTTTAGCACAATAGGAGGAGGCTAAATACGCGTTTGTGACGTAGCCAAACCTGCCGTACGGACGTTGTGGAAGATAGAGAGTACGCCCTCTGGATATACTACACGACACCAGAGACAAATAAACAATCCCGTCAGTGGCGCCATTCAGATTCACTGATTTAAAAACAAATTTCAGAGAGTAATCCACTCAGCGGGTGCTGAGAGGGGAAGCATCATCGTGAACGGCTGCCACGTCGAGACTAAGTGTCACAGAGTGTGCAGCGTGGTGGGGATTTGGCGGTGGGAAACCAGGCTACATGCCAGTGTTGCCGGATCACGTGCAAAAATCGTTCCTTGCGACCGCATCATCTTGGTGACCTTATTTTACGGATAGCTCTTATATGATAAGTCTTGACAAGTAGCAAACACTGTAACCCTAGTCCACACAATATGAATATTCAGTCAGATTTATTTATATTTGAAAAAAAAAACTAATAAGATTCCTTTCTGCACACACCACGGTCGCCGCTCTAAATACTATCATACCTGCAAAACTAAACGCAAGTATGATAATATTCAAAACATGGTTCTATGCAGAGTGGTACCTCACAGAGTTTACAAATATAAACTGTCCTCTTTTCAACCCTGTTGCGGTCGGTACACCAAATGCACCTTAAGCGCCGTTTCTTCATTTTCGGCGGAGATTTAGTCAGTGAGTCAGTTGAAAGATCGTTCGTTGGGAAGTGGTTACCAGGGATGAGGCGGGCAGGGTTGAAAAACTGGTTAGTCACTATTAGCTGTCTCGGATGCTGTGTCAATTGGAGGTGCTTTTCCACCAACTCCGTTACAAGCGAACTCCTGAACATTAAGGTGGTTTCTTCTGATGGCAAAGACTGGTGATACAGAATAAGAGAGTTGTGAATACTGACATTGAGCAGACGCTTGAACATCTTGAGGTACCGTTGAAGGCACCTCTTACGTTCGATTAAGTACGGTTCCAGCATTTGATCTTTTTTATCAAAACCTTCCATGTATTTGCTGTAATCTCTGACTACCTTCGGTTTGTATATATTCGGCCTATCCCTAGAAGATCCAATTTCCATTTCCGCACCGTGGTATGTCGATATTGTCGTCACCTTTTTCTTGTCTCTTGTCCACGATAGCACGGCAACATCGCCAGCGTGACGACCGAAATATTGTCCATCCGCCACGTTGATACCAGTGAATTCTGGTGGAACGTTGGGCCTATTAGTGCGCAACGTTCCGACGCAATCGGT
This sequence comes from Limnephilus rhombicus, assembly GCA_929108145.2. Lineage (NCBI taxonomy): Eukaryota > Metazoa > Arthropoda > Insecta > Trichoptera > Limnephilidae > Limnephilus > Limnephilus rhombicus. The sequence goes on along the minus strand of OV815290.1, from coordinate 12,836,958 downwards.
TTTATTTCGCTTGAGGAACCTAGCTAGAAGAGGAGAGTTGAACCAACTGTCCATACAAATAGTGTAACCCTTATTCAACAGCAGCTTTATAAGCCTCAGAACCGTGGACGTAGATTTCAAGACGCCGGGGAACGAATCAGCTACTGCAGTTGTTTTTCCTGTATGCACAAAGAACGACCACAAATAACTAGTGGCAGAATCGCAAAGCTCAAAAGTTTTCATTCCGAATTTAGTGGCTTTTGTTTTAATATATTGCTTAAAACCCAATTGTCTGACTGACTTGTCAATTGAAACACTTTGGCTCGGAACATAAAGTTCTTTAAACTTAGCATTCAAGTGATTTATTAAAGGCAATAATTCAGAAAGTTTCATATCTTCAGGACTAGTATACGTCGTGTCATTGTCGTTGAAACGCAAACATCTTGACAAGTCACAGAACCGCTTAAAAGTGAGTAATTTTCTAAACACATTAGTTTTCAAAACCCAATGAGTTGAAAAACATGAACTAATTGTTGGCATGCGAATAATGCCTAGCATCATGTAAAACGCAAATAAAATTAAAATCTCGTCCCTGTTAGTATTTCTCCATGTTTGTCTTAGCCTATCACGAAGCCCAGCATGCGTCGCGTATCTGTTGGTCTGTGCTACAATTAAATCCAGAATTTCATCCGTCCATATGGCTCGAAATGCGTCATACGCAGTTTCATATACAGCTGTAGGGCCCGATCTCTCGGGTACAAACGTTTCTCTCTGACCGGCATAAGTGCTGATGCCAGCCCAAGAGAACTCCGATGCGTTTGCATCATCAGTCTGCGGACGAGCGCCGGTATCCGGAACGGGATCAACCACTTCTTCACCATCTGACCCATCTGTTGAACACGCTGGTATTGGTGCGCCTCGCCCACGTGCAATTTGTGGTCGAGAGAAAGCCGAGAGCTCGGGAGGTATTTGGTCATTCGTAGCATAAACCTCTTTTGGTAAATTTCCGGAATTCCAGGTACCTTCCGCTTCAACAGGTCGTGCCCTCCGGCGGCATTTTTGGACGGCATCGCTGATGATGTTGCTGCCTTCCGGTTCACCTTCACATTCGTTTCCGCGGGCGCATCTACTTCTATGTGACGCTTCCCCCTGTGACACCCCTGTGAAAATAACGGTAGAAGATAAAAAAATTATTACTTAACCCGTCAAGTCTATTTGTTTCGTTTTCGGAACATTTCGTAGAAGTCTAATAGAAATCGTTGTCTCCCTTACTATAATAGTTAGAAATATGATCTAAACGGTGTAAGAAAGAGAAAATACAACGCTTTCTATTCAAATCTAAGAGTTAAGCGCAAAATAATTAAAATGTACACCTATATGGATCCAAAGATTCCGCCCGTAATTTAAAAAAAAAATTATGATACTTTGAGAAATTAAAAAAAATTATTTGTACATGAATTGATAAAAAAGAGAGTCGACGATAACATTTATAATAGATTTGCCTAATAAATGAAGTGTTTTTATTTTTTTTGGTTATCAGTAAATTTAGTTAGAAAAAACGTGCCATTTTTGAAACTTTTTTATGTTTGCATACAAAGTTATTTTATATTTCAAAAATTATATTAAATAAAATTTTAAAACATATTTCACTACCTTTCCAAAACAGTTTTTAGTTTTCGAATATATTCAGATATATTTTGAATTTTATTGCAAAATGGAAATATTTTGACCCTCTGACATAACACGGCCTGAGGGGTTAAGTCTTATTTGTAAATATTTGGTGCAATATACTTGGGAGCAGGTGGATGAGTTTGTGTATCTGGGTAGTATGTTTACGAGAGATGGGAAGGCTGATAGAGATATTGAAAGAAGGGTAAATGCAGGTAACTCCATTAATGGAGGACTGAATTCAGTTGGCGCTTATTAAAAACTGTCAAAAAAAGCGAAGCTAGCAGTCCACAATGGAGCACAGGTACCTGTTTTATTAGATATTTAATATAGATGTGGAATAGAAATCACTTTGTTATTTTATAATTAAGACTTTTATTGAAGAGGTGTTTACACCATTGACATTAATTCCCAATAGACCACAGATAACAAATTTTAATAAGAAGTAGTCCATCACTAGTGATGTGCAACATACAATAGTGATGTGACAGTACCTATCCTGATGAATGGCAGTGAGGCATGGAACTGACAGAGGAAGGATGAAAGTAAACTGACTGCTGTTGAAATGAGATCCCTGAGGCGTATGGCTGGTAAAACCATGTATCATTGTGTGAGAAATGTGGAGATCGGCAAAGAAAGTAAGGCTGAAGTAAGCATAATGAGTAAGATTAAGATAGGCACCCTTGGAAGGTTTGGACATGTAGAGCAAATGTGAATGGTAGAAGAAGTCGGGGACGCCCGAGGAACACATGGCACGGTCAAGCGAATCAGATATTTGAGTCGGGCTATGTCAAAAGTCAGAAAAATAGAAGAGTATCTATAAGACGATGTATGAATGTGAGTGAGGCAAAGAGTGTGTGCCAAGACCGAGTTTTTTGGCAGTCCGTCCTCTCTGCCTATCTCTGCGGAGTAACGGCGTGATGGTTAGTTAGTTAGTCAGTTAGTTGGTGCAAAATAAAGGCAAATAAATAAAATATATATATAAAGGTACCTTCTGTGTAGCTGCCGCTCGCTTGGCCCGCTTCTCCGCCACTGTTGTCTGTCATCGATTCTGAAAACATAACAAATTTTGAAACTGTTACAATGCAAGTAAATAACTCAACATACCTTCATAAAAAAAACTGTGCTTAGTTGCGTATATTATTACAATAATTTTGACTAGCACTCATACCGTTGTTTGTGGCATCGAATACAATTCCCAGCATCCGTTCATCGACCGTCTTCGTGAAAAATTTGTATGACTGTAAATAAAGCAATTAAATCATTATTGTCCATTACTCACGGCAGTGGAGTAGTGTGCCTTGGAGGGGCCCTGTATCAAAATTAGTTGGAGGGCCCAAATGAAGGATAAAGATTTCTCACAAAAGAAACAAAAGGCCTCTGTACCCCGGGGGGCCCGTATTATTGAAACGGCTGATACGGCGGTAGCTATGCCCCTGACTCAAGGTGAAATTACATGTGTAGTAGTATATTATAATAAAACTGTTATTAAACTTACAATGGATACAGAAGCGGAGATTTAGAAAATGATAAATAAATGGTCATAAAGACTTATTTTTAATTGATAAACTAAAGTTTAAGACAAGATTTTTATGCATAGCACAAAGGGTAACAATTATTATAAGTAATAATTATTAGCCTGAAACACTCATCTCCTCTAGATTTTTTCAATGTAAAGTGAAAATAAGTTTAATTATAATAAATTAAAACCGCTTCTGTGCCAAGAGCGAGATTTCTCGCATTCTTGGCCGTGACCAGCAGGCCGGCCATAGAAAAATAGCGAGTCATCTCGCTATTCTTTGAGCAAGATTTTTTTTTTTTTCAAGATTTTCGCTAAGTCATTTAAATATCCTTTCAAGGTGAAATAATGGAATTCCACTATGGATTGTCAGTCTCAAAAATAGAAATATGTGGAGCAGTGTTAAATAAAGGTAATAAAACAACCTCTTGGAAAACTTCAACTGGGTTGGCAACAGTTTCCTCATCCACGTCAGTTTCCTCATCCACGTCAGTTTCCTCATCCACGTCAGTTTCCTCATCCACGTCAGTTTCCTCATCCTCGTCAGTTTCCTCATCCATGTCAGTTTCCTCATCCATGTCAGTTTCCTCATCCATGTCAGTTTCTTCCTCGCTACTGCCGTATTGGTCACAGTCAGCAACAATAAACTCTAATAAATCGGTACGAGGAGGTGAAGGATGCGTCATAAAGTCTGAAAAAAGATTATGGATTAAGCTTAAACCCTCAGGCCTCGACCGTATTTTGTCAGATGGTCAAAATCGAAGAATTATATCCGACTTAATATTAATGTTCAAAATTGTAAATGGTAGAATAGACAGTCCTGATAACCTAACTAAGCTCATTGAATTTCATATTCCCACGAGAACCACTCGTTCTAAAATCCTTTTTAAATGTAACAATAATCGGACTGAGTATACGAAACACTCACTTCTACCTAGGTTGCATGAAGTTACTAATAGATATGCAGATGTGATAGATCTATTTAACTGCACGGAACAGAGGTACAAGACGGCTATGCTATCATATTTTTTTAGTCACTATTAATTTTATTTCTATTATAGATTTTTGCATGTAAATGTATCTCTGGTGTCACTTCCCAATGTATCGTCACAATTAACTGTTATACATACACTGTTTTACCATTACTAATATTTTGAATATGAATTTGTGACATGTAATTAATGTTTATGGCATACTTATGCCGTTTGTATTAAATAAATAAATAAATAAAATATTTATTTCTGTTTTGATTGATAAGGAAAGCCGAGCTTAGTATCAAGACAAAGATGGCAATGTTCAAAACGATATACTGCCAAACGCTTACGTACGGTCACCAGATATGGATGCTAAACGAACAAACACGCTCTAGAGTGCTGAAATGAGGTACTTGAGAGGAGTGGTAGGAGTTACAAAATGGGATCAAATTAGAAACTCGACGATCTAAACATTGAACAATGTTACTCTTCATAGAAAAATTGCAACTGAGGTGGCTTGGGCACGTGCTAAGAATGTCTGATGACCGAATTCTTAGGAAAATACCGAGAGCGATTCCAGAGGGTAGATGTCCAGTGGGCCGCCCCAGCACAATTGGGCGAGACAACTACAGAAACTGTGTGTGAGCAGAGGATGGGACTGCCATGGACGGAGGCCGAAGAATCAGCACAAGACAGGGACGAATGGAGGCGCCTTGTCGATGCAATAGAACAAGGGGAAGAAGATGACGATGATGAACAAAATCAAAATAAATGGAATATTCCTGAATGTATCCGAAAACTAAAAGCTGTTTTGCAAAAGTGATGAAATACGCTTTCAAATTTTATAAATCGAAATAAATATTATATTATTTTTGAAATATAAAATTTTTGCATGCAAACACGATGTGTCTATGTAAAATTTCTGATAATGAAAAAAAATAAAACCATATAGGTATATATTTTTTAAGGCAAATGTATTATTAAAGTTATCGTCAACTCACTTTTTTGTCGTTTGATGCAAAAATAATTATTAAAAAATGTTCATAATTTTTTACCAAATTGCGGTTGGAAATTTTGAAATCATAAACTAACATATTTTGTGGTTAGATTTTAGATTTATATATAAAGCGTGGTGTTTTCTCCTTTCTAACACCGTTTAGATCACATGAGAATGGGTCGATTCTTCGACTCGTTCTTGTGTTCAACAGCTCGGCTGTGGAATGATTTGCCGGCCTCTGTGTTTCCTCCTTCCTACAACATGGGTCTCTTCAAGACCAATGTTCATTCCTTCCTCTCCTCAAAAAGACCCTCCACACACACAGCATCCCAGATGACATAGGCCCTGAGGGAAATCATTTTCCTCAGGGCCTCCTGTGTGGAGTTAATGTAAAAATATATATATATATATATATCATATTTCTAACCACTGATAGTAAGGGAAACGCAACGATTTCTTTGAGTCCTATACGAGTTGTTCCGAAAACTGAACAAATAGACTTGATGGGTTAACCCGTCTAATCACAGGAGACCCAAGTTGTCCCAAAACATCATATGCCGTTATAATAACAGGAGACCCAGATTGTCCCAGAGCGAACATGCATTATTAAAAGTTAGATATCTCTCTTCCTGTCATGCGAATATTTGTGATTTCGGTAAATATGCAGTTAGTCCACCTCACGGATAATACGGAATGTTCGTGTTGTCGAAGTTTGATGCACGGATAATACAGAATGTTCCCCTTTTAGCTAATAGACAATCAAATATGACATTTGTTGGAAGTACCAATCTTATAAAATAAATTCTCTAAAATAAACTCGCTTTTCATCATACTTTTAAAAAACATCCCAGGTTTTGAATGGTTTGTTTGGCTACGCAGGGTTTGTCTAGCGGGTTTGTGTAATTATTTTAATACATTTCTTTCCATGTTCTACTGTTACAAATACTTGTCAATGATGCATTCACTTTGTTTTACGCAAAAACATTTTTCTATGATTGGCAGCATTGATGAAATGTTAAAATAAAAACGATGAATGAACATCGCGTTACCGTGCGAGTGAATTAATTTTAACAAAATTAAAATGTTAAATGCATATTTTTTGCATGTTTTTTGGTCTCCCCCGACATAAATACTCGCTTTTCATAATAATAAAGCTAAATATAACTGTAATGTAACTGTAATGCATAAATAATGTGATTTCTTTTATGGTAGAAACGGAATGAAATAATGCTTCTCATTGTCTTAGAATTATATGAGCTAGGTTGTTCAGATATTTTACAAACCCGATCAAAAGTGACAGTTTAATTTTACGCCAATTTGTGACGTATAACACATTTAATTTTAAAATAAAATTGTATGAAAGTGATAAAAAGTGAGGTGACAGTTTTATTTAAAAATGTATTATTTATGCATTAAACCGCTTACTCGTTAATACGGAAAACTTTTTATCCAAACAGTTAGATTTAGCTTTATTATTACGAAAAGTGAGTATTTATGTCGGGAGAGACCAAAAACATGCAAAAAATATGCATTTAACATTTTAATTTTGTTAAAATTAATTCACTCGCACGGTAACGCCATGTTTATTCATCGTTTTTATTTTAACGTTTCATCAATGCTGCCAATCGTAGAAAAAATATTTTTGCGTAAAACAAAGTGAATGCATCATTGACAAGTTTGTACCAGTATTTATAACAGTAGAACATGGAAAGAAATGTATTAAAATAATTACACAAACCCGCTAGACAAACCCTGCGTAGCCAAACAAACCATTCAAAACCTGGGATGTTTTTTAAAAGTATGATGAAAAGCGAGTTTATTTTAGAGAATTTATTTTATAAGATTGGTACTTCCGACAAATGTCATATTTGATTGTCTATTAGTTAAAAAAGGAACATTCCGTATTATCCGTGCATCAAACTTCGACAACACGAACGTTCCGTGTTATCCGTGAGGTGGACTAACTGCATATTTACCAAAAATTTGTTTAGAAAAGGAATCTGTATTTAAAATTTTGGATTTATTCTATTTTAATTACTTTAATTCAAATATTCGCAGGTGTACATTTTTTAGCCAATTTACATTTCCAATATTAAAATTTTAATATTTAGAAACAAAAATGTTGATTTCTAATAAACACATCAGAAAGATTATTTTATCTAGATTATAAAACAATTTTTGTTTTTGCAAAAGCAAAAAAAACAATAAATAGGAACATTTAAAATGCATGGGATGAACCAGGAATTTTGCGAGCAAACCTTGACAGGCAAAAGTTGACAGAAAATTATTTTATTATTATTCGAAGGGTTGTTAATAAATAAGTGTAAGTATGGTAAATTCATAAAATCTCATAAATGAGAAGAAACGTTAATTTTAATTTGTTAAAATTAACGTTTCTTCTCATTTACGTTTTATTTAGTCAATTTTACCTGCTGCTTCGGTAATTCTTTCAGAGCGCTCTAAGCATTCCTTTTTAACATCCGGAAGGTCAATGTCAGTTTTCATATAAGGAATTCCCGCTCCATCAAATTCTGGGCGTCCTGGTTCATTCTTGATGGGATCACTCTCAACAATTATTCTACCTGCGAAAACAAAACCATAACTCTTTCATTGATATGCTGAGAAAACAGCGTTAACACATTCAAAATTACAGTTGAACACTTATGCAGAAAAACAGCCCTATGTGAAAGAGTTGTTCTGAGATGTTGAGCTCTTTTATTATTACCACGACGATTCACGATTACGGCACTGTGACGGCATAAAAAGGGCAATAAACATACGTTCCTTATCACAATAATGCTGCAGCTCTTTCAAAAGATGAGATATACAATGTGCGTAGGTCTGTTTCCTCAAAAGGAAAAAAGTAATCATTTATTTTAATCTCTCTCACACACCACACCGTGATGTCTCTGTAGACCCCTACAATACCACTAGCCGTGACGATAATTTTAAAAGTATTAAATGTAGTTACAAGGATAATATTGAAGTGTGAGTGATGGTTTTTCTTTTTGTTCGTAAACATATAATGCTGCAGTTTTTTCTTACACACTAAATAACAACAGTCGAAAATGAGACAAACAGTGAACGTATGTCTGCACCCCCCCAAAAGGAAACATACAATCATTATCATTTCCTTCACACGTTTAAAGAAAATTAAACTCAATTCCCGTTGCTGCAGCTGAGCCGTAATAAGATATATCTGTTTCTTCCAAAGGAAACAGTCACACGTATTTTGTGTCTCATCTTTTGTCTCACCATTATTTAATGTGTAAGAAAGATCTGCAGCATTATAGCGATAAGGAACGTATGTTTATTGCCTTTTTTTGCATCTTGGTACCATAAACGTGGATTGTCACCGTTTTAATAAAAGTGCCCATTGGCTGTTAAGCGTCATTTGACTGTAGTGAGCATGTACATACTGAATGTAAAGAAACATTTAAAGGTAAATACCAAAGTAGTATAGAGAAAGGAATGAGATATTGACTTGAACAAGCTTATGTCCTGTCTGTGCAACAATTCAAAATGGACGGAAGGGAGGTGAACTCTCCAGGGAGCTAAGGAGTGGAGAGGAGAGATGAGGCCCTCTTCCCTCGTGGGGCCTTCAGGGAACCAAGGAGGAGGGAAGAGGAGAAATGAGACCTGGGAAGACACATTGTCAAACCAGAAGATATAGCTTCATTTCCAATGACAACTCTGGTGGACTTTATTAAAGGGACTGGGTTATTGTTAAAGATTGAAGTAAAATGGGAGATAATGGGCCTTATGACCTAAGTGCTCACGGGAACTAATCGTAAACCGTCTCCACAAAGAATAAAAAAACTAAAAACAAAAAAAAAACATCCTCCATTTTTAACCGCTTCTGTGCCAAGAGCGAGATTTCTCGCATTCTTGGCCGTGCCCAGCAGGCCGGCCATAGAAAAATAGCGAGTTATCTCGCTATTCTTGGAGCAAGATTTAATTTTTTTTTTTTTTTTCAAGATTTTCGCTAAGTCATTTAAATATCCTTTCAAGGTGTAATATGTTTTTAATTTATAAAAATAAGATTTAAAAATGATTTATTTTGATTAAAAATTCATGGCCTGCTGTTCACAGCTACACTCCTACATACTGGCATTTAAAATTTAGTACCAAGACTCTAAAAATTATCTCATTCAATTGCAGATCAATTCGTCGAACAGAACACTTCATAAATGAATTATGTGGTTGTAATGACATCATTGCATTACAGGAAACCTGGCTGTTACCTACAGACTTGGGATATCTGTCGTCAATACATCCAGAATTTCTCAGTCATGGAACATCTGCGGTGAATCTCTCAGACGCTCCATTAATTGGCCGCCCCTACGGAGGCGTTGCAATTTTATGGCGCAATACAATAAAAGCCATTCTGATTGACTGTAGAGATCCAAGAATCACGGCTATTGAACTGGAGTCAGCAAATGGAACTCTCCTTATAGTCACGGTTTATATGCCGACCAATTCAGCTGAGAACTTACCGGAATTCGCAGACTGTCTGGGAAAAATACACGCCATTATTGAGGAACAAAACAGCTCCAACTCCATGATTATAGGAGATTTCAACGCGGATCCGAGGTCACTTTTTGGCCGTGAACTTGCACATTTCTGTATAGAAAATAGCTATACATACACCGATATTGTGCATTTAAGCTCTGATACATTTACTTATGTAAGTGACGCCCACGGAACCACCAGATGGCTTGATCACTGTATTATGACACAGGGGTTGAATCGTGCAGTGAGGAGCGTAAAAATCACAGCCGATGCGACGTGGTCAGATCATCTCCCACTAACTGTGGAAATAGATCTAAATCTAACCCCCATTATTTCCAACAGACAGAATCGATCAAAGGTTTTTGGAAAATGGACGGCGAAATCCGAAAATGATATTAAAACTTACAACGCCCTTGCCAATAAACTATTGTTAAAAATGAAACCCCCAGAAGCCGTAAGATGTCAAAGACTTAACTGTGATAACGAAACTCATAAACTTGAACTAGATTCTCTCTACGGTAATATTGTCCATATACTAAGAAACTCCGCCATAAAAGCATTCAGAAGGAAAGAACCCAAAAAAATGTTTGAAATTGTTCCTGGGTGGAATAATGAAGTCTCCACTTTGTACCGCCATTCAAGACATGCATTCCTCTGCTGGGTTCAAGCCGGAAGGCCTACGGAAGGCCGTTTCGCAGACGAAAGGAAAACTAGTAAGAAATCTTTTAAAATTGCTCTCCGAAAATGTCAACACTCGGAAAACAAAGCACGAATGGATAGCATAGCTACGTCTATGCATAACAAAGATTTCAGAAAGTTTTGGCAAAAAACTTCAACTGTGCTGAAAGCCAAGAGCAAAGTTCCACTATGCGTCAACAACATTACGGGTGATGAAAACATAGCCAATGAATTTAGAGACTTTTTCTCTTTAAGCGAGGATCAAGGAGATACCATGAAACCTTCGATAATGACATGCCCGCCTGCGGCCAATGATGACCTGGTCATGAATGTTACTCATGAAATGATTGAAAGCGCAATTAAGCAAACCGCCCATGGTAAAAGTCCAGGATACGACGCCATTGGTATTGAGCATATAAAATACGCAGGAGATCAACTTCATACTATTCTAGCCGCCCTGTACTCAAGCCTCCTAAGACACACACACATGCCGATGGATATGAGCAAAACTATTATCGTACCAATCCTGAAATCCAATCAGCTGGATGCATCGGTATTAGGAAATTACCGACCGATTTCCTTGGCGACAATGCTTTCGAGACTATTTGAAAAAATCTTATTCGCGCTAGTTAAAGAGAAACTATTTACCCTTGATAACCAATTCGGCTTCAAGAGCGCCTCATCAACCGATATGGCCATTTATGGAGTAAAACAAACAATAGCCTATTACAAAAAAAGAAAAACCACAGTCTATGGGTGTTTTCTTGACCTAAGCAAGGCGTTTGATCGTGTCTCCCATCAATTATTATGGGAAAAACTCATAAAGCGAGATGTTCCAGCAGCAGTGGTCAATATGCTGGCTATTTGGTACGGACAACAGGAAAATCACATTCAATGGGCAGGAGCTTCTTCAAGACCTTTATTCCTTAAGAGCGGTGTCAGGCAAGGGGGGAATATGTCTCCAACTCTATTTAATGTGTACATTAACGACCTCTTACAAGAGTTGAACGATACACGAATCGGTTGTCATATCTGCGGACAAGGAAGTAACAACATTAATTACGCCGATGACATGGTGCTGCTTGCACCTTCGATTAAAGCGATGAGACGACTTGTGCAAATATGCGAAGAGTACGCAAACTCTCATAACCTGTTGTACAATTCTAAAAAGTCAGTCATCGTCGCTTTCAAACACAATAAGGAGCCATCACATATTCCTCCAATATATTTAGAAGGAATTGAACTTCTTGTGGCCTCACAGGTTAAGTATCTGGGACATATCCTAACCGAAGACATGAAGGATATAGAAGATATGGAACGACAAAGAAGAGCAATTAATATACGGGCCGGAATGCTCTCAAGGCGGTTCTACCACTGTAGCGAAGATGTCAGAAAATTACTATTCAAGACATACTGTACTGCCCTGTACACGTCAGAACTGTGGACACAATACCCAGCAGCGCAATGGGACAAACTGAGGGTGTGCTACAATAATGCATACAGGCAACTTATGCAACTACCGAGGTTCTGCAGTGCCTCCACGATGTTCACCGAGGGGAGGGTGCACTCATTCCCAGCCCTACTTCGCCACCGACTAGCCAGCTTCTGGAGCAGGATACGGACTTCAACCAATATCATTGTCGTGGCTGCATCCGAGTGGCTCAGTTCCCCATTAAATGAGCGGTGGATGCAGATGATGAGGCGACCTCCATGATGGACTATCCCAAAATATCTTTTTATTTTTAATTCTGTCTACTTATTATTTATTTTAATTTTATGCTTATTTTTTATTATTTGTGTGATGAATTTTGTTATCATTTTATGCTTTAATTAGGTACCTACCTAATATTTAAACTGTTTTTTTCTTCTTTTCTTTTATAGTTGTTTATGTAATATGGCAGACTGGGATTGCACTACCCTCCCAGTCTTGCTGGAATAAAAACTTAAAAAAAAAAAAAAAAAAAAAAAAAAGGTTAAATAATATGCAATGCGTCTTACTGGCTGTCGAAGTACTCTCAGCATTCTGCAAACATTCTGTCTCTGTATACGGCACTGCACCTCCCCCCACTTCTTGGGATCCTGGTTCCATCTTAATGGATGTAGTAGATCGATGTCTGGATTAGTAGATCGATGTCTGGATTTAGTAGATTGAGGTAGTCTGGATTGGTAGATCAATATTTGGATTTAGTAGATCGATGTCTGGATTTAGTAGATCGATGTCTGGATTTAGTAGATCAATGTCTGGATTTAGTAGATCGATGACACCGCTGTGGTAGGATTATTGTAATTGTTTTGATTCGAAAACATAAACCTGAAACAGACCATTGTTTTAAAGGAACCCAGATTTATGAGCTTTGAATATTTTGCTGTATATAGTCCGTAACATTATTATTTGGAAATAAGCAATCAGTTTATATGACCAGTCAGTGGCTGAGTTGGCATCGCGTTTGGGTCCCACCGTGGCGTCGCATGTTTGATTCCTCTACTGACTAAGTCCTCCATCACAGCAAAAGCAACATTTTCCGCTTACTGTGGTGGAAGTAGAAGATTTCTACCACGCGTCTATGTATTATATCTAACGTCATAGGAAATAAGGATATAAATGCAACTGTATCAATTTGGGAGGCTGGATTGGGTACCGCCGCCCCGGGGACCTTTATTGGATAACCAACACCTCTGCAATAGGTCACCCCAAGTGGTTCACTACGTTAGGTGATTTAGCAGGGGTGCCCGGGTTCATGGGGGGAGGTTTGTCTAGATCTTGGAGGCAGATGACCAGAACACACTGAACCCCAAATTCCTACCCACCCATTAAACCCTTTTCCTTCCCAGAACTCTCCTCTCCTTCCTTTCCTCAAAAAAACCTCCACACGGCATCCCCAAAGATGACATGAGGAAAATTATTTTTTTTTTTAAAATCTTAACCTTGAAGTTGAGATATTTGAATGCGGATGAGAGAATCATCAGACTACAGTAATCTGACTACATTTCTCTATATAACCCGGTATTACCGCATATTGGATCCATTATTTCACTTTCAACGAAATATCGGTAATCCATATTTTGTAATTTGTTAATTTTAATTGAAAATTAAAATGCATTATTTTCCGCCGCCCCAAAGCCAAAAAGTTTCCTTTTATAGTAATTAAGGCGAATCTAAAGTTTTTTTCTAAAAATTATTTATAATAAGCGTGGCCAGTCCGAACCGATATTTACCACATTTTTTTCATTGCGTACATGCTGTCAGAATCATCTTCACTAGAATCAGTAGGCATCACAAAACACACTACTTGACATCACAAAAATCATTTCGCTCACTTCAAACGTCGAAGCGATACCGACTCGTTTTTAATGGAAGGGCAAAACTATTTCTCATTTTTCATTGACCTCGCTCCGGCGCTCCGCTCGCCTCGCTCATTTCTCGCACGGGCAGTGGAAGGCAAACACCTATCTTCTAAGCGACTCTTTTTTGATGGAAATGGAAGGTCAAAACTATTTCGCTCAGCTCCCACCCCGCTCCGCTCAACTCTTTTCCGCTCGCGGACGTTTTTTTATTTGAAACACAAAGACCGAAGACGCAACTAAAATGTGTAGAAATTATCAGCAATCTACTTACCAGTAACTATCATACAGTGTAGGATATTATTATATTATGTAGAATGTAGAATTAAACTAGATGAAACGAGAAACTATCGGTTTGGCGCGAAAGCAAGCGTCAGTTCAGTCAGTTGACCATAGTTGACAAAGACAAAAAGCGTTGTCAACAGGGTTGCCCACATAAATAAACCAATTAGGCTTGTTGAAAAAGTATCGATATATCGATATTTTTAATCCAATATATTGATACACCCGCGCCTTACGGCGGGTTCAAACTAAAACTATAAACTTAAAATTAAGGAGGAACAATAAAAAAGCTACTGGTTTAAGAAACGACACATTTATTACATTAGGATACAAAAGGCGGGTGTTAATTATTAATCTAGTGTTAGTCTTAAAACTACTTAATTAATTCGTCTTAAATTTAGAAAGTCTGTTTGCTTAATTCTACGGTAAAGTCTTTATGTAATTGTCCAGAATCTAATCACTTCGATGGTTAAAATAAATAAAATGTTCAGTCACTTCCCTTTGATTGCTGATGATGGAGTCTCCGCGTAAGCACACAGTCACTAGACACTTTAAACTTAAGTTCTATTTTTTTCACTTGTTATTGCACAGGTAGAGTCGCGAGAGTTCTTTGTAACGAAAATTTGTGCAAAGTGGAACTTGCGCAAATTCCTGGTCGGAATTTTTAAGGTCACTTGGTTGGACTTTCTGGCGGAAGTTCACGAACGTATCGGCGGTTCCTGGTCGAAATCCGCGAGCGTGTCTGTTAATTTCCCTGGTCGGGAAATTGCGCGCGGTTGCGTGTAGTTTGGAGAGCGTTTGCAGAACCCTGGCCGGGTTGCAAAAAAAAACACTATTAATTTTTTTATCCCTGGTCGGGACACTCCGTTGGCGAAGTGGAGTACCAACCCCTAGGCCGAGCAAATGGTGACTGCCTTCGTGTTGAGGATTCTCCCGTCGCCTCAAGGATTGAACCTAAGTCAGCCTTGAAACATTCCCATCGGCCGCAGCGGCTTCGTGAGCCAAAGGAAAAGGTTTATTGCCTTCGCCCGACGCGGCGATATTGGGTTTTATTTTATCCTTGCCGAAATTATCCTGGCTTTCCAATTTTTATTGCGGTCCCGCTTTGCTTTCGCCGCTCTGTGTTCGCCGCTAGGTACAAATGTTATTATTATATTATCCTGCGTTCGTAAAAATGATTTTATCTCATCCTTCGTTGCTTTCTAAAACTATATGACTATTTCCGGTACCTTGACTGACTAAGCTCTTTGTGTTTACCGCCTACTCCCATGCTGGCGACCTTATTGTAGATGGTGCACATTTGTTAGTTCCGTGAATTTTTGACATTAAAATACCTAAAGGTATATCAATATAGATATTTTTAGCCGATATATTTTGATCCGATATATTGATACAAAATATCCAATATCGAAAATTGTATGAAAAACGATATTTTATTTTATTTATGTAACTTAAGTCACTAGAATCCAAAACCGTATAGGAACAAACGGAAAAAAGTAACTGTGTTGGGTCATGACATCTGCCGGTTGAAATTTTAACTAATAGCTTACAAATCTATTGTCTTTGCATTAGTCCTGGGTCGATCGTGAAAGACCTGATCGTCGAAACCCGCTCACGAGCCACCAAAGAGCGAGCGGGTTATTTATTCGTCAGCACCCGGGTCTCACGATCCGCGACTCGCGAACAACAAGACAAGAACAACGCGCGCACTCTCGCGACCCGTGAACCGCGACACACTCCCGCGACCCGCGATTTACGACACATTCCAGCACCCCGTGACTCACGGACCGATCGCCGGGTGCCGGGTGCGGGTGGGGCGAGACGTGTCAGCTCCCGGAACCCGCAAACTGCGACACATTCGATATGCATTCGATCGCCGATTGCCGATCAACGCACACACGTGCGTGACAGTATCCTGCTTCCTGCCCGTGTGTCACGTCATCGCGGGATTGTTAGGTAGATTCAATTTTTGAATATTCGACTAGACACAGCGTCGTTTTTAATTAGAGCGTATCTTGGTATTGTTAATCAACGGGTGAAGTGCATTTCTTGTCACTTTTTGTTAGTGTTGTTTTCAGAAAAACTTTTCATTTTTCGTGTGAGTGTGTATGTAATTGTGCATTGTAATATAAACTATAAACTGGTAAAAGTGTAAAATGTCTGACTTTAATAAAAAGAAATTATAATAAAGCATTAGCTTACAGCTAATTTAATTATTTAACCTTTTAACCGCTAAAAAAATATACCTAAGCAGTCGTCCCCACGCGGCACTTTCTTTTTCGAATGTCATTTTTACATAGACCCTTTTAGAAAACAAAATCATTGTCTGGATTAATCCTAAAAACATTAATAAATCTTGATAACATCATCCTCCAATATCGAAGTATCAATAAACATTCATTTGAGATCAACTGAAATGAAGATAACGTTATAATTGCGTTAATATAAACACGCCGTGAATATCAACAAACAAAGCAATCTCTAACATGGCCGCTTCTAGCAACGTATGACGTAACATATAGCTACCTACTTGCTCGTGTAGTGAAATACGAGACGCGTCAAGAAGGGCCACTGCGCCGATGCTCTATTTTTATTAATTGTTTTTGTGTTTAATTCGTAAAACTCCATTTAATTTTTTGTTTTTTTTTTTTTTAATTTAATTAAAATTTAATTTGATAATGTTTGCAAAACCATTTTCAAACTGTAAACTGAAACAGCTGTAACAAAAATACACACTAAAATACTTGCAGAGCTTGATAATAACGTTATAAACTTTAATTTTATCGAATTTTAAAAGATGCTATGGTTTTAGTTTATAGATACTTATATAGTTAACATTTTATTGATATTTATGTTGTGAAATTATTTTATATTATTTTCACTGATAAATTTGCATTAATAAGATCGACATTTTACGGCAGTAAATCGCCGTAAGTATTGATAGGTAAAGCCAAGTTAACATTTTTGTTCTTTACTATAAAAAACAGATAAATTTTCGTGGGCCCCCACTTACTACTTGTGGACCCCTATTTTTTATCACGCCAACGTTGACCCTCGTCGAGTCTTCCTTGGACCCATGGGGGTCCACCTGAACCACTTCGGGAATCACCGAAATAACTAAAATATTCAATATTTATTAGATTTATATTTACAACCTGGCTTCTTACGGTAACCAATGTATTGATATTTTTATGTTTTTTGTAAATGTAAGTTTTATATACTTAATCTTTTGTTTTATAAAATTTTTGATTTCATGTCTTTATTATAAATTTTATTAGTTATTTTTTTAATTTTATTTGTGGTTTTTAATCAGAGGTAAAGTCACATGGAGGAAATCCATAATTGGTTTTATTTTGGCTACACAAACATGTACAAACTGGAAAAATGTAAACTGTCGATTTCCCGAAAATAAATAAATAAATATTCGTAAATTATTTTTATTGCAGACAATGAAATATGTATTGAAAAACAAAAATTATTTCGAAAAAAATTAAAACAGAAGTAGTAAAAGTACTAATAATATTTTTTTTACCCCACAAACCAATACCAAGTTAATGCAAGCACATTGCACTTTTATGGGTCCTCGAACATTTAATCTTCTACCAAAACACATTCAAATATCACTTTTACATTAAAAAAAATTAAAATTATGGCTGATGCACATGTTGAGACACTTTTAATATGAATTCTTTGTAAATCTTCATGTTTCACTTTTCAATACAAATCTACGGTAACTTCAAGACTAACTTTATTAACTTTTTTGAAACTATAACAAACAACAACAACAAAAAATTTTTCACTGTCTTTACTTAATTTTTTTCACAAATACCATAATTTCTAAACATTGACTTCAAAATTAACATTTTTTCTTGTACTTATTGATGTAATATAGCATTTTTGTTTATATTACCCACACACGGTCAGTGCCTTAGTGGGTTCCCATTACCTACTTTTGCCTATTATATACTTACTTATTGCTAACTATGTATTACAATATTACTTGTACCTTATGTTTACAATTACTGTATTTAGAAAATATGTAAAATTACTTTTGAAATGTAGATATAATGGAAAAAAAAAATCTAAAAAAGATTATTGGAGTCGATACCCTCTCAATATATTGATTGAGAAATCACTAAGTCCGGCGAAATCAAAATGCTACGAAGAATAAATAATTATGCGGATTGCTTAGGTAGATAGGTACATGCACGGCTTCACGCGCTTCCAAGATCCGAATAGGAAAGATGCTAGACCCACAATATATCAGCTGTAAATCATAGCTGTGCGGGTGAAGTGTAGGGGCACTGGGCAGTGGATAAAGGGGGATGGGCAGTGTGTCAATAAGTGTGTGTTCTCTTGTTTTGAATATCGTAAGTGTGTGTGAGGTTGTATCGAGCGGGACAGAGAAGATTTAACGAAATACCTAAACGTTCTGCGTTTGTTTCGAAATCTAGCCTCTTAAGTGTTGATTCGCAATTGTCTATGATTATTGACTACACCTTGTTCCAAACACGAAGTCCTTTTTGACAGATGAATACGCCAATAAAATTTTACTGAGACGCATACAAAGTTTGCATGCGTCTCAAATTACATATAAGTTAGAAGACATCTTTGTAGTTTTTGTAAGTATTACCTAATAAAAATGAATACTGATAAAAATACCATGAATTTTATTGAGATTTTTGTACATTAAAAGCACACAGTGTATAAAAATTAGTATTGATAATATTGAGCTGAATACACTATTATTAAAAAAAAAAAATCTATTAAAAATTTGACCGATATATCAATATTTTTTTCTCGATATACCGACGTCGATATTGATATTTTAATTAATATCGATATTTTTTTCACTTTCGACATCCCTAAAACCAATCAATTGTTGCCCATAATAAACCAAACGGTTGCCGAGTAATATCCACAAAAAATGTTCAAAATCCCCAAGTTAGGGAGAACGAAATAACAAATTCCCCGCAAATTGCTCCAAAATAGAACAAAATTCTATTGAAATAAGCACTTTTATCGATTTATTTTATTTGTCAGGATTACAACATATTATTACATACGTAATATAAGATTTTGAAATATGTTACAACCAAATAACCAATGTTAATATGGTACAAAAATAATGACATGTATAAAAACATATATATTCAATACGGTGTGCCAATAAATTATATAGTTAGCCACTGGAGCGACTAAGGTCAAAATATGGACATTATCAAAATATATATCAACATTGTTGGATAATCGAGATAAATGCCCAGAATCCCGCAAAAATACCAAATTCTTCAAAATTCCCCGTAAATCGGCAACCCTGATAAATAAAAAATGTTCCAATTTCCCAAATTGGGGAAAGCAAAATAACGAATTCCGCACATTTTCCCCACAAGTTCCTTTATAATTCTTCCTCGTAAAACAAAATTCTCTTGAAATTAGCATTTTTTAATTAATTTATTATATTACTAGCGAATTCCTAATGCCACTAATAAAGAAATTGTTTTTCCCTGCGTCTCTTTTTCCATTCGCCCCATTCTCTCACCTCTCCCGCTTTCAATATATTCAGTCCTAGTACATTCAGATTTTCAAACAGCTCACGTGCACCTAATGCAATTTTTTTTACAAATTTTCTATTGTAAACATTCATTTTTTTATATCATAAGAACAGTCAATCAAATTTGGTAACTAACATAGATAATAGATAACTATTTCAAATCAAATTAATTTTTGATTAGATTCAAAGTATTTGATTTTGGTTAGTATCAAATAAATTCATTAATTTAAAAAGTTTCGAAAATTGAATTTTGATTGAACAATCATTCTTTTGCAAAATGTCATTCTTAAATTGTGACATTTTTGAAAGTTTCATAAGAGTTTTTTGTAAATAAAAATAATGTTTCATTTTATGTCCAAACCATGTTTTTTTATATGCTACGAAAATTTAAATGCTGATCAGTCGTTAGGTATACTTTTTTTTTCCGCTCGTAACATTTATTTGAATAAGTCTGAAAGTTATATAAAAGGTCCTAGACATGTACTGAAGTTCGAAAGTATATTTTGGACATATTATTATACTTACACAGTTTATTAAAGGTAGTTGAATAATTAGTTCAGGGTTTAGTATTGCTTGGTTCAATATATGGTAAATTTTTGAGATCGCTGGCAATGGTTAATACGCACTTTTTTTTGAAAAAATCTTTTGATTCACCTTAATTACATTAAAAGACAACTATTTGCATTGGGGGAAGTGGAAAATATTTCATTCTAAATTTCGATTACGTAAAATTAAAATTAGCTTTCATTCTGTGAAACGAGACCGTCCATTTATAACATTATTTTCAAATGTCATTTTGTTATAAGTTTGTGTGATATGGTTTATGATACAAAAGAAAGTGCCCCCTTTATACCGCCTGCTCGCGTCAAGGCAAGAAAAACATCCCAGTTTTCAAGTAGTTTAGCGGCTACGCTAGGTTTGTGTAACATGGTTTGTGATACAAAAGAAAGTGCCCCTTTATAACGCCTACTCGCGTCAAGGCAAGAAAAACATCCCAGTTTTTAAGTAGTTTAGCGGCTACGCTAGGTTTGTGTAACATGGTTTGTGATACAATAGAAAGTGCCCCTTTATAACGCCTACTCGCGTCAAGGCAACAAAAACATCCCAGTTTTCAAGTAGTTTAGCGGCTACGCTAGGTTTGTGTAACATGGTTTGTGATTCAAAAGAAAGTGCCCCTTTATAACCGTTCGTTATAGATTCAAGTGTATCAGGAATACCAACATACCAAAGTGACAGCGAATGAGCTAATAGCTAATGGCGTACAATCTCACAAGACGAAAGCTAATTTTACGTAATCGAAATTTAGAATGAAATATTTTCCACTTCCCCCAATGCAAATAGTTGCCTTTTAATGTAATTAAGGTGAATCAAAAGGTTTTTTTTTTTAAAAGTGCATATTAACCGTTGCCAGCGATCTCCAAAAATTACCTAATATATTCACTCACATTACGGAAGCCTCGGTTTTGCGCATAAATTCTGAAACTGTCACTTTGGGTCGAGATTGTAAAATATCTATGCAAGATAGCTTACATATTTTGAAGACAATAAGAAGCATTATTTTGTTCTCTTTCTGGTAAAAAGAAAAATACGTATGTTTGTATGAGAGAAATATAGCTATTAAATTGTAAGGTCGAGAGATGGGAAGGCTGATAGGGATATTGAAAGAAGGGTAAATGCCGGTAACTCCATTAATGGAGGACTGAATGCCGTTGGCGCTAATAAAAACTGTCAAAAAAAGTGAAGCTAGCAGTCCACAATGGAGTCCTGGTACCTACCCTGATGTATGGCAGTGAGGCATGGAACTGGCAGAGGAAGGATGAAAGTAAACCGAATGCTGTTGAAATGAGATCCCTGAGACGTATGTGTGGTAAAACCATGCATGATTGTGTTAGAAATGTGGATATCCGCAAAGAATGTAAGGCTGATGTAAGTATAATGAGCAAAATTAAGAAAGGACCCTCAGATGGCTCAGATGAAAGTAGTGTAAAAAGAATATATGATGCAAATGTGAACGGTAGAACAAGTCGGGGACGCCCAAGGAAGACATGGCACGATCAAGTGAATCAGATACTTGAGACGGGCCATGTCAAAAGTCAGAATAATAGAAGAGTATGTATGAATGTGAGTGAGGCAAAGAGTGTGTGCCAAGACCGAGTTGTTTGGCGGTCCGTCCTCTCTGCCTACCCCTGCGGGAAACGGCGTGATGGTTAATTAGTTGGTTAAATTGTAAGGTCGCTCAGGACGTTTTTGGTCTAATGAAAGTATAATGCGATTACGTGTTTTGGGATGTTTTTATTCCTAAACAAGCAGACGGGTTAAATTAAACCTAATAAATAACCAAATTCTGTAAACTTCTTACAAATCAACTAAGTACAAAATATTAAGTCCTTTTATTAAATGAAAAAGAATATTTCATTTAACGTCTAAATTATATTTTTTTATATTCTATGAAAGTTTAAATGCTAATCAGTCGTTTTATTTAAAAATATTATTTATATTTCGCGCAAGCTCTGCTCGGCAACTGAGATAGACAGCGCGCTATATTGCGAAATAAATAAAAAAAACACAAATTCTTGTGTATCGTTTAAGTCTCTAAGACGTAGATTATCTTTCCAGGGTTAAGGTCGATACACACAGGATAAATGTGAATGTGTAAAATGATGATGATAAAACCTTATATATCAAATCTTTTGTATGAGCGTTGATTAGCATATAAAATCATTTTGATAATTTTATATCAAAAAGTTGGATAGGGAAAATAATTGATTTATTTATTTATTCAAGCCCTACTAGGTTTTTACATAAATTAAATTAATATTACAGTTGTATAGTTACAATGGTAGAGCAGTATATTGATTTAAACATTGTTTATAAACTTCGTCTTAATAAAAATGTATTCAATTTATCTTTTAATTTAAAATAAAACAATAACTTTGTAAACACCACTTTTATTTTATATACTTTATGCCGACCGAGTTTCGCTACAACCATAGCTTCTTCAGGTCAGTATAATACTCTACTAACATTAAGTTACATGTGTGTTATAGATTACATATATGATTTAACAAAATAGGCTAGATTCTTCAAGTGAAGGAGGAAGAAGGCGTAAGTGTAGATGGAGAATTGGGAAGGGAATGTTGTTTGTCAATAGGGACCAATTTTAGTATTGAACTTTTATTTAAATTTATTTGGTTATTAATTCCCTTACTATTAGTGTTTTTGGCTTTCCTTAGTTCTAGTGCCTCTAAGTTATCCAACCTGATACCTATCGTGTTTTTATGAATTAGGGTGACCCCTGAGTATTTATCAAATTTATGGTCTGTTTCAAAGCCAGTGCTGTGTAAACATCTAAGATGTTCTTTGACACGGGTGTTCACGTTTCGTGTCGTTTTACCTATATAATAAGCGGGACAGTCGCTGCATTGGAATTAATAAATTCCAGACGGAGATAGACTATCCTTGTCCTTACCGTTCATCAAAACCTTACCTAGTGTAACACCCATTTATATGTATGTGACCAGCAATGGGACGGAATTAGCAGCCTAGCAGAAATAGAAGAGGAGGGGTTTGCGGTTGCGACGGCAATAAACCGTGATATACAGATTACAGACTATTATTTGACACTTTCCTGCACACCAAGTTATTTAATGTTACACTATATTCATTAGTATAAAATGCTGGTTTGATATCTGATGGGAGATTTTTAACGTTTTTTTTTGAGAAAAATTATTGATTTACAAGATTCTACGCCATTGATACGGTTATTAGTTGTTACATTATTATTATTATGAGGTGAACTGTTGTATAAAAATTTACTTGTGGATAATTTTTTATTTAGAATGTTGTTGACTATATTTGGATTACCACAAAGTTGGTATTTGATAAAGGAACTGTAAGCAATCTGTGTATCATGGAATGAAAAACTGAATGTTTGTGGGAGTTGGGGTGATTAGAGAAATTGTGAATCATTATATCAGTGAATGTAGGTTCGAAGTAGATTTTAAATTCAATTTTATTATTTATGATTGATAATATAAGATCTAAAAAGTTTAAGGTAGAGTTGGTTCCTATTTTTATGTTGAATTTATATGTATATTGTTTTTTCTCAAAATTTAAGTAAATCAATACATATCAGGGTTTATTTTTTTTTCTAGTGCAAGGTTTCCCAACCAGTGGTCCGCAAGTAGTGATGCAACGAATACGAATATTCATATTCGCCGAATAGTAGACATTTACCGAATATTCGTATTCGGCGAATATATATTTACGAATACTATAAAAAAAACTTTTGAATTAATAAATTGTCACAGAAATGTCAAAATGTCTATGGATTTTGTGGCACTGTACTATGAACCTCGAATTTTTCTTTAATACGCGTTCTTTCTCTTAGTAGTTTCAGTATTTGACAGTCGATAGCACAGGCCAAAAAAAGAAAGAAAAAGAAATCGCCTATCACCAGCGAATTTTAATTATTAGTACCTATAATAAAACAAGGTTAAATAAATGAGTGTTTTATTACTCTGCCAAGTTATTCGTATTCGCCGGATAGTAGGTTTGATATTCGTAAAAGTAGTATTCGTTGCATCACTATCCGCAAGAGCTAGAATATGGTCCGCGAAAGATTTCAAACTTTGAATGAACGCGTGCCGTTAATAAGCGAGCTCGGCTTGCGAAATCAAAGTGGTCCCTGGTCAAAAAAAAGTTGGGAACCACTGCTCTAGAGTGATTTTTTTTTTATTAGAGATAATATATTACAAAACTATTACATAAAATTTATAATACATTACTCCCAATAGAATATACAAGAGTTACAAAGGAAGACAGATAAATTCGTCACTGGTTAATAAAGTTGCTGAGAAAATATCCTTTTAGAGCCTTTGCCAATATTTTTTTGTTTGATTCTGGTAGTTTTAGGACATTAGGTAATGCGTTGTATTGCGTATGTGCGATGTATTGTAAGGAGTTAATTCCAAATTTAGTTGTGTGTGTAGATGACGATAGGTGCATTTGATTTTGTGATCGTGTTTTGTGCTGGTGTATATCGGAATTAAAGGCTGGTTTAGTGGTGGTGTGTGACGAGTGTTGAATTATTTGTAGGATGGCAGTGGTGATGCTATATTTTGGCAGAATGGTAAAGGGAAGAATTTGTGTCAGTGAGTATAAGTCTTTGACATGCGTATCCCATGGTAGATGGTATATATTTCTTATGGCTCTATTTTGGATTACTTGTATTTTAGATATTTGTTTCTTAGTAATGGTGCCCCAGATACTAACCAGATAACTTAGGTGAGAGTGGATCAAAGCATAATATGGGGCACGCAGTAAAGCTGTGGGGCGCACATCTTGAAGTCGATAGAGTACACCAGTTATCGGGGAAATTTTGGATTTAACATATTCAACATGGGAGTTCCACGATAGGTTAGAATCTATGAATAACCCTAAATATTTCGTTACTTGTACATTTTGTAGCTTTTCATTTCCAAGAGTAATATTCATTGTCATATAATCTTTTTTCCCGAAAGTGAGATAGTGAGTTTTTTTGACATTGAGGCTTAATTTATTTATCCGCAACCATTTAGCTAGCTTTGCGAGATCTTTATTCATTAGAGATTCAAGTTCCCTCAGATTTTTACAACGATAATAAATCACAGTATCATCAGCGTAAAGTTGAAGTTTTCCCAAGATGCCGCATTTAGTTATATCATTGATGTATAGTAAGAAAAGTAGGGGTCCTAGAATCGAGCCCTGTGGCACTCCACATGTGATTTTTCCAAAGCCGCTTAGGTTCCCTTCGATGTCGACAAGACAATATCTATCAGATAGGTAACTTCGGAGGAGCTTTAAAGATTTTCCGACTATACCCAAATGTTCCATTTTTTGTAGGAGTATTTCATGATCTACTGTATCAAAGGCTTTTTTTAGATCTATAAAAATAGCTGCTACATATTCGCCCTGGTCTATGTACTGCTGA
The DNA here is from genome assembly GCA_929108145.2 of Limnephilus rhombicus. Lineage (NCBI taxonomy): Eukaryota > Metazoa > Arthropoda > Insecta > Trichoptera > Limnephilidae > Limnephilus > Limnephilus rhombicus. The sequence continues at coordinate 12,811,482 of OV815290.1, read as the reverse complement.
ATGTTCGAGATGAAATCGAAGGTGGCACATTGGGTACTGGAGTTTTTTCGAAAGCCATATTGCTGTGGTGATAGGATATTGTTGTTAGAGATGTATTTTAGAAGTCTATCCTTGATAATAGTCTCGAACACCTTTGAAAATACTGATAAAACCGATATTGGGCGATAGTTAGAAATACATTTTTTGTAGCCTTCTTTATAAATTGGTAAATACTCTCAGTATCGCTCTGGTGAGACAACCATTCAGAATTTATTAGCATTTACATCAATCGTTTAACATAGTAATAATACAAATAGAAACAATAAAATTCCAATTATTAGTGTAAAGTAACAGAAATAATACTATAAAATATTATTTCTGTAACAGAAATAATATTTTATAGTATTATTTCTGTTACTTTACACTAATAGAAAGGAAGCAGAATTAAAAAGAAATAACAAAAAACAATATTAGAATAATAATAATAAAATTTACATCAGAGTTTTAGAAATTTCTGATATAAATTTAGGTAAGGAATAAATGAAAATATTAACAGAATTGAATTTATTTCCAAGCCTATGTAGTCTTTGGATTGGGGAGTTATTGAAATAGTTAAGAATTGAACATTGCTTGAAATGGCTTAGTTATGTTTAGTGACTAGATCCGAAAAAGCATGTTTACAGAAAAATTGACAAAATATAATTAAGACATAAAAATAAAACAAGTTATTTAATGTGTACAATAAACAGGGAAAAATGAGAATACCTGTGCATAATATGCATATTTCAATGATCAGAATTGAAATACACATATTAAATGTCCACCAAACCTTATCTGATAGAACCTGAAAGTCGAACCTTTGGGGATTTTGTCGTAATAATATGAGATGTGAGTACGCGAAAGGAAATGACTTGGCCATCATAATTGATGTTCAAACGAAGTTAATTAAATTTATATATTAGAATTTCACAAATAAAAAACAAAAGAAAAAAAAATTAAATAAAAAAAACCCTCAGCAATTCAATTCTGTAGTGTGATACAGCTTCATACAATCATAGCATAAAGCCACATCACACACATCACACTTTGTGAGGGTCCTTTTAAAAATTTTGTTAAAGTTACACCACGCACATTTCACCTTTTTCCCGCTACGAACCATGAAGTGATTGCCTTCCAGGATTGGTCGCAGAATCTTTCCTTCAGCTATTAGGTCAATGGTCCTTACAGTCGCGTCAATTTGCCTGCGAAAAAACAGCAGGAAGAGATCCTCCGCAACCTCATCCCTGAAGTTTCGGTACGAAATGCGTTTATTTTGCTTGCCGAGCTTTGAGCTGTACAATATGTATGCATTCTGCACCGAAACGCCTAGTAGTCTCCTGAAAAGCTTCTTGTACCAGACCAGGTTTGGCTGTCGTTCAATGGGGAAGTCTGCCGAAAGCTGATCCTTTCGGTCAACTCCCCCCATTACCTTGTTATAGTCTAGTACCAGTTGGGGTTTGTATTTCCGGGTACCAAACTTTTCAACTGCCCCGATATCTGCCTTATGGTAGGTGGACAACATACTGACCAGGTTTTTGTCCAACCAAACCATAACATTAAGGTCCCCGCAGTTCGAGTATCCGAGCTCACCTTCCCTCAGTTTTGTTCGGAGACGGGACTTAAATGCAGAGGGCACAAATTCTCGGTTTAAACGTAATGTGCCCATGCAGTCCATCCCATTTCTTTTGAGGCATCGCGCCAATAATGGACTATTGTAAAAATGGTCCATTATTAGCGTATAACCCTTATTAAACAGAGGGCTGGCCAGGTCGTACACTATCTTTGCAGGGGCCCCAACTGGGCAGATATTATGAGCACCAGAAAAGTTGGCCTGTGTCATGTCTTCCGTTATGTCTTCCGTCATGTCTTCCTGGTCTGGATTTGTCGATTCAGCCTGTCTGGAAATGGTCTCCCCCGTATAAATTTGGAATTTCCAAAGATAGCCGGACTTGGACTCACAAAGCTCGTAAGACTTTATACCCGCGTCGGCCGCTTTAGTTTTGATCATCTGGACGAATCCCAAACGGCCTTTATAGTAGAGTAAGGATTCATCCAGAGAGACGTCTTGCTCGGGCAGGTATAAAGTCTCAAACTTGTTTGAGAGGTGGTCCAAGACGGGCTGAATCTTTTGTAACCTTCGCACAGATAACGGTACATCAGAAGAAAGACTTTCATTGTTGGTGAAGTGAAGGAATTTTTTCATTAGAAGAAAACGATTATAATCCATGGCTTGGCTGAAATAAGGCATGGCGGTGATTGCTTTTGAAAAGAAGAAGTCTTTTTCAACGAGATGGGGACTAATACCTTGATGCATTAAAATAGCGAAGAATACGTACATTTCCTCTTTATTCGTGGGAGCCCATTTATTGGTACGCGCACAGCGCAACTGTTTTTTTGCAATCCATTGATCTGCGTACCTGTTGGTCTCTCTCGTGATCATTTCAACAAAATCTGCATCGAAGATTTTCAAAAAGGCATCCACAGGATTGCCCATTTCGTCGGTGTTGAAAGTTGGTCCCGGCGTACCTGTGAATGCCTCCCTTAACCCATTAAAACGTGAGATATCGCTGGACCAATCGAAAGAGTAACCATCAGGCGGCAGAATCGAACGCATTGCCTCACTATCTACCTGGTCTTGTTTTTGAAAGTCTATGGCCATAGCGGGGTTAGGTGAATCGTTGATAATATGATAAGATATTGGTGGCATGCATAAGGTATCCTCATCGATTGCTTCCTGGTCGACGTCGCTCGCTTCATCGTCCACGTCGCTCGCTTCCTCGTCCACATCCATTTCTGAAACAACAGAAAAGCCAAATTATTTTAACGCGTCTATATTAGGATTTCCCACTTCCTCTGGTACAACATTTTAAAACAATGAACTCTTGGCACGATCAAGTTAATCAAATACTTGAGGCGGGCAATGTCAAGCGTCAGAATAACACAAGGGTTGGTATGGATGAATTTGAATGAAGAAAAGAGTGTGTGTGCCAAGACCCGAGTTGTCTGGCGGTCCATCCTCTCTGCCTACCCCTGCAGCGAAATGGCATGAAGGTAAGTTAGTTAGTATTATAACTCACGGTTTCCAAGTACCGACTCTTCTTGATAGAGAGCTGCTGCATCCACGATGCTCGTTCTGTCCATGTCTGACTCTGAAACAATAGAAAACACAAATTTACAGTAGAATTTGGATATAATGACTTCGCATACGAGTATAACGGCCTACCGTTTTTAGCGACGACAATGTTAACTCAAATTACGTTTCATAGCTTTTAGTAGAAAAATGTATCCGTTTAGTACAACTCCATTTTAAGCGACCACTGCTTAAAGCGACCTATTTTAATGATTCGTCCGGTCAGAACGACGCGCAGTGTTTTGTTTACAAAACCTACGCACCAAAATCTCGCCGCCCCGCACCTCGCCTATTCCCCGTGCCTGCCTACTCCCCACAGCTCTAACACCCATCCTAATTAGCACGCGTATATATCACAGTCAGTGTTTATCATCTTTTGTGACTAGGTTAAAAGCTCGAAACAATGATTTCCTTGAATCAAATGTAACCCTTGAGGGTCGTTATATCCGGATTCCAGTGCATCTGTTTCCTCCATAGACATATGAATATTAGTAGACCTGCCCTAAGTGATAAAAGCGTATTATTTCCCCCTCCCCATACCGGTTCCTTGGAACCGGCTGGGATTGAGTATGGCTTCGCGTAAATCAAAAAAAATGTGACTTCATCATTCTTCTGCGAGCCCGCGTCGAGCGCTCATTGGTGCATTTTACGAAATAACACCGCAAAAACATGGTTTGTGTTTTGAAAACGTGTAAATATATACTATCACTCGAGATACATGGCGTGTGCTCGTCGATGTTTACGGGGTAAGTAAATTATGAAACATTTGTAAAAGTATCCTAACTAAATACGGCAACAAAATATTGGAGTCTGAAAATAAACGAACTTTACTTTGCCGTATTTAGACTTCGCAAATTTGTTCAATACGCGGCGAGCAATTCGCGCTCCCATGTAAAAAGGTCTATTCATTCAAAAGAGCTTTTAAGAACTAAATGGTGATATTATAATGCGAGATGCCTAGATACTGTCATATTGAGTTATCGACGAATCACATATCTCCAATGTCATCTTCCCGTTCTGCGCCCCACTGTAGTTGTTATCTACCCTCTCACCTTTATGCTCTGGTCTACTAATATTCATATATCTATGGTTTCCTCCAAAAGAAAAAAGTAGTACTTTGAAGGAAACAGTCACACGTATTTTGTGTCTCATCTTTTGTCTCACCATTATTGTGTAAGAAAGAGCTGCAGCATTATAGCGATAAGGAACACATATTTATTGTCTTTTTTTGCCGTCACGGTACCGTAAACGTGGATCGTCACGGTAATAATAAAAGTGCCCATTGACTGTTAAATATTTCAGTTGACAATAGTGAGCGTATACACCAGGCGCGGCTCGTCCTAAAGTGCACTCGTGCGCCGAACCGCCAACAAAATTAAACAACATTTTGCAGCTCATCGTATTACATAATATTTTTAATTATAAAATTGCGCAGATTATTTTTAATTTAAAAAAAAATTGAATTCCTATCTAAAAATACATGAATTTGGTAGAGAATAATAAATGATCGTGGCCCAAAGCATTGCTTCCCGCGCGCAAGTTATATCGCCTAGGAACCGAGGTAGGTACATACCATTCCACGCGTTTCAGCAAAGCGCCCGTTCAAGAATTATCATTTGTATAAAGCCCCCAGCAACATCTCCAGACCGTCAAAATACAAAATCGTAGCGAAAAAATGGTGACTGCCGTGCGCTGCGCGGTTGACGGAAATGCCCGAGGAATTCCGAAGTGAATCGTTCCAACAAAATTACCATTCGTAGTAGGGTTTGAATAGGATAGTAATTATATTTTTCTCTTGTAAAATGTAACGATGAGTCAACGGGTCAGCGGGTGCGATATTATCTTGATGGAGAGGGAACCGATTTGACATTGTCATTATTAGTTTTTGGGACCTTTTGTTTGTACATTTTTGTCACATATGTATTGCAAAATTCACTCAGTAAAGGGGGTTTACTATCGCGTGGGTATCGCTGTTTTAAATTTCCTTGCCTTTTTAAAATTAAAAGTTATATAATAATAAATATAGACTATATTAGGAATATATGAACCATGAAAATAAAAGCAGAATTATAGCCTATGGCCTGCCAAAACTACCTTTAATTATCAACCAAGATAGTAAATCTGCAAAGAAAACTTTTACATAAAATTATAGTAATAATAAATGGATAATTTGTATAGCGCCGTTTTTTTGTGAATAATCACCTCAAGGGCTCTGTACAAGGTACGAGTTATGAGTTACTAGGCTCTGTCTAATTTTATTTTTTATTTATTTACCTACTTTTGTTTTAATTTTTGATGAATTACTCGGTGAACCACCAAAAATTGAAAGCACCGGCCGCGCCTGGTGTACACATTCAATTGTTTCCATAGAGAAACATTTAAAGATAAATACCAAAAAAGCATAGAGTAAGGAATGAAAAAGTATTGTCTGTGCAACAATTCAAAATGGACACGGACCCCGAACATCTGAATTAACATCCTCTATTTCTAACATAATATGCAATGCATCTTACTGGCTGTCGAAGTACTCTCAGCATACTGCAAACATTCTGTCTCTGTATACGGCACTGCACCTCCACTAACTTCCTGGGATCCTGGTTCCATCTTAATGGATTTAGTAGATCGATGTCTGGATTAGTAGATCGATGTCTGGATATAGTAGATCGTTGTCTGGATTTAGTAGATCAATGTCTGGATTTAGTAGATCGATATCTGGATTTAGTAGATCGATATCTGGATTTAGTAGATCGATGTCCGGATTTAGTAGATCGATATTTGGTTTTAGTAGATCAATCGCACTGCTGTGGTAGGGTTATTTTAATTGTTTCGAGGCCAACCCACCTGAAACAGAACATTGTTTTAAAATAGGTTACCTCGAGAGTGTTTTCTATTGGGGTAAAAATAATCTCGTTGAATTTAATGTTTCAAAGACCCAATCTTGTCTGATTACGTCTAAAAGGGATCGAAATGAAAATCTAGTATCTTTCAACGGCAGCAATCTTCCGAACAGGCCCTCCATTGATATGCTTGGTGTAACCCTAAGTGACCAGCTCAGGTATGGGGGCTCCATTGAAGCCAGAGTAAAGTTAGCCTCCCAAAAACTGGGCGTACTGTAGGTACAGGGCCCGCAGATACTTTAATTGTAGTACACAACTGCTAACCCTGTACAAATCACAAGTGTGCCCCACGGTTGAATTTGACACCCACTCTGGTCTGGAGCTCCAAAATACATGAAAAATACCCTCGAAATGTCCAGAAACGGGAGGTCCGCTTAACGGATTCTTAATGGATTGCAATCTTTAGAGCACAGGCGTCGGGTGGGAATGCTATCCTTGTTCTACCGGTATTACAATGGAAAATGCTCCGAGGAACTAGCATCATTGATCCCTTCGGCACCGGTGCATAGTCGGGAAACATTTGTATACGGTTGACATTTGCCGCATGAGAAGGGGTCGCTTCTTCGACTCGTTCTTGTGTTCAACAGCTCGGCTGTGGAATGATTTGCCGGCCTCTGCAACTTCCTACAACATGGGTCTCTTCAAGACCAATGTTAATTCCTTCCTCTCCTCAAAAAGACCCTCCACACAGCATCCCAGATGACATAGGCACTGAGGGAAATTATTTTCCTCAGGGCCTCCTGTGTGGAGTTAATGCAAAAAAAAAAAAAAAATAGGTAAAAATAATTCCGCTTTGCAATAAAATCCAAATAAATGTAATATTTGTGAATGTATTCGAGAGCTATAAACTGATTTTGAAAAGTGATACAAAACACTTTCAAATTTTATTGTTAGAAATAACCATGTAATTTTTTAAATACAAAAATTTTGAATGCAAATTTTAAAAAGTTTTAAAAATGGCTCATTTTACGTTTTTTCTATCTAACGATACTGGTAACGCATTCAAAATTAAAAACACACATATTTTATTAGACAAATGAATTATAAACTTTATTATCACCTCATTTTTTTGTCATTTTAAGTAAAAATAATTATTAAAAAATTCACAAAATTTCATAATTTTTTTTCAAATGCGTTCGGAAACTTTGGTTTCATAAAGGTGTACATTTTATTTATTTTCTGGTTAACTTTTAGATTTGAATTTAACCCGACGAGCGTAAGGTTGGGTGTGGTACACCCAGACCAAGATAAATCGATCAATATTTTAATAGCGAATTATTATTATGCTCTGTGCGCCCGATTAGCTGCTCGAGGGGGGTAAGGAAGCGACAAGAAACGAGGATTTAGTCATCCACCGGTCAGTGAGGCTGTTAGATGACGTCAAAGTCGTCGGCGGGTGAGCTTTACCCACCTGGCGCTCGGTGTTACTAATTTTCACAAGCATTAAGATTAGTTGTAGGAGAAAAAAAATCCTAATTTGTGTTTGTTATGATTAATAATTTTGAAGATGTTAGTTTTTTGTAGTGTCCAACCAAAACAGGACTTTCCACCGAAACCGAATCTTCGGTGTCTGTCTCAGTTTCGGCAGATTTTCTGCCGAAACTAGATTTTTTTGCCGAAACTTGCCAAAACCGAAGCTTCGGCCGGTCACATTTAGTTTTAAGAAAAATGACAATAATACCACAGAGGAGAGATCCAGAAGCGCATAGTGAACGCAAATCGTTGTTATTTCCGCCTACAAAACCTATTAAAATCCAGACTGCTGTCCAGAAACACAAAGATATTAGTGTACAAAACACTTATCAGACCAGTACTTATGTACACAGCTGAGACTTGGGTACTAACTAAGAGGAATGAGCGAGCACTGGACATTTTTGAAAGGAAAATTTTGAGGCGCATCTTCGGAGCAGTTCTAGAAAATGGATTTTGGCGCAGACGTTATAACAATGAGCTCCATACTTTGTTTAAGGAGCTAAATGTCGCAAAATTTATAAAACTGGGAAGACTTCGGCGGCTGGGTCATGTGGAGAGAATGACCGAGCATCAAGCACGGGGCGAAGGAGCCTGGGAAGACCAAGATTAGAGACCAAGATTTCACGTATATATTCATCTTAAATGTACCGATCGGCGTAAAAGACAAAGGGGGTGAAATGCAGATCCGGGCACAGTTTGGAAATTTAATAAAAAGGCACTTTCTAGATGAGAAAAGTGTGGAGAAGCTGAATAAAAAAAAAAATTAAGGCGCGCTCGGCAAAATTGAGGGAGATACAGCCGTTTAAAGTATAAATAAAATTTCACTTCGTGAACCGATACTACGCCATTTTGTCACTGTTATGTTGGTATCCCAGACCTGATACAAACAAAGCTAGATACGATTGTAGCCGACTTTGTGGGATAAATAATAAGGCGCGTAGGTCCTGGAATGGAGACAAACCATTCAAATCCTGGGATGTTTTTTAAAATAAAGATAATATACACAAGCCCGCTACACAAACATAGTGTCGGTTCGCGAAGTGAAATTTTACTTAACGTAATTGAAAATTAATTACTTATTCAAAAAAAAATTTTATTGCTTTCTGCACTTTTTTTCATCTTCCAGATTAAAGTTCTCGGGCGAACGAACTGTCAATATCAGTTCGCGAAGTGAAATTTTAAATACTTTGAACGGTTGTCTCTCCCTCAATTTTGCCGAGCGCGCCTTAATTTATTTTTTATTCATCTTCTCCACAATTTTCTCATCTAAAAAGTGCCTTTTTTTTAAATTCCCAGACATTGACGGGATCTGCATTTCACCCAAGTTCTCAACTTAAAACGCGGTGAAAACATGGTTTTTTGCCAAAAACAAGCTGTGCCCGGATCTGCATTCCTCCCGACAAAGGTGATTGGCGTGGAAACTGTGCATTTGAGCATTCAAATAGGACGCTTCATGATTTGAAACACAAAGGCCGAAGATGCAACCAAAATTAACGGCGTGATTAGTGAACTGTCTAGAAAATATCAGCAATGTACTTACCAGTAATTATCACAAGCCAGTGTAGGATATTTAATATTATATAGAATTAAACTGTATGAAACATGAAACGAGAAACCACCGGTTTGGCGGGAAAGCAAGATTTGGCAAGCGTCGGCAAGCGTTGTCAATTCGCCCACACTTCCATAAGAATAGGGTTGCCATTGCCAATAATGCCAATGCTTATGTTCCAAATACCTGCAATAAATGCTCAAATTCCCCAAATTGGGGAGAACAAAATGACGTATCCCCCGTATTTTCCCCACAAGTTCCTCTAAAATTCTACCTCCAAAATAAAACAAATTTCTATTGAAATAAGCAATTTTTTTATTTGTTTTACTTGAAACACTAACATGATTAACCACTAGGAACCATAAGCTTGTTTTCACCAGGGCCGGGTCTACGAAATCTGGCGCCCTGTGCAGTAGGTACCGATGGCGCCCCCCCCCCCTTCATTTTTATTTTGATTAAAAATTCGTTCACCCCAATTTTTTTATTTAATTTTTTTTTACACTAATTTATCAAATAAAATCTAGACATATAAAGAGTGTAACTTTTCCAAGTGACCTGGCGGTAGCTCTCACACTCGTTTATTTTAAAAGAGAGAATCGCCAGGAGCCCTATACTCACTGAATCTATTGGGTAAACATAAAATTATGGTGCTATTTTAATTATTTTAGGAAAAACTCTTTTTGCAAGTTATGCTTTAAAATAATACAACGAATTGTTTGTTTGTGCCCGTACCATGATTTAAAATAAAGGTTACGAGACAATGCGGGTGGTTTCGCTGAACTAGATCCATTAGACCTTCTTGAGATTTACTGCATTTATGCATAAACCCAACGCGAATATTAATAGAAAAAGCAAATACAAATACGTGTTCTCATGGCAACGTACAACACAAGAATAGCATCTACAGCTTCTGACTAAAAATAATATAACCTCAAATTTGTACCTTGTATTAAGCGAACAAACACCATACAAACACTAAACACTGACGTATGGTATTAACGGCTTACGAAAGACGCTTACACTGGGGGGGAGGGGGGGGGGGGGGGGTTGATATCCTATTTTTTATGCCGATTTTTATAATCCTATGTGCCGAATACTCTTTCAATAAAATCATGCTTATAAATTCTACTACGAATTTATATATAACTGCTCTCAAAAAATCGAAAATGGTATATCTGTAATAGAATTTCGCATCTTCATCACGCATACGTATGTAATGCAACTCAAATTGAAAGCTTCACTCGGTACACGATGAATCGGCAACTTATTGATAACACAAAACTGGTTTAAATTAAAATAAATTCGCGGTTTATCAAAACTACACTCAAACATAAAATGGTTTTTTTTTGATTCTAGCGGCACTTATATTCTGAACACAAAACTGTTTTTAATTACATCTGAATGTGGTGAATTAAAGCTACACTACAGAGCATGAAAATGGTTTTTCTTTAATTCTGCCGGCCATTACATTCTAAACATAAAACTGGTTTTAATTAAATCTGTTCGTGGTGAATTAAACCTACACTCAGAACATCTGGGTGGATGAAAATTTCGCCGCCTCCTTATTTAGGTATTTCAAGGGGGGGAGGGGGGTTGTATATGCACCAGCCGGATTTTTTTAATAATCACATTTGACGAGTATTCTTTCAACGAAAATCACGTATATAAATTCTACTCCAAAGTTGATTGATTGATACTGCGTTAGAGCCCCCAAACAATAGTTACACACGCAACAATCAATTTCTCAGAATTTTACAGCATTATGTATCTCAAATGTAAAGCTTCACTCGATGCAGAATGAATCTACAACTCGTTATTTAATTTATCGTTGTATTCTGAACACATTAACCAGTTTGTATGCGGTGAATTAAAACTACACTCAGAACATGAAAATGGTTTTTCTTTGATTCTGGCAGCACATACATAGTCTGAAAATAGAATATTATAACTGAACTTCGAACAAGAGGATGTTTTCCTTCGAAAAGTGTAAACAGATGAATCCACAACTGGAAATTTACATTCTCAACACAAAATTGGTTTGAATTAAGTCTGTATGCGGTGAATTAAAAGTACACTCAGAACACGAATATGGTTTTTCTTTGATTCTGGCAGCACATACAGAGTCTGCAACTAGGATTTAATAACTGAACTTCGAATAAGATAATGTTTTCCTTTGAATTGTGTCAGCAGATGAATTCTCAAATGGAATTTTACATCCAAAAAACTGGTTTAATCCTTCGAATAATAAGAAAAAAATATCTATAAACTTTTGCCTGTCAATGTTTACGCACAAAATTTCCGGTTCTTCCCATGCAATGTTCCTTTTTATTAAAAAAACTGTTCTAAAACCTTAATAAAGTAATTTGTTTGACGTGCTTATTAGAAGATAAGTTTTAAGATTTTCACGGCCAAAAGCATTTTCGTTATTTGTTTTTGGGGTGTTATGCCGTGTTGCGCTACCTCCTTCTTTAGCCAACGTTTCGGACATCGTTGCAGTGTCCATCATCAGGGCAGATCCGGCAGATCCGGTAGATCCGATACATCTACCGGATCTGCCGGATCTGCCCTGATGATGGACACTGCAACGATGTCCGAAACGTTGGCTAAAGAAGGAGGTAGCGCAACACGGCATAACACCCCAAAAACAAATAACGAAAATGCTTATTAGAACATTATTTTTACTAAACATTAAAATTTTCATATTGTAATTGTGAATTGGCTCAAAAATACACGCCTGCGAATATTCGAATTAAAGTACCTAAAATAGAATAAACTTAAAATTTTAAATACAGATTCATTTTCTTAAAATTTTTTTATAAAACTGTATCTTAACTTTTTATCACAATCACAATCACAAATTTATTTTAAATTAAATGTGTGGGACATAATTTCACAATTTTATTTGAAAATTAAATGTATGGGATAATTTGCGTCTCCTGTGAAAAGATGGGTGAAATTTAATCTGTATTTGCCGAATTAAAACTACAATAAGAAAATGGTTTCTCTTTGATTCTGGCAGCACATAATCTACAACTAGAATTTTATAACTGCACTTCGAATAAAATAATGGTCTCTTTCGAAATGTATCAGCAGATGAATACACAACTGAAATTCAGTCGTTAATACATTGTGAACACAATTCTGATTTTAATTAAGAGTGTTTGCGAGTTATCAGCTTTAATTAGCATTACTCTCATAATATGCATACGGTTTTCCTACGAATTGCGAAATTCGCAGCTTAAAAAAAAATAGTTATTGATATTTTTAATGAATTTAAAAAAGGGTTGGATTCCTAAACGAAAGGATCGTAGAACATGTTCAAATAATGATTTGAAATGGTTTAAATTTTTCCAAGATAATGTTATTATTTATTGTGAAAATTTGCCGCCCCCCTTAAAAGTGCCGCCCCCCATAAAAGTGCTGCCCGGGCGAGCCGCCCCCCCCCCCGCCCCCCCACGCTACGCCGCTGCCTGCAAACCGTGCGATGTTTTTTGTTAATGGAATTTACTGAAGATTTCATAAGAAAGTGGTCTTTAACTACCTTCTCCTAGAGACTTAAATCGTACAAAATAAAACAATAGCGAGCGTACGCTAACTAAAATTGTCAGCAATTTGAAAGGCGGTCGGTTTGTTTGTTCTCTTGAACAAAAATACCGCGCTGTGATTGGTTATTGAATTTGGATCGCACCAATTCGTCGTAAAAGACGATAAAGATATATGGAAAAATAGATCTTACGTTTAAACTAAATATATGGAATTTGTAAAAAAATTCTGTAACTGACTATAAATTCATAAGCCGTAAACCAACCTGATGCGTGCGCATTCTGTTTCTTTGGAAAGTGTTGCTAGAGCATAATAATTATTTCGTACAATGGGTAATTTTGAAACGATTCAGGGAATATTATAACAAAATTTTAATACAATATTTATTTTCTCACGGCGCCCCTTCGGAGTTGGCGCCAGGTTTTTTGCACGTTTTTGAACGTATGGCAGATCCGGCGCTGGTTTTCACGATAATATATTATGTATGACGTATAAGGCGTACCTGACTTAAGCCTCGATGGCACACGGCGAGTTATAAGCTACTATCTAAAAGCGGGTAAATCGGCGAGTGAGATTGTCATGATGACACACAAAACTGTCCACTCGCTCAGAAGCGTAGGAAACTGAGGCCGCTGCTAGCGCCAGTAACATGAATAACAACGACTGCGTGAACTAATTCTTCAATGTTTGACAGTCGAAATCAGCTGTTTATCGGAAGCCATGTTGGAAACATAAATAAACCAATCACGAGCAAGCGGAGCAAGCGTGTATGCGAGTAAAGTTGACGACCTTTCTTTGTCAACAATCTGCTAGTTGCTGCTAGTTAAGCGTCGATGACACAGGGCTAGTTTACAAGCTACTATCTGGAAAATTCACTATCTGTTAATAAACTCGCCCAGTGTCATCGTGTCACTTGCTAACTAGCAGCAACTAGCAGATTGTTGACTTGATTGTATTTTTTTACATGAACTCCACACAGGAGGCCCTGAGGAAAATAATTTCCCTCAGGGCCTATGTCATCTTTGGGGATGCTGTGTGGAGGGTTTTTTTTAAAGTAAAGGAAGGAGCAGAGTGTTCATGGAAGGAAGAGGGTTTAACGGGTGTGTAGGAATCTGGGGTTCAGTGTGTCCTGGTCATCCGCCTCCAAGACCTAGACTAACCTCACCCCATGAACCCGGGCACCCCTGCTAAATCACCAAATGTAGCGAATTACTTGGGGTGACCTATGGCAGAAGTGTTGGTTCCCCAATAAAGGTTCCCGGGGCGGCGGTACCCATTCCCGCCCCCCAAATTGTGATTCCCGCCTCCAAAATTGAAGTATTTTAGTGTTAAAACACAATTTCACCATTTAAAAAATAAAACGTATTTTGTTAATTGAGACCAACAATTTTTCAACCTCAAATTGTAATATGTAATTAAATGAAGACACTATTACCGAAACTCAATAAAAAATCTGAAATAAGAAAAAAAAATACATATATTTTTTTTTAGCGGGATGTATATATATATGTCCTAGATGTGCCCATATCTTGTTTGAGTTTCGCTAATATTATATTAATTTAATTAAAAGAAGTTTATTTTTAATTTAATTAAAAGAAGTTTAGCGAAGCTAGCAGTCCACAATGGAGTCCTACTCTAGTGCAGTAGCGTGTCTTGGAGGGACCCTGTATCAAAATTAGTTAGGGGGCCCAAATGAAGGATAAAGATTTCTCAAAAAAGAAACATAAGGCCGGTGTAGCCCATCATTGATACGGCGGTAGCTACGCCCCTGCCTGGTACCTACCCCGATGTATGGAAGTGAGGCATGGAACTGGAAGAGGAAGGATGAACGTAAACTGAATGCTGTTGAAATGAGACCCCTGAGGCGTATGTGTAGTAAAACAACGTATGATCGTGTGAGAAATGTGGATATCCACAAGGAATGTAAGGCTGATGTAAGCATAATAACTTAAGATTTAGAAAGGAACCCTCTGATGGTTTTGGCACATAGAGCGAATGAACGACGAAAGTAGTGTAAGAAGAATATACGACGCAAATGTGAATGGTAGAAGAAGTCGGGGACGCCCGAGGAAGACATGGCACGCGAAAGTGAATCAGATACTTCAGTCGGGCCATGTCAAAAGTAATATATGAATGTGAGTGAGGCAAAGAGTGTGTGCCAAGACCGAGTTGTTTGGCGGTCCGTCCTCTCTGCCTACCCCTGTGGAGAAACGGCGTGATGGTTAGTTAGTTAGCAATTTACATTAGGAATAAATTCGGTGTTTGGGTAAAATTCCTAAAAAATAAAACTAGTTATTTTTATACTAATTTGGGGTCGGGGAATCCGAATCTGAAAGAATTAGGCGTCGGCAAGCAATATTAACTGAATTACAGGACTTTAAAAATTTTTATACACATACAGGAAAATAGCCATTTTGGAAGCATTTTGATTCCTAGAAAATCAAACTAGTTATTTTTATACTAACTATGGGCTGGGGAATCCGAATCTGAAAGAATTAGGCCGCGGCAAGCAATATTAACTGAATTACACGACTTAAAAATTTTCTATACACACACACTTGAAAATAATCATTTCGGAAGTATTTTGACACATGTAGTACAAAGATCATAGAAAAACAAGAAATATACAAAAACATGTGCCGGTAGTGTTACCAGCTCTCAAAAACATACCTTATAAATCGACCAAGTCTTCTTCGTCCGTCGTATTAACACATTAACCTGATGAATTACGACTATCTCAACGGCGTATTCTTAAATCAAAAGTATGAAAATTCGTAGTCTTAAAAATGCGTAACCTAACCTAACCTAACGTTAGGTTTGTGTAACATGGTTTGTGCCCCTTTATACCGCCTGCTCGCGTCCCTAACCTAACCTAACCTAACGCTAGGTTTGTGTAACATGGTTTGTGCCCCTTTATACCGCCTGCTCGCGTCACGGCAAAAAAACATCCCTGTTTTCAAGTAGTTTAGCGGCTACGCTAGGTTTGTGTAACATGGTTTGTGCCCCTTTATACCGCCTGCTCGCGTCCCTAACCTATCCTAACCTAACGCTAGGTTTGTGTAACATGGTTTGTGCCCCTTTATACCGCCTGCTCGCGTCACGGCAAAAAAACATCCCTGTTTTCAAGTAGTTTAGCGGCTACGCTAGGTTTGTGTAACATGGTTTGTGCCCCTTTATACCGCCTGCTCGCGTCACGGCAAAAAAACATCCCTGTTTTCGAGTAGTTTAGCGGCTACGCTAGGTTTGTGTAACATGGTTTGTGCCCCTTTATACCGCCTGCTCGCGTCACGGCAAAAAAACATCCCTGTTTTCGAGTAGTTTAGCGGCTACGCTAGGTTTGTGTAACATGGTTTGTGCCCCTTTATACCGCCTGCTCGCGTCACGGCAAAAAAACATCCCTGTTTTCGAGTAGTTTAGCGGCTACGCTAGGTTTGTGTAACATGGTTTGTGCCCCTTTATACCGCCTGCTCGCGTCACGGCAAAAAAACATCCCTGTTTTCAAGTAGTTTAGCAGCTACGCCGGGTTTATGTAACATGGTTTGTGATACAAAAGAACGTGCCCCTTTATAACGCCTACTCGCGTCAAGGAATAAAAACTCCACAATACTAGTTGGTGTACCTTCCTAAAATATTTGAGAATCAATTATAAAAAATAAGTACTTAAAATATAAACATGTTATTTTACGTTATAAATATTACTGCTTAATGGCAACACTTAATTTTGTGTGGTAAAAACATCTATGTTATCGTGTTTTTCTATGATCTTTGTACTACACGTGTCAAAATACTTCCGGAATGATTATTTTCATGTGTGTGTGTATAGAAAATTTTTAAGTCGTGTAATTAAGTTAATATTGCTTGCCGCCGCCTAATTCTTTCAGATTCGGATTCCCCGGCCCATAGTTAGTATAAAAATAACTAGTTTGATTTTCTAGGAATCAAAATGCTTCCAAAATGGCTATTTTCCTGTATGTGTATAAAAATTTTTAAAGTCCTGTAATTCAGTTAATATTGCTTGCCGACGCCTAATTCTTTCAGATTCGGATTCCCCGACCCCAAATTAGTATAAAAATAACTAGTTTTATTTTTTAGGAATTTTACCCAAACACCGAACTTTAGCCTTACATTATTATAAGACTTATTATTACGAGATATTTTATGGTTTACATTGAAGTTTGTGTCTTGAGCAACTATCGTTAATAGAACCGTATAACAGCTAATAATGCCAAAGATGGCGCAACAGCTATCATGAGGAACGTAGGCTGGCAGGCGTAAATACTATTGGACTTGCATTTTCATTCATCTCTCCAGTGTGGATACGGATGATAGTTTGTGACTAGACTACTGTTGTCTCTCCCGCCGTCCCCGGGGTCTAGTATCAATTTAACACTCGAATACACGCGCCCCCTAGTGAGACATAAATACACGCGTGTCATCTGTCAGATGACTGTTCACTTATTTGTCAAAAGTAAATTAAAAAAAAAAAAAAAAATAATCAAAAGTGAGCTAGGCGAGCTTGGGGAATACTAGGGCGGGGGACCAAGCTCCCCTCCCTTCATCAAACTTATGACGAAAAAACTGGTCATCTGTGAGATGACACGCGTGTATTGGAGTGTTAACTGCTGGTAAATAGTCTTATTTTCGTTGTTATACAGTAGTAAGTAGAAACCGTCATTGCCTTCAAAAAGTTTATATTTTAGTTCTTCATCTATGGTTAAATCAATCTGACTTTTCAGTCGTTTCAGTCTTTTCACTTGTCTCGTCCCACAATGACAACTGATAAACTTTAGTAATGGGTTTTCCACCTGTCATTTGATATTTTTGATGCTTGATGTCAAGTAATCGTGTATAATATTTATTTTATTGATGTGCAAATCACCTTCGATATTTCCTTTCAACTGAAGGTGATTACTTAAAGCTCTTTTATATCTATTCGTATATGATAACTTCTTTCTTTCTTTTGGTATTTTACTTTTATATGTCCTGTTTCTGGTCTTATTAATTTTAAGCTGGGACTGATTACCATCATTATATTCAACCGGAACACTATCACAGAACCATGGATCCTTCTGACCCAGAAAGTGCCTCCATCAAGGTGGAGCCAGGGTCCCAGGAAGAAGGTAAAGGTGAATTGGCGAACCTGGATATTGATATCGACCTCCAGGATGTAAAGAAGGAATGCTTGCAGTATTCCGAGACTACTTCGACTGCCTGTAAGTTTCATTACTAAAGTTATAAAATGTTGAATTTTAATGTACAAAATTCATGTCCGTTTCACAGAAAGGGCATGATATGTTTATTGACGGCATCAGCAATTGTTGATTATTTATTTTGTTATAGTAATATAATAAATATACAACTTATTTCAACTTTAATTTATTTGAATTTAACCGGTTTCAGCTATTTAAAGCCATCTTCAGACTGGTAAATTATTTATTTATTTATTACACGCCCTTAGGGGTCATCCATTAATCACGTGATGTGTTTTTAGCAACTTATTAACCCCTCCCCCCCTGGTGATATGTGGTGAGGTTTTAGACTACCCCCACCCCCAAATCACGTGAAATTTTCAGAATATTATCATAATAATAAAAACAAGTGATATCTCATTATACCCCCCCTTCGTGATATTTCGTAATTTTTTCCGACCCCCCCCCCCCCTTTGGAGCCTCACGTAATTAATGGACGATCTCTTATGGGCTTTTACATTCTTTATTTGTAAATTAAGTAACACGGTACTTTTTAAAACAAAAACAAAAATGAAAATATAATATAATGAAAAAAATGTAACAACAAAAGCATATAATATGAATTAAAATACACTGGTACAAATGATAAGAAGTCTAGCACACAAAAAGAATATGCAATTATCCACGACTATTTGTGTCTAGATGTATGAAATAATCGGTATGAACAATTTTTTTACTGGTTATTCTTAAGGTGAATAAATTATTCATAATCTACGGTTTGAGGAAGGGAGAGGGATGGTCTACGAGGATTTTATTCAATTATATGGGGTTTCTTACATTTGTTTCTAAGTCGTCTTTGACTATCGAATTAATATAATAATAAATTATTTAGGTTTTTCCCAGTAGGCTTAATTACCTCGGGTTTGTAGCTTACTTTGATATTGTTTGGGGAATACCTTACAAAAATACGAATTATTAATGTATTATTATTAATTAATCATAAAGACCATTTTGAAAGTACCAATTAGAATGCCTTCAATTGAAATTTTCAATAACTTTGACGTACCAAATGTACAGCAAATATATGCCAAAAATATATTATTGAAGCTCTTCAAAAATAATGAATCCTCTACTAGACCGTGTATGCATAACACTAGATCGAATAAAAATGATATAAAAAATATTCCAAGTTATAAAACCACATTTGGACAAAGAAACTATACATACTTTGCAACAAAACTCCATAACATCCTTCCACAAGACATAAAACTAATAAAAAATCCAATTGAATACAAATCAAGAGAGAGAGAAAACCCCAGCGAAGCCGCTAAAAGCGACGTAGAAGACAATTTGAACTATATTTAAATAACTCTAGTCCGCCTCGGCACAGGACCCCCTAGTGAGGAGGACTAAGAAATACAATATTTTATACTTAATTTCACCATTATATTTTGTATGTAAATTTTTTTATATAGTCGCTATAATAAAAAAAATAATAATAATGATATCTCCATGACAGTCGAGTTTTCGAAGGAATCCACGAATCAATCTGAAGAAATGTTATTCAATGAGCACTTCTAACCCGTAGATGGTTCACACCGAGCATGCAAAGATAAAATCAGTAGGGTACAGCCAAGTTCAGGGCGGCATTCAAATTCGACGTGTACTATACCTTCGTTTTGTTTTTCCAGGTAGCATTAATATGAAGACTGTTAACATCAAGGCACAACCAGGACCCCGAGAAGAAGGTGAAGGGAGAAATCTTTATACGAGAATTGATATAGACCTTCATGATGTTAAAAAAGAAAGCTTAGAGCACTCTGAAAGTATTATCCCTGCAGCAGGTAAAACAGATTTACATTTATTCATATACATAATTGTGTGGCTCAGAATAATAATACACAACGACTCCATGAAAATAGATACCAAAACATTTAGATGTTAAGTTTACCTTTTGTGAAATTCATTGATATTTTCAATGTATGCAGGGTTTATCAGCACTTATCTGACAGCGATTCCTGAGCTTATATGGAGTAAAAAATTCATAAAAAAAGACGTCACTTGGCTGTCGGATGACAATCTTTAAATATAAAAATGAATGTTTCTTTGTTAGGCCCTTATGCTCTCCTAAACCATTCATCCGATTGTGATGAAACTTTAGGGATTTGATGTGCGCATGCCGGTAATGTTTTCTGTACATATAAATCGGTGAGCTCTGGCATTATAATATTATTTCCTATACTATTCATGCGATTGCGATGAAACTTTGGTGAGTTGTTGTGCACACGCACACGCCCGCGGAGATTTCAACACGGGTGAGCTCTGGTGAGCTTTGGCGATATGAAATTTGTATACAAAAATCGTAATATGTGCCGCTCAAGTTGTTTGAAAAACGAGTGTTTTTCATATAGTTTAGTCGCAGGGATGGAAGGAGGGAGGGAGAGGGAACGAAGGAGGTGGGTTTTTTTGAGATTGATACGATTCACTCTAATTGTGAAAATAAAACAGTAAAAACAAACATGACAAACTTGTTAAAGAAAATTAGGCATTTTCCCCATCTTCTTCACTATGGCCACATTGTTCAAACTGACTTTTGATATAATGGAATACGGAGCTCCGGGCCAAAAAGGCCCCTTTCTCTTTCATCATGAGTTTATATTTATTATTTGGGTTGTGACTTTTTGTAGGAATCTTTTATAGAATGAATGGTAAAGAAACGATTTTTAATGTAATAAATCAAGCATATCCTTATTTTTACGTCAGGCACAATTTGCACGACCAAACTGCGCTGAATTCGCAATGGTCTTTATATCACTATTAATCTGAAGGCTTTTGAAAGATAATCTTCATTCATTACTTGTTTTGATAAAATGTGGATAAAATTTAACAGCTTCTAGAACACTAGAATATGGAATTTTATTTTGATACATTATCACCTTGACCCACCCATTTCGTGCAATCTTAATTGAATGTATTTATGAATTCATTATACTTTTACTTATTAAGCTCTTATCCGTAATCTTTTTCAGACTTATTGACCGAACTGAAGACGTACTCGGGGAGGAAAAGATTTTCTTGTCCCCATTGTGACTACTCCTGCCCAGGCATGTCTGTTTTAAAAGTTCACTTGCGCTCCCATACTGGAGAAAAGCCTTTTTCATGTCCCGACTGCAACTATTCATGTACAAGAAAGGATAACCTAAAAAGTCACTTGGTGACCCACAGCGGTAAAAAACCTTTTTCATGTCCCGACTGTAACTATTCATGTTCTAGAAAGGAATATTTGAAGTTACATATGCGGACTCACAGTAAAGAAAAACCCTTTTCATGTTCCGACTGCAACTTTACATTTATTACAAAGGGAAATTTGACTAGACACATGCTGATTCACAGTGGAGAAAAACCTATTGCATGTCCCAACTGTAACTATTCGTGCTCTCGAATGAGAGATTTGAAGAGACACAAGCGGACTCACAGTCGAGACCAACTCTTTTCATGTCCCGACTGCAACTATTCGTGCACAAGAAAGGGAAGTCTAAAAAGTCACTTGCTGACTCACAGTGGAGAAAAACCTTTTTCGTGTTTCGACTGCAACTATTCATGTTCGCGAAAGGAAGTTTTGAAGATACACATGCTAACTCACAGTGCAAAAAAACCCTTTTCATGTCCCAACTGTAACTATTCATGTTCTCGAAAGGGAGATTTGAAGCTACACCTGCGGACTCACAGTGAGGAAAAATATTTTTCTTGTCCCGACTGCAACTATTCATGTACAAGAAAGGGAAGTCTAAAAAATCATTTATTGACTCATATTGAAGAAAAACCCTTTTAATGTCCCGACTGCAACTTTAATGTATTTTAAAGGGAAATCTAAAGAGTCGTTTGCTCACTCACAATTGGAAAAACCTTTTTCATGGCCCGATTGCAATTTTTCAGTTTTTATAAGGGGAAATTTGGTGAAACTCATGCGGACTCAGATTGAAAAAAAAAACCATTTTCATTTTCCAACTGTAAATATTCATGTATTTCAAAGGAATATTTTTCTAGACACATGATGACTCATAGTGGAGATGAACCTTTTTCATGTTTCCACTCTTTCATGTTTGCAAAAGGTAAATTTGATGATACATACAGTAGAGAAAAACCTTTTTCATTTCCCGACTGCAACTGTTTAAATTCTCAAAGGTCAAGTTTGAATAGTCGCATACTCACCCATGGTAAAACAAAGCCATTTTTACATTCCGAGTGTAACTATTCTAATATTACAAAGAAATGTCTAAAAAGTCGTTTGCTGATTCACATCGGGAAAAACCTTTTTAATGTGTCAGAGTAAGGAGTGATAGAATATTCTGTGACTGCCGTTAATTTGTCTGGGACCCATGAAGTGTAGAAAGGAGGAAACACGGAGATCAGAAAATCATTCTGCAGCTGGGTTATTCAACTCGAGAAGAGTCGTAGAAACGATCCGTTCTCATTGGACCAATAATGTCGAATGTGTACAAAAGTTATAAATAAACTGCCTATAGAAATGCCAGCTGAAAAAATTAAATTAACTTAATTTTTTTTTTCAAACTAATTCAGGTGTGTAATATAATATATATTATTTTAATTTAAAAACAAATCTATACATAACATTTATGAACGTTTTATGTGTATACACATTTATTTAATTTTTTTAAATGAAATGTTTTTTTCTTGCATTTAGTGTAATGTTATCGATTTCTTTATACATGCATGTGTTCATGGTAGTATTCCCGAAATTATTTTATATACACACTTCATGATAGAAGTCCCTTTTTAAGCACGAGAAATTCTCATTTAGGCGATGATATTACAATTAGGGGGGTATTACTTAATATCGAGAATTTTTTTAATGTACTTACTTACCTTGTTATTCTTACCTTTATACTTACATAATAAATGTTACAATAATAATAATAATTTTTATTCCAGGATGTATATACCTATATTAGGTTGCTTAGCAACGCTAGCCTCGACGTTTGCTTGTATTTTGGCTCTCTGATTTTTTTTATTGTATCAGAAAGAAAAGAATTAGCTTTGATCCCAAAACATAAATATTTGAAAATAAGTATATTAGATAACCTAATAAATAAACTGCCAGTCAACCGTAGGATATTTAGATAAATAAATACGATATAAAATTTTTCCTTTTGTGAGGGCTTCAGTAACCAAGGTAAACAACAGTATTTTGAGATTACTTTGAAATATATTTTGCAGGTAAATTTAATTATATATTTTATTTTGATAACATTATTCTAAAATATAATATTTATTATAGATTTGTAGTATTGAAGGGTAGTTTACATTAAAATATTTAATTTGGCCAAATTGAAAATTATTTGTTGACAAATGACAGTATTAGGTAACGACGACAGTTGCTTGGTTACTGGAATGTAGGAATAATAATAATAATCATTTCCAAGTTGTTTTGAACGGTGACAAAATGTCATTTTCAACCAACGGAAATGAAAATGGGTTGATTATGTCATCTTTACAGATGAATATTGATAATCTGAGACCCCAAAAAACAAAAGCAGGTATTCCTAGGCAGAGAATGAAATGGACGAACGATGTCAATATGTTCATCGTTCGTTCATATTTTTATGTGACGAAACTAGAAACAGATATGTTATTGTATAGGAAAAAATTACATTTACTTTTCTCACAAAATTATCCGGTTGCCCAAGTAAACGAACAAAGATTAGCTGACCAAAAAAGGGCAATTTTCAAAAATAATTTAATCCCTGTAGTAACATTAAATCAGATAAAAAAGGAAATAGGAGATAGATTGCAATTAGAGAATAATTTAGAACAAATTAATACGAGTAGTAATGTTATATTAGATACATTGAATGAAGACAGTTTGGATAATATTCTAGTAAAAGAATCTAATGATATTACAGTAGATTCAAATAACTTAGACGCTATTCATAATCTTAGGGAAATCAACATTGCAAATTTAAACTTACTAGATGATAATGTAATAGAATTAGCTAACTTGCTTCATAATAATATAAATAGATATATAGATATAGAGCCCACAGTTAGACCAAAATTACCAAAATTGCATTCGTCAAAAAAATTATCTAAATTAATTTCTGAATTAAATAATTTAATTTTACCAAAAATAATATTTGACGATATTAGTTTTTTAGATCTTCATACGTTAGTGTACGCTAGTGCTATCACTATATGTACTAGGTTAGGAGTTAAATTAACATCCTCTGATGATAGATCATATAGTTATAGTAAACCAGAATGGCAGATTAGATTAGAAAATGATGTAGTATTTTTAAGAAGTAGTATAGCTAGAGTAATTGAATATAAAAATGGGAATAGAAGTAGAAATATTTTGAGACATGTAGATGAAATTGGGAGAAAATTTGGTTATAACATTGGTAGTAATAATAATGAAAATATAATCAATGATTTATTAAAACAAAAATTAGGTGTAAAAGCTAGTAGATTAAAAAGATATAATTATACGTATAATAAAAGAAATAATAATAGATTATTTCAAAAAAATGAGAAAATATTTTATTCCAAACTTGATGATAAACAAAATATTATTTCGAATAATAATATTACGTTGCCATCTAAATCAGATATGCGCGATTTTTGGACAAACATTTGGAGTAAAGATATAAAACATAATGAGGCAGGTTCATGGATAGAAAATGAAGAACTCAATTGTTCAGACATTGAACAAATGAGTTTTTCTGATATATCGGTTGAATTGTTAGCCAAAATTATAAAAAATACTCATAATTGGAAAGCCACGGGTTGCGATTGGATACATAATTTTTGGTACAAACGTCTAACTACTTTACATCCTCTTTTTGCAAAAAATCTTTCAAAACTTGTCAAACAACCTCAAAATTTTCCTAATTTTCTAAGGGCATTACTTATATGTTACCTAAAAGCGAAAATATTAATAATCCCTCTCAATATAGACCCATTACATGTCTACCGACAATATACAAAATTTTAACCTCTTGCTTGACAGATTTAATATATACTCATTTGGATGAAAAAAATATTTTATCTGAACAACAAAAAGGTTGTCGCAGAAAACATATGGGATGTAAAGAACAATTAGTTATTGATTCTGTAATTTTAAAACAAATTCAAAATCAAAAGCGTAATTTACATACTTGTTATATAGATTATCAAAAAGCTTTTGATAGTGTCCCGCACTCGTGGCTAATAAAAATATTAAAAATATATAAAGTTAACCCAATTATAATTAGCTTTTTGAAAAATATTATGTCCTTTTGGAATACAGATTTACTAGTAAATTTAAAAGGTAAGAAAATAGTAGTACCGGGCATTTCAATAAAAAGAGGGATTTTTCAAGGAGACTCATTGAGTCCTCTTTGGTTTTGCTTAGCATTGAATCCTATGTCTAAAATGTTAATTAAAAGCAAGTTTGGAATAAAAATTAAGGGTAATACAAGAGAGAGTAGTATAGTTTCACATCTATTATATATGGATGATATAAAATTATTTTCAAATTCTGAAACAAATTTAGAAAAAATGATTAAGGTAGTTAAATTTTTTTCAGATGATATTAAAATGACTTTTGGTTTAGATAAATGTAAAACGATCCATACAGAGAAAGGCAAAATTGTAGATGGAGACGAGGGTATATTTAGAAATTTCAAAATTAAAAGTATGAAAGGGGATGAGGTTTATAAATATTTAGGATACCCGCAATCGAATAGATTAGATCACACTAGTATTAAAAATGATATTAGGATTAAATTTCAAACTAGGATCAGAAAATTTTTAAAATGCAATCTATCTGCTAAAAATTTAGTAAAAGCAATAAATACTTGGGCAATACCTTTATTAACGTATTCATTTGGCATAATTAAATGGTCCAATACAGATTTAGATAGTTTAGAACGATTAATTAGAACTACGTTAACAAAGTTTAATTGCCATCATCCAAATTCAGCTATAGAACGAATTAATTTACCTAGAAATTTAGGAGGTAGAGGTATAGTCAAAATAACATCTTTGAAACACAATCAGGTAGAAATGCTTAGAAATTTTTTCCATAGGAAAGCTAATAGCTCAGAAATGCACAAAATAATTTGTAAGGCAGATAGAAACATTACACCTTTAAATTTATATGACGAGAATGCCAACATTCTTATAAATACTAACCAGGAATTATTAGATTCCTGGTCAAATAAAATTATTCATGCAAAACACTTCAATTATCTCAACCAAATGTATGTTGACAAACTTTCGTCAAACAAATGGTTGAGTATTGGAGAGTTGAGCGCAGAAATAGAAGGATTTATGCTTGCCATTCAAGATAGAGTCATTAATACTAAAAATTATAGGAAGCATATAATCAAAGATATAAATCAAATTGATGATTTATGTAGAAAATGTTTGGCTTTTCCGGAAACTATAGAACATATTATATCGGGATGTTCTATATTAGCGCCGTCCGAGTATACATTTAGGCACAATCAGGTTTTAAAAATAATCCACCAAAGTTTGGTAATTAAACATAACTTGATTGACTGCCGTAATATAGTACCATATTATGAATATGAACCAAATTCATTTTTAGAAAATGAATTTTATAAAATATATTATGATAAAACTATACTAACAGACAGAACAATTAGTCATAATAGACCTGATATAGTTTTACATGACAAAATTAAAAAAATAACTTATATCATTGATGTAGCTATTCCAAATTCCTGTAATATTCAAAAAACTGTTTCTGAAAAAATTAGAAAATACACAGATTTAGGAAATGAGATTAAAAGAATTTAGCATTCTCGGAATATAAAAATATTACCATTTGTTATTTCGGCTACTGGCATTATACCTAGGTCTCTGATTCAAAATTTAGGCGTATTAGATTTGTCAAAGAATTTATACATAAAAATGCAAAAATCGGTAACTTTAAATACATGTAGGATTACAAAAGATTTTATAAATATTTATATTGAGGGATCAGTAGGATTTATAGGTTCAATTAGGAATTCCACAGAGCCGAACCCTCTGATATGAAAATATCTGGAGTCGGTGAATTATTTTCCCATCTGGTCTCTGGTAGGTTGACATGTTGTTCTTGTATTGTTTTGTAATTATAATACATATAGTGCAATTGCATAACGTGGATTGACCAGATGATCATTTGGGAAGTGTGTGAAAGGGTTTAGTTTTTCCTGTGGGGAAAATTAAACCCGGACATTTAAATCTGGTGCGTAATAAAATAAAGATAATAGAATTGTGAAATAGGAGTAACAACTCAGAATTTTGCATAATGCGGAAATATAATATTTGTTAGTACATATAATAAATATCATTAGGTATAATAAATACTTACCAAGGTATTTGTAGTTATATTATCGTAGAAATTTCCGCAAAGGAGTTCAACAAGAGTATAATTTTATTTATTTTACTCCCATTAAATATATTTTATTTATTTATTTATTAAAATACAATACAGAATATAGTATATTATATAAAGCATTGTACTCCCAAGAGTTAATAAACTCATTGCGGGAATGATACGCATTACATGAAACATATAGCTGTATGTATTAAGTGGACATATCATAGGACATACACAACATTATTATTTCAGATAGTCATTCATAAAATGAAGTTTGAGCATGTTAGTTTGGGTCTTTTTACATTGACTTGCACATTTGATCTCGTTGGGTAGTTGATTATATTTTGTGTAAGCTATGTATTCTAGGGATCTTAGTCCATATTTTGTTGATTTGATTTTTGGTATATGAAGTTTGTTGTGATTTCTTGTGTTGTGTTGGTGTACGTCGCAATTGTAATTGAGTTTAGTGTTGGAATGTGCCGAGTGTTGAATTACTTGTAATATAGTTTTTGTTATTTCAAAAGTGGGAATGGTGTTAAAAGGAAGTATTTGGGTGTTTCTGTAAATGTCTTTGACGTGTGTATCCCAAGGTAGACTGAATATATTTCGCAGGGCTCTATTTTGGATGACTTGGACTTCTGAAATCATTTTTTTTGTAGCAAATCCCCAGATTCCGGCAAGATATATTAGATGTGAGTGAATCATAGCATGGTAAATCGATCTTAATAGAGAAGGAGGAAGTAACCCGCGAAATCTATATAAAACACCAGTTATAGGAGTAATTTTGGATAGAACATGTTTAAATTGGTGATTCCATGTGAGTTGTGAATCAATGAAAAGGCCAAGATATTTTGTAACATCAGCTATATATATACTCGTAATCATACATTTATTTATTTTATGCAAAAGTTATATTCACGAACACAACGAGAACGAAACAAAGATTTTTTCAAAGCCGCAAATTTTAATAATAAATCGAACGTAATTAATAATCAAATTTAACTGATCGTCCCCATATTTAATTTACTTCATCTGCTAAAACTGTTTCCTCTCCCATCCCTACCTTCCCATCCTGTAATCATTTTATCTCTCTCTTTTCTATGTTATCTCTTTCTGTCACCAATAAGGTGTATTATTTTCTGTCTCCACATTTTTCACTCATTGTTTTATTATGAAAATACCCCTGCAATTAAAAAAATTTGCAAATTGCACAGATTGATACTTTTTCTCCACTGTGAGTAAGCAAGATGTGCCTTTTAAATTTAGACTTAAACGAACATGAATAATTGCAATTGAAACACGATAGTGGTTTTTCACCACTGTGAATCTTATGCTGCAATAAAACCGATCTAAACATAAGGGCATTCGGAGCAAGAGAACGGTTTTTTTCCACCGTGGGAAAAAAGCATGTGCCTATTTAAATTAGATTTTTATGAACAAGAATCGCTGCATTTTGGGCATAAGAATGGTTTTTCGCCACTATGAATCAAAATGTGTGGCTTCAAATGAGCCTTTCGTGAACACGAATAGTTGCACTCGGAACGCAAGAATGGTTTCTAGGACGAAACATTCGGCTCCTTACACTTGTAATTCTTTCTAGAATTACTTACATTCTCGCAATTCGTCTGAAGTAGATCTGGGTGCTTTGATTCTGTAAACAGGGAGAAGAAAAAATCAGATTGAAAACATAATCCGTAATTCGCTTCTTTTCTAGGGGGGTAATAATTTTGTTTTGAAGAGTTTTAATTTTCAATGTACATTTGTTGATTACAGTGTACAATGTACTTTTCTCTCCAGCACGACTATCTCGGAACATCGCCTTGTACCGCAGTGAGAGCTATGGATTGATACGTCCATCATTACTGGAGACACCGCACCCCAGATTCCTACGTAAGACACATACCTTTTTCCTTCCCAGAACTCCTCTTTTTTTACACTAACTCCACACAGGAGGCCCTGAGGAAAGTAATTTCCCTCAGGGCCTATGTCATCTTTGTAGATGCTGTGTGGAGGGTCTTTTTGAGGAAAGGAAGGAGTGAACATGGGTCTTTAAGATACCCATGTTGTAGGAGGGAGGAAACACAGAGGCCGGCAAATCGTTCCACAGCCGAGCCGTTGAACTCAAGAACGAGTCATAGAAACGACCCGTTCCTCATGTGAGTAATGTCAACCGTGTACAAATGTTGGGCGCGTGTTTGGCGTGTTTCCCGACTATGCACCGGTGACAATGATGCTCGTTCCTCTTCCTTTCCTCAAAAGAAACTGCACAGCGTCCCTAAAGACGACAAAGGCCTGGAAGAGAATTATTTTTGTCAGGGCCGACTGTGTGGATCTAACGTAAAAAAAACACAATTTACTTGCCAAAGATTACAATTTATTTTAGTATACTGGGAGCATTTTTAATTTAAAAAAACATAAATTCGAGTCAAATACGGCGTGAAACTAGCCTCTAGAGGTGTCGCTTAAAACCAAATAAAAAATATTCATTAAGGGGTAGTGAAAACACCGATTGGACAAAATTTATATTGTGGAGATTGTAAAACTTAAGTTGAGGCATCTGAGGAATTTGTATCTACAATAATAACACTTAAAATTCCCTAACTTAGAAAGTAGTTTATTATAGGTAGGTAGTTATATTAAATTAAACAAATAAGATCAAGAAGAAATGGGACAAACTGTGCACTAGTAAGTAAATAAGGCGAAGATTTGTTTCCCGTTCAAATCCATAGTTGTAAATGCCTGCTCTTTATAGCTTCCGTGACAGTTTTTCGCTAGTAGCGCGAATCTTTTGTATGTTGTAAGGTTTTTGTCTGAGGCCAACAGTTTGTAAATTGAATTAAATTAACAACAATTTGAAGAAATTTGTGTAAAATGGTTACTATAAATTAAAATCATATATTTGATAGTTATTTATGAAATAGCAAAACAAAAACAAAAATAAAAAAAAGAATAATGAAATAAAGTAATAAAATAATAATGATTTTTATTTATCAAACTATGTCGATGTATTGAAAATACGCAAGTGAAAAACAATCGTAGAAATTATCTTTAAGCTAATAAACCAAATTCCTTCACAGGAATACACAGATAGGGTTTATTTTCCGTATAAAACCATTTAAGTCGTACCGACCAATAAAAATAAGACAAAGATAGTACAACTTTACAACTGCAACTCACCTCACTGTGACAAGCTGGCTGCATTTTTCTTTTTCGAGACCAGAAGAGATTTTTTACCGTGTGAAAGCATGTGGTTCTTTAGTTGAGACTTTCGTGAACATGAGTAGTTACAGTCGGGGCACGAGAATGGTTTGATTTTAGTGTGAGTGAACATGTGATATTTTAAAAGCGACTTTAATGAGCATACGTAGCTACAGTGGGAACACGAGAATGGTTTTTCTCCACTGTGGGTCATCATGTGCTTCTTTAAGTTCGACTTTACGGTACAAGAATAGTTGCAAACTAAACACGGAAACGGTTTAACACTGCCGTGAGTCAACAAGTGCCTCTTCAAATCCGGCTGCCGAGAACAAGTATAGTTACATTCGGAACACACAAACGGTTTGACGCCAGTGTGAATAATCATGTGTCTCTGTAGATATATTGTCTTCTTACATGAATAATTGCACAGGGAACACGATAATGGTTTTTCATCACTGTGAGTTAAAGTGTGACTCTTTAAATTGGACTTGGATGAACAAGAATAGTCGCAGTCGGGACACGAGAATGGTTTTTCTCCAGTATGAGTTAGCGTGTGCCTCTTTAAATCTGAGCTCAGCAAACAAGAATAGCTGCACACAGAACAACAGAATGGTTTCACCCCACCGTGGGTCATTATATGCCTTTTTAAAGTCCACATATTGGCACACGAATAACTGCATTCGGTACACAAGAATGGTTTCGCAACCAATTCAACCAGCTTTGCGTGTTTTTCATTTTTGCTTGAATTGCCTCCATACTCGCTAAGCTTCTCAAGTTGCATCGTTTGATATGAATCTGCAAATAAAATAAAACATTCATATATTTCCACAGTTGTTGAAGATAGAATTATGTTGGGTCATTTTATTGTTAGAGCATCGATCATAAAATCACGATTTCATAGCGTTAATTACCTGAGAGGCTGTATATCTAGATCGCCTTCAGAAAGAATGATTTAAATATGTTCAAAGAGTAAATGCAAAATTTTAAATTCATATTTAAAAAAATATAAATACAGGTGTTCTTGCAATTCATTTGAAAAATAACACAGATTTTGAAAACACTCTGTCTTACCATCCTGTTCATCTATATCATCTGTATCCAGAATTTCACCTCCACCTTCTCCCCATATTTCTGGCTCCGTCTTTACGACGACACTATCCGGGTTAAGAAGATCCATGTAAATGCAATGAGAGTAATGTTGTGAATCTCACAATAACTTTGACCTGCAACAATATAAATAAGTAACAGTTCCTGTGCAGTCTTGACATTTGTAACAAAATCGTTAAAAATGAAAACTAACAAACGAAGGCATCTTAACGAACACATTTAAAAGCAAAAGAGAGAGAGAACACAGAAGGTCCACGGCGTCAAAGAAACTTCTTGAACCCTTTGGTATGAATGTAGCAAATTTGTGACTACAATCTTGCGATGACCTGGTCTTTGAGTCAAAAAATGGTTTTAAAAACTTTAAAACTGAAAACGTTTTTAGAAAACGCTTTCAATACAAAAAAAAACACGAAAAAACGAATCAAACACGACGTTAGCCAAAAACAGATAAAGTTGCTAATTGCCGGCCGGCGTAGTGAAACGTTGCCTGAAATGGCTTTAGCCGTGTTTGGTGACCAGATCTGAATAGCCAGGTACTTCCCCACCTTCCTCTTCCCTACCTCTTTCCCTTCTCACTACCTTCAGCCTCACAACACACTCCATTTTGGGGATGCCATAGTCTCACTGGCTCCAGAGGGGAGCAGTTGGGACTCTTGTGTGGTATTCATGTAAAAAAAAATGCGAGAATTAGAAGATTTTACATTCGCCCAGATGGTGGAAACCGTTCGTCCGAAGCGTTGGCTAAAGAAGGAGGTAGGTGGTAATATCCCACAAATAAGTCATGATAATACTTTTAGCCATGAAAATCTCAAATCACATCGAAATATTAAAAGGCATTATTTTTCCACTTACTGAAGTAGTGTTTCACATTACTATTAATTGTTTTAGTGTTTTTCGGTGAACACCATTTAATTTAAAAAATAATAAATTTAATAATGTTATTATCAAGTGCTGCAAGTATATTCGTATGTATTTTTGTTATTGATTTCATTGTTACCCAACTGATAGAAAGATTTAAAACTTAAAAGCTGTATTAACCGTGTCCATAATATAAGAAGTCAGGATTTGTTTCAGTGGAGAAATTCTGAGACTAACTACCATATATACTCCTCTTTGCTCAGAATACTAATAGAGGGAAATAATTATACCAATTCAGTGGACATTGACAATTTGTCAATAAACAAATACAAAATGTTGTTACTGAGGCAGTTCAGTTATGTTCAATAATTAATAAATTAATAAATGATTTTTACTATTAATATGTAAAAGCCCCTAAAAAGAGCGTTAGTAAATAAATAAATAAATTACGAAAATAAATTAAAAACAGACATTCTTAAGTTCATTGACCTCATTATGCTCACATATGTGACAGCAATAAGTAATACATTAATATAAGGATTACATTTATACATTTAGTCCTATGGGTCACAAAAATGTTAACAAGTTAAAACGAATCTACTTACATGTAGAGTATAGCGTGGGGTTTCAATATCGAGGAATTATAATTATGAGGAACATTAATTTTTGCCAAAACTTCAAGAGGCGCCTCTAAAAGCAGTGTTTTAAAAAATCTGTTGACAAATGCGTCTTGAATTTTGCAATAAACTCTAAACAAGCATGAAAAAACATACATGCAATTAT
The DNA here is from genome assembly GCA_929108145.2 of Limnephilus rhombicus. Taxonomy (NCBI): domain Eukaryota; kingdom Metazoa; phylum Arthropoda; class Insecta; order Trichoptera; family Limnephilidae; genus Limnephilus; species Limnephilus rhombicus. The sequence continues at coordinate 12,778,346 of OV815290.1, read as the reverse complement.
TAAAGAGGTAATATATAATATAAATAATAAACATATTCAGGTGGAGTGGATAACGAGGCCCTGTCGATGCCCTCTAGATGTCAGATTTTTCCAACATAGATAAAATAATTTGAAGATGAATCTTTTTTATATTCACCCCGCACGAATAAATTTGCAGTACCTACTTAAAAATAATTTCGTTTAAAGTTTGTCCGGCAAACGATATTTATTATTAATATTATGCATTATAGCACATGGTGAACTAATGGTGAATTGCTTCAAAAATATTATCCTTCCCCAAAATTACTATCCTTCTTATGTCTACTTAAAGACATGAAATATATTATATATGAAATATATTTTAGGTATTCCTGCGCAAAGGATTAAATACATAATGTGCCGTTTAAAAAAATGTGAAATCATCGATCGCAGGAAAAAATATTTTGTCAAATATAGGTAATATTCCCGGCCCAATAAATGAAAAAATTAAAAAAAGTAAAAGGGATATCTATGGCTTAATAATCTCATATCTTCGGCCATAAAACAAAAAAAAAACATGTGGTTGTCGACCGACCCACTTGGTTACGGGCATTATGTTTGGCATCTTGACCTGTTGAGAGATAAATTATCGCCTAACTATTGATTAGTACTCTGTAATTGGTGAAGTGAATGAAATAGGCGGCGTGCATAATTGTTTTGTAAAACAGAACAGAATCAGTGTTGAACAGAAAAGAACAAAATCATTGTTTTTATCAAAATGTTTTGCCCAGAAAGCGCGTTGCTCTCCCGTAAAGCGATCCATTTTTTTTTATTTTTTTTTTTTATTTTTTTTTATTTTTTTATTAGCAAAGTTTTTTTGGTACATTTACATATGGGTAAATACATAATAACAAAAAATGTAAGTAACAAAAAAAAATCCCACAAAGGCAAAGCCTGTGTGTGGGTATTATATTATGTGGATAACAGTGGTAGTTAAAATAAAATTATAAAAAAATAAAAAATATATATATAAGCATAGAGTCTACAGTGATCAACATGAATGACTTCGTAGGAGTTTAAAAATTTAAAAATATATGTAAGATAAACACACAAATTAAAATATATATGCATAGTGTCTACAGTGATCAACATGATTGACTTCATACGAGTATAAAAATTTAAAAATATATCTAAGATAATCACACATTTACACCCATAATTAAATACACATGTACATATATATATATATATATATATATATATATATATATATATATATATATATATACATATATATATTTCCTGTTTTTATTCTAAATATTCAGAAAGACTCCACATTTTAGAAGCTGATTGAATTACAGAAAAAACTTATTCAGTTCCAAATTATTTTTTACCCAGATTTTAACATTTTTTTTAAGTACGTTCAGATTTTGATCCTTGCTGATGGAGTGGGGTATGGAATTGAATAGTTTTGGGGCAATGTAGGTAATGTGTCTTTGGGCCAGTCTGGTTTTGCAGTGAGGCACTGTGTACACGCACGTGTTATATCTCTGGCTAGAACGATATGTGTTTTTATTGAAATTGTTTGGACGTGTAAAAATATATTTGAGACATTGGATACAGTAGATCCGCCTTAGTTCTAGTATTTCAGTTTCTTGAAATAGCTGATTGGTAGGATACATCTTGGACTTCTGGTACATTACCTTAATGATGGACTTCTGAGCAATTTCCAATGGTTTTATATGGTTATTGTATGTTCCTCCCCAGGAGATTATTCCATAGGAAATGGACGAAAGCACCAATGCATCATAAACAAGTTTCATGGTTCTTGTATTGACGATATTGCTCATACGTTTGAATATATAATTTAAGTATCTCAGTTTATTTACAGTTTTTTCTACATGGTAAGTCCATTTGAGTTGGCTGTCAATAGTTACACCTAAGTACTTGATATATTTTCCTAATTTTACATCTTCGCAGTTTGTGCATGTCGCAAAGTTACAATTAACATTATGGAACTTCAAGTTAAGATTATTTTTAGGGGATGACTTTTGGGAATTATAAAAGGGAATAAAAATAGTTTTATCATAATTTAGGCTAAGAAGATTTCTATCTAGCCAATCTTTGACTATTGCAATGCATTTGTTGGCTTTACTGATTGTATCTTCCCAAGTTTTACCTTGTACTGTGATTGCAGTGTCATCGGCAAAAGAGAGAATTTTACCTGGTATTACAATATTGCAAAGGTCATTGATGTAGATTAGAAAGAGAAGTGGTCCTAAGACAGTTACTTGAGGAATACCATGTTTTGCTAGACCATAAGTGCTTAAGCTTGATCCTATTTTTGTGCGTTGTTGGCGATTTAATATATAGCTTTTTAATAACATGAGACTTTTGTTTTTAATTCCAATGTTAAAGATTTTCTTTAATAGAATTCTATGGTTGACTGTGTCGAACGCTTTCTTTAGGTCCAAGAAGATGGTTAGAGATTTAGTGTTAGAGTCTAGATTGGAATATATGTTTTTGGTTAAACTAAATACAGCGTCGTCGGTGCACAGGTTAGTTCTAAAACCATATTGATTAGCTGAGAGGATTGCCTTGGATTCTAAAAAGTTCATAATTTGTCGTTTTAAACACTTTTCGAAGATCTTGGATAATTGTGAAGTTAAAGTTATTGGTCTGTAGTTGTCTGTTTTACATTGGGATCCGGATTTATGTATTGGAATAATGTGAGCGAGTTTAAAATTATTGGGGTAAATGCTGTGTTTGATGCAGTTATTGAAAATGTGATGTAATGGAATGATAATATGTTTTTTAATTGATTTGATGGTGGTATTGCTTATGTTATCTGGGCCATTTGCAGACTTCTCTTTAAGGTTGTCAATTTGTCTTGAGATTTCAAGTTCTGTTATTTCTTTGAAAGTAGAAAGCTCAGAGGTAGTATCATTAGACTCTGAAAGGTCGGGAGGAATTTGATTCGAGTAAATACTAAGACTCGGGTTATTATCTATTAGGGTTGAGGCAATGTTTGTAAAGAAGTGATTGAAATTATTTGCGATGCTCTCAGCGTCTTCAATGGTGGTGTTATTATCAGTAATGATTTTTTGGGGAATTTTATCAACCTTTTGATTCCTATTTGAAATTTCATTTATTACGTGCCATGTTTTTTTTGAGTCGTTGTGAGCATTATGTAGTTGTGTAGAGTAGTATTGTTGTTTTCGTTTTTTTATGATTGTGTTTAGGTAGTTTCTAAATAAAATGTATTCATTACGTTTGGTGTGGATCTGTGCTTCGTTTTTGGTTGTGCAATGATTTTCAAGATTTTTGTAGATTTTGAAAAGTTTGTTTCTGTGTTGTATTGAAATTATCAGTCCACGTGTAATCCACGGCTTTATGTGCTTGTGTTTACTTTTTGGTGGTGTTATTTGTTCTTGACTTTTTAGAATATGTTTTTGAAGTACTTCGTAAAAGGTATTCAAAGTTGAATTTGGGTCATCATTAGATAGTACCGCGATCCACGATTCTTCGTTCAGTAAGTTATTTAGAGTTGAGTAGTTGATTTTAGTAATTGTTTTGTTAAAATTATTTGGATCAGCGGAGATCCATGAGATCGATGAGGGCAAGGTTGGAGTATGGTGGCCGTAGAAGGTAGGATAGTGGTCAGTTATGTCAATTTTTAGTGTAGCGGATTTATATTGGTAATTTTTGTTTGATTTTAGGAATATATGATCAAGGCATGTATCATTAGGATGATTAGGTCTGGTGGTGTTATTTATGTACGATAGATATCCTGTGGAATGCATAACATTTAGATATTCGTTCGCGGCCGGATTTAGTAAGGCGTTTTGAATATTTATATTAATATCACCCAAAAAAAATGCAAAATCGAAATGGTTAGAGTTATTGTTTTTAATAAAAGTTTTAATTTCTTGAGTAAACAGGTTTGTAGATAAAGAGGGTGACCGGTATGCCATCAAAATAGAGTATTTTTTCCCTTTGGAGGTAAAAGTTGCGTGGGCAGCATTGGAATATTTGAAGTTTGGGTTTTCTATATTGATGTTGGATATGGAGTGTACATTGTAAAATATGGTTATGCCATCATGAGAGGTATGTCTAGTCGGAATTGAAAAGGTAGTATAGTTCGGTAAGTTGAACGGAACGCATTCGCGCATTTGTGTTTCAGTGAGTGCTATAAAATCTATTTGGAAGGATAAAGAATTTAAAAGGATACAGAAGTCATCAAAATGTTTCCTAATACTTCTAATGTTCATGTTTAGTATGTTGAACGATGTATTGTTGAATAATGTGTTGACATCTTCGAAATTGTCACATTCATGAGTTTCAGGGATGGTGTTTTCTTCAGAAGGGGCCATTTTTATTAAGTCCGGATGGTCATCTTTGAAGATACAAAAGGGAGTCCAGGTTATTGAAGTGGTATGTCGCTTGCGTCTCTGACATGTATAATTGGAGTATCCTTGTTTTTGCGTAGAAGGACATTGCCGTTCTTCGTCCAAGCATATTGGTAACCCATCGCCTTTGTTGCTCTCGCTAGCCAGAGCAGTTGTTTATTTTGTGGCGTTAACTTTTCGTTAATGTAGATGGGGTTTTCAGAATTGGAGTGGTTAATGTCCTTGGCGGAGAAATATCCCGCCTTCTTTTTTTGGGAGATGATCTTGTCTTTTGCTTCTTTCGTGGCCATCTTTATTGTTATGCATTTTTTTAGGGCGTTAGTGTAGGAATTTATTATGGTATTGTTTTCAAGTAGGTCTTCACACCCTATTTTTTTAAAGATGCGTTCTATCGCGATTTTAGGATTTTCTTCTTTCCTTGATTCAATTCCATTGATTTCAAGTGATGTATCAAGGGAATTTTGCAGAGATTGGTTTACAACATATTTTAAATTTTTATTTTCTTTTTCAACTTCTTTAATTTTTTTGTGGAGTTTAATTCTCTCCACCTCATAATCGTCGATTTTTAATGAAAGAAAGTCGATGGTCTTGGTGAGTTCGCTCAATTGGTTCTTAATGTTTTTTACGTCTTTCAATTCAGTAGAGAATTTTTTTTCTATGATTTCTGACATTTCTTTCTTTATGGTGTCGATGTTTTTTTGGTTTTCAATACTTTGATTTTCTATTTGAGATATTATTTCTTTTTTTATTACGTCCATTTTTTTTTCTAGGAAATGGATGATTTTGTCTTCATTTTCCAAAGAAGTTGTCTTGCCTCTGGTGCTTGCCATTGTGGATTTTTTGGTGCTAATTTATTGTCAAATTTGATTATTTGTAATTTTCAGACGGGTTTCCCAAATATCACACTTTATAATACGGTTAAAATGAGATTTTGTTTACGTTTGGTTAATAGTACTGGAAAGAATTGATAGATGGCGCTAATTGGTATTATTAATGTTAGCTTGGTGTTTATGCTAAGAGATGGCACTGCAGTGTTTTATAAATCGTTTTTGGTTTTCAATAATAATTTAGAACTTAATTAATGGATTAAATAATAATTAATTTTGAGGGAGCTCACTTAATTAATGGCTTAAATAATAATTAATTTTGAGGGAGTTCACTTTCGTTTCCTTCGGCTTTTTTGTTAGTAATGATTTGACAACTTGTCGCAAAATATCACAGAACCACGGCGATTAACATGAAATTGTGTTTATTTTATTTTTAATCACTTTTTGGGCACTGTATTTAGTCAAAGGATATTGTTAAATTATATATTTTAATTAGGATTTCCCAAATATGACACGTTATGCTTAGTTTTCTATATTTTTATGGGAGCGTAATTTGGACTTGTTCACTGTTTGACGTTTAGGTAAATTGGTTCATTATGACTAAATTTCCAAGAAGCGAGGAATTACGCATCAGTGACCCCTCTCTCCTTCCCCGTTCGGAATCGCCGCTAGCACTATTACAAAAGTGCACATGTTTATGGCCCACCCTATAATGAGCGTATTTTGAAAACAAAAGCAAAATTTTATGATGAGCGGTACAGTAGTACAAGCATTTGATCAGAATATTTATCTTCCTAAATGTGAGTCGTTCATCGGTAAGAGAATGATTGATGTGTAAGGATTAGAATAATGTCAAGGCATCAGCGTTCTTCCTCTGCTTCTCCTGCCTTCCAATTTGCAATGAGACCATGAGTTTTCCTGGTTCAATCCATGTGTCCAAAATATCTTCGGGTATGTCATACGCAGCCAGTTATTTGCCTATTGGTGCAAGATTTTTTTTTACATTGGCTCCACATAGGAGGCCCTGAAGAAAATAATTTCCATCGGGGCCTAAGACATCTGAGATGCAGTGCGTAGGATCTTTTGAGGAGATGAAGGAATGAACATTGGTCTTGAAGAGATCCATGTTGTAGGAAGGAGGAAACACAGAGGCCGGCAAATTGTTCCACAGCCGAGCTATTGAGCTCAAGAACGAGACGAAGAAGCTACCCGTTTTTATGTGACAAATTTCAATCTTGTATACATGTTGAGCGTGCGTTTGGCATGTTTCGAGGCCATGCACCGGTGCCGAAGGGATCAATGACGCTAGTTCCTCGGAGCATCTTCCATTGCAATCCAGTAGAACAAGGACAGCATTCTCACCAGCCGCCTTTGCTCTAAAGATTGCAATTCGCCTGTTAAGGTATGGTAATCTATCAAACGGACCACCCGTTTCTGCAGAGTCGAGGGTATTTTCAGGTATTTTGGAGCTTCAGAACAGAGGTTGCCATATTCAACCGTGGGGCGCACTTGTGATTTGTACAGAGTTAGCAATTGTACTATCTTCAGTACCTATGGGCCCTGTACAGTACGCCTAGTTTTTGGGAGATTAATTTATGTAATTCTGGCTTCAATGGATTCCACATACTTTAGCTGGTCACTTATAGTTACACCACGCATATCAATGGAGGGCCTGTTGCTCTGTTGGGAAGATTACCTCTGTTGAAGGAGACTAAATTTTCATTTCGATGGTTGACTTGGTTTTTCCAGAATGCATTTATAAGTGCGCCTCGCTGTCATAGAAAGCAAGACCAATTTTAAATTTACTATTTAATTGTTTTACCATTGCATCAGAGTTTATTCTTTTAAATCAATTTATTTATTAGTGATAACATATCACAAAATTATTACATAACATTTATAATACATAACTCCCAATGAGTAAACATTATACAACTGAATGAAAATTATTATTACATAAGAATATTAATTTAAAGGATAGTTCAATGAGCAGTATATAGATTTTAAACCAGACTAGGCACATTTGATACAATTAGAAGAATATACAAGAGTTACAAAGAAATACAGCTAAATTCGACACTGGTTAATAAAGCTGTTGAGAAAATATCCCTTTAGAACCTTCGCCAGTACCTTTTTGGTTGATGCTGGAAGTTTTAAGTCATTAGGTCCCAATTTGGGAGGCGGGAATGGGTACCGCCGCCCCGGGAACCTTTATTGGATAACCAACACCTCTGCCATAGGTCACCCCAAGTGGTTCGCTACGTTTGGTGATTTAGCAGGGGTGCCCGGGTTCATGGGGTGAGGTTTGTCTAGGTCTTGGAGGCGGATGACCAGGACATACTGAACACCAGATTCCTACCCACCCCTTAAACCCTTTTCCTTCCCAGAACTCTCCTCTCCTTCCTTTTCCCTAAAAAAATCCCTCCACATAGCATCCTTAAAGATGAAATAGGCCCTGAGGGAAATTATTTTCCTCAGGGCCTCCTGTGTGGAGCTCATGTAAAAAAAAATAATTAGGTAATGCTTTGTCTTGCGTCTGTGCGACATATTCCAAATTTTATCGTGTTAGTAGATGACGATAGGTGTATTCGATTTTGTGATCATATTTTGTGCTGGTGTATATTGGAATTATAGGCTGTTTTAGTGTTGGTGTATGAGGAGTGTTGAATTATTTGTATTATGGCAGTAGTGATGCTGTATTTTAGCAGAATCATGAAGGGAAGTATTTGTGCCAGTGAGTATATATCTTTGACATGTGTATCCCATGGCAGATGGTAAACATTCCTTATCGCTCTATTTTGATGACTTGTATTTCGGATATTTATTTATTTCTTGGTAACTTTTGCTATATTTTATTCAGTTTGCCACACACTCTGAGTAAACATCACGCACATCCAGTGCGAACTTCATGAATATAATAAATAAATAATAAATAAAAATAAATAAGTGTTTATTCCAGTATGTGGGGAGGAGAGTGCAATCCCACACATTCCATAAGGGTAATATACACATACATGTACAAAGTGTTTGAAAGGAAAAAAAGAAAAAGAAGGTGGATATGAATGTACACGAAACAAAAAAAGATAATAAGCTAATAATAGTAAAAGGAAAAACAAAAGAAATAATAATATTAAGCTTTCAGGATTCTGTGAGCACGTAAGGAGCCAGTATTTTTCTCCAGTGTGCATCAATACTGGATGATGGACTGAGGCGGGCTTCCATGACGAGGATGTTTCCAGAGCTGGTTATCCTTTCCCTAATTCCTGCCACCCTGGATCTAATAAGGGCTGCAAAGTCAGGAACTCGCCCCTCCGTGAACATCCGGGAAGCGCTGCAATATCTGGGGAGACCAAACATTATGCGGAAGGCGTTGTTATACTGAACCCGAAGTCTTTCTATACTACTCTTCTTGTAGTTTGCCCAGAGTTCACACGTATACAGTGTTGCGCAGAAGGAAAGGAAGAGCGTCCTTTTTACAGCAGTACTGCAAAGGCGGAATCTTCTACTGAGCATGTTAGCTTTTACACTGAGAGCTCTTCTTTGCCTATCGATGTCGTCATCATAAATCAAACAGGAATAGAATAATTGTATTTTTTCTCAAGTCATCATCAAGAATTCGTGACGTTCGAGAACCATTTGACACGATTAAGTGAATAGAATACTTGAAACGCATCATGCAAGAGACAGATTAACAAAAGAGTGTGTACGGGACGTATGAACGTGAATAAAGCAATTTGTGAGTGATAAGACAGATGTGGCTGTCTATCCTCTCTGTCTACACTTTTTTTTTACATGAGCTCCACCCAGGAGGCCATAAGGAAAATAATTTTCCTCAAAGCCTATGTCATCTTTGGGGATGCTGTGGGGAGGGTTGCGGGGAACAGCGTGATATTTTCTTAGTTAATAAGTCATTAACTCGAATAGTAGCAGTCAGGACATGAGATTAGTTTTTTGTAAACTGTGAATAAGCGTGTGCGTTGTTAAGTGAGACTTAAATTATTTTTTGCGTTTGGAAAACGAACCCAATTTTTTTCCACTGTGAGTAAGCAAGTGTCTCTTCAAGTACAACTTTCGAGAACATACGAAATTACAGCCCGAACAGGAGAACTGCTTATCCACGCCATGCGTCATCATATGCCTCTTCAAATGCGACTTAAGTGAACACACGTATGCACAGTCAGGACATGAGAATGGTTTTTCTCCACTGTGAGTTCGCATGTGAATCTTTATGTAGGATCCTGTTGAGCATGAATAGTTGCAGACTGGACACATAAATGGTTTTTCACCGCTGTGAGTCATTATGTGCCTCTTTAAATACGAACTTCGCGAGCACACGTAGTTGCAGTCGGAACATGAGAATGGTTTTTCCCCACTGTGAGATCGCATGTGAATCGTTAAATACGATTTTGATGAACCAGAATAGTTACATTCAGAACACGGGAATGGTTTTTCTCCGCTGTGCGTTCGTAAGTGTATCTTTAAATGCGACATTTGTGACGCTGCAAAGTTGCAGTCGGGACAAGAGAATCGCTTTTCTCCGCTGTGAGTCATCATGTGCCTCTTCAAATGCGATCCTCGTGAGCACACGTAGCTGCAATCGGAACACGAGAATGGTTTCAATGACGAAAAAACCACTTCTTTTTGCGGGTATTTCTTGCTTAAATCACTTTCTGGTTGGCAAAGATTACTATACTCCATTGCATTGAATGTAGCTGTAATAAAAAAAATACAGAAATTAGTGATGTCCGTATATCATGTATAGTAATTTCTTCTGTGAGAGAATTCAAATTCGGATTACAAAGAACCTGAAAATATTTATAAAATCCCTACTATCATTATTAGAAGCAAAATATATTTATTGTGAATTTTGGAAGACTTAGCTAGCCTTAGGAAACCGACGTATTTGTCCACTCGGGCACTAACCGGTGATAGATTTGTTTAATATGCCAATGAGTTATGCAGAATAGAAATTGGTCCAATTGAGGAGAACTGTTTAAAACGATTTATTTAGAGTTGTATCCCTCTGAATTGCTATTGTCAATATCTTTTCATGATACTGGCAGGATAGTTAAATGACAGGATGTGTAAATGAACTCTTAAAATGAAATCGTCCTCTTTCTTCTCACGCGTCTCCGATCAAAACGAGACATAAGGCACTGGAACGATGATGTCACGTACTACCCCTCGGTGGTTTTAGTTTGATAGCTGAAAGTATCAAATTGTATTGATTCTTTCATATAAATTTTATTGGTAGTTAAATTACATACCTATTAAATTTTATTTCACTCTCTTGTAAGATATGTATAAGTCTCACTTATCCACCACACAGTTTGAGAATGTATATGAATACGTAAAACCCTTTAACGAACGTAAATAAATAAGTAGAGAGTGAAATACAGAGGTCCGAATCGTTTTTTTTTTTTAATATTGAGATTTTACGAAGAATCTAATTATAAAATGTTAACTTTAAGGCGTGGTGTAGATACCCGATCAAAAAGAAGAAGATGGAGAGATATGTAAAAAACAGATGTTAGAGAGAGTGCGCTTATATTGAAAACGATAGTATTTAAGCGTAAATTGTGAAAACGTTTAATAAAACACGACTCGCTTAAAATAGAGCAAATTCTCGTGGGGAATTTCTAAAATAGGATTTAAATTTGATGTAGGTATATTAATGTTTAAAATAGAATGTGAATTTTTTTCATACATATAACTTGTAAAATAACTGAAAAAAAGTGTTTATAATAATTTTCGGAGCATACTCTGCGATTTTTTTCTATCGAGGGAATTTCATATAATTGCCGTTTCGGCGTGGGCAATGTATAGGTAAGTATTATCTTCAAGAATAACATATATTTTTTAAGTTATCCCTTTAGTTCATTCAAAGAGGTTCAAGTTATGAACTGGCAAGCAAAACATTGTTCTTCTCTCTATCGAGGCGTTAGATCAAATCTCTCAGGGGTATTTCAAATACTTATTCTGTAATCAGATAAGTTTATTTCAAAATCTGTATCCAGAAATTTACCTCCGCTTTTTGCTCCAGCTCCAAGATTCGCATTGGAAGTGACACTATCTGGGTAGGGAAGATCCATGGTACAGCTATGAGAGTCAAGCTTAGGTGCTCACATGAAAGTGGACCTGCAAATTAACTTTTATAAGCCACCGGTAATCGGTTTTAGTAATCGGAAATCAGTAGGCACAGCAAGTTTATTTTTAATTTTAACAGGTTCCTACAAATAATAATTACAAAAAGATGCATATATCACAAATCTTCCTCTTCCACACCTTTCTCTTTCCCACCTCCTTCCCCTCCCCGCTACCTCCAGCCTCACATCATACCCCGATTGGGGATGCCATAGTCTCACTGGCTCCAGACGGGAACAGCTAAGGCTCTTGTGAGGTATTCATATAAAAAAATAACGCAAAAAAGAATAAGCAGGAAAAATTTACAGTTACAAAAAAATCGTACAGCATTTTAGGAACATATCGCCACTATTCACTCCACTACGATTCATGTACTTGGTGAGTCGTGGCACTAGATTGAGCGAGTTTTTTTGGGTGAAGTGCAGATCCTGCCAATGTCAGGAAATTTGTTAAAAAGGCACTTTCTAGATGACAAAAGTGTGGAGAAGCTGAATAAAAAAAAATTAAGGCGCGCTCGGCAAAATTGAGGAAGATACAGCCGTTCAAAGTATAAATAAAATCTCACTTCACGAACCGATACTGTCAGTCCGCCCGCCATTTTGTCACTAACCTAAGAAAAGAAAGTGCCCCTTTATAACGCCTACTCGCGTCAAGGCAAGAAAAACATCCCAGTTTTCAAGTAGTTTAGCGGCTGCGCTAGGTTTGTGTAACATGGTTTGTGATTCAAAAGAAAGTGCCCCTTTATAACGCCCACTCGCGTCAAGGCAAGAAAAAAAAATCCCAGTTTTCAAGTAGTTTAGCGGCTACGCTAGGTTTGTGTAACATGGTTTGTGATTCTGGCGTATAATCTCACAAGACGAAAGCTAATTTTAATTTTACGTAATCGAAATTAAGAATGAAATATTTTCCACTTCCCCCAATGCAAATAGTTGCCTTTTAATGTAATTAAGGTGAATCAACAAAACAGTGACAAAATGGCGTAGTATCGGTTCACGAAGAGAAATTTTATTTATACTTTAAACGGCTGTACCTCCCTCAATTTTGCCGAGCGCGCCTTAATTTTTTTTTATTCAGCTTCTCCACACTTTTCTCATCTAGAAAGTGCCTTTTTATTAAATTCCCAGACATTGGCAAGATCTGCATTTCACCCAAAAAAACTCGCTTACCAGAGTCTTTAGGATTCAAATTGCAATGAGTTTTGATAACGACGAATGAATTTTATAGAAAGCTTAGTTCTTACCAACATACCATTAAAACTACAACAAACAGTCCTGCAATTGAAACACAGCGTTTTGAACGAAGGTGTCATTTTTGTGGTCCTGGAAGTAAATACTTCTAGTTTTCAAGTTAAATTCAAATAAAATGGACATCTTAAACAAAATTTTTACTGCGTTAAGTCATAAAAGGGTGTATTAAGTAGCTTTTTTATAGTATTATTTCAGAAAACTTGGCAACGATGATTGTTTAGAGATGTCAAAATTTTCGCCATAGATAAAATGCATCTTCAAATTCTTCAAAACTATCATAAGAGAAATTTTAAATCGGTACCTACTTTTAAATAATTATTGGAATTTTGCTTGTTTACCTGTTCACAAACCTCGCCTTAAAAGCAAAACACACGCAGTTTCTATCGTAAATTTTCTTTCTGGGTAAGCGTTTTGTATAGAACATTGTTACGCACCAGATTTAAATGTCCGGGTTTAATTTTCCCCACAGGAAAAACTAAACCCTTTCACACACTTCCCAAATGATCATCTGGTCAATCCACGTTATGCAATTGCACTAAGATGGAAAGATGGACTCTCCGAACCTTTCCTCCTGAAGAGCGGCGTTAGACAGGGAGGATGCATGTCCCCGATATTGTTCAACCTGTACATGGACGAACTCACCGACAGGCTAAACAATGCAGGGGTAGGCTGCCAAATTGGAGGACAGTTTCTGAACAACATCAGTTATGCGGACGACATGGTATTGATGGCACCATCCATAAGGGGCCTACGTATTCTTTTAAAGATCTGCGAAGAGTTTGCTGAAGAAACAAACATGCAATACAACCCCACTAAAACGGCTCTACTGGTCGTAAGATATGGACAAGGACCAAAAAATATTCCTCCAGCTACCCTGAATGGTGTGAACCTGCAGGTGACTGAAGGAACTAAATACCTTGGACACATAATCACCAGTAATCTGATGGACGATGACGACATCGATAGGCAAAGAAGAGCTCTAAGTGTAAAAGCTAACATGCTCAGTAGAAGATTCCGCCTTTGCAGTACTGCTGTAAAAAGGACGCTCTTCCTTTCCTTCTGCGCAACACTGTATACGTGTGAACTCTGGGCAAACTACAAAAAGAGTAGTATAGAAAGACTTCGGGTTCAGTATAACAACGCCTTCCGCATAATGTTTGGTCTCCCCAGATATTGCAGCGCTTCCCGGATGTTCACGGAGGGGCGAGTTCCTGGCTTTGCAGCCCTTATTAGATCCAGGGTGGCAGGAATTAGGGAAAGGATAACCAGCTCTGGAAACATCCTCGTCATGGAAGCCCGCCTCAGTCCATCATCCAGTATTGATGCACACTGGAGAAAAATACTGGCTCCTTACGTGCTCACAGAATCCTGAAAGCTTAATATTATTATTTCATTTGTTTTTCCGGTAATTATCGGTTCGGACTGGCCACGCTTATTACGAATAATTTTTAGAAAAAAACTTTAGATTCGCCTTAATTACTATAAAAGGAAACTTTTTGGCTTTGGGGCGGCGGAAAATAATGCATTTTAATTTTCAATTGCATAAAACCAAAATTCACTTCGCGAACCGACGCAGCGAAAATCCGCGGCCGTAGCTGTCACTTGCTGCCCTGTTATGGACTGTAGCTGACTTCGTGGGATACCTACATGAAATACCGCGAATCACAAACCATGTTACACAAACCTAGCGTAGCCGCTAAGCCACTTGAAAACTGGGATGTTTTTCTTGCGTTGACGCGAGTAGGCGTTATAAAGGGGCACTTTCTTTTGTATCACAAACCATGTTACACAAACAAGCCCGCTAGACAAATTTCGTAATTACGCGCCTTATCCCATGAAGTCGGCTACAGTCGTATTAGCTCTTGTTAATTTATCAAGGATACCAACATCACAGAGACATTTACGGCCGCGGATTTTCGCTCTGTCAGTCGCGAAGCGAATTTTGGTTTTATGCAATTGAAAATTAAAATGCATTATTTTCCGCCGCCCCAAAGCCAAAAAGTTTCCTTTTATAGTAATTAAGGCGAATCTAAAGTTTTTTTCTAAAAATTATTCGTAATAAGCGTGGCCAGTCCGAACCGATATTTACCGTTTTTCCTTTTACTACTATTAGCTTATTATCTTTTTTTTTGTTTCGTGTACATTCATATCCACCTTCTTTTTCTTTTTTTCCTTTCAAATACTTTGTACCTGTATGTGTATATTACCCTTATGGAATGTGTGGGATTGCACTCTCCTCCCCACATACTGGAATAAACACTTATTTATTTATTTATTTTATTTACTATATGTATTATAATTAAAAAACAATACAAGAACAACATGTCAACCTACCAGAGACCAGATGGGAAAATAATTCACCGACTCCAGATATTTTCATATCAGAGGGTTCGGCTCTGTGGAATTCCTAATTGAACCTATAAATCCTACTGATCCCTCAATATAAATATTTAAAAAAATTAAGAGTAAGTGTTTTTATATGTGAATTATTAATATTTATATTGACCGGTCAGTGGCTGAATTAGCATCCCGTTTGGGTCCCACCCAGGCCTCGTGTGTTCAATTCCTCGGCTGGCTAAATCCTCCATCACAACACAAGCATCATTTTTCGCTTACTGTGGTGTTAGCAATAACAATAATTAATTGCAAAAAATGTTCGATTATTATAATATACTTGCGATTACCCGGCACGTGTTGCAATGCCACGTAAATAAAGAAATTGTTTCACCCTGCATGTCCGTTCCCATGCGTCCCTGTTCCCGTTTCCGCCCCCATTCCCCTCCGGCGTCCCCTTTTCCTCCCGCGTTCCCCGTCTTCCGCCTTCTGATAAATCCCAACATCTTCATGCCTTTGTTAAGACGGGTCCATTGCGCAGGCAAACTCCAGACTATGGCCAGACGTTTGCTTTGACAGTCCCATAACACACATTCAAAGTCATAAAATTTTGTAGTGTTTGAGTCAGTGTTCGGCGTTTGAAGGTCATTTCGGCGCTTGGAGGACTTTCAAACAATTAATTAGGGTGAAGTTCGCGCAGTTCACACAATTTGACAACTGGTCTGGAATACGGACGTCCACGCGTACGCAATACTTGACGTTTGGCGTTTATTGCATGTCCTAAGTTACTATTGAATTTGAGATGCACAGATATTTTAATAGATATTTATTTATTAGGAAATATTTCCAACTAATATCGATTACTATTGAATTTAGAGTGCGTGAATAATTACGTAGCATCAAAAATAGAATAAATTTAAATTGGTCAATTTCTTTCGTGTCTCTGAAACCGATTTATAAATTAATAGACTTTATTTACAAGTGAGTTCACGAAAGAAATAATCATCCATTACGACAGTGTGTTTATTTAAAATCATAAATAATAATTTTGGGTCCGCGCAGTTGATAACCAAAAAACTTGAAGTTTGACGTTTATCGTTTACGTAAATGTTAAAATGCGTTCGATGTGGAAAAGATGCTACACCAGGAAGAAAACACAGACATTTATTTATCAGGAAAGATTTCCGACAAATATCGATTAGGTTAGATTGCACCAATAACATTATATAATAACGTCATTGTATTGCACGACCTAAAGATACTAGAATTTAGAGTGCGTAAACATTTACGTCAAAAACAGAATAATTAAAAATATTTGATATTATATTATAATTTTATTATCAAATATTTTGATTATTATATTATATTTAGGTTTAATAATATTTTAAACTCGAGATTATGCTCGCTCATGGCACATAACCATAAAAGGCCATTCCGTTGTCCCCACACACGACCGCATCGCGTATCTTCTGTCAAAAAATGAATTCTCCCCCCCGCAAACCCCCGCCTGCCTTCCCGCTTCACCCGAGATGGGATGTTTAAGTTTTGATTTTGTTTTGTTTTCCGCAGAACACGGGAAGCTCAAACACTACAAAAATTGTCAAACATTTATGACCTTCAATGTTTTGACCTTGACTATCAAAGCAAAAGTCTGGCGTTTTCCCGCCCAATGGACCCGACTTTAAGTCGGGTCCATTGCGCGAGCAAACGCTAGACTTTTGCTTTGACAGTCAAGGTCAACAACATGCAAGGTCATAAATGTTTGACAATTTTTGTAGTGTTTGAGCTTCCCGTGTTCGGCGGAAAACAAAACAAAAACAAAACTTAAACATCCCATCCCTGGTGAAGCAGGAAGGCAGGCCGGCGGGGGAGAGAATTCATTTTTTGACAGAAGATACGCGATGCGGTCGTGTATGGGGAAAAACGGAATTGCCTTTTATGGTTATGTATATTGTATGTGCTATGAGCGAGCATAATCACGAGTTTAAAATATTATTTTACCTAAATATAATATAATAATCAAAATATTTGATAATAAAATTATAATATAATATCAAATATTTATTATAATTATTCTGTTTTTGACGTAAATGTTTACGCACTCTAAATTCTAGTAACTTTAGGTCGTGCAATACAATGACGTAATTATATAATGTTATTGGTGCAATAATCGAAATTTGTCGGAAATCTTTCCTGATAAATAAATATCTGTGTTTTCTTTCTGGTGTAGCATCTTTTCCACGTCGAACTCATTTTAACATTTACGTAAACGATAAACGTCAAACGTCAAGTTTTTTGGTTATCAACTGCGCGGATCTAATAATCATTAAGGATTTTAAATAAACACACTGTTGTAATCGATGATTATTTCTTTCGTGAACTCACTTGTAAATAAAGTCTATTAATTTATAAATCGGTTTCAGAGACACGGGAGAAATTGACCAATTTAATTTTATTCTATTTTTGATGCTACGTAATTATTCACGCACTCTAAATTCAATAGTAATCGATATTAGTTGGAAATCTTTCCTGATAAATAAATATCTATTAAAATAACTGTCCTTTCTTCCTGATGCATCTCAAATTCAAAAGTAACTTAGGACATGCAATAAACGCCAAACGTCGAGTAGGTATTGCGTACGCGTGGACGTCCGTATTCCAGACCAGTTGTCAAATTGTGTGGACTGCGCGAACTTCACCCTAATATTACAAAAAATGTTGGTGTAAAATGTGTGAAGGTCATTGAATGCCCTTCAAACAATTATTAATGTTTGAAGGTCATTGAAGGACTTTCAAATAATTTACACCAATATTTGGTAGCTGTAGTCAAGGCTTTCGATATTATTTGTTGTTTGTGATTTATAAAATTTTGTTAGGTGTCACACTTAATTCCAAGAACAGATATTCGTTAACTTTTTCTAAAATTATGTCGGATAATCGGTAGGGTTTTATTTTGTTGAATAACTAAATTTGTTTTAAATTCATTAATGTGGCATAAGACTTGGCAAACCATAAAATTTTAACATATTTAAATATTTCTCATCTTTTTTATAGTTATTTTGACGTCTACGCCGGGTAGGTAATCATTTAAAAAAGAATTTTCAACTATAAAGCAAATATTTTGTATCTAATTAAATGAAGACAATATTAGCGAAACTCAATTGAAAATCTGGAGACAGAAAAAAACATAAAAATGATATTGGGACTCCACTGGGACTCGAGCTAATACATTTTTCTGATTTTTCTGTCTCCAGATTTTCGATTGAGTTTCGCTAATATTGTCTTTTAAATAATTTGAGATTTTACTCATAAAGTTAAAAATTAAAAACAAATATTTTGTACTCTGGCAGCACTGATCTGCAATTGTATACGTCAGGGCTGCGTGGAATTTTATCTATGGTCGGCCAGGGTATGGCGACCGACAATGCGAAATTAGAGTGTTCGCTTTTGGTTCAAGGATGGAATTACCGTCGACTGCGGAAATAAAAACATTATATCAATTACTACATATTTGCATTGAGTTTATGCTCGTTCTATCCAAGCCAATGTTAATATCGTGCTATTTATAACCTCAAAACCCACGCTCAGTTCTCGAATACCTAAATAAATCACTTTCGATTATTCTCAGTGTATTTTTGTAAAGCTCAGTTGTATAGTAACTCTCGATTACTTTGATTTCCCAAAACAATCTGAGTGAATGAATCCACTCAAACGCAAATTATCGGTGTCACAAACGCAGTTGAAACAGGCCGTAAGTGATTTCTACAATATTTTAAATAAATTCTAACAGTTTAATCCCTAAAAATAATAAAAATAATGTTTTATTCCAGAATGTGGGGAGAATAATGCAATCCCATTCGTCCTATTTTACACGCTGCATGTGGCCAATGCTTTAACCTCTGTATTCCGTGGAGGGCTTCCTCTGAGTTTTCACAGTTTATAGCCGGTTAAGATTTCCAATGGGTCGGTCTCAGGGCCGTAGCTAGGGGGGAGGGGGGGGGGGCATTATGGGGCAATGCCCTACCTTAAAATACTGGTGCCCTACCTTAAGAAATAGCATCAACTATGATAATATACTAGTAAACTGTTTGTTATCATAGTTTGATATGATTGAAAAAAAATACTACCTATTGTGACATCTAACTAAACAGCTTCGAATTAGCCAAGAATCATATCATACTAATTCTTTATTCTGCCCATAGATGGCATTGAAGTAAGTGGTGGGAGGCTGTGCGCGTACTACAATCGGTTGAGTTCAAGTTAAGTTTGCACCTTGTATCGACGACGCGACGTCGCGTGCAACGCGGTACAAACTACGAATCGTTTTTTGAGGATAGCAATTAGAAAAATTAGGTTTACGTAAAAGTTTACGTAAACCTAATTTAAATGCTTAGATGGTCAGGTGGGGTTACGAAACTGGACAAAATACGAAACGGACATATAAGAGGTAGTTTCAAGGTAGGCCCCCTTCCTGAAAAACTAACAGAAAGTCGCTTACGGTGGTATGGTCATGTAATGAGAAGAGACAAAGAACACGTGTGCCATAAAGCGCTAGCTATACCTGAAATAAAAAGAGGAAGAGGACGCCCCCCTCTGACATGGTGGACCAGCATGGCAAAAATAGCTCAAAATTTCCCCAATCCAACAACCCAAGACCGGTCGTCTTGGCGCAGATTGATTAGGAGAGCCGACCCCACTTAAAGTGGGAAGTGGCAAAGAAAAAAAGAAGAAGAGGTTTACGTAAAAGTTTCAACTAGGAAATAGATTTCGAGATTTGAATTTGTCTGTGTAGTAAGAATAGTTAGCGTAGTGTAGTAAGAATAGTATTTCGTGAATTGTAATACGTGCCCGTGATTTTACGATGGATATACATGATTTCGGTAAATTTTTGGGATTGGTGGCCAAGGCTATTACGAATAATTTTTAGAAAAAAACTTTAGATTCGCCTTAATCACTATAAAAGGAAACTTATTGCATCACGGCTGGCGGAAAATAATGCATTTTAATTTTCAATGTCGTTAACTAAAATTATTTCGCGAACCGAAGCTATGACAGCCCGCCCGCCATTTTGTGGCTGTCAAAATACGTTTTTGAATGGTTTGTTTGGCTACGCAGGGTTTGTGTAGCGGGCTTGTGTATGTGACAAATGGCGGGCGGCATCGGTTGTCGTAGTTCGGAAGTGAAATTTTATTTAACGACATTGAAAATTAAAATGCATTATTTTCCGCCAGCCGTGATGCAATAAGTTTCCTTTTATAGTGATTAAGGCAAATCTAAAGTTTTTTTCTAAAAATTATTCGTAATAGCCTTGGCCACCAATCCCAAAAAAATTACCAAGATTTCTTTAGCAAAAAACGTCAAATCAAAGAGGAAATTGACAACGAAAAACCTCATTCCTCAAAACAGATGGAAGGAAAGTGTACAACTACTCCTTATCCCATGGAAAAAGGTTTGGTGAAATATGATAGCTATGGTATGTATATACAGTGTATATATTATACACATGTACGACGAAAATCGATTCACCAGTTCGGATCAAGTTATTTTTTTACTTGCACTTGCGCCCTACCTGTAATTACCGCTGCCCTATCTTAAATTCTACTCTGGCTACGGCCCTGGTTGGTCTTCATAGGAGTAAAGAGTCTCTAGATGGATTGTTTAGTGATTCTGCCTTACTCCTGAAACAAAATTCATTCCAAGTAAAGTCCTTAAAATCTTTCTCGGTTTCCAGGTGAAGTTTCCAGGTTAAAATCTTTCTCGGTTTCCAGGTGAAGTTTCCAGGTTAGAATCTTTCTCGGTTTCCAGGTGAAGTTTCCAGGTTAAAATCTTTCTCAGTTTCCAGGTTCCAGACATAATGGAGTTTTCTAATCTTGAGAGAATCAAAGTCAAGGCGGAACCAGGCACACAGGAAGAAAAAAGAGATGGAATGTCGTGTGATGAAATTGATGTTTATCTGCCGGATGTCAAAAAAGAATGTCTGGAGCCCTCTGAAAAAAATCACCAAACAACGGGTAAAACCAAATTTCCTCTTTATGTTTTAGATAAGTAATGTAATTGTAAACCCTTTACTCAAATGTAATGTAAGATATGGCCCGTATTAGGTCCTAATTATTTAGTTATTTATTTATAAACTGAAACAAATGGTACATTGATTACAGTGATGAGAATAATTTATAATTATTAAGTAACGTACACAGCTCTTGAGGCGACTTTTCGCAAAAACAGCGCTATATAAGTTGTCCAAATTTATTATTATTATTATTAATATTTCATGGTGGGTACCTATGATATTTATCAAGTAAAACTTCTTTACGCACGCTCGACTTGGGGAGCTGGTGAATGCGTTACGAAAAGTGGTGATTGTTACGGAAAATGTCATGCGAACGGTAATCGATGCGAACGGTGATCGATTGCTAGGCGAACGGTCGGGCCTTTACGCACGCTTGACTTGGGGAGTGATAAGGATAAGGATGGTCACCCCAAGGTCTTAGCTCACCCCAAGGTGGTAGGGCATCCCAAAGTCGTAGGTCACCCCAAGGTGGTAGGTCACCCCAAGGTCGTAGGTAACCCCAAGATCGTAAATTACCCCAAGGTCGTAGGTCACCCCAAGGTCGTAGGTCACCTCAAGGTCGTAGGTCACCCCAATGTCGTAGGTCACCCCATGGTCATATTTCACCCCAATGTCATATGTCACCACTAGGTCATAGGTCACACCGTTCGCTACGTTTGGTAACTTAGCAGGTATACCTGGATTCATTGGGCGAGGTTTGTGTTGTAGTTTTACTTCAGTCGTGTGGTCTAAAACACACTCGTTTTTTTCTTTGTAGCGTCTTATTTATGGTGTATATTTAGGAACTACCGGGTGATGTGCGTATTGGGTCGGTGTGTGTATATGTGTGAGTATGTGTGTGGATGTGAGAAGTGGTGATGTGTGAAGTTATATATATGCGCATTGGACAGTTTATATTAATGACATGCTGCTCTTTTTAAATTTGGGCAGTGAATCGGAGAAAATGTCGATGTTAGAATTTAGACCAATATTATTGAATATATGAAGAGCACGATTAATTGGCGAATGAGTTGCTGCATTTGTTTTGTGATTAAGGGGTGTGAAATAGTTCTGTATGGCGTGTACGTCTTAAGGGTGTTGTTCGCGCATTATTATATGGGATTGGTTGGGTATTGCATTCGCAGACTTGGTGGGTAGCATATGTCAAAATCCTGAAGTTATCCCACCTACCTAATCTTCCCTTCCTAAATGTCACCATGAAAAATTGTTGCAAGAAAAAGTACACAACTTTGGAGAGGTGACAGTGTGCTTTGCTACTCAGTGCAAATTAACATCTCAGACAGGGCGCATATAAAAAGTACACAAAATGTTTATGCGTTATCTGTTTATGAGGGAATATACATACTACCCATTCCTGTATCCATCGTTGTTCTTAACAGGAATGCTCGATCTTAATACCTTAGAAGCTCGCCGAAAAATATTTTTGGGGAAACATTTTTTTAAGCTGATCTCCGGTACTGTACTGAATCCACCTATGTTGAAGGAGATTAACCTATATGCCCCTAACGCGTATACTCGTGGGAGATCCCACACACTTTTTTTTTATCAAAATTAAAATACCTAAACAAAAAAAATATTTATTAATGTAAAAAAATAATAAATTTAAATATGAGAATTTCTACGAAGTTCGTACTCTTTTACGCATATATTTTTACGGTGTGGCCATACTCTCCTAAAGGTTAAAAGTTTTGAAACAGCCGCTCAAAACAGTAAGTTTTTTTAATTTAATATAATAAATGACAAAATTTCGTGATTATTTGATAGGTTAATTTTCGATCATATAACCAATAACCAGGGTTGCCACCGAACCGATCGGTATTTTAGCACCGTGTTCGGTGTTCGGCATGACAAAAATACCGAAGTATGGGCGGTTCAGTATTTTTTTCGGTATCATTTTTCTCACTAATAAACGATTCAACTGTCAGATTTGACGCAATCGGCAATCGATGTGCGGTGTTGCCGCTTCGTGCACGCGCTCGAGCCATTTCGCGGATTAGTGTTGCACATCAGGTGACAACGTACTTGCGTAAATGTGATTATTCGAATAATTTGACTGCTTACATTGTTTCAAAGTCCGACAGCCTCCCCCCCCCACGCGGGTTTTGATTTGCCAAGGTGCCACTGAAATCTAGGAAAATTCTCGAATTTTTTTTTGCTGACTGTTCGGTATATATTTGGAAAAAACCTGGCAACCCTGCATATAACCCGTGCAGACCGTATATAACTAACTCATTAGGCAAAATGTTCGCGGAAAACTCGACCCTCGATGATCAAGGTGCTACCCCGCTGTCGGTTCCTCATTGCGGTTTTCATATGAAAAAGCTGAGGATCCGGCATCGGGATGTACTCCAAGTCTTACGAGGGCTTGATATTAATAAAGCTAGTGGGTCTGACGGAATACCTGCCCTGGTATTACAAAGGTGCGCTGCAGAAATAGCTCCAGTTTTGACGAAGCTTTTCAAAATGTCCCTGAAGTCTGGCTCTGTGCCCTCTGGTTGGAAAAAGCGATCATTCACCCTATTCCAAAGAAGGGTGACCGCTCCAACCCAGCCAACTACCGCCCCATAGCGATCACATCAGTTCTGTCTAAGGTGATGGAACGTGTGATCAACGACAAACTGCTCACATACCTCGAGAGGAACAAAATTATTAACGACCGTCAATACGGATTCCGGCGGAACCGCTCATGCGGTGATCTTCTCGCGTATGTGACGCATGTTTGGGGGCGGTGTCTAGAACATTTCGGTGAGACCCAAACGGTTGCACTGGATATTTCCAAGGCCTTTGACCGGGTTTGGCACCGAGGGCTTGTCAACAAACTGTCTTCTTACGGACTTCCCGCATCCTTGTGTACGTGGATTGCCGACTTTTTGAGGGAGAGGTCGATTCAGGCGGTTGCTGACGGTTTCACCTCTCCTCGCATCGATAAATACTGGCGTCCCACAGGGATCGGTTCTGTCACCGACTTTGTTTCTGTTGCACATCAATGACCTCTTGTCATGTGCACCGATTCACTGTTACGCGGATGACATTACAGTCCATGATAGCTTTTTGTTTGACAAGCCCCCAAAGGGCACAAAAACTCTAATAGCTCGGAGGGCTTTGAAATAAAGAATGGACGGTTACCTCGAGAGTGTTTTCTCTTGGGGTAAGAATAACCTCGTCGAATTTAATGTTTCAAAGGCCCAATCATGTTTTTGATAACGTCTAAAAGGGATCGAAATGAAAATCTAGTCTCCTTCAACGGAAGCAATCTTCCGAATAGGACCTCCATCGATATGCTTGGTGTAACTCTAAGTGACCAGCTCAGGTATGGGGGCTCCATCGAAACCAGAGTTAAGTTAGCCTCTCAGAAACTGGGCGTACTGCACAGAGCCCGCAGATACTTTAATAGTACACAAATGCTAACCCTGTACAAATCGCAAGTGCGCCCCACGGTTGAATTTGGCAGCCACCTCTGGTCTGGAGCTCCAAAATACCTAAAAAAAAACCGACTCTGTGCAGAAACGGGTGATCCGTTTGATAGATTCTCCCATCTTAACAGACGGACTGCAATCTTTAGAGCACAGGCGTCAGGTGGGAATGCTGTCCTTGTTCTACCGGTATTACAATGGTAGATGCTCCGAGGAAATAGCGTCATTGATCCCCTCGGCACCGGTGCATAGTCGGGAAAAACGCCAAACACGCGCTCAACATTTGTACGCGGTTGACATTAGTCATATGAGAACGGGTCGTTTCTATGACTCGTTCTTGAGTTCAACGGCTCGGCTGTGGAGCGATTTGCCGGCCTCTATGTTTCCTCCCTCCTACAACATAGGTGTCTTCAAGACCCGTGTTCACTCCTTCCTTTTCTCAAAAAGACCCTCCACACAGCATCTTCAAAGATGACATAGGCCCTGAGGGAAGTTATTTTCCTCTGGGCCTCCTGTGTGGAGTTAATGTAAAAAAAAAAAAATCCGAGCACCATACATTTAGTAGCATTTTGGTCAGTAAAATAGCGAGTACACTCATTACTCTACTAACTTCTTGCCCAATGTGAACAAGCTATTAATTGCAGAATAGTGCAGTTTTATTGTTGAGATCTACGTTTGAGACATTTTAAATGATTATTACCAAGCGGGATGCGATTTTAAAAAGTTTTTAAACCACTGCCGTATTGCGATGTTGTATGTATTGGTTGACAATGAATACAAGTTGTCGTGACGTCACGATCAGTCGGAAACAAAATACAAAATTCAAAACATAATGCGACCTAAATGCTGTGAACATTACGCGCGCTTTTCATAAATGGGCACTGAACCAAACGGATTGGTTTTTGGAGTCATTTTCAATACAATTAAGGCCTGTCTATGTTATTTTATTTTTTATTTTATTTTATTTATTTTAGGGAAAGTTGACAGCAAATCTGAGATAACACAATAAAACAAAAGTAAGATAGTTAATTATTAATTATTATTTTTTAATTTATAAACTAACGTTTAGACAAGATTTTTATGCATAGCACAAAGGGTAACAATTATTACAAGCAATAATTGTCAGCCTGAAACACTCATTTACATTGAAAAATCTTCCAAGAAAAGATACTTGCCGCCAACGGGACTTGAACCCGTGTCCTTCCGATTGCCGGTCGAATGCTCTGACCACTGAGCTATGGGGGCTTATCAAATACCCGCCAAATAATTCAATATATACTAGTGTTTCA
Organism: Limnephilus rhombicus; assembly: GCA_929108145.2. Lineage (NCBI taxonomy): Eukaryota > Metazoa > Arthropoda > Insecta > Trichoptera > Limnephilidae > Limnephilus > Limnephilus rhombicus. The sequence goes on along the minus strand of OV815290.1, from coordinate 12,752,655 downwards.
TTCAACAATTACTGCTTGTTATATTTTTTCCACCTGAAAACAACCAACTTTATTTTTGCGAGGGAGACATTGTTAGTGTTAAATCCCTCGCTAGGTGGCGTCGAGACAAATTATGTCTGCATTTATTGGGGAAATACTTAAACTTGTTAAATATTAATTATTATTTTTTAATTTATAAACTAACGTTTAGACAAGATTTTTATGCATAGCACAAAGGGTAACAATTATTACAAGCAATAATTGTCAGCCTGAAACACTCATTTACATTGAAAAATCTTCCGAGAAAAGATACTTGCCGCCAACGGGACTTGAACCCGTGTCCTTCCGATTGCCGGTCGAATGCTCTGACCACTGAGCTATGGGGAAGATTTTTCAATGTAAATGAGTGTTTCAGGCTGACAATTATTGCTTGTAATAATAGTTAATTATGCCAATTATGAACTTTCCACTTATGATAGTGAATGAATAATAAAATGTGACATTGTAAGGGTGTTTTCTTAAATTAAATTATTTTTTTGCAACATATGAGAGGGGAGGGGGGAGAAGGAACATAGAATTATGATTAATAGGCAAAGGATGGGAATATATACGGATTAAACTTTCTAGTTTGAGTCATGTTGCTTAGTGAGTTTTCATTTTATGTCATGTAAAGTCTCGTTAAAAATATCAATGTGGTAATAATTTAAGTTAAATGAGTGTGTGGATCTATAGATAAATGAGTTCTGTTTGGAGTTGGTCTTGCAAAGAGGGAGATTAAAAGTAAGTGACTGCCTGCTGTTGCGATTTGGAACATGGAATGATAGGCGTTTGAAGAAGATCAGAACTATCAATTGGGTTATGTGTAATATTAAATTTTATACTTGGTGGAGCCTGTGAACGATTGAGTCGATGTGTTATTAACACTCCATAACGCGAACCTCTATTTGTTACGCTAGTGCTCGCGCGCTCTACATCACTTTTAATCTATTTAAAGGTTTTTAAATGAAAGTTTTTATAAACGGAAAAAAATTTATAAACGATTGTCATGTTTATAAAGGATTTATTATAAATTAAATCTTAAATCAAAATTTAAAATCAGACTTCTTGAAAATTCAAAATTATATGATAAAAATTTTGACCTTCATATTCTAGTTTTCTTTTTTTATGCACTCAAGTCCTCCACCACCATTTCATTTTGCCAATATTTGCTCCTTTAAGTTTCCTATGATGATGTAATTTCTAAAATTGTAGCAGGTACCCGGCATTGTTGCTATTATGCTATGCCATTTAATAAATAAATTGTTTCTCCCCTTCCTCTCCCGCGTCCCCTTCCCCTCTCGCGTTCCCACTCCGCCTCCTCCACCTTCCCTCTCCCCCCTCCAGAGTTCCTCTCCCCTCCCCCGGGTTTCCTTACTCCCTCCCGGTTTTCCATCTCCCCTCCCGTGAACCTCCTACTTGAGTTCTCCTCCCGCTCTCCGTAAATTCAGTCCCGCTACATTCAGTTTTCAAACAGCTCGCGTGCCACCTATTGCAATTTTTTATACAAATTTCATAATGCCAGAGCTCACCAGTATATATAGAAACCACAATTACGAACACAAAAAAAAGAGTTGACACATTTAGTTCGAGTTGAATCTTGCAATCATATATAAAGATAGCAGCCAATAATATGTGCGTTAAGAAAATGAAGATAATGTTGGTAGTTCTTAGTCGAAGTACGATACAGTTAAAAGTGACCGAATTGATATGGGTTCCGTAGCTCAATCGGTAGAACTCTTGCCATGTAAGCAAAGGGTCTGGGTTCGAGTCCCAGCGGAGCCAATATCTTTTCTGATTTTTCTGTCTCCAGATTTTCGATTGAGTTTCGCTAATATTGTCTTCATTTAATTAAACAAAAAAAAGAATTATCGAATTTGGTGCAGTCGTTCGGAAGTTATGCGCGTACATACATTTCGGCGATTCATTTTTATTTATATAGTATAGAAGATAGATTAAGTAGTAATATATTATTTATTTAATTAATTATTTCTGATAGAACCGTGGCTGTAAAGAAGCACACGATTGTTTTTATAATAACCTTATTATTTTTTCAGAAACAAATTATTTGGAAGAAAATAAGGAACAATTCAGCAGCTTAAGCAGGAATCAAGCGCATTTTCAGTCGGCTCAATCGAAATCAAATTCATGTTCGAAGAGCAGCTGTACAATTCCACAGGAACCTAGATTGAAAATTCTCCCTTTGACTTCTGGTGAAACTAAACCACTTACGAGTTCCGAACTCAATGAAACATCCTCCAGCGATTTTCCTACAGAGCACAAGCTGACTCACAGAAAAGACTTCTTGTGTTCTATCTGTACCTATACATGTACAAATAAGCAATTGTTAAAAAAGCACATGCTGACTCACAGGGGTTTGATTCCACTCTCGTGTTCCGTCTGTGGATATTTGTGTTTAACAAAATCGCAATTGCAAATTCACATGGTGAAGCACGGTGGAAATTACTCCTTTTATTGTCCCGACTGCGACTTCTCATGTTCCTCAAAGGAAACTTTAAAATTTCACGTACTGACTCACAGTGAAAAACAACAAAATATTTTGTGTTCCGTCTGTGAATATTCGTGTTCGACGAATTTGCAACTGAAAATTCATATGGCGAGTCACGGAGGAGAATATTCCTTCTTTTGTCCCGACTGCAACTTTTCATGTTCCTTAGAAGCGACTTTAAAAGTTCACGTGCTGACTCACAGAAGGGACAAAACACTTTTGCGCTCCGACTGCAACCAAAAAACTTCATACGAGGCACGTTTGAAAAGACACGTCTTGTGTCACCCCCGGGAGAAACGAAACTCGTATTCCGATTGCAACTATAAAAATGAATGCACGGTAGTTTTGAAAAACCACGCCTTGACGTCTCACAGCGGAGAAAAACGCTTCTGGTGTTCTGATTGCAGCTATTCAACTTCAAGCAAGCTATATTTAATAAAACACTCAATGGCACACAGCGCAGAAAAGCCATTTTCATGTTCCGACTGCAACTATTCATGTACTCGTAATATTTTTTTGAAAAGGCACATTCTTCTAACTCATAAACGTTGAGTTTGCATTAACAATAATACATCGCAAATTAGGAATTGTCAAATCATAAATAAACTACATCTGAATCACAGTATCTCGTAAATGGCATCTTCCCTATATGACGTGATTGAATGTGACAGATGCAGACGATTTGAAAAGAATTACATTTTTGAATATGTCGTAAATGAAATATAATATTGTGTCAGGTGTTACTTATCAGCAAAGGTATCACTTGTCAGTAAAGGTCAAAAAGTTTAGTCCAAATTTAGTGGGGAGTTGGGTTTTTAAGGACACCTTACAGAACTCCTTTGCAGTTGTTACAAAATACCTTTGTTCATATTTTGGGGTTCTCAGCCTAAATAAAATTGTCAAAAAGAACTCGCTCTTTCAAACCCACAAAGATCAATTCAATACTACAACAACAATCACAAAAACAAGTAACCGAGCAAGATCACGTGGCAACCTAGAAATCCCAAAATTTAAACGAGTGTTTTTTTATCTTGTAAATCAAGTCTGAAGAAAATTATAAAGCCTTTAAATCACAAATCAAGCTACTACTAGATCAACCCAACACTAAGGGGGCATACATTAATACCGTGAGCAGTTTTTCTTCAAATCTAGACCCCCTCCCCCTTGGTGAGATAAATTTGGGCCACTTTGTTTATTCTTTTCGAGATTTTGCTGTACCCTCCCCCCCCTTTTGTGCTCACGTTATTAATGTATGCCCCCTAATTATAAGTTTTAATTATAGAGAATGAATTTCTAAGATTAGTTTTGATTACATTATACCTATTAGTAGTAATTGATCAAGTGATAATTAGTATATTGTGTACTTTAGTTTAAAATTGATTATTTAATTTCATCATTAATTAACAACGATAAATATATGTATATATATCTTTCTTTATTTTAACATATCCTCTTAGAATATCAGCAAGGATTATTGTCGCAACGAATTATTATGTACCTTAGTCTTGCAATATTATCAGCTATTTCCATTACAACTCAGAATCATTACCAGCGACCACCTACCTATTCATTGAAATGTAATAATATTATTTTATTATACTACATCTATATCCTTACCTTTATTTATCTAACTGTTATGTTAAGTAAATTTCATTATATATTTCATTATATTACGGATTCAACAGCTTGGAAACAAATACTCCGATGTTGTTGATATATTTAGTACAGAAAATTTATTATATAAGCATACCTTATTGAAGTTTTTTTCATCAAATAGGGGAATATTTTGCTAAAGCTATCAAAATTGACTAACACATTGACAGTATTTTGTTGGCTGAAAGAAAAAAAAACTATTTCGGATTTTTTGTATTTTGTACCTACATACTGTGTGGTTCAAAATTCAATACCTAATATTTTTACTTTGTATTTATTTTTGTGCAAGTGTTTTAAACAGTAGTTTCTTGCACTATTTACTAGTATAATTTCGTTAATATTGTTATATATATGTATGTAAAAGCCTAAATAGGCGTAAATAAATAAATAAATAATAATTAATTAAATAATTATCTATATTTTTTATCATTCTCATAAGTGTATTTTCTTCTGTAAATCTGTCATATATGTATGTATTTCAAATAAAAAAACATAACAGTGTTAAAAATATAAAGGAAATTAATTAATTAAGGCCACTTAAATCACATTTTTTTCAATTTCTGGCTTAGGCAAATATTCTAAGACATTCCGTATTTTTTAAGCCATTTAATTACAGGAGACCATATTTGTCCCAATGCACATAGCTCTCATATAAAACGCTGTAACTCCCTTACTATCATAGTGAGAAATATGTTCTAATCGGTGTTAGAAAGGAAATCTAAAAAATAGCCACCAAAAAAGTAAAATGTACACTTTTATGTACACAAAGTTTTGAGTCGCAAATTGAAAAAAAATTGCTAACAAGTATAAATTTCAAAAAAATATTTGTAATGTTTTCAAGTCATAAAATCCATGCAAATGGCCTATTCTAATTCTGGGATTCGAAGTGATGGGAAGTGTTCGCCCAGTGAGTCCAAATTTTTTTCTTGTACCTTTTGTTCTTTTTATTGGATATCTGAAATTAAAACCAAGCAATTTGGGAGGCCAGTATGGGTACCATTTATTAGATAACAAACACCTCTGCCAAAGGTCACCCCCAAGTGGTTCGCTACATTTGCACAGTGGGCAGGATCAGGAGAGACTGGTTGAAAGAGGTGTTTTATCCTCTCCAGCCAGAATCTCTCGACCCATCGCCCTGCACTGCAGTTGGAGGGATTGATTCATACGTCCATCACTCCTGGATACACTGATCCCCAGATTCCTACCCACCCATCATACCTATTTCCTTCCCAGAACTTGCTCTCCTTCCTTTCCTTAAAAAAACCCTCCACACAGCATACCCTAAGATGTCATAGGTCCTGAGGGAAATTATTTTCGTCAGGACCTTCTGAACGGAGCTAATAAAAAAAAATAAAAAAACGGATGATAAAATTCTTAGAAACGTGAATTAATATAAATATTGTTTTAAATATATATGGGTCTCTTCAAGACCAATGTTCATTCCTTCCTCTCGTCAAAAAGACCCTCCACATCATCCTATCACCGCTATCTGTGTCTACAAGGCGGAAACTTTTAAGATACAGCTTTTAAGATGGCACCAACTGAAATTATTATAAGCGTGTGCGTCTCTGGAATTTCGGACATTTTGCGGGACGAACTTGAGTATGTCGCTGGAAACTCACAAAAACGTCGAGTTCCACACTACTCGCGAAGTTCCTCGACGAAATATTCGGCAAAGTTGACCGAAGTTCGAAGTACGTCACTACACACTCGTTCAACTTCGCGAGAAACTCATTCGCGCGATGGTGCCGTCACGACTCGCACGTCATGGACGCTCAAGTAGCAGCTGCCGTTGCAATGTGCACTCTTGCGTAGACGTGGGCAAAATTGAATGACTGAATTAAATGAATAAATTCAATCTTGTAACACACTCGATCTGATTCTCATTTTCAAAAGGAATTAAATCTTTATTCCTTACCCTTGGCCTCGCATATTACGATTTTTTAACAGCACCATATTTATTTTTATTTCGATTAATTTATTTTACAGTTAAATATTTCATGTTATATTGAGGTAAGAAAATAATAATAATATTGTACTCTATAAATATTGTAGTGTTTCGTAGGAATTAAATTAAATATTATTCTGGATATTTGTTGCGCGGATAGGTACACCTACTACAAGCGATGCGCGCCGCGAAATTGCCTATCACGTGTACTGTGTAGTATCCCGCGCAGTAAATCTTATACCTACAAAAAACCCCGTAGGCCAGAGTCCCCGTCCCCAATCCAAGTGACAAAACCGCCAACAGACAAGCGAGTCAGCCAAGATCCAAATAATTCTGAGCTCCGAGAGTCGCGTCTGTTTCACAGTTGTCCCGCTAGTCCCGCCAGTCATAGTCACGGAGGAATCGTTCCTCCGTGGTCATAGTCCTACAAGCTGTTCGGTCTGTGCGAACTCAATCCGCAACCCCAATCTCTGTTTCACTTATTCAAGGAATCAAAACATTTATTTCTTATTCATTTGTGACGTCGTAGTCCCACCACGGGTCCCGGGTCCCACGTGTCGAGTCGATCCGGCCGGTCCGCGGAATGCAAGTTATTCAAGTCACAGCAAGACAAAAGACACTTATTAGTCAGAAGTTCCTAATTCATTTCTTGATGCCCGCAGAGAATCGGTTCGTCGTTAGTCCCCGCGCGGCCAAGCCGTCATCTTAGGGTGAAACTTCCCACTTCGGACCCTGTGGGCTTAGTCACTAATTTTTGTAAACCTCCGTTTCATGAAAATTACGGGTTTAGCTACGTCACATACCCGTATTTTGACAGATTCGCCAACTTTGGTAGTCTCTGTCAAATCGTAAACGGAAACGGTAAACCTACAAACCAGGAAATCAGCGACGCCTCACGACGTCCTTGCATTTTGACAAACTTGGGTAGTCCGTAAGGCGAACTGTCAGTTGGAGTTTCTGGTATACCAAATTTGTCCATTCGCCGTCCGGTTTACGGGTTACCGGAGAACGGGTTTGATCTTTTTTTGTTTAAAAGGTAAGTTATAATATGATTTATTTCGATTTAAACGATTCCTCAACCGAATTGGTAAATCAAACCGCCGCAATATTGGGCACAGCTTATGGAAATATCACTTCGTTTCAACAATTACTACAAAAATAGGTTATGTTTACTTCAATCGCGGCAAAGTGATCATTTTATTGGAAATTTTATCTTGAATGAGAATAGAATTTGAATGCAAACAGTCTGTTAAAAATAGTAGTTTAATACGGTCCCGCTATACCTAATTTTGTTTGTAAATTCCAAATATGAGAACACTCTTTGCCCTATTTTCTTGTTCGTTTTTTGAAAGAAGATATGTATTACGCTGGATCCGCCCTTGCTTGTTGGGTACAGAGTTAGGGAAATATTTACCTTTACTACAATAGTATGAACCCAATCTTGCAATATTATTCATAATTAGTGTATTTTTGTAGGTTCAGCCACAATGCCAGGTTATCTCCGCCTGGAGTACATGAACAGAGTCATTCTCAGAGAAGAACCCAGAGAAGAAACATTCCGAAGAAGACAATTGAGAGATCTATCGAATCCCATGAACATTCCCGCTTCACTCTTCATAGCAAATTATCGGCTGTCGCAGGACCTATTTACCATATTGTGTGAAGAGTTGAGGCCAATTCTTCCTGTACGCAGGCGAACTACCGGAGTTGCCTTGGAACTTAAAGTGAATACAAAATTATTTCTGGTTTATCACATTCTTTTTTTTTTTCATTGCTCGTACTCATTATATTTAGTTTGTATTGTTTCTTTCTGCCTATCTTCTCTTATATTTTAATGTATTTGATTTGTACACATACTTAAAATATATTATATTTTTAAGGTTCTAACGGCACTGTCGTTTCTTGCGACAGGGTCATATCAAAAAATTGTGGGAAATGATTTTCATTCAAGTCTTTCCCAAAAATCAGTCAGCCGACACATGAATGAAATTGTGTCAGCGTTAAACGAAATAATGGACCGACATATCATATTCCCAGGAACTCGGGAGGAAAGAAATTCAGTAAAACAAGGGTATGTTTTCATTTCATATATTTTATTTTTACTTTTTTTTTCACACACATAGACGGGCATAATACCTTTACATGAAATGACATATAAATGTGAATGAGGCTAGGAGTGTGTGCAAGACAGAGTTGTTTGTTGTTGGGTGTTGCTGTGTTTGAAACAATAAAAAAAAAACTAAATTCTATAACCATATTAATAGATTTATCTACATCTGTTTTAATTATAAAAATTGTACATGTTTCAGATTTTATGAGAAATTCCAATTTCCAGGGGTAATTGGTTGCATCGACGGAACTCATATAGCCATAATCAAACCAAAAGTGCACGAAGAGGCATTTTTCAACCGAAAAGGTTACCATTCATTAAATGCTCTCATGGTAAATAAGCATTTCGCTAAAAACATACATATTTAATTAACTTACATAATATATTATCATCACACAGCTATCACGTAATATTATCTTAATATACATTGCAGATTTGTGACTCCAATCTTAAAATAATTGGTATATGTGCGAGATACGGAGGTGCGTCACACGATGCCCATGTTTGGCGGATGATGGCTATAAAACCTCCATTGGAAGAAGTTAGAAATCGAGAAACTTTCTGGCTTTTGGGTAAACTTATTTATATTTAAAGTGATCAGTATACCTACAATGTTTTATTGTATTTGTTTAAATGTATGCGTGTGTTCCATATGTTTCAGGAGATTCAGCATTCCCATTAAGGCCCTGCATGATGACTCCTATTTTGAATGCGTTACCGGGATCACCAGAAGAAAATTATACTAAGATGCAATGCAGAGTGCGAAATTGCATTGAACGGTGTTTTGGGGTGTTAAAGGGAAGATGGCGCTGTTTATTGAAGCATCGTGTTTTGCATTACACACCAAAAATGGCAATGAAGATAACTATCGCGTGTGCTGTTCTTCACAACATAGCTGTTGAAGCCCACATGCCAGAACCAGAAGATCCGATTATTGAAGATGATCCTGCAGAAGGGGTTAATATTATCGATCAACCCGAAGATCTGCTTACGCAAGGTCGGCTCACTCAACGTGAGCTTGTTCAAACTCTCAATCACCATATTTAATCATCAGCGCTCCATCCATGCCACCGTCTTTCTAAAATCAACTAAAATAATCAGATCTTCTGGTTCAAGCTTGTAGGTAGTTAGGTAAGTATTTACCTTTACTATAATATGTACCAAATAGGTAAGTGTCTGTTGCAATCTTAATAATAATTTGTATATTTATGTAGGTACGTTAGCCACAATGCGAGAGTATATCCACCTGCGTTTTTTTAATAGAGCCTTGCTCAGGGAAGAACTGAGGGAAGAGAGTGTCCGAAGACGGGAGTTGAGGGATCTATCAAATCCAGTTCTAACTCATTTAGCATACCCTCTATCTTTCTACATTTGTGTTACTTACAGTGTTACGTAATTATGGTATCGAACCACTTGATTACTGATTTATAGGCAAATTAATAATGAATAACAACAAAATGTTCAATTTAGATACTTACAAAACGAACTTTATACTCAAAAGCCTCCCCAGCTAGCTCGATCGGCAGGGTCTCGCCTTCACAGTTCGTTGACAGAGTCGATTCAAGACAACTATCTGACTAATAAATGCAGGCAGGGTTACAATAAACTAGCAGACCCGGCCACACGTTGCTGTGGCTAATGAAACACAACGCCATTACCCAACCTTTATAAAATCCATACCATCCGCTTGCCAGCTGCCCGCTGCCTGAATTGAATATTTGAATTTCTCGGCTTTTCTCCACTATAATAAGCATGTATTATACATATAAACCTTCCTCTTGAAAACCGCATGAAAATCCGTTATGTAGTTTAAAAGATCTATGCGCACATACATTTTGGGCGACTTCATTTTATACTATGTAATGATTAAAAGATCTATTTAAAGACTTATTAATTTATTTATGACTCGATGCTTATAGGAAAAGCCTTTAATCCCAATGTGAACTTTGTATTTTACTGAATCTAAAATATAATAAAAGGGATGATTGGATAATGTATAGAACCGGAGGGCTCTCCCAGCCTCCGGCTGCCTGCCCTTCCCCTCCCACCGAAATCTGGGCCAATGAAGGCACGTCGGTGTGTTGCTAACTATATATATATATATATATATATATATATATATATAACAAATAATATTAAATATCAAGTACCTGGTGCAAATCATCGTACAGGGGCCGGAAGTTAAAATTCAAGAAAGTATTTTCCGCCGTTGTAACGAAGGTTTTTTGACTTTAAACCCTTTGAAGAATTCCCTCAATAAATTTTACAAAAAAAAAACATTGTTCACATAGAGATTAGGCATTAAAAACCTAGGCAAAAAGTTGTACAGTTTACATACATACAATAAGTTATAAAGTTTACAGTTAACATAAAATAACAAAAAAACAGCAAAATCATCACGTCGAAGCGGCCTGGCATGAACATTTTTAAACGCAGCTTCCTAGGCAACGCAAGTCAGTGAGTAGTGTCCATCGCGTCTAGAATAACAGTCACGATCCTCGCAGAGAAATTTCAACATGAAAGCAAAATAACAACATTATTAGAAAAGTACAAACATTTAGGTTCGAGGCACATAGAGTAACAAAACTATCTAAATGGTAAATGTATTTGCAATAAGAGATCAAAGCGTTGTGATGGACCTTGTTTTAGGAACGCAGGAACCTTGGTTCGCAGACGGAGGCGCTATCGCTGAAAGCATCTCGCGTTGCCTGCAAGGTAGTGTGGAGAGGTGGGACATCTGTGGGACGGAACCCTGCAGCAACATCACATTTTTTAGTCCTGTCGACCCAGAAGCAAACGTAATGCTCACAAAGTGAGGATTATGTCAGCTCCTGGAGGTGGAGTGTACACGCTAAGACCGGTCACGTAGAAGGATGGATCTGTCTATCACAAGCTGTACGCCACTTGTACGCGAATAGAGTCTTGACAAGGGACGAAATGGAATACCCCTTCTAGAATCAGTAAAGTAGTCTTCCCGGAGGTGTCAGGTGTTGGGGCTGATTGGGAAAAGCTCGAAGGCGCCCTCGTTCTCTGCATTGGGCGGATGATGGTGTTCGGAGAGCTGGCCACCCAGTAAGCTTGGTAAGTGGAGGAGCCAACACTAGCTTGCAAAAATTTCCTTTCATAATCCCCATTCTATCCCTTTGTCATCTTTATGCTAGCCAACCTTGGTACAAGGTTGTGTTTACTAACAACAGATTGTATCACCACGATTATGCATAGGGCCCAGCCATTGGAAAGCGGAGCAGGGACTTTTCAGTTGGAACAACAATTGGAACCGTCTAGGTATGTACAATTAAAGTTTCATTAACGCGTACAGGAGAGAAGATTTAAGTTTGTAGCGCCACTAGAATATGGCCGATAGGAAATCGATATGTGGGTAGGGGAACACAGTTATACCGTTAGGACCACAGTTTAGGACATACTAATACAGATTTAGATGGGGAATACTACGACGGGGAATGAACTTAATAAATAATAATAACTTAGGGATGCCTCATACCGCCATTATATATGTCTGGCCGTGTTGTAGGTGGCTTGTTTTCAAGCTAATGGGTCCAAGGGGATAGTAAATTTTCCGCTCAGCAAACGCCGCTCTCCTCTTGTTGTTGTCCTGAAACCAAAAGAAAACTGAACTCTAAAAACTATATTGATAGTTCAATAGCTACCGATATCTATTTTAATAATCAAAATTGTATATATTTCAGATTTTATGCCGTGATGATGACTCCCACTTTAAATGCGTTACCGGGATCACCAGAAGAAAATTATACTAAGATGCAATGCAGAGTGCAAAATTGCATTGAACGTTGTTTTGGGGTGTTAAAAGCAAGATGGCGCTGTTTATTGAAGCATCATGTTTTGCATTACACACCAAAAATGGCACTAAAGATATCTAATGCGTGTGCTGTTCTTCACAACATAGCTGTTGAAGCCCACATGCCAGAAACAGAAGATGCGATTATTGAAGATGATCCTGCAGAAGTGGTTAATATTATCGATCAACCCGAAGATCTGCTTACGCAAGGTCGGCTCACTCAACGTGAGCTTGTTCAAACTCTCAATCACCAAATTTAATCATTAGCGCTCATCCATGCCACCATCTTTCTAAAATCAACTACAATAATCAGATCCTCTGGTTCTGGCATTTGAGCTTCAATGGCCATATTGTGGATATAAATATACAATAAATCATAACTTACATATCCGTTTTAAAACCTCTGCGAATATCTTCTCTACCAAAGCTAACACATTTTCTCTAAACCGCCGGTCTTCTTCTCTCTGTGCGGCGGTTTGTATCAGAAGTGCCTGCAACAGTTCATTATTCTTCTCGGCGAGCAGAAGCTTCTTTTCTCTCAAAAGAAGCTTCTGCTCGCCTTGAACCATGAAGCGGTCAGTGGATTTTTTATTAACTGAAAATGAAATATTTTATGTGATTTTTTATAAATATATTTGTTAAATACGATTCTTATTCTTTTCATTGCATCATTTCCACAAAACCTAAGATATTTCAGTGTAAATACTTACATAGTCCTTTACCAGATTGCGTTGTGGCCTTCCGCTTAGGCGTTGCCGGGGTAATCTCCATGTGCAACGCCGGTTCTAGTGTTGCCGGGAGACTCTGCTGGGGTTTTCGCTTGGTGCCAGACGGCCCAGGCGTTGCCGGGGGAATATCCATGTACACCGGTTCTAGCGTTGCCGGGAGACTCTCCTCGTACAGCTCCTCCGGACCAAGTGCTGCAGGCGGAGTCTGAGGCCGACAAACGATTCTTATCTGCAAAAACATTAGAAATTTCCTATAAGCTTTTCAGCACCCATATTAAAATATAATTGTGCATGAATATACAAATAAACATACAAACGGAGTCTCCCCTCCGTCCAATCCGTCAACCCCCTCTCTCCCCATTATGGCAAGGATGTTTTCATCCATTTGGGAGAGAGGTGGCAGTTTGCTCGGCCCCCCTCCCGTCTGGCACATCTCAACTCGCAGCCGCGACGCCTTCTTCTTCGTGTTAGATTTAAGGTCCTTCCATGACTGAAACAATTGATAAATGGTCAAACTACTATTCAGACACCGGTAAAATAGATTATTTTGAGTAAGGTGTTTGTTTTAGGTTCAGTAATGTTTATTATAAGATGTACATACTTGCTCCCATTTCTCGCCAGTCTTGCGAGCTCCAAACCCAATGGCATTTAGCCTGTCGGCTAAAGCCTCCCAGTGCTGCCTGTTTTGCAGGCGACCCTCCTTCCCGTCATGAATGCCTGATGCCATGGATGGTCTCTCCCTCATCCATGTCACCAAGCATTCCACCTGTTCGGGCGTTGCCCTTTTTGTCTACAAAGAAGAATAATAATTTTTATAAATGTTTTATATAACTAAGGTACTATGGCCATTCCGGCTAAGTAAGATCTTTCTACACAAGAAAATCAATTGCATAAAGAACACAATGAGTTAATAAAAACTATATATTCGATAAGTTGGTTGAATTTTCTACCTATTGCAAGTATTTATTTAAGCATTTATTAAATACACGCCATCTTATTAATAAGCTATGAGGACGGTAAAATCACCTATTTCACATGGCATAAATGGTAAATGAATAATACTGACACAGTATTATGACAAAATCAAAAATACACAATACCTAACTGAGTTGTCATTAACTGCAAAGAAATCTACAAATAAAAATTACGTACTCTTAAATCAATCATTCAAGTGAATTTGAGGTTATAAAGTCTTTATAAACTAAATACTTTCTGGAAAGTTCGCGATATCTTACGATATATGTTTAAAAACATAAACAAACAATATTTATACAACTTAGGAAACAACATAAGCAATCAAAATTCATATAACTTACGTTCATCGTGGAAAAAATTGAAGTTCCAACGGACATTTACTTGTTTTCATTCAATGATTTTTGTTTTGACGTTTGTAGCCCAAAGACAATCTCAGATTTATATAGAGTTGAAACTACGACGCTGCATCATGGCTGCATCCGACGCCAGACTAAACCAAACCGCAAACCTCGAATTACATATTAGCATTTTCTGACAAGTGGGTTCCGTTTCGCCAAACGGCCAGGTTTTAGGTTTCCGAAACGGAATTTTATTGACTAAGGGCCCTGAACGTTAATAAAAATCTAAAAGCGAAAGTTAATCCTATGTTTTTTCTCCCTCACACGTGCGTAAATTGTGATACAATGCTTGTAGAAACAAAACGATGTTTATCTATATTATTATTGTTTTTTTTTATGGTACCTGTCTGTCTACTCTAGCCGTAAACAATACATCAGTCGCTATCGAACCGTGATACTGATAAATGATAATCCAGCGATTTGTTCCTTTATATTTTGGTAACAAATTATACGACGCGTGTCGCCAGGGCTTTTAATTAGTTTTTATTCGGCGCATGGTATTAACTTCACCATTGAGGTAGGTGCATTTAAAATATATGTATATATTTAAGTTAAGCTTATTCCAGGTGACCGGTCCGGATATACCTATGAAAGCGCGATAATAGTATGGCTTTTATGTGAATTCCGCCCAAGTCCCGTCTGGAGCTAATGAAACTATGGAATCCCTAATTGGGATATTTTGCGAAGCTGAAGGTAGTGGGAAGTTTAGATCACGTGAAGTGAAACAATTTTAAGATTAATAAATAAATAAAAATTAGTAAAACTTTAGGGGTTAACCACAAAAACTGTTTTTTGAAAATTTTTTTAAGATTTAATTGATAGCTTAATATAAACACATTTTTCTTGTCAAAAATTTGTCTTTCGGGCAAAATAATATCTAAGTACACATTGAAATATTTCATTATCCTCGTCGCGCGTCGTTTTTAGTACCTACGATTTTTCAGAACAACATAATTTACCCCAAGAAGAGTGCTTTGCGTAGTGAAAACTTCTTTATCACCGTTGTGATTTGGAACTCGATGAAACGAAAAATAACGACACTAAAAAGAGCAAACACATGCATCTAAAGGAGAACTAAGAAATAAAGTAGTCTGCGAGAGAATGAGATAGCATTATTGGTCTCCTCTTTGGCTTCGTTTTTTTTTTTTTTTTTTTTTTTTTTTTTTTTTTTTTTTTTTTTTTTTTGAATTAAAGGAATGAATAAAATGAATCGATTCAAAAGGCCGAGGGAATCACAATGAATCGATTCACTCCTGGGAATGAGAATGCCCATGTCTACTCTCGCGTATTATAACTATGTACATATTTTTACATTCATAAGTACAAAACCCAAGAAATAACAACTAACAAGTACATTAGAAACACTAGATCTCATTGTCAAAAACATGTCCAACAAGTAACTACTAACACAACATTTGGGCAAAAAAGCTTCTCATATTATGGCATTAAACTCTACAATAAAATACCACTCTCACTCAAAAACCTCAACATTATAAAATTTAAATTTCAAATAAAAAGCTGGATACTAAATATAGTCAGATCAGAAATAGAAAATATACTGATATCAAATACAGACTAAAACCAAATCTAGTGAACTGAATTATAAAAAAAACGCCATCTTATTTACTTTATAATTATGTTTTTAAAAATACTACATGATATATGTTATGTCTAATTCATATTAATTTCTTATAATTAAATTATAATATGTAAATGAAATCCTCAGCACGGGAGATCCCAGTGAGGATATCATTATCTCTACTTGTTACTAAGAAATGAAGAAATAAACCATTATTATTATTATTTATTGACGCATCTTTTTTTCCTGCAGAATCTATGGTTAAAATTTATGCTTAGGCTGCCATGTCTAGGGTAATATTTCTAAATCTAGGGAGAAATAAAAAGTTTTAATTTTCAATGTACATTTCTTACTTTAATTTTAAATTTTAGCGATTATAATCCGTGTCATTCACGAGCAAAAATTAAACTAACTTAAAAATTCTATACAAGTACCAAAAATAATTAGGTGGGGGTAGTGGGAGGGGGGATTTTGGTGGAGGGGGAGAACGGTGGGAGGAGTCAAAATTACATGGAAACATCGTAAGTAGAGGTGATTTACATGATGCTACTATTTTATTAACTAAGTATTAATTTTCAATTTATTTTTTTTTTGTTAATTTCTAAAGTTTCTAAAGCACACTAATTAAAATATGAATTTACATTGCAATGTTTAAACTTGTAAATTATACTATAAATTGGAGAAGCTTCCACACGCCGCACCCGCCAGGTGTGAGTTACGCTCTGTGATTCATTTTTAAACTTTGCATTGGCAAATCTAAATGATACCACTGAGAAGGGGAAACCAGGTTACACGCCAGTGTTGCAGGATTGCGCGAAAAATGATTCTTCTTGACCGCAGCGCCCTGGAGACCTTATTTTACGGACAACCCTGGTATTATCATTCGACGGTCCCAAATAACAATGTCGGATGTGAGGACTTGTAGTTTTGCAGTAGTGCTGTTTAAGGTTCCATGCCAACTGAGACTGAAGTCAACTCAACACCTATTTGAAAAGCCATTAAAATCTATGAAAAAAATAATTTTAAAATTGCCCATTACCCTAACCTAATGTAACCTATTTAATCACAATGTTTTTATACTTTTTTTCATCACTTCTAATGACTTTTGAGGTGGTTCTGAGTTGATTTCATTCTGACTTGTCCGGTCACCGTTGAAAGTTTCGTTTCTGCATTTTTATTGTTTTTGAGATCAAGAAATATGGCGTTGATTTGACGTCTTGCATTTCATTAAAATTTCGTAAATATCTACTTTTAAATCAACAAAATACGTCATTAATGCGGTTTTAAAACATTTAGCTCGTCCTTCGGGCTTGTTTTTCGGGGCCGTCGATTTTCAATTTTGTAACTCAAATCAAAAATCTGGAGTTTCGTATTTTCGGATTATTTATGACTTTGGGAGTATTTATTTCTTGAAATGGCAACGCTGCATGGACGCCGCTTCTGTCACAATTTTCACCTCATGTATATTCGTTACTACGACAAGAACGGTTCATCTGATTTGAAAAATATAGAGGTAAGTAAATAAAGTAAATATAAAGCATTGAATACTACAAATTTTGTTATTATTAGTTATGTGTGAGAAAGTGAGAATTAGTTGGTACATTTATCAAAAGGTCCGCAAGATGCACGTAAAGAAGTTAACTTCTATGGTTTACGCAATCCGTTCGTTGGCTTCTCTGGCTTCTCGATAGCAGTGTGAAGGGATTGAAATAAACAGTTCTACAATATGTGATGTGTAAAATGAACTCATTATTACAATACAAGTGCATTAATTATATCGTGGCTTTTCCTTGGTGTAAAACACGCATTTTTTGTGTGGGAGCGTTCTTACATCCCCGGGTAACTTCTGCTATAAGTATATCTACTTGGTGCTTCGTTGCAACATTATTTTCCATAAAGTGTATTAAAAGGTTGTACAGATCGTGATCAGGGTGTCAAGCACAAATAATCGATAGCTTATAACAATATCGGAATACCGAACACGGTTTCACTGTTGACAACCGAACCGATATTGCAAGAGAAATAAGAAACTGGTGAACTACGAATTCACATCCTGAAATGTCAAACGCCAATCAATTACATAAAAATATCAATAATTTGGTATCGTTGAATTGAAATATCTATGCATTGGCAGTCCGCATTAACTTTTTGATATAAAACGGTATTTAATTTTAGGTCTCTATTCATATTTCGACCATTTTCGTTTCTCAAAGATCGAACGGATAAATTAAATGCGTTTTAGACGCATTATCTAAGTCTATGGAACGCGTATACGACTTCTTTCATTTCTAAGAGTTTTATTAGTTAAAAAAGTAATTTTCCATAACTAACATCATTATTCAAAATGTGTATATTGATAGCTAACTAATGTCATGTCGGTCGGAATATCTGTTAACATTCGTAGACCATGCTCGCTTATATTGATAACTGACTATGGATGACGGATTTAGTCAATATCGTATTGATATAGAGTTTTATCGATCATCCATGTTAGATCTCATGGTCGACAGCATTGGTAGTTACTCGATTCATGACAGACGTGCCTGACGTAATAACTGGCGGAGTGAGTGTGCTTCTACGATGTGTTCTGTAGTTCGGAATTGTTCACATTAGTAATATTAGTACTTATTTGATGTCTTACTAGCGAGTTCCCGGCCTGCGTTGTAATGCCACTTAATAAAGAAATTGTTTCTTCCTTCGTTTCCTTTCCCATTCGTCCCGTTCCCATTCCGCCTCCCCTCCCCCTGCCATTTCCCTTTCCCCTCACGCGTTCCCCCCTCCCCCTGCCTTTCCTCTCCCACTCACCTCTCCCGCTTTCCCCGTCCCGTTACCCCCTTCCCGCGTTCCTTCTCCCCCTCCCGCGTTCCCCTACCCCCTCTTGCGTTCCATACATTCAGTCCAGGTACATTCAGTTTTCAAACACCTCGCGTGCCACATATTGCAATTTTTTAATACAAATTTCATAACGCCAGAGCTCACCACTATATAAACCATCTCGGGCGTGCGCCCAACAACTCACTAAAGTTTCATTGCAATCAGATGAAAGGTGTAGGATATAATTTCATGACGCCACAGCTCACTATTATATAAATAAATCATCGCGGGCAGAAAACTTCAAATCCCCAAAGTTTTAACCGGATGAATGGTTTAGCAACGCTTAAGGAACAAACATACATTGATTTTTATATGTATAGATACATTCATGAATAAAAACTCACCATACAAAAAAGCGGAGAAAATGTGACAGAACAAGTAACACAAAATATAAATAACATTATGGAAGAAAAATTTAGAACATTAGAAGAAAAATATGACAAACTCCAAATAAAAGTAGAAAATCAAGAGAAACGTCTTTATTTCTTGGAAAAACAAGCAAGACAAAGAAACATTGTATTTTTCGGAATAGAAGAGAAGGAGTCATCATACTTAAACTTGGAAATACTTTGGTGGAATTTATTAAAAAAATACTTTGATTTAAACATTGAACGAAAAGACATACAAGAAATAAAGAGAATTGGGAAAAAATGAGAAAGATGACCAATTGTTGTCACTTTCTCTAATCTAGGATTGAAAATCGATATATTTAAACCAAAAATTACACTGATAGACACAACATACTACATAAAAGAAGACTATCCACGTTATATATTCTAAAAAAAAGAAAAAAGATATTAAATAAAAGAAAAGAATTACAAGAACAGAAAAAGGAAACACTGCCATAATAAAATACGATAACTTATAATACTAGATAAAATCGTTAACACAGCGAATAAGAGAAATCTCTCAATATCCCTTGAAAATATTCATATTCAAGAAAATAAAACAAAAAAGAATAAGCAACAACAGTCTAGCTCGAAAAATAAGGTAACAAGGTCAAATAGTGTCACCGAAGGAGCTAAAAAACCAAGCATGTTGAACTTCTTGACGAATACAAATACAACTAAGAAAAATGCATAGCAACTAACCCCCTCTCTTCACACCGATACCACAAATAAACAAACTTCAATAAAAAAAAAAAACAAAAAAATCTGCCAACCCGGCTGGTCACCGTGGAAAATAATGACCAAAACCCTCCAAAGATACAAAACTCAAGCTCAACCTTAAAAACTTCGAAAAATCACATAAAGTTAAGCCGTCAATTAAAAATTATACCATACAACGTCAACACCCTGTCATCATACGACCGGATATTAGAACTGGAAGAATGTTTAAGTAAAATTAACTAAGATATTATGGGAATTTCGGAAGTTAGACAAACAACAAAATAGAAGAACACAACACCTTTATACTTTGCTACAGAAAGGATCAACTGGCATAAACTGGTACTCCATAGCACAAGACCGACAAAAATGGGCATCTTCGGAGGAGGCCTTTACCCAAACCGGGGTTCTTGTTAATTCATAAATATTTCTAAAACACATACTTCTAAAACAATCTAAGCTTACTTACTAATACAAAACAAATTAAAATTTATTGTAATATTGTAACTACCAACTATCCAGAACTCCCTTTACATAAAAAATACCCTCCACACAGCATCCCCAAAGATAACTAGGCCCTGAGTGATTTTTTTTTCTAAGGGCCTCCTTTGTGGGGCTAACGTAAAAGAAAGTAAACCGCATTTCTCACAATTTCAGTCTAATAATTTGTCTTTTCATTATTATAATTCATTTGATTTATTTATTTAATACAAACGGCATAAGTATGCCATAAACATTAATTACATGTCACAAATTCATATTCAAAATATTAGTAATGGTAAAACAGTGTATGTATAACAGTTAATTGTGACGATACATTGGGAAGTGACACCAGAGATACATTTACATGCAAAAATCTATAATACAAATAAAATTAATAGTCATTAAAAAAATATGATAGCATAGCCGTCTTGTACCTATGTTCCGTGCAGTTAAATAGATTTATTGATTGATTGACAAACCGAGCCAACGTACACATTGCAACTCTTTTGCGATGTTCAAGTAAGAAAACAGAAGCAATATAGTATTCAGAACACAATTTTTTAATTAAATGAATCAATATTAGCGAAACTCAATCGAAAATCTGGAGACAGAAATTCAGAAAAAGATATTGGCTACAGTCCATTGGTCCCAGTGGAGCCAATATCTTTTTCTGATTTTTCTGTCTAGATATTCGATTGAGTTTCGATAATATTGTCTTAATTAAATATTATAATTTGAGATTTTACTCGTAAAGGTAAAAATAAAAATAAATAAAAAAAAAACTATTTTTTAACTTTTAGTTCTGTTCCAGGTTTCATTGGTTGCAACCCGAAATCAATAAACAAGGCTTCCAGGATACTTGAACGCTCAGTCGTGCCATGGACCTTCCTATCCCAGGAGGTGTCATCCCAGGAGGTATCAAGATAGAGCCGGGATCTCAAAACGAAGACGAGTGTCAAATTCCCTCAACATTCTTTGAAATAGAAGTCCCTAGTATTAAACAAGAATGCATTGAATACTTCGAAAGTACCCACCAAACAGATGGTAAGAAAAATGTAAAATGACGTTGTACGTAATACTAGCGACTTCCCGGTATGCGTTGCAATGGCTTTTCCGATTCGTCCCGTTCTCCTTCCGCATTCCATTGCCCTCCCATGTCCCCTCCCCTCCACCTTCCCAGCCTTCCCTCACCCCTCTCACGCGAATCCCCTCCCGCGATCCCCTCCCCTCACCTGCGTTCCGTATATTCAGACCCAGTACATTCAGTTTTCAAACAACTCGCGTGCCACCTATTACAATTTTTTTATTCAAATTTTCATATATTACATACATTAACTTTTGTATATAACAAGAACATTCAATCAAATTTGGTACCTAACACACAAGGATAATGTAAAGATTTTATTTGAAAATTGAATTTTGATTTAACAATCGATGGTTTTCAAATATCATTCTCAAATTGTTACATTTTTGACAGTTGCCTAAGAGTTTTTGTAATGATTAAAAAAAACTTTTCACATGTAAAATTTTCACCGAAAAATTACCATACAAATTTCATAACGCCATAGCTTACCATTATATACAGCCTATGTCTATGTTACTCGCTGATAATGTAGCTTTCTTTTGGTGAAAGAATGTTTCAAATCGGTTCAGTAGTTTCGGAGCCTATTCAATGCAAACAAACAATCAAATCTTTCCTCTTTATAGTATTAGAAAGTTAGTTAAGTACAACTGCGGAACCTGAATACATTTTTAATTAATTAATTAGGTAAAAAGGTAGTGTGTTTTTACCATATCCAAAATCCAGATTCAATGAAACAAATTCTGATTACGTAATTAATTTTATGGGTGTAGCATTAATATGGTGGTTTTTCAATTAGCTTGCATAATTTATTTTTTTATAAATATATAGTTTTTTAGGTTTTGTCTCAGTTTTTACACATTAATGTTTTAGAAGTCGTTAAAAAACGTCCTTTATAATCTAACAATAAATACAAAAAAAATCTAGGGTAGCACACTTTCGTTTTAATGTAATAATTGTCGTATATTTACAAATCAATGTACTGTTGCATTCCAGATAGCATTAATGTAGAGGCTATTCCAATCAAGACAGAATCAGCACCCCGAGAAGAAAGTGGAGGGAAGACTTATACGGAAATAGACGTACATTTGCTGGATGTTAAAAATGAATGCTCAAAGCCCTCTGAAATTATTACCCAGACTACAGGTAAATTCGATTTTTTTTTATCTGGTTTCAATGATTTTCTGTTTACATTTTTGAAAATCAGATACCTACTTACTGAGATTTATTTACCGTATTTTTCAGATTTAATAACGGATCTGAAGATGCATCCTGGAGAAAAACCTTATTCGTGTTCCTACTGTAACTACTCCTGCTCATTCAAGTCAATGTTAGCAAGGCACTCTCGCACCCATTCCGGAGAAAAGCCTTATTCATGTCCACACTGCGACTGTTCGTTTTCTCAAAAGGGTAATTTGAAAAACCACATACGGACTCACAGCGGAGAAAAACCTTTTGCTTGTTCCTACTGCAGCTATTCATGTCCTCAAAAGGGATCTCTAAAACGTCACATGCTTATCCATACTGGAGAAAAACCTTACGCGTGTTCATACTGCGCGTATACGTGCTCTCAAAGGGGAATTTTAAACGTTCACATGGTTACCCATACTGGAGAAAAAATTTATTCATGCTCCCATTGCAACTATTCATGTTCTCGAAAGAAATATTTAAAACGTCATGTGCTTTCCCATTCCACAGAAAAACCTTTTTCTTGTTCTTTGTGCAACTATTCATGTTCTGAAAAGAGACCTTTAAAACAACACATGCTAACCCATACTGGAGAAAAACCTTTTTCATGTTCCTGCTGCAACTATTTATGTTCTCAAAAGGGACATTTAAAACGTCACATGCTTACCCATACTGGAGAAAAACCTTATACGTGTTCCTACTGCAACTATTCATGTTCTGAAAATGGAACTTTAAAGCGTCACATACTTACCCATACTGGAGAAAAACCGTATGCGTGTTCCTATTGCAACTATTCGTGTTCTCAAAGGGGACATTTAAGACTTCATATACTTATGCACACTGGATAAAAACTTCATTCAGGTTCCTACGGATATCATTTTTTCAAAAGGGAACTATGAAACGTAACATGCTTATCCATTGAGAAGAAAAAAATTTCTAATATTCCTACTGCAACTATGCGTATTCACAGAAGGGCAATCAAGTCTTACAATTTTTTGAATTCTGGGTGAGATCGCGCAGGAAGTAGACAGATCATTCTGCGAGTACAAATTTGATTTACTGGATTTGATGGTTCCGTGATGCAATATACATTTTGAAGAGTTCCTCCCTGTTTTAATAATAGTTTGGAGTACATACGTAGGTACACGTTAGGTGTGTTATGTGTGTGGGAGGAAACCCAATGGGAGTAATAAGATTGACACGTGTGCTTCGGTGATAGTGCGTTTATTGACAGCGTTCTAGTCTCAGCAGTACAATATATAAGGCAATGTTGAGGTGGGGGGTGACCGTGACGTAGCCGCCACAATAGAATATAAATAATTTACCATGTGTTTCGGTCTGAAATAAAAGGTATTATAGATACGATTTCATCGGAAAGAATTACATGAGCCTTAAGCAAACCCCCATTATTAGATTATTGTGACGCCCTAAATAAAATATTGTTCACAAAGCCGAAGCCATTGTTGCAGACATAGATGTATATGCTTGTTATTGCTTAGAATATTGATTAAGCATATATCACTCTAAATATAAGGAAAACTGTAACATGAGCACAATTCTATGTTTACAAAGAATAAAGGCGTGCACGTACCAAAATATATCAATACGGATAGTAAACCATGGAGATAATATAAAGAGCCTGAAATATGCAACGTGTTCATCATCATCATCACTCTTGGCTCTACAACCCCTGGTGGGTCTTAGCCTCCTCAAGAGTCTTCCTATGCTCATTTCGGTTTTGGGCCAACTCTCTCCAGTTTCGAAGCTCCAAGGTAGATATATCTTTGAGGACGTTGTCGCTCCTTCTTAATCTTGGTCTTCCCAGGCTCCTTCGCCCTATCGATCTTGAGTTCAGCAGGGACTTTGATGCTTGATGCTCGGGCATTCTCTCCACATGACCCAGCCACCGAAGTCTTCCCAATATAAAAAATACAATACAAATTATCAACTAGATTCAGGTACATACATGCTGAAAACATGGCTTCTAAGTTCACATCTGAGTTGGACAAGGTTCCACACACACACATGCTGAAAACATGGCTTCTAAGTTCACATCTCGTAAAGTTCTAACTGATAATGTTTTCGAAATTTCTTTTGCTCGTTTCTACAACTAAAATAATTTTCAAAACCATTTGTGTTGTATTTCCGTAGATACTTGTAAGAAGAAATTCTAAAATCAAGCTTAATTTATTTTGCAAGGTTCTAACATCACTTACACTCTGCATTTTGTTTGTATGTGACATTTAATCGTTGTTAAGAGGCGCAATATAGTTCTTTGGTTGGATATTGTTCTAACTTTACCTTACCATGATCAGGTTTCAAAGTTTTCAAAGACGTATTTTCTGTATAATCATTTTTGATTTTGAGGTTCAATCTTGTGTTAATAATTTTTGTTTAACATATTTTATTGGTATGTGGCCCTAGCTTAGAATTGCTTTAGGGAAATGTATATATACACACATGTGTGTGTATATGCATACGTGTGCACACTCTGCACATGTACGTACACACGCACAGACATATTATAGAGTCAATGCATAAGTAGATGAATAATTTGTGGCGAGCCAACTTACCTACCTGCGCTGCGAGAAGTACTTACCTAGATGCGCTGAAATATTCGGCATATCGTCGCACCTTACGGAAAGTACCGGAGAATTCAAATTCCCTGTACATTATTCTTTTAGAACAGCAAGCCAAAACAAATGGTCCCGTTATTTTTACTTCTGTCACGCTTCGGTATTCCGATATTATTGTGAATTTGTACTGCTTTGTAAATAAACTATGAACAGTTAAATCTAGTGTTTTCTTTACAAGTTTACGTAGCACGTCTGATTGCTACAGTGGTGACCTCCGACATACGAATTTATGAAGTTTTTTTCCAACGTACTACGGTTTAAATATAAATTATAAATAATTTATCTCCCAATGTCTCTCCCAATTGGATCATCGACATCGACGGGTACACCGCCCGAAGTAAATCGTGTGGCGGTGCAAATACCTCCATTCTGCCCAAACGACCCCTAGCTCTGGTTTGCCATGGTTGAGAGAAGTTTTGAGGCATCAGCTGTAACCGTGGATGCCACGAAATTTGGATTCATCCTTGGGGCCCTGGATCCCACGCACGCTCAGGAGGTCCGGGACATCATCGTAAAGCCCCCAGAGGTTGGCGCCTACGCTCTCTTAAAGAGCGAACTAACAAGGCGTCTCAGCTCTACCCAGGAGCAGAAAACAAGGCGACTCCTGGAGCACGAGGAGCGGGGAGACCGAAAACCTTCCCAGTTCCTCCGTCATCTACGCACCCTCGCGGGCAGCGCTGTGCCCGATGAGGTGCTGAAGACCTTATGGATGGGCAGACTCCCTCGGAGCATGCAGGTTGTTCTGGCCACACAGCAGGAAGCCTCGCTGGACAAGGTGGCGAACCTGGCGGACGCAATCGATGACTACGCTGGCAGACCAGGTATTAATGCAGTTGCCGGAGAAAATATTGAAGACGGTCTGGTTACCAAGATGAAGAAGATGATGAGGCCACTCCAGGAAGAACTGACCACCCTACGACGAGAAATATCGGCGTTGCGCTCCAAAGAACGACAATCCAGGAGTACCAGCCCTCGTTGGCGGGACCATCGCTCTCGCAGCAGTTCCAGGGGTCGGCAACCTGAAGACACGTGCTGGTACCACTGGAACTTCGGGACCAAGGCGCGTTCATGTAGGAAACCCTGCAATTTCGAGCAGGGAAACGCCCCGGGCTCACACTGATGGCGACCAGCACCAGCAGCCCGACTCAAGTATGTCGCCTTTTCGTCACCGACCGGGTAACGCGTACCCAGTTTCTTGTAGACACTGGCGCGGACCTCTGTGTTTTTCCACGGCGTTTGCTTCAAGGTCGTCCAGCCAAGCAAGCTTACGAACTGGCGGCCGCAAATGGCAGCACCATCGCAACTTACGGCAGCCTGACGATCGAACTTGACTTAGGTCTGGTCTGGTCTTGGAGCTTCGTCATTGCTGACGTATCCAAGCCCATCATTGGAGCGGACTTCCTGGCAAAATTTGAGCTGCTGGTATTTATCCTCAACCGACGACTGCTGGACCAAGTGACTAACCTGACAACCACAGGCAAGCGAAGTAGCAACAATATTGCTTCTATCAAGACTGTCACAGGTACGTCCCCTTTCCACAAAATTTTACAACAGTACCCTGATATCACGCGCCCTGATGGAGCCATGAAGGAAGTTCGCCATGCTACCCTTCATCACATCCGAACTACTCCAGGCCCTCCAGTTGCCGAACGACCCCGCCGCCTCGCTCCTGATAAACTCAAACGGGCCAAGAAGGAGTTTGAGACCATGGTTCGTTTAGGAATCGCCCGGCCTTCTGAGAGCTGCTGGGCATCACCACTACACGTGGTCCCAAAGAAGGATGACCAATGGCGACCATGCAGTGATTATCGCGGGCTGAACGCCAGAACCATTCCTGACCGATATCCTGTACGCCACATTCAGAACTTCGCTCAGGCACTGGAGGTTGCCCACCACTTTCCCACGGCGTTCTAAGGAAACAGATGGTTTCCTCCTTCACCGTACACGTCAGGACTCTAATTTTTTATTTATAAAGAAGCTATTTTTTTTAATTAAAATGACTCTAGAGACCTTAGGCTCAGGCACTGAGAGGCACCAAGATTTTCTCAACCATAGACCTTGTACGGGCTTATAATCAGATTCCGGTGGCTCCTGACGACATTCCAAAGACGGCCATATCTACTCCGTTCAGACTCTTCGAGTTTCCAGTAATGTCTTTCGGCCTCCGTAATGCAGCTCAGACCTTCCAACGCTTCATCGATGAGATCACCAGAGGGCTGGATTTTTGCTACGCCTACATCGACGACATCCTCATCGCCTCGTCAACAGAAGAGGAGCATATGACCCACCTCAAAACCTTGTTCCAGCGTCTTCAGGATTATGGTGTGGTCATCAACCCTGGTTTGCCTGAGGTTAAATTCCTGGGATACCTGGTGTCTGGTGCAGGCACTACACTCCTGCCAGAAAAAGTCGATGCAATTAGAAGTTACAATCGGCCAGAAACTGTAAAAGATCTCCGCCAGTTCCTCGGAGCCCTCAACTTTTATAGGAGGTTCCTGCCCAAAGCTGCAGATACACAAGCCCCACTCAATGATTTCCTCCAAGGAAATCAGAAAGGCAAGCAACCAACACATTGGACCAAAGAGACCATGGAAGCCTTTGACAAGTGTAAGGAAGCAATTGCTCAGGGAACCCTGCTCGCTCACCCCAAGTGCGAAGCTCCACTCTCCATAGTCAGCGACGCGTATGACACTGCAGTTGGTGCCGCGCTCCAGCAGCTCATCGAAGGTCACTGGGAGCCGTTGGGGTTCTTCTCCAAGAAATTCAGTTCAGCGGAGCGAAAATACGGCGCTTATGACAGAGAGCTCCTGGCCATCTACCTCGCTGTAAAACACTTCAGACACATGGTAGAGGGCAGGATATTCACCATCTTCACCGACCATAAGTCCATCACCTTCGCTTTTCAGCAAAAGTCTGATAAGTGCTCACCGAGACAATTCCGCCATCTGGACTATATCAGCCAGTTCACAACTGATATCCGCCACGTCTCCGGAAAAGACAACATCGTCGCGGATGCTCTCTCCAGGGTCGAGACGATAGACACTCCTCTGGACTACGCAGCGCTGGAAGCTGACCAAGTGAACGACACGGAACTGGAAAAGTGCCTACACGGAGATTCTAACCTCGAGCTAAGAAAGGTGCGCATTCCTGGCATCGACACCCAACTCTACTGCGATTTATCGACAAATATAGGCAGACCTTTTATCACAAAAAAATTCCGTTCTGCAGCTTTCAATGCGGTCCATCAGCTGGCTCACCCAGGCATCAAGGCAACGGTCAAACTCATAACTGAACGTTATGTCTGGCCGGCCATCAAAGCTGATACAAGGAAACTCGCACGCAACTGCCTCCAACTAAGTAATGTGTCACGACACGTGTCAGCACGCCTTGGAACCTTTCCTAGAACTTCATCAAGATTTGAACATGTCCACATTGACATCATCATCATGCCCATGTCAGAAGGATGCCGGTACTGCCTTACATGCGTAGATCGGTTCACGAGATGGCCAGAAGCGTTCCCTATCAAGGACCAAGAAGCAGAAACGGTGGCGCGCGCATTCTACCAGGGTTGGATCACCAGGTTTGGAACCCCGCTTCGAATCACCACTGACCAGGGAAGACAATTCGAGTCAAGGCTGTTCAGGCAATTGAACTGCTTGGCAGGTACGACTCAGATTTATACCACCGCATACCACCCTGCAGCAAACGGCATGGTGGAAAGGCTACACCGCCAGCTCAAGGCAGCGATCAAATGCCACCAGAAGGACCGCTGGACCGAAGTGCTTCCCACTGTTTTAATGGGAATTAGAGCAGCCTGGAGAGACGACCTCGCTACCACCTCGGCCGAGCTGGTATACGGCGAGCCACTCCGCTTACCAGGAGAATTCCTCGCTGCACGACCAGCAACCTGCGACAATACGAGCAACTTCCTCAAGGAACTTCGACAGCACTTCAACGAACTTCGACCGGTTGAAGGTACCCGCCATAGTGAAGAACGTCATTTCATCTTCAAAGACTTACCCACAGCGACTCACGTCTTCTTGAGGGACGACACCATTAAGAGCCCGCTTCAGCAACCATACAGCGGCCCTCACCAAGTCGTCCGCCGGAATGGTAGGACCTACCTTATCCTATGCAAAGGAAAAGAATTAACCGTGAGCATTGACCGCCTCAAACCGGCTTACATCGCCAAGGAACCGAAAGAAGCCGCAACAGAGCTACCACCAACCCTTCCAAAACCAACCATCGAACAGGATCGGACTCACACGACCACTCGTTCAGGAAGGCGTGTTCGTTTTCCCGACTACCTCAATGTCTAAACGACTCTTTTTATCGCAGCCCTTATCTGTGCTACTGGGGGGGGGGAGTGTATGGGGAGCCAACTTACCTACCTGCGCTGCGAGAAGTACTTACCTAGATGCGCTGAAATATTCAGCATATCGTCGCACCTTACGGAAAGTACCGGAGAATTCAAATTCCCTGTACATTATTCTTTTAGAACAGCAAGCCAAAACAAATGGTCCCGTTATTTTTACTTCAGTCACGCTCCGGTATTCGGATATTATTGTGAATTTTTACTGCTTTGTAAATAAACTATGAACAGTTAAATCTAGTATTTTCTTTACACGTTTACGTAGCACGTCTGATTGCTACAAATTCAATAATTACAAAATGGCTCTAAGTGGGGAGATCGTCAGGTATATGCAAATATAGGTTCCTTCTGGTAGTGATTGAATTCAAAAATATATTAGTCTTCATGTTCGCAGGGATTATTGTATAATCCAGTGGTTTTCGTACCCCTTAGAGTACGCGTAGCAAAAATTGGGGTACGCAATATCGTGGCACAAATGTAGGATTGTTCAATTTCACTGGTTGAAAATGTCCGAAGTCGTGTTACACTCGATATACAATTGCATTAATTGTATTTGTGTGACTTGATCGCTAAATTCATGTAATTATGATAATACTAGCTGGTTCCTGGCATGCGTTGCTATGCCATTTAATAAAGAAATTGTTTCTCCCTGCGTGTCCTTTCCCATTTGTCCCGTTCCCCCTCCGCCTCCCCTTCCTCTCCCGCGTCCCCTTCCCCTCACGCGTTCCCACTCCGCCTCCTCAACCCTCCCTCTCCCCACTCCACTCCCCCTTTCCCGTGAACCCCCCTCCCGAGTTCCCCCTCCCCGCTCCCGCATTCCATACATTCAGTTTTCAAACAGCTCGCATGTCACCTATTGCATTTTTTTAATACAAATTTCATAATGCCAGAGCTCACCAGTAGTTTTATACAAACCTTGTCCTGACAATAACGAACACAAAAATAAAAGAATTAGAAGATTTGGTGCAGTCGTTCGGAAGTTATGCGCGTACATACATTTCAGGGATTCATTTTTATTTATAGAGAAGATTAAAAAATATCAAATGAAACATGTCTTTCATTACACGTGTACACAAAATATATAGAGGGTACGGAGTACAACAAATTTGTAGTAAGAGTCGAGGGGTAAGCAGGCTCAAAAAGGTTGATAACGGCTGAATAATCGAATCATGCCTGACGTTGGTCATCAACATTATTCGATAATGGGAGTCTCACTGGGTGTTTTATCAGTGCTAAGATTTAGGAAGCAAAGAGTTATTTAAATTACTGTAAAATTAAAATATTAATGAAACACAAGGGTGGAATGAAGAGTTGTCCCGGTTAGAGAGATCCTGGGTTCGATTCCCAGTTGCAACCGTTACTTTTTTATTTTCTGTGTCTTGTTGTGTTTCATGCGTTTTGTGGAGAGGTATCTTCTTCAATAATTAATATGTTTTTTTTTTACTTTATGAGTAAAACCTCAAATTGTAATATTTATTTAAACGAAGACAATATTAGCAAAACTCAATCGAAAATCTGGTAACAGAAAAATCGGAAAAAGATATTTGCACCTCTGAGATTCTGGGCCTGTTCATTTTGGAGTGGTTTGAAGATTAGATACTGATTTTACAAAATAATTTTCTTTTTTGGATTTCATAGGATTTGATCTCTGGTCGGCTGAATGGCTGCAAAGGTTCGTCGGGTGCTTTATACCACTACACTAAAGGGGATTTATTGGTACCAAGTACCCGTGAATAAAATTAATATTTTATTGCTGTCTCATTCTCTCGTAGGCTAAATCCAATGTATGTGTTTGTCTATTTTTAGTGTCGCTCGTTTCAGTTTCTTCCAGTTTCAAATCACAACGGTGCTAAAGAAGTTTTTACTTCAATAATTCGGCAAAGTTATAATATTGTCAAACTGTCGATAAAATTTGTAATTTCTGTGCCATCTATAAACAGTAGAACAAATTAGTGTTTTATTCAAAAAAGTTTATTTATTTTTCAGAAACACAAACCAAACATTAATTAATTTAAAAATTCTTTTCAGCATTCACACTACATTTCACACGAAAGCAACATTAAACGGTAATGCGCGTTTTAATCCCGCGACAAAATATCCCCGACAAAATATCTTCAGACAAAATATTCTCCGACAAAATATCCTCCCACAAAATATCCCCCGTCAAAATATCCTTCGACAAAATATCTTCCGACAAAATATCCTCCGAAAAAATATCCTCCGACAAAATAACCTCTGAAAAAATATCCTCCGTCATAAATTATGGTAGTCCAAAATTAACATAATTTTTGAAATTTAAAAAAATTGCATTCAAACTAATTAACATAAATTACTACATATCATTTCAAAAACAGTATTTTATTTATAAATAGTTTAAAAACAGCGAATATATATGGAATCGAATGTGATGCGAACATATATTCCGCGGAATCTGCATTCTCACAGTTCACATATTATGAGAAGTATATTGCAAAATGTCAGAGGTTTTAGGGGTTAAGAGTGTAATTTCTGACACTCAAATCAGTGGCGGATTATCCCTAAGGCGAAGTAGGCAAGTGTCTAGGGGCGCGAGGTTACGAAGGGGCGCCTCTAGAATTTTTGAAGAAAAAAAAATACATTAATTGTGTAAGTAAGTATGTACCGACCCACACAATGTAAGATTCTTTTGAATGGTAAAAATTGAATTGGGGTATTATCTTGGATAAGTACGAAACTACATCACGCCGTTCTGAACAGAGAAGAAAGACCACAAAACAACTCTGTCTCAACACACACTTCTTGCTTCATTTGCATTCATAAATCGTCTCATGGTTGCGTTGCGGTGCACAGTATCGGAGAATACTGCGGGTAATACTTTCAAAAGTGCGCTCTTTAAAATGATTTGTTCGGTCTCTTGGCGTGGTCCAACTATATTTAAGTATTTGATTCACTTGATGCTATTACTTCCTTCACTTTCCGTGACTTCTTCCACAATTCACTTCGCATCGTATCATCTATTTGTAATGCCCTCACCAAATATGTGTTTATTCCTATCCACCAATTGCACTTGGCGTGATTTTATAACTAAATGGCGATATAAAAAATTTGGAAATAATAATTATTTTTATCGGCCGTGTATTCCTTCCGAATCTCCACAATTTAACACTGTCTTACCTATAAAATGGTTTTACAGCACGTACTCTTTTTTTACATTAGCTCCACTGAGGAGGCCCTGTGAGGAAAGAAATTTTCCTAAGGTTTTCCTGTACAGCAACACTTTACACATGTCACAAGCTTAGTCATAGTGGAGTTAAACCTTTTTCATGTCCCGAATGCAGTTATGCAAGTTCTCAAAAGGAAGATTTAAAAATCCACAGTAGAAGAAAAACCTTTTTCATGTCCTGACTGCAAACTATTCGTATTCTCAAAAGGGTTATCTGAGAAGTCACTTGCTGACTCACAGTGGAAAAAAACCTTTTTCATGTTCCGACTGCAACTCTTCATGTACTTCGAATCGAAATCTTAAATTCACATGTTTACCCACAGTGGAGAAAACCCGTTCCATGTCCTGACTGCAACTATTCTTCTTATCGAAAAAATAACTAAAATGGCAATTGCTGACTCGCACTGATGAAAAATCTTTTTCATGTCCCGACAGCAACTATTAATGCGCTACGAATTGGTATCTAAAAATTTACATGTTTACCCACAGTGAACAAAAACCTTTTTTCATATCCCGACTGCAATTATTCATATTGAACAAAGGAACTTCTTTGAAATCATTTGCTGACAGAGTGATATAAAACCTTTTTACACGTTTCTACTTGCGACTATTCATATTCTACGAAGAGGCACCAAAACACATGTTTACCCACTGCAGACAAACACCCTTTTCTTGTACCGAATGCAGTTATTCAAGTTCTCGAAAGGGAGATTTAAAAATCAATTGCGCGATTCACAGTGGAGAACCTTTTTGGTATCCCGGCTGCAACTATTCATGTTCTACAAAAGAACTAAAACTTCACATACATATTTACCCAGAGAAAAATCCCGATGTCCCGATTGGCACTATTCATGTTATCGCAAGGGACATCTAAAAAATCATATGTTAATCCACAGTGAACAAAAACTTTTTCGTGTCCCGAATGCAACTATTCATGTTCTCAAAAAGGACGTCTTAGAATGCACTCACTGATTCACAGTGGAGAGATACCTAGTTCGTGTCTTCACAGTGGGAAAAATAATTTTTCATGTCCCAACTGCAAGTTTTCATGTGCAACAAAGGGATATCTAAAAAGTCACACATTTACTCACAGTGTAGAAAAATCTTTATTAGTAAAATATTGTAGTAATTTTTTTGTTTTTAAGCAATTTGGTCAATTTGAACACTGAAGAAGTTCAAAATAGTGCTAGTATGTAAGTAGCGATGTATTCTAGTGATAAAAAGTACTTTGTTGATGAACGTATCCATCCACGTTCAAATTTAACAACGATAACTCGAGATGGAGAACTGCCCCAAACAACCAAAGCTATTTTACAGGTTCTAAGAAATAAAAAATTCGACACAATTTAACCAAACATTGAAATAGCCTTAAGAGTGTGCCTATGGACGGCAGTTAGCAATTGCAGTGGTGAGCGGAATTTTTCCTGTCTAAAGTTATCTTCGCTCGACCATGATACACAGGAGATTAAATTCGTTAGCAATACTTAATGAATCAAACTTATTGCTATCATGATAATTACTTTGCAAGAAGAAAAATGTAGACGCAGGAATTTTTAATTTTTTTAAACAATTGTCATTGAATATGATTAGTAGATACCAATTTTTAAATACATAATTGATAACTTTAATATTTTATTTATCAAATATTAGGTTAACAATTATTATAAGCAATAATTGTCAGCCTGAAACACTCATCCACATTGAAAAAATCTTCCGAGAAAAAATACATGACGTCAACGGGACATGAACCCATGCCTTTCTGATTGCCGGTCAGCTGCTCTCCCAATTGAGCTATGGCGGCTTATTTTATACCCGCGAAATGATTCAATATATACTAGTGTTTCATTCAACAATTACTGCTTATTATATTTTAAACAATTTTTCTCGGAAGATTTTTTCAATGTAGATGAGTGTTTCAGGCTGATAATTATTGCTTATAATAATTGTTACCCTTTGTGCTATGCATAAAAATTTGTCTTAAACGTTAGTTTAACAATTAAAAATAATAATTAAATATTAGGTTATAAATTGTTTTACTCATTATCCCTGCTAAATGTGTGTGTGTGTGTGTGTATAGGTAAATTTTATTTCTTCACGCAAAAAACTACTGAACCGATTGTGATGAAACTTGATACTTATGTAAAAAAAAATAGCTGGAGACCCAGATTTACACATTTTATACCAAAATTCCCACGCCGCCGGGTTAAGCCGCGTGGCGCCGCATTAGTTACTTATATATATATATTTATAAATATAGTAAAAGTTAAAATTTATAATATGTAACACCCATTTATATATATGTGGCCAGCAATGGGACGGAATTAGCAGCCTAGCAGAAATAGAAGAAGAGGAAGGGTTTCTGGTTGCGATCGGAAGGAGAGTTCCGGTTTATGGAGGGAGAGGAAAACAGAACTGAACTGCCAGTTATGTTAAATTGTGTTGAAATCATGAATAAACCGTGATCTACAGATAACAGACTATTATTTGACATTTTCCTGCACACCAAGTTATTTAATGTTACAAATATATGGCCGACAGAGGGGCGCCGATTAGGTACTTGCCTAGGGCGCTCTCAACATGTAATCCGCCTCTGACTCAAATGCATAAATTATTGAAATGGAGTTTGAAATATATTGTACTAACTGGAAAACCCGGCTTCGCTCGCTTGATATGAGATTGAACTAATGTTCCAACCCACGATCTTGCTTTATATACCCCTACCAATGGGTAGCTCCAAACATACAAAAAAGCCTACGAATGGTCCAATTTTCCAGAACATTCCACAACATTCGAAAGTGTTTTGAAATGTTCCACAATGATCTGGGATGTTCCGGGATGTTGTCACACGTCCCAGACTATTCCCGAACATTCCAGAATGTTTCGGGATGTTTTGGATTGTTGTGGAAAGCTCTCGAATACCCTCGAATGTTCCGGACTGTTCTCGAAATTTCTAGAGGGCGAAACTTCTAGCTTTTAAATCTTCAAAAGCACACCCTTCTTCATGGATGGGGATAGAGGGTTACCACACCATACAACTCCCTTGATCGTACCGGAACACGGTTCTTAGTTTTAGCGGAACGCACATTGTATACTTTCTTTTGTGTATAATATACTCTTATTTATATATACATTTATTTTAAAAATATCTATAGTAGTGAGGGCTTTAGTAAGATCGTTTTATGAAATAGAATGATAAATACAATAAATAAACATAATATGCCTAATTAAAACTGACCGAGGACGAATTTTCTCCGGGGTGTTGCAACATAATATGCCTCCTCAAATTGCCCATCTCCGAACAGGTGTGGTCACAGTGAGAACACGCAAAAGGTTTTTGAGCACTATGAGTCAGCAAATGTCGATCGAGATGCGACTTTCGGGCGCACGTATATTTGCAGTCGGGACACGAGAATGGTTTTTCTCCACTGTGACACATCAAATGCCTCTTAAAATCACTCTTGAACAAGCACGAAAAATCGCATTGGACGCACGAGAATGCGACCTTTCCACTATGAGTTATCATGTGATTTTTGAGTTGTGCTTCTCGAGAACACACGTAGGTGCACTCAGGGCATGAGAAAATCTTTTCTCTGCGGTGCGTCAACATGTGAGTCTTTAAATACGATCTGACTGAGCACGTATAGTTGCAGTCGGCACAAGAGAATGGTTTTTCTCCGCTGTGAGTAAGCATATGTCTTCTTAAACTTGAGCTAACAGCGCAAGAATAGTTGCATTCGGAACAATGGAACGGGTTTTCTCCTCTGTGTGTAAACATGTGACTCTTTAATTGCAATTTTCTAGCGCATAAATAACCGCACTCTAAACATGAAAACGGCTTTTCCTCGCTGTGCGTGAACATGTGGCTCGTTAAGTGCGACTTTTGTGAACACGAATAGTTGCAGTCAGGACACGAGAATGGTTTTACCACGCTGTGAGAGAGCATATGGCGCTTAAGAACGGATCTGAATGAACATGAATAGTTGCAAACTGAACATGCAAATGGTTTCGAGGATGAATCAATCTTCTTAACACGCTTAAAGTCCTTGCTTAAATAACTTCCTTGCTCTTCGTGCTTCTTGAGTTCCTTCGTGTCACTTGATTCTGTAAACAAATTTAAAACAAAAATCGAAATTAAAAAAATATTCTAAAATAAATGTGGATATCTTCAATTGAGAGAAATATGTGATAAAAGTAACTTCTCTGTTGTTTATATAATTCTGTCAATAATATAAATTGATTTACATACTATTCTTAACACGGGAATGTTTGTCTTTCTTTTTAAAAAATAAAAGCTTTAGAAAATGCAAATTAACATGAAAAAACACGGATTCTGGGCCTTTCTAATACGTTTTACAACCTTGTATTTAATATACTGCTATTTAACAGACTGCAGTGGTCCCATGACTCTTACACAAACAGTACACGACAGAGAAATCACTTACTTGTTCTCACCGGAAATAATACTGCTGTATTTGAGAGTAGTTTCAGCCTTTGGAATGAAATACCACTGTTTATTCGAATACTAAAAGCGTTACAATGATCAAGAAGCTCTGCGGCAAATGTTTGCTGACTGCACAGTCAGCCGCACAACAGCATAATTGATAACATCGTTACATATCATCATTACATAGTAAAAAATGAAGTCACTCATAATGTATGTGCGCATAGATCTTTTAAACTACGCAACTGATTTTCATGCACTTTTCACCAATAGATAGAATGATTCAAGAGGAAGGTTTATATGCATAATACATGCTTATTATAGTAGAGAAAGTCGAGAAATTCAAATATTCAATTCAGGCAGCGGACAGTGGGCAGCGAACAGCGGACAGCTGGCAAGCGGGTGGTGTGGATTTTAGAAAGGTTGGGTAATTGCGTTGTGTTTCGTTAGCCACAGCAACGTGTGGCCGGGTCTGCTTATTTGTGTTAGAGATCTCGAGATTATGATTTTAATTGAATTTGATTTTTTTTTACGTTAGCTCCACATGGGAGGCCCTGGTGAAAATAATTTCCGTCGGGGCCTAAATCATATTTGGAGATGCTGTGTGGGGGGTCTTTTTAAACAAAGGAAGTGTAGGAAATTCTGAGAAGGAAAAGGGTATGAGAAGTGGGTGGGAATCTGCGGGTCAATTTTACTAGGAGTGACGCACGTATGAATCCATCCCTCCCACTGCGGTAAGAGGGCGATGGGTTGAGAAAGTCCAGCTGGAGAGATAAAATGTCTCCATCGACCGGTCTCTTCCGATCCGACCCGGCACGCAGTAGATGGGTAAACGCATATGCCGCAAAGTTCTAAACAAACCTCACACCCCAAGAACCCGGACACCCCTAAGTTAAGTCACCAAATGTAGCGAACCACTTGCGATAACTTATGGCATTGGTTATCTAATAAATAGTTCCCTTGGAGGCAGAACCCATACACGCCTCCCAAGAACATTTATATTTATTTATACATCAGAGGCACTGCCGAAAACCAGCTACATACCGGGTTCAGAATGAGCACTTGAGTAGTGACCTTTTTGTCGATATTATGTGTAATATAAAAACACTTACACACCTCAGACCTCCCTACTCTCTTGCGCATTGGTTGTTTCACCCGCAAACCGACCAATATCATGGGGTCGACCGCCACAATATCAAATTTAGGGCCGATTTATCAACACACGCGGTGATCTTGGAAGCGATATCGGGGTAGTCGGGAGCAGTGGTAGGGAGAGCCCTATAATGCCTGGTCAGGCCTTTTAGTCAAATCTTACGTATACAACTGTAGCGGCCACTTAACCCGCTCTGCGAAATCTACCGCTGCGCCACTGACCTCCACGGAACTCGCTGGAAACACATACTACGGCATACCTACCTTCAGCGTAGTACCGACGATCGCCTAGGAATAATAATTCCGCCACCTACGCGAAAGGCCTAGAACACCTGGCTGTACCTTACAAGTGCCCACGGAAGGTTCGAGCGATTCTCACCTTTGCGTGAATTCACGGCATTACCTACCGTGAGACTAATTACTCGCCACGAGTATATAAGCCAGCGCTCGCTCGCTCAGTCTCAGTCAGTACTTTCCCATTCATCGATCAAGGAACACAGTCCGAGCAGTGCCGCGACTAAGTACGAGCCTGCGCCGGGCACGGGCCCGCGCAGTCAGCAGTGAACAACATTTATCCAGTGTGACACCAGGAACATTTCCAACACCTTCGAGGACTCCATCTCCAACTACCATCTCGACATGAGATGTCAAGCAACAAGCATCCTGCAACGAGCAGCAACCAGCAACCGGCAACAAGCCAGCAACCAGCATCCTGCAACGAGCAGCAACCAGCAAGCGGCAACGCGCCAGCAACCAGCATCCTCACCGCCTCTCAAGGTTCCTTCCTGCGCCACGTGTGTGCTCCGACCCACTGGACACACAGCCGCCATACCTCGTCAACGCGACGACGGTCGACCGCCTGGACCAAGGTCACTTCTACACCGCCATGGTGTAGAGCAACACGCCGGCTCCCTGAAGACCAGTGATCTTCACCGCCGTAGTCTCCTGACCTTCTTCACTCTTTATCACGCAGCAGCATAACTATCGGCACCACTGTCACTCCGCTCCCGCTCCGCATCGACCTCCGCTACGTAGCGCAACAATAAAGACTGACTCATACATCGACTGACGCCTTTCATTTCTCTCGTCCTGTGTCTACCGATCCGGCCCGCTCCCTCACAACTAATGATTTATTGACAAATAAATGCTTTTTTAATCATTATTTCTTACCTACTGTGGAATTACTTTTCTCCGAGTATTCCGAACATTCCTTCTTTACATCGGGTAAGGCTATAGTCGTATCATTAACTGGCATTTTACCACCGCCATCTCCTATAGTTCCTGGATCCGTCTTGACGTTGACATTATCTGAGTTAGGAATCTCCATGGCACCGTTATGAGAGTAATAATTTGATTATCACAATAACTTGCGACAGTCTTGCAGACCTGCAACATAAATTTAAAAAAATTGTAATAATACGTAAATATATTTTGTTCTCCTAAGTTGGCAACCCTTTTCATTTATGTTTTACGGGGAATCCCTCGACTGTATTGCGCAACTTAAATGTGACTTTATGGTAAAAAAAAATAGTCACTTGGGTGTTACGTGACGTTTAGGGAGGGGGAGGGAGTACAGAAAAACGT
The DNA here is from genome assembly GCA_929108145.2 of Limnephilus rhombicus. Taxonomy (NCBI): domain Eukaryota; kingdom Metazoa; phylum Arthropoda; class Insecta; order Trichoptera; family Limnephilidae; genus Limnephilus; species Limnephilus rhombicus. The sequence continues at coordinate 12,712,804 of OV815290.1, read as the reverse complement.
TGTGGGGAGGGAGGGTCAAAAATCTTCAAAAATTGCGTTACGTAATACTTACAAACCGCCTAAATACAAAATAAGTTAATAATAGACAATAATATTTTAAAAAATGATTTGTTATTTTTTTTACAAATTTATATATTTTGTTTATGGTATAACATTGATTCTGCTGACAAATAGGTATACATTCAGAATTTCTCTCGGAATGTAGGTGGTTTATAGCAGTGCGGCTAATATAATACACGCAATCTTAATAAGTATAAACAAATTGATGTATCTTTGTTTGTCCCTTAGTACCTATTCAGAAGGGGCGAATTCGCCGCGAATCGTTCGCGCGTATTTAAGCATACGCGTGTAGGCCCGGTACTAATGCTGAAGTCACATGGTTCACTCGAATGAAGGTTTACTCGATGAAATGTTCCATTCTCGTTTCACCGCGTGTTCACACGGTTCCTTCGAAGGAAGAGTTCACTCGACATTCTCGCTACGAAGTCGTCGAGCGTAGTCGCGGCGCGCATTGGATTTCGTCCGGTGCTGACGGCTAAGTTCGGAAATATTTACGATTTCAATTGACATTTCCGATAACGTCGAACTAAATTACGAGAAATTGGAGATTCTTGTAAACAGTAAATAAATTTCAGCACCATAAAATGAACATATGATTAAATAATAACCTGAAAACTGATATCTACCAGTATTTTTGCACCATGAAATTTTATTTATTCCAAAATAGGCCTCGGCTTGCAATAAAATCCGTATAAATGGAATATTTATTAACGTATCCAAAAACTAAGAACTGTTTTGGAAAAGTGATGAAATATGCTTCTAAAATTTATTATTAGAAATAACCAAATCATTTTTTAAATAGAATAATTTTGAATGTAAACTTTTAAAAGTTAAAAAAATGGCTCTCCTTGCTTTTATTCTAACTAAAATTACTAGTAACAAAAAAAATATAAAAACACACACTTATTTTGTTAGACAAAAAAATTATAAACGTTTCTGTCACCTCACTTTTTTGTCGTTTCATGTAAAAATAATTCATAAAAAATTCACAATGTTTCATAAATTTTTTTTCAAATTCGATCAGAAACTTTGGTTCCATAAAAGTGTACATTCGTATTATTTTGTGTTTAATTGTTATATTGAATATATAGAGCATTATTTTCTGTTTCCAATACCGTTAAGATCATATTTTTCACTATGATAGTAAGGGAGAAACAACGATTTCTATAAGACGTGTAGGAGTTATTTCGAAAAGCGAACTAAACGGAGCATTTTGACGGTTAAGCCGCTACTCGTCCTCACGCCAGAACGTTCTCAGCCGACTAATTCGCGAGTGAAAGAGTGAAAGACTGTTCACTTGAGTGTTCACACACGTCATTCGCGTCACGTGATGTTAAATTTCGGTTGCGAGTGAACAGTGCTGTCTGTCTCTCTTCACTTTCGTGTTTACACGGTTCATTTCGAGGGAAAGAGGCGGAATGAAATCACCAAATGAAAGATAAATGAACCATGTGAATGGGCTATAAGCGCCAATACATTGCGTCCAGAAGCATCGTGCGTGTTTAAAATACGCGCGTAAATCGCACGTAGTACCAAGGGCAAAGAGTTCCACGCTCCTTCTGTCCGCAAACGTACGCACTTATACGCCCGTAACGATTCGCTCCTTCTGAATAGGGTATTTTGCGTTCCTAACTATGGTGATTTTTTTTACGCATGCCCGTGCAGGATTCTATATATAATGGCGAGCTCTGCCGTTATGAAATTTGTGAAAAAGGTGTTTATTTCATATAGTTTAGTGGAAGGGATTAAAGGGGGCGAGGGGAATACGGGAGGGGAGAGGGGAATGAAGGAGGGGTGGTTCGTGGGAGAGGGGGTTCGCGGGAGGGGACGAAGGAAGAGGGAAGGGGCAAGGCTGAAATGAAAATACAATTTACAATATATAATCAAACAGTATCAATAGGCTAGAAAATGTAAGGTTGAAAATCAATAATCCAGCTAAGAATGCAACTCTCATGCCGCGCCTTACGCAAAACCGTTTTCGTACTTGGAGTTTGTATACAAATATACTTTTGCAATAGAACTGAATTAAAGCAATGCCAAAAGTAGGTGCCACTTACGTTAACAGTTTGCGTGATTAGCATAGCCTGGCTGGCGTAAGTACTACGGATTTGTAATTTTGTGTACCTTTCCGGATATGGAGAGATTGACGATAATCGAACATTATTATTACCCCAGCGTCTACGTGGTTGAACTTCAGAACCCAGTTTCAAGTGCATGTTGACGCCACACGCCGTACGCGTTGCGCCACAAATAACATCTGTATAAGTGGAATTTCAAAAACTACCGTCGTAATTTGGATTTGAATTCAAGAATTCGTAACAAGATGTCGCCATCGACGTCAGCAGCTCACATGTGGACGGTTCTTCCCTAGGTACTACTTCCTAAGTACTACGGATTAATAGAATTTGAGTATCTTTCCGGATATGGAGAGATTATATATGGTATCATTGCCTGTCACGGTTACTTTAACTCGGTGACTAACTGTCACTGGATCACAGTGGATCAGAGGAACTGGCTATTTTTGGAACCAGTTCTTATCGGATTTATAAAATGGTTACCTTCACTCAAACTGGGCGAAGCCGAATTAAAAGCCGCCCGCATTGCCTAGCAGCTAAAACCTGCGAAGCGGGTTTTAACTGCTAGTATTATTATTATTGCAACTGTAACTGGCAGTTGTGAATAATAGTACCACGCGGCTATATATAACGTACTAAATAAATATGACGTCATTGCCTGTCGCGGTTACTTCGTCCCGCTGACTAGCTGTCACTGGATCACAGTGGCCAGGAACCGGCTATTTTTGGAACCGGTTTCTATCGGATTTATAAAATGGTCACCAACACTCAAACTGACAAACCAAAAGTCGCCCGCGGCTAATAATAATAATTTTTAGATGATGTACAGAATAGATTACAATAAATAAATATAATTATATTTGTTTCTACAAAAAATTTGAACATAACCTTAAAACATAAATGGTTTCTTGGAAAATAGTTAATTTCGTCACAAGAACCAATCTGGGTAAATTCGAGAAGACTGGAGATGCAATACGAATATATTTTAGAAAAAAAACCTTTCGATTCATCTTAAATTACTATAAAAGACAACTATTTACATTCGGAGCGATGGAAAATACTGAAGACAATAAAGAAACTTCAAGAAACAATTAATCAAGTTTGGATAGCTGGTAAAAGATGCATTAAAATTGCATATTTATTCAATCAAATTCAAAATTTCACGAAAAAAAAGATCTAATAAATCCTAAATATGCATGAATTACTTAATTTATCCAAACTAAGAACCTAATAACTTATTTTGTGCATGTAAATATGTGTTTTTTGTAGTAATTGTTAAAACTAAGTGTAATTTCCATAATCTGTGAATAGAAGTGAGGTGGTTCGTGAAATAATCATCTGAGGATGACCAAAATGTAATTCGCAACAAATAGTTAACTTACGTGTAAGGTGACGGGTGAAGAATTCCATTTCAATGCAAGAATTTTCAATGATGAGGAACATTTCGTTGTTTAATTATTTGTAATCTAATGGTTTTGCAATGATATCACAACATTTAGGCGATTCCCACATATTTTATTGCACAGATAATACAATATTAATTAAATTATAATAGGTAATGGATAAGTTTCACTAACGTGCAGTCCGAAAGACGCCAGAATTTTTCCATAGACAAATATCTACAGCATAAATAAACCAAACCACACAATCTTGAATTTACAGTATCTACAATCTACACCTACAGCAAAAGACAAAAGAGTTCGTAGATAGATAACAAATTTAGATAGTACCTACTTTTGAAAAATATAACGGTAAAGCCTCGATTATATTGAGCGAGTTTACAAGGTACTATCTGGGAAATTCACTATCTGTAGTAAACTCGCTCAGTGTAAATCCTCGATTACTTTGAGCGTGTTTACAAGCTACTAGCCGGTAAGTTTAAAAGCGGGCAAATCAGCGAGTGCGATTATGATGATGACACATAAAACGTTCCACTCGCTCAGTAGCGAACTAGCTAGCGAAAAGCTGAGCTAAAATAATGACTCCCGCGCGAACTAATTCTGTTGACATTTTGTAGAAAACTGAGATATTCGCAGTTAGATCACCGCTAGTAGCCATTTGCCGGTTACTTAACAGATTGTACAACGAATAATCCAGATCAAGCAGTTTGACAGTTATGAAATCAGCTGTTTGAGTCATCCGCCGTGTCATCCGCCGTACACGCTAGCGAGTAGCGAGCCAAGTTGACCCTCTTTCAAGTTTTTTCGTAGGTTATTCGCAATCTGCTAGTTAGCTAGTAATACGATTACACTGAGCGAGTTTACTAGCAAATATTGAATTCACCGGCTAGTAGCTTGTAAATTCGCTCAATACCATCGAGGCTTAATCGTATTACTATCTAAATAGCAGATTGCGGACAATCTATGAAAAAAGTTGAAATGTAGTCAACTTTACTCGCTACTCGCTCAAGATTGCGGCCTACCAACAATGACGTTATATAAATAGTCCTAACGGTCCAACTATTTTATTTTACTGTCAGATCCCATACATTTTTTAGGCCGTTTGGCGCAATTTAGTGTTTTTAAATATTATAATAATGCCGTCAACCTGTTGTAGTGTTCCAATGTGTAGAAATAGTGGTGGGCACGAGTTTCCCAAAGATTGAAAGACTTGAAAGCGAAATGGATTCATTCAATCGGCGTTCCAAATGGGCACCGACTCCTAATTCTGTAGTCTGTCAAGCTCATTTCAGGGACACTGATTATGTATTCAATAATATTAACCATAACAGTAAGTACATGCCTCATTCAATTAATATCTTAATATAATTGAATCCCCAATATAATATAAAGAGTACTTGTATAGTATAATGAACACGTAAAGAAACATTTGACATAAAATGCACAAAATTTTATACACAATGTTTTGCCTTCTTTCGCAGTTGACATTATTTGACAAACGTACCTTTAAATACAAGTGTAGTCAATCACAACTAACATTAATAATTATGGTAGACATAATATCTTAGTTCCTTTTTTTAAATTAAACATTTTCAATTATTGCAATCATTTTATTACACGGTTATCAAACTGTCTGGCACGAGATTTCTGGGCAGCTGATTCTTCATTGTTGGCAATCTAATTTGCTTTGCATTTCTCGTCCCATGTCTGTATATCTCGTGATTGTATTTTAATTTTCAGTAGAAGTGTTTTAGGAAAAAAAATCAAATTATTATTTCTTAAGTAGACCATTTTGTATTTTATATCACGCAAGTATGGAAGTTTGAGCCTAATTTTATTTTCATATGTACTGTACTGGCAAAAGCTACTGAAAGGTGTAGTTCCTTAGAAGTAGGTAATTTAGAATTAAGAAACAGACAGGAAAGGCGTCTGATACTTAAGTACGTGAAAAAATATATATAAATTCTACAAAACCAAAACCACAAGATGAAGCGGCGTTGCCTGTGAATCTAGAAGACGTGGCAGTGGCAGTCATATTGTCTTTTGATACTCCGTGTGATAGACCGACTCTAGATAAAGACGCACAGACATAATAAAAAGGAAAAGTTAACTGTTTATATTAAAATAAACCTTTGTTTCACCGCAGGGGAAGCTTATGGCGCAGACTACGCCAGTCGAAGAATACCATCATCACTGCCATGGTTGCCTGGATGGAGATGGAGTCCCCCCTGATGCCCTTCTGAAAATGGGAGCCTGTCAAATATCCCCCATGAACGGATATTTGCATATTTTTTTGGATTTATTATTATATACTATATTTTTAATTTATTTTCTGTTCCATTCTATGTATGAATGCATTGTTATTTTGTCAATGTTTGAACTATTTCAAAATATGGAATGTATTGCATTGCACAACATTCTGAAATAAACGATCATTATTATGATACGTTTTAAGATTTTCACGGCCAAACTATTTTCGTTATTGGTTTTTGGGGTGTTATGCCGTGTTGCGCTACCTCCTTCTTTAGCCAACGTTTCGGACAGCGTTGCAGTGTCCCTCATCAGGGCAGATCTGGTAGATCTGCCCTGATGATGGACACTGCAACGCTGTCCGAAACGTTGGCTAAAAAAGGAGGTAGCGCAACACGGCATAACACCCTAAAAACAAATAATGAAAAGTTCATTATTATATTTGTTTTATTAAAATAAAGAGTGAGTGTTGACAGCTACTGTTAAATTAAAACACTTTTGTACTTTCTTCCACTAATTGTATGTTTCACCAGGACCGGTTTCATCCTATTACGGACATTATCGGACTTAAAAAAGATTGTTGTTTATTGATACTAAATAACACAAAATAATTTAACAAATATATAAATAAATAAAAAAAAACTTTCTTTTATTTCTCGAGGTCAATATGAAAAGAACGAGATTACAGACATTATATAAATATGTCGTAAAACATTTACAAACATTATACACATAGAAGAACATATCAGTACAACAAATAATTAAAATTATGCATAAATTATTTATTGTTTTGGCATTTTTTTTACATCCTAATATTATATAGTTCTGGTAGCATCGGTCAACGCGTGAGCTACTTTGTGAACAGTTAACCTGTTAAAATAAAGAAAATAAGATTAGCAAATTAAATTTGCAACTAGTGTAAAATAAATAAGTCAGTTTTTTCTCAATTTCAAGTCTCAGAGGGGTAATAAATAGCATTGCACACTATGTATTTGGACACATATTTATTTTGGGGTAACTAATCGAAAAAATCTCCCGACCCCCATACTATACAATATTAATTAACATTTATTTTTATAATTTACTTGATAAACAATTGATTTTTCATATGCTAATATTTTATTTGAAAACATTCAATAGAAATATAAATATAATCTATTTCACAGATGAGGGATATCGAAATACAAAGGTGATAAGAGGTAATATAAGTAAACCTATTAAAACTCCTATTCAGCCGTGGTTTTGGGGAAATTTGGGTCCTTTTTGATGATGAAGATGGAGTCGTTCAACCAGTAGTAGGATTGGTTGAAGTCCCCCTCGCAGAGGTAGGGCACGCGTGACCACTGCATGACCTGGAGCCCCACGGTGGTGGCGCAGTAGCTGATGAAGGATTCCACGTGCTCCTCGAATGTGTGGCCTCGGATGGGCAGACGCTCCTTCGCCATGTGGTCAGATTCGTCTGAAAATTATAATTGAATAGTACAAGGAATCCGAGAGAAGACGACCAGTGCAATACCCTAGACATAGTTGAGAGAAATTAAAGATTGTGCTTTAAGCTTGAGTGTTAAGCGATTAGATTTTTGCCTCTAGCTTTATGCTTTTGAGATTTAAGCTTTGCTTTTACCTATGAAAAAATAATGAAAAATTAATAGTAACAAAACAGCAGCTTTTGAGTCTGGAGGAAATTGGTAACTGTCTGGTTATTCAGATCTAGGCAATACACGTAGCAGATAATGTTAATAAATTGATGAGATCCCTTTGGTATCGGTTCACCAGCAAGAAATTCTCCGGACAAGAGCGGAACATCCATCCACAGTAGATGACAGCAGCATCGACTTGTTCTCATGCAATATTTCCCTATATACTAGGAATATTTCCCTCTCCTCCCTTATTTAATAGTGGTCTTTTCAAGATCTTTATTAAAAATCCATCCTTTCAAAGCCCTTCCAAACAGCCGGTGAAAAACGACCATTTAGAAATGGCAATAGTTGTGTTAGGTGACCAGGTGTGAATAGCCAGGCATTTCCCAGCCTTCAAATTTCTCATATTCTTTCCTCCCCCATTCAGTTCAACCTCACAACATACCCTGATTGGGGGTGCCATAGTACCACTCACTTAAAATTAATGACATTTAAAAGACCGGTTAAATCCCTGGTTAAAGTATTAGAGGTATAATAAAATCCATATCTTACATTCAACGTATGGATTGAAGGGCAGAACCAGCGCTACGATAAGGAGTCCATCGTCGTTGAGAGCCTGCTTAGCGTTGAGGCCGTTGGACAGCATGGTCTGTGGCTCAGAGCAGCATCTTACTTTTTGTGCATTTTACTTACAAATCGAGCAAACTAGGTTTGGCTAAACTTGTCGGAAAACAAATAGCAAATAGCTATCGAAATGACAGGTCAATCATTGAAAAGAGATTCCGACACTATCAATAGCAATTTCTTTCAAGCACGTAGTTTTTTGTTAAGCTGGCAACACTGCGCGTAGTTTTCGTTTGAGCCAAGCGTTTTGACAGTCTACCGAGGACGCTTGAAGCAAGCTACGTGATGGCGGCGAGCTTGATGCGAATTGATATATTTTTTTAAATTATTTATTTGGCTATCACTCATTAAAGGTGATCTTGGCCATTTCTTGAAATTAATTACGTTTTCGAAACAATCGCAGAATCATAAAATAGGACCCCAGGTACATTAATAGTTAGCGTTTTTCGACATAAAAGAAAAGATTTTTTTCAAAATTTGTTACATTTTTTACGCATCATGAAACAATTCTATAAATTAGATAAAATTAATATAAAATAAGAATTAATTGTTTTTTTGTTTAATTTGTAGAAATGCATCTGATTTTTCTCTTAAATTAATGTAAATCTTTTTTACATTAGGTAATTTAAAAGTAAAATCAGATGCATTTCTACGTTTTTAATTATTGTTTTTGTGTTTAATTTGTAGAAAAATCAGATGGATTTCTACAAATGAATCCCTGTTTCCCTTGGTCACGCTATAACTTCAGAACCACTTTAACTATTTCATTCATCTTTTTTTTTAGTTTTCTAATACTTTGTAGAAGGTTCTTCCGGAAAGAAAAAGTAATAAAATTGGAGGGAGGGGAAGGAATTGAAAGTTTTTTTTAAGTCTTCCGATACTTTGTGGAAAGATCTTTCGGAAAGAAAAATTGAAGTAAGTAAGGCTCTTGACTCGTAAATCGAAGGTCGGGGGATCGAATCCCGGCGTGTCAAATAAATTTTAATTGATTAATTTGTGTTATTTCACAATTTTTTTCTTTAAAATAATATAAAGTATGTTTGCGGCACGTTCCAGATTGGAAGATACTCTAAGTATCGCCCTGGTAGACCACCATTCAGAATTGAAACGTTGCTTGAAATGGCATAAGCCGTGATTGGTGACCAGATCTAAATAGCCAGGTACTTCCCCACCTTCCTCTTTCCTATCTTCTTCCCCATCCCACTACCTTCAGCCTCACAACATACCCCGATCGGGGATACCATAGTCTCACTGGCTCCAGACGGGAGCAGTTGGGACTCTTGTGCAGTATTCTCGGAAAGGGACTCGGGATGTCAACGGGGACGCACGGTAAAGGACATGGAGGGAGAATTAATTTATTTCTTTGAATGGCATTGCAACGCATGCCGGGTACCAGCTAGTAATATTTATTATTAAGTTCTGCAAGTATTTTTTTCTCTCATTGTTTAATAATATTGTAACTGCTATTAATGTTATTAAGTATTCAGTTCTGCAAGTATTTTTTGTTTTCTTATTGTTAATGATGTAACTGCTTTGACTGATTTAAAATATTGTTTAGGTCTTATGAACATCTGAAAAATAGGTAATAAATAATTTTTCTTTATCAACTTTATCAATTAATGTTATATTAAAATATTAATTATAACATTTATTCATAATATCAATGGAAATATACAACAGTGCTTCGTAAGTACGATCATCTATTTTGAAAAAATGCGTGTAAGTAAACATTTGGTGCCGTGCCTGTAATACGCTTTGTAAATGCTTATGAGTAAAGCGGGATCACAAATTGTACCATTCTTGACACCAAATTCGTTTATTTTTATTAAAATACAAAGATAACCCAAGAGCTAAGAATGCTTCGTCTCCGTTATATTCCATTTTATTTCAGCCGCACAAAATTCACTGTCAACCATAAATAAACCAAACAAACTATCGAAAATCACATCTAGGCATAGACAAATGCTTGCCAGAACGCTTGTAGACTATCAAGCGGCTTGACGGCCAGCACGTAAATTTATTTTCCGTTATTGTCTATGAATGCTTGCCTCAACAGCTTGATGCGCGCTTCAAGCCGTTGAGCCAAGCCTTAGTCTATGCCTAGACGATTTTTCATTCGAGAGGCACTTGAACATATTACTCCTTTGTCTATGGCTTCTTGTCATTTTCGGTAGTTGAAAGTGATTTTTGTGCGAGATGGAATCTAGTAAAGAAAATGAACTATTTGTTGTGTTATAATAAATGTTATATATTAATATTTTAATATTACATTGACGTAATAACATTATTAAATTATATTTACATTAATTTAAAAGAAAAATCCGATGGATTTCTACACATTTAACACAAAAACAATTAATACCTATTTTGTAATAATTTAATCTAATTTTTATAAACGTTTTACGTGATACGTAATATCTAAAATCACCACTTAGGTACTTATTTGTCTACGATTTGTTGTCCACGCTCAAAAAATATAAATTCGCTTCAAGCGTTGCGCAATAACGTAGATTATTGCGTAATGCTTGGCTCAAGCGTCAAGCCACCTCTGGAGACGGTCAAAATGCGGTCAAAACTCTAACCATAAACAAAAAACTACGTGATTGAGCCAAGCCGCTTGATAGTCTCGCTAGCCCTAAAAAGACGTCAGTGCGTCAGTCCATAGATTTGGTTCACAGATTAGATGACAGGAGGACCGCTAAACACCGTGCTGCCATCTCGTGGATATTTTGGAATTACTCAGAAAACGGCCCATTAAAATACACTGCCATCTATTGAATATAAATATAAGTAGTATTTTTCACCTACTAAAAAACGTCAAAATTGAATCACGGGCGAGTTTGAAAATATGTTTAAAAAATGTAATAAAAAATAATGTAATTAAAATTGTAATAAAAAATGAACCTAGGGAAAATTTGCCAAAATTGGCAACAAAGCAGTCCCAGGTATTTTAAATAGTACCATATTGTGGCAAAAAGCGCTCCAGTGGTTATAGCATTTAATTTTATTAATTAACTGTAATTTATTTTTTTGATTACTCCATAGACATTCAAATGGATAGACGAGAAGATATAGATGAGGGGTACAACCAAACTATGAAGGGCGAAGAGGGGAAAGATGACTGTGATTCGTTAAAAAACGACGAGCTCACTGGAGAAACGCCCACATTTGCTATATCCACCTATACTAGGGTATAATGTATAGCACAAGCCCTCATATTTGTTTGTAAAATGTACGATGCGAACTCAGCGCTGGTCAGGACAAGAATGATGACGTCACATTGTTTAGATTCAAGCGAGGCTCTTGTAAGCCCAGCCGGCTCCATGGAACCGTTATGGGAGGGGTAAATAATACGCTTTTATCACTTGGGGCAGGTCCAGATATATTCATATGTCCATGGATTACTCAATACTTAGATTTTATTATAATAACCGAACTGTGATATAGGATTAACTTACTGTTGATGTGATCTGGCCTATCGAGCCTACGTGTCTACAATCGAGGAAAACATCACACATGATCCCAAGATGTTTTGGCACTACATAAAATCCCTTCGGAAGGATGGTGGTCTTGAAGACACCATGATGAAAGGTAATCAGGAATTTCGTGGCTTGGGTGTGGCTAACGCATTTGCTGATCACTTTCTATCGGTCTACAATAAAGACCCTCCACTACTAGACATTAATAATGCGGCCACATTTAATACCAGAGGAGCTACAAACGTCGATTTAGGTTTATTTACCGAATCTGACGTGATGAGTGCCATAAGACTCATGAAGAACTCCCACTCTATCGGACCAGACTTCGTTCCCGTATTTTTTTATTAAAGGGTGCGCCGAGTTCCTAAAAACACCATTATGTTTTATCTTTAACTTATCTATTAGTACTTCAACTTTTCCTGAAGTATGGAAAACTTCCAACATATGTCCTATTTTTAAGAATGGTTCTAGAAAGTTAATCGAAAACTATCGACCAGTTGACATACTATCAGCTCCTGCTAAACTATTTGAAAAATTAATTTATAAACTCATTCTGCCTCAGATAGACGCATACATTATCCCAGAACAGCATGGTTTCAGGAAAGAAAGATCCACTGAAACCAATCTGATGGTTTTCACCGACTATGTTGCTAGGTCCCTAGACAGTGGATACCAAGTAGACTGTTCGTATCACGACTTCTCCAAAGCCTTTGATACTGTGAATCATGATATCTTACTCATAAAACTTGCCCAAATAGGTTTTTCCCTTCGGATGTTAAAGTTTTTCATAAGTTACCTCAAGAACAGGAAGCAATTTGTCACCCACGGAATCTTCCAATCTGCTGTGTTTCTTGTTTTTTCAGGGGTTCCCCATGCTGACATTGCTGGAGTCATTCGTTTTTCTCGCTTTCTGTTGTTCGCTGACGATCTAAAATTATTTCTTCTAATAAGAAATATTGAGGACTGCCTGCGCCTTCGAGCTGATGTTGATAACATTTCAGAATGGAGTCAACAAAACCAGCTTCATTTCAATGTCTCGAAATGCGTTGTTCTGACTTTTACCAGAGCATTTAGTCTCACCTACCACAGGTACACTATGCTCGGTCATAATCTCAACCGAGTTTCGAATATAAAGGATCTTGGGATTATGTATGAAAATAAGCTGACATTTCGTCCTCATATCGAAGGGGTTTGCCAGTCGGCCTTAAAAATGTTAGGGTTTGTTCTCCGAGTTTTTCGGGATACCCGTGCTCTGAGCATTTTATACTTCTCCCTAGTCCGCAGTAGGCTGGAGAGTGGTTCGCTTATCTGGAATCCTCATGAGGTGGGATGCTCCCTCATGTTGGAGAGGGTTCAAAAAAAGTTTCTAAGATTTCTCTACATGAAGGAGTACGGCCACTATCCATGGCTCTACCCGACGAACTTTCTTCTGGGCATGTTGGAACTCCACTCCCTGCAGCTCAGGGAGTAAGCTCACTTATTCAGACTGCTGCGTGGCTATATCGAGAATTCAGCCATTCTGGAGCGCGTGAGTCTCTATGTTCCGGATGACTATCTTAGACAACGCCAGCATAGATTATTCTATCTTCCTGCCTGTAGAACTAACCTGCCAATGGTTCTCCCGGTAGGAAGGAGTATATTGCTCCTGAACCAAATCTCCTCCGAGATTGATATGTTTGGCGTCAGTGAGGAGAGGTTCAAAAGTGAAATTCTTTTGATTCTTGAAAGAGTCTCTCCTCATTGACGAGATCTTTCACCGCTGCCTGAAATTTTTTTGAAATTGATTTATTTCTTGATGTTTCTTTTTTATGTATAAATATTTATAATATTTTTTTTTTTTGTATACTATTTATATGTACAACGTAATTTCTTATATGTATTAAAACTAAATTTGTAATGTGTAAGAAATTAATAAAAACATATTGTTATTATTATTATTATTATTATTATTATCTATCTCCACTGAGAATATAAAAATTTCGTATAAACCTAATCTAAGTTTAGTATGGACATGGTACAAACCAATAATATTTTTTTGCTATTTTGTTGAAAAAAATTGTCCTTTTACGTTATTTATTATGCTTTTATTATTAGAAAATTAAACCAAATATATTGTTCTTTTTCAGTAGACTAACCCTTATATTTAAAAAATATTTATAGCATTTGGTATAAAATAAAGGTAATGAAAACATAATTTTTTCAAAACCTTGTTTTCTCAATTCGAGGTTTTGTGGACATAGTACAAACCAATACTCACCAAGCGAAATGTATAGGGAAAGGTGCACCGGAATTCAATGACAAAATTACGGAAAAAAACATTGATAATAAAAGTACTTCGTCTCTCCACTTTTGTCTACTTTAGTTATTTGAAGGTTTCACTTCTACCACGTGTGAATTGCACCCTTTGATTTTTTTATGCATTGACATTTGCCTGAGTTTCGTTTCAATCAAACTATGCATGAATTATTTAGTTTACCCAAACTAGGAACCTAATAACCTATTTGATGGATGTAAATAGTTTTTTCTTGAATAATTATTGAACCGAAGTTCTCCATCTAATAATCATAATCTGTGCCTAAAGCGTCGATGACACAGGGCTAGTTTACAAGCTTCTATCTGGGAAATTCACTATCTGTTAGTAAACTCGCCCAGTGTCATCGTGTCACTTGCTAACTAGCAGCAACTAGCAGATTGTTGACAATCTACGAAAAAAAGTTGAAAGGTCGTCAACTTTACTCGCCTACACGCTTGCTCGTGATTGGTTTATTTATGTTTCGAAGATGGCTTCCGATAAACAGCTGATTTCGACTGTCAAACATTGAAGAATTAGTTCACGCAGTCGTCGTTATTCTTGTTACTGGCGCTAGCAGCGGCCTCAGTTTCCTACGCTTCTGAGCAAATGGACAGTTTTGTCTGTCATCATGACAATCTCACTCGCCGATTTACCCGCTTTAAGATAGTAGCTTGTAACTCGCCGTGTGTCATCGAGGCATAAGAATGCGATGGTTTTTTTACCCCCTCCCCACGACCGCGGTTTTTTGACTTCCCGGGGTGGTACGCCCTAAATTTTGGGAAAACTAGGGAAATTTGACTTCGTAATCTGGGGAAAGATTTTTTTGGCCGTACCAACCCTGCCTGAATTATAACCGCCTGTCAGAGTTGCAGATTTGTGGGAAATTCCCCAAATTCCGGGAAATTTTTAAGATTTTAGAAGAATTGGGTATTTTGCGGGGAGAACCTTTTTGCGGGAAAAATGCGGGAATTCTGGGCATTTTTCAAGTGTCTACTGTTGAAAAATATGTACATTCGGTGGAAGATTCATAGATTATTTTATGGCAGCACTGTAGCATTTATTTCCTACCAATAATTGTGATGGGATTCCTGAAGTTCGGGACTCAAACTCCAAAAATGACGTATTGGAATCCGAAACTTCCAGCCGATGTTAGTCTAACTAAATCAGCACCAAGATGCAAAATATTTAAAAACCTAGAGTGTCCGGATATAATAGAACCAGAAATAATATCTAAATAGTTATTGCTTGTGTTACCATTTTCTAACGCTTTCGTCGAGAGGAACTTTAGTGTGCTTCAAAAATTGAAAACAGAAAATAGAAATC
The DNA here is from genome assembly GCA_929108145.2 of Limnephilus rhombicus. Classification (NCBI taxonomy): domain Eukaryota; kingdom Metazoa; phylum Arthropoda; class Insecta; order Trichoptera; family Limnephilidae; genus Limnephilus; species Limnephilus rhombicus. Next base: position 12,697,660 of record OV815290.1, on the reverse strand, counting down.
GCCTTCATACGGATACTGTGGTAGCATTGATGGCTACTCGTGAAGGGATTAAAAAAAAGGAGGAAGTTTGAAGTTTAATCTTTAAAACAAAATGTTAATCAAAAAGTATGGCATTAAATATGTTGTTAATAACGTCTTATGATAATGCAAATTACTAACTAAATAACATAATCGCTTGTTTAAATTATTGGTCACAATAGCCATTAACTAAATAATTTTAATAAATCGGTTAAAACTATGTTTTAACACTAAAATACAATTTTATTTAATTTCTTCAACTTAACTCTTTTTTGTCTCGTTTAAATTACTTGTCTTTTCAATTTATTTTTTCTCCTAGCCTATACCTAGCATGCTGTTCCTACGTGTGATTGCATTACTTATTTTTAATGTTTACATGTTTTCTACTAACCATACAATTTATTGGCACACCGAATTGAGTATTTTTTTTCATGTCTTTATTTTGCATCATATGAACGTTGGTTATTGGGTTGTGACCTATTTTAAAATCTTATATATAAAAATCTCTTGTCACGGTATTTGTGGTCACACTCCTCCGAAACGGCTCGACCGATTTTTATGATTTTTTTTATGTATACTTGATAGGTATGAGAATAGGTTATAAAGTATATTTCATACCGCTAAGAAATTAGGGTGTCCCTATCAAGAAAGAAAAATCATTTTTTTTGACAATTTTTTTAAATGTTTTATTTGGCATCAAAAAATACCTTTAACACCAAACTTTAACCCTCCTACCCCCACCCTCCTATTTTTAATCGCGATTTTAGTATTTTTTTTGTATGAACAAATTTAACCGTCTTTCGTATTTCAAACAGAACGAAATTATTTATATTGTTGAATGACAGATGGCGCTACGTCCGCCTCATAGCACTTTCATCCACACATGCGCAAGACATTCACGAGAAGCGTCGCGTCATTTTGATATTTCATTCGGCATCATGTTCTCGCGCGGGCAAACTATCGAGCTTATTTGTGTTGGCTAAAGACGTATTCGAAAATCATATTGATTTTCTTTATTTCATTTTCCTACATTAGTTGATGTTTTTATCGGTGGTCATCGCCTACAGCGCTCCATTCCTCTTTCTGTCTTATATCCCATCCCCACAAACTTACAATACATTCGTTATTTTTTATTTAACAACCAAAATATTCACTAGAATTAATTTATATGGCAGAACAACGTTTGTCGGGTCAGCTAGTTATGTATGTAATAAAATGTTTTAAATCTGAAAATGTTCCAAATAAAATAAATCAATTAAAAATGCTAATTTCAATAGAATTTAGTTTTGTTTTGGAGGCAGAATTTTAAAGAACTTGTGGGGAAATTGGATGGAATTTGTTATTTCGTCCTCCCCAATGTGGGGATTTTAAACATTTATTGTGGGTATTTTAGAAATTAGAATATATTAAGCCCCATGGTTTATTTATGCCGGCAACCAGTGATGTTATGTCTAGGGAAATTTCCCTAGATCTAGGGGAGAAAAATATTTTTTAGGGAAAAGGGAAATCAGGACAAAATCTAGGGAAATTTCGAACTCTGGCAAAATTTTTATTTCATATGACAATATTACTGGTATTATTTATATATCGTCACCCTAAAGCAATAGTGAGGTATCTTCGAAAAAAAACACTTTTGAGTTAAGTATGCAGTTCGATGTAAAATTGTGAGCTCTACACGATGCATTACTTGGATTTTTTGTAAAAAAAATTGCCCGTGTTACAAGTAAAATCTCAGTATTGAATTTGTCGGTCACTCAGAGCAACACTAAGATATTGAAGTTGTCCCGCTGTTGCTTTCAAAAGGTCGTTGAAAAAAGTGTTGAAATACTGAGAAAAATTAATTGTCTCACTGTAACTCTATTGTTTTCACCAAGTTCAGCGGTCTTGTCATAATTTTGCGCACATTTACTGTCAACTGTCATTCATTTGCTAGTCACTGTTGGAATTTTATTTAGTTTTTTTAATGCCTAATGACAATATATCAACGTTTTTTTATAAGAGCAAGTTAAACGTTTATAACTTCTCTATTTATGATACCAAAACTCGACAGGGCCATTGTTACATGTGGCATGAGGGTGTAGCAAAAAGAGGCGCAATTAAAATGTCTACCCGCGGACACACATTTTTAAAAGACTTTTGCCAAAGAAAACGTTAGCTTTTTTTCCGATAACCCAGAATAAAAACCAATTTTTATTTTCCATGTCTATGCATGCAATACAAACACTTGATATTCAAATCATTACTCATACATTTTTAATTGTTGGGTACTCAGAAAACGGAGGAAACTCCATCCATTCTTGCATCGAAAGAGAAAAGGTCAGGGTTTTAAAACAATGTTCAATATTTGATCTAACGGAGATAGCGATGATTATGAAGTGTTCCAAGAAGAATGAACCTCGTTATAAGTTAACAGAAATGGAAAGAACGGACTTCACTGACTGGAAAAAGGTATGTGAGAAGACTGGAAAAAATTTCTCAATAAACATGGACAAAAATAAGTGTATTGGGAATAAAGTTAATATGTTACAGATCACTAAAGATGAACCGTCACTTATCAAATACAAAACCACCTACACCGAGGATCCATTTAATCAGAGTATTAATATGAGAGAGAGACTGAGGAATGTTCGGAATGAGAATATGTAATATAATTCTAGGACAGCTTATACAGGTCCACCTACAATTCCACCGAATAAAAAGCGTGATCTCTTATTTCTTTGCCAAAGTGGTGTTATATAAAAAAAATCATAATTTTTTGAATTAATACTGCCAATACAGACCGCGATGTGCAAGAAGAAAATAACGATGAAGGTTCTGTAGGGAATGATGCTCAACAGCCTAATAATTGGTTTTATGCACGGGCAACTCAGTCACCGCGCCTGCGCGAATTCCGTTCCGGCAAAGCGAACGGAATTCATTCGTTTCTCGGCTACCTGACGCGCTAGCTTGTTTGCTCGAGTATCTTCCCTATAAACCTTCCAAGTTAATACTTGTAGTATTTCGTAATTTAAATAAATGTAACTTCAGTATTCAGAAACATTCCTTTCATTTTTGGTGTATTTGGTAACCCATGGAGTCAGATCAGAGAAGTGTGAAGTAAGTATAACCACGCGGATCGCTGAACGGAAATAGCAGATGACATTATTGGATCTACCCACATTCATCTCAACAAACCACCAAATAACTACCAAAGTTCATTGTATGTTTCCAGGGAATCAACACATATTTGTTTTTTTTATTCTTAAGGTATTCTGTAAAAAAAATTATACACTTTTTATTCTTAGGGTTTTCTGTTATTTTTGATAACTACAAATCTTGGATTTTTGTTAATTTTGTTACACGCTGTTATTATTAAGGTTTTCTGTTATTTTTTTAAATACATAATAACACGCTTCTTATAAAAAAAACGCGTGTGCTTTAGATCACACAACTGAAGTAAAACTTCTGTCTATCTATATGATAGGAAGAGAGAAAGAAAATGTGCGCGCGCACTGCTCTCTCTTGCTCCCACAATGTGATTCAGACAATAGGCCTGCACTGTGTAACGTAACTGGCTACGAAAGAGAGAAAGAAAATGTGTGCTCGCACCTCTTTCTCTTGCCCCTAGAGTAATATACGAAGCGTAACTCTCTCTCTTTCTATCTTCACTAACTTACATCTCCCACTCAACTACCGTTCGCCTCGCTTTTAGTAACGCTCTCGTCACGCATTCGCCAGCTTACTCCCCAAGTCAAGCGTGCGTAAATAAATTTTACTTCAATAAATTGATAAGCACAATTATATTTTTCTTTCATCTTTTATACCACTTTACTCACATAAAATTGTCGTATTGACAAACTGTTAGAGTGACTGGGCGTGTGTACTGTTGAAAATGTATTTATGATTATAAATAGCACGATAAAACACAAATAAATAATAATTATTAATTTATTTACCCATCCATACTCGTAATATTATTATGCAACACTGAGATAACTTGAGAAGATTACCAAAAACTCCACGCAACAGTGAGATATTTCCAGATTTACGTGTATTTTGTCAAAATTAGTATGAAAAAATTAATTATTTTTCAATTTTTACAATTTTGCGATGATGATAAATAATTTACCTCTCTAATGCCATATCATTAATCTGCAACATTAGTTAATTTGATTCTGCTAGAGCTCACGCAAACCTAAAAGTCCAATTATCTCAGAGCAGCATTTTTTAAGATATCCCACTATTGCTGTAGGGTGACGATATATATATAACTAACTAACTAACTAACCATCACGCCGTTTCCCGCAGGGGTGGGCAGAGAGGACGGACCGCCAAACAACTCGGTCTTGGCACACACTCTTTGCCTCACTCACATTCATACATCGTCTCATACATTCTCTTCTATTATTCTGACTTTTGACATGACCCGACTCAAGTATCTGATTCACTTGATCGTACCATGTCTTCCTCGGGCGTCCCCGACTTCTTCTACCATTCACATTCGCGTCGTATATTCTTCTTACACTACTTCCTTCGTTCATTCGCTCTACATGCCCAAACCATCTGAGGGTCCCTTTCTTAATCTTACTCATTATGCTTACATCAGCCTTACATTCTTTGCGGATATCCACATTTCTCACACGATCATACATTGTTTTACCACACATACGTCTCAGGGATCTCATTTCAACAGCATTCAGTTTACTTTCATCCTTCCTCTGCCAGTTCCATGCCTCACTGCCATACATCAGGGTAGGTACCAGGATTCCATTGTGGACTGCTAGCTTCGCTTTTTTTGACAGTTTTTTATTAGCGCCAACGGCATTCAGTCCACCATTAATGGAGTTACCGGCATTCACCCTTCTTTCAATATCTCTTTCAGCCTTCCCATCTCTCGTAAACATACTACCCAGATACACAAACTCATCCACCTGCTCCAAATATTCATCATTCACAACTATGTTGCATACTGTTTTCGTACTCTCCCTTTCAAACACCATGACTTTAGACTTACTTACATTCATCATTAGCTCATTCTTCATACATACTTCGTTCATCCTAGATACGAGAGACTGTAGATCTTCCATAGTATTAGAAATCAGCACCGCATCATCAGCATACAACAGGCAACATACTTTCAGATTACTCAATTTCGCGCCCAATCCCACCTCTTTCATTACTATGAATCTTAATTATTGTTCATGTACTTACATTGTAATATACAAGATTGTGAATACAGTCTGTACGGTGAGCGGCTCGAACGCCTCACTACGTACCTCTCACATGGACTCGTCTCAGGGTTAGGTTCGTGCACTCTTGACAAGATGAATGAATGTAATTGAAAGTCGGTTTTACATAGCATATTTATTACAATAAAGGGGTTCAAGTTGTACAATAGGACATTACGATTTAAGACCTAAATGATAGCTTTTAGAACGGAAGATAGGTACTTGAAATGATACTAAACTGGAAGTTAATGGCTCGAATATCTACAGTTATAATTAGGAGACTACCTTGGTCATCTTGAGGGATTGTGCGGTGGAAGGTGCCGGCTAAGCTCATGCCTGCCGGGCAGAGTCCTTAGCCGGAGACAGGAATCAGTCGCTGGACATCGCGGGCCAGCATCCAACCAGGGCGAAGATGGACATGCTGCTCCACTTCCAGGATCAGGGCTCCAGGATCACAGTCACTTAATATACCGAATCTACGGCCAATGCAACGCCATTGTCTCAGGTACCCAAACGGGGTGCCCACGAGGCTATCGCCTCGGGCGAGAACTAGGTACACGATGTTTCTAGTATGAGCTGGGCGGAAGGAAAGAGAGCGAATTTAAGTGCGTTAGCCCTTTTATAGCTTTCTTTCTCCGGTATTGCTAGGCGATGTTCGCGCCATTACGATAATTTGCGAATCCATCGACAGAAACACTTGATTGTCAACCTGTGGGAGAGGCGACGCTTCTTTAACTGTTTTGTCGTATGTGCGAACATAACACTGCCTTCTCTGTCCAATATAATGTAAGAAGATTGTCAGGTCTATTCTGGCTTGACTTGGGCATTTACCAAAAATGTGGTATGTTGTAAACGCAGCATTATTGCATTTGCAGGACTGTTGAAGAGTGTTCCTTTAATTCTTTGAAGAAGTTATTTTATTTATGGTGCAAAAGTATTTATATTGATTTCTTGAAGAAGTATCCATCCTAATTTGTGTCATCGTAAGTTTCCATTTAAGTTCTATTGAAAAATTGTTCCTTGTACCCTGAAGATATTTTCTCGTTTCTTGCAGACATTTCTGGATGTGCTGGTTATAAGACATAGAGTTGTCATTATCACAACTAATTTAACACTCCCTACCTACTGAGCCAAGAACGAATTTATCTACCTGTGAGCCAAGCTAAACAACCCTATTGCAAAAGAACTTGTACCTTTCCCCTTTCTCCTTTGCGATACAAAACACGCTACTCTCGCGATACAAAACACGCTGATCTTCCAAATTTGTTAACATAAACTGTTAAATTATTTGCTGTAGCAGCAAATCATCACCTTCTTCCTCGCAATATTTTAAGAAAAAAAACTTTGCTGAAATGAATCCTGTACCAATTATATACATTATTCTTTTATCTTATCCATTCAATGGATATTTTAATGCGATTTCATTTTTTCTGAACAACCGAGGTCAATTCCTTCGCATTTTACATAATTTTTTTTATGCCAATACCAATCGTTTCTCAGTTATATTCATTATGTAATGTTTAATAAAAAAATAAAAAAAATATTTAAAAAAATTTATGCTGACTAAACGTCATGTAATCAATCGAAATTGATACATATTCGCATTTTACATCTTGTGTAGAGGACAATACAAGACATGAACCTCTTGAATATTTATACCTTTTATTTACATTTTTTTTCTTTTTCGACCATTAAATGGACATTTAATGCCGACTTAATGTCATGTAATCAATCGAAATTGATACATATTCGCATTTTACAACCTAAACTAAAGGGTTACAATACAATACATGCACCAATTAGAGTAGTATTTTTTTTTAAATTTGCTGTGTTATTGTAACTTGCGATTTATTCCCTTTTAACTTTATTGATGAATTTCTCTTAAGCCATCTTCAGTTCTGTTTTCATAGTTAACAATGGGTATAATTATGAGGCTATACGGATCCTATCATGTTTATAATAATTATAAGGCATATATTAAATCCTGTAACGTAGGTATAATTCTAAGGCTATACTTTAAATCCTATCATTTTTATAGAGATCCAATCCCTTGTATGCATACACTATCATGTTAAAGAACAATGATCTTGCCTCACTAACCAATCCACAGGAAACTCCCTTTCCAATGATTGTGCTCGGCGTAAACAATAAGGTGACACACACCTTCCTCACGTCATGTTAAAAAACAATGACCCTGTCTTACTGACCAAATCAAATGAAAACACCTTCGAACACATAGTAATCCTTTTCAATGATTGCGCTTGACATAACACATATATAAAACAAATAACCAAAAAAAACAGAACATCACTAGAAAATTAAGATCTATGATAGTTTTCAATATAATATATTCTCTCTAAGTTGTTGTTATTCTCTCTAAGTTGTTTTAACTTCATCTTCAACCGAATACGCTTTAAATTCCAATAACACAGACTTTTTTTACAACAACACCTATATACGGTGAATTACACGTTGACTTTCTTCGCTTAAATACCGAAGTATCCAATTCGCGTGTTTTCATGTTATAACATTTCAATCTTACAAGCTAACAATTTATATACATTTCAATTTTTAATCATAACTGAATTTGCTAACGAAACTTTAATTCTTTTATTTTAAAATTTATTTTCTTTTTTTTTTTTAAATATTGACTATGTTTTTAATTAAATTCAACTTTTTATTACGAAACTCAATTATTTCCAGTAATTTTATTAAGATTTGAACATTAATACCAATTAACTTTCTCTTCATTACAAAATTTCCATGAACTTTTAGATTTAAATACAAATCTCAATTTTTCGAACCTGTTTATGTTTTATTCTTTCAAATACTCTAAACAACCAAAGTTTATTTTATCTCTCTGTATTCCCAATTAGGGTGGGTACATACCCGATTCAAAAACACCTACATGTTCCAACACTAACCCCAGGATAACTCCACAGGTTATACAGAAATTTATTATTAAACTTCAATCAATCAAAATACTTAAAAAAACTTTTATTTTCCAAATCTAATATTTGTTAGTTAACTGAACGACTTTATTTGTTTGAAAGCAAATCAGAGAGATATAAACATTTAAATTAACAACAAAAAGATATATACAATTATATACATTTGAACGCTATATTATAATTGAATTTGCTAGCAAGAACTTCTTTTCTTTCTGTTTCTTAATTTTTTATTCCAAATTCCTTTTAATTAGTATAACTTTCTTATTAAAGATTATTTAACAGGAATTTTCAACTTATTCTCACACCTTGATATAATTTTTATTTGCTTCAATTTCAATATAATACAACATTAAGTCCAATTAATACTCCTTCTATTGTGACGTCACGGACCTTTTGACCTCACAATACATCTCAATGTAATATTCCCTTTTCAATATCTATGTTTTGTTTTATTTACGTTGTTTCCTTACAATGTTAGCTTTGTTTTATTTAAAAATATGTAAATACATGTTTCTGTTCCTTTCTAACTTTGGGCGCCATGGTCTTTTGCTAGTTAGACCCAAACTAAGCATATAAATTTCATTATTCGACTATTACTCAAAACTCACTTGAAGTGTTAAAAAAAAAATTCGTCTCTCTTCTTGTGTTACAAATTTTCTCTTTTTTTTATTGCCCAAGATTACTGTCTTGGCAACCCCACTTGTCTTAATTCTAAAGAAGACTTTCCTATAATGTTTTGAAACTAGAAATGTATACGCTGGTACCCGTACCCGTATTTCATTTCTTGAGCTCACTTAGAACTCAATATCTGCGCAAAGCACAATATAATTTCCGAACAACGATCCACGTTATCTTTTTTGTAATACAAGTCAAGAATAATAAAACTTTATTCATTAAAAATCCTTTTCATTTAAACTTAAGTAAGAAATGATTATCTTTTTTGTTTTAAATTCGTGTACTACTTTCTATTTTTTAAAATGGACACCAAAAAATCTCTACGAATGTCACCAATTAATCCTTACGAATGCTCGTGATTTATTCTTTCTTTATTTCGTTCTTGCTAAATTGTTTATCTATTTGACAAAATATTAAAAACATTTATTTTTATTACTTTTGTTTATTTAATATGTAAAACATATTCCGTTTTGTGTTAAACAGCTTTTATTAACGAAGGCCTTTTTACTTCCGCATCGTTACAAGATATTTAGTTTTATTTTTTAACTGAATTATTCAACATTTTATTTTTCAATACTAGCTCAGGACAATTGTTATAACTATGCAGAATCTCTCTACCTTTTTTCAAAATCAATTTATTTTTTTTACAATCTGACTATATTTGAAAATCTATTTTCGTACTTATTTGTTCGACTTCTTTATTTACTTTTCGACGTATTGTATTATTTGTCACAACTTTTATTGAAAAAGAAATTTTAAGAGAGATATATTTTAAAAACACGGAAAATTTATATGCATAAATATTTACACAAAATGGTTTACCTTTATATACAATTATATACATAACATTTATAGTATAGTTTATTTATAATAATCTCATACAAAAATGGTTACCTTTATATACAAAATTTTTTGTTTTTCTTTCCTTCCCGCCTTTTTTAATAACAAACCACATTTGTCAAGTATTCCTACTTCCCTTTTTTTCAAACCAGGTATGATCTTTATTTTTTATTATTATACGAATGAGAAACGTATCATTTTAATTTAATTCTTTATTATTTTCATATGAAAAATGTTTATTTTAAACTTCCAAAACACAAAAAAAATATTTTCCTGACCGAAATCTGTTTATTTCGTAATAGCTGTTCAATTGCACTCTCTCCTGTTTTTTTTTCAACCCGATTTCAGTTAGCTACTCTGATCTCAGATTAAATCAACATTCTTAACTCTCAAATAATTAATATTAGAATCACTAAGAGAGCCAAAAAGAACTAACTATACAAGAATTAATTATTATTTTTCTACAAAATTTTTTTTTTCAATTCAAATTATACCTTTTCTGAATTTTATCATTTTTGCCGTTTTCTACAACGCTTTACCTAGGTACCGTATTCTCTCATATACAAAATTTCTTTCCTAGCCGGGCCATCTGTTACTGCGTAGGTACTTATGTCTACTGTTATGCATAACGCGCGTGCATTCGTTATTTCTCAACTTTTTTCTATCTTCTATGTCTCATGAACGAATTTAACTTTTAATTTGTAATTAATTAAAATTTTAACCTTTTCCTATTACTTTTTATTACTTCCGTTAAATTTATATTCTCTAGTATTTATTGACTTTTTCATTATTTTAAATCTTTTAACTATTCTGTTTTAACTTTTTCCTCTTTTTATAAATAAAAATTCGTGAAAATACATATATATTTTCATATATGCGTCTTGCAATATTGTTCAACTTGTTTTGGGGTCAATTACGGCACTTTGATTGATGTACAATCTCAGATTACTTTTCAATTAATTACACCCGGGCTTGTCTTATATATTGAATCGTGACAGTAAATTTCGCATCCGCCTTACTTACCATCACTATCTTTTTTCATGATATATAAGATTAGCCTTCAAAATGATAATGATTTTACAACTTGGGTATTTTCAACTACAATTTTCTTTGTGGTTTCTGATTTATTCCACCAAAAAAAACATTGCAACTAAAAAACCAGTTTGATTTGATTTTTTTTTTCTCTACCACATGATCTTACTAGTTGAAATCTGTTCTTAACTTTTTTTCCACTATTATTTTATTTTCTATAGGAAATTAGCTTCTAAATAATAACGTTTGGTTTATTTTCTTTCTATTTTCAAGCAATATTTTGGAAATATACATATGTTTATATATGTTTTTCTCTTTAACTTGTATTAGGGAGGGGTTTTTACGTTCGCAATCTTCCTTGTCCGGGCTAAGCGATTCTGAAGATTAAGTGATCGTCATTCACGACAGAGTTTGGATTCCAGAGATATACGACTGCGCGAGCATACTTAATCACTCAGAGGTTAAATTATGGGTCGCATCTGCCTTCCATAGTTTAATAGATCTCTTTGTAAAAAAGTCGCTGTTAAAGGATCATGATTTTATATAACTTGCCGTAGGTATGCTTGTTAGACAATTGTATTTTTTTTTTGACTACATCTAAATTCCATGATACGTTAGTCAGGTGATACCGTCAAGTTATTAACTTTTATCATATACACGATTTTATACAAGTCACTATTTTTTTTTTTATTTCCAATTTTCACTCGAATTTGAAACCATATTATTCATGAACTGCATATTTTCTTTTTAAATCTCAATGTGTACTATCCTCTTAAGCATTTTCAATTCTCTAGATCTATTATTATCCAACAATACTAGACATGCTACCAGGAAAGAGTAAAAAAAAGATTTTATAAAATTTTCAATTCCGTAATTAACTCAAGCATTTAAAACTATCTCACTTCCTTGATAATGTAAAAATTCATTTAACAATGTTTCGTTTTAATCTAATAAGAATTCAAAAATTATTCCCCACAAATTTACCTCACACTTTAATATTCATTGGATTTTGTGTTCTGTGCACGCGACGCGCTTCGAAAAAATGCGAAACTTGAACTAGCCCGTAAGTACATCACGAGGATCACGCGTGTTCCCTTCCGTGGCTATTACTAGAGAGGACCTCCTATTAATTTTAACGCATATAAAACATTTCTCTTTCTAAACAGTTTATCATTTCATTTTTTGTTATTCTTTGCAATTTACAAGGATTATTATTATTCATTTCCTATTTATTTTGATTTCAATTTATTATTACAGAATATAAATTATGTTTTTCTTATTTTTTCGCGCAATTCTTTTTGAAATAATTTAACGGCCGTTTCTAATGCATTGTTTGAGATAATATAATAATTTTTCATTTAAAATTTACTTTATTTTAAATCTTTTGTATTTCTTAATAAAATGTATTCATTTGTCTTTTATTTTAACTTTTTTGTTTTTATTCCGTGGGCTCAATTCTTATGGACTTTATTATTTACGGTGACCAATCTATACAATTTTTATTACTACCGCTTGCACGCGTCTTCGTTCTGTTTCGACTTGCTGACCGTTTGCTAATTTGAATACCTACATGACGATTTCGTTTTTGCGCGGGATAACTAAATTCACTTTCAAAACTAGGATTTATATTTAGTTAATTACCTATTAATTTATTTTGAAATAACAAGAGAGTTATTAATATTTTCACAACGAAATATGCATTTTAAAATGTATTCAAATTCAAAACTTCTTTTATATTGCTTTCGCGGCAAATTTACGAGTTATTTCTTTCGTGCTTCTACCGAAATATTATTACCGACTTGGACGGGTCCAATTCAATTACGCCGCTGAATTTTGGAACTACTTTATTCAAATAACCGTATTTAATTATGTTGTAATATAATTGTTTTCGTTAATTTTATCAAAATTACACAAATAACTGTTTTGAATTAGTATTTAACCCGATTTATGGTTTATTTGCATCAACATTTCAAATCAACAATGGACTCGCCCTAGAATCTGTACATTGTTCCCGCGTCAACTGAATAACTATATTTTGAATATGTTTGGCTTTATTAAAACGAACTTATTAACACATTTTACATTTATCTTTTTAAAACACAATATAAACACAATTGTTTAGCATATTATATAGAAATATATATTCATTTTTCAATAACATTATTCATTTCTTGTAAAGTGTTCAGCGCCAGTGTTATATTAGAAGAGATTGAGATAGATTAACATACGGTGAGCGGCTCGAACGCCTCACTACGTACCTCTCACATGGACTCGTCTCAGGGTTAGGTTCGTGCACTCTTGACAAGATGAATGAATGTAATTGAAAGTCGGTTTTACATAGCATATTTATTACAATAAAGGGGTTCAAGTTGTACAATAGGACATTACGATTTAAGACCTAAATGATAGCTTTTAGAACGGAAGATAGGTACTTGAAATGATACTAAACTGGAAGTTAATGGCTCGAATATCTACAGTTATAATTAGGAGACTACCTTGGTCATCTTGAGGGATTGTGCGGTGGAAGGTGCCGGCTAAGCTCATGCCTGCCGGGCAGAGTCCTTAGCCGGAGACAGGAATCAGTCGCTGGACATCGTGGGCCAGCATCCAACCAGGGCGAAGATGGACATGCTGCTCCACTTCCAGGATCAGGGCTCCAGGATCACAGTCACTTAATATACCGAATCTACGGCCAATGCAACGCCATTGTCTCAGGTACCCAAACGGGGTGCCCACGAGGCTATCGCCTCGGGCGAGAACTAGGTACACGATGTTTCTAGTATGAGCTGGGCGGAAGGAAAGAGAGCGAATTTAAGTGCGTTAGCCCTTTTACAGCTTTCTTTCTCCGGTATTGCTAGGCGATGTTCGCGCCATTACGATAATTTGCGAATCCATCGACAGAAACACTTGATTGTCAACCTGTGGGAGAGGCGACGCTTCTTTAACTGTTTTGTCGTATGTGCGAACATAACAACATGCAATGTTATTTTTAACACTGACAACTCAAAATGATATTATGTATCTAAAAAGATAAATGGGACCTCTGAAAAAAAAATGTTTAGCCCGTTTAATCACAGGAGACCATATTTGTCCCAACGCACATAGGTCTCATATAAAACGCCGTAACTCCCTTACTATCATAGTTAGAAATATGTTCTAATCGGTGTTTGAAAGCAAAAACATCATGCTTTATATTCCAATCTAAAAAATAGCCACCAAAAAAGTATAATGTACACTTTTATGTACACAAAGTTTTGAATCGCAAATTGAAAAAAGAATATGAAACTTCGGGAATTTTTTATAATTATTTTTCATAGAGCGACAAAAAAGTGAGGTTACAATATGTGTTTGTTATACATTTGTCTAATAAAATATGTATGTGTTTTAATTTTTTTTATTATCATTAACTTTAGTTAGAAAAAACATAAGGTGAGCCATTTTGAAAACTTTTTTATGTTTGTATGCAAAAATTTTATAATTTAAAAAAAAAAAAAATTTCGAATTCTATAATTTGAAAGCGTATTTCATCACCTTTCTAAAAAAATTTTTTGTTTTTGAATGTGTTCAGAAATATTCTAAATATTTGCATTTTATTGTAAAGCGAAAATATTTTGACCATCCGAAAAAAATGCCAAATTTTTGAAGGGTTAAGTTCCGTTTTATCGGTGATTGCGGTTGATTTTTATTGTGCAAAGTGTTTTTTTTTTAATTTGGAATTCAGTGGTGAGTGTATTCGTACTTTTAAATTATTATTTCACGCAGCAAAAAGTGTTTTATTTGGAAAAGCACAGTATTATAAGTACATTTACCAAATTCCGATATCTTCCCAATTAATTAATCATATTAATTAACATATAACAGGATTAGTGTTACGGTCGCTACATAGGTAATTGTGTAAATGTGAAATTCTAGGGAAATTTCACTTCGAAATCTAGGGAAATAATCTTTTTGGGCAGAACATCCCTGCCGGCAACCCTCGTCTCGTGCCATGATTATTGATTGGTTTATTTATGCTCGTGGGGATTGGGTTATTTATGTGCTCGTGCCTCGTGCTCTGTCATTGTGTCAGTTAGTTCATTTAGGGTAAGGAGTATAATGGTTGGCACTTTAAGGTAAACTTCAAACTTGTTACCTGATTTTGTGTAACTATTGCAAGTTTTCAAAATTATTTTTATTACAGTTGACTTGTTCAACAATTGAGTGCACATTTTCAATGGTGTTTGTCTTTCATTTTGCTTGCGTTTTTAACTATAATGAATCAACTCGAAAACATATGAAAAGCAAAATCTTTGACACCAACGTTACATTAATTGGCATTGCAAAAAGGGTAATCATTGGCACTTCGTGTCACATATTACTTTTCAAAGAAAACATTTTTTTCAGTTAACTTTATTGAAAGAGGATACAATTCACAAAGGTATTCACATTATTTTACCAAAAATTAATATTTTACAAACATTAAAAAAAAACTCAGGTAGGTAGGTAGTAATTTCAATCTTCTTTTAGCAAGGCTTCAATAATTTCGCTTTCCGAAAGATTTTTCGTGTCATCTGGTAGAATTTGAATATTATTGTCATTATCGGAAACGGGTTTTTTTAACTATAATTTGAAATAGTTTTTTGAGTATCACGCATGAAATGATTTTTATTTTTGGTTCAACAGATTTATGTACGCTTGCATTGTTGGTTTGGAAAATGTTATTCGATGTTGATAGTTCATTTTCCTTTCCAATTGATTTCTCGTTTTCAGGAAGAGTAATTACTTTTAAGTTTGTAGGTTTTTGCACGAGGTTACAAGAAGTTTTGGAATAAAATTGTGTTGAAGTCGAACCATTCTTGTTCATATTTGTTTTCTTGTTTGGTGGTAGAGTATCTTCAGAATTCAAACATTCATTTGGCTTTTGAATGGACAAATTTTCAATTGCTCTGTTCTTATTCCTTTTATGTGATATTTTTCTTGATTTGTTAATCAGTTTAGAACTTTCAGCTTTAACTTTGGAATTTTGTTCTCTTTGAGTTTTTCTAACAGCAATTTATTTTTTGCATTCATTTTTGCCTCCTCAATATCAAGCCACTCTTTACTAGTACAAACAAAAGTTTTTTCATTGTTATATTTTTGGTTTTCCTCTCTGGCATCTTTGGCCAATCCAGGATATCATTTAATGAAGTATTATGCTTTGTGGGAGTCACGCGCTGGTTTTGTACACAATCGTTATTTATTATTTTCACCTGTGTGGACTTTTGTGAATGCACTGCTACCAGAAGGGATGCTATCTGCTAGCTCCAATTGAGGCGATTCTTCATCTGGAATGTCATTTGACAAATAGTGGCTGTCATTCGTTCGTTTTTGCAAATCGTTGGCAATAATTGTGTTCAAAGGTACTTCATCTTCCGAATCAAAGCATAAGATCAAATCATCCGATATTCCGGCAAATTCTTCAGCTTCTTCGTTGGCCGAAACTAGTGAATGTTGATCGTTTAATTTTTGAAAAATCGTAAAAAGTGCTAAAAAATCTGATGATTCATTATCAAATTTGTGTTTCTCAAATATTTTAATTTTTTCATCACCAACAATCCTTTTAAAGTCCTCGTAGTTCAATAAATTTGTGTTTTCTTGTGGTTTTTGTGATTGTGAGGTTAATAAATAATTTAAAATCAATTAATAGTGTAAACTTTAGAGTGTGTATCATTGGCAGTGTAAATATTGGCACACCTATCAGTACAATGATTGGAATGTGCAGGTCATAGTGATTGGCACTGCCAAAAATAATACTTTAATTAAAGAAATGTTCTAATTGTACTGCTGAATTTAAGCAAAACTACACATTAATTGTCTAAAAAAATACAATTTATCAATTAATCAATGAAATTACAGTGATTGGCATGCATGCCAATGAATAGACCTCCATACAAATGTTACACACAATCATTGGCACCTGGCAATTATCCTTAGCCCGGCGCTTAAACTAAGTTAGGATCGCAAAGAAACTCACCTTTGGCCTGTATTTACAACACAATACTCTAAAATATATCAATACCTTGTAAAAACTTGAAATAATTACCAATATAATGGACGACTTACCTTATGAAAACAATAAGAGATTTTGATAAAACGTAATGAGCTCTACCCGCGTCCACGGATCAGTCGACAGTTGAAAAATGTTGCCCTATGAATGAAATAAATTATGCCCAGCTAAAAATAGGATAGTATGGGAATACAATATGTCTAAAATTGGGATATATTTCTCGCCGTAGCCACTAATATCTAATATTACTGTTTCAATTCAGCAGTGCCAATCAATGGGGGGGTGCCAGAGATAGTACCGCTTACCCTATGTCAATTTATGTTATTTATATGTTATCTCGGTGTTAGTTCATTTATAGTTTTCTCATTTCCATTTGTGCCATATTTGTGCGTTCCATTCAGTGTTACCGAAGCTCCCGATTTCGCTGGAGATCTCCCGATTTTTCACTTCATCTCCCGATCTACCGGAATGGCATCAAAATCTCCCGATTTTTCAAAGTTCCTATCGATTTGTCGTTTCTCGTCAATTCTTTGTTTATGGTCCGCTCAAAAGGCAAATAATTGTCTGTGGTTAAAAAAAATATATATTTCACGGATTCGGGTATTGACCAGAATAATTACATAATTCTGCAATCTAAGCATATCTCTATTATAGACCCATACAAACCGATCATCGATCATTTATGAATTATGAGCTGGAAATTATAATTTATTACGTAACGGAGGGGTGTCAGGATTTTATTAAGGGCGATTTATAAGATTTTGCGTGTGTAAGTGGGCCAGTTTCAAAATTAAAACCCATGCCCAATTTTTTAAATCTTTATTTTAGTTAGATATTTATGTAAGTACATAGTTATTATAAATTTTCATTCAAGTTAAGAAGGAGGGTAAAATGGTAAATTATCTTGAGCCAGACACCTGACTTCTCTGATTTTTGAAGTCGGGTGTCATATTCGTGGTAAGTAGTTATTTTAAGAATCGATTGGAGATGTTCATCCGTAAACCTTGAGCGATGTTTGTTCTTATTTATTTTCAAAACGGAAAACATCCGCTCGCTTAAATAGGTACTACCGAACACACACAGAATAAGTGCTGTATGCTTACTTATATTTGGATATAACAATTTGGGAAGCGGGAATGGGTACCGTCGCCCGGGAACCTTTATTGGATAACCAACACCTCTGCCATAGGTCACCCCAAGTGGTTCGCTACGTTTGGTGATTTAGCAGGGGTGTCCGGGTTCATGGGATGAGGTTTGTCTAGGTCTGATGACCAGGACACACTAAACCCCAGATTCCTACCCACCCCTTACACCCTTTTCCTTCCCAGAACTCTCCTCTCCTTCCTTTCCCTAAAAAAACCCTCCACACAGTATCCCCAAAGATGACATAGGCCCTCAGGGAAATTATTTTCCTCAGGGCCTCCTGTGTGGACTTCACGTAAAAAAAAATATTAACAACATATTTAAAGCAATTTTTTAGGTTAACATTTTGGCAAGGAATAAACTTCAAACATTCATTAAAAAAGGTTTTTTTCCCCTGTGAGATGGCTTGCGGACTTTTAAATGTTCCGTTTGAGAACATAAATAGTTGCAGTCCAAATATGAGATAGGTTATTTTCACTGTAAGACGGCTTGTGAACTCTAAATGTTCCTTTTGAGAAGATGAATAGTTACAGTCGGAACATAAGAAAGGTTTTTCTCCACAGTGAGTCGGCATGTGGATTTTAAATTGTCACTTTCGAGAACATGAATAGTTGCAGACGGAACATGTTAAAGGTTTTCTCCACTGTGAGATGGCTTGTGGACTTTTAAATATTCCTTTTGAGAACGTGAATAGTTGCAGTCGGAACATGAAAATGGTTTTTCTCCACTATGAGTTCACTTGTGAGTTTTTAAAGTCTCCTTTTTAGCACATAAATAATTGCAATCGAAACATACAAATGGTTTTTCTCCACTCGAGACGGCTTGTTGATGATATAAAAATTGTCACTTTCGAGGACATGAATAGTTGCAGTCGGAACATGTAAAAGGTTTTCTCCACTGTGAGACGGCTTGTGAACTTTAAAATGTTCCTTTTGAGAACATGAATAGTTGCAAGCGGAACTTAAAAAGGTTTTTCTCCACATTGAATTGTGAATGTTAAATTGTGACTTTCAAGAACATGAATAGTTGCAGTCAGAACACGAAAAGGGTTTTTCTCCTCTATGACACGGCTTGTGGACTTTTAAATGTTCCTTTTAAGAAAAAGAATAGTTGCAGTCGGAACATGAAAATGTTTAATGGTTAAATTTTAATCTAATATAACTCCTAAGTATTTCATAACAGTAATAATTTCATTAACAATTTTAATATGGTCCATGCACTTTCTTTTTGTTTTTGATGATTAGACTGAGATATTAGCAGGTATTTCAATAAAGGATTACTAAACAGTGTATAGTTGTCAAGTAACTGTCGCCAGGTGAGAGGTGTTTTGAAAAAGCCCATGAGGTGGTTTATTGGTTCCTTAATAAAATTAAAATTATTACTTATTGATTAAAAGATTGTCACTTATATGAATGTCGTTCACTTTTAAAAGTAAGTAGGTATTAAATGAATTTGGCGTCTCGTTAACTGACGGGTGACAGTCCATGGTCGAAGTTTCACGAAAATTCATGCTGAGTTGCCAGACGTGAAATAAGTCCCCGTTGAACGTTAGGGAAAAATGCGTTATTCCACAGGCAACATCTACAGTAATCGGATTGACGGCGCTGCTTATGGGTTTTTCGTTTGTTGTTAAGGTTCTGCTTCGCAATAATAAAAGGGATTCGAATTATTGACAAGGGAGAAATTTTACTAAAATAACTCTAGTCATCTCCCGATTTCTTCAAATTTCTCCCGATTTTTAGGCGAAAATTCTCCCGATTTTGAAGTTTTGGTTTCGGTAACACTGGGTTTATTTATGTTCCTGCAGGGGCGTAAATCTTGGCTTTAACCTTGAAACTGACAGGAGTGAAACAAATTCTTATAGATAAAGCTGAATTTTATTATAGATAGGTCTAACTTTAAACGTCAAATGGGCCGTTTTCGCACGATTTTGGCCGCTAGGTTCGCTAATAGTCCTAGCGGTCCAACTATTTTATTTAACTGTCAGATCCCATACATTTTTTAGGCCGTTTGACGCAATTTAGTGTTTTTAAATATTATAATAATGCCGTCAACCTGTTGTAGTGTTCCAATGTGTAGAAATAGGGGTGGACACGAGTTTCCCAAAGATTGAAAGACTTGAAATCGAAATGGATTCATTCAATTAGGCGTTCCAAATGGGTACCGACTCCTGATTCTGTTGTCTGTGAAGCTCATTTCAGGGACACAGATTATGTATTCAATAATATTTACTATAACAGTAAGTACATGACTCATTCAATTCATATCTTACTATAATTGAATCCCCAATATAATATAGAGAGTACTTGTATAGTTTAATGAACACGTAAAGAAACATTTGACATAGAATGCACAAAATTTTATACACAATGTTTTGCCTTCTTTCGCAGTTGACATTATTTGACAAACGTACCTTTAAATATAAGTGTAGTCAACCATAACTAACATTAATAATTACGGTAGACATAATATCTTATTTCCTTTTTTCATATTAAACATTTTCAATTATTGCAATAATTTTATTACACCTAATTTTGTTACCTGTGAATCTAGAAGACGTGGCAGTGGAAGTCATATTGCCTTTTGATACTCCGTGTGACAGACCGACTCTAGATACAGACACTCAGATAGATAGATAATAAAAAGGAAAAGTTAACTGTTTGTATTAAAATAAACTTTTGTTCCACCGCAGGGGAAGCTTATGGCGCAGACTACGCAAGTCGAAGAATACCATCATCACTTCCATGGTTGCCTGGATGGAGATGGAGTCCCCCCTGATGATGCCCTTCTGGAAATGGGAGCCTGTCAAATATCCCCCATGAACGGATATTTGCATATTTTTTTGGATTTATTATTATATACTATATTTTTCATTTATTTTCTGTTCCATTCTATGAATGAATGCATTGTTATTTTGTCAATGTTTGAACTATTTCAAAATATGGAATGTATTGCATTACACAACATTCTGAAATAAACGATCATTATTATGATACGTTTTAAGATTTTCACGGCCAAAAGTATTTTTGTTATTTGTTTTTGGGGTGTTATGCCGTGTTGCGCTACCTCCTTCTTTAGCCAACGTTTCGGACAGCGTTGCAGTGTCCATCACCAGGGCAGATCTACCGGATCACTGCAACATTGCAACGCTGTCCGAAACATTGGCTAAAGAAGGAGGTAGCCCAACACGGCATAACACCCCAAAACAAATAATGAAAAGATCATTATTATATTTGTTTTATTAAAATAAAGAGTGAGTCGCTGCAGTTTTGACATGGTTTTCTGCAGCCTTGCACGACAGCTACTGCCATGGTTAAAAAATATTGTTGTTTAATTGTACTAAATAACACAAAATAATTTAACAAATATATAAATAAATAAAAAAAACTTTCTTTTATTTCTCGAGGTATGAAAAGAACAAGATTACAGACATAATATAAATGTGTCGGAAAACATTTACAAAAATTATACACGTAGAAGAACATATCAGTACAACAAATAATTAACATTATACATAAATTATTTATTGTTTTGGCATTTATTTTATTTCTTTTACATTCTAATATTATATAGTAGTGATAGCATCGGTCAAAGCGTGAGCAACTTTGTGAACAGTCAACCTGTTAAAATAAAGAAAATAAGATTAGCAAATTAAATATGCAACTAGTGTAGAATAAATAAGTCAGTTTTTTCTCAATTTCAAGTCTCAGAGGGGTAATAAATAGCATTACACACTACGTATTTTGACACATATTTATTTTGGGGTAACTAATCGGAAAAATCTCGCAACCCCCATACTATACAACATTTATTTACTTGATAAACCATTGATTTTTCCTATGCTAAAAGTTTATTTGTAAACGTTCAATAGAAATATAATCTATTTCACAGATGAGGGATATCAAAATACAAAGGTGAGAGGTAATATAAGTAAACCTATTAAAACTTCTATTCAGCCGTGGTTTCGGGGAAATTTGGGTCCTTTTTGATGATGAAGATGGAGTCGTTCAGCCAGTGGTAGGACTGGTTGAAGTCCCCCTCGCAGAGGTAGGGCAAGCGTGACCACTGCATGACCTGGAGCCCCACGGTGGTGGCGCAGTAGCTGATGAAGGATTCCACGTGCTCATCGAATGTGTGGCTTTGGATGGGCAGACGCTCCTTCGCCATGTGGTCAGATTCGTCTGAAAATTATAATTGAATAGTACAAGGAATCCGAGAGAAGACGACCAGTGCAATACCCTAGACATAGTTGGGAGAAATTAAAGATTATGCTACTTTGAGTTTAAGCTAAGCGATTAGATTTTTGCCTCGAGCTTTATGCTTTGAGATTTAAGCTTTGCTTTTACCTATGTCAAAAATAATGAAAAATTAAGAGCAACAAAACAGCAGCTTTTGAGTCTGGAGGAAATTGGTAACTGTCTGGTTATTCAGATCTAGGCAATGCACGTAGCAGATAATGTTAATAAATTGATGAGATCCCTTTGGTATCGATTCACCAGCAAGAAATTCGCCGGACAAGAGAGGAACATCCATCCACAGTAGATGACAGCAGCATTCGACTTGTTCTCATGCAATATTTCCCTATATACTAGGAATATTTCCCTCTCCTCCCTTATTTAATAGTGGTCTTTTCAAGATGTTTATTAAAAATCCATTCTTCCTTAAACAGCCGGTGAAAAACCACCATTTAGAAGGGATACATTGCCTGAAATGGCAATAGTTGTGTTAGGTGACCAGGTGTGAATAGCCAGGCATTTCCCAGCCTTCACATTTCCCATATTCTTTCCTCCCCCATTCAGTTCAGCCTCACAACATACCCTGATTGAGGGTGCCATAGTACCAATTATTTAAAATTGATCACATTTAAAAGACCGGTTAAATCCCTGGTTAAATATTAGAGGTATAATAAAATCCATATCTTACATTCAACGTATGGTATGAAGGGCAGAACCAGCGCTACGATAAGGAGTCCATCGTCGTTGAGAGCCTGCTTAGCGTCGAGGCCGTTGAGCAGCACGGTCTGTGGCTCAGAGCAGCATCTTACTTTTTGTGCATTTTACTTACAAATCGAGCAAACTTTGTTTGGCTAAACTTGTCGGAAAACAAATTGCAAATAGCTATCGAAATGACAGATCAATCATTGAAAGACGTCAGTGCGTCAGTCCATAGATTTGGTCCACAAATTAGATGACAGGAGGACCGCTAAACACCGTGCTGCCATCTCGTGGATATTTTGGAATTACTCAGAAAACGGCCCATTGCGTCATGCGATTATCAAACGAACATGAATTTGAATTTGTGTTGTTGACATCGCCATGGGCATATTTCATTTAAAAATCGTTTAAAATTCTTATAGATAAAGCTGAATTTTATTATAGATAGGTCTAACTTTAAACGTCAAATTGCGTCATGCGATTATCAAACGAACATGAATTTGAATTTGTGTTGTTGACATCGCCATGGGCATATTTCATTTAAAAATCGTTTACAGGAATTCCAGAGGTGGGAAAATGTTTCAAATGTGTCCGCAATTGATCCAGAAATCAGGTAATTACATGAGACATTAACATTCAGCTTGATTTATCTGTAAATCTATTTGAGGTTAAATGACATTTGTATTGTTAATATTCTTTCAATTTTACTTTAATAAGTATAATTGTAATACGTACGCCTCGTACGTCATACATATGTCTGTTAATGTTATATTATTGTTAAAACAAGCTTCTGGGTCCGAGTGGTTAATGTTTCACAAATATTGTTTCAGAAAATTTTCCAGACTTTGAATGATTTTGGAGCTTTACGTTAGGAACACCTTATAACATTGTTTGGCAGACCATAACACTGTTAATGGCAGGTAAAATGAATAATGCTACTAATTTATATGTTCATATGAACAGAAGTAAGAATACTTTTCCCTTGTGATAAACAAAGTATGTCATCACAAGGAAAAATACTGTATATTCTGTTCACAAACTTTGTTTAATGTGATATATTTTTTTCAGAACACATGATGCGGTTTTTACTGTGAGATGGCTGAAATGGGAATGAAGGTATAGGTACTCTGTTTAATTTCGGTTGAAAGGAAATTTAGAATATGTAGATTTTTTATTTCATTCTACAAGAACTGTACAGTGACTGCTGGAAAGGAAAAATGGCTAAAACGCTATATAGATGTGACATTGATGATGAATGTATATAAACAAACAATACAGCTATTATTTACGTTAATCTTTAATGTCACAGCTGTATGACGCTTTAGCCATGTTTCCTTTCCATTCCTTTGTCGATATTCTTTTTCAAACCATTTTTCAATTCATCGAATTCACCGAACCAGTGTTTTTATGTGCTATTATCGATTGTCTTTCTGAAAATAAAAAGAATTTAAACATGTACCCCCGAGTTATCATTTTTCAAGCAGAAAAATGTAAATTCGTCGTAGAAAACCATAATCATTATTTGAAAATGTTTTCCTTTTATAAGGAGTTCATATTTCAAGTATTTTAGGTTTTTTACTAACGTTGAATTTTTGATTTCCTCAGGATAACAGGTTTCCATCTGACAAAGCTCCTTGCTGAGAAAATGAGCTTTAAAAATTATGTAAAGCTCATTCCCTCAGGCTTTGTCAGATGGAACGTTGTTTTCTTGGGGAAACTAAACATTATTCTGCTTTCAAGCATTTTTATTTTTAAATAATTTATTTGGCTAATGAATTAATAAAGTAGGTCCAATGCGATTATATTGTCTATGGTGGCAAATGGCCTTGAACTTCCTCTATGTTATTGTCTTTGGTGGACCATTTTATTTTTGGTTAAGTTGGTGACAGTGATGACGAAACTTCTAGTATGGAGAAGGCCCGAAGATATCGATCTAGGGATTGGTTCAGGGGCGTAAAACTTGGCTTTAACCTTGAAACTGACAGGAGTGAACCAAATTCTTATAGATAAAGCTAAATTTTATTATAGATAGGTCTAACTTTAAACGTCAAATTGCGTCATGCGATTATCAAACGAATTTGAATTTGTGTTGTTGACATCGCCATGGGCATATTTCATTTAAAAATCGTTTACAGGAATTCCAGAGGTGGAAAAATGTTTCAAATGTGTCCGCAATTGATCCAGAAATCAGGTAATTACATGAGACATTAACATTCAGCTTAATTTATCTGTAAATCTATTTGAGGTTAAATGACATATTGATAAAATATTCTTTCAATTTTACTTTAATAAGTATAATTGTAATACGTACGCCTCGTACGTCATACATATGTCTGTTAATGTTATATTATCGTTAACACAAGCTTATGGGTCCGAGTGGTTAATGTTTCACAAATATTGTTTCAGAAAATGTTCCAGACTTTGAATGATTTTGGAGCTTTACGTTAGGAACACCTTATAACATTGTTTGGCAGACCATAACACCGTTAATGGCAGGTAAAATTAATAATGCTACTAATTTATATGTTCATATGAACAGAAGTGAGAATACTTTTCCCTTGTGATAAACAAAGTATGTCATCACAAGGGAAAAATACTGTATATTCTGTTCACAAACTTTGTTTAATGTGATATATTTTTTTCAGAACACATGATGCGGTTTTTACCGTGAGATGGCTGAAATGGGTCCCCGATGAAGGTATAGGTACTCTGTTTAATTTCGGTTGAAAGGAAATTTAGAATATGTAGATTTTTTATTTCATTCTACAAGAACTGTACGGTGACTGATGGAAAGGAAAAATGGATAAAACGCTATATAGATGTGACATTGAAGATGAACGTATATAAACAAACAATACAGCTATTGTTTATGTTGATCTTTAATGTCACAGCTGTATGACGCTTTAGCCATGTTTCCTTTCCATTCCTTTGTCGATATTCTTTTTCAAACCATTTTTCAATTCATCGAATTTACCGAACCAGTGTTTTTAATGTGCTATTATCGATTGTCTTTCTGAAAATAAAAAGAATTTAAACATGTACCCTCGAGTTATCATTTTTCAAGCAGAAAAATGTAAATTCGTCGTAGAAAACCAATCATTATTTGAAAATGTTTTCCTTTTATAAGGAGTTCATATTTCAAGTATTTTAGGTTTTTTACTAACGCTTGAATTTTTGATTTCCTCAGGATAACAGGTTTCCATCTGACAAAGCTCCTTGCTGAGGAAATGAGCTTTAAAAATTATGTAAAGCTCATTCCCTCAGGCTTTGTCAGATGGAAGGTTGTTTTCTTGGGGAAACTAAAAACATTTTTCTGCTTTCAAGCATTTTTATTTTTAAATAATTTATTTGGCTAATGAATTAATAAAGTAGGTCCAATGCGATTATATTGTCTATGGTGGCAAATGGCCTTGAACTTCCTCTATGTTATTAAGACAATAGTCTTTGGTGGACCATTTTATTTTTGGTTAAGTTGGTGACAGTGACGACGAAATTTCTAGTATGGAGAAGGCCCGAAGATATCGATCTGGGGCGTAAATCTTGGCTTTAACCTTGAAACTGACAGGAGTGAACCAAATTCTTATAGATAAAGCTGAATTTTATTATAGATGGGTCTAACTTTAAACGTCAAATTGCGTCATGCGATTATCAAACGAACATGAATTTGAATTTGTGTTGTTGACATCGCCATGGGCATATTTCATTTAAAAACCGTTTACAGGAATTCCAGAGGTGGAAAAATGTTTCAAATGTGTCCGCAATTGATCCAGAAATCAGGTAATTACATGAGACATTAACATTCAGCTTAATTTATCTGTAAATCTATTTGAGGTTAAATGACATTTGTATTCATAAAATATTCTTTCAATTTTACTTTAATAAGTATAATTGTAATACGTACGCCTCGTACGTCATACATATGTCTGTTAATGTTATATTATCGTTAAAACAAGCTTATGGGTCCGAGTGGTTAATTTTTCACAAATATTGTTTCAGAAAATGTTCCAGACTTTGAGTGATTTTGGAGCTTTACGTTAGGAACACCTTATAACATTGTTTGGCAGACCATAACACTGTTAATGGCAGGTAAAAGTAATAAAGCTACTAATTTATATGTTCATATGAACAGTGAGAATACTTTTCCCTTGTGATAAACAAAGTATGTCATCACAAGGAAAAATACTGGGCTAAAGTTCGGTGTTTGGGCTAAATTCCTAAAAAATAAAACTAGTTATTTTTATACTAATTTGGGGTCGGGGAATCCGAATCTGAAAGAATTAGGCGGCGGCAAGCAATATTAACTGAATTAAACGACTTTAAAAATTTTTATACACATACAGGAAAATAGCCATTTTGGAAGCATTTTGATTCCTAGAAAATCAAACTAGTTATTTTTATACTAACTATGGGCCGGGGAATCAGCTACGCCGGGTTTATGTAACATGGTTTGTGATACAAAAGAACGTGCCCCTTTATAACGCCTACTCGCGTCAAGGCATAGAAACTCCACAATACTAGTTGGTGTACCTTCCTAAAATATTTGAGAATCAATTATAAAAAATAAGTACTTAAAATATAAACATGTTATTTTACGTTATAAATATTACTGCTTAATGGCAACACTTAATTTTGTGTGGTAAAAACATCTATGTTATCGTGTTTTTCTATAATCTTTGTACTACGCGTGTCAAAATACTTCCGAAATGATTATTTTCGTGTGTGTGTGTATAGAAAATTTTAAAGTCGTCTAATTCAGTTAATATTGCTTGCCGCCGCCTAATTCTTTCAGATTCGGATTCCCCGGCCCATAGTTAGTATAAAAATAACTAGTTTGATTTTCTAGGAATCAAAATGCTTCCAAAATGGCTATTTTCCTGTATGTGTATAAAATTTTTTAAAGTCGTTTAATTCAGTTAATATTGCTTGCCGCCGCCTAATTCTTTCAGATTCGGATTCCCCGACCCCAAATTAGTATAAAAATAACTAGTTTTATTTTTTAGGAATTTAGCCCAAACACCGAATTTATTCCAAATATTGTATATTCTGTTCACAAACTTTGTTTAATGTGATATATTTTTTTCAGAACACATGATGCGATTTTTACTGTGAGATGGCTGAAATGGGTCCCCGATGTAGGTACTCTGTTTAATTTCGGTTGAAAGGAAATTTAGAATATGTAGATTTTTTATTTCATTCTACAAGAACTGTATGGTGACTGCTGGAAAGGAAAAATGGCTAAAACGCTATATAGATGTGACATTGAAGATGAATGTATATAAACAAACAATACAGCTATTGTTTACGTTAATCTTTAATGTCACAGTTGTATGACGCTTTAGCCATGTTTCCTTTCCATTCCTTTGTCGATATTCTTTTTCAAACCATTTTTAAATTCACCGAATTCACCGAACCAGTATTTTTATGTGCTATTATCGATTGTCTTTCTGAAAATAAAAAGAATTTAAACATGTACCCCCGAGTTATCATTTTTCAAGCAGAAAAATGTAAATTCGTCGTAGAAAACCATAATCATTATTTGAAAATGGTTTCCTTTCATAAGGAGTTCATATTTCAAGTATTTTAGGTTTTTTACTAACGCTTGAATTTTTGATTTCCTCAGGATAACAGGTTTCCATCTGACAAAGCTCCTTGCTGAGAAAATGAGCTTTAAAAATTATGTAAAGCTCATTCCCTCAGGCTTTGTCAGATGGAACGTTGTTTTCTTGTGGAAACTAAAACATTTTTCTGCTTTCAAGCATTTTTATTTTTAAATAATTTATTTGGCTAATGAATTAATAAAGTAGGTCCAATGCGATTATATTGTTTATGGTGGCAAATGGCCTTGAACTTCCTCTATGTTATTGTCTTTGGTGGACCATTTTATTTTTGGTTAAGTTGGTGACAGTGATGACGAAATTTCTAGTATGGAGAAGGCCCGAAGATATCGATCTAGGGATTGGTTTATTTAAGAATACGATGCATCGTTACAATACATCGAGTGTTTATAATACATCGATGTAGGACCTGGATGTTTCCACAAACTCCTATCGCAATGAATCTCTCCCCTTATACTCTTATCCCTATAAAAGTCTTACTTTCTATCCAAAGGTGCACCAATTTATAGGAATATGTAAAAAAAATATTAAAAACTCAGTTCAATCCAATAATGCAGTATTCAACAAAATTATTGAAAATAACTGGCCAAATTATATAAAATTTTTCACAGATGGTTCCAAACTCAGTTCGGACTCCCATTGTGGGGCCAGTGTCTATGCTCCTCACAGGAAATTGTGTTTCCCACACAGACTTCCCAAAGAATGTTCCATTTTCTCTGCTGAATGCATAGCTATCATAGAAGCTTTACATCTCGTCAAATCTCTCAACATTAGAAATGCCCTCATCCTTTCAGACTCACTTAGCTCATTACAAAAAATAAGCGCATCCCCTCTCAATTCCATTAGTGACTCTCTTACCTGCTCTATCAGAGACCTCCTGCATTCCTTGTCGCTGGCTCACGTGTCAGTGGTCTTGGCCTGGATCCCAGGACACCTTGGTATTGTTGGAAATGAAATGGCTGATTCTATTGCTAAGGAATCCACTGTTCATGGTCCATTAAATAGCATTCCTATTCCTGTTAGAGACTATTTTCCTATTTTAAAAAATAAGTTACAACGCCAATGGTCCTCTGAATGGAAATCATCCTCTCTGTTAAAAGGTCACCAGTACTCTTTAATTCAACCTTCTATTCCTGTCAAGCCCTGGTTTCACAAATACACTTCCATGCCTAAAAAATACATCTCTTCCATTATTCGAATGCGTTTAGGTCATACTTGTTGTCTTAGCCATCTCGCCAGATTCCACATAGTCAATTCGCCTTATTGTGATTGTGGTTCAGAGGATACTTTAGACCATAATTTTTTTGAGTGTCCTATCAATGACCAATTTCCAAACTTCATACCTGAATTGTTAAAACTTAAAATTGAATTCCCTACCAGTGTACCCTGCCTTCTTAGTCTCAACTCTCCTGAAATTCACTATTTGTTAGCAAAATTTATTTACAAAAATGGCCTCAACATTTAAGCATCAATCAGATTTCTCTCTCTTGCATACGTATACATTTGTTTCTAGCTGTGTTATTATGTACAGTTGTACAGGTTCCTTTTTTTGGGAATCTGTACATCTTCCTACTCTACAATTTTGAAATGATAATTAATACCAACTCTGTGTGTTACTCTGTATGAAAATGGAAGTATGGGATATGTACAGGTTACTATTTTTGGGAACCTGTACATCTTCCTACTCTTCAATTTTGTAATTATTATTAATGCCAACTCTGTGTGTTACTCTGTGTGTACAGTTGTATAGGTTCCTATTTTTGGGAACCTGTACATCTTCCTACTCTACAATTTTGCAATTACTACTAATACCAACTCTGTATGTTAGTACAACTTGTATAATCTTATGAATATTTGTCTTGGCCCATTGTCTATAAGTATTTGCTAATATAATTTATCTATTCCATGTAAAAAACTGAAATAGTAACTAATTTAAAAAAAATATGAAAATGTAACTAATTTTAAAAAACTGATAATGTACCTAATTTTAAAAAATCTGAAAATGTAAATAATTTTAAAAAATTGATAATGTAACTAATTTACAAAAAAACTGGAAATGTAAATAATTTTAAAAATATGTAACTTACTTTAATAAATGGCCAAGATCACCCTTAATGGGTGAAAGCCAAATAAACAATTAAAAAAAAAAAAAAAAAAAATATATCGTCCATCCCTAGCCTGACTGCTGACTGCCTCCTGCCCAGTGTTGCCAACTTAGCAACTTTATAGCTAGATCTAGTTATTATTTGATGTCAGACAGCTACATTGTAGCTAAACTTGTAGCTAAACTTTTTAGCTACTTTTTATAGCAACTTTTCGTCATTGTTTTATAGCAATTCTTCCGGTGACAACACATACCAAGATATAAGTACTCTTGCTTTAACTTGCCTTTCACTGCCACATTCTAATGCAGAGGTAGAGAGGTTATTCTCTCAGATGAATTTAGTTAAAAATAAGTAAAGAAACCGAATGAGTTTGACAACTCGAAACGCGAAATATTATATTTCTTTTAACTTAATAATAATAAAAAAAAACTCTTAACTCAGTCCTCTGCATTAGAGACTCTCAGGAAAAGTGGTAAATGCGGCTATAACCAAAACCTCCTAGACTCCACATGCCGTGGGTGACGCTTTAACTGTGTTTTGCTCAAAGATGTACTGCATAAAATGGGTACCGCTGAAAAATATTCAAAATCACTGAAAGATACTGAACCCCAGCCATCGACATCTTCTGATCTTCCTCTTTAAATATGAATGTTCAATTTATTTATTTATTCAATAACGTGTATAAGATATTTATTCTCTTTTGTTGGATTTAATGGAAATAAAAACGATTGTCAGAATTTGTCATTTTATTGTAACTTATCTACGTACTGTAACGTTTAGCTACTTCTAGCAACTTTTTGGGGTAAAAAAAACTGGCAATCTAGCAACATTTTGTAAGATGTCTAGGTTAGAGGTGGGAATAACGGCTCTTTTCCGATACCTAATATAACGAATAACACCCCAACTCAATAACATAGTATCAATCCTGTTATTTAATAACAGGCTGTTATTAACAACTTGTAGATAATGTAGGTAGGTAGATACATATACGGAACGGAAAACGGCCAACGGGACGACATCGTTATTCGTTACTCGTTGCTGGGGATGAGTGTTGAGTCGATAACGACACGTTATACGTCATATTGTGATCTTAAATCTTTCCCTTTATTAGTCCTCGGAAAATATTAATTGTTCAGATCTCTGGTAATATGCTTATTTTTGGCTACCAAAAATAATGGGATCGAATCTAGAGATATTTTTTAATTGTATGAAATTTGTACATGTAGGTACTCACGATCCTCACCAATACTTACGTGCAGAGCTGAGGTGCTATTGAAAGATGCACTATCTCGTTACATTATTAATTAGCACTAAATACGTTTAGGTTTCATATATTTTTTAAAGTTTGAAAGTATAGATTTCATGGAAGTAAAAAAACTTTGAAATGGCAAATAATTCCAGCCTGGAATGTGGATATAAATCCACACTCCAGGCTGGCTGCAAATTTAAGCATAGTTTGAATGAGAGTCAATGTATTTCCTCCACTACTTGTTGTCATGGTAACTGGTAACGCGGTAAACGACTGCATTGAGGTACGTTATATAATAAAATTACTAAATAGATTGAATTTTTCATTAACAATTACATTCATGTAATATGAAGTGCCTTCATACACAAATCAAAATTCAAATGTATTATTCCATAAATATATATCTATACGTTCCTAGTTCCTAGTACCAAATTATTATAATAAAATGGTCTTGAAAGTATAAATCGTACTAATAATATTATGAAACACTTTTATAACAACCAAGAGATCGATTGAATATTTAAAAAAATCTAGTTTATTTGTAATCTAGTCATCAATATGTGATATGGATAAATATTTAACAAAATTAGGAAAAAGCAAGTACGATCAATATATAAGGATAATTCATTGATACAATTCGTATTTATCCTGCGGCCGCTTGTGATATTAAATTCGACCAAATGGGTTTTACTAAGTACATAGAATACATTATCGGCTTATCAACTAGCAACGCAAATTGGAAAAACCAAAGTAGGGCATTTATGATCGAACGTAAATATTGACATTCTTCTCTTCAATTGTTGTGGTTCAATATTTTAAAATCACCAAAAATACCCAAATTTATGAAAATAGCCTAATGGCATGTAAGTGAAGCTAAATTTCTAAGAAATGTAAAATAACTAAATTGTCAGTATTCATAACGCCACTTTGTCATTTAATTAATGCCTTAACCACAATAAAATGCCCCACGAACCAAACAATTTTAAAATGTTTACATATTTTTATATGTAGGTATCTCAGATAGGTTACAATTAAACAAATTCATTCAAAATAGAATTTGTATTGAGATTTTACTAGTTTTTATGGTATGTGAAAGGTATTTAATCTTAATACTTATATAAAACAAAGTCGGGTTATTTACACTATTTATAACGATCGGCTGGACCGATTTTGAAGATCTTTGAATTGTTGGATTTGTCTCCGCCCCGGATAACAGAATAATTATTAAAACATCGCAAAAATTCGCGAAAAAGAAAGTTATGATAAAAATTATTTTTTTCATACATTTTGTATGGAACGAATCCTCATATTTTGAAAGAACTACAGCAATATTGTGATAGATATTATATTTAACCAAATAATAATAATAATAATATTAATAATTCCAAAAATTCAAAAACGTCAAATGTCAATGCGCTGATTGTTTTGCTTTTGTTCTTAATCATATAATGCTGCCCCTCTTTCTTACACACTAAATTTCAATAGTCGAAAATGAAACAAACGGTGAACGTATGTCTCTGCACTCCTCCAAAGGACGATGATAATAAATATCTGAAATGAAACGGATTTTTTTACGTAAGCTCCACTCAGGACCTATGTCATCTTAGGGGATGCTGTGTGGAGGTAAGGTAGGGTAGGATAGGACATTGTGGGAAGGAAAAAGGCATGAGGGGTGGGTAAGAATCTGGAGGTCAGTGTATCCGGGAGTGAATCCATCCTTCCAACTGCGGTGCAAGGCCATTGCCTTGACTGGAATTGACCTTTTACCTTGACTTTTCCAGCCCGACTCTTTCAACCCTTTGGTCGAGAGAATCCGGCTGGGAAGGTCAAAAGGCCTCCCTCAACCAGTCTCTCTCGATTCGGCCCACCACGCAGCAGGTGGTCAGACGCATCCGCTGCCTAGACACGCATAAAAGTCACCCCATGAACCCGGGCACCCCTGCTAAATCACCAAACGCAGCGAACCACTTGGGATGATCTATGGCAGAGGTTCCCGGGCGGCGGCACCCGTACCCCGTACCCGCTTCCTTTCAAAAATCCCTGTAAGTAAGTGGAAATGTAAGAAAATCACAAAAAATATAAATCCGCACACAACGCCATCTCTGATACTGACAAAAACAAAACACGAACAGTTGGGCATCGATAATTGCTTCATTGTGTAATTTTTAACTTAATAAAAAAAACGGAGGCGGTACAAAGTTTGTCGGGTCAGCTAGTTATTTATAAAAACACGCCGTAATATGACATTCCATAATACAAAAAAAAACGACATGCATTACATACTTGATACTTGTCCTGCTTGTGTATATAAATACGAACCTTACAACTTTTCAAATCTATGAAATGCAAGTTTAAATTCATCTGTCTCTTCGTTTAAATTCAGGTAAGTACATACTTCAATCGATTTTCTGTTCGAAGCCTTGATAAAAACTTTTATACACGAAATATTTCACAACAAAAACTCCACAAACATGGAAACAATCAATACTTAAATAAATGCCACCTCTGGTCTGGAGCTCCAAAATACCTGAAAAATACCCTCGAATCTGTGCAAAAACGGGCGGTCCGTTTAATAGATTCTCCTAACTAACAAACGGATTACAATCTTTAGAGCACAGGCGTCGGGTGGGAATGCTATCCTTGTTCTACCGGTATAACAATGGAAGATGCTCCGAGGAACTAGCGTCATTGATCCCTTCGGCACCGGTGCATACTCAGGAAACGTGCCAAAGCCAAACGCGTGCCCAACATTTGTACATGGTTGAAATTTATCACATGAGAACGGGTCGTTTCTTCGACTCTTTCTTGTGTTCAATAGCTCAGCTGTGGAATGATTTGCCGGCCTCTGTGTTTCCTCCTTCCTACAACATGGGTCTCTTCAAGACCAATGTTCATTTGTTCATTCCTTCGTCTCCTCAAAAAGACCCTCCACACAGCATCCCAGATGACATAGGCCCTGAGGGAAATTATTTTCCTCAGGGCCTCCTGTGTGGAGATAACGTAAAAAAATGTCTATAATAATGTATTTATTTCTCCACAATCCTCTAGTCCTCTACATAATTATCAAACCACCACAATACATTGTTCTAAAACCACCACGGAACATTATTCACAAACGATCTGAACAATAAACTTGTATTACTTCTAATTCTAATGTTAAAAAAAAACGGAAGAACGGAATAACGAAGAATGAATTTGAATCGATAACCGAGCGTTAAAATAACGAAAGCATACAGAATAACTCAAATAACTGAACTGATCTAATATCTAATAACGAAAAAACAAAATAATGCCAATAACGAAATAACTAAATAACGAAATAACAGACAATACTTCGGTTCTATTCGGAAATTTTCGGTGATCGGCAATTCCTGGAACTAAGGTCTAAAGTCCTACTACGGTCGGCAGTATTATATAGGCGGTATTCCATACCCTGTTATTCGTTGCTGCAATAACAGGTGCGCCGTTATTTGAAGATACTATGTTATCCATACCTGTTATCGTTATATTAGGCGCACCTCTAGTCTAGGTCTAGCAATTTGCCATAGCTAACGCTAACAGTTGGCAACGCCTGCTTCTTCCTGCCCATTCCTGCCTCTGGTGCCTCTGTCTACTGTCCACCGCTGTCGTTTCTCATTTTGTGAGTATTTGAATAATATATTTGATTATGTTGGATTATCATATTCTTTCGTCTAACGTCTTTGAACTCTAATTAAATTAACGACAAAATAATGTTAGAATACATCTTATGTAGATGCGGTTGCGTCATTCTTTAGGGCGTTGGCTAATCAACCGAGGCTGACGTCATATCTTCTTCAAAGTTAACCACGCAACTATCACCTCATTCCCCGCAGCTTACGATCCTTGTTCCATACCCATACTAAAAGCACGAAGTTATCAATTTAGTGAGGTTACTTCTTAATCCTGAATTGTATATCTATGAATATCATTTCTGGTAAATTTACGACTAGACGCCGCATGCCACTACACTTTTAATAGGCATATATTTAAAAAAATAAACTACCCCTAAACTTAATTACCACAAGAACCACCTGTTTCAGTCGAGAACGGCGGAAAAACATGCATTTAAATTTATATTCGTAAAAACTTTTATTCACAAAATTTTCCGTTTTGACGCCGACGCCATATTGAATCTTGTCCATAGAAACCACATAGTGACGTATATCAGTAGTGCCAACCATACAAAACAAATTCATTGTAAAATAATTTGCACACATTAAAGAAAGTGCCCCCTTTATACCGCCTGCTCGCGTCAAGGCAAGAAAAACATCCCAGTTTTCAAGTAGTTTAGCGGCTACGCTAGGTTTGTGTAACTTGGTTTGTGATACAAAAGAAAGTGCCCCTTTATAACGCCTACTCGCGTCAAGGCAAGAAAAACAGGTAATTTTTTGGGATTGGTGTCCATGGCTATTACGAATAATTTTTAGAAAAAAACTTTAGATTCGCCTTAATCACTATAAAAGGAAACTTATTGCATCACGGCTGGCGGAAAATAATGCATTTTAATTTTCAATGTCGTTAAATAAAATTTCACTTCGCGAACTGATCTACGACAGCCCACCCGCTGCCGCCCGCCATTCTATCACTTGCTGTCACTGTTATGTTGTTAGTATCCCTGACCTCACACAAATGAGAACTAGATACGATTGTAGCCGACTTCGTGGGATACATGATGGGCGCGTAATTAGGCTACATCCGCACAGGCAGGCGGCTGCACAAGCCCGCTACACAAACCCTGCGTAGCCAAACAAACCATTCAAAACGTAGGCTGTTTTTTAAAGTAAAGGTAACATACACAAGCATTATAAGGCGCGTAATTATGAAAAACAGATTTATAATGTTAACAAACCTCTATTCGTATATATTTATTATTACCATAAAATAACGATTGGCTATAAGTTACGTAAAATAAAAAAAAAACATGCGTACTAAGCCAGCCGCCTGCCTGTGCAGACGTAGCCTAATTACGCGCCCATCATGTATCCCACGAAGACGGCTACAATCGTATCTAGTTCTCGTTTGTGTGAGGTCAGCGATACCAACAACATAACAGTGACAGCGAGTGACAGAATGGCGGGCGGGCTGTCGTAGATCGTTTCGCGAAGTGAAATTTTATTTAACGACATTGAAAATTAAAATGCATTATTTTCCGCCAGCCGTGATGCAATAAGTTTCCTTTAATAGTGATTAAGGCGAACCTAAAGTTTTTTTCTAAAAATTATTCGTAATAGCCATGGACACCAATCCCAAAAATTTACCGAAAAACATCCCAGTTTTCAAGTAGTTTAGCGGCTACGCTAGGTTTGTGTAACATGGTTTGTGATAGAAAAGAAAGTGCCCCCTTCGTAGCGCCTACTCGCGTCAAGGCAAGAAAACATCCCAGTTTTCAAGTAGTTTAGCGGCTACGCTAGGTTTGTATAACATGGTTTGTGATAGAAAAGAAAGTGCCCCTTTATAACGCCTACTAGCATCAAGGCAAGAAAAACATCCCAGTTTTCAAGTAGTTTAGCGGCTACGCTAGGTTTGTGTAACATGGTTTGTGATAGAAAAGAAAGTGCCCCCTTCGTAGCGCCTACTCGCGTCAAGGCAAGAAAACATCCCAGTTTTCAAGTAGTTTAGCGGCTACGCTAGGTTTGTATAACATGGTTTGTGATAGAAAAGAAAGTGCCCCTTTATAACGCCTACTAGCATCAAGGCAAGAAAAACATCCCAGTTTTCAAGTAGTTTAGCGGCTACGCTAGGTTTGTGTAACATGGTTTGTGATTCTGGCGTACAATCTCACAAGACGAAAGCTAATTTTAATTTTACGTAATGAAATTTAGAATGAAATATTTTCCACTTCCCCCAATGCAAATAGTTGCCTTTTAATGTAATTAAGGTGAATCAAAAGGTTTTTTTTTTTAAAAGTGCATATTTACCGTTGCCAGCGATCTCCGAAAATTACCATAGGTAATTTTTGGAGATCGCTGGCAACGGTTAATATGCACTTTTTTTTTTAAAAACTTTTTAAATTTCAATTACGTGAAATTAAAATTAGCTTTCGTCTTGTGAGATTGTACGCCAGAATCACAAACCATGTTACACAAACCTAGCGTAGCCGCTAAACTACTTGATAACTGGGATGTTTTTCTTGCCTTGACGCGAGTAGGCGTTATAAAGGGGCACTTTCTTTTGTATCACAAACCATGTTACACAAACCTAGCGTAGCCGCTAAACTACTTGAAAACTGGGATGTTTTTCTTGCCTTGAGGCGAGTAGGCGTTATAAAGGGGCACTTTCTTTTGTATCACAAACCATGTTTAATCGTGTCTAGCTGTTGTTTGCATCAGGTCAGGGATACCAACATAACAGTGACAATTGATAAAATGGCGGGCGGGCTGTCATAGTGTCGGTTCGCGAAGTGAAATTTTACTTAACACAATTGAAAATTAATTACTTATTCAATTTTTTTTTCTATTGCTTTCCGCACTTTCTTTCACCTTCCAGATTAAAGTTCTCCACTTAAAACGCGGTAAAAACATGGTAAAAACATGGTTTTCGGCATAAACCAAACATTGGCAGGATCTGCATTCCTCCCAACTATGCTACTATCACCTCATTTCCCGCAGCTTGCTTCATGAAACTGACTAAAAGCTTACACGCATTTCCATACCCATACAAAAAGTCCGAAGGTATTAATAATATTAGAATACATTTGTTAGTAGGTACATGTGGTTTTGGGCGTTGGCCAATGGACTCCGGCTGAAGTCATCTCTGCTTCAAAGTTAACTATGCAACTATCACCCTTTATCCAAAAACATTATATACTGTAGACGCGGGGTTGAAATCTCAAAGTGGGAAGTCAAAAGCAAGACAATTGCACTGGTCTCGATTTCTAGTACTTTAGCACTAAACTGTCACTCGTCAAGTAAGGTCATGTCTTACCAGTAGGAAAATTGCATTTAAAAAGTGCCAAAATGCCCTCCTGTGTGATGAGAAAATGTTTCCAAACACGGCAAATAGTGTAGTAAAAGTGAAGAAATAAAATGTCATTTATATGTACGCACAAATTACTTATTATTATAAGCAATACAATTAATTTTCAAGTTCCCCGTCCGACAATTTTGTGCGTCATTAGAGAAAAAACACACATTCTTTGATTGTTTTATGGTACGGCCACACTGAGGCCAACTTCAAACTTTCGGACGATTATGTAGAAGGGTAGTTCTTGCGTTGGAAGTTTGGCTTTGGTGTGGAAGTAACATATTTATCTTTTTAATTCACGAATAACTTTTGAATTAAGAAATTACTGAAAACCGCTGAAAACAAAAGAGTGTTGCTTTTTTGTCACATTATTTTGCGAGTATGTGAGACTATGGCGAATCTATTTATATAACGTCATAGCCTTTATCACCTATCAAACTTCTTTTACTTTGATCGGTGACGTGGGCGTCTGTCAGACAGCACGCGTTTATTTAGTCATATATTTCTTCCTTTTTTAAATGTGAATACCTCATAAGAGTGCCAGCGGCTCCCGTCTGGAGCCAATGAGACTATGGCATCCCCAATCGGGTTACGTTGTGGGGAGGGGAAGGAGATGGGAAACGGAAGGCGGGGAAGTATCTGGCTATTTAGATCTAGTCTTCGAAAGCCATTTCAAGCAGTGAATGGTGGTCTTACACCAGGGCGATACTGAGAGTATCTTCCATTCTGGAACGTGCTGCAAATATTCTATACATTATTTAGAATTAATCAATTGTGAAATAACACAAATTAATTAAATAAAATTTAATTGCGCACGCTGGTATTCGATCCCGCGACCTTCAGATTGCGAATCAAGAGCCTTACAACTCAACCACATAGGCCGCCTCCTTCTGTAACAGTATTGGTGGCATGCTTCTCGTCTGGTTTGCGGGTGGTCAGCAGTAACTTAAGTATTTACTTGAAGTGGAGGCGGGTTGTCAGTATTAGGCCCTTCGTACATGGAGATCAAACTATGTGCTTGTGACGAAACCACAAGTAGTCTACACATATACAGTAAAATCCGGATATAATGACCCTTAAGGGTTTGGCGATACTTTGTCGTTGACTAACCGTACGACGCAAAGGACTGCCGGATAATTTAAACTTGTTTTTATTATGATATATATTAATGTTATCGTAATTATTGTTATGAAATATGTAATAGTATAGAAAGACATAGGTATATAAAACATTTGGTAAAAAGTCAGTTAACCCCTCCGCAACGTAAGCAGATATATGCGTTAAAAATACGACAGCAGTCAAGTACAATAAGCGTGTTTACACGTCAGCGCGTGTGTCTCCATAGAAACCGTTATAACTCCGTTATTGTTTTAGTTACATCCGTAAAATAAAAAGCGAAAGGTCGATAGTGAATCATGCTGCACATCTCTATTCAAGTTGTCCATAGAAATACATAAAAAGAACATTCTGTCAGACGCGCAGTCTGACACATAATTTATCCCGCAAAATTTCCGACGGGCGCCGACATCGTTAATTTCTATTAAATATTTTTATATGAAATGATAAAAAAGTGAGGTGACAGAAGTGTTTATTACACATTTATACAATAGAATAAGTATTGTTGTTTACATAATCTGTGATTTTAGTACCGTTTTCACATAAAAACATCACGTGAGTCATTTTCACATTTTTTCAATGTTTGCATTCTAAATTTTAATATTTACAAATACTAATATTTATTTGTAATATAATAATTCGAAAGCTTATTTTGTAACCTGTCTAAAACAGTTTTTACTATTCGGCTACGTTCAGAAATGTTTCATTTATAGAGCTTTAATTGTGAAGCGGTTATAACTAAAAGTTTTCGTAAAATGTCATTTCGTTTAAGACACCAAAAGCTAATATTCTCGAAAATTCGGAGGGGTTAATCAGAAATCGTCGCAATAAGGCGAGTTTAAGGACAGAAAAACAGTTTGTCCTCCACCCACGCCTTTCTCTGTCGCATGTATGTGTTTTTTTTTTTTTAAAAAGAAAGACAAACATTCCCGGGTTACGAATAACCCAACAATGTTTGAAAATCTCCTACTACCACCACAGAAAGCCGAAAATGTTGCTTGTGTTGTGATGGAGGACTTATGGCCGTCTGTTTCAATAGAAAGTTAAATCGTGTCCTAAAGTTAAATTTTAACTGTCAGTTAAAGTAACGAGGACATTAAATAGGGCCGCGCGCTGTTTGAAGTGTATTTTCGCCAAAGTAATAATTGTCAGTGTGGCCAATCTAAAAAGCAGAATATTCCTCGGAATTATGTCAAAAAACGCAACGAAATATTTTTTGATGGGGCAACACCGTAAACTAAATCAGAAAATCTGTCAAAATATCCGGTTGCATTTTGTTTCGCATCGTAGAATCAGACGGCTTTGTTCCGATAAAAGTATTTACAAATAAATGACGACCTATTATAAAACACCTAATATACAATATGATTGTAATTAACTTTCCAGTAGTTGTGATATCTCCTTGAATTTGAAGTGTCAATTATTTTACGAGATCTTAAATTCAATTTATTTATGGTATCGAAAACATTAGAAAAACATACTTTTGTAGCTTTTTGAAAATCCGTTTGTAAGAGTATTTCATAAAACGTTAGTAGCAGGTGTACGTGTACAAACTTTATTTTTATTTTATTTATTTATTTATCTATAATAAAATATATTTACAATGGTTTTATTTGTATGCCTGTCTCACTAGGGTATACCTGTGTCGAGACAGGCGTACATAAATGAATATAGTAGTTACAAGCAGGCGCGGCCGGTGCCTTAAATTTTTGGCGGTTCACCGATTTCATCAAAAACGTAATGTATATAATTTATGTAAATGCACGAATCTTACTTATTTAAAGATAAGATCAATTCTTCGATCCCTTTGCTGAGCGAAGACTTCAATCACCCTTGTATTAAAATCGGGGATAGTTCGAATGAACTCTTTCCCGATACTTAAAGCCGATAGCGCATTTAATCTATCTTGACTTATCGTGTTTCTCAAAAACGTTTTAATCCTTTTTAAGGTTGAGAAACACCTCTCACTCTCTACAGTCGTCATCGGGATGGTGCACACAATTTTGAGAAGCTTCGTACATTCGGTGAAAGAAGAAGTTAATCCGATTTTGTAAAATAGTTGTAAAATCGATAAAGCACCATCAGCAGTTGCAAAGTCATCACGTGCATAAATAGTCGACAGTTCGCTCTTCAATTGTAGCTTATTTAAGAAATCGTAAGTTTTTACCGTTAACTCAAAATCATGTTCGGGAAACTTTAGTCTATATTTTACAAAATTTTCACAAGCTAATAAATTTGCTGCTGTAAGATGGTTGTTAAATTCAATCTTTGTTTCATTTGAACTAAAATTAAATCGCATACTTCTTTGCAAATAACGGACTTAGTAGTTTTAATTCGTTTAACAGGGGGCTCTTCAAAGCTATCGGTAGAATCGCGCACGTTTTGAATGGTTTTTTCGAACACATTTAGGTTACTGCGAATAATTACTGCATCAATGTTTTTTTTTGCAAACATTGGAACAAAATATCACACTGAGGCATATTTATGAAAAAAATTTAACCAATATATAAAAGTTTCGTCTTTGAGGTAATGCAAAAGCATGCCC
Organism: Limnephilus rhombicus; assembly: GCA_929108145.2. Taxonomy (NCBI): domain Eukaryota; kingdom Metazoa; phylum Arthropoda; class Insecta; order Trichoptera; family Limnephilidae; genus Limnephilus; species Limnephilus rhombicus. The sequence continues at coordinate 12,655,221 of OV815290.1, read as the reverse complement.
GCTTGATTGATTGTGTTGCTGTCGATATTATCAGAATTCATAATAGTTTCAATGCACTCGATTAACGATTCCAGATGGATAAACACAGTTCTCACTATTCTTACGTTGAAATTCCATCTTGTCTGCGGAACGGAGGGTATTTTTCGTTTTACTATCGCCATAAGAATGTCAGTACGTTTGGAAGACCGAGAAAAAAAATTGGGAAAAGCTTGTAAATTGGAAAAAAAGGTTCGTACTTCCTTATTTTGCGATACTGATTTTTCAACAATTAGGTTCATTTGATGTGCATAGCAATGTACGTAGTGGGCATAAGGATAAACACTTCTTACTTTGGCCTGGACGCCTCCAATCTTACCGCTCATCACCGATGCTCCGTCGTAGCATTGTGCGATTAAATTGCTCGGTGTTATATTAAGTGAATTCAGTTCTTCAAATATTATTTCGGATATTCCATTAGCACAATGGGATTTAGGTTTCAAATATTTCCAAAAACGCTCGTGTATTTCGCCATTTCGTTCATACCGGATTATTAAAACCATTTGATTAATTGTAGAAACGTCTGTTGTTTCGTCGGCTTGAATAGAAAATAAATCACTCTCTGAGATTTGTTTCCGCACTTCTGAGAGGTATACTTCCAAGATCGCATCTAAAATATCATTTTGTATAGTCTTTGAAGTACCCTTAAATATAGTAGCGGTGTCTAAATGTTGTTTCATGGCTATGTCAAGCTCGGCAACGAAATCAACCAACCCTCGAAAAACTCCTGCGTTTAATGAGTCTCTTGTTTCGTCATGACCACGCATGGCTAATTCGTAAGCACCACAAAATTTCACGCAATTTATTAGTTTGGATAAAATCTCCCTATTTTTTAATACAAGTTCATTATGCTGCTTTATCTGCGAACGGTAACCAGAATCTAATTCGTGTCTTATGTCAACAACCCCTAACGACGCCAAACTAAGCACATTGTTTAAATGAATTTTTGATGAATTGTGACTTTTTATTTTCTCCGACAAATGACCTAAATCGCTTACGCCGTTTAATGTCCACGCTGAATCACCATTAAAAATTAAACAAGGAAAACAAAACAAAGTATGAAGTCTTTCGCATCCACACAACCAAAACGCCCTCTTGTACATTTCAATATTAAATTTACGAGTAAAAGTTTTCTTTACGGATTTACACTCTTGGTTCATAATTAAATTTAGTTTTGACGGGCCATTAAATTTTATTCTTATTTTATGTTCATGGTTCATGCGGTTCTTTTTGATATAGTCCACATTTATTATTGCATCACTCATTTTTAAAAGGGCAAAGAAATTCAATTGTATCTAAAAATATTGATACCAGAATAATTCAACAATAATAATATGTAATGATAATAAAGGGATATTTTGTAGAGCGGTGTTTTGGTGTGATATCTCATGGGCACTACAATTTACTATGGGTTCATAGGCTTTATCTAGTTTTATTATTTGAAAACAAATACAGATATACTCACCTGACAAACTAGTTATCCGATAAACACATTTATATTAAAGCTTATGCTTGGAAGAAAACAACTTTGCAAGCGGGAACACTGCATTAAAAAACTTCATAAATCATAAATTATTTGCTATTTTACACTACGGTTAATTTCTTTTGATTTTACATCTATTAGTATTAGAGGATTAGTGGCAAAGAAGAGAAGGTATTTATTTTGAAAAACCTTCGGATATTAATCAATATCACAATAATTAACAAAAGCAATTTTAATTTGCAGCGTATGATGCAAATGGTGGCGGGTGTTTACTGACCTAATGAGCGTCGATATGAAGTTAGCAATAAGTAAAAAAAACTGCACACAAATAAAAGGTTATTTTCTGCAAAAAAAGCAAATAATAAAATCAATGGCACGTACGTAAATCCCCAAGACTCTGTCACAAGATAATATCGCATGCGTTAGCGACCCGTGACCTGTTGACCCGAGGTTGCATTTTACAAGATTACAAGAGAAATATTATGATTTTAGTTAAACTTCTTCAAACCCTATATCGCTCGCGCCCTACGTTCGGAGTTCTTCGATTCTTCGTTCGGATATCTCCTCTGTCCGTGCGGCGGACTGTCTGGGTATTTTTCTTCATACGTTTTGTCAAAACCACGGTCCAGAGATGTTTCGTATGGGCTTCATATAAAATAATATAAGCCAAACAGGGCGCTTAGGTCTAGCGCGCAGATTGGTAGGTATGTACCTCGGTTTCTCGTTCCTAGCCACCGCGCGGGTGGAATGTTTTTGCCGCGTTTATCTATAATATTTTTACATTTGGTATGTTATTAATTGCAATTGTTAAGATTTTTTTTTAATATTTTGTTATTTTATAATTAAAAACATTAAGTAAGATTACGATGAGCTGTAAATTGTTTTTCAACTTTGTTGGCGGTTCGTTGCACGAGTGCACTAAGGCACCAGCCGCGCCTGGTTACAAGGATATTTCACGTAAAATACATATTATGAATAGAATTAGAACAGAAGGGTGATTGGAAGGGTGGTAAATCTTTTAAAGAGAGTTCTTTTATAAATGTTGGAGATGGAGTAATGAAATAAATTCTGCCTAATCTATTTATAGGTTAAATTTGACAGGATTTCATTATTTTCATTTGTTTTATATGGGTTAGGTTGTATGTGAATAGTTATTTCTGTCTATGTGTGATTTATTTTACAGATATTTGTGATAGTGTGGCGTCCAATACTTATAATCCATTTTTTAATATCTTGTTTGAATTTTGTAAAGGAGTCACTTTGTCTGATCGTAGTTGGTAGTGTATTGTATAGTTTGCAAGCTATGTATTTAGAGTGTCTTTGCCCGAAGGTGGTTTTGAAAAAAGGAGTTTGGAGAAGTTCGTTGTTTTTGGCTCGGGTATTGTGTATTGTTTGTGTAGCTTTGTATGGTGTTTTGTTGTTTTTGTGTAAACTAAGTAATATAGATCTTGAGTAGAGCTGTTTTATGTCCATAACGTTGAAGGAATTGAAGATAGTATCAGTGCTGGTAGTAAGCGGCATTTTAAGAATTATTTTTATGATTAGTTTTTGTGCTTTCATGATGGGATCAAGGGCATTGGAATATGCATTACCCCAGGCTAGAATTCCGTACTCGATGTGAGATTGGCACAATGAGTAATATACTATTTTTAAAAGTTTTAGGTTAAGGAAATTGCGTGTTTGTTTGAAAAAGTATATAGATTTTCGGATTTTGTTTGTAGTATTATGTATATGTTGCTTCCAATTCAGGTGTGTATCGAAACTGCACTAGCATTAAGGGCCCGCAACCCGAATAAGATAATATCTAGACTTTGCCCGCGCCAAAACTCAAATTATATAAAATTCCCTCGATGGAAAAAAATCGCAAAGATTGTCTCTGAAAGGTAACGCTAAATATGTCGATATCAGAATTGATTCTGTTCAACAGCAAGATTTTTTCGACATGCGGTGCCGCGACAAAAATAATTCGAAATCATCCCAGATAACCATATTATTGACGCGGGGACGAAATGTTTTGGTTTTCGCTGCAAGACATATTGGATGAGGAATTCATCGTCATTATCATAGTCTTCTACAATATTTATCATGATTACTGATTAGTATATTAGTAATCAATGTTGAAGCACCCATTTCCGTACTTTACATCGACCAGAACTGTCAAATATGCCAATATGGCGGAGTAACTCTAGAGTAACTATCGGTTTTCGGAAAGTAAATACAAAAGTTAAAAGTGACATAAAACAAGCAGTCAAATTGATTGAAAAACGCATTTTGGTGAAATTTAACTATAGTAACAGCCTTTTATTTTACTTTTACTTTAGCGAACGTTAAAACAGACAGCCCTTAGCCAGCCGAGGAATCGAACATGCGACGCTCGGGTGGAACCCAAGCGCTATGCCCACTCAACCACTGACCGGTCGTGTTTTTACGCATCTTTCACTTACGTTCATTGTAAAGACAGTAACTGCGCGAGAATGGACCGAATCATGTTCAGGCCTGTCTTAAAGTTTGGTGTGTACTATACGATGTGTATAATAACTTGAATACTTTGGTTCGAGGGGGTGTGATGGCAGATCATTCTGAATTGTCATTAATTAGTGATTTTACTGATGTTTCAGGTGTCTACTCATCCCTGCTCTTCAATACTCTGTGAAGTGTCCCAGACTGCAGTCTGCAGTGTACTGACGATAGCCAACCTCTGATAGGAGAGCTCACCGGAAGAAGAAGCTTTTTAAGATGATTAAGGTTACAGATTTAACTTACAGTAAGAAAGATTTCAAGAATACCCTAGAAAATGTCACTCCCATTCAAGATGACAAAAAGATGAATTTGGATCCCTTTCCAAGTACGGCAGATTTGGCAATCCTTGCAAGTAAGGTTTATTCAGACAAAGACGAAGAACTCTGCAGCGGCTTGCCGGAAGGTTTTGAGCTGTTGACCGCTGTGGATGGCAGTTATGGATACTACGGCTGCCTTTATATCAACCCCTCGCTGCAGCAAGTAGTCCTCGTCCATCGCGGAACCAAGCTTTCGAGTCCAGGAGCGATACTCACAGATATAATAGGAGTTGGGTTAAACCTGTATACAAAATTCATGGGTTCGGCTGTTACCTTGGGAGATGATATTAAGCGCGCAATCCTCGACCTGAACAAGCAGAACGGTGTTCGTTTCACGCTGACCATCACGGGACATTCCCTAGGCGGGTGGTTATCGCAGGTCACTGCTTTAACGGTGAAGCACTTGAAGAGGCAGGGCAATGAGTTTGTTCGAATTTCTAACATCGATGAAGGCATCCATGCGCACACGGTCGTATTTGACAGCCCAGGGGGGCAAAACATGTTAATAAAAATTCAGCAGGATTACGGAAGGTACGATTGTACCACGTATTCTATGTTTCGTAGTTTGGACATATCCACATTCTTCATGGCGGTCAACTTGGTGAATGCCACTAATTTTCATGTTGGCGCTATGTACCAGATTTCATTCAACCTGTTTTTTACATCTGGCTTTAAGTATTTAACGTTTAACTGGAACACCCATAGCATGGTACACTTTACCAAAGCCTTTGAAGCGGGGAATGTGAAACTGCTCCAAGTTAAAGACTGGCCACAAGGATGGGGGGAGCGCACACCGGTGCACGAACTGGAGAAGGCCCAGGGGACTTATTGCCCAGAGACTGAAGCAGGGCCGTCTGGGCTGCATTACAACATAGGAGAAGAAGACCCGGGAACGACTGTTGGGTTTCACCATTTCTCCGAAGTAGAATTGGACTTAGTGAACCTAATAAGTATGGTGAGACGACATGAAATCCCAGGGAGCAAAATAGAAACGTTCTTTGATGGTTCTTTGCAATTCCAAGGTTTGTTTCCCAACTTCACCATCAATAAAAAAGAGAAAACTGTCACCTTGGATAATAAGCCAAATTTAAAGAAGTTTGTTAATAACATCAAGAATTCGCTGCGATGGTCTTCTGTCAAGCTACAGGTTGAAATGGAGGAGCAGAAAAAACTCACATTGCCGGGTTTCCTGTTGGATTTGTTCAGCCAGGAGTGCCTGGACTCCATAGCTGTCCTGCCAGACTGTGAGGACCCCTTCGGGCTGTGTGACTTCACCAACAACATGAACACCGCCCGCGTACTGTACGTTCAGGCGGCCGACTGTAGTCTAGAGATGGCCAGGATCTACGCACTTTGCAACACTTACCCAGGTATAAATATAGATGGGTGCATATTTTTGAATTGGGAAAGATTGCTGAAGCTGAACAACATTCTTAAAACTAAATCTATAACTTTGCCTTTGACTAATGATCGTTTAAATTTATTTGTTATAAGTATTGACTCCACCGCAGACATAACACTGGTTAAAGAATTCTTCGAAAACGTATTTTTAAAATTTAAAGAGCACACCAAAAAGAAAGCCGTGATCTTTTCTCAGAAAAACCCTGACTGGTTTAGATTGGTTGATAATTTTAAAGGAGAATTTGCCTTTAGTTGCTTGCCTCTTTCGGCGCAAGATTGCTTGGAATTCACATTCAAAGATCTGAAAGATACGTCTAGACGGGAGCTACTCTCTAAAGAGTTTATAATTCTCGGCCAACAGGCAATGAGTTTGAATACATTACTGGGAGAGAATTGCCAGTCTTCAGCCTCTATAGATGATGTGTTGAGACCTTTGCTGAAAGACTTGTTAACGGACAAAAGTTTTAATTTAAATATTCCTAACAATCTGCTGAAGTTCGATCAATTAGATGTGATGTTTTCAAAAATAAATAGGGAGGTTAATTTGGATAGTTTGACCGAAGAACTCCGTGAAGAATGCTCTCTGTTTGTGAGCAGCAACGTCCGGCAACAGCTGCAGGAAGTGCCGGGAGTGGCAGAAAGGCTGTCCTACATCTCCGGAAGTGGCGAGGAAGACTTCCGCCAAGCCTGCCTCAATAACTCTTCCATTAAAGTTGCTTACTGGTTGGCTGCGACAGACGGTCGGTTTTTTTTTAAGGAAGTATACAACTGTTATTTTCCCAGACAATTCCGCGACCAATCAGTTGTCGATCGTGATCTGCTGAGTGAGGAAGACCTGTGTGCCCGCAAAGTTGTTATCATTTCTGATCTGCCGGGAATGGGCAAATCGACCACCCTCTCCAGCCTGTCCCGTCACTTGGTCAACTCCTGGGTATTTAGGATAAATCTGAAAGACCGCCCAGCGGACATCACGAACTTGCCGGCGCAGATGAGCGTAGAATCGGTGGCACACTTTCTGGCAGGCGCCAGTAGTGAACCAGCCACGCTAAGCTTATTGCGGTTCTGCTTGCAGAACCAAGGTTCCCAGCAGATTCACGTCTTGCTGGATGGGTTCGATGAAATCAGAGGCGAGGACGCTGTGGAGAAGATACTCAAACTATGCTACTTTTTAAAAAATGAGACTACTGCCAAGCTCATAGTGACCACGCGGGACACCTACGAAGATGTTTTGGTAAACCGACTTTCTACCGTCGCTACTAAATTTGAAGAGATTACTGACGGGATCCAATTGAAATTCCTGGTGGACTTCTGGTATTCTCACGCCGTGCTGGGGCAGAAAGAGGAGAGACTGCGGCAATTTGCCCAGCTTCTGTATGAAGCCGCCCACAAGAATCTCGGTGACACCATCGGGCTGATTGGAATTCCTCTGCACATGAGAATGTTAGCGGAGACTTTCCTCCAACAAGCCGAGGAGTTCAGCAGGAGTGCGGAATCTAACCCGGACATCATTGGAATTAACAATGTCTACAATTTGTTCAAAAAATTTACCAATGTGAAACGTGACATTTACCTTAAAAAAAAGATTTCATCGACTTCTTATGTGATAGACAGTTTTGGCAATATGTCATCTGAAGTGCTAACAGTGAATCATTGTGTCCTGGCATTTGAGATCCTCGATCCGGTGTTCAAAAAAAAATATCTCCCAATGGATGAAAAATATCATGATGAAATGAAGAGATTTGGACTGATTCGATGGAAGCCTGGTACCCACTGTGACTTCATCCACCGCACCTTTGCTGAATTCTTCTGTTCCCTACTCCTCGTTCTCTGGCTGAGACGAGAAGACTTTCGCTACAAGTATCTACCCATCGAAGAATGGTTCCTGGGCAATCTGCTGATCAACAAAGATTTCAAGGTCGTGAGGAAGTTTATGAACGAACATCTAGCAGAAGTAACATTGGCGGAAGAGTCTAAACAATTATTGTACGATAACATGAACAAGTGTTGGTCTAAGGATGCTGAAGCATTTCGTGATGAGGATGGTAGAACAGCGTTGCATGTGGCTGTCAAGGAAGGAAATACAAATATAATTGACTTGTTACTCGGGGGCTTGGCGACAGAACAAACCCGGGAGCCTTTCGAATCGTTACTGCTCGCTCGGGATTATGACGGGAAAACGGCCCTGAAAACTGGTTTACAAATTCTCGGTCTTCAATATAGTACGTATGTTTTTAGAAGTAATTTACCTATTGAAAAAGGGATAAAACAAATGCTAAACATCACCAATTTGTCTTATGAACTGAAATATAAGCATCTTTTATACACGTTTTTCGAAGCTAATTATTTGTTTCGATCTAATTTCTGTTCTTATTTTCTGCCCATGTGTGGACTTGATGAAAAAAACCAGAAAGACATTCAGTTAGCTCTAAACCGCATTGAAGTTCTTCGAAGTGAGGTCCGTCCTGAAGTCACTGGACTTTATGAAAAAAACCAGAAAGAAATTCAAGCTCTAAACCGCATTAAAGTTCGTCGAAGTGAGGTCCGTCCTGAAGTTACTGGACTTTATGAAAAAAACCAGGAAGAAATTCAGTTAGCTCTAAACCGCATTAAAGTTCGTCGAAGTGAGGTCCGTCCTGAAGTTACTGGACTTGATGAAAAAAACCAGAAAGACATTCAGTTACCTCTATTCCGCATTAATGTTCGTCGAAGTGAGGTCCGTCCTGAAGTTACATCATATTTCCACACAGATCAAGCAATCAAAAATTTCATTTTAAACGAGCAGAACGACATAGCAGAGCGCAAGTTCTTACCGCTTGCTAAAATACATGGTGAGACAGCTGTAAACATAGAGGCTCGTGCGGGCAATTACGAGCTAGTCAATCAGTTCATTCAAATAAACCACGACGTTGTGAACTCACGAGGTAAATCCAGGATGACCCCATTGCACTGTGCGGCGGAGGGTGGCCATATTGAATTGGTAAAATTATTGCGTCAACAAGGAGCCAAGTTAAATGCCCGTAATTTTGCTGGGCGGACTGCCCTGTCCTATGTGGCGGAGAATGGGAACCTGTTTATTGTTAAATATCTCCTCAAACATGGAGCAGACTACAAGACTCTCCTGCACTACGCCATAGAGAGAAAACAGGTGGAAATAGTAACATATCTTATCTCTGAAGTAAAAGTAGATGTCAACTGTTCGGATAAGGAAGGTATGACTCCCCTGATCTACGCCATAAAGAGAGGATATGTGGAAATAGTAAATTATCTTATCTCTGAAGTAAAAGTAGATGTCAACTGTTTGGATAAGAAAGGTAAGACTCCCCTGATCTACGCCATAGAGAGAGAATATGTGGAAATAGTAAATTATCTTATCTCTGAAGTAAAAGTAGATGTCAACTGTTCGGATAAGGAAGGTAAGACTCCCCTGATCTACGCCATAGAGAGAGGATTTGTGAAAATAGTAAAATATCTTATCTCTGAAGTAAAAGTAGATGTCAACTGTTCGGATAAGGAAGGTAAGACTCCCCTGATCTACGCCATAGAGGGAGGATATGTGGAAATAGTAAAATATCTTATCTCTAAAGTAAAAGTAGATGTCAACTGTTCGGATAAGGAAGGTAAGACTCCCCTGATCTACGCCATAGAGAGAGGATATGTGGAAATACCAAAATATCTTATCTCTGAAGTAAAAGTAGATACCAACTGTTTGATTGATGGTAAGACTCTCCTGATTCACGCCATAGAGGGAGGACACGTGGAAGTAGTAAAATATCTTATCTCTGAAGTAAAAGTAGATACCAACTGTTTGATTGATGGTAAGACTCTCCTGATTTACGCCATGGAGTGGGGACATGTGGCAGTAGTAAAATATCTCATCTCTAAAAGAAAAGAAGATATCAACTTTTTAATTGGTGGTAGGACTCCCCTGTGCTACTCCATAGAGAAAACACATTGGGCAATGATGGATTGTCTTATCTTTGAATTAAAAGTAGATATCAACTGTTTGGATCACTTTGGCAAGACTGCCCTGCACTACTCCATAGAGAGGGAGAAATGGATAATAGCAGGATATCTAATCAGAGCTGGAGCAGACCCAAACATCCTGGATCATGATGGCAAGACTCCCCTGGACTACGTCACAAATGTAAATGTATTAACTCATCTGAAGGGCGGCATCACGACTTCAAGATCCCAAGTGGTGATCCCATCACATAAAACCTCCCTACTGAGCTGATCTTTTATCAGTTTTCTAATTCTACACCTCCTTTTATTCATATTATTATATTATACCATTCCACAAGTTTTCTTTGCAAAACAATGTCAAGTGGGTACACTTAGTAAGTACTTTATTTTATGTGTTCATATTTGGATAAAAAAAATCTAGATGGCATTTCGCTGTCTGATGGTTAATTTTTACTATTAAAAATGAAAACAAAATTTTATTCACACGTCGCTACTGACCCCACTCCCATAGGTGGCGACAAGATCATGTGATAAGCATACAGTTTCCTGTGTTACCGTACTGATGCAACATCTGGTGGAAAAATATTTTAAACGTTTTCAATTGAAAACTACATTTTTCATTCCAAACATGCTCAGGAATCGCTGTTTACAATTCTTCGTGTAGCTGCTTTTACAGCCTGTATATATGCTTTTACTGCCTGTGTATATATGCTTTTACAGCCTGTGTATATATGCTTTTACAGCCTGTATATATATGTTTTTAAACAACTTCTACAATGTCGTATTTTTCAATCTTAAAACTCTAGCTCCTAAAATCGCCACTGTATACCAACTTTAACCTTTTCACTGCGGCGGCTGACTAAAGTCATTTCATCAAGTGGCTCACACCGCGCGGCGGCTGACTTCAGTCATTTTCAAGTTTCGACTTCGTTTTCTAAGCACATGTATGCCGTATACGATCGAAATTTATATTAAAAATAAGAATATTCATTTGCGGTGCGACCTCTCTGAGAATGTTTATCAACTACTTCATTGTTTATCTTGGTAAATGAATAAAACCGAGAGCGCGGCCCCAGCCGCCAGTCACAGTTTTGAAAATGCGCGCGAATCTGATTGTCTCTTTCGAGCGGACCCCGTAGCGTATTAGTAATAATACTTGTGCGTCGATATCCACTTTGAAATCTACTTTATTTTTGTGTACATAATTATTTAATTGTTGTATTATTTAAAAATTGACTAATTCAATTTTAAAAACATCTTGTTTTGTGTGTTAACTTATGAATTTTAAACTTTTTTTTTAACAACACTCAAATTGTCGACACATGGCTTATCTGAAATTGACATTGAAGCAATGTTAGATTCGGAAAGTGTTTAAGTGATGACTGATGACGATTCAGATATTGTTTTTGTTGGGCATTATGAAAGTTATGTCTCAATCCCGTCAGTTCAGCCAACAACTTCTTTTGCTGAACCTTTGACTTTCCCATCTCAACCTAGCCGGCCCTCTAAATTCAGAAACCTATTCGTAATAAATTCGCAAAAATACCGAATATTTTCTGCGTAAACCAAATATTTGCGGTTGATTGCCGCCGTGACCGGTTCTTAAAACTTAGATATTCGTAGTAAATTTGTAAAAATACAATATATTTCCACGTAAATCGAAATTTCCGAAACTGAATCCCATCTCGGCCGCCCCACCAAATTTAGATACCTATTTGAAATAAATTCACAAAAATACCATATTTCCGCGAAAATCGAAATATCGCACCGGATTTCCTTTGCAGGCGGCCATTCTTATTCGGGAATTAGAAGTAAATTCGTAAAAATACAAAATATTTCTGCGTAAATCGAAATTTCGCAGCCGAATCACGTCGTGGCTGGCCCTCTAAATTTAGATACCCGTTTGATTCACAGAAAATACGATATTTCCGCGTAAATCGAAATTTCGCGGCAGATTTCCGTTGCAGGCGTCCATTCTAATTAAGATGTTCATAGTATTCGTAAAAATACCCACCATTTCTGTTTAAATCAAACATTTGTGGCCGTTTCCATAGAGGCCGGCCCTGTGAATTCAGATATTTCGAGTAAATTTGTAAAAATACGGTAAATTTCCTCGAAAATAGAAATTTGCGGCCGATTTCCGCCGCAGCCGGCTCTTATCCATATAATCGAAGTAAATTCGTAAAAATACGGCATTCCGGTGTAAACCAATTTAGATTTATAAAATAATAATACGAATTAGGTCGATATCAACCGCATAAATTAACGTTTTACGGCGATTTACTGCCGTAAAATGTCGATCTTATTAATGCAAATTTATCAGTGAAAACAATATAAAATAATTTCACAACATAAATATCAATAAAATGTTAACTATTTCTGTATCTATAAACTAAAACCATAGTATCTTTTAAAATTCGATAAAATTAAAATTGATAACATTATTATCAAGCTCTGCAAGTATTTTAGTGTGTATTTTTGTTACAGCTGTTTCAGTTTACAGTTTGAAAATGGTTTTGCAAACATTATAACATTATCAAATTAAATTTTAATTAAATTAAAAAAAAAAAACAAACAAAAAATTAAATGGAGTTCTACGAATTAAACACAAAAACAATTAATAAAAATAGAGCATCGGCGCAGTGGCCCTTCTTGACGCGTCACGTATTTCATTACACGAGCAAGTAGGTAGCTATATGTTACGTCATACGTTGCTAGAAGCGGCCATGTTAGAGATTGCTTTGTTTGTTGATATTCGCGGCGTGTTTATATTAACGCAATTATAACGTTATCTTCATTTCAGTTGATCTCAAATAAATGTTTATTGATACTTCGATATTGGAGGATGATGTTATCAAGATTTATTAATGTTTTTAGGATTAATCCAGACAATGATTTTGTTTTCTAAAAGGGTCTATGTAAAAATGACATTCGAAAAAGAAAGTGCCGCGTGGGGAGGACTGCTTAGGTATATTTTTTTAGCGGTTAAAAGGTTAACGAGTTCATTGATATTAAAATTATACATTCAACTTTTAAAGTTATAGGAGATTCGTTTTTTAATCTTAATATATAAAACAAAGTATGGTTAGTTACACCATTTATAACTCAAAAACGGCTGGACCGATTTTTATAATCTTTTTTTGGATTTGTTATAGCTATTAAAAGATAAAATTTTCATTTTAAGATCTTTATTTTAAGGGAATTTTTTAAAAATGATAATTTTTTTATAATATTAAAATCTAATACATGTGTTCGTAAACGTATCAAAAAAATTAACGTCTTTAGAGATGCAAGAAATCTGTTTTAAATTTCGGTATTATTTCTAAGTTATTTTTTTGGCAATAAAAAAAACTTTGAAATTTTTTATTATTTTTTTATTGTGTACACGATGAAAAAGTGAGGTGATAGTTTCCTTCCAAATTTATTACATAAAAGGACTGTGTTTTTTAAATTTTGATTTTATTTAAATTTCTCTACATTTTGGTCAAAAATGTTGTGGGAGGAAATTTTTTTCCGAGTTTGAATCTTAAAATATGGCAGTTTTTGAAAGCTAAAGTGTATTTCAAATACACAAATCTAAAAGGTAATTTATCTACTTTTCATAAATGGGATTTGTTTTTACGACACCTTCAAAAATAAGAAATATATAGAACATTCAAAATACTATGGAAAAATTACAAATATCGTTCGGACATCAATGGTTAAAACAGAGATAAAATACCCTCTCAGGCCGTGGAAACCGTGTGTATTTCTTTCAAAGAAATTTTTTTTAATTAGTAATGTTTTCAAATCCGCGGCCGTTTGTCAATTGAATAAAATTTTCACTGGGTTTTTTAGTAAGGCTGTAAATGTCATCAGTCGAAAATGAGATAAACGGTGAACATATAGTCTGCACCCCTCCAAAGGAAAAATACAAAAATTATAATAAATCTCTCTCACACCTATAAAGAAATTTAAATGCAATTCCCGTAAGTTCAAAAGTAAGAAAATCACAAAAAATATTAATCTGTACACAACGCCATCTCTGATACTCACAAAAACAAAACACGGACAGTTACGCACCGATAATTGCTTCATTGTGTAATTTTTAACTTAATAAAAAAAGTTAATTTAATTCAGCTAATAAGTAACACAACAGTTATTGATTCTGAGGCGGTACAAAGTTTTCCGTGTCAGCTAGTATTATTTAAAAACAAGTTGTAGTGTATTGATTATCCGTATAGTTTCAACTTCTTTCCGTAGATGTCCCATAGGTTAGTTTCAATGCGAAGTTATGCCATTTCCCAACAGATGGCAGAACTGAATTAATTATCAGAAGAGTACCATCTATCGCCGTTTGTGTCTGCCCACCGGAGTAACAGAACTATTTAGAGTCTAGCCTAGTAAGGATGTCTGTCCAGTCTAATATTGTTTGTAAATATTCTCCATAACCAAATAAACAAATTGATAATCAATCAAACTTTCAAATTATTGGAAGACACCCGACACTTCTCAGTTTGTCTACTAGTGGAAGTTAAGAGATATAACACAAGTTAAATGACAAAATACAAGTGTGCAGTTCACACACGGTAGAAGTGAAATCATCAAAAAACTAAAGTAGACGAGCGTGGGGAGGCTACGAAGAACCGCACAAACAGGAACCCGATTTTGCTATCGCATTCTCTCGCAGGCTAAATCCTATAGATGTAATTGTTTGTGTCTTTTTAGTGACGCTATTTTTCGTTTCATCGAGTTTCAAATCATAACGGTGCTAAAGAAGTTTTCACTTGTAAAAGTTTAGTTGTGAGAAAGGTGAGTCCATTATAATGTTTAAGCATGTTGCAACAAGTGCAATACATTTCCTTGCCGTATAAAAAGCTTCTATCCAAGATTTAACCTCTCTGAGGCTAATTTGTTTACTTTTGGGAACAGATCATATAGGTCTCATAGAAGTCATTGTGTCTCCCTTACTCTCATGGTGAGAAATATGATCTAAACGGTGTCAGAAAGAGGAAACATCACGCTTTCTATTAACATCTAGAAATTAACCACAGACAAATTAAAATGTGTACTATTATGAATCCAAAATTTTCGATTGCAATTTGAACATTCAATCTTTGTGCTTTTTGTATTAATTATTTTTTATATGAAATAATATAAAATGAGGTGACAATAACATTTATAATACAAAATATTGTCTAATTCAAAATATCTGTGCTTTTATTTTTTTTATTATCAGTAATTTTATTTAGAAAAGACGTGGGGTGAGCCAATATTAACTTTTTTATGTGTGTATTGAAAATTTTTACATTTAAAAATTATATGTATTTTTCTAATAATAACTTTTTAAAGTGTATTTCATCAGCTTTCAAAAACTGTGTTTAGTTTACAGATAAATTCAGAAATATTCTACAAATTTGGATTTTATTGCAAAGTGGAAATTTTCTGACCTTCTGACTGAATAACGCCCGAGGTCTGAGGGGTTAACATTATCTATTACTTTTGTCGTCAGCATTAGAAAAAAATTGTTTATATTTTGTAAAATTTGTATGTCTGTGTTAATTTAATATTTTAATTATTAAATGCATAAGTTTTTATATTTCAAATTTTCTTTTTTCATAAAAATTACGATTAAAGCAACTTGTAGAACTCCACTTAATTATGTCAGGAGCATTTTTTGCTCATTTAACTCATATTGTACTGTACTATGTATGTGTGTAATATTGTTTTTAGGTTTAATTTTTTAAAACTCAAATTTGTTGAAAAAAAAACCGATAACAATATATGAATGTTTCTTGTAATGAATATTTTTGATAAGTTGACTGTCCAATTGTTTAGTCAGACATGGATACAAATCATCCCCTATAGATGTAACTTCTGGGGTACCACAGGGGTCAAATCTTAGCCCTCTTCTTTTTTTAATTTTCATAAATGATCTTGGTTTAAAATTAAACTGTGAAAATGCTTTTTTCGCCGATGATCTTAAAATTTTTCATTAAATAAGTCTGTTTCCGATCATCAACTACTTCAAAATGTCCTCGTCACACTCAATAACTGGTGTACTGTCAATGGTATGCACTTAAATGTTGAAAAATGTTACATGTAAAACAACACTCGAAATGGAATTATAAAGGATTTTTCCTATGTTATTAATAATACTATTCTTAAACAAATGTCTTCCATAAGAGATGTAGGAATCATTCTAGATTCTAAATTCATATTTGTTGTGCATATTAACGATATTAAGTGCAAGTCACTTAAAATAATGGGATTTATTCGCAGAATATGTAAACCTTTCAAAGATCAATTCTAACCCTTTACAATGCCTTAATTAGAAGTAAACTTGAATATGGAAGCACTATTTAGAATCCACATTTGTAAGCGACGTTTCCCGCCACTCACATAGACTGTAAAATAGGGGTGCTGGGTAGTCCTGGGTAGCCGCCAAGATGCTCGTCAATAACGCCCCGGTAATGGCCCACAAGAGGAAGAGGCAGCGTCCAAAAGGGGGGGCAGAAATGAAATCCAAGTTTTCAAGTCAAGTCCGGGAAGAGGTCCTTAGGTCAGGCAGAAGAGGCGGAGAAGTGCTTGAGACGGTACCAGATCGAGTTTGTCAAGTGCGTGTGTGCGTTGGAAACGCTTCTTGTCGAATGCTCGATGTTCCCGGGGTACCGCTGTATTTATAGCCGGCCCCTTGCCCTTGCCGCCGGCGCGGGTGGGCTCGAACCTTTTGCCCATTTTTCCGGCGGTTCGAGTTTTGGCGGGCTATAACCTCTGCTGCGGGCTACACAGCAGAGTTCTCTGTTGTCTCAGCTCTTCCCCTTATCCTTCTCTTATGTCTGACCCCCACGACCTCTCCCCTAGTAATTTATTTAATTTTATTATGGCATGTCAAATAACTTTCAATGGGGTCCCTGCACCCACATTTTGTCAGGGAAACTTAAATATCTAAATCATTATTAATTATACATTCATCAGAGATATTTATTAACATAGAGGAGAGTCCGGTCTATCTGTCCATATCATTTATTCGGTGACAGATTAGACCGAACTCCCATAATTTGACAAAACATTCGGAGCCTTTCGTGTATTTCCGATTCAAAAATACCTACTCCCCCGGACGGAGCGTTCCTATCGGTCCACCCGGTGGGTAGGTGGTAGGGGAAGGGTAGGAAGCCGTGCCCGCCCGTCCACGCGGGGGGATTTCACCCCCGGCCAAGACGACCAGGAGGAACCCGTTCTTGGGGCAAAGGGAACTGGTCTTTATTCAAACAGGGTACATTTTAATTGTGAACATAATTATTAGCATATTATTTGCCTCTAACCCTTAATCCTACGTTATTTAAAGAGACGAGGACGGCCTGTGAGGGAACTCATCCTCGTCTTCGTCTACAAAATATATTTAATCTTTCTTAAAAATAAAGGAAGAAGATGTCCGGAAGGGAATCTTCTTTCCCTCGTCGACACGTCCGGTACAACATTACTGTAAATATGAAAACATTGTAAAATCAGTTTAAAAAAATGCTAAGACTGTTATCTTTCAAATGTGGATTTTAAACATCTTAGACCATACGACGTGTGACTTGAATACTTCAAAATTAATACACTTAAAATCAGAAGGCAATTGACTGATCTAATATATTTACATTAAATGATTCACAGCCATCTTGATACTTCATTGTGTCTTAGCAATATTGATATAAATGTTCCCAATTACCATTGTTTAAGATGCCATAATATGTTTCCCCTGAATACATTTAAAAATAATATTGCCTATTTTAGCACTCTGACCCAAATGTGTCGACTATATAATAGTGTGCTGAAGTAGATATTTTTGTTGATAATTTATATGGATTCTGAATAAATGTTCTGCAAATGCTGAAAAATATGTTGTGCTAATTTATTATGTATCATTTGTATCTCTAATTCTGTCTCTTTTTATTATTTGACATTTCTGTGAACTTTTTATTTTTAATAATTTTCTATTTATAATTGTTTTTTTTTTATTTAATTTTTATCTAAACAGTTTCAAAATTGACCAATGTATAATTTGACTTATTGATTTTATATAATTTTTAACCTATTTGTCTTATTTGTACAATTAACTGAGTTTTTATAACTGGATTGTTCTCACTTGAGTGAGAATATCTGTAATAAATAAATAAACCTCCAAACACTAAGTTTTGAGATAATGAGGAAACCAATATTGGAATGTTCTTCATAAATCAAATATTATTGACACGTGTCTGTGTTTTACATATTAAATATGCTATGCAATAACACTGGGGGGGCATGACAGTCTGGTACATAAGTATGACATTTTAAAATACTCTACTAGTGACTCAGAAAAGATCAACATTTTGTTATTTCTTTACAAGTTTGAGTGCATGTCTAATAGATGTTGGAGTAATCTGGCTATTGTACCAGAGAGAGGGTGCACTTTTACATCAACTCAAATTTCGATTTTTCAGAGATATCTGACTAATCAACTGGACGATTTGTAGACCTAATAATTAGGTTATCAAAATCAATTATTGATTTTGAAATTTATTTTGTGTAACTGCATTTCATTGTTTTTTAATTAATTATCTTTTTAAAGGAAATGTGTAAATTAAGAAAAAACAATTTTTTTGTTATATATACATATAATACTTTTTTGTAACTAAATAAACCTTTTTTTTTTTACATAAAACCTGTTTTTAATTTCAATGTTCTCTTGTTTATTTAATTTATAAAAGCAGATTATAAACCATCAAGCGGTTTAAGTAGTTCACTATGTTTGGTGACTTAGCAGGGGTGTCCGGGTTCAAGGGGTGAACTTGTGGCACTTGCTGTGCGTGGCGGGCCAGATAGGAAGAGACTGGTTAAGGGAGATTCTTTAACCTCTCGACTCTTCGCCTTGCACCACAGTGGGAGGGATGGATTCACACTTCCGTCACTCCTGGACACACAGACCCCCAGATTCCTACCCATCCGTCGTACCTTTTTCCTTTCGGGAAATTCTTATTCCTTTCCTTAAAAACACCCTCCAAAAGCACCTCCAAAGATAACACATGCCCTGAGGGATATTATTTTAGTCTCCTTTTTCTTTTTTTTTCACATATTATACCATATGAATACCACACAAGAGTCCCAACCTCGCAATTGGGGATATCGTCGTCTCACTGGTTACAGATGGTCGGGACCAGCTGGTTTTCATATGATATATAACTACTGGCTAACTATAACCCATGATAAATCACCAGATATTATATTCATTGAAGGAATTGTGAAGCTGAAAGTATTTACTTATATAATATTTGCCACAGGATCATTGCCTTTCCATAACAAATATTTTTATTTAAAATACAATTATATATTTTTTTTTTTTTGCATTGGGGGAGGCGGAAAATGGTGCATTTTAAATTTCAATTACGTAAAATCAAAATTCACTTCACGTCTTCGCAAACTGACATGGCGCGGCCGATCTGTCACACAAGCCCGCTAGACAAACCCTGCGTAGCCAGACAAACCATTTAAAAACGTAGGCTGATTTTTAAAGTAAAGATAATATTCACAAGCCCGCTATACAAACCCTGCCTTGCCAGACAAACCATTTAAAAACGTAGGCTGTTTTTTAAAATAAAGATAACAACATGGAGGTCATTGAAAAATGACATTTTCGTATTTTTAAATTTAAGAAATTGACGATAATATACATTATTTTCGATTTCCGCTCACGGAATTAATTACAGCTAATTATTACCTATCTACTGGGGTATATATTTAATTTTTTTTGTCCAAAATGAGCTGGTCCCGGCTTTGTATAAATTTACCAGGAAAACTTGCAAGTCAAATACAACCACAAAAATCTCACTGATTTTATTTTCTACAAAAGATGTCGTAAAAATATACAATAACAGCCTTACTAAAAAACCCCGTGAAAATTTTATTCAGTTGACAAACGGGCGCGGATGTGAAAACATTACCAATAACAAAAAAAAACAAACAAACGTTTAAAACAGCCACAAAAAAGTTCATAGAAAGTTACACATTCTTTTCACAGCCGAGGCACCTAGTTTATCTGTGTTTTACCGCGAGCTGTCGTTCTCGAATGGATTTCTTGGTTGGCGTCATATTTGTGTTTTGTGAAAAGATAAGACTGTACTTTTGAATATTATAAAATAAATATTATATTAATTAAATGCCGAATAACTTAACAGATTTTGCAATATATAACGTTTTTGTTTCAGGCAATGGAAGATTTCTATGACGTTGTCGATTTCGATGCCATTTCAAGGAGGCGTAAGTTATACAAAAGCCGGGCAAATCCTTTCGATCTCCGTGACGAGGATTTCAAAATGAAATATAGATTCACCAAACAATACGTCACGGAGATCGTCAGGATTCTGCAGCCTGACCTGATCAAAGACGTGCGTGGCTGTTCAGTGAGCCCCCAGCTCCAGGTTCTGATAGCTCTTCGTGCGTGGGGACGCTCCGAGGTGATAATGCATCTTTGATTTAAATACAATACAATCATAATAATGTTACATGATTTGGTTTCTCTTTCCATGTGTTAATGAAATATGTTTGTTATCAGATTCAAGATGACTGTGCGGACTTGCACGGAGTCAGTCAGCAGACAGTCTCTAATATATGCAAGCGAGTAGCAGTGTCATTGGCGAGAAAATCTCGCCAATTTATAAATATGCCTTTGTCATTGGACGAGAATGAAACGGTTATAAGGGGCTTTGAGCAAGTGTGCGGATTTCGCTCTGTCGTGGGTACCATAGATTGCACCCACATAAAAATTAAAAAAGTACCTGGAGAATCGTCCCAATACTATATCAATCGTAAAGGATGGTATTCCTTGAACGTTCAAGTAAGTTTTTTTAAAATTTTTATAACATCATTAATATTTAATTATTGAGGTTTTTCAATGAGGTTATAACCAAAAGAATTCATAATCTACTCTTTCATAGATGGTGCGAGTATAGTTATTTTAGGGTAAAACGCTTTTTACAAGTTATGCTTTAAAATATTAAGATGAATTCATTATTTGCGGCCATACATATGTAATATGAATATAAATAAATAGTTTTGTCCATAAATGAACCCAAATAGAAAAGCTAACAAACATGATATTGGATTGAATCACTCATAAAATATTGTATTTATTTTTGTTAGCCTTTCTCGAAAGATTTGAGTTTGTTTATGGACAAAACTATTTATTTATATTCATATGTACGATCATGTGAGAAACGTGGAGGTCGCAAAGAATGCAAGCATAATGAGTAAGATTAAGAAAGGGACATTCAGATGGTCTGGGCATGTACGTAGAGTGAATGAACGAGGAAAGGAATGTAAGGAGAATATATGACGCAAATGTGAATGGTCAAAGAAGGCGGGGACGCCCAAGGAAGACATGGCACGACTAAGTAAATCAGATACTTGAGTCGGGCCATTCAAAAGAGTCAGAATAATAGAAGAGCATGTATGTATGAGACGGTGTATGAACGTGAACGAGGTAAGGAGTATGTGCCAAGATCGAGTTGCTTGGCGGTCCGTCCACTCTGCCTACCCCTGCGGTAAACGGCGTGATGGTTAGTCAGTTAGTTTTTATATTGCGTATGTATGGACGCAAACAATTCATCTTAATATTTTAAAGCATAACTTGTGTTTTTCAAAAGCATTTTTGTGTAAAATAACTATACTCGCGCCATCTATGAAAGAGTAGATTATCAATTCTTTTGAGAATCACCTTTTATTTGAATGTAATCATTGTGTTTAATTATGAATGTAATCATTGTGTTTAAGGTTGTATGCGATTCTAATCTGCGCATCCAGGATATTGTTGCACGGTGGCGTGGAAGCACACATGACGCCAGGATATTTCGGGAGAGCAGAATAAAAGAACGCATGGAAGCCAAGGAGTTTAGAGGTCGCTTATTGGGGGATTCGGGGTATACCTGCACGGACTATCTTTTCACTCCGCTGTTGAATCCATCAAATGAAAAGGAAGAACGTTATAATTACGCACACATACGCACCCGGAATGTGATTGAAAGGTGTTTTGGTGTGTGGAAGCAAAGGTTCCGCTGTCTGTTGAGAGGTTTTACAACGGATTTAGAAAACACCAAGGTGACCATCGTAGCTTTAGCTGTTTTGCATAACATTGCACTCAATATGAACGAAGAGTTATGCGGAGAAGACAATAGCGATGACCCCCATTTACAAATGCCACAAGCAGACACACAACCTGCAAACACAACCGGGAAAGCTGCTCGGAATGCATTTATAAATAGCTTTTTTTAAAACAAAGGGTAATAGTAATCAAAAACAATTTGCAAACTGTTTTGAACAAAGCAGGGTGGAATTTTTCAGGGTGGTTTAAATAATTAACTTCATAGGTAAGTAAAATGAAATTAAAAACACAATACCTTCAAGAATATGAAATTTGTTTAATAAATTAATTGATTAAATTCCAAAGTGTTAAATAAATAGCAAGTAAGTACAGACAACATAAATAAAGCAAAACACATTTTTAACGGTTTAATCAGATATATCTTTTAATTGTTTTTTTAGTATTTCCATTTCCAAATCATGCTTCTGGCATTTCCGAATATTCTCTTCTAACAATAACTTTGTTTCCAAATGAATTTTTTTCATAATTGCATCGTGTTTTTCTGATAGTAGTTTCATTTTCAATTCAGTTT
The DNA here is from genome assembly GCA_929108145.2 of Limnephilus rhombicus. Classification (NCBI taxonomy): domain Eukaryota; kingdom Metazoa; phylum Arthropoda; class Insecta; order Trichoptera; family Limnephilidae; genus Limnephilus; species Limnephilus rhombicus. The sequence goes on along the minus strand of OV815290.1, from coordinate 12,632,827 downwards.
TTTGTTTTTGCATAACATGTATTTCTTTTTTATGTTCCTCTATTATTTTAATAATTTGTTGTTTGTCGTCCTTGGGTATCTGTAATAAAAAAATGTATATATTCCCTACATTGTTGTTATTATTTTTTTATTTCTATTGTTAATTAATTATGATCTTTTTCAGTTTTTTTTTAATTAGGTATGTGCACTTTGGAATGAGTATTATTTAATTCCTGTAATGATTTTAATAAAATTACATTATAAAAAAGAAAGATAGATTTTGGTGTTTACCGAAATCAGTTGACTACCGCCATCTATTGCATTTTATGATATATAACGTTATCAATAAATACCTTTTTATCTTTTCTCGTCAGATTAAGTGAGGACTTCTTCGTTGAAATCTCCCTCTGATGAAAATTAGAATATGTTTCTACTTCCTAAGGAAAAAAAAACATTTTTTATGTATTTTGCAGTTCAATAGAAGGTTAATTACAATCTTCGTTCTCATTATAATAGCGTTCGTAGATGGCGCAAATTAAATTATGATGTGGAAAAGGTAGTTTATTTTTTTGAAGTTATATTTTAAGATATTGGGGTGAATTGGTTGCACCTCTACATAGGAAATTAATGAATAATAGAATAATTAGCAATATACCCTTATAAACAATTGGAATTGGAACAAACCTCAATAATATCGAAACTGCAAGATGGTGCAGACAGTACAAGTACAGGTGTTAGAGCCGTTAGAGGTCTCTCGTGAATTTCAACCTCAACAGGTATATTGCAAGCAGTTTCTTGCACAGAATCCTTGAAAGGAAGGGAATTTACAGGTAAATACTCGTAAATATATCAAAAGCATTGATAATAAACAATAACAACAACATACTTGTTGTTCTTATGTGATTAAATAAAATAAGTAATTTATCACACTTACTTTTCTTGCATCGCAATCGTAAAAATTGCTGCCTTCTTCAAACTCCTGTGGCAGAAGCTCCAGGATGACTACATGATCAGCCTTCTTCAAACTCCTGTGGCAGAAGCTCCAGGATGACTACATGATCAGCCTTCTTCAAACTCCTGTGGCAGAAGCTCCAGGTGACTACATGATCAGCCTTTGGAGATGGAGGCTTTTCTCCCCATCCTGTCTTCTTCAGGGAACTTTTGTATTGGGAGATACCCCTCGTGGCCTCCAATTTCATTGTGCGCCATTGTTGTTGCACATGGTTTAATTCTCTCAATTTCGAATTCAGGTCGTTGAATCTGTAGTAAAAAAATAATTAAGTAAACCTACACGAGATGGGGTGGTTTCCTGCATTAAATTACTATTTTCACAAAGTACAATACCGTTTATGTATTTCTATCCAAGCTTTCTTCTTCTTTAAATTGGTGTTCGTATCTGTAGATTTGTTTTCGAGGACGCCAATGCTTTCGCTCACCAATTCTCGTAGTAATTCCTGTCGAAAATAAACAAATATGAAAGTTACTAATACAATTTTGTTTATAATAATTGAATACGATGTAGATACCTATTGTTATTTACCTTTTCCACTGGCTCCCAGTTGGTTGAACGGCTTCTTTTCGAGTTCATTATAATTTTTATACGAAATCGTATGTTTCACAACAGACACTTTCACACAGAAGAATATTTAAAAAAAAGCGCGAAATGTTAAGTCAAAACCGAACGCGCATGCGCCGCCCGCCCATTTGGCGGCGTTGCCAGCTTTAAAAAATATACAATGCGTTTTTACAGCGTGACCGCGGATGCAACGTTATTAGTAAAAAATTGGGTTCTAGCGTATACGGGGCTTATTTACGTTATTGCAATAACACAGTTAATCGGTCGCGCTGTGGTTTTTTTTTAGTAAGGCTGTTAGTGTTTTATTTTTAAAATAAAATATTGCAGGTTTTTTTTTACAATAGCCCCACACAGGCGACCCTGAGGAAAATAATTTCTCTCAAGACCTATTTCATCATAGGGGATGCCATGAGAGTCTTTTTAAGAACAGGAAGGATAGGAAGTTCTGGGAAGGAAAAAGATATGAGTGGTGGGTAGGAATCTGGGTGTCAGTGTGTCCAGGAGTGATGGACTTATGAATCAATCCTTCCAACTGCAGTGCAAGGCGATGAGCCGAGAGAGTTTGGCTGGAAAGGTCAAAAGGCCTCCCTCAACCAGTCTCTCTCGATTCGGCCCGCCACGCAGCAGATGGGCAGACGCATCCCATGAACAGCATTCCAGATGAACATACCTCATCCCATGAACGACATGAACCCAGGCACCCCTGCTTAGTCACCAAATATCAGGTATAGGTACTATAATGGAATGTGACCCAAGTGCAGCCCGCGCTATTCCCCACATAAAATATTTGGCCCTTTTACAACAAAAGGTTGCCGACCCACGCTCTAGTGGTTAAGAGCTCAATTGTTTATAGTTTCAAAATATAAGAACTTACAACAAAAGAAAACGCACTTTGTTAAATCAAAAAACGATTTATTCATTTCATGTATAAAACTTTAAGAAAGTACAAAAGCATGAGAAAATTTTATTCACAAAAAATGGTATTAAAATAAAACAAGTGAAATAACAGCTTAAAAATTAGTTTAAAGTCATTACTAATTTAAACATTAGTTTAAAACGTTGTTTCACTTGTTTAACACATTCACAGACACTTGCCGTAAAACAGAGGTTCGTAATATGACAGACGCCATCACATTTGTCTTGTGACAGGACACATATGTGCTGTGAGGTGATCTGACAGTTGATCCGTTGACAATTGCCCCCCCAAAATGACATTTACTCATAATAGACATCCAAATCGATAGACGAGGAGATACAGATGAGGGGTGTGATATCTTGAAGTGCGGGTAGTAAATAACATACGATAATGTTATAATGTTTATTGTTGAAGAGATAAAACTGGAGAGAGCGCACAACAGCCCGTACATCCCTTTTATACATCTCCATACTCGCTGTCTCGCTCTCATGCCGTCACACTCACACCCATACATCACACCCCCACACTTAAATCCTAATTACATATATATTTTACTCTCAAAATTATACAAGGCAAGTATTTAAATATTTGAACTCCAGTATATGTAATTATATTCTTGATCTTCAATCCGTGTAGCATGGGCGTTGACCTCGAGGGCGTAACCTCCCCTCCCATGGTGTAGGTGACCTGCAAAAATCAGAGGAATTAGGAAACTTGGTCATGTCCACATCCGAGAGTGGACCCAGGTCCAGCAAATCATCAGACCTGTCACTCTCCCCCCACCTAACCTTCCTCTCTGAAATCTGATCATGGTTGCGTTTCCAAATTTGTCCCGTAGACATAATTTGAACTAAATATATCCTATTCCCCAATCTTTTAAAATTTTTTCCTAAAATCCATTTGTTATTATTACTTCTTAAATCCCTGGTTAAAACTTTAGATCCAACATCAAAGTACTTTTTAAAAATTTTCTTCCTCTATAATACTTTTTCTGTTTACGCTGGCTCAATAACATCTTGTTTTTAACCGTGTTGTCAATCCCTTTAAAACCTTGACTCTCAACATTATCCATTATTGGAATAATCGTATTAAAAATTGATCTAATCTTCCTACCCAACATTAACTTACTAGGCTCAATGCCCGTAGACATCGAAGGCGTATTTCTAATATCAACTAAAAACGATAAAAGTTTATCTTCAAAATCAGTAGGAAATTTATTATTTACCATAATTTAAAAAAAAAAATTATTCACCGTTTTAACCCCATTTTCAGCTAAACCGTTAGAAGCAGGATGCTGTACAGCTGAAGTCAATGATTCTATATTGTAATTATGACAAAATTCCTTAAAAACTGTTGATGTGAAAGCTGTACCATTGTCACTTACAATTTGTTCCGGGATTCCGAAAATAGAAAATATTCTATTCAAAACTTTTATTGTACAAAACGAATCTACTTTATTTACAATATGACAGTCTATCCATTTTGTAGTAGCATCAATACGCTAGAGGCCTGGGGGGCTAAAAGACACATAATATATATGTGTAGTGTCATACCATCTTCTATAAAACAACATCAACAGACGTTGTGTCTGTGTGTCTGTGAATGCATTAAAAAAAGCAATTTCAAATATTGTAAAGAATGTAAAAAGGGTATAATTTTAATCAGTAAAAAAAGCCGATAAAAATATGTCAAAATTCTTTGTTTGTTAAAAAATGTCTCAAGTTCAGTCCAGTTGTTTCTCAGAAATTCAAATATAACATTGTCATCAAATAACGGATTAGCACCATTTTTTTTTCGTGTGAATTCTACCTGTTAAATGCCAAATCTATGTACGTTTCAGCTTTTGAACAAATTGTGATCAGCAGAAGAGGACAAATATCATATAGTTAAGCTTGTCAGCTTATTACAATTTGATAGAAAGCTAAAATGCACCTAGAAGCTACGTTTAACGGGGACCTTTAAATGTCAATAAAACAAAATGGCGCTGAATGGTCAATTGATGACTTTGTCACAAGTGAATTTCTGCAAAACTACTGGACCTTAGATTTACAGCTCGGAAATTCAATCTTGAATAAAGAACACAAGTTTAAAATGTTACAAAGAAGAAAAAAATCGTGTAATTTGAATTTGAATTGATATCTGAATTTTAATAACAAATTTAAAATATGTTAGGTTATGTTTTTTTTCTTCAGTATTCTTTTGTTATCTGTTTTTATAATCAATGTCTTAATATATAAAACAAAGTCGGGTTAGTTACACTATTTATAACTCGAGAACGGCTGGACAGATTTTGATGTTTTTTGATTTGTTGGATTTGTCTCCACCCCGGATAACAGAATAACTATTAAAACATCGCAAAAATTCACGAAAAAGAAAGTTATGAAGAAAATTAATTTCCTCATACATTTTGTATGGAACGAATTTTCATCTTTTGAAAGAGCTGCAACAATATTGTGTTAGGTATAATATTGAAGTTTGCGTAAATTCAAATAATTCAAAAACGTCAAATGTCATTGCGATGATTGTTTTGCTTTTATTTTTAAATATATAATGCTGCCTCTCTTTCCTACACATCAAATGTCAACATTCGAAAATGAGACCAACGGTGAACGTATGTCTGCACAACTCCAGGAAAATAGGTACTTCTTTCCAAAACATTCAAGGCGCATTACAACGTAGAGTATTGCAGTTCGGTGAAGTCAATCAAATACATCTGCAAATTTGTCACAAAAATCAGCGATATGGCGGTTTTTGGCGTTCAAACTACAAATAAAAAACGACGAAATCGCATGCTATCAAGTTGGTGAGCTGCAATGAGGTGATTTGACGTATATTCTTATTCCCCATTTATGAACATCATCCCATTGTTGTACATTTGGCGGTGCATCTGGAAAATGGTCAACGAGTTTATTTTATTGCATCGAATGTTGCCAAACATGCTGAAACACCTCCAGCATCAACATTGACCAGTTTCTTTTCAATTTGCCAATGCGATCTGTATGCCCGAACATTGCTCTACTCTGAGATGCCACATTATTACACTTGGAACGCTTCGTCGAAGAGATTTCCACGTCGGAAACACGGCGATGTGGTTACTGATCATCCGGTTGTGCGTTTTACTGATGCTCTTGGTCGCATTTACACACTTGCGGTTGTTGCTGGTGAATGTTCGTGAGCCGACATCGTTTGAATCACAAGTCAATGGTGTAGTGTGCCCAACATTTTGTGTTGCAAGTCAGCAGGTCAATTTGCTTGAAAACAATACTCATTGGGACCTGACAATCGCTGACGCAATTGTTTCTGCATCTCCAGTCTGATACGCACATTATTTGCTATCATTATTTTGACAGTTCGGGGAATTCTGATCTCGAGGTGAATGAGGATATACCAAAACAGGCTTCGTTTTTGAGCGAAGACATGTATTACGTCGTGTACGGCAGTTTGTGAGTCAAGTTAGGATTACCAACGCCAGATCGCGGAATGAACAACGCTTTCAATCAAGAATTGGAACGTGAACGTCAATATGATCAAGATGTACCAATCAGTTCAAACGAATGTATCACTGTTGAACCCCCAACAGAAGGGAGTGTACGATACATTAATGAAGGCAATTGATGATGGAAATGGTAACCAATTTTTTCTCGATGCGCCCGTTGGAACTGAGAAGACATCTAATGACAACAAAACAAAAAATATCGTAAATTACAAGGTGCTTCAATGAAGGGAATCGACCCAAGTGCAACCCATCCATCAAATAGTTTAGCAAAAAGTAGTACAATAATGCCACGTGAATCATTTCGATTCCCTTTAATAAAGCAAATACCTTACTGCCACGTAAATTACATTTCTTAATTCATTTTGAGTATTCATTTTAACTTTAAAAAATGAAATTAATTCAGTTAAAAAGTTAACAAACAGTTATTGATTCTGAGGCGGTACGAAGTTTGCCGGGTCAGCTAGTATATTATAAAAGAAAGTTTATGAAAGTGTGCGTCCCGCTTAAACTCAGAAACAAAAGGAGTTGTATGGTGTGGTAGCCCTCTTTTCTCCTCCATGATGAAGGTTCCTGTTTTTACCTGAAGGGTGTGCTTTTGAATATATAAGAGCTGAAATTTCGCCCTCTAGAAATTTTTAGAATAGTTCAGAACATTCAAGAGTATTCGAGAGCATTCTACAACAAATATTATTCTACGGAATCGTCTGAAATGTTTGGGAACATCCCAGATCATCGTGGAACATTCCAGAACACTCTGGAATGTTGTGGAATGTTTTGGAACATTGTGGACCATTGGAAGCCTTCTTTGTATGTCTGGGGCTACCCATTGGTAGGGGTATATAAAGCAAGATCCGTGGTGGGTTGGAACGTCACTTCAATCTCATATCAACTACCTGAGCCAAGCCGGGTACCGTAGCTACTTAATATTAAATCATAAACAAAATAGAAACTAAATGATTGATTGTATGTAAAAAGGTTTGATTGCGGATGCGTCAGTCATATAGATTTAGATCTACACAAGGGTGTAGGAGGCGGTTTCGAGTCCCGCAGCTTGTACGCTCTGGTCGATCCACGTGCGGAGCTTGGCCACGTGTGCGTAGGCTGCAGGTACGTCCTTCTCGCCGCAACCAATGCCCCAAGCCACAATGCCTGCTTGTTGAAGATATCTCCCCGCCACTGGTGATGGGCAGACTAATGGGCCACCTCCGTTTCCCTGAAATACAACAACTCTCATTATATCAAACATGTCGGTACATTGATTAGTTAACCCCTTTAAGATTCATTTGTTTGCTTTTGGAAACAGCTCACATAGGTCTCATAGAAATCGTTGTATCTCTCTTACTGCTATGGTTAGAAATATGATATAAATGGAGTTAGAAAAAGAAAACACCACGCTTTATATTTGAATCTAGAAGTTAACCATAGAAAAATTTTAATGTTCAACTCTATGAAATCAAAGTTTCTGACAGCAATTTGAGGAAGAAATGTGAAACTTTGTGAATATTTGTCTAATAGAGATATTGAAAGAAGGGTAAATGCAGGTAACTCCATTAATGGAGGACTGAATACCGTTGGCGCTAATAAAAAACTGTTCAAAGAAATGAAGTTAGCAGTCCACAAATGAGTGCTGGTACCTATCCTGATGTATGGCAGTGAGTCATGGAGCTGACAGAGGAAGGATGAAAGTAGACTGAATGCTGTTGAAATGAGATCCCTAAGACAATGTGTGTTAAAACCATGTATTATCGTGTGAGAAATGTGGACATCCTCAAAGAATGCAAGGCTGATGTATGCGTGGTTCGCTAAGTTTGGTGATTTAGCAAGGGTGCGCGGGTTCATGGGGTGAGGTTTGTTTAGGTCTTGGAGGCGGATGACCAGGACACACTGAACCCCAGATTCCTACCAACCCCTTAAACCCCTTTCCTTCCCAGAACTCCCCTCTCCTTCTTTTACTTAAAAAAAACCCTTCACACAGCAACCCCAAAGATGGCATAGGCCCTGAGGGAAATTATTTTCCTCAAGGCCTCCTGTGTGGGGTTCAAGTAAAAAAAAAAAGCGTAATGAGTAAGATTAAGAAAGGGACCCCCTGATAGTTTGGGCATGTAGAGCAAATGAACAAAGAATGTAGTGTAAGAAGAATATATGACGTACATGTGAATGGTAAAAGAAGTCAAGGATGCCCGATAAAGACATGGCACAACCAAGTGAATCAGATACTTGAGACGGGTAATGTCAAAAGTCAGAATAATAGAAGAGTATGAGACGATGTATGAATGTGAGTGAGGCAAAGAGTGTGTGCCAAGATTGAGTTTTTTAGCGGTCCGTCCTCTCTGCCTACCCCTGCGGCCAAACGGCGGGATGGTTAGTTAGTTAGTGAATATTTCTTTATAAAATTGAGAATTATCGCCCAAGTTACTAGGGATACGTTCGTAAATCAATTTAGGATAAATCAACCAATTGGGCGTTTTAAAATTAGCCAATATTTAGGTTTTCACTTTACCCCCCCCCCCCCCCCCCCTCCAGATCCGACTCTACTCATACAATTTATAAATTGGTAACATTTAAATAACAGTTTTACTATGTTTTGATGTGTGTTATTATATATTATTATAATGTATTTTATATATGTGTATCTTGTATCTTTTCCCATTTTTCTTCTGTATTTTGTGTGGAGGCACAACATCCCCTGCCTCACAGCATGAACCGCCACCATTCTGTTTGTAGTGTTCAGTACTTTTGAGATGCTCCAAACCACTTTAAATTGCGAAGGTGTTTTCAATGATCAGTAGATTCCCAATATTCACAATCAGGTTTATTTATGTTTACGTATTTACAATACCAATGACACAAGTCGGCCGACCTAACTGGAAGAGAGGAAGTTTGAATCTGGGGCGGCGGTGCGGTGCCGACCTAACTGGAAGAGAGGAAGTTTGAATCTGGGGCGGCGATGCGGTGCCGACCTAACTGGAAGAGAGGAAGTTTGAATCTGGGGCGGCGGTGCGGTGCCGACCTAACTGGAAGAGAGGAAGTTTGAATCTGGGGCGGTGGTGCAGTGCCGACCTAACTGGAAGAGAGGAAGTTTGAATCTGGGGCGGCGCGCGGTGCGGTGCCGACCTAACTGGAAGAGAGGAAGTTTGAATCTGGGGCGGCGGTGCGGTGCCGACCTAACTGGAAGAGAGGAAGTTTGAATCTGGGGCGGCGCGCGGTGCGGTGCCGACCTAACTGGAAGAGAGGAAGTTTGAATCTGGGGCGGCGGTGCGGTGCCGACCTAACTGGAAGAGAGGAAGTTTGAATCTGGGGCGGTGGTGCGGTGCCAACCTAACTGGAAGAGAGGAAGTTTGAATCTGGGGCGGCGCGCGGTGCGGTGCCGACCTAACTGGAAGAGAGGAAGTTTGAATCTGGGGCGGCGCGCGGTGCGGTGCCGACCTAACTGGAAGAGAGGAAGTTTGAATCTGGGGCGGCGGTGCGGTGCCGACCTAACTGGAAGAGAGGAAGTTTGAATCTGGGGCGGCGCGCGGTGCGGTGCCGACCTAACTGGAAGAGAGGAAGTTTGAATCTGGGGCGGCGGTGCGGTGCCGACCTAACTGGAAGAGAAGAAGTTTGAATCTGGGGCGGCGCGCGGTGCGGTGCCGACCTTCGAGTTAGCAGAGGTGAGACCGATATAAGTATTTACTTATAATCTCACGTATCACCTTAATGTTAAAGCCAATTTATGGTGTTTAATTGGTCAGGCACGCCTCATACTTCATACGTATATCTGATAATGTTATATTATTGTGAAAACAAACTTATGTGTTCGAGTGGTTAAATAAATAAAATAGCTATTGTTCAAATTTCTCGGCGACCGGGTTTCGACCACAAATAGTTTTGATTTTTGATAAAATGGCCGTTTATAAATAAATAAAGCAACGACAATTTCAAGAATCCAAGCTGCTCCCCCAGTTGGTATTTATCTATTGGAACTGATAATAAGTGATAAGAAAGGTGTGGTTGGTTGGAATTGTGATAAGCTCAAAACAGACTAGGTACTGATATTTCTAATACATGAATACATTTCTTATTATTTACTTAGCAAATACGAGTATAAGGGGTCAATAAAAGAATTTTTCTCTGATGTTTCGTGAATAATGGTTTCTATTGTTTATATTTCTGTTATGATTTGATATATAACCTCTCTCCACGGCTACCAATATATTGATCAATTTTTTTGTTTTTCAATTTGTCGATATATATATTTTTTTTGTATTTATATTCCTTTCTTGTAAATTGTATTTACTTATTGTAATTATGCTGTCTCAGTAGAGGTAAAGTCACAAGATATAATACTTATGCACAAACTGAAATAAATGTAAACTGTTGATATCCCGTAAATTGATAAATATAAAAATAAGATGAAAATAAATAAAAATTGTCAAGTTCAGTGAGTAAAGCCCGCCTTAAACTGCCCGCGGAAAAGAGTCGAGCTGAGCGGGGTTGGAGATGAGCGAGATAGCTTTGACCTTCCACTGAAAAAGAGTGGCTAAGAAGATAGGTGTTTGCCTTCCACTGCCCGTGCGAGAAATGAGCGAGGCGAGCGGAGCGATGTCAACGAAAAATGAGAAATAGTTTTTTGAAAACTAGTCATTGACAGTGCCGTAAATAGCCTATTTTGCGCCCTGTGCGAGCTTCTATAACTGCGTCCTATTTAAGTGGACCCTTCGCCTATTACACCACCCACTGTGTCTTAATCACTAAAACTCAAACTCAAGTTCACCAGTGCAAATGCGTTGCCCACCCTGAGGCTTAAGATTTAATTTTTGGGCCACCTTGGTCTTCATACCTCTATAATAAAACACCCTGCAATGTTTCAGTTTACTGTAAGTTAATTTAATTTAAAGCTCTTGGTAAGGTAGAGTTTTGAATAAGAAAGGTAGCATAGCATAAAATAAATTGCGTTTAAGTATGAATTGGTGAAAAAACGTTTATTCGAAAATATTTGCAAAGATTATTCACAATTCACAACTACACAATACACAAATGAATGAGACCACAAATGACTAAGTTCAGATACTAAAGATTTAAAGCAAGCCATAAACTTTTTTAAAGATTTGCTTTTCGCGCTTTCTTCATTGTGAAATCGTTGATAACCTAATATATATAAAGCTAGTGGGCCTGACGGAATACCTGCCCTGGTATTGCAGAGGCGCGCTGCAGAAATAGCTCCAATTTTAACGAAGCTTTTCAAAATGTCCCTGAAGTCTGGCTCTGTGCCCTCTGCTTGGAAAAAAGCCATCATTCACCCTATTCCTAAGAAGGGTGAACACTCCAACCCAGCCAACTATACCGCCCCATAGTGATCACATCAGTTCTGTCTAAGGTAATGGAACGTGTGATCAACGACAAACTGCTCACATACCTCGAGAAGAGCAAAATTATTAACGACCATCAATACGGATTCCAGCGGAACCGCTCGTGCGGTGATCTTCTCGCGTATGTGACGCATGTTTGGGGGCGGTGCCTGGAACCTTTTGGTGAGACCCAAACGGTTGCACTGGATATTTACAAGGCCTTTGACCGGGTTTGGCACCGAGGGATTGTCAACAAACTGCCTTCTTACGGACTTCCCGCATCCGAAAGTCGGCAATCCACGTACACAAGGATTGCCGACTTTTTGAGGGAGAGGTCGATTCAGGCGGTTGCTGACGGTTTCACTTCTTCCTCGCATTCGATAAATGCTGGCGTCCCACAGGGATCGGTTCTGTCACCGACTTTGTTTCTGTTGCACATCAATGACCTCTTGTCATGTGCACCGATTCATTGTTACGCGGATGACAGTAAAGGGCACACAAACTTCATAGCTCGGAGCGGAGGGCTTTGAAGCAAAAAATGGACGGTTACCTAGAGAGTGTTTTCTCTTGGGGTAAGAAAAACCTCGTCGAATTTAAAGTTTCAAAGACCCAATCATGTTTGATAACGTCTAAAAGGGATCGAAATGAAAATCTAGTCTCCTTCAACGGAAGCAACCTTCCGAACAGCAACCAACCATCGATATGCTTGGTGTAACTCTAAGTGACCAGCTCAGGTACGGGGGCTCCATTGAAACCAGAGCCTCTCAGAAACTGGGCGTACTGTACAGGGCCCGCAGATACTTTAATAGTACACAACCGCTAACCCTGTACAAATCGCAAGTGCGCCCCACGGTTGAATTTAGCAGCCACCTCTGGTCAGGAGCTCAAAATACCTAAAAAATACCCTTGACTCTGTGCAGAAACGGGCGGTCCGTTTTATAGATTCTCCCATCTTAACAGATGGACTGCAATCTTTAAAGCATAGGCGTCAGATGGGAATGCTGTCCTTGTTCTACCGGTATTACAATGAAAGATGCTCCGAGGAACTAGCATCATTGATCCCCTCGGCACCGGTGCATAGTCGGGAAACACGCCAAACACGCGCCCAACATTTGTACACGGTTGACATTAGTCACATGAGAACGGGTCGTTTCTAAGACTTGTTCTTGAGTTCAACGGCTCGGTTGTGGAACGTTTTGCCGGCCTCTGTGTTTCGTTTCCTCCCTCCTACAATATGAGTCTCTTCAAGACCCTTGTTCACTCCTTCCTTTCCTCAAAAAGACCCTCCACATAGCATCTACAAACATGACGTAGACCCTGAGGGAAAATTATTTTCCTCAGGGCCTCCTGTGTGGAGTTAATGTAAAAAAAAAATCTTTTCATACGACAGGAACCGTCCTATGTCGCGTTCAACCGACAAAATCGCTAGGCCGGTCAACCTTTCTTGGCCAATCGTCGAGCGCAAGTAAGTTTTTATTAATTTGAGCTTACTGAATGATCTTTCGCAGCAAGCTACAGTCGATGGCACCGTTAAAAAATCTTTATAGCGACTACTACATTGGGAAACATCTCTTTTAAATCTACTTCGACTATAGCTTTAAGAAGACCCAGACTTGAACTACGGTCACATTTATCAAATAATGTAGTCGTTTCAACTTGACTCTTTAAACACTAAACATAAATACGCTCGTGCGCTGCCAAAAAAAATGAGCGCGATGTTTTGTCTAATTGAACAGACATTTTTGATGTTACTGGCATGTAGGTACGTATGTGTTGGAATCGAGCACTAGGGGCGCAGCCGGGCCGGGAACTTATCAGGAGCAAAACGAAAAAAACAATAGTCCTGCCTAGTCTGGTCATTCTCGCGCCCCCCAGAGTCTACGCCCTGTGCCTGGGCACCGGTGGCACTGCCCTGTTTACGGCGCTGGTCATTGATGCTCCATCTCGAAGTGAACAAAGTGATTTCTGTGATTTCAAGTGCTTATTCTAGTGAGTATGATTTTTTTATGCGTAGGCAATGAAGAAATTTTTGCTTAAAAAAAAACAATGAAATACTTTTTTTAAACTTTTTTTTATTTCCGGCAATTTTATCCCAATGATGGTTTTCCAAGCTGCATCCTTTTTGACGACATTGCGACATTCTTTGCTACTCGTATCCTATAAACACTAAAATTGGCAAACGGCTTCAATAAATACCTCCATCTCGACAAAAACGCAGCGAGGCAACTGAATTGGCTACAGTTCTTGAGCTGAGTCCGCTAGAAACTAGTCGACAATGGTGTGCGCGAGCGAACTCTTTCGCACCTATTTTAACAAGTTCGGTCCACTCTGCTCACCTCGTTCTTGATGGAAGCTCTTGTATGCAGTTAACCTGTGCGAGTCGAGCGAAGTTCGTACGGAGTCCGTTCCGCTCACCTCGTTCTTGATGGAAGTACGTGTATGCAGTTAACGTTTGCTAGTCAAGCGGAGTTCGTACGGAATCCGCTCCGCTCGCAGTGGAAGGCGGACTTAAGTGACTATAAATCATTGGTCACACTAATAAATTCGACAATCTACGCTGATTCCAGTAAGTTACCATAGATCAATGGTCACCCTAATACATTCTGGAGTTTACGTTGATTCCAGTAAATTAGCTATAAATCATTGGTCACTCTAATAAATCCTGCGGTTTACGCTGATTCAAGTAAGTTACTATGACTTATTGGTCACTCTTTTAAATCCTGCGGTTTACGCTGATTCCAGTAAATTACAATAAATCATTGGTCACACTAATAAATTCGACAGCTTACGCTGATTCCAGTAAGTTACCATAAATCAATGGTCACCCTAATACATTCTGGAGTTTACGTTGATTCCAGTAAATTAGCTTTAAATCATTGGTCACTCTAATAAATCCTGCGGTTTACGCTGATTCAAGTTAGTTACTATGACTCATAGGTCACTCTTTTAAATCCTGCGGTTTACGCTGATTTCAGTAAGTTACTACAAGTCATTGGTCACTCTAATTCTCCCATAAGCCACCCCCTCCCCCCTCCTCACCCCATGATCTCGGGCACCCCCGCCAAGTCATCGAACGCAGCAAACTACTTTGGATGACTAGGGCAGAGGTGTTGGTTATCCAATGAATGGTTCAAGGGACAAGAAGGCCTCTTGCATGCCATAATGGAGGGTATGACCGAGGGGACAAACGCTAGGGGACGCCCACGCCGAGAGTACCTGGAGGACCTGCTGGTGGACGTGCGCTGCTCATCATATGCAGACTTCAAAAGAGCCGCACAAGACAGGGAAGAGTGGAAGAAACGAATAGATTACATTGCTGCAAACCAATCCCAGGATTGAAACCAGAGAGAGAGAGAGGTTCAAGCGGTACCCATACCGGCCTCTAAAAATTTTGATAATGCTGTAAGCATTACTGTGGTAAAAAGAGAAAATTTAAATTTTTGATGTAAGCATGAGGGGTGTACACACTGTACACATAAAGCTATAATATGCTGAAATACGTCAAGCCACACTTACATAGTACAAGGAGAATTTAAATTTCTGATTATGCTGTGAGCATAACTATAGTACAAATAGTATTTAAGTTAAAATGAAATCTATTCATAAATATATAATTTTATTTATGTTGTTTAAGGCAATTTAACACAAATTTAATAATAACTAATCACACATTGACTTTCCACTTCTCGGATGTTTCTTAGGAAGTAATAAAATGGTTCTTGTTAAGCCGCCCTATATCCTTTCTCTGATAACATATTATAATGTATATTTAGCACTTGAAATTGGTTTTCCCAGAACATGGGCTATTTACAAGTTAGCTTTAATATTTGATTAGCCTAAATAAATAAAATATATTTTTGAACACGCTATCTATGTACCTTTTCTTGTCGAGGATCTTAAACACTTGAACACCGAGGTCATCAACTGACATTTTTCATTGTTAAATTTGTATTCTTTATAAATAAATGTTCAATGTTTTTTATTAGCTTTATATTTTTATCTGCTAAAGACAACTATCCTTGTTTTGTAATCGAAAATTCAAACCAGAGCAAAATCAATAATATTTTGATAGTGGGGGGCTGTGTTCGTTGTAGATCTAGACTAGGTTTTCCAAATCCTGCACTTTTTTCAAATCCCGAAGGACTACCTGATAGAATATAGACACGCCGCGGGATTTGTGGGAATTTTGTTAAGGGATATTAAAATAAAGCCAACATTTCATTATTTTTTTCATTATTTGGTATCAATTTTTTTAATTCTAGTACATTATAAATAAGAGAGTGAAATGTAAAAATATAACACAGTTAAGAAGACTTTTCGTATCAATAATCTTTGAGTTAGAAATATTATTAAAAATATATTGAGAAAGTAAATTATGTGCAGTATGGCGATATCTTAGACAGTGGTATAGGTCTCGCAAGTTAAGTTGACTTTGTCACAGTACTCACACAGATGCATAACTTTCATACAGTGTGTTTCGTTTTAGGCTTTGATGTATTAGCTATATTATTGAAGGTTTTATTAAAATCCATTCAGTAGTTTTTGCGTGAAAGAGTAATAAACACACATACATCCATACAAGCTTTCGCATTTATAATATTAGTAAGAAGATATCTAGAGCAGTAACAGTAGGATTAATACTATCTCTTCCGTTCTCGAGCACCGTCTTTTGAAGAAATCAGAAATCTGATTGTACTGTTACTTGGCCTTAGGTTGTAGGTACCTTCCTTTGGGGCCCACGAATTATTTTGAATATTGATAAAATGGCGGTTTATAAATAAACTAGCTGGTTCCCAGCATGCCTTGCTATGCCATGTCACGATAATAATTATTACTTCATAATAATTATTAGCCTGACTTAGTAAACCTTCACCTGGCCGCTTACTTTATTTGTTGAATCGCCGTATTTTGGATTTTTTCGATTGGCAACGTGATTTTTAAAAACTTCCGTGGGTACTTTTTGGATTCGCACCGTACAGGAAGCCGGTGCAAATTCGACTAGTCACTTAAGTGATAGTTCTGGATTTAAAAATGGGATAATCCCTTTGTTACAAATTTTTTGTTTAAAACGATTTTAATCGTGATGCACATCGATGCACTTTTTGCGAACGCTCCTTTCTGATGTGATCGGAACGCCGTTTTCTAATGTGTTTGGTCGCCGCCATTGTGACCGATATTTGTCCGCGGCATAACGATGTTGTAAATTACCTATATAATCGCGACTGGCATATTGAAGAGCGTCGCGAGGGAGAGTTCTTATGACCTGGTGCGGTCACTGCTGCTCATATTTGTGACGGATGGTTGCTTGGCGTTCATTTCCTAATGAGGCGTGCTGACGGAAATCGTGGTTGTCCGAGGGGCTCAACCAGAGCACTGGTGCTGATCTTGGACCCTACTCTCTGGCGGGGAGTCCTCATTCTCTGGCCTTCCTGGGGAGCCTTTGCTGGTTTGCATCCTGGAGATTGTGTGAGAATATGGCCCGCGGTTCATCAACGCGCTATCTTCAAGTAAATTAAGAGGTCGCTTCAGTGTAGAAGTATATAGATATAGATCCATGGTCCGCAGGTACGACATTTCTTTCTTATTATAAAAATAAAACAACACTTTGTGTTTAACCACGAATTTATTATTTATGTATCTACCGGTTTCACTTAGACCAAGCTTCCTCAGGATAAAATAATAACTAAATATTAAGACAGGTAGATACATAAATAATAAATTCGTGGTTAAATACAAAGTGTTGTTTTATTTTTATAATATAATGTCTAACCACAAAGTAATTGCTTCTTATGAAAAAAAAAAAAAAAAGAAAAAAAAAAAAAAAAAAAAAAAAAAAAAAAAAAAAAAAAAAAAAAAAACATTTCTTTCTGCTTAATTATGTTCCTGTTAAATTGTCAGAATCTGTTATGTTTTTGGGGATGTGAAACCTGGCCCCTCAAAAGGGCAACATTGTTATGTTCTTTATAAAAATATACTGGGATTTTGTTGTTTTGGAAATGAACTCTTTTATTGCTTAAACCAATTAAACCTCACAAGTTGGAACCTGTATTCGTTTATTCCCACAATCCTGAAGAGAATCTCTCACTCTACCATTAGATAGAATAATCAGAAGGTCCCATTGATATATATATACTTATATATATTTATATACCTCATATATATATATATTTATATACCTCAATGGAAGGTCCATACCAGTGATGCCAACTTAGCAACTTTATAGCTAGATCTAGCTATTATTTGATGTCAGACAGCTACATTTTAATGAAACTTGTAGCTAAACTTTTTAGCTACTTTTTATAGCAACTTTTCGTCATTGTTTGATATTTCGATTTCGTCATGAGAGAACATAAAACGCTACGTCGTATAGTTAAAAGTAAAAAACAAACGCGACTCTATGGTCATAGACGCTATGGTATAAGTGGCGTTAGCCGGAAAATCCCCGTTTCCTGCTGCACTAGCTCTCCCTTTTTGGAGTACAGTGCCACAATCTTTGATATTTCTATGACATATTTGTTCACAACTAGCGACACCACCACCGGAACAGATAACTTTGTGGCACTGTAATATTGTTCTGTGCGCTAGCTAGCTACGACAGACAGAATACAACCAAAATAGTACGCACTATTCTTATTCTACCTTGTGTTGTTTTGTTTTATCCAAATAAAACCTGGAAATAAAACGATTGTCAGAATTTAGAAGATTGGGGGGGGGGGGTTAAAAATTGCAAAAAGTTGGTCACGTAGTATGGGTACGTTCCCTTATCTACTTACTGTAACGTTTAGCTACTTCTAGCAACTTTTTGGGGTAAAAAAAACTGGCAATCTAGCAACATTTGTAAGATGTCTAGCAATTTAGCATAGCTAACTGTTGGCAACACTGGTCCATACTGATGATTACTGTTACAGTGACGCCCAACGTCTTGGATAAATTCCCGGGTGCACGTAATAAATACAGTTTCTTTTTTGTGTGTTTACATTGGTTTTATTTTTACATGTCAATATGTATGTTACATTTGGAGCTCCAACCTTTTAAAGGTACTCCTATGAAATACAGTTTTTTTCTGGTATTTTCAGATTATTTTTAATAATGTCAATGTAATAGAGTTGTGACGCATCGTGTTAATTGACTGAATTTGACTAATTTCCGGTTGCAGCCATTATTGACGGCCGAATTAATTATTTACTTATTTGACTTTGGCAGTGTAAGAATATTTTAAATAAGTATTTCCGGTTTTGGTGGCAATTAATTTATTTTTGACTTCGTCAGTGTTCTTAATAGCATTTGTTTTGACTCAAGTAGTACTTACGGGCTGTTAAATGTCAAATGTTTTTGTTTGTTATCAACTAATGATCCGTTCAGCTATATTTATCAAGTAAATGCTAATTGAAGCAAATAGAATACTTTAGTAAGTTCGTATCTTGCGTACAGTTAACCGTAATTCCCATGGCAGTCTGTATTAAATTATTGTTTTAATAATCTTTTAGTTGCAACAAATAACCGCGCTGGGAGTTATTATTATTCCGACTTATTGTCAAAATATAAATCTATTCGGCAGTATACAGGGACATGGGTCCGATTATTATTATTGGAAACCTGTTTCATATTTGTTTTTTAAATTATTTAAAGGACTTGAAAAAAACTTTAACTTCCCGTCATTGTTTTTTTGTTCTTTTGTATGACGTTTAAATACTATAGATCACAATACAGTTCGTTTGTTTACGTATTGCAATTCTGTCATTGTCTTCGGCAAGCAACTTAAAATTTAATTAGTTTGAAACTAAATAATTTAATTAAACTTCAAAACTGTACTTGTTTTCAATACATTACAGGTTGTCCGGTACTTCGTATTATAAAATATATGTATATTTTTTTTTTTTTTAAATAATTTCAATTATTTTTCAAATAATTATTTTTGGAAAATTTCATTACAGGGTATCCGGTAATTGCAATAGTAATATTAATTTACTTTAAATTAATATATTTTCTTTATTAATTTTTTTTTGATTTTTTTTCCTTTTTTTAAAAAATACAAGATGGCGATTCCTAACATTAATGGATCAACTAAAGATGAGTTGACATTACTTTTGGAAAACGTACATATCGTCCCGGAGTCAACTGTAGCCGCTATGAGAGAACAAGCGAGAGAGTATAATAAAAAATTTAGAGAATGTCCTGACCCGACAGCTGAATCTGAAGTTGAGGGTACAAACAAATCTACTACAAATACGACGAATATTGTGAATAATTATTATTCCAATGTTAGCCAAAGCCCTTCCATTCATAATTGGGGGGTTAAATTTAATGGGTCCTCGGATATTAAAGATTTTTTACTTCGTGTTGAAGAATTAACGAGAAGCCGTCATATAGAGTTTCCTGCGGTCGTTACGTCTTTTCCTGACCTTTTAGAGGGAAGGGCTCTATCGTGGTTTCGTACTATTTATAAAGAATCGTTAACGTGGCCGGAATTAAAGAATTTACTTTTGACGCGTTTCGACAAAAATATCAGTCAAACAGAGGCTCTCAAAACCCTTCTCATGATGAAGCAGAGGTACAATCAGAGCATTGTAGATTACGTTGAGGACGTGCAATTAGCCAACATGAAACTCAACGTACCTCTTCCGGATGAGCAGATAGTAGATTTGGTGTGTAATAGCTTACTTCCTAAGTATGCTATTGTAATAGCTTATTTTGACGACAAGAACATAGAATCTTTAATTAAAGTTTGTAAACGTTTTGAAAGAAATTTACCTTTGTCGGACTCATCGGATACCAAGGAGGTTTACTTTAAAAAAATGCCTAACTTTAAAACTTCTCAACCACCCTCGTCTTCTTCAAAACATTGTTCTACTTCTTCTTCGTCTGCTTCTTCTACACAATCAACTACTTTTAATAAAAGTAAACTTCGGTGCACATTTTGCAATATGCAGGGGCACATTAAGCCTTATTGTAGGAAGTGGAAGTCGGAATCTAACCGGGATTCTGACAAACGTCAAACTGGCACCACTCGTCCAAATTCAAAAAACTAGAGTGTGGTCCTCTGCATTCTGCATGCAAGGATGTCGGGAGACCGCTCTCAGTTTCTGGCCCGGGTAACCACTTCATTAGGCGTGACTTGGACGCAAGCGTGCCGGTGACTGGTTCCGGACAAGATGTTAGACCTCATGCTAATATTCAAATTAAAAATTTAGTTTTTTCAGGTCTTTTGGACAGTGGAGCCTCTGTCAGTTGTTTTGGGGGCTCACTCTTCAAATTTTTTATTAGTTAAGGATTTAAGTTAGAAAGATTAGACTCCTACGTTACCACCGCGGATGGCAAACGTCAGGGTGTTATAGGTACTATGCAAATACTTGTTTCATATAATAATATTAAGAAGTATATTAAGTTTTTCATAATTCCATCTCTTTCTCCTGTCATTGTTTTAGGTGTTGACTTTTGGAAGCAATTCGACGTAGCTCCTCAATTGTTTCCAAAAGTAAACGATAGTCATGTTTCTGAAAATATTGTGGGTGAGATTTGTAAAATCACGTCAGCTTCCCTACTGTCTCCCCAAGATAATCGTAAATTAAACATTGTTATAGAGAAATTTAAATCTATTTCGTTCGAAAAATGTGGTCTGGGTCGCACGCACCTAGTACAGCACAAAATTAATACAACGGGGGAGCCTATTAAGCAGCGTTATTATCCTTTGTCAAAAACTCGTCAGGATCAATTAGAAGCGCAACTTAAAGAATTGTTAGACTTAGGTGTAGTCTGCCGCTCTCGTTCGGCTTGGTCAAACCCAGTTTTGACAGTACCAAAGAAGGACGGTTCTCCCAGGTTTTGCTTGGACTCGAGGAAGCTCAACAGTGTCACCAGGACAGATTCCTACCCTTTGCCTTATATTTCACGTATATTAGATAATCTTCGGGGTGCACGATTCATATCCTCTATAGACCTCTCGAAATCTTTTTGGCAAATTCCTCTACACAAAGACTCTTGCGCTAAAACGGCTTTCGTTGTACCAGGGCGTGGCCTTTATGAGTTTGTTAGGATGCCATTTGGATTGAAGAACGCTCCGAGTGAATTACAGCGTCTTACAGATGTTCTTTTTGGCCCCGAATTTAACGAAAACGTTTTTTGTTACTTGGACGACCTGATTATAATATCGGAGGATTTTGAGTCACACTTAGAATTATTGACTAAGGTCTTTAATCGATTAAAAGAGGCCGGTCTGACAGTTAATCTTAAAAAATGTGAGTTTTGCAAAGACGAACTAAAGTATCTTGGTTATATAGTTGATGCAAAGGGTCTCCGCACGGATCCGGTAAAACTAGAATAAATTCGAACCTATCCTACTCCTATAAATTCTAAACAATTGAAAGCTTTTATTGGTCTTTGTGGGTATTATAGACGGTTCATTAAAAATTTTTCAACTATAGCGGCACCTCTGACAAAACTAACTGGGTCACGGAATGGGGTGAGTAACTTTACCTGGTCTCCGGAGGCGGAAGACTCCTTTAAAAAATTAAAAAAAGCCCTAACTTCGGCTCCAGTAATTAACTGTCCTGATTTTTCGTTACCATTTACTATCCACTGTGACGCAAGTAACGTTGGGATTGGAGGGGTTTTGACACAAAATTTCGATGGAGAGGAACACCCTGTTTCATATTTTTCTAGGTGTCTAAATAAACACGAGCGTAACTATGGCGTAACGGAGCGCGAACTCCTTGCGGTTTTAGATTCGGTCAATCACTTCAGGCCCTAAATAGAAGGAGTTCACTTCACAGTGATAACAGACCATTCCAGCCTACAATGGCTAGTATCGTTATCGAATCCCTCAGGTAGACTTGCACGTTGGTCCACCCGTCTCTCCCAATATTCGTTTGATGTAGTTCACAGAAAAGGTAAGTTAAATACTGTACCTGATGCCCTTTCGCGTAAAAACGATTTAGCTGTTTCCGCCCTGGATACTGTTCCCCCTAGCTCTGATGTGTGGTACAATAAATTATTTTCAGATTGTAAAACCAATCCTCAGCGTTTTAATAATTTTCTTATTAAAGATAACTATTTATTACGTCATTCTAAGTCTCGTTTCGCTCTGCAGGAGGATACAGCTTGGAAGTTGGTTGTTCCTTTTGAGGATCCGAACGCTATCTTGTCTAAGGAACACGAGTCAAATGTTTCTTGTCATCCAGGGGTTTTTAGAACATACAAAAAAATTCAACTCCATTATTTTTGGCCTGGTATGTATAGCGATGTAAAGAAATTTGTTAGTAAATGTAAGACGTGCAAAGCACATAAAGTAAATACATCGGCGCCGGCTGGAATTTCTACGAATCCAAAATTAGTCAACAGACCGATGCAAATGTTGTCTATTGACCTTGTAGGACCTCTTCCACGCAGTTACGCTGGATTTATGTACATTCTATCGGTTGTTGACGTTTTTTCCAAATATACTTGGATTTTTCCCCTTAGAAAGCAACCACTAAAAGCATCGTTAAAAACGTTGAACAATTTATTTTTCTTGTACACGGCGTTCCACAAACCTTTGTGTGTGACAATGGTAAACAATTTGTTTCTAAAGAATTCAAACAATTGTTAGTTAATTATAATGTTCCTATGCCTTATTACAACGCTTATTACACCCCGCAAAATAATGTCGTTGAACGTTATAACCAAACTATTGGAACTGCGTTGTCTATTTTGACCGAATCTGACCAACGTAATTGGTCTAGATTTCTGCCACAGATTCAATCAGCTCTAAATAATACGGTTAATTTTGCTACAGGTTTCACGCCTTTCTTCCTTATGCATGGAAGAGAACAAATCATTGACGGTAAATTTCACAACATTAATGTTTCTTCTGGTGTCGCGGACTCTACCTTAGAAAAATCTAGAGGCGAATTTGCTAAGAAATTGGAAGAACTAGCTTTTATTTACGATCAAGTTTCGAATGCGCTGTTGCAAGCTTTTAAAAAGAATGCTCATCACTATAACTTGCGCCGTAAGTCGGTGATATATGAAGTTGGTGATGTCGTCTGGAGGAAAAATTTCGCCCAATCTAGTGGTCCAGATTATTTTTCTCATAAACTGGCGCCTAGATTTGTTCGCAATATCATTATAGGTAAAATCTCAGATTTAGTCTACACCTTGGCGGATATGCAAGGGAAAGTTGTGGGAAATTTTCATGTCTTGTTCGCTTGGACTAATTGATATTATAATTTTTTATTTTTTTATTTTTTTTTATAACAGGAAACCAATGTGCTGGTGTGCAGGATTACCGACCCTTCACGTCATTTCATTTGTTTCTTTGTGTGATTATTCTGCTCACATGTCTTGAAGTTTGGTACCTTTGAGGCATGTGCTCAGAATGAGCACTACGTTCTAGTTTTTTGACGATAAATACATTATTTACCCTCGTTTAGCTGGAATCTGATCTTCTGATCAGTGGCGCCCAAAATTTTATGTTTAATTTGTATTGTGTCTATTGACCTTAACTTTTAGATTTTTTTTTTTTTAATTAGCTACATTTCTTTTAAAATTAAGAGAGTATTCTATACTGCAGACTTTCGTCTTTGTCTTTACAACTACAATTTATATTATAACACACGATTCGTCACATCTCAATAGTATTATGAATATTGTTATTGTCATTTGCCTTAGAGTTAAGCCAGTGTCCTTCCTCAAGTACTTTGGAATTGTATCACTTTTGTTTTTTTCTTTTGTTTTAAAGCTCCCAGGCTCCCTTACCTTTTCCAAAGAATTTGAAGAAGACTATTCTCAAATTTTGTGTATGGGAAAATTTGAAAAACTTTCCAATGCACGAAATTTGTTCTTGTTAATATTGTTGTTTGTAATTGCTAATTTTAAGTTTAGTTTTAAAATAAAATAAGATTATTTTTATGTATAAAATCAAATAAAGTAATGCTTCGGCGTACTTTCCTATTAAGTAAATTCCAGCATGGAATATATAATACTCTACCTCTAGCACAGGAGAGCGTGTTTTTGTATAGCTTATAGTCATAAGTAAAATAGTTGTATTAGTCTCACTGCTGAAACACCAGTGTTTCTCTACACAATTACGTACCTAGTGTCATTCAAATGTTTTGATTGATCACCAATATCGATAGTGTCGATTATCACATGGATATGTTCGATCACCAATACATATTGTCTGTTCAAGAAATTTTGCCTTTTGCTTACTTTTAAAGTAATATTTTGAAGGATCTCCGTCTACGGTGTGATCTCAGTCTTTTTTCTTGTGCAAACTAAGTACACTATTTTAGTTATTAAAATGGTTTGTACTCTATATATTTAATCATACTGGTTCACTACTATTAGCTAGGTTTTTTTTGTTAAATTGTAATCCCTATGCATTCAGCTAAACATTCTAGATTCTGTTTCGCTTGTCTTTGTGTTCCTACTGATACTCATTGTTACCACTTGTAGACAGGTATAACTTTGGTATTGTAAAACCTGATCTAATTTTTTATTTTTGAAACATAGGTATTTCTTATTATGTAAACCCTATTGTAACCACCGGTACGGATAGGTATTTCTAAAAATGTAAACCCTAATCTAACCACTTTTAGTAGACAAGTTTTGCAATCTTGGTCTAACTAATTCATTAATACACAAGTACTACCCATATACTTATGGTTCTACATTGTTATAAATCTGTTTTTTTAAACTGTTAGTTAAATATCTCTGAAAGATATTCCTCATTCTAGGTTTAACGTCTGTTCTGTATGTTAACCTATTAGACCTGTTGGACCTAGGTAGATAGAATAGTTACCTTTTCGCTGTTAATAAATAGCCTAAATTCAGTGAAGTGAGGGATGGTTGACCACCCTTGAAGTGAAGCCTAATAATGGCAAAGTGTCCTACTAAAGGAGAAGTGATGCCTTAAGCATAACAATTTTTTTTTTCCCTTTAATTTTCTCCTTTTCTTATGTTGTTCCTCTTGTTAAGATGACCCGAGAATGGAAGGTTTTGAGCGACAGCTAATTTCATCAACACCTAGTATCATAAATGCTGAGGGTGCTTGTGGACCGCCTATTCTCGTACCATTTTATTGTTGTTATTGTTTTCTAATTTATCTAGATTTAATTGACTTAGTTTTAAGATTGTGTCTTTAGTTACTAAGTATTAATTTTAATTGTTTTTAAGTACCTGTTGGACCTACCTTTAGTTAGTTTCTTCGGTTTTGCGGGCGTAGTTTTCATGTTTGTGGGCAAACATTTTCGCGGGAAGGGGGGAATTGTCACGATAATAATTATTACTTCATAATAATTATTAGCCTGACTTAGTAAACCTTCACCTGGCCGCTTACTTTATTTGTTGAATCGCCGTATTTTGGATTTTTTCGATTGGCAACGTGATTTTTAAAAACTTCCGGCGGTACTTTTTGGATTCGCACCGTACAGGAAGCCGGTGCAAATTCGACTAGTCACTTAAGTGATAGTTCTGGATTTAAAAATGGGATAATCCCTTTGTTACAAATTTTTTGTTTAAAACGATTTTAATCGTGATGCACATCGATGCACTTTTTGCGAACGCTCCTTTCTGATGTGATCGGAACGCCGTTTTCTAATGTGTTTGGTCGCCGCCATTGTGACCGATATTTGTCCGCGGCATAACGATGTTGTAAATTACCTATATAATCGCGACTGGCATATTGAAGAGCGTCGCGAGGGAGAGTTCTTATGACCTGGTGCGGTCACTGCTGCTCATATTTGTGACGGATGGTTGCTTGGCGTTTATTTCCTGATTAGGCGTGCTGACGGAAATCGTGGTTGTCCGAGGGGCTCAACCAGAGCACTGCTGCTGATCTTGGACCCTACTCTCTGGCGGGGAGTCCTCA
Organism: Limnephilus rhombicus; assembly: GCA_929108145.2. NCBI lineage: Eukaryota > Metazoa > Arthropoda > Insecta > Trichoptera > Limnephilidae > Limnephilus > Limnephilus rhombicus. Next base: position 12,606,688 of record OV815290.1, on the reverse strand, counting down.
TTCTCTGGCCTTCCTGGGGAGCCTTTGCTGGTTTGCATCCTGGAGATTGCGTGAGAATATGGCCCGCGGTTCATCAACGCGCTATCTTCAAGTAAATTAAGTGGTCGCTTCAGTGTAGAAGTATATAGATATAGATCCATGGTCCGCAGGTACGACATTTCTTTCTGCTTAATTATGTTCCTGTTAAATTGTCAGAATCTGTTATGTTTTTGGGGATGTGAAACCCGGCCCCTCAAAAGGGCAACATTGTTATGTTCTTTATAAAAATATACTGGGATTTTGTTGTTTTGGAAATGAACTCTTTTATTGCTTAAACCAATTAAACCTCACAAGTTGGAACCTGTATTCGTTTATTCCCACAATCCTGAAGAGAATCTCTCACTCTACCATTAGACAGAATAATCAGAAGGTCCATACTGATGATTACTGTTACAGCCATTTAATAAAAAAATTGTTTCTCCCTGAGTGTCCTTTCCCATTCATCCCATTCCCCTTCCACCTCCCCTTCTTCTACTGCGTCCTCTTCCCCTCTCGCGTTCCCACTCCGTCACCTCTACCTTCCTTCTCCCCACTCCTTTCCTCCCCTTCCCCGTCCCGCGAACCACCCTCCCGAGTTCCCCTCCCCCCTCCCAGGTTCCCCTCCCCCTCCCTGGTTCCCCTCCCCCATCTCTCCCTCCCTCCCGCTTTCCATAGCAATAGCGGCTTCCTCGCGTGCCACCAATAGCAATTTTTTTATACAAATTTCATAATGCCAGAGCTCACTGGAAGTTTTATGAAAACCTTGTCCTGACAATAACGAACACACAAAAAAAAAGAATTATCCAATTTGGTGCAGTCGTTCGAAAGTTATGTGCTTAGCAACGCATTCAGCGATTCATTTTTATATTATATATACAAATATATATAAAAAGAAGATATAGCAACGTGCTGCTCCCCCCTCGGTATTTACCTAATAAGTGATAAGAAAGGTGTGCTTGTTGGGAATTGCGATAAGCTCGTAACAGACTACTAATACTGCAAATACCTGAATACATTTATCATTATCAAGTCCTCCATCCTTGTTAAAACATCTCACACCTCGTGTTTTTCTAATCTTTTCTTCTAGTTTAGAATTAAAAATATAATTTAGGCGAGAGTTGTCTTGTGTGCAAAACTAATTTCAACAAAAACTTTGCAATTAGTTATTTACCTTTCTGTATTACCAGTGTTAAGTTGTAATAATATTAAAGTAATTGACTTTTCTCCTTATCAACATCTTCCGGTAAGTCCTTTTTAAACTAACTGATGCTTTGGATTGTATTTATAACCTCATTAACTCGATTGAAAATCCATTTTATATTCACTTAACTACAAATAAGTACTTATGTTATCTTTTCTCTTTCGGCGACACCTATATCCTTTCTCAGGGCCGGCCCAGAGCCAAGCTTTGCCTGGCTTCAGTCAAATTTTGGCGTCCCTTGTCAAAACCAGTAGACGTCTACACTGTTATGAATAATATTTTCATAACGCACATATTATTGGCTGCTGTCTTTATATACCAGAATGAAGATAATGTTGATAGTTCTTAGTCGACGTATGATAGAGTTAAAATGACCGAATTGGATAAAGACACCTCAGCTCAGTTGGTAGAGCTGTTGCCATGAAAGCAGAAGGTCCTGGGTTCGAGTCCCAGAGGTGCCAATATCTTTTTCTGATTTTTCTGTCTCAAAAATTTTCGATTGAGTTTTGCCAATATTGTCTTCATTTAATTAAATATTACAATTTGAAAGTTAAAAAAAAAAATAAATAATATTTGGATTATTGCTTTTTTTTTTAAATTTTTTAAGTAAGTACCGTTGTGACGTGGAGCTCGATGAAACGAAAAATAGCGACACTAAAAAGAGACAAACACATAAATTAAATGCATTTAGCCTGCTGTAGAATGAGACAGTATAATCAGATTCCCCTTTTTGCGGTGCTTCGCAACCTCTCCACTCTCGTCTACTTTTCTGAAGGCTTCACTTCTACCGCGTGTGAATTGCACACCCTGATTTTTTTTACATTAGCTTCACACAGGAATCATCTTAAGGGATGCTGTGTGGAGGATCTTTTATGGATAGGAGGTCCTGGGAAGGAAAACGGTACGAGGTGAGGGTAGGAATCCGGGAGGCGTATTTCCAAAACCTATACCGGTTCAGTCGCTTTACATTTTCAATATCAAAATTTAAATATTTAGAAATAAAATTATTAATTTCTAATATACACATCAGAAAGATTATTTTATCTAGATTTTAGAACAATTTTTGTTTTTGCAATGTGATAAAAAATAACCAATATAGAGGTTTATTTAAAATGTAAATTGTCGCTACCGCGACTGAACCGGTATAGGTTTTGGAAATACGCATCCGGGAGTCTGCTGTATGAAGCCGCCCCTCCAACCGCGGTGCAAGACGACGGGTCAAGATAGTCCGGTTGGAGAGATGAAAAGCTTCCCTCAAGGTGGGCAGATGCATCTGGCGCCAAGACCCAGACAAAACCTCACCCCATGATTTGTATATTTGTGTAGCATCGTTTTAGGAAAATGAACCTCAAGGGCGATGTGTTAGGTGTTTACGAGGTTTCCGACTGCAATTTGTGAAAATTAATGAAACTTTGGTAATTCTTAATTAATGATTTTACATGAAATGACAAAAATGAGATGACGATAACGTTTATATTTACGCACCAGATTTAAATGTCCGGGTTAAATTTTCCCCACAGGAAAAACTAAACCCTTTCACACACTTCCCCAAATGATCATCTAGTCCAGGGGTTCCCAAACTTATAAAGTATCACGCCTCCCTACTGCTTAAAATGAATATGCCCGTGCCCCCCCTCGGCCCAGGGCCCGGCAAGTAGCAGCAAGTGGGCTCGCCAAGCAATTGTAAATAAAATAAGGGTAGGTAATAAAGTACATTTTCAGATGTTTTATTATAAAAATATTGCTTTTACACACTTGTTATAAGAAGAGTCAATGTGACAAATGGGCTTGCGTGTTTTTGACAAGATTTCCAATTCTGGGTTCAACAGAAGAAAGTGCACAACGTAGATCACTAGCAATATCTAGATTGCTTCTATACCTTGTTTTTATTGCTACAACTGCTGAAAACGTTTTTTCGCACAAATAAGTGCTTGAAAAAGGCAAAAACAATTTTAGTACTTGCTCTGTTGTGCTGGGATAAACTTTGAGATACTTAACCCAAAATTGTGACTTAACCATCTTATCAAAATCATATTGGGCAGCAGAATCATTTTTCATTTCCAAAACTTGCTCTTGTAAAGTATCTGGCAGCATGTCTAATCGATAAATAATATTATTGAATTCATCCGTGAGATGCTGCAAATGGTTTGATATTTTATTCTTGGTATCATTTTCATCCAAAATCTCATTAAAGCACGCTTCTTCTGTGATCGCAAATAGTTTAGGAATGCAGGAATAATTGAATGCCAAAATTTTGCATTTCCACAGTTGCAACTTCTCAGTGTGAAGTCGTCGTTAACTCTGTTAAAAACAGCAACTCGTTTTTGATTGTTTCGTTTTGTATATATCGAACGAAAACTAGCAGTTGACAACATTGCGCAACATCGGTACTCTCATCCAACTGTATTGCAAAAAAACTTGATTCATTCACGGCCTCCACTACCTGATTTTTTATATCTTCAGCAATATCATCAATGTGACTTTTCACGATGTTGTCAGAAAGGGGGTTTTGTGAAAATTTGTTTACTTTCTGGTCCAAGAACGATATCCGCTGCTTTCAATAAGCTGGGTATGACTTTTTTGGTTTTTGCAATGAGTAGCGATAATTCATATGAAGTTTCGAGCACTTTCTCAGATGACTGAGCAAAAGATCCAGTACTATCCAATTTCATGCACTTCAAACTTGCAGATTTTGAAACAAAAAACTCCTTCGTCTTGTCTTTTAAAGCGCTGTGTTTGGCTGACAAATGTCGTTCCAGGCGCAAAGGTCTCATGGAATCATTGCTCAATACTTCATAGCAAATAGCACACTGCGGCTGGTCGATACCACTTTTATTCATAGAAACAAAACCGTATTTAATGTAATCATTATTATATTTGCGTTTTTTCATCGAGCTCATGGCGAAATATAAGTAATAACCTGTCACTTACTACTCTAACAAACGTGTTTGCTAGGCGCGTACGGTGCGGGAAGTGAGGTGCATGCGGTAGCGCGGGCGACCGGAGTGATAACTGCCACCTGCTCCCCCCTGTACATGTCTTCGCGCCCCCCTAGGGGGACGCGCCCCCCACTTTGAAAATCAATGATCTAGTCAATCCACGTTATGCAATTGCACTATATAAGTATTATAAATACAATACAATACAAGAACAACATGTCAACCTACCAGAGACCAAATGGAAAAATAATTCACCGACTACAGATATTTTCATATCAGAGGGTTCGGCTCTATGGAACTCATAATTGGACCTATAAATCCTACTGATCCCTCAATATGAATTTTTAAAAAATCTTTTGTTATCCTACATGTATTTAAAATGACCGATTTTTGCATTTGTTTGACGAAAGTTTGTCAACATACGTTTGGTTTAGATAATTGAAGTGTTTTGCGTGAATAATTTTATTTGACTAGGAATCTAATAATTCCTGGTTAGTATTTATAAGAATGTTGGCATTCTCGTCATATAAATTTAAAGGTGTAATATTTCTATCTGCCTTGCAAATTATTTTGTGCATTTCTGAGCTATTAGCTTTCCTATGGAAAAATTTTCTAATCATTTCTACCTGATTGTGTTTGAAAGATGTTATTTTGACTACACCTCTACCTCCTAAATTTCTAGGTAAATTCATTCGTTCATTATTTATGCATTAAACCGCTTACTCGTTAATACGGAAAACTTTTTATCCAAACAGTTAGATTTAGCTTTATTATTACGAAAAGTGAGTATTTATGTCGGGGGAGACCAAAAAACATGCAAAAAATATGCATTTAACATTTTAATTTTGTTAAAATTAATTCACTTGTGCGGTAACGCCATGTTTATTCATCGTTTTTATTTTAACATTTCATCAATGCTGCCAATCAAAGAAAAATATTTTTGCGTAAAACAAAGTGAATGCATCATTAACAAGCTTGTACCTGTATTTATAACAGTAGAACATGGAAAGAAATGTATTCAAATAATTACACAAACCCGCTAGACAAACCCTGCGTAGCCAAACAAACCATTCAAAACCTGGGATGTTTTTTAAAAGCATGATGAAATGCGAGTTTATTTTAGAAAATTTATTTTATAAGATTGGTACTTCCGACAAACGTCATATTTGATTGTATATTAGTTAAAAAAGGAATATTCCGTATTATCCGTGCATCAAACTTCGACAACACGAACGCTCCGTGTTATCCGTGAGGTGGACTAACTGCATATTTACCATTCGTTCTATAGCTGAATTTGGATGATGGCAATTAAACTTTGTTAACGTAAATATAATTAATCGTTCTAAACTATCTAAATCTGTATTGGACCATTTAATTATGTCAAATGAGTACGTTAATAGAGGTACTGCCAAGTATTTACGGCTTTTACTAAATTTTTAGCAGATAGATTGCATTTCAAAATTTTTCTGATCCTAGTTTGAAATTTAATCCTAATATCATTTTTAATACTAGTATGATCTCTATTCGATTGCGGGAATCTTATATATAAAAATGAAGCGCAAATCTCGAGAGCAGCTGAACCAATTTCGCTAATTCCCTTTTTAGAATATTCCTTGAAGTACGAGGATGGTTCTTACGGAGAGAAAAATTAAGAAAATTGCGCAGAAAATTAGATAATTTCAGAAAACCTATTACTAACCTAAACGACTATCGCACGTTTGACAGTTCGCATGTTTGAGAATGACATTTTGCATAACAATGATTGTTAAATAAGGATTCTATTTTTGAAAGTCTTTAAGTTGATAATTTTATTTAAAGTAGGTACTCCCCTAATAGTTTAAATCGAATCAAGAATTTTAAATAGGTACCTATGTTAGGTACCAAATTTAATATACATGAAAAATGGAAATTTGAATAAAAATTTTGAAATTTCTAAAAATACCCTCGTTTCCATCTACAATTTTGTCTTTCTCTATATGGATCGTTTTACATTTATCTAAACCAAAAGTCATTTTAATATCATCTAAAAAAATTTTAAGTACCTTAATCATTTTCTCTAAATTTAATTCAGAATTTGAAAATAATTTTATATCATCCATATACAGGGTGTTAAGGGACGTACTTGACTTACTTTAACCAGTGATTCCTGACATTATTTGGAGTAAAAAATGTAGATGAAATTTTGGTCTCCGGTGACATTTTTGATGTTTTTTTTTTTTTTTTTTCTACAAAAACATAAAAAAATTGTAGTTTTTGAACAGTTCGAGGGTTCGTCGGACACCCGACTGAGTGATCAGTGATGACATGTGGAAGAATTTTTTTTTTGTTTGATTTTGAAGAACAAATTTTTGAAAAAAGAAAAGTCGTCAAAAAAAGTCACCGGAGACCAAAATTTCATTTATACTTTTTACTCCAAATAATGTCAGGAATCACTGGTTAAAGTAAGTCAAGTACGTCCCTTAACACCCTGTATAATAGATGTGAAATTTGTAACGTATCGTCTTGTTACTGGAAACTAGCTCAGGATATTCATTGATGTATAGTTAAATTAGTGCAGTTTTATACTTACCTCTGTACTTTTTCCCTCTGCCTTCTGTGCCTTCTCATCAATTCGGGTCGCTAGGGTTGGGACAAAGGGGGGATGAATTTAATTATGAAGATTTTATATGTTAGGATTTTAATTAGGTTTGGCTAGGTCTTAATACATTATATTTAGATGTACTTACATCTAAATCTTAATTAGTTGTCATATGGCTCGGGGTTGCTTCTCCACTGTTATTGAACAACACGTTACCAAAATACTTCTCAAATAAAATTTTATACAATAAAGACATTCACAGATATAACACAAGGACGTGCAAGGAAATTAGGCTACAAAAAAAGGACAAAGCGAATACGCAGAACAGTCTACTGTACAAGGGAATGAAGTTGTATAACACACTACCAGAAACTTTAAAGTCCACACCAATTGGAAAGTTCAAGATGTATTGTAGGAGCTACATAAAACTTGAAAAAATATAGTGAATATGAAATATTATTATCAATTAGAAATTTGTAAACTTAAATGTACAAATTACTAAAATAAAAATTATTATTATTATTATTACTGTTCACATGTCTAATTGTTCACTGAAACTACCTTCGTGTCACTGGGTTCTCTGCGGGTGCCTTGGTAAAGCTGATCTAAGCTGATCGAACAAATCTTGAAATTCACTAAAGCAAATTAATAAAACTAAAAATCATTTAAAAAAAATTAAAGATAACTACTAACCAACTTAGAAACTAAATAAAGCTTTACACAACATTAAAACATATACAGAGTGTTAGGAGGAACGTTTGCACGGTACGTTTTGGCCCTTTTCATACAAATGTTTATTTTGGTTTGAGATTAAAAAATACCCAACCAAACATAAAAAAAAATTTTTAATCAAAAGGCAAATAAAAAAATATCTAGTACCTACAGATTTAATCTATTAAATTTATTTTTGCTTTAAATTACAGGTCAATAAAATTTTATTGTTTCATGATTTTAGAGGAGTTATTCCCTGAAGAGTTATATACAGGGTGTTAAGGGACGTACTTGACATACTTTAACCAGTGATTCCTGACATTATTTGGAGTAAAAAATGTAAATAAAATTTTGGTCTCCGGTGACATTTTGGGAGTTTTTTTTAATTATTTTTTCTACAAAAACATAAAAAATGGTAGGTGTTGGACAGTTGGAGGCGGGGTTAGGGGTTGGTCGGTTACTCGGCTGAGTGATCAGTGACGACATGCAGATAAAAGTTTTTTTTGTTTGGTATTGAAGAAAAAAATGTAGAAAAAAGAAAAAAAAAATCATCCAAGAAGTCACTGGAGACCAAAATTTCATTTTCATTTTTTAATCCAAATAATATCAGGATTATCAGGAATCACTGGTTAAATTAAGTCAAGTACGTCCCTTAACACCTTGTATAATATAGAGGCGCTACGCCTTACAAATATTTTCGAGATTTGTGTTCATCTAAGGCTTGCGGAGGTTTACGGGAGGGGTAGTTCGACAGTTTCCGTCTTCTACCGAACGAAAACATGTGGTCCGAAAGGCACGAAAGCGATTGCAAAGCAGGGGTTTACAAACTTTTCAAGTAGAGGGCCGCAAACAATGACATCAAAGTTCATCAATTATATTATTCAACTAGTTATTTTTTACAGTTGCAATGCCCATTTTTGGTAAACATTCGAAATCACCGGTCACGCTTAGTACAAATATTTTTTAGAAAAATCTTTAGATTCACCTTAATTACTATAAAAGACAACTTTTTGCATTCGGGGCAATGAAAAATACTGCATAAAAAATAATGCATTGAAAATTTCAATTACGAGTATGACATCGCGCCATTCTCCGCCGCGAGTTCTGGAATGAGTTGAACTTAGCTCTGAAGCCGGGTATTGAACCATTCAAGGAACTTACAATAGACTCCACACCGAGCGCGGGCCGCCATTAAGTATACCTGCAAAAACGCACATGTCTTTCTCGGACGTTCAACAGTCTGAATAGTCCATTCCATACATTGTAACACTTTTTACACATGCTTGTATTTTATTTATAAGAAACAAACAGCTTATATACATATAATAGACATATAAATATACATGTGAACTGAAGTGAAGCCAAAAGAGTTTCTTATGCTAATATTGTTTGGAGATGGAGTTTTAATTTATCTTAAGCTAAATTTTAGACTTAGGAAGGGGAGAGGAAGGAGAGAGGAGGGGAATATAGGATAAGGATATGAGATGCTCTCGATACCTTCCGCACCCCCGTATCAATCCAATATCGCATGCGTTACTTCTATTCGATACTTCTGAAGGTTTAAATTTAAAATGTCTACTCTATGAAACAATTCGTTGTATTGCGCACATATTCGAGGAATCCGGGAATTTTTTCTATGGTTTTTTTCTACAAGTGGGCAAATGAAGTAAATTTGATTGTCGGGTTAATCTTGAAGGAATATGGATTTTTATTAAATTGGTAAGCTCTGGCGAGTCCAGGCTATTGTTTAGAATTTTAAATAATAAAATGTGATCAAAAATTAATCGTCGTGTATGAAGGGAGTTGAAGTGATGAAATTTAATAGATACGGTGTAATTTAGAAAGCGTAAGTTAAGTTTATAATTTAACAGCCTTACTCATCATGAAACCGTACCACGGCTCTGTAGCGTCGCGGTAGCTACACAGCGGAGTAAGCCTACACTGCTCAGGGTAAAAATCTTTACTCATCATCATAATGTTTCTCGACAGCTCTTATGATTTTTTACGGTAGCAACACTGCTCCAAAGCTGAAAAACGCGGCCAATTTAGCATTTCGCGGCGTGTTGCCAACTTCACGTTTATTCATACGTCAACATCAGTCAACACAACGTTGACTTTGGTAAATCTATATGATTGGTTTATTTATGATCTAAATTTAGACCTAAAATCTCCTTTCGTGAGTGCCGCAAATGGATCGTACCTTTTTTTAACCTTTTCCGTAGCCGTGGTGCACGAATGCCGCGAATACGGTCAATATTTGCCAAAGCTCCGTTCAAAACGTCAAGATTCTCATAAAAGTTCGCAATTTCGTCAGTTACAACGCACGGGCATAAATATACTAACCCCCATAAATAAACCAATCCCCTAACCCCCGCACGGGGTACTGAGTTAACCCTGGTGATCGGGTGGTTTAAATTCTGACAGCTACTACATCTCCCGTACAGCGACTCGGTAAAAACACGCGCATGCGCGCGATTAACCCACCATGTTGAGTAACAATTTCACCTAACCCGGTCTTGCTCCGAGATTGTATCTTATTTTGCGATGATGAGTAAGACTGTTACAGCCTTACTAAAAAACCCAGTGAAAATTTTATTCAATTGACAAACGGCCGCGGATGTGAAAACATTACTAAAAAAAATAATGTAATTAAAAATTTGTTCATTGAAAGAAATACACGTGGTTTACACGGCCTGAGAGGGTAGTTTATCTCTGTTTTAACGATTGATGTACGAACGAAATTTGAAATTTTTCCAAAGTATTTTGAATGTTCTATACATATAGATTTTGGCGATTCATTTTAAACAAATTTTATAATTCCAGAGCTCACCGGTAGTTTTATACAAACCTTGCCCTGACAATAACGAAACCAACTCAAAAAGAATTTTCCAATTTGGTCAATTCGTTCGTTAGTTATACTTTATAAATGATTACCGTGGATAATTTATCCGTTTATGTAATTTTCAGGGTTCCTACCTAGTTCATCCCGATATTCTAAAATAATATTTTATTTATATGGCAAGACAACCGTTAAACGTTGTCCTAACCACCTTGAGCAAAGCCTGAAAATCGAACACCTGCGCCGGTTTTAGAACATTTTCCATATAAATTACGTCAGCTAACGCTGTCAGGGCCTCGCTGAAAACTTGCGGTGGTTTTGGATAACGTTCCACGCTTAGTATTGCAAGGTTGAAGAAAATTTAATAAATATTATTAATCACCCTCGTACGAATACGATTAATTTGAAACTCGTTCCACGCATTGTTCAACAACAGCATTTTTTTAGCGCTAGGATCTGCTAACGTTCGAAATTGAATTTCAATATGTCTTTGAATTTCTCCAAGGAAAAGCTGCAGTTCTAGATTCTGTCGATAGGTGTCTCCGTGGAAATTTTACCTATTCTTAAACATCTGTTTCAGAATATGACTTTTTCGTGGTTTTTTCGCACATGTCAGATTTCAAACGAATATTACGACGATGTTTTCGTGAAATGTGATAATTACGTCGGTCAATTAAAGTTCTAAAAACTTCCGTGGACGTTATTTTACCAAATGTTGGCTTCCGGGCGTGATATTTTCGAAGAAATCGCGTTTGCCAGTCGGCCGGCTGGCAAACGAAAAATGAATTGAAATATGTTACTGACCTACATCAACAATCTTCGAAAAAACAAATGCTCGTGCCGAAGACAACGAAGGAGATCGGAACGTAAAGCTATCCGAAATGCTAAACGCCAAGGTCCACTTTGGCTTGAGATCGACGGGCTGAATAATTCTCATACGATCTTAGTTACGCTCCCCTTTGACCGAAAGTCGCCCTTGAAGTGTGCGATACTCGAGGAGCCGAAAGGTCGTTTTGGCATCACATCATTTTAAAATTTTTTGAACTTTAAAATTTTTTGGATTTTAAAATATTTTTCGATTTTGAAATTTTTTGGATTTTACAATTTTTTTCGGTTTTAAAATTTTTTTGATTTTAAAATTTTTTTAGATTTTGAAGTTTTTTGGATTTTAAAATTTTTTGGATTTTAAAATTTTTTGGATTTTGAATTTTTTTGGATTTTAAAATTTTTTTTCAATTTTAAAATTTTTTGGATTTTAAGTTTCCGCTCCCCCAAAGTTTCATCGCAATCGGATTAACGGTTTAGCAATGCATAATTTCATGATACCAGAGTTCACTATCTGTAGTTGTATTGCAAGTACTAAGTAGGTACTTTGTTGTAATATTTCACCAAAACGACGCCATTATATTGTCGAGCATAAAATAATTTTATAAAAACTTCTTTTCAGCACAAATAATTTTATTCAATATCATGTTTTATTTTTAAATCAAAAAAGTCCCTGCAAGAAAATACCTACCTAGAACAGCGTAATATATATATTTTTTGTTATTTCACAATATCCAAATAGAACCACGCTTTATTCATAAATAATTATCCCGTTCAACTTCAAGGAATTTCATTATACATTTACAAAAAAAATACATAAGCAAAATCATCAGATCATTCGAATTTTGACAGTTGAAAAACACTGTTGCGTTTTTTTTCGTTTTAATACGAAAAATCGAATTTTTGGCATTTAGTCAGTTTTATTTTTAGTTTTTTGTCCTCTTTTGAGTTCGTTTATTGCTGACCAAGTCCAGTAAGTGTTATTTTATTTTTGTTTCATATCCTTTTGCCCTAATGGCCTTTGCCATGGGGAAGAAACCCCCTGATCCCGCTCCCCCTGACCCTTCAAATTTTGACATTGGTAGTGAAGTAGAGATAATAGACCTTCAAGTTCCATCCTCTACTCCAAAAAAGAGGAAAGTTTGCGACCTTCCAAAAACTGATTCTCCACAGGTCTCAGTTCCTGTAGCTTCTCCTCTTTCTTTGTATCCGACTTCAGCAAAAGCTCCCTTCATAGTTTATGTTCAAAACAACTCTCCTGGCCACTCTTTACATCCCCTTGAATTTGGTAAATTCATTGGAAAAAAACCACTTGGCATTTCCTCAGGTGGTATCCGATCAGAGGGCAGATTTCGCATTTGTGTTGAGTTCACATCCGCGTTGAATGCCCATAAATTCATAAATTCCATTGACTCCCTCTCTGCAAAAAAATTTAAAGCCTATATCCCTTCTTTCAATATCTCTCGCTTGGGTCTCGTTAGAGGTATTCCTGTAGACCTATCTGAAGAAGAGCTTATCTCAGAACTCATTATTCCTGCATCTTCGGGAAAAGTTATTAAGACTAGGCGTCTTAATTTCAAAGATCGATCATCTGAGTCTGTAGTTTGGAAACCCTCTCAAACTGTAGTTCTGACATTTGAAGGACAGTCCCTTCCCTCTCACGTTTATTTATTCCACAACTCTCTCCCGGTGGAAATTTATTCGTACCCGACAATCCAATGCTTTAATTGTTGTCGGTTTGGCCATTCTAAACAATCATGCCGCTCCTCTCCCCGCTGCTTTAAATGCGCAGAAAATCATTTAGCAGACCAGTGCTCCTCCCCTTCCAATTCCCCCACTTGCGTCAATTGTTCAGGTTCGCACACAGCCACTCATCCATCCTGCCCCGAACTTTCTCGCCAAAAAAACATAAAAAGTTATATGGCCTCCAATAGCGTTTCATACTTCTATGCCTCCAAATTAATAGCTCCTTCTAAAAAATCTTTTGCTGACGTTGCCTCTCAACCCCAAATTAGTGCTCCTTCAAACTTGTCTTACAAGAAAACTGTAATGACAAAACAAGCTTCTCGTCCAATTAAAACCCCTGGATATGATCAATTTGGCCATAACTCCCAGCTCTTGTTCCCAAATGGTAACATCAGCTCTCTATTTCCTCAAAACTCCGTCTTTTCTAACTCCAATTCAACTAATAGCAATGCTTTCAATCCTGATCTAAATGCAAATTCCATAAACAACAATACTTCTAATGACAATTCTTCTTTTATTCAAACTCTTCTCATGCTACTTATCTCTGTTATTAACAATAATAATTCTCTACCGTCCAACGCTGCCTCGTTACTCTCCTCTTTGTATTCTCTTCTTCCCAATGGCTGCCCCAACAGCAGCAATTCTGCAGTGGAATTGTAGAAGCGCCACCTCCAATAAGGATGACCTCATCCGCCTTCTACATTTACACTCCATATCGATTGCTGCCGTCTCTGAGACTTGGTTCAAGCCATCTCAACTCTTCAAGGTGAGTGGCTATCAATGTCTGCGAGACGACCGCATTGATGGGAAGGGTGGTGCAGCCCTTTTCATCAAAAAATCTCTCCCCTTCTCCCCTATTTCCATTAAACCCCCAAATTCATCCTTCCAATTAGTGGCAGCCACTGTCTCCAATATTACATTTGTATCTCTCTATATTCCTCCTTCTACCCCATTTGACCTTCCACTGTGGGTTCACATGCTTAGCAAAATTTCTTCTCCCTTGGTCATTTTGGGTGATTTCAATGCCCACTCCCCACTCTGGGGTTCTTCTTCCTCAGATCCCCCAGGTATCAAATTAATTGACCTTTTGGACTCCTTGAACATATGTCTCCTAAATGACGGATCCTCAACAAGGTTTAGTCACCCTGGACAGAATCCTAGTACGGTGGACATATCCCTCTGTTCCCCGAGTATCTATCCTCTAATCTCCTGGCGAATTTCTTCAGATCCCTGCGGCAGTGACCACTATCCCATTATTTTGAATTTGGCTCAACGGTTGGATACCAATCACTTTAAAAGTAAGCCCAAATTTATTACAAAAAAAGCGGATTGGTCCTGTTTCAGAGATTCTATCCAGGATCTTTCCCTCTCCCTGCCTTCCCCTTTTTCTGATAATTGCACCTCCTCTTATAAATCTTGGACTGATTCCATTCTAAAATCGGCTGACAAGTCTATCCCCAAATCATCTCCTGTAGGCTCGAAAGCTCGCCCTCCCCCTTGGTGGGATGAGGAATGCCTTAGAGTGCTGAAGGAGAGGAAAGCGGCCAATAAGACATACTGCCAACAGATGACTATGAATAATTACATCTCAGCCAAGAATGCCCAAGCTGTTGCTAAACGCACATTCCGTTTCAAAAAAAAAAACAGCTGGCGTAATTTCTGTACCAATATATCCCCTGCTACTCCAGCAGGGGAGGTTTGGTCCATGATTCGCAGGTTTAGATCTTCCTTTTCCCTGCCAAAGCCATCTCGTAATTCTGCTATTTGGATTGATGACTTTGTTAATAAAATAGCTCCCCCTTATGTTCCTAATTTTGATGAACTTCCTTCTTTGCCTTTCACTTTAAAATCTTCTTCATGGTTAGATGCTCCATTTTCCTTTGATGGGTTAAAAAGAGCCATTGAAATTCTCAATGACTCAGCTCCGGGCAAGGATGAAATCCTGAATATATTCATCCGTCATTCTGATGAAAATTCTCTTACCTACTTTCTCTCTCTCATCAATGTCTTTGTGGATTCTGGCATTATTCCCCCAGACTGGAAAATTCAAAATATCATTCCCATTTGCAAAAGTGGTAAAGATCCAAGCATAGGTTCGAGCTACAGACCTATCGCCCTCTCTTCTACTCTTTGCAAAGTATCTGAAAGAATGATTAAGAATAGATTGGACTGGTTCGTAGAAAAAAATCAAATTCTTTCCCCTTCCCAGTTTGGATTTAGAAAGTGTAAAAGTACCCTTGACAACCTTTCCTCTCTTGTTACAGATATCAAATTAGCACTATCTAAAAATGAATATTGCATTGCAGTGTTTTTAGACATCTGTCGAGCATATGACAATGTTCATATTCCCATCCTGAAAGAAAAGTTACTGGCAATAGGTATTCCGCCTAAATTGGTAAAATTCATTGTCAATTTGCTCTCCCAGAGAACTATTTTTGTAGATGGGTCTGAATCCCCTCCCCACATTAGACACATTTTCAAAGGTCTCCCGCAAGGGTCAGTTTTAAGCCCGATCCTGTACAATATTTACACATATGATCTAAAAAAATCTATTCAATTCTTGTGCAACATACTCCAATATGCTGATGACTTGACTTTCTACAAAATATCCCGTAATATTTTTATCACAGCATCAGCAATCAACAATGCTCTTAGAAAACTCTTGGCTTGGTTAAATATAGTTAAATATATTTGGCCTTGAACTCTCCCCCTCCAAAAGCAAAGTTGTCATCTTCACTCGTCGTCGAAAGCTCCCAGAAATTCAGGTGAGATTTGGCGATGAAATCATCCCTATCTCTAAAGAAGTTAAGTTCCTGGGAATGTTTTTAGACTCAAAGCTTACTTGGAATTCTCACATAAATCATGTCATCATGAAATGCGAAAGCAACATCAATCCCTTTAGATTTCTGTCTGGAGTGTGGTGGGGATCACACCCATCATCTTTAAAACTTCTGTACAATGCTCTCATCCGAAGCCATCTTGATTACGGATCTTGTCTGTTTGATCCAATGTCCACTTCAAATTCGCTTAAATTAGATAAAATTCAGTCAAAATCTCTTCGCCTTATCTTAGGAGCAATGAAATCTTCCCCAATCAACGCAATGCAAGTTGAATGCTGCGAACCTCCCTTAAATATAAGAAGGCGATGCCTAGCAGAAAAATATATTTTCAAAACATGCTCAATAACTTCTCATCCCTTGATTCCCAAACTTCAATTGTTAAAGTATAATGTTAATTTGAATCCATTTTGGAAAAAACATTCCCCTCCCCTTTTCTATAATTGCTTCAACACTTTCCTGGATGTTTCCACAAACTCCTATCGCAATGAATCTCTCCCCTTATACTCTTATCCCTATGAAAGTCTTACTTTCTATCCAAAGGTGCACCAATTTATAGGAATATGTAAAAAAAATATTAAAAACTCAGTTCAATCCAATAATGCAGAATTCAACAAAATTATTGAAAATAACTGGCCAAATTATATAAAAATTTTCACAGATGGTTCCAAACTCAGTTCGGACTCCCATTGTGGGGCCAGTGTCTATGCTCCTCACAGGAAATTGTGTTTCCCACACAGACTTCCCAAAGAATGTTCCATTTTCTCTGCTGAATGCATAGCTATCATAGAAGCTTTACATCTCGTCAAATCTCTCAACATTAGAAATGCCCTCATCCTTTCAGACTCACTTAGCTCATTACAAAAAATAAGCGCATCCCCTCTCAATTCCATTAGTGACTCTCTTACCTGCTCTATCAGAGACCTCCTGCATTCCTTGTCGCTGGCTCACGTGTCAGTGGTCTTGGCCTGGATCCCAGGACACCTTGGTATTGTTGGAAATGAAAAGGCTGATTCTATTGCTAAGGAATCCATTGTTCATGGTCCATTAAATAGCATTCCTATTCCTGTTAGAGACTATTTTCCTATTTAAAAAAATAAGTTACAACGCCAATGGTCCTCTGAATGGAAATCATCCTCTCTGTTAAACGGTCACCAGTACTCTTTAATTCAACCTTCTATTCCTGTCAAGCCCTGGTTTCACAAATACACTTCCATGCCTAAAAAATACATCTCTTCCATTATTCGAATGCGTTTAGGTCATACTTGTTGTCTTAGCCATCTCGCCAGATTCCACATAGTCAATTCGCCTTATTGTGATTGTGGTTCAGAGGATACTTTAGACCATAATTTTTTTGAGTGTCCTATCAATGACCAATTTCCAAACTTCATACCTGAATTGTTAAAACTTAAAATTGAATTCCCTACTAGTGTACCCTGCCATCTTAGTCTCAACTCTCCTGAAATTCACTATTTGTTAGCAAAATTTATTTACAAAAATGGCCTCAACATTTAAGCATCAATCACATTTCTCTCTCTTCCATACGTATACATTTGTTTCTAGCTGTGTTATTATGTACAGTTGGACAGGTTCCTTTTTTTGGGAATCTGTACATCTTTCTACTCTACAATTTTGTAATGACTATTAATACCAACTCTGTGTGTTACTCTGTATGAAAATGGAAGTATGGAATATGTACAGGTTCCTATTTTTGGGAACCTGTACATCTTCCTACTCTTAAATTTTGTAATTACTATTAATGCCAACTCTGTGTGTTACTCTGTGTGTACAGTTGTATAGGTTCCTATTTTTGGGAACCTGTACATCTTCCTACTCTACAATTTTGTAATTACAACTAATACCAACTCTGTATGTTAGTACAACTTGTATAATCTTATGAATATTTGTCTTGGCCCATTGTCTATAAGTATTTGCTAATATAATTTATCTATTCCATGTAAAAAACTGAAATAGTAACTAATTTTAAAAAAATATGAAAATGTAACTACTTTAAAAAAACTGAGAATGTACCTAATTTAAAAAAAATCTGAAAATTTAAATAATTTAAAAAAAATTGATAATGTAACTAATTTACAAAAAAACTGGCAATGTAAATAATTTTAAAAATATGTAACTTATTAATAAATGGCCAAGATCACCCTTAATAGGTGAAAGCCAAATAAACAATTTAAAAAAAAAAAAAAATCATCAGATGATTCCGAGTAAGTTATGTGCAGGTAGGTACCCACATAGATTAAAAAGTGACCATCTTGAGTGATTTATTTAATTTCATATCATTAAATATTTAAATGAAAGAATACTGTTCCTAAGCCGGTAGGTACCTACCTGGTAAACCCCGAGAAAAATTACATTGTTGTAGGTACCTACCTACGCGTTTTCTCAATAAAAATTGCGTCAACATTACGTATTTTGTTACTTTTCTATCGATGGAACGGTAGGTATCTGCCCCGTTATAAATTGAGTTTTTTTCATATGGCCAGTAATTTAATACTCTCGGATAATTTGAAAACGCATTTTCGACATGAATTTTTCAGGAAATGTGTGATATTTGTCAGCTTCTACTGACATATTTTGTATGAGAATCATATGTTATATTGTTATCAAAAGTTTCGGAATCTTTCTGGTTATCGTATTTTTAAAAAACATCTAGCCCGGAATCGGTTTTTCGGCGGCAATGTCGTTTTCCGAAAAACAACGACCCAAACCGCCGAGAGGTCCGTTTTGACATTTAATCCATGCTCAGTATTGCAAGGTTGCAGAAAATTAAATAAACATTTCAAATATCTACCGAATTTACAGGCTGAAAACGATGTGCATATCGATGTTATTGGATTTTTCGCAAATGTCAAATATAATTGCAAAGTTTGACGCGACATTGCGAAACATTTTAAATGGGAAGCTACACATGTTTTTATTTTAAAAGTTTCTAAATCTTGTATAATTTATGATTATTAAAAAATATCTCTCGCAAAATGTTTTTTTTCGTCGTAATTGACCACCCCGCAAAGGGCCTTTAAAATGTCAATTTTTCTACGTTATTTTCAAGATCGCCGTTTAATTAATTGGAATAAATTCCTAGCAAAAATCAGTTTTGTATGGGAGATTGACGATATAAAGGTCACCAGTACTCTGTGTACTCGGTAGTACTCTACCAGTACTCGGCCAACGTGGCCGCTATTCCTGAAGAAGCGAGTGCTACAGCAATTTCGGATCTCGCACGAACGGTGACCAAAATCAATGACATGAGGAATGTCTTTTCAGTTCCACCGGGCGCACCGAGAAAAAATAAGCCACCATTTCCACCATAAATTGCCTTGATTAATGTATCGTACACTTTGAACTGATTGGTTCAATGTATCTTGATCATATTCATGTTCAAGTTCCAATTCTTGATTGAAACGTCGTTCATTCCACGATGTGGCGTTGGTATTCATAACTTGACTAAGAAACTGCCACACATGAGGTAACACATGTTTTCGATCGAAAACAAAGCCTGGTTATGTATATCCTCATTCACCTCGAGATCAGGATTCCCTGAACTGAAACGAATTGGATGTAAAATATCATCCTTGTCATCTTTGTACTTGTTCCATAGATTCGATGGGAAACATGTCGAAATAATGATAGCAAATAATGTGCGTATCAGACTTGGAGATGCAGAAACAATTGCTTCAGCGATTGTCATGTCCCAACTAATATCATTTTCAAGCAAATTGACTTGCTGACATGCAATACGAAATGTTGGGCACACTACACCATTGACTTGTGATTCAAACAATGTCGGCCCACGAACATTCACCAGCAACAACCTAAAGTAGAAGCATTCGTCACTTTTTAGATGAACTGTGTAGTAAAACCACCATACCGCTGAATTTTGTGACAAATTTGCAGATGTATTTGATTGATCTTACCGAATTGCAATACTCCACGTTACAATGCGCCTTGAATGTTTGCGAAAGAAGTGTCTGTTTTCCTGGAGTTGTGCAGTTGTTCACCGTTTGTCTCATTTTCGACTCTTGGCAATTTAGTGTGTAAGAAAGAGAGGCAGCATTATATGTTTAAAAACAAAAGCAAAACAATCAGCGCATTGCCATTTGACGATTTTGAATTATTGGAATTCACACAAACTTCAGTTCAATATTATACCTATCACAATATTGCTGCAGTTCTTTCAAAATGTGAGAATTCGTTCCAAACAAAATGTATGAAAAAATGAATTTTCTTCATAACTTTCTTTTTCGTAAATTCTTGCGATGTTTTATTAGTTATTCTGTTATCCGGAGCAGAGACAAATCCAACAAATCAAAGATCATCAAAATCGGTACAGCCGTTCTCGAGTTATAAATAGTGTAACTAACCCGACTTTGTTTTATATATTAAGATTTGCATGCATATTTTGGACTGTTTTTGTTGCATATAATCCGGTCTTTATTCATTACCTTTCAAAAACAGTTTTTAGTTTTCGGGTGCGTTCAGAAATATTTCATTTATTTTAATTTTATTGCAAATTCCAATCAAATAGACCCGGTGTCTAATGGCTTAAAAGTGTAACTTTGGCAACTCTGAACAGCTGCAGCCCTACTAATAATTCCACTGTCACGTAAATCAAACATTTTGTAAATGCATGATTAATATACATATATAAATAATTTATTTTTTTGATTTTAGATTTTCACGGCCAAAAGTATTTTTGTTGTTTGTTTTGGGGTGTTATGCCGTGTTACGCTACCTTCTCCTTTAGCCAACGTTTCGGACAGTGTTACAATGTCCATCATCAGGGCAGATGTGTTGGTTAAAGGAGGAGGCAGCGTAACACGGCATAACACCCCAAAGACATATAACAAAAATATTTTTTTTGATTAAATGATTTCTTATCTTAAAGTTTTAATTTCATTTCTTGCAATGAAATTTACTCAATGCCTTGTCGATATTGTAACAGGTGTCTAGATATCTCAATCACTTATCAGTGCTGATAAGATATGTTTTCAGCAATCCACCATTAATTTTAATCTCCCAGAAGCAGATAGTTTACCGATCCTTTGGTTGTTCAGTTGAGTCCGTGGTTTTTGTACTAATTTATATTGTTTTATGCTTCATAAGTCCCTTATATTGTAATATTTGACTGGTCAGTGATAGTGTCAATCCTCGCTAGAAGACAAGTTACTTCAAGTAAGTTTTTTCTTGCTTTTAGCAGACTTTGTGGTGAAGTAGACAAGAAATGGCGGACGTGTCGTAGAATGAGTCACAGGGTGTGTCACAGAATGATGAAAGTTTTTTATAGCGTAATACTTACAAGTTACTTCAGGTAAGTTTTTTTATTACTTTTAGCGGACTCTGTAGTGAAGTAGACAAGAAATGGCGGGTGTGTCGTAGAATGAGTCATAGGGTGTGTCACAGAATGATGAAAGTTCTTTACATTTAATTTAATGTTTAGACGACATTACACATTTGCGAATCTGTACTTTTTGACTTCAATCCCATTTGTCATCAAATCAACTTAATAAAACACATTTTATATTACAATAATGAGTGGAAAGATGACATGAACAACTCCCATGCATTTTTTATTGACTTAAAAAAAAGATTTTGATAAAAAATCTTATCTATGCTTAACACGTCAAGATTATTTGTTCGGTTTTCGGAATAACTCATTCAGGTCTCATAGAAATCGTTGTATCTCCCTTACTACCATGGTTAGAAATATGATCTAAACAGTGTTAGAAAGAGAATATACAACGCTTTATATTCAAGTCTAAAAGTTAACGGCAAAATAATTAAAATGTACACCTTTATGAATCCAAAGTTTTCGACCGCAATTGCATGCGTGTCCTTTCCCATTCATCCCATTCCCACTCCGCCTTCCCTCTCCCCACTCAGTCCCGGTACATTCTGCTTTCAAACAGCTCGCGGGCCACCTATTGCAATTTTTTTTTTACTCAACCCCAAAGTTTCATCACACCTAATTTCAGGACGCCGGAGCTCACTATTACATATAGAAACCATCGCGAGCAACAACTCTCTAAATTTTCAACACAATCGGATGAGCGGTTTGGTAATGCATAATTTCATGATGCCAGAGCTCACTTTTGTAACCATCGCGGGCGTGAGCACATCAAATCTCCAAAGTTTCATTGCAATCGGATCAATGGTTTAGCAATGCATAATTTCATGTCGCACAACAACTCTCTAAAGTTTCATCGCGATCGGATAAACGGTTTAGAAATGCATAATTCATGATGCCAGAGCTCACTTTTATACATATATAGAAACCATCGCGGGCATGCGCACATCAAATCACCAAAGTGTCATTGCATTCGGATGAATGGTTAGCAATGCATAATTTAATTATGCCAGAGCTTACTATTATATACATAGAAATCATCGCGGCATCCGCACATCAAATCACCAAAGTTTCATCGCATTCAGATGAATGGTTTAGCAACGCATAATTTCATTGCGCCAGAACTCACTATTATATATATATAGAAACCATCGCGGGCATGTGCACATCAAATCACCAAAGTTTCATCGTTATCGGATGAATGGCTTAGCAACGCATAATTTTATTGCGCCAGAACTCACTATTCAAACTTTCATCACAATCGGGTGAATGGTTTAGCAATGCACAAGGAACAACGGCCGGCGTGGTCTAGCGGTAAGGCTTTTGACACGCAATCCGATGGTCGCAGGATTGAATCCCGGCGTGGCAAATAATTTTTTTCTGATTAGTGTGTTATTTCACAATTAATTCATTTAAAATAATACATAGCATATTTGCGGCATGTTCCAGAATGGAAAATACTCTCAGTATCGCCCTGGGTATCTAGCATGGTCGATTGATATAGGTTTTATCGAAAATGTCGGTAACTTGTCCTCGCTCCCGAGCACGACTGCAGGCCTCTAACGAACAAGTAATAGCTCACGTCAAATAAAGCAGGAACCCTTAGTCGTTGTGAACTGTTGTTTGTTCGTTAGCGGCCTGCAGTCGTACTTGGGAGCGATGATGAGTTACCGACATTTTCGATAAAACCTATATCGATCGACCATGCTAGGTACCCTGGTGTAGACAGACCCTGGTGACTTGTGTAGACAGACCCTGGTGTAGACAGACCTGGTGTAAATAGACCACCATTCAGAATTGAAACGTTGCTTGAAATGGCTTTAGCCATGTTTGGTGACCAGATCTGAATAGCCAGGTACCTCGAGTCATTATGACCCGAAACTGAAATTTAACTTTTCATAAACGTCATTTATTTATTTATTTATACTGCGTTTTTACAGGTTGTTCACACACATATGAGAACAACACAGTTATAAAAACTCAGTTAATTATACAAATAAGATAAAGTAAAAATTTATATACAATCAACTAACCAAATAATAAAATAATAATTTTGGAACAGATAAAACAAAAATTAGATGAAAAACAACAGTTACATATAGAATTTAACAAAAAAATCAAAGTTTACTCAAATAACAATTAAAGAGAGGCAAGATAAGAGAGATAATTAGAGACAAACATGATACACATAATAATTTATCACATATTTTTCAGCAATCGGAGAGCATTTTTTTTGAATCCATATAAATTATCGACAAAAATATCTACTTCAGCACACTCTATCTTATTATACAGTCGACACATTTGGGTCAGAGGGCTAAAATAGGCGATATTGTTTTTAAATGTATTCAGGTGAAACATATTATGGCGTCTTAAGCAATGGGAATTGAGAACATTTATATCAATGTTGCTAAGACACAATGAAGTATCAAGATGGCTGTGAATTATTTTATGTAAACATATTAGATCAGTCAATTGCCTTCTGATTTTAATCATAATTATTAATATATTTTATAATGACTTCATGACAATTATTAATTAGATTAAATTATGGATAAGTCTCTTATACATGTTTAATCACAGGAGACCAGATTTGTCCCAACGCACATAGGTCTCACATAAGATGCCGTAATTCCCTTACTATCATAGTTAGAAATATGTTCTAATTGGTGTTAGAAAGGAAAAACATCATGCTTTATATTCCAATCTAAAAAATAGCCACCAAAAAGTAAAATGTACACTTTTATGTACACAAAGTTTTGAATCGCAAATTGAAAAAAGAATTTGAAACTTCGGGAATTGTTTTAAAAATTGAGGTTATAATATGTGTTTGTTATACATTTGTCTAATAAAATATGCATGTGTTTTTATTTTTTTTATTATCAGTAACTTTAGTTAGAAAAAACATAAGGTGAGCCATTTTGAAAACTTTTTTATGTTTGTATGCAAAAATTTTTAATTTTAAAAAAATATATATTTTTCGAATTCTATAATTTGAAAGCGTATTTCATCACCTTTCTAAAACAGTTTTTGGTTTTTGAATGTGTTCAGAAATATTCCAAATATTAGCATTTTATTGTAAAGTGAAAATATTTTGACCATCCGAAAAAAAAGCCAAATTTTTGAAGGGTTGAAAATTACGTATTTTTTTCTTTCTTAGGTTCCTCAGGTCAATAATACCCGAGTATGAAAAGGGTTCTCGGGTCAGAAATGCCCGTGTCTTGTAAATAGAAATGTTTCTAAAAATATAATTACACAATTTTTTATAAGAAAAACTCTTTTATAACTTTTGAAGGTTATTCCCATCAACATAATACATCATTGAAGAAGAACATAACAATAATAATCTAAACGAAAATATGAAAGAGAACAAGACACAGAAAACAGAAAAAAGACAATGGTCGCAACTGGGACTCGAACCCAGACCTCTCGTTTAAAAAAAAAAAATTAACAATATTATCTTCTAACTAATTATTTTTCTATGGAAAAATAATAAGTTGAAGATAATGTTGTTAATTCTAAAATTTGAAATATGCGATCGACTATCATGACGGCTTGACAGAAGGGAGCAATAGCGAAATTGGTTAACGCTCACCTCCTGGTTAGACGAGGGGTCTAGGTTCGAGTCCCAGTTGTGACCATTGTCTTTTTTCTGTTTTTTGTGTCTTGTTCTCTTTCATATTTTCGTTTAGATTATTATTGTTGTCTTCTTCTTAAATGATATATAATTACATGCTTATCCTTACACTTTACTTGTGTCCTTATTTTTATTTAATTATATTTTGGTAGAAAGCAGTCACTTTGTGGTTTGACAGATTATTATTTTTTTAATACAGATAAATATACATGTGAACTGTAGTGGAGCCAGAAGAGTTTCTTATGCTAATACGGTTTGGAGATAGAGTTTTAATTTACCTTAAACTAAATTTAAGCTTAGGAAGGGGAGAGGTGGGGGAGGGGAGGGAGAATATAGGATAAGGATATGAGATGCTCTCGATACCTTCCACACCCCCGTATCAATCCAATATCGCACGCGTTACTTCTATTCGATACTTCTGACGGTTGAAATTAAAAATGTCTACGCTGTGAAACGATGAAAGATTAATTGAAATAAAACAATAACTTTGTTTGTAACCACGATTATTAATTTAGTTTTTTAAAACCGCTTAGCACCAGCATCTTCAGAATGAACAAAAATATACATTGTATGAGCTTATATATACATACAGAAGAAGTCAAAACATAATAATACAAAAGAACAGTGAGACAGTGAAATTAACATTTTACATAGTGATAGAGAGAAAGAGACGGGTGATATCTAATGAATTATCAGATTATGTCTACAGGGACAAAACGTCACATGAGCAGGTGATTAAGGAATAAAGTGATTAACTCTCGACCCGTTGCGTGGGGTCTTTAAAAGTCCATGTTTCACACAAATGCTAATTATGTACATTTAAATGTTCCCAATGATTCCTTACTTTAGGGAGTTTCCTAAAAGGGACTATACTTGATGCTAGGGCCGCCAACATTTAGTCTGTGCATGTGCGATGTGAGATACAGACTTGTGTTTCAGCGTGAGGCTCAAAAAAATCAACAAGATACCATTAAAAATCAAGTTTATATGTTTTTTCATGGTATTTTGTTGATTTTTTATTGTAATAATAATAAGTCTGTATCAATCTCAATAGATTTTTTTTAAATTTTACTATCAAAAAAGTATGATTCAAAATTATAAAAAATGTTCCTTGTTGATTTTTAATCTTTTGCATTGAAAACAAATATCTAATTTTTAATTTTTTTTTTTTCAATGCAGTCATTATCACCTGACTGTAATCAGTTAAAATAACACATAAAATGTATGCGTTAACAACAATTTGATCATGTTTATTTTTGGGGTCCCAAGCGACCCCGCGCAACACCTCGCATTATAAAAAAGGCGCGACGGGCGGAGTGTTAAGGGTTTTTACTAGTTTATGGGAAATATCCCTAATATCGGGCTATTGGACACATTTCGCTTGCTGAGGATTGGTTTGTACCATGTCCACAAAATGCCGCAATTCTATTGGCCAGAATGGATATAGTGCACTCCAATCCTTATTTTTGTAATTACTGTGGAGATAGAACAAAAAGTGATGTTCAAAATGTAATTTCCCCGTGAAAATTTGTTCTTTTTCTGTGAGGGCATGGTAGATAAAAATATAACTAATATTACTGCATTAACAGTTTAAACAAAAAAAAATACAAAAATGGACATAGTACAAACCAATTCTGAGCAAACGATATATCTGATTATTAAGGATTTGGGTTTTTTTTTACCAGCTTTCTTTATTTGGAGTGCTTCTAAATTATTTAGTCTGCTACCATGACCATTTCTGTGTAAAATCTTAGCACCGGTGCTTCAACTGAAGGTATGATCTTTATCAATCTTATGATTGGCGAATTCCGAAAATCCATTATTACTTAAGCATCTAAGATGCTCTTTGATTCTAATATTTATATAGGGCGTCGTTTTACCTATATAAGATGCTGAACAATCACTACAATCTAATTTATAAATTCCTGAATTACTTAGTTTTTCGTCTTTATCTTTTGAATTGACTAAAAATTTTCTTAAATTATTATTTGTATGAAATTAATTCAGAAGTAAGATTTTTGACACTGCAGGAAGCTAAATGATTAAATGAATAAAATACGACGCCATTGGTAACTAAGATCATTAATAATGTTTATATTATTAGAATAAGCAAATAAGAAATTTTTTATGGCTATTTATTTTTGTTTAAAATTGTATCCATGAGATCGGAATTGTAACCATTATTCAATGCGATTTTTAAAAATTATTTTTAGTTCATTGGAGAAATTAGTATTGGATAACGGTATCGAGACCAAACGATGGATCATTGAATAAAACCCGGAGTGTTAATGTGAAACGGGATGATTGGATGTGTTATGTTTAACAACGTCGGTGTAGGTGGGTTTACGATAATAAGACCAGTTGTATCGTGTTGTGATGCTTCATGCTTATAATAAATTTTTACAATATTTTCTCAGCAAACCGTTAAACATTTAATTACAAGTTTGTCAGCAAATAGTTGACGCCTTAAATAAAGAGAGGTATCAGAGCATTCTACTTGAAGGGAATTGATGGGTGACGACTGCATCGCTCCAGTTATTATTCGCAATGATTTAGATTGAATTTTGTCTAATTTACTGAGTGCATTTTTGGATGTAGTACTAAAAAGTGGGCAGGCAGTGTCGAGTGGCTTCGAATAAGTGCATTTTAAAGCAACTAAATGCAAGTAGGGTGTGCACCCCACCAAACACCAGTCAATGATGTGATGATAATTAAATTTGTTTCAAATTTAGTACCTTACTATATTATGAATATATTTTTAGTAGCTTTCTTTAAACAAAGTTCCTAAAAATGTAAACTGTAGAAAAGGATAAAAAATTTAAGGGAGAACATAACAGGTAATAAATATTACAATATTTTCTCAGTAAACTGTTAAGACTTTTCGTCCGTTACAAGGTGGTTCAAAAGACAATTATAAATTTTGATTAATTGTTTGAATAATATATTTTAATAAATGCTGAGTTCTATTATTGTGTGAAAAACTAAAAACTTTTGCTGCTGTTTTGGTTGAATTGAGAGAAATCAAATTAATAAGGACAAAATTATACTGAACATACTCAAAATGTGATCCCTAAAGCGTATTTGTGTAAAAATGAATGCATTGCTGGAATTAGTATCATGAAAAAGATAACGAAGGGGTTGCTTGAATATATTGGGCACACGAAGTGTCAGCAGATTGTATGACGTGCAAGTGAATGGAAGGAGAAGTCGTGGACTGCCCAGAAAGACAAAGTGAATACTTTTTAATAGTTGTAGCAATGAAAGAATATATGAGACGATGAACGAATGTGGAAGAAGCAAGGACTGTGTACCAAGACACAGTTGCATAGCGATCCATCCTCTCTGCCCACCCCTGAGGAGAAAGCAAGGGTGGTTAATTAGTTCATATTGTAGATATTAGTCTGTAGTCTTATTATATGTTATATAATTTTTCAAACAAAAGATTGGCAAAGGTAAATTCTAATGTATGTTTTATTATTTTGTTTGTTACAGAGTTGACAAAGTTGTGAGGATTTGGAAGTTTATATTGCGGCAGCCGATAATGACAAATCTGTTGTTTGTTTAAACGATATTGATTTTGGTAAGTTTTTTGCTTTATCTATATATTTAATAATAATAATTTATTTTGAATAATGTCTTATTGTCTTCATTTCTTAGTAACATTAGGGATAATGATATCCTCACTGGGATCTCCCGTGCTGAGGATTTCATTTACATATTATAATTTAATTATAAGAAATTAATATGAATTAGACATAACATATATCATGTAGTATTTTTGTTTTTAAATAATCATAAAGTAAATAAGATAGTGTTTTTTTTTATAATTCAGTTTACTAGATTTGGTTTTAGTCTGTATTTGATATCAGTATATTTTCTATTTCTGATCTCCCTATATTTAGTATCCAGCTTTTTCCTTAAAGATAATCACACGTTTGAGAGACATAATGAAGTTTATAAGTGAATATTTCACATATTATCATACTTACACAGTTTGAAGATAGTTGAATAATTAGTTTTGGGTTTTGTACTTTAAATAAAACCAAAATAATTATAAAAAAATGTATTAAGGTTAAAAGTCACTTACGTCATAATCAACGCATTCACAGACGGCGCCAATCAAATCATTTTAGGTTTTTAATACTTTTTTCACGTTACGCTTTAAAATATTAAGGTAAATTAATTGTTTGCGTCCGTACATATTAATTATGTATGTACATAAATAGTTTTGTCCATAAATAAATCCAAATCTTTCAAGAAAGGCTGAAAAATTCAATTTTGTATCGGTGACTCAATCCAATATTGTATTTTTCAGCCTTTCTTGAAAGATTTGGGTTTGTTTAAGGACAAAAGTATTTATTTATATTCATTTTAAATATGTACGGGTGCAAACAATTAATTTACCTATTTGTAAAAAGCACTAACTTTGTGGCTCGCCATAATTTACAATAAAAAACACGTAAATTTGTTTAAGACCACTTTTATTTTAAAACTCTCAGATTTCAGTTTCAGAAGCACCCTTCCTTCGTAAGGAGAATATTATAACTAAACATGTATTTTTTTTAAACTCATGTATTTTTTCTCGGAAGATTTTTCAATGTGGATGAGTGTTTCAGGCTGATAATTATTGCTTATAATAATTGTTACCCTTTGTGCTATGCATAAAAATCTTGTCAACGTTAGTTTAACAATTAATATTTGACAAGTTTAAGTATTCCCCAATAAATGAAGACATAATTTGTCTCGACGCCACCTAGCGACGGATTTAACACTTACAGTGTCTCTCTAGCAAAAATAAAGTTGGTTGTTTTCAGGTGGAAAAAATATAATAAGCAGTAATTGTTGAATGAAACACTAGTATACATATATTGAATTATTTGGTGGGTATAAGATAAGCCGCCATAGCTCAATTGGGAGAGCAGCTGAAGGGCAATCAGAAGGGCACAGGTTCAAGTCCCGTTGGCGTCATGTATTTTTTCTCGGAAGATTTTTCAATGTGGATGAGTGTTTCAGGCTGATAATTATTGCTTATAATAATTGTTACCTTTTGTGCTATGCATAAAAATCTTGTCTTAAATGTTAGTTTAACAATTAAAAATAATAATCATTAAGATGATGTATTTGAAAATGTATTTTGAAGCCATAAGTATTTGAAATACAAATTACAAAATACCCCAGCAGCAGGTAATTGAAATACCAATTACAAAATACATTTTTAGGGAAGTAATTGAAATACAAATACAAAATACGTATTTGTATTTCAAATACGTATTTCAATTACAAGTATTTCAAATACATTTAAAAAATTTAAGTATAACGACTGATTAGCATTTAAACCTTCAAAGGTAATAAAAAAATACCATTTAGTCATTAAATGAAACATTATTTTTCATTTAAAAAACCACTTAAGGTTAAACGTCACATACGTTATAATTAGGGAATGCAAATCTCGTGAGATTGGGGCCCAGGCGAGATCCCGCGAGTTTATGAATAACAATACTGCGAGATCTCGCCAATTTCGAGATCTCGCGAGATTGGCAGTTTTGTGTGTTTTTTACGCATTTTTTGTGACTTTTATGCATCAAACATTGTTTGACGTATTTGTCTATAATTTTTTAATAAACTTCGAAGTAGTAAACTTTAACGTACGTATCTATCAAACAACAAATAAAAAACAACCAGTCTTCGCTTCTAATATCAAACAAAAATATTTTAGTAATAAAACAGTTCTTTTATAACAAACAAAACAACGAGAAGTAAAAAAAAAATGAAACTTATTATCTAAGTTGAGTTGCCTATTAAACTGAGATATTATTATCAATTAAATAAAACTATATCTACTCAGTAGATCCATTAGATGTTACAGATTAATTAACAAAATATACCAATTAGTCAGATTATTAGAAATTACAGCCTCACGTGCACCGAATGAAGCCGACAGATCGCAACTCCGTCCGTGTCAGTCCGCTCCTCGAATAAGACGTTTTTATGCTCGAGTGCAATCTCGTTAAACTCGCGAGATCTCGCCCTTTTTTCGTCCGAGATCAATCTCGCTAAAAAAGGCCGAGATCTCGCGAGAACGAGATCTCGCGAAAACGAGATTGCATTCCCTAGTTATAATCTACGCATTCACAGATGGCGCCAATTAAATTATTTTAGGTTTTTAATACTTTTTGCACGTTACCCTTTAAAATATTAAGGTTAATTAATTTACAATAAAAAAACCATAAATTTGTTTGACCACTTTTATTTTAAGACACTCTACCGGTTTCAGAAGCACCCTTCCTTCATCAGGAGAATATTATAACCCGTTTAATCACAGGAGACCCAAGTTGTCCCAAAACATCATATGCCGTTATAATAACAGGAGACCCAGATTGTCCCAGAGCGAACGTGCATTATTAAAAGTTAGATATCTCTCTTCCTGTAATGCAAATATTTGTGATTTCTTTTATTTTAGAAACGGAAAGAAATAATGCTTCTCATTGTCTTAGAATTATATGAGCTAGGTTGTTCAGATATTTTACAAACCTGATCAAAAGTGACGGTTTAATTTTGCGCCTATTTGTGACGTAACCCAGATTTAATTTTAAAATAAAATTGTATGAAAGTGATAAAAAGTGAGGTGACAGTTTTATTACAAATTTTGTTTAAAAAGGGAATCTAAATTTAAAATTTGAAGTTTATTCTATTTTAATTACTTTAATTCAAATATTCGCAGGTGTGCATTTTTTAGCCAATTTACATTTCCAATATTAAAATTTTAATATTTAGAAACAAAAATGTTGAATTCTAATAAACATATCGGAAAGATTATTTTATTTCAATTTTTGAACAATTTTTATTTTTGCAAAAGCATTAAAAAAAACCCAATAAATAGGAACATTTAAAATGCATGGGAAGAACCAGGAATTTTGCGCGCAAACCTTGACAGGCAAAAGTTGACAGAAAATTATTTTAATATTATTCAAAAGGATAACTAAACGTTTAGTTTAGTTATAATATTCTCTAAACGTTTAATTTAGTTTAGTTATAATCATAGACATCCAAATTTTATAGACCAGAAGTTACAGATGAGGGGTAAAACCAAACTATGGAGGGTGAAGAGGGGAAGATGACTGTGATTTGTTAAAAAATCAATCTGACAGTATATAGGCATCTCGCATTATAATATCACCATTTAGTTCTTTAAAGCAAAACTGCTTTTTAATGAATAGACCTTTTTACATGGGAGCGCGAATTGCCCGCCACGTTATTATCATATTTGCGTAGTCGAAATCGGCAAAAGAAAGTTCGCCCTTTTTCACACGGGAATATTTTGTTGCCGTGTTTAGTTGAGACACTTTTACAAATGTTTCATAATTTACTTACCCCTGTAACTCACTGGAGAAACGCCCACATTCGCTACGTTCACATATATTAGGGCATAATGTATAGCACAAGCTCTCACTTTTGTTCGTAAAATGTGTGATGTGACCAGCGCACTCCTCAGGACAAGAATGATGACGTCACATTTTTTAGATTCAAGCGACGCTCTCGTAAGCCCGGCTGGCTCCAAGGCGGAGCTATAGCCGGCTCCATGGGGAGGGGGAAATAATACGTTTTTATCACTTAGGGCAGGTCCAGATATATTCGTATGTCCATGGTTATAATATTAAATGTTTAGTTTAGTTATAATATTCTCCTTTGGCGTCTTGTATTTTTTGTCGGAAGATTTTTCAATGTGGATGAGTGTTTCAGGCTGATAATTTTTGCTTGTAATAATTGTGACCTTAATGATAATGAAAAATAAACACACATAGATAATACATTAACTAAAAACGCTAGAATCCTGTACTATTGTCTTTGGTATAGCACTCTTACTAATGATTATTTGTAGTTTTCTTAGGGGGCATGCATTAATTACGTGAGCTCAAAAAGGGGGGTAGGGTCCAGCAAAATCTCACGTTACTTGAAAAGAATAAACAAAGTGGCCTAAATTTATCTCGTCACCAAGGGGCGGGGGGGTCTAGTTTGGAAGAAAAATTGCTCACGTAATTAATGTATGCCCCTTATCATTGCTTAATGTACTGTACATTTTTTTTACATCATGCTAGTTATTATTACTGTCCTGTGCTACAATAGCACTGTTATTGTACATTTTATATGATATTATTATTGTCATTGCTTTGTATTGTACATTTTTGTATCATAGTATTAGATTAGCACTATAGGAATAATTTGACTGAATACTAGATTATTTTTAAGTTAATTACTGTAATTAGAGCGCACTTGAAGTGAAATAACAAAACTGCACTTTACAAATGTCATCCATTTATATATAAAAATGAATCCTTGTTTCCCTTGGTCACGCCTACTTCAGAACCTATTTCATTTATTTTTTTTAAGTTTTCTAATACTTTGTAGAAGGTTCTTACGGAAAGAAAAATTAAGAAAATTACGCAGAAAATTGATAATTTCAGAAAACTTAATGACTATTTTAACTTCGCACGTTTGACGGTTCGCGCGTTTGATGAAATTGAATTTAGCAGGCAGCTGTTTTTTTTTGTAACAAAAGAACTGTCTATGGATTTTTTAAATTATAGATATTTTAAATAGGTAACTATGTTAGGTACCAGATTTGATTGATTGAAAAATGAATATTTTGTAATATGTGAAAAATGAAAATTTGAATAAAAAAATTGTAATAGCTGTCACGTGAGTTATTTGAAAACTGAATGTACTGGGACTAAATATATGGAACGAGGGAGGGGGGTTGGTGGGATGGGGGAGCGGGAGAAGGAGAGGGGAGAGGATAGGCAATCCCAATCGTTATAAGGGGAAAGGGATGCGTTAGGATAACGGGGACGCACGGGAAAGGACATGCAGGGAGAAACAATTTATTTCTTTGAATATAGCTAGTGTTATTATAATCTTACACCTAAGTCCTATACCACAAAACTTTACAAGTGGAGCGGAGACGAGATGTGTCTCCTGAGCAATATGATTGGTCAATTTTAGCACGTCTCTGTTTCACTCTCCTCAGCTTTGCTTCTATGGAAACGCACCCTAAGATTTATTGCAATCAAAGGTTTTACCAAAACCAAATGTATTTTGTTTGTAATTTGTATTTTGTATTTGAAATTAACAAATGGTCAAAATACTGTACAATACAACAATAATACGTCATCTTGTAAACAACCTCAAATAATTGCTCTTGACAAAATTTCTGAATTCTAAGTTTTAAAAGTAACGGAAAACATTAAAAAAGTGCACAAACTAACAGATCATTGTGCTACTACATAGTACTCTAATTTATACCAGTGATCTAACACATATAAAGTTTTAATACCTGAAACAAAAAAAAAACAGTGCTCTGACTAAATTAATGAATTCTAAGTATTAAAAGTAACTGAAAACATTAGAAAAGTGCATAAACTAACACAGATTATTGTGTTACTACTTTATACCTGTGATTTAACACATCAAAAGTTTAAATACCTGAAACAGTGTTGTGACTCCACATATAAACATTGTAAATTATACTCTAAAAATGAACTGCGAAGGCTGCCTCAACTTGATCTCGAATAATGACTTTGCACTCACCTGTGCCATCTGCAATACCGTTTTTCATAATACCTGTGTCAACATCACCGATACAAATTTCAAAAGAATGGCGGTTAAAAATAAATCAACTTGGAACTGTCCGAAATGCAAAAGCCGATCGAGCTCACCGTCCTCGAAGTCCGGTTCAGAAACTGATGTCTTATTCGAACGAATCACTAAACATTTTGACAGCAAAATTACTGAAATGAAAAAAATGTTTGAAGAAGAAATAAGAGACTTAAAGAAAAGCAGCGAATTCATCTGTAACCAGTATGAAGACCTTGTGTCGAGCTTCAAACAAATGCAGGATCTGCATAAAGAAACCAAGTTTTTACGTGAGGTGAATGATAAAAATATCATTAGAATTTCTAGCCTTGAGTGTAGATTCGCAGAACTCGAGCAAGAGAAGTTATCTAACAGTGTGGAGATGCCGGAGTGGAGCTGCAGCCGGGCGAACAACCTACGGAAGCTGTACTACGGGTAGCCAGCTCGCTGGGCTTGCCCCTGCTACAACAGGACATTCGTATGGTGACCAGGACCCAAGACCGCAGACGCAACACCCCGGACAAACTACATATCTCTTTTCACAACCCTAAAACTAGGGATTCGATTCTCTCAGTAAAAAGTGCGGCCAAAACACTTAACTTGAGTTCGCCGATTTACATCAGTGAAGTGCTTTCACCTTACTTTAAGGAACTATTGTGGAAAACCAAACAAACTGCCAAAGAAACTCTTTTCCAATTCGTGTGGTTTAAAGCGAGCAGACTACTGTACGTAAAGGACCCGGGGAAAAAACCATCCAGATAAAACACGAAAGTGATCTTAAAAAAATGGGGACTCATCCATAAATCATTAACCATCAAATTTACATTTTCTAATTTCTGATCTACTGAAAATGAATCTTAATAACTTGCACCGCCATTACACTACTGCAGATACAATCCTCTCTAGCCCACCTTCACTAACTATACTAAATCAAAACATACGTTCTCTCAACAAAAATTACGATGAACTCGACATCCTAACCAACACTTTTACTACAGATTTTATTATTTATGCATTAAACCGCTTACTCGTTAATACGGAAAACTTTTTATCCAAACAGTTATATTTAGCTTTATTATTACGAAAAGTGAGTATTTATGTCGGGGGAGACAAAAAAACATGCAAAAAATATGCATTTAACATTTTAATTTTGTTAAAATTAATTCACTCGCACGGTAACGCCATGTTCATTCATAATTTTTATTTTAACATTTCATCAATGCTGCCAATCATAGAAAAATATTTTTTGTGTAAAACAAAGTGAATGCATCATTGACAAGTATTTGTAACAGTAGAACATGGAAATAAATGTATTAAAATAATTACACAAACCCGCTAGACAAACCCTGCATAGCCAAACAAACCATTCAAAACCTGGGATGTTTTTTAAAAGTATGATGAAAAGCGAGTTTATTTTAGAGAATTTATTTTATAAGATTGGTACTTCCGACAAATGTCATATTTGATTGTCTATTAGCTAAATTAGCTAAAGGAACATTCCGTATTATCCGTGCATCAAACTTCGACAACACAAACGTTCCGTATTATCCGTGAGGTGGACTAACTGCATATTTACCCAGATTTTAATATCACTATTCTTACAGAATGTTGGATTACATACGCCTTCACCCAGAAACACAAACAAAATTACACCCAGTACCACACATCGAATAATAAAAAACAAAACGACGGTGTTGTGGTCTATCTTCATAACAACCTTAGTAGCTTAGTTTCTGAAATTTTCATTGATAACTCAAACTGTTTACAAATAATCGTCAACCAAGAAACATGTATACTTGCACTATACAGATCACCATCCACCCATGATATCGCACCATTCATATCTTCCCTTAATAGTCATCTTAATAAGCTAAATTCCTTTAAAAATATCATATTAGCCGGTGACCCTTCGACCAAGTATATCTAGACAGGGCGTGTGGGTCTTAAAAATGACACCGAAACCAAAAATATTGGTTTATGAAAACATTTATCAAAAAGAAAGTCCATTATCTGACAGTCAAAAGATTGCAAGAAGCATTGGTTTGTACCTTTAGTTGGTCGTGGAGCTAATTTGTTTTCCAGCAAGTTCCCGGCAACGGAATTACTAGCTTTGTGAAGATCATTTTTAAAACACAAATTTCAGGCAGTTAGAAATATTTTAGGTATGGGCTATCACGGACTTTATTATTAACAATTTAACCAGTTATATGAATATCTAAAAAAATATGTACATAACATATGAATTCGAGGCAGCGTATCAAGAAAAGTAACAATTGATAAAAAATGTTTAATTTCTTCCTAGTAAAACACTACGTCACGCAAGAGATGCAAGGAATTCGATGGTAGTATTATGAAATTACTCGTAGGTGGTGTCACTTTGGGATTGGAATTGGGTATGGGAGGGCTTATCTATAGTTAATATATCGATGCGGTGACCTTAAGGGTATTCTCAAAATATATTTAGAAACTTCACACTGATAGATGGCGTTAATTTCAATATTATCGAATAAAACGCTTTCTACACGTTATGCTTTTTAATATTGGGATGAATTATTGGTTTGCGGCCGTACATAAGATATAGCAATCTGTTTAAATAGTTTTTTATACCTATAACTTTATAATATTAAAAAACGGCTGAAAAACACACAGTTTTACTACAATATTAACACGTAAAAAATACATTTGCTACAACCCCGCGTGCGATCATACAGAATTTTTTTTACCCAACCGAAACATACTTGCGATAAACAGTGCATTTCGTAAATTTAACGCCAAAACGTACTAGTTCAAAAGAGACGGAAGACTAGAGTTTGTTGAATTTAGTAAATTAAATCAACACCCGGAGAGATAGAATAATTTATAAAAAGGGTCAGCTGAGTTAAAAGAGCATATATTGCGGTTGCTGGCGTTAACTGGATCTTTTTTATAAAGACCGCTTGCAAGACTTACTATTCTGTCAACGATGTTCGGGCTACAGAGTCCGTATTACATGGTTCCAGAAAACTGTATTGTATTTTTTTCCAGTGATTTATATTTTTTCCGTTTCCGGTTTTTAGGTTTCCGTAAATATTATGTGTCGCTGTTGAAAATTTCGCACTCCTTCAACGCCACCTGTAGTTTTAATAGCCCTTTTAAGCGTGTAAAATTAATGAATTTCGACTTAGATACTTATCGCTTCTACAGAAAAACGTCAACAGTGGCTACTTTTTTCTTGTATGGATGTTGTTTCTCCTTCAAAATAATGCACCACCTATTATAATTTTTTTTATGTCTTCCCTTCACGAAAATTCTTCGAGATGTATCAGTAGCATCACTTGCTCAATGAAGAACGTTGTAGTACAAATTATATTTTGAAATAATTTAAAGTGCTTGCCCACTTAAGAGCTATTCCGGTCATTTAAAATTATCGTCGATAGGTATTGAACCAATGTCTTCTGTTCCACTCCGCGCTCCCCTCAGGGGAACGGAGCGAAAGGGACAACTGCATATCGGGCAGAAAATACCTAAATAAAATCGTCAAAATCGATGTTTTGTAATCCCCATTTTTCTTCTCCAAAACTGGATCAATTTTAATTTTTTTTTCACTAACTGTATTAGAAGAAAATATTCTATGTCGGTACGTTTTGCTTTTTTTTTTCAAAATACATTGTTTAGTTTGTATACTGAACGTCTTTTGACGGCGTTTAAACTAGGCAATTTTATTCATTTTTGGAAGGTCCTAACTTCTATAAGAAGTAAATTATCAAAAAAGCAATACGTACCGACACGCTAATGGTCAATATCTATATTATGTAAGCTTGCTCTTTGCTCTAGGGTCAAAATTCAGAGAGATAAAAGGAGAATACGTTTGTATGGAAAAAACGCCGCTGGTATTTCCTCTTAAAGACCTCTAAAAAAAGTGGAGTAATTTTAATCACTTTTAAACATTTAGTTACTATAATAGTGTTCAATGAGATCGCGAAGTCAGTATACGTATAATATAACATAAGACCTGTGCCTGACGCAGCTATAAAAGATGTGGCTTGGCGTATTTCGGCATATCGCTCGCCGTACATTCCCAATGGCGAGCAATATGCTGAAATAGGCCTAGTCACATATTTTATCTGCGCGTGTGGTACCGCTTTAAGTGTTATATTATATGAAATTAAACAACTTAAAATACATATATTTTTTATTTGTGTTTAAGTGATATTAGTTTCACTAAGTATTGGATAAAATCAACATAGTTTTATTGTGATATTACTCTGAATCAGAATAGAACGGTAATAAAAATAATTTTTCGCAAATTAGCGGGATAAAATACGCTTAAATCGCCAGTAACTAACTAACCATCACGCCGTTTCTCCGCAGGGGTAGGCAGAGAGGACGGACCGCCAAACAACTCGGTCTTGGCACACACTCTTTACCTCATTCACATTCATACATCGTCTCATACACACTCTTCTATTATTCTGACTCTTAACATGGCCCGACTAAGTATCTGATTCACTTGATCGTGCCATGTCTTCCTCGGGCGTCCTTTACTTCTTCGACCATTCACATTGCTACTAGCCTCAAATAGCCAATAATCGTTTTTGTGAAAAATCACCTCAATGGCGCTGTACAAATAAATATATAAATTAATTAATATTACTGGCTTACAACAAAGATTTACAATTATAATTAGTGACTTTCATATAAGACTTATAGCTTGTGAATTATATTACTGGCTAACAACCACGATTTACAATTATAACAAGTGACTTACATCTTAGCTCAAATATGATTGCAAATGCTAGTTTTTTTCTAATACCAGGCCTCATTTTGCTGACAACTTTTCAGTTTAATTTCAATAAAAAAACTAAATGCTTTATCGTGTTTAACGGGCTTTTCCCCCAACGACGCAAGCTGTATGTACCCTCGTACGTGTTTGCTTTTTTCTATCTTTGTCAAAAGCGATAAATGAGTGATATCTGTCAAAAGGTTAGGATCTGTTCCTTTATATGTGTGCAGCTAATTTATCACACTAACAAAGTGGTGAGTATTGCTATATCTGAGAAATGGTTTCTCGTCTGCTCAATCCAGGACACATTTACAACTTATATGTAATAAAAATAAGTTTGTATTATGATTTTGCTAATAGGTAATAATAAATTAATAATAATATTTTTATGAGACGATGTAGGAATGTGAATATGACACATTCCTACATCGTAGACGAGTCGGAGACGCCCGAGGAAGACATTTCAATTTGAGTGGCGGGTTAGGCTACCGCCGCCCCGGGAACCATTTATTAAAAAACCAACATCTCCAAAATACGTCACTCCAAGGGGTTCATTATGTTTGATGACTTAGCAGGGGTTCCCAGGAAAGTAAACACAGTAAATAAATAAATTAGATGATAATTAAAGTAGGTACCTAGGAACCTACCTAGCAAATGTTTGTGAAAATAATAAGTATTTCACTCATTCTGGGATTCGTTTCTTCCCAGAGTATTTGTAATTTTTATAAAATGCATGCCTAGTGTTTTAGAATAACGCAAAACTGAGTTTGAGAAAATTGTGTTATTTATTTCTTTTTACAAAAGCTACAATAGGAAAATAATTTCCTCCAGGGCTTATGTCATCTGTGTGGATGGTCTTAAAAGAAAGGAAGGAGAGGATGTTCTGGGAAGGAAAAAGGCATGCGGCTTGGCTAGGTATCTGGGGTCAGTGCAGTGGGTCCAGGAGTGACGGACGTATAAATCCATCCCTCTCACTGCGGAGCAAAGCGATGGGTCAAGAGAAGAGTGCAGGAAGCCTCAAATGGTCTCCCTCAACCAGTCCCTCCCGATCGGATTTATGGAAGGCTAAGCACCTCTAACTACCTGTATCACTGTGTCTTGAGGTATTTTTTCGCAGAAACCAAGTGAATCAATTATATTATTTGAGAACGGTCACTCGAAATAACAGTAGAGAAGACTGACAAATCACGTTATGTGACAGAATGTAGATACCCGCGCAGTTTGATCTACCTATTCATTTTATTGTTTAGTAAATCGCAACAACAAAATAACTAGGCAAGTCTACCTACCTAGTGATAGTTACAGATTTATGAAAGTTCTAAACTATTACAGCGGCCCTTGTTATCATTATGTAGTTAGTTTTGCCACTTTTACTGCGTGTCTCGACCACAAATATTCCCTGCGCACAGAAACAATCATAAAAAATCAGAAAAGAAACTTGACATTTTTTCGACAAATATAATATCAAACTACCACACCATAGGAATGTGCTAAAAGCGTTCACGAGATGTGCATAATCGGGATCGCTCGCACATAAGTTTGTCGCCTTCTAACATGCGGATACCTATTCCCGCGCCCCGCGCCCCGCGCCCCGCACCGGGTGTAGCGGAATTTAGCTACCCGTGTCTAACGTAAATCTGATGAAAAATAATTACTTTTGTTAATGTAATAACTTCGTTATTATAAGTCATATAACAGTGAAATTTTTGTTTGCGTAAATTTCATTATTAGTGTTATTTTTTTGTACTAAAATAAATAACATACTATCTGTAGTTTTCGAATGCGGCTGAAAAACAGATTGTATGAGAATTGTCGCTTCTGTTTCACCTTAATATTAATCTACTCCCTAGGTCACCCACAAAACCATGATTACCTTTTGATGCTGATGCAACATGGTATCTCCAGTACTATTAATACCCCCACTAGGGTAACCAATAACACTGAGTCTTGTATAGCCCACATTATGGTAAAATCAAAACATTATATTAAAAGTATAGTCTACGAATCCTCCATTACGGACCACTACACAACTTTACTAGGCCTGACTACACCAACTCCAAATTTGCCTACTCAACGCTATTTCACAATTTAGAATATTGCCTATGACAACATAAAATCATGTTTAGATAAACAATCGTGGAAGCATTTGAGTAGTATAACGTCAACCGATAAGGCTTGGCACTACTCATTACATACTTACAAACCATCATCACACAAAATACTAAGACATCAACAAAAATTATTCCCCACCGCAAAAAAAAACTAAAAACTTGGATAACCCAAAGCATCTTTAACTGTATTAAAAAAAGAGATAAGTTACACAAACAAGTCAAACTCAACCCTTCTGATACTATTCTCTACTCATTCTACAAAAGATATAGAAATCTATGCACCCAAATTATACGAAAAGCTAAAGAGCTACATTTCAAAAATAAACTGATAGAATCCAATTACGATCCCAAAAGTGTATGGTCAATACTAAAGGAAAGTACTTGAACTCATAATTTCGATGATGATAATATCAAAAATATTGTCATTAACAATGAAGAAATCCTCTTCCACAACAATCCTACACTAGTTTTAAATTACATTAACACTCATTACACAAATATTGGAGGCATTCTGGCAGAAAACATTACAAGTACTGTGGCAGAGAATCTACATTCATCTAACCATCAAGATACTCCTAACTCCAATAAAGATATACAATTTAAACTCCAAACCATCTCATGTGATAAGACGATTAAAATTATACAATCATTAAAGAATAGCTCAGCTGCAGGTACTGACAACATAGATGCTAAAACCATTAAAACTCTAAGTGACCAACTCCTCAATCCACTTACATACCTGATAAATCGTAGCCTAAAAGAAGGTATTTTTCCTAGCTGCTTAAAAAATGGACTAGTAATTCCTATCTATAAGTCAGGACCTAAAAATGACATCAACAACTACAGACCTATCACTCTTCTAAATACTATGTCCAAAATTCTGGAAAAAGCCATCAAAGAACTGCTCTACCACTACCTAGAAACAAACCATCTACTCTCGAAGAACCAGCATGACTTTAGAAAGAACAGAAGTACACAACACGCTTTAACCTCAGTAACAGACTTTATTAACTCTAACCTTGACTCAAAGAAAAAAGTAATTTCAATATATCTAGACTTATGTAAAGCCTTCGATACAATATCTCACAATATACTTTTTAAGAAACTTAATAAACTCGGCATAACTGGAAATGAACTTAACTTACTGAAAAGTTTTATGTCAGAGAGAACTCAACAAGTCATTATCAACAAAGTGAAAAGTGAACCCCTTCCGATCAGTTACGGAGTGCCCCAGGGTAGTGTTCTAGGTCCCATAATGTTTCTTATCTACATCAATGATATCTGTGAACTAATTACAAAAGGCAACATTGTGACATTCGCTG
Source organism: Limnephilus rhombicus (assembly GCA_929108145.2). NCBI lineage: Eukaryota > Metazoa > Arthropoda > Insecta > Trichoptera > Limnephilidae > Limnephilus > Limnephilus rhombicus. The sequence goes on along the minus strand of OV815290.1, from coordinate 12,564,170 downwards.
ATGACACCGTAATACTTTGTCAAGCTGACTCATGGATCAAGGCATTCCTTAAAGCTGAGAAAAGTCTTGCTGTCATCAAACAATGGCTCAATGAAAACAAACTTACTCTAAATACAAAAAAAACTAAATTCATAACACATAGTATAACTCAAAGAGGTCAACCTCCTCCAACCTTCGCTCTGAAAATACACGACTGCTCCCAACCCTTCTCATCGTGCAATTGCGAAATCATACAAAATGTCAAACAAATAAAATATCTAGGCGTGATAATTGACGAAAACCTACGCTGGAATGACCACATTAACTTAATTACATCCAAGCTTAAAAAAATCATGTATCTTTTAAATAATATAAAAAATATCTCCCCACGCACAATACTAAGATCTATCTACTTTGCTCTTTCCCAATCTTTAATCATGTATGGTCTTCTGTCTTGGGGAAGTGCAAGTAATATTTCTCTAGATCCACTAGAAAAGGCACAAAAGGCAACAATCATATTAATACTTCAAGTAGCATATGATACAGACTCTGAAAAAATTTACAAGATGCTCGACGTTTTGTCAATCAGACAACTCTACGCTAAATCGTCTATTCTTCACCTCTTCAAATTCAAACTTCATATCCCTTTACTTTCTCAGTCCTCATTAACAAGCCGGTCTTCAACAAACCAAACACTCAACATCCCGCTAAAGCACACGACCCACGGACAAAGATCCTTTAACTACTATTCTATCAAACTATATAACAGCATGCCACCTTCTTTGAAACAATCTGCTGATTATTCACCAACATATAAACTAAAAAAACAAATCACAGTCTGGATAAAAGCTAAAGGAACACTATTTTTCCAAAACCTATTTACTCCAAACCAAACATACAAATTAACTTCTTAATAACCAATGTACAATAGCCATTAAATAAAATAAATATAAAACTTTCTACTACAACACATTAATACTTGTCACACATAATCATAAATAAACACGTAAACACCTCAGCACAGGTTCTCCTAGTGAGGTGTTCACGAAACATACAATACCTATCCACAGTTTCACCTTCGCAAACCTACCAAACCTACTGAATTTTGTATTTCAAATACACGACTTGAAAGTATTTTGTATATCGTATTTTAAATACATGCGAAAAAGTATTTTGTAATTTGTATTTTAATTACAGCAAAGCATGTATTTTGCCCATTAGGGCCTCGCTAATCCAGATAGGGAAAAACAAGACCCCTTCCGAATTATCGAGGCGTTCGGATTATAGTGTGCAATTTTTTAATAGGAAAAAACACATTTTTAATTTGGGTTTCATTTATTAAAGTAAAAATTTTAAGTCAATTTAGACAAGAATATGAATGTACGTACAAATGTACTTATAAAAAATTCAAACATGTAAGAAATTTGGGCACTTATCATGAAAAAAAAAAAAAAAAAATAAAAGTTAATTGAGAGACGGCAAATGATTGAATATTGACACGTTTTGTCCCGCACGCACCCGTCCGGATTACAGCGTGCATCGAAGTAATGGGGGTTCGGATTAGCGAGGCTCTACTGTATATATATATTGTAATTAAAAAAAAATAGCCAAATTCTCTTACAAATCCACTACAAAATATTAAGTATTTTTTTTAAATGAAAAATAATGTCTAAATCGTATTTTTTACATGTTATGAAAGTTTAAATGCTAATCAGTCGTTATACATAAAAAAAAAACATATATATGTACTTATATTTTGCTAAATTACCTTTTTACGGACAAGTCTGAAAGTTACTCAAAAGGTAATCATACGTCTCTCGGACGTATGGGGTATGTATTTCTGCGTAATTATTGTACTTACCGTAGTGATAGAGCCGCCCCGTGCAAGCTCTACTCGGCAACTGAGCTAACTGAGATAGACAGCGCGCCACGTTGCAAATTTAAAAAAAGACAACATTTCTTGCGTACCGCTTACGTCTCTCAGATGTAGATTATCTCTCTAGGGTTAATAATACTTGAGTACATATATTTATTTAAATTCGTGCTCTACATACTAAAGTTTAGCAACTGATACAAAGAAGGTATGTCCTGACTGCAAGTTAAACTGAAACCAACAAAGGGACAGGCCAGGGTAGAGACCTTTGTAGACTTTGAAAGGAATTTCAGAAAAAATGTGATTTAATTGGGCATCTAATCTTGATGATATTTATAAAGTACATTAAGATGGTGTGATTCATTGCAAAAAATGACAACATATAGAATAAAAAATCTATTTTAAACTGATTGCCGCACAAGTTACCTCTTATCGTAGAATTACCCAATTAGTGCATGCCAAACTTTAAGACCGGCCTGACATTGATCAGAAATCGTCTCAATAGGCGAGCTTAAGGACAGAAAAATGGGTTGTCCCCCCGCCCACGCCTTTCTCTGTCGCATGTATGTTTTTACGTATCTGTCTCTTTCGCTTATGTTCATTGTAAAGACAGTAACTGCGCCAGAATGGATCGAACCATGTTCAGGCCATTCTTAAAGTCATGGCGTGTACTATACAATGTGTATAATAACTTGAATACTTTGGTTCGTGGGGGTGTGATGGCAGATCATTCTGAATTGTCATTAATTAGTGATTTTACTGATGTTTCAGGTGTCTACTCATCCCCGCTCTTCAATACTCCGTGAAGTGTTCCAGACTGCAGCCTGCAGTGTACTGACGATTGCCAACCTCTGATAGGAGAGCTCACCGGAAGAAGAAGCCTTTTAAGATGATTAAGGTTACAGAATTAACTTACAGTAAGAAAGATTTCAATTATATCCTAAGAACTGTCACTCCCATTCAAGATGACACCAAAAAGATGGATTTGGATCCCTTTCCAAGTACAGCAGACTTGGCGATCTTTGCAAAAAAGGCATATTCAAATAAAGATGATGAACTCCGCAGCGGCTTGCCAGAAGGTTGGAAGCTGTTGACCACTGTGGATGGGAGGAGAGGATACTTCGGCTGCGTGTATTTCAACCCCTCACAGCAGCAAATAGTTCTCGCTCACCGTGGAACATCGGGTCTAAAAGCGCTGCACGTGGATAGAAAAGGAGTTTGGAGAAACAAGAAAACGGATTACATGTTTTCAGCCATCACCTTGGGAGATGATATTAAGCGTGCAATCCTCGACCTGAACAAGCAGGACGGTGTTCGTTTCACGCTGTCCATCACGGGACATTCTCTAGGCGGGTGGATATCGCAGGTCACTGCTATAACGCTGAAGCACTTGACGAGGCGGGACAATGGGTTTGTTCGAGTTTCTAACATCGACGAAGGCATCCATGCGCACACGGTCGTATTTGACAGCCCAGGGGTGGAAGACATGGCTATAAAAATTCAGCGACATTATGGAAGGTACGATTCCCCGTATTCTGTATTTCGTAGTTTGGACATTTCCAACTTTTCCATGGCAGTCAACCTAGTGAATGCCACTGGATTTCATATTGGTGCTATGTACCAGATTTCATCCAACCTAGTTTGTACGTCTGGTTATAAGCATTTTTTATCTAACGTGACCACCCATAGCATGAAAAACTTTACCAAAGCCTTTGAAGTGGGCAGCGTGAAACTGTTCCAAGTTAAAGACTGGCCACAAGGATGGGGGGAACGCAAACAGATGCACAAATTGGAGAAGACCCAGGGGACTTATTACCCAGAGACTAAAACAAGGCCGTCTGTGCATTACAAAATAGGAGAAGAAGACCTGGGAACGAGTGTTGGGTTGCACCGTTTCACAGAAGTTGAGCTGAATTTAGTGGAATTGATAAGAATGATGAGACGAAACGAAATCCGAGAGAATAAATTAGAAACCTCCTTTGGTGCTAAATCCTTCCAAGACTTGTTTCCCAACTTTACGATCAACAGAAAGGAGAAAACTGTCACTTTGGTTGATGAGTCAAATTTAAAGAAGTTCGTTAATAATATCAAGAATGTGGTGCGATGGTTTTCTGGCGAGTTGCAAGAAGTGATGGAGAAGCAGAAAGAGCTCACATTACCGAGTTTCCTATTGGATGTATTCAGCCAGGAGTGCCTGAACTCCATACCGGACCTGCCAGACTGTGAGGACTCCCTCGGGCTGTGTGAGTTTACCAACAACAAGAACACCGCCCGCGTACTGTATGTTCAGGCAGCCGACTGCAGCCTGGAGATGGCCAGGATCTGCAGCATTCTTTGCAACGCTTACCCAGACATAGATGAGTGCATATTTTTGAATGTGGAAAGCTTGCTGAAGCTGAGCAAATATCTTACAACTAAAGGTTTGCCTTTGAACAATAATTGTAATTTGTTTGTTTTTAATATTGGCTCCACCACTGAAATAGCACAGGTTCAAGAAGTCTTAAAAAATGTATTTTCTAAATTTAACGAGTATAGTAAAAGGAAAGCCGTGATCGTTTCCCAGAAAAATTCAGTCTTGTTTAATTTTGTTAAATCTTTTGAGCCAGAATTGGCCATCCGTTGCTTGCCTCCTTCGGCGCAAGAGTGCTTGGAATTCACATTCAATGATCTGAAAGATACGTCTAGGCAGGAGCTCCTCTCTAAAAACTTTATATTTCTCGGTGAACAGCCAATGAGTTTGAATGCATTACTGGGAGAGAATTGCCAGTATTCGGTCTCTTTAGATGATGTGTTGAAACCTTTGCTAAAAGACGTGTTAATGGACATAAATTTTAATTTAAATATTCATTACAATCTGTTGAAGTTTGATCAATTAGATGTGATGTTTTCAAAAATAAATAGGGAAGTTAATATGTCTAGTTTGACCAAACTACTTGAGGAGACATGTTCTCTGGTTGCGAGCAGCGACGTCCGGCAACTGCTGGAGCCTCTGCTGCAGGAAGTGCCGGGAGCGGCAGAAAAGGTGCTTTACATGTCTGGAAGTAGCGAGGAAGACTTTCACCAAGCCTGCCTCGAAAACTCATTCATTCACGTTGCTCACTGGTTGGCTGCGACAGACGGTCACTTTTATTTAAAAGAAGTATATAACCGTTCATTTTATTTGCCCAGACAATTCCGCCACAAATCACTTGTCGATCTTAAGAAACTTGCACAAAAAAAAAATGACGACGATCTGTTTGTATTTGTGGGTGTTACCGACAAAGCAACACTAATGCGCTATTTAAATGCTTCTCCTGAGGTTGAAGAGTTATTTTCTACCAACTTAAAGTGTAAAAGTTTTCAAGATTCGACTATGGCAGAGAATGCAGAAGGAATAAATCGATATGTTAATAAACACACTATAGAGGTAGTGAAGGAAGGAGAGGGCCACCTGTTGGTGTGGCGAGACTCGCAGGGGGCACTCGATAGCTTGCTCCCGTGTCTGAGTAGCCGGCTGCTAAGTGAGGAAGAGCTGTGTGCCTGCAAAACTGTCATCATATCCGATCTGCCAGGAATGGGCAAATCGACCACCCTCACCGGCCTGTCCCGTCACATGGTCAACTCCTGGGTATTTAGGATAAATCTGAGAGACCGCCCAGCAGACATCAAGAACTTGCCGGCGCAGATGAGCGTAGAATCGGTGGCACACTTTCTGGCAGACGCCGGTAGTGAACCAGCCACCCTTAGCTTATTGCGGTTCTGCCTGCAGAGCCGAAATTCCCGGCAGATTCATGTCTTACTGGACGGGTTTGATGAGATAAGAGACAAGGAAGCTGTGGAGAAGATACTCGAACTCTGCCACTTTCTAAAAACTGGGACTTCTGCCAAGATCATAGTGACCACGCGGGACAGCCACAAAAATGTTTTGGAACACCGACTTTCTACCGTCGCTACTATATTTAAAAAAATTACCAAAGACATCCAATTGAGCTTCCTCGTGATCTTCTGGTATCACGCAGTGCTGGGGCAAAAAGAGGAGAGGTTGTGGCTGTTTGCCCAGCACCTGTATAAAGCCGCCCACGAGAAGTTAGGCAGAGACATCATCGGGCTGATTGGAATTCCTCTGCATACGAGGATGTTAGCGGAGGTTTTCCTCCTACAAGCCGAAGAGTTCATCAATAATGCGGAACCTCTCCCGGACATCATTGGAATCAATAATATCTACAGTTTGTACAACAAATTTACCAGTGTGAAACGTGACATTTTCCTTAAAGAAAAGATTTCTTTGGCTTCTAATGTGATAGACAGCTTAGGGGATATATTATGTGAAACGCTAACAGTCAATCATTGTGTCTTAGCATTTGAAATACTCGATCCGGAGTTCAAAAAAAAAAATCTCCCAATGGATAAAATATATTTTAATGAAATGAACAGATTTGGACTGACTCAATGGAAGCGTGAAACCCACTGTGACTTCATTCACCGTACCTTTGCCGAATTCTTCTGTTCCCAACTCCTCGTTCTCTGGCTGAGACGAGAAGACTTTCGCTACAAGCATCTACCCATCGAAGAATGGTTCCTGGGCAATCTGCTGATCAACAAAGACTTCAAAGTCGTGAGGAAGTTTACGGACGAACATCTAGCAGAAGTAACATTGGCGGAAGAGTCTAAACAATTATTGTACGATAACATGAGCAAGTGTTGGTCTAAGGATGCTGCAGCATTCTGTGATGAGAATGGTGAAACAGCGTTGCATGTGGCTATTCAGGAAGGAAATACAAATATAATTGACTTGTTACTCGGTGGCTTGGTGAGGGAACAAACCCAAGAGCCTTTCGAATCGTTTCTGCTCGCGCGGGATTATGACGGGAAAACGGCCCTGAAAACTGGTTTAAAAATTCTGTTTCCTAAAAATCGTAAATTTGTTTTTGTGAGCAATTTACCTATTGAAAAAGGGATAAAGCAAATGCTAAACATAACCCATTTTTCTTATGAACTGAAATATAAGCTTCTTTTATACACGGTATTTGAAGATAACATGCTTTCAGTCTGCTCTAAATTTCTGCTCACATGCGCACTCAATGAAAAAGACCAGGAAGATATTCAGAAGGCTCTACACCGCATTGTAGTTCTTCAAAGTGATGTCCTTTCCAAAGTTCCACTTGATTGGCACAGAGAACAAGCAATACCAAAACTCATAAAAAATTTCATTTTAAACGAGCAGAACGACATAGCAGAGCGCAAGTTCTTGCCGCTTGTTAAAATACATGGTAAGACAGCTGTAAACATAGAGGCTCGTGCGGGCAATTACGAGCTGGTAAAACAGTTCATTCAAATAAACCAAGACGTTGTGAACTCGCGAGGCGACTCCAAGATGACCCCATTGTACTGTGCGACGGAGGGAGGCCATATTGAATTGGTAAAATTCCTGCTTCAACAAAGAGACAGGTTAAATGACCGTAATTCGAATGGGCAGACCCCCCTTTCTTGTGCGGCGGAGAATGGGAAGCAGGACATTGTTAAATATCTCCTCAAACATGGAGCAGACTCCAAGCTTTCGGATGTCTACGGCAAGACTCCCCTGCACTACGCCATAGAGGGAGGACATGTGGCAATAGTAAAATATCTTATATCTGAAGGAAAAGTAGATATCAATTGTTTGGATATTAAAGGTAGGACTCCCCTGTTCTACGCCATAGAGGGAAGCCATGTGAAAATAGTACAATATCTTATCTCTGAAGTAAAAGTAGATCTCAATTGTTTGGATAATGAAGGCAAGACTCCCCTGCACTTCGCCGTAGTGGAAGGACATGTGGCAATAGTAAAATATCTTATATCTGAAGGAAAAGTAGATATCAACTGTTTGGATAATGAAGGTGTGACTCCTCTGATCTTCGCCTTAGTGGGTGGTAAATGGCTATTAGCAGAATATCTACTTGATTCTGGAGCAGATCCAAACATTTCAGATTGCAATGACAAGACTTCCCTGATGTATGCTATGAAAAGAATGGCGAACTCCGGCTCGTTCCAAAAACCCTCAAGGCTAGATATAGTGAAAAGACTAATCTCTGTTAGTAAAGATATCACCATGGGTATTAACAAGTCGGATCGTCGTGGAAAGACTCCCCTGTACTACGCTATAGAGGGAGGAGATGAGGAAATAGTAAAATATCTTACCTCTGAAGTAAAAGTAGATATCAACTGTTTGGATAATAAAGGTTGTACTCCTCTGATCTACGCCTTAATGGGTAGTAAATGGCAATTAGCAGAATATCTACTTGATTCTGGAGCAGACACAAACATTTCAGATTGCAATGACAAGACTTCCCTGATGTATGCTGTGGAAAGTAGGTCGAACTCCAGCTGGTTCCAAAAACCCTCATGGCTAGATATAGTGAAAAGACTAATCTCTTTAAGTAAAGATATCACTATTGATATTAACAAGTCGGATCATCATGGAAAGACTCTGCTGCACTACGCCGTAGATGCATTAACAAATGATCTTTCATTTTACTGCTCCGAAAACAGTGATGAATGCAAAGTGGCAAGTTATCTACTGAAAGCTGGAGCAGACCCAAACATTTTGGATCATGATGGCAAGACTCCCCTGGAAAACGTCACAAATGAAGATATATTAAATTATCTAAAGAGCATCAAGACCCAAAGTGGTGACCCCATCACATAAAACACCCTTCTGAGCTGATCTTTCGTCAGTTTTCTAATTCTTCACTTCCCTATATTCATATTATTACATTATACCATTCCACAAGTTTTCTTTACAAAACAATGTTAAGTGAGTACACAACTACACATGCTTAGTAAGTACTTTATTTTTATTTGGAATAAAAAAACTAGATTTTAAGATTTTGCTGTCCGATGATATATTTTTACTATTAAAAAAAAAAAAATCAATCACACGTCGCCACTGATCCCACTCCCATACGTGCTATTTTCTGTGCTGCTACTCTCCTGACTACTCTGTTGCGACCGTGATGGAAAAATATTTTTAACATTTTTAATAAAAAAAAATATATCATCGGACAGCAAATTAATGTCTACATTTTTTATTCCAAATATGTTCAGGAATCACTGATTAAAATCCTTCATATACGTGCTGTTACATCCCATGTGTATGTATATTTTTTTATTTTTTTTTCAAAATTCCAATTTACCACTTCTTAAGAGCCCGCGCAGACAGCTAAGCGTACGCGAGTTTTAACACACAGCACACGGTCAAATATTCTGCGTTCCATTTTCCCAAAAAGCTTGTACGTGAAACATGTATTTTGATAGTTCGTCTTCAGAAGGCGAAGCATTGCTTTTGTTGACTTTGGAAGAGTCTAAAAAGAAAAGAAGACACTGGGAGCATCCGATTAACACTGAGCCAAATGAAAAGGAGAGTTCAGTATTCTTTTTCCTGAATTACTTAAAGATGAAGAACGTTTTTTATTTACTTCCGAATGTCAATAAGTAGCTTTAATGAATTGCATAATAATATATTAAAAAAAAAAAAATAATTATATTATTATAATTATGTAATTATTAAATAATAAATATAATTACATAGTCTGTGTCACTAAGATTATATAAAAACTGCCTCTCCCTTACTTAATCAATTAATTTTTCGGTGTCAGTCATCTTGCGAGCGAGGCGTTCCACGAGTTCTTTGTAATTCTGACAATAGAACGCAAGCGTTCACACTGACCGGCGCGGTCTGACTGCCGCTGTGTCTGCGCGACGCTATAGTGGTCAACTACTTACAAAGAACGCGGAACTGTCTGCGCATGCTCTTAGTGAGTTTTAAAAAATAAAACTGTACCGCGGAAGTGAGTTCTTTAATAATTAAAATATCAGTCCCAGCTGCAACCGTTATCTTTTTCTATTTTTCTGTGTCTTATTCTCTTTCATATCTTCGTTTAGATTATTAGTGTTTTCTTCTTCTTCAATGATGAATTAAAATATATATTTTTAAACACCAAATCACGGAATATGAAAAAACAATTTTTTCTTTCTTAGAAACTAGCACAAGAAAAAATAATTTGCAATTTAGAAGGAAAAAAAAAGGGAGGAGGGGGGGTGTCTAGAGAATTGTCTTGGGTCTTGGGAGTGAAACTCGGTCGGGTGGCACCCGGGGCGCCACCCCCCCCCCCCCCCTCGCTACGCCACTGCTTGTGGTCCCTGTCGAAAATATAAACGTACAAGTGTTCCCGGGTCAGAAAAAGGTTGGGTACCACTGATTGAGAGTCTAGCCTAGTATTAAGGATGTCTGTTCAGTCTAATATTGTTTGTAAATATTCTCCATAACCAAATTAATATACTAATAATCAATCAAACTTTCGACTTATTGGAAGATACGCGACACTTCTCAGTTTGTCTACTATTGGAAGTTAAGAGACGTAACACAAGTTAAATGACAAAATACAAGTGTGCAGTTCACACACGGTAGAAGTGAAATCATCAAAAAACTAAAGTAGACGAGCTTGGGGAGGCTACGACGCACCGCACAAAGAGGAAACCGATTTTACTATCGCATTCTCTCGCAGGCTAAATCCTATAGATGTATTTGTTTGTCTCTTTTTAGTGTCGCTATTTTTCGTTTCATAGAGTTTTAAATTCACTTGTAAAAGTTTAGTTGTGAGAAAGGTGAGTCCATTATAATGTTTAAGCATGTTGCAACAAGTGCAATACATTTCCTTGCCGTATAAAAACTTCTATCCAAGATTTAACCTCTCTGAGGCTAATTTGCTTACTTTTGGGAACAGATCATATAGGTCTCATAGATATCATTGTGTCTCCCTTACTCTCATGGTGAGAAATGTGATCTAAACGGTGTCAGAAAGAGGAAACATCACGCTTTCTATTAAAATCTAGAAATCAACCGCAGAAAAGTTAAAATGTGTTCCATTATGAATCCAAAATTTTCAATTGCAATTTTAGCATTTAATCTTTGTATGTTTATAATACAAAATAATGCCTAATAAAAATATTTGTGCTTTTATTTTTTTTATTATCAGTAATTTTATTTATAAAAAACGTGGGGTGAGCCAATATTAACTGCTTTATGTGTGTATTGAAAATTTTTGCATTTAAAATTATATATTTATTTCTAATAATAACTTTTTAAAATGTATTTCATCAGCTTTCAAAAATTGTTTTTAGTTTACAGATAAATTCAGCAATATTTCACTTATTTGGATTTTATTGCAAAGTGGTAATTTTCTGACCTTTTGAGAGAATATGTACGAGGTCTGAGGGGTTAACATTATCTATTACTTTTGTCGTCGGCATTAGAAAAAAATTGTTAATATTTTGTAAAATTTGTATGTGTTAATTTAATGTTTTAACCATAAATGCATAACTTTATATATTTCAAATTTTCTTTTTTCATAAAAATTACGATTAAAGCAACTTGTAGAACTCCACTTAATTATGTCAGGAGCATTTTTTTTTGTTCATTTAACTAATATTATACTGAACTATGTGTATTATATTGTTTTTAAGTTTATTTTTTTAAACTCAACTTTGTTGAAAAAAAACCATAACAATATATTAATGTTTCTTGTAATGAATATTTTTGATAATTTGATCATCCAATTGATTAGTCAGACATGGATAAAAATCATCCCCTATAGATGTAACTTCTGGGGTACCACAGGGGTCAAAAGTTGGCCCTCTTCTTTTTTTTTAAATTTTCATAAATGACCTTTGTTCGAAATTAAACTGAGGTTATGCTTTTTTCGCCGATGATCTTAGAATTTTCTTAAAATAAAGTCAGTTTCCGATCATCAACTGCTTCAAAATGTCATCGATACACTTAATAACTGGTGTACTGTCAATGATATGTACTTAAATGTTGCACTTTAGACGTCATCTGGCAAAGGAAACCAAGAGAATCATAAATAGGTCAAAATTGGAGCACGACCTGCAGATCAGCAGAAAGCTGGCTGCATGCCGGCATGGCAGCAGGCAATTCTGGTCGCTTGCGAGCTCAATAGGTCGCAATTTCTGCAAATCCAGTCTGCCACCTCTCACCAGACCTGACAGCTCACTAGCAAACACCGCCACCGAAAAGGCTAACTTATTAGGTAAAATGTTTGCAGATAACTCAACCCTCGATGACCAAGGTGCTGTCCCGACGTCGGTTCCTCACTGCGGTTTTTCGTATGAAAAAGCTGAGGATCCGGCATCGGGAAGTACTCCATGTTTTACGAGGGCTTGATGTTAACAAAGCTAGTGGGCCTGACGGAATACCTGCCCTGGTACTGCAGAGGTGCGCTGCAGAAATAGCTCCAATTTTGACGAAGCTTTTTAAACTGTCCCTGAAGACTGGCTCTGTGCCCTCTGGTTGGAAAAAAGCGGTTATCCATCCTATTCCAAAGAAGGGTGACCGCTCCAACCCGGCCAACTACCACCCCATAGCGATCACATCAGTTCTGTCTAAGGTGATGGAACGTGTGATCAACGACAAACTGCTCACATACCTCGAGAAGAACAAAATTATTAATGACCGTCAATACGGATTCCGGCGGAACCGCTCGTGCGGTGATCTTCTCGCGTATGTGACGCATGTTTGGGGGAACATTTGATGGGGAACATGAGCCTGGAACATTTCGGTGAGACCCAAACAGTTGCACTGGATATTTCCAAGGCCTTTGACCGGGTTTGGCACCGAGGACTTGTCAACAAACTGCCTTCTTACGGACTTCCCGCATCCTTGTGTATGTGGATTGCCGACTTTTTGAGGGAGAGGTCGATTCAGACGGTAGCCGATGGTTTCACCTCTTCCTCACACTCGATAAATGCTGGCGTCCCGCAAGGATCGGTTCTGTCTCCGACTTTGTTTTTGTTGCACATCAACGACCTTTTGTCATGTGCACCAATTCACTGTTACGCAGATGACAGTTCATGATAGCACAAGTACACCCCACGGTTGAATTTGGCAGCCGTCTGTGGTCTGGAGCTCCAAAATACCTGAAAAATACCCTCAACTCTGTGCAGATACGGGCGGTCCGTTTGATAGATTTTCCCATATTAACAGACGGATTGCAATCTTTAGAGCACAGGCGTCAGGTGGGAATGCTATCCTTGTTCTACCGGTATTACAATGGAAGATGCTCCGAGGAACTAGCGTCATTGATCCCTTCGGCACCGGTGCATAGTCGGGAAACACGCCAAACGCGTGCCCAACATTTGTACACGATTTTTTGTATTTCTTTGGCATTAACTATGTAACAATTTCTAAGTTTGTTTTAAGTTTGCTCGTTAATGATGCAGACGTATCGAAACCGGTCGCAAAAATTAAAATTAGAGTAACAAATGTACATGGAAAATTAAAACTTTTCAAAACAAAAATTTGTACACGGTTGACATTTGTCACATGAGAACGGGTCGTTTCTTCGACTCGTTCTTGTGTTCAACAGCTCGGCTGTGGAATGATTTGCCGGCCTCTGTGTTTCCTCCTTCCTACAACATGGGTCTCTTCAAGACCAATGTTCATTCCTTCCTCTCCTCAAAAAGACCCTCCACACAGCATCCCAGATGACATAGGCCCTGAGGGAAATTATTTTCCTCAGGGCCTCCTGTGTGGAGTAAATGTAAAAAAAAAAAAATTCGAAATAGAATTATAAAGAATTTTTCCTATGTTGTTAATAATACTATTCTTAAAAAAGTGTCTACACACGACATTAAATGTGTGATTAAAATGATGAGATTTATTCGCAGAATATGTAAACCTTTCAAAGATCAATTCTAACCCTTTACAATTCCTTAATTAGAAGTAAACTTGAATATGGAAGCACTATTTGGAATCCTCATTACTGCAAATATGAAAACATTGTGGAATCAGTTAAAAAAAATGCTAAGACTGTTATCTTTCAAATGTGGATTTAAACATCTTAGGTCATACGACGTGAGACTTGAATACTTCAAAATTAATACATTTAAAATCAGAACGCAATTGACTTATCTAATATCTTTAGTTACATAAAATAATTCATGGCCATCTTGACTTAGCAATATTGATATAAATGTTCCCAATTCCCATTGTTTAGAAGGCCATAAGATGTTTCACGACATAATTTTGAACATCTGGCTGTCACAGTTATTTTGTTTTCGCCTAGGAAAAAATAATCTTTTTTTATTATTTTAACTAATATTTTTATGTTTTCTGGTCAATAAAAGTGTAGTGTGTTGTTCCTTGAGGATTCTTCTCCCCTCTGATCTTCCAGGAGTCACTTTTCGTCGCTGATTTCCAGATATTTATAACCTTTTTTATTTCTGTCACTTTCCATACATTTTTTCTTTTGTAATTTTGTGAACAATGGAGGAGGACCCCCCTGGACACCCTAAAAAGCCCCCAGATCCTCCCCCTGACCTCCCAGATGGTGAAAATGTAGTAATTTCAGACAGTGAATCTGTCATTCTGACTACCACAAAAAAAAGGAAGTTTAGTCCCTCTTCCTCAATAAAACATGACTCTCCTTCTTCTTCTCAGTCTTCACCTGCTCTTCCTCAACCTCCTCCTACAAACTTTTATTCTCCTCATTCCTGTGGCCCGTTCATTGTGTACGCTCAAAAAACTGAGCAAGGTAAAACTATCCACCCTCTTGAATTTGGTAAATTTCTATCAAATAGCAAGAACCTTTCGATTAAGCCTGGAGGTGTAAAAGCTGAGGGTCGCTTCCGAATCTCTGTTGAATTCCTCTCAGGTTCAGCAGCCAACAACTTTATCAAAAACATATTTATTTCATCAAATTCTAAATTCAAGGCGTACATCCCAACTTTCAATGTCACTCGTATGGGCCTCGTCAGAGGTATCTCGACCGATCTGTCCATTCCAGAAATCCTGTCTTCACTTTCAACCCCCCAACATATCGGCAATCCCATAAAAGCCAGGAGGCTAAATTATAAGGACTCTTCTGAGGGCATCGTTTCCTGGAAGCCCTCCCAATCTGTCGTCATCACATTTGAAGGACAATCTCTTCCTTCCCATATTTATTTATTTTTCAACTCCTTACCAGTTGAAATGTATACTTATCCCACCACTCAATGTTACAATTGCTGTCGTTTTGGTCATACCAAAGCTGCATGCAGATCCCCTCCCAGATGTTTCAAATGTGGAGAAAACCACACGGCTGACAAATGTTCTTCTCTCTCTTCACCTAAATGTTTTAACTGCTCAGGTGCTCATTCCGCCATTAACTCTTCTTGTCCGGAACAATCTCGCCAAAAAAATATAAAAATTTCTATGGCCTCTGAGAACTTGTCTTTTCTGCAGGCTTCTAAACTATTCCCGCCTGTCAAAAAATCATTTGCTGAGGTTTTATCCAGTAACTTTTCATCCAACCCACTCGCCTCCTCCTCAACATCTTCTCGTTCAACTAAATTCACATACAAAAACCCTATCTCTAAACCGGCTCCTGGATACGATCAGCAACAACACAACTCACTTCTCTTAAATCCCAATGGTTCACCTCTTTCAAATGCCACAAATGGGTGCGCAAACAATTATAATTCATCCTCAACAAACCATCAAAAGCTTTCTGAACAATTCTCCCAAGATAATTCTTCATTTATTCAAACTCTTATTATGCTTCTAATTGACCTAATTTCTTCTCAAACTAATCTACCGTCCAACGCTGCTTCTATTATTTCCACATTAAAATCATTTATTCAAAATGGCTCTTCAAGATGTCAGAATTCTTCAGTGGAATAGCCGCAGTGCTATTTCTAACAAATCGAACCTTCTTAACCTATTAAATTCAAACCTTGTTTCTGTGGCTGCTATCTCGGAGACATGGTTTACTCCATCCACCCACTTTAATGTGGGAGGGTACTCCTGTCTCCGCGATGATCGCCCGGAAGGTACGGGCGGTGGTGCTGCCCTTTTTATTAAAAAATCCCTTCCGTTTTTCCCAATAAATAATATCAAACCCCCCAATGCTGACTTTCAAATGGTTGCAGCTAAAATAAAGGACACTTCCTTTGTTTCTATCTATCTTCCCCCAACATCGCACTTCAATAAACAAGCGTGGTTGCAAATTGTCCGTCAACTAAGCCCTCCTTTCTTTTTATTGGGTGATTTTAATGCCCATTCCCCCGTCTGGGGTTCTGCTTTCTGTGATCGAGACGGTCGAAGTGTGATGGATTTCCTAGATGAATCCAACCTTTTTCTTTTGAATGACGGATCTCCTACTAGAATCTCTCGCCCCAACACAAACCCCAGTGCAGTGGATCTCTCCATATGCTCTACTAATCTGGCACCTCTCTCCTCGTGGGTGGTGTCCCCCGACCCTTGCTCCAGTGATCATTTCCCGATCACCATCACTTATCAAACTTCTTTCCATTCAGACAAGTCCCATATTTCGACAAAGATTAAAACAAAACTCACCAAATGGGACGAATTTAACTCACATATGGATAAGTTTATACAAAATTTATCCTATACCGATACATTATCTGTCAAAGATGACTACGATAACTTCAAATCAATGCTCGTAACTGCAATCAATAAATCAACTCCTCCCCCTAAAACCAAATCTCTCAAAAAACTCCCTCCGACTCCCTGGTGGGATGAGGAATGTTCCAAAGTAGTGAGAATTCGGAAAGCTAAATCTCTTTCCTATCGTCACAATATGACTATGGAGAACTATCTCATATACAAAAATGCCGAAGCCAATGCCAAAAGGGTATTGAGGTCAAAAAAAAGATCCGGGTGGTACAACTTCTGCAGTTCAGTATCTCCGAACACTCCAATTTCGGAAGTTTGGTCTATGATTCGAAGATTTCGATCCTCCTTCAGTCCAACATCTCCTCGAGCTTCTCATTCTAAATGGATAGACGAGTTCTTGGACAAAATTGCCCCCCCTTCTGTACCTAACTTAGATGAAATAACTCCAATCCTCAACACTCCTATGTCTGATCATTGGCTAGACTCTCCATTCACTTTAATTGAATTAAAAAATTGTTTATCAACAGTCAAGGACTCATCTCCAGGCAGAGATGGTATACCTTATAGCATTATCAAAAATAGTAATGATAATGTTCTAAATCACTTTTTGAGCATCTTAAATAAAATCTTCCAGACTGGCATAATACCTGATGACTGGAGTTCTCAAATAATCATCCCAATTCTAAAATTAAACAAATCACCCAATTCTGGATCCAACTATAGGCCAATTGCTCTTTCATCCACCCTTAGTAAAATTTATGAAAAATTAATTAAAAACCGGTTAGAATTTTTTGTCGAGAGTAATCATCTTCTCTCTCCATCCCAATTTGGATTTAGGAAAAAGAAATCTACACAAGATAACCTTGCCATCATCAGCACTGATATTAATTTATCCATTTCTAACAAAGAAGTATGTCTTGCAGTCTTTATAGACATAGAAGGCGCCTTTGACAATGTTTCCATCCCAATTCTTAAAAAAAAACTTTTAGGCCTTGGCTTACCCCTCATGTTTGTCCAATCTATTATTAATCTTTTTCTCGATAGGAAAATTTTCATTGAGCTACCAGATGTTACTCCTCAGAGTAGGTCAATTTGGAAGGGTTTACCCCAAGGCGATGTATTATCCCCCTTACTGTATAATATATACACACACGATATGCATGTCACCATTCCCCCTCAAGTAAAAGTTGTTGAGTTCGCAGATGACATAGCTTTCTTCTTATCATCCAAAATCATTCCATCCGCTGTCAAATATCTTAATGAAGCCATGGATGCCCTTTGCACATGGCTCACTTTAAATGGTCTTGAACTTTCAGTACAAAAGAGTCAGTGTGTCACCTTCTCAAATCGTCATAATAACCCCCCTGTTCAAATTTTATTTAAAAACTCTCCAATCCCCAATGCTTCCGAAGTTAAATTTTTGGGAGTAACATTTGATAGGAAACTTAAATGGTCTTCCCACATTAATAATATAGTTACTAAATGTGAAAAAAATTTAAATATTATCAGATCATTGACTGGCGTTTGGTGGGGTGCACATCCTATCTGCATTAAGTTGCTCTACAATGCTCTTATTCGAAGCCATCTCGACTATGCCTGCCCACTTTTTAGTACTGCATCCAAAAATGCACTCGGTAAATTAGACAAAATTCAATCTAAGTCATTGCGAATAATAACTGGCGCGATGCAATCGTCGCCCATCAATTCCCTTTAAGTAGAATGTTCTGATCCTCCTCTTTATTTAAGGCGTCAACTATTTGCTGACAAATTTGTTCTTAAATGTTTAAATTCTAAAAGTCATCAGGTTATTCCCAGAGTCTCGTTGTTCAACGACTCAACACATTCACATTCATCTACAATCAGAGCTCGAACTAAACCTCTCCCTTCCATCTGTAAAAATTTTCGCTCTCTCTCAGAGCTTCAAATTATCAAAAATGATCTTCTTCCTTTGTACAAATTAAAATATAGTCACGTCACCCTATCCCCAACGATTTTAGAAGGGATCGGCATCCTTAAAAGTCATTCCAATCTCCCAGCCCGTACTGTCAATAATATGTTCAATGACATTATTTCTTCTAAATGGCCCAACTCTTCTCTTTTATTTACTGATGGCTCCAAATCTCCGGACTCTCCTAACTGTGGTATTGGTATTAACGTTTACCACAATAATTCTAATGAAAGAATATTTTATTCAATTTCAAACCAATTTTCAATATTTTCTGCAGAGTGCATTGCGATTATTGAATCTCTCAAATATGTAATAAAAAATAATTTTGAACATTCTCTTGTTCTCTCTGACTCTCTCAGTTCCCTCCAAAAAATTAAAACCAGTCCTCTTCTTCATCCTGATGATCACTTTGTATGTCTTATTCGAGTATTGATAACCTCCATTCAAAGCTCTGGAAAAACTGTCACTCTGATTTGGATTCCTGGACATGTTGGCATAGTGGGTAACGATATTGCTGATTCCTTGGCAAAACAAGGAGCGTCTAACCCTACCGTTACCCTCGTAAACCATATTCCCCTGTCTGATATTTTTTCCATCATCAAAGATAGATCCCGCAATGTTTGGACAGAGTATTGGAACATTGCTAGTCAATCCAAGGGTGCCCGTTACGCCTCAATACAAAGGACTACCCATCAAAACCGTGGTTTCAAAAATTCCCCCATTTTTCCAAAAAAGAAATTTCCTTACTTATTCGTATGAGAATCGGACATTGTTCCGTTCCTTCTCACCTTTATAAAATTCATGTGCTTGACTCCCCAGATTGTACGTTCTGTGGTCTAGATGTGGGAACTTTAGATCACATATTTTTTGATTGTCCCTCTCTAAATAAATATCCTCTCTTCTATCAAGCGTTATCAAAAATTGCCTCTCCTCCATTCAACATCTCATCTCTTCTAAGTCTGAACTCTACTCCAATCTTCCATAAAATTCTGAAATTTGCACATTTAAATAAAATTAATATATAAATTCACCTTTCCTTTCTCTGTAATTATAAATGATGGCCTAGAACACCCTTGAAGGGTGAAAGCCAGAAATAATTGAAAAAAAAAGATGTTTCACCTGAATACACTTTCCCTATTTTAGCCCTCTGACCCAAATGTGTCGACCATATAATAAGATAGAGTGTGCTGAAGTAGATATTTTTGTTGATAATCTAAACCGCAGATTCAGAAATAATGTTCAGCGATTGCTGAAAAATATGTTGTGCTAATTTTGTTATGTATCATTTGTATATCTAGTTATATCTCTCGTGTCTCTTTTTATTAAGTATTTGACATTTGTATTTTTGAACTTTGTATTTTTATAACTTTCTGTTTGTAATTTTGTTTTTTATTTTTATCGAAGCAGTTTCAAAATTTACCTTTTTTCGTTATTTGTTTTTAGGATGTTATGCCGTGTTGCGCTACCTCCTTCTTGAGCCAGGTAGACACATCTACTGGATCTGCCCTGATGATGGACACTACAACGCTGTCGGAAACGTTGGCTCAAGAAAGAGGTAGCACAACACGGCATAACACCCCAAAAACAAATAACGAAAATACTTTTGGCCGTGAAAATCTTAAATCGTATGTATAATTTGACTGATTGATTTTATGATATTTTAACCTATTTGTCATATTTGTATAATTAACTAAGTTTTTATAACTGAGTGAGTGAGAATATCTGTAAAAAGCCGGTATAAATAAATCTCAAAGTTTTGAGATAATGAGGAAACCAATATTGGAATGTTCCCCATAAATCAAATATTACGTGTCTGTGTTTTACATATTAAATATGCTATGTAATAACACTGGGGGCATAACGGTCAGGTACAATTAGTATGACATTTTAAAATATTATACTAGTGACTCGGAAAAGATCAACATTTTGTTATTTCCTTACAAGTTTTTATGCATGTCTAATAGATGTTGGTGGTGTTTCAGAGTTATGTGAGTATTGTACCAGATAGAGGGTGTACTTTTACATCAACTCAAATTTCGATTTTTCAGAGATATCTGACTAATCAACTGGACAATTCATATATGTACTAGAATTGATTTTGAAGTTTATTTTCTGTAATTTAATTAATAACGTGTTAAAGAAAATGTATAAATTAAGAAAAAAAACTATTTTTTTCTTACATATAGTATTTTGTCATTCATAGTTTTTTGTAACTAAATAAACGTTTTTGTAACAATAGACCTGCTTTTATTTTCAACATCCTCTTGTTTATTTAATTTGTAAAAGTTCGCCATACCTTTTTCCTTTCGAGAACTTCTCCACCCTTTCCTTAAAATATACCCTCCTCTTTGACGACCTCCGTAGTCCAGTGGGTAAGACTCTTGGCTCACATCCGGAGGTCGCGGGTTCGAACCCGGCATGCGCAAATAAATTTTATTTGATTAATTTGTGTTATTTCACAATTAATTCATTTAAAATAATATATAGTATATTTGCGGCATGTTCCAGAGTGGAAGATACTATCAGTATCGCCCTGGTGTAAGACCACCATTCAGAATTGAAACGTTTCTTGAAAATGGCTTTAGCCGTGTTTAGTGACCAGATCTGAATAGCCAGGTACTTCCCAACCTTCCTCTTCCCCACCTCCTTCCCCTCCCCAATACCTTAAGCCTCACAACATACCCCAATTGGGGATGCCATAGTCTCACTGGCTCCAGACGGGAGCAGTTGAGATTCTTGTGCGGTATTCACTGTAAAAAAAAAAAAAAAAAAAAATACCCTCCACACAGCATCCCCAAAGATGACTTATGCCCTGAGGGATATTATTTTAGTCTCCTTTTTCTTTTTTTATATACATATATCTATAAATACTGCACAAGAGTCCCATCAGCTCCCTTCTGGAGGCAGTGAGAGTATGGCATCCCCAATTGGGGTATGTTGTGAATATGAATGTAGTGGGGAGAGGAACGTGGGGAAGTAAGATATGGTCACCAAACACGGCTAAAGCCACTACAAGCAACATTTCAATTCTGAATGGCGGTCTCACACCAGGGCGATGCTGAGAGTATCTTCCACTCTGGAATGTGATACAAATATATATGTACTAACCATAAAATTTATTTACAAATGACGGGTTCGAACCCGCAACCTTTGGATTGGGAGTCGAGAGTCTTACCCCTCGACCACGGAGGCCGTCTCCTGTGAGGAGTTAATGTAAAAATAAAAATGGAAAAAAAAAACAAACTTTGAACAAGGTAAATTTCAAAAAAATTCATTAATCTGAAATATCATCATCTGTATTGGATGGTATAATTGGAATTAGTTACACAGAAAGTGTCCAACCCCAAAAATTAAAAAATCGACGTGTCTACTTTCAAGTGAGTAATACCATTTTGTACTTTAAAATAATTGTAAGGAGAGAGGGGGGAGAGCTGCTCGTATATCTATTTAAAACTTGTTTAGATGGCCTCCGTGGTCGAGGGGTAAGGCTCTCGACTTGCAATACTGGTTCAAATCCCAGCTTGTGCAACTAAATTTTAGATGTTTAATTTGTGTTATTTCACAATTGAATCATTTAAAATAATATATAGTATATTTGCGGCTCATTCCAGAGTGGAAGATACTCTCAGTATCGCCCCGGTGTAAGAACTCAGTTCAGAATTGAAATGTTGCTTGAAATAGCCTTGTTTTGTGAATAGACCTCCACCCTCCTCTACCCCATCTCTTTTCCCTCCCCACTACCTTCAACCTCACAACATACCCCAATGGGGGATATCATCGTCTCACTGGTTACAGATGAGAGCAGCTGGGACTCTTGTGTGGTTTTGACATGATATATAACTACTGGTGCAAAACCCGTGATAAATCACAGGATATTATATTCATTGATGGAATTGTGAAGCCGAAAATATTTACTTATAAAATATTTGCCACAGGATCATTGCCTTTCAATAACAAATATTTTCATTTAAAATACAATTATATATTTTTTTTTGTTACAAAGTTAAGAGAAAATCAGATATTTATCTCTGGAATGAACATAATTAGTAAACTTAGAAAATCACAAAATCAGAAGACGGAAAAATCTATGAGCGCTCAATCCATTATATAGCGCAACGCTCTAGTGCATGGGTCGCAACCTGCGTCTTAGTGCGGCCCGCAAGATTCTCGCCGCAACGCACGTGACGGACGATATCATACACAACGGAGTGAAAGGGAGCGAAGGGGGAGCGATTTGCAAATCAACATGATAGGTTTGCCAAGTGATACCACATTTAAAATGGCTTTTAAAGGAAAAACTTGTTGGATTACTATGGGGGTTTGCCTTCTGAAAACTACAAGGAGTTAAAATGGTTTGCTGAGCAAATAATTACTATGTTTGGTAGTACATACATTTGTGAGCAAGCTTTTTTAACCTTTAACTACTGTCGTGCGGTCTTACAGGCCCCGGCAGGTACTTGACTTGCTAGTTTACCCCTTTCCCCGCGTAACACCGATCCCCACTTTTAAGTAGCTGCAAGTTCAGTACGCACATTGACGTGGGAGCAGAAAGTAGTGTCTTCATGCGCGCATTTGGTGAGTAATTACGATTTGAAATTCCGAAGCGGCCTCTCAGGCCTCACGTCAGTAGTTACGTAAGTTTTTTGTTTTATTTTATTGTTAGAGTAAATTGTTATTTTTACAGATATTGTTAACTATGGATGTACCAGGGACTTCAGGAAGTAAAATAAATAGTTCTGCGACAGATTTACCGCATCCAAAGAGATCTCGGATGTGTGTAAATGAATCCAATCCAAATTTTGTGCAAGTGATTGAGAACTGGATCGCGGATGAAGATTCCAGCGGATCCGAGGTTGACGATGTTGGCGAAGATTTTTGTCCGGAGCACATTGAGCATGATACGGATACTATCACTGATATTTCTGATACCGAAGAAACTCAACCTGAACACCTGGACGCGCCGTCATCGTCAAGCGAAACAAGTGTGCCCTGACTGTGCTTAGAATTTAAGGTGTAGTTCGACTGTGGACATTTTTTTTTTCAGAAGGTGTATGTACCTACTCTATTTTTTTTCTAAAATTTATATTAGTCTTATGTAAGAAATACAATTTTTTGTTATTCTATGAGGAGTTTTTTTTTGTGTTTTGATCATTTATATCTAGTAGTCGGATTTTTCCCCAAAATTCAAGCAAATTTTTATTGTAGTCTTATATTTAAAAAATTTATAAATTTTATTTTCTTTCTATACATAGTTTTTGTTAAAACACTTCATTTAACATCCTAATGCAAAGACAGATATTTAAATCATCATTTTCTTTATAAAACACTGCATAATATACGCGGCCTGTCAGGCCTCACGTCAGTACTAACGTTACAAAAAATGCACGACGCTAGTTAAAGGTTAATTCTGAATTATGGAGAAAACAAACACTGTTCTCGGTTATCGGATTCACATTTAGATGCAATACTACGCGACTCTACTTCAAAAATGCAAGCTAATATAGGAAAACTTGCAAGTCAAATACAACCACAATAATCTCATGGATTTTCTTACCTACAATAAATGTCATAAAAATATAAAATAAGCGTTTTATTTTTAATATTAAATATTGTTTTTTTTTCAATAGCTCCACACAGGCGAGCCTGAGGAAAATAATTTCCTCAGGGCCTATATCATCATAGTGGATGTCGTGTGGAGAGTCTTTTTAAGAACGGGAAGGATAGGAAGTCCTGAGAAGGTAAAAGGTATGAGGGGTGGGTAGGAATCTGGGTGTCAGCGTGTCCAGGAGTGATGGACTTATGAATCAATTTTTCCTACTGCAGTGCAAAGCGATGAGCTGAGAGAGTTTGGCTGGAAAGGTCAAAAGGTCTCCCTCAATTTGTCTCTCTCGATCTGGCCCGCCACGCAGCAGATGGGCAGACGCATCTCATTAACAGCATCCCAGATGTACATACCTAATCCCATGAACAGCATGAACCCGGGCATCCCTGCTAAGTCACCAAATATCAGGTATATTGTAATGACATGTGACCCAAGTGCGGCCCGCACTAATCCCTGCATAAAATATTTGGCCCTTTTACAACAAAAGGTTGCCGACCCACGCTCTAGTGGTTAACACGTTCCCGGACGAGCATGCTATAGCATTCGCATTGGATAGTTTAATTATGTCGCGGATGCTATAGCATTCGAAGTTTATTGAGTTTTTTTGTCAGATATGCTTGAGCAGTTGCTTTATCCCTATAAAATATAGGTAGTCTATTTCTTACTGTCACTGCTGACACAACCACAGATCGCTTACTGTCACATGAGACCTTTTCTGCACACAAAGATAAAACAGTGTTGACCCCTTCCCCTACAGCTCGCCCGGCGTACCCCGTGTGACGGCGTATGCTATAGCATGCGTCAAATGTATTGAGATTCGTCTGCTAGAGCATTCGCGTCGCACTTGATGGTGTTGGTTGGTACGTATCATGACGGAAATGCTAGAGCAATCGCAAAAATCTAATACAAAAAAATAGTGCCAAAGTAGGGTGACTCACTGCCCGTGAACGTGTTAAGAACTCAATTGTTTTTACTTAGTTACAAAATATAAGAACTTACAGCAAAAGAAAACACACTTTGTTAAATCAAAAACGATTTATTCATTTCATATATAAAACTTTAAGAAAGTACAAAAAGCATGAGAAGATTGTATTCCCAAAAAATGGCATTAAAATAAAACAAGTGAAATAACAGCTTAAAAATTTATTTAAAGTCAATCTTAATTTAAACGTTAGTTTAAAACGTTGTTTCACTTGTTAAACACATTCACAGACACTTGCCGTAAAACAGAGGTTCGTAATATGACAGACGCCATCACATTTGTCTTGTGACAGGACACATATGTGTTGTGATCTGACAGTTGATCCGTTGACAATAGGCTCCCCGAAATAATATTTATTATAAATTTATAATTTTTTGTGCATTGTTTTATAATTTCAAAAGTAAAATCGACTTCAAAAATACCCTTAATAATAAGTGCGTATGAATATCAAACAAATTTATATTCAGTGTCATTTTTTGTACTTATGCGCTGGTATACACAATATATAGACAAGTAGATTTTTCCTTGATGCATTTGAATGAAAATATGTTTAATACTTTGTTATTCGTGGTACATCCTCTCTGCACACCGCTTCGGGGTCACTTAGTTATATTTTGTGTAATTAGGTACAACGTATTTAAAAACACCACACTTTATATTCAAATGCAAAAGTTAACCATAAAGTAATTCAAATTTGCACCTTTATGAAACCAAAGTTTCCGACTGCAATTTTATTGCAAAGCAGAAATATTCCGATCTGACAGAATACGCTAGAGGCCTGGGGGGCTAAAAGACACATAATATCATAATATATATGTGTAGTGTCATAGGTACCATCTTCTATAAAACAACATCAACAGACGTTGTGTCTGTGTGTCTGTGAATGCATTAAAAAAAGCAATTTCAAATATTGTAAAGAATATAAAAAGAGTAGGTATAATTTTAATCAGTAAAAAAAAACTGAATAAAAATATGTCAAAATTCTTTGTTTGTTAAAAAATGTCTTAAGTCCAGTTGTTTCTCAGAAATTCAAATATAGCATTGTCATCAAATAGCCAATTAGCGCCATTTTGTTTTTTTTTACGTGTGAATTCTCCCCGTTAAATGCTGATTTTATGTACGTTTTAGCTTTTTATCAAATTGTGATCAGCAGAAGAGGACAAATATCATATAGTTAAGCTGGTCAGCTTATTGCGATTTGATAGAAAGCTGAAACGCACCTAGAAGCTACGTTTAACGGGGACCTTTCAAATGTCAATAAAACAAAATGGCGCTGAATGGTCAATTGATGACTTTGTCACAAGTGAATTTTTGCAAAACTACTGGACTTAAGATTTACAGCTCGGAAATTCAATCCTGAATAAAGAACCCACGTTTAAAAAGTTTAAATTTGTTCATCAAGATATCTGAATTTTAAACACAAATAAAAAATATGTTAGGTTATGTTTTTTTTCTTCATTGTTCTTGGTTTGTTATCTGTTTTTATAATCAATATAATATGTTATAAAAGAAAGTTTATGAAAGTGTGTGTCCCGTTAAAACTCAGAAACGAGTCCCCGTACGATCAAGGGAGTTATATGGTGTGGTAGCTCTCTATTCCCCATCCATGAAGAAGATTCCTTTTTTTACATGAAGGGTGTGCTTTTGAAGATAATATTTTCACCCTCTTTAGTAATTTGATTTGATAAGTTTCACCCTCTAGAAATTTCAAGAACAGTCCAGATCATTTGAGAGTATTCGAGAGCATTCTACAACATATACTATTCTACGGAATAGTCTGAAACGTTTGGGAACATCCCAGATCATTGTGGAACATTTCAGAACACTCTGGAATGTTGTGGAATGTTTTGGAACATTGTGAACCATTGGAAGCCTTCTTTGTATGTTTGGGGCTGCCCATTGGTAGGTGTATATAAAGCAAGATCCGTGGTGGGTTGGAACGTCAGCTCAATCTCATATCAACTCCCTGAGCCAAGCCCGGTACCGCAGCTACTTAATATTAAATCATAAAAAAAATAGAAATTATATGATTGATTGTATGTAAAAAGGTTTGATTGCGGATGCGTCAGTCATATAGATTTAGATCTACACGAGGGTGTAGGAGGCGGTTTCGAGTCCCGCAGCTTGTACGCTCTGGTCGATCCATGTGCGGAGCTTGGCCACGTGTGCGTAGGCTGCAGGTACGTCCTTCTCGCCGCAACCAATGCCCCAAGCCACGATGCCTGCTTGAAGATATCTCCCCGCCACTGGTGATGGGCAGACTAATGGGCCACCTCCGTCTCCCTGGAATACAACAACTCTCATTATATCAAACATGTCGGTACATTGATTAGTTAACCCCTCTAAGGTTCATTTGTTTGCTTTTGGAAACAGCTCACATAAGTCTCATAGAAATCGTTGTATCTCTCTTACTGCTATGGTTAGAAATGTGATATAAATGGAGTTAGAAAGAGAAAACATCATGCTTTATATATGAATCTAGAAGTTATCCATAGAAAAATTAAAATATAAAACTCTTTGAAATCAAAGTTTATGACAACAATTTGAGAAAAATATATGAAACTTTGAGAATTTTTAGCTGATAGAAATATGGTAAATGCAGGTAACTCCATTAATGGAGGACTGAATGCAGTTGGTGCTAAGAAAAAACTGTCAAAAGCAGTCCACAATGGAGTGCTGATTCCTACCCTGATGTATGGCAGTGAGGTATGAAACTGGCAGAGGAAGGATAGTAGACTGAATGCTGTTGAAATGAGATCCCTGAGGCGTATGTGTGCTAAAACCATGTAAGATCAATTTGGAGATCCGCAAAGAATGCAAGGCTGATGTAAGCGTAATGAGTAAGATTAAGAAAGGGACCCTCAGATAGTTTGGGCATGTAGAGCGAATGATCGAAGAAAATAATGTAAGAAGAATATATGACCCAAATGTGAATGGTAAAAAAAGTCAGGGACGTCCGAGGAAGACATGGCACGATCAAGTGAATCAGATAACTTGAGTCGGACCCTGCCAAAAGTCAGAATAATAGAAGAGTATGTATGAGACAATTTATGAATGTGAGTGAGGCAAAGAGTGTGCCAAGATCGAATTGTTTGGCAGTGTGTCCTCTCTGCCTACCCCTGCGGTGAAAACAGCGTGATGGTTAGTTAGTTAGTGAATATTTGTTTATGAAATGACAAAAAATGAGATGTAATAATGTTTGTAATAATAAAATTTAAAAATGTTTATTTCATCACCTTTCTAAAACAGTTTTTAGCCTTCGGATATATGTTCAGATATATTCCATTTATTTGGATTTTATTGCAAAGTGGAAATACTATGACCATGTGACCGAGGCCTGGTGGTTTTAAATGTGCCTGTTGTTAAAATAATATATTGATAAACTAGTGTCTCATAAATGTGCCTAATCTTTATATAAAATAAATAAAGTTTCTTTGTTTGCCACGTATGTGTTCCTATACCGTTCATCCGATTGCGATGAAACATTGGTGAGTTGTTCTGCGCACGCCTGCAAAGGTTTCTATAAACAATGATGAACTTTGGGGTTATGAAATGAGTATAAAAAATTGTAATAGGTGGCGCCTGAGTTGCTCGAAAAATGTGTGTATTTTATATAGTTTAGCGGTAGAGAAGGAAGGAGGGAAGGGAATTGGAATTGGAGGTTCGCATGAGGGGGAAGTAGGGAGGGGGGAAGGCGGGGAAGGTGGAAGGGGATTGCGGGAAGGGAATGGGCTGGGAATGGGGACGCACTGGAAAGGTCATGCAGGGGAGGGATGGGGGAGAGGGGGGGATTGCAAAGGAGACATATAAGCGGGAGGGGATAGCAGGGGGAAAATTTGTAAAATGCATTCTTCTCACACAGAAAGCTATATGTGGCCTGCTCACACATCGATTTATTTATTAGTGCACGCACCAGACGGAGAAACAAAAAATATTGCATTTCTAAAAGCACCTCAATACACAGAATTACAATACAAACACTTCTTTCTTTTGGTGGCAGTGCAACGCGTGCCGGGTAGTCGCTATTAAATAAATAATAAAGTAGGTACGGTTGCTTTAATACCTTGCAAGTGTCACGTCCCTGCACTCCACCAGCGCACAAGAAGGAGGAGTGCAACTTGAACTTGGGACCCAGACGCGTCTTTTGGAACTGACGCTGGCAAGTGGCAAACTCCACCGTGTCGAGTTCCACCTTTTTCATGATGACGGCATAGCGGTCTGCTTTACCTGCAAACAAGACACACAAACAACATCTCATTACTACAGATTTACATAGCGGTCTGCTTTACCTGCAAACAAGACACACAAACAACAACTCATTACCACAGACATACATAGCGGTCTGCTTTACCTGCAAACAAGACACACAAACAACATCTCATTACTACAGACTTACATAGCGGTCTGCTTTACCTGCAAACAAGACACACAAACAACAACTCATTACTACAGACTTACATAGCGGTCTGCTTTACCTGCAAACAAGATACACAAACAACAACTCATTACTACAGACTTACATAGCGGTCTGCTTTACCTGCAAACAAGATACATAAACAACAACTCATTACTACAGACTTACATAGCGGTCTGCTTTACCTGCAAACAAGACACACAAACAACATCTCATTACTACAGACTTCTTATAGCGGTCTGCTTTACAACAACTCATTACTACAGACTTACATAGCGGTCTGCTTTACCTGCAAACAAGACACACAAACAACATCTTATTACTACAGACTTCTTATAGCGGTCTGCTTTACCTGCAAAGAACATCTCATTACTACAGACTTACATAGCGGTCTGCTTTACCTACAAACAAGACACCCAAACGACATCTCATTTTTTCAAAATTAGTTACATTTTTTACGCAAAAAAATGCAACTAATTTTGAAAAAATCTGTTCTTTTATGTCAAAGAACGCTAACTATTAATGTACATGGGTTCCTATTTTATAATTCTGCTATTATTTCGAAAATGTAATTAATTTCAAGAAATGGCAAAGATCACCCTTATGGGTGAGAGCCAAATAAATAATTTTAAAAATATGTAAGTCTATGTGTTGTCTACGCCAAAAAATATCAATTCGCATCAAGCTCGCCGCCAGCACGAAGATTATTGCGCAATGCTTGAAGCAAGCCACAAGCTTCCTCTGGAGACTGTCAAAATGCTTGACCCAAACAAAAACTACGCTCAGTGTTGCCAACTTAACGAAAAACTATGTGCTTGAAGGAAGCTACTATTGATAGTGTCAGAATCTCTTAAACATATTTTCATTCAAATGCATCAAGGAAAAATCTACTTGTCTATATACTGTGTATACCAGCACATAAGTACAAAACATCGACACTGTATATAAATTTGTTTGATATTCAACTTATCTTAAGGATATTTGTAAAGTCAATTTTACGTTTGAAATAAAATGTAAATTGGTAAATATCATTTCGGGGGACCAACTGTCAGTCATCGCATTTAAGAGGTTATATCTTTCTTGTCTGTTTCTATGGTTTCCACAGAAAAGATGTTCAAGGTGAACAGTGCAGTGGGGGGCGTCCCTATTGTAGAAATTGTGATTTCAGAGGCGGACTTACCAAAGTTAGTTTTACCCCAACCAGTAGCGAAACAGCCCTTGGCACCGGTGAAAGTAATATCTGCTGCAGGAAGACAAACCTGAAATTATACATTAAACAGTTAAGAGTACAACTGACAGAGGAAGGATGAGGCAGATTGACTAACTAACTAAGTAACCATCATTCTCCACAGGGGTAGGCAGAGAGGATGATCACATTCATACATACTCTTCTATTATTCTGACTTTTTACATGGCCCGACTCAAGTATCTGATTCACTTGATCGTTTCATGTCTTCCTCGAGCGTCCTCGACTTCTTCTACCATTCACATTTGCGTCGTATATTCTTCTTATACTACTATCTTCGTTCATTCGCTCTACATGCAAAAACCATCTGAGGGTCCCTTTCTTAATCTTACTCATTACGCTTACATCAGCCTTGCATTCTTTGCGGATCTCCAAATTTATCTTACATGGTTTTAGCACACATATGCCTCAGGGATCTCATTTCAACAGCATTCAGTCTGCTTCCATCCTTCCTGCGCCAGTTCCATGCCTCACTGCCATACATCAGGGAAGGTTCCAGCACTCCATTGTGAACTGCTAGCTTCGCTTCTTTTGACAGTTTTTTTTTAGCGCCAAAGGCATTCAGTCCTCCATTGATGGAGTTGCCTGGATTTACCCTTCTTTCAATATCTCTATCAGCCTTCCCATCTCTCGTAAACATACTACCCAGATACACAAACTAAACCATCTACTCCAAGTCTTCATCATTCACAACTATATTGCACACTGTTTTCATACTCTTTCTTTCAAACATCATGACTTTAGACTTACTTACATTCATCATTAACTCATTTTTCATACATACTTTTTTCATCCTAGACACGAGAGGCTGTAGATCTTCCATACAGTTAGAAATCAACACCGTATCATCAGCATACAACAGGCAACATATTTTCAAATTACTCAATTTCGCGCCCTATCCCAACCTCTTTCAATTATGATTTATTAAATTGAAGTATACTTGGGCTGCAATGTAAATGATAGATGGGATCCTTCGGTTGAAATCAAATGCCGCATTGAGCAAACTCGTGCAACCTTTATCCGCATGAAAAAGATGTTCTGCAGTCATGATCTCAACCTTAGATTACGAATGCGAATGGTCAGATGCTACGTGTTTTCGATACTATTTTGTGAAATGGAAGCACGGATGCTTACTGAAGAACTAATTAGGCGACTTGAGGCATTCGAGATGTGGATCTACGGAAGAATACTTAAAATAAGCTGGATGGACAGGGTTACAAATGAAGATGTTATGGTTCGGATGAATAAAGAAAAAGAAGTCATTAAAACTATAAAATCCGAATTCCATATCTTGGACATGTGATGAGACATCCAGAGAAGTATGAGATCTTGCATCTCATAATGCAGGGAAAGATTGCCGGAAGACGGGGCCCTGGAAGAAGGAGGACCTCATGGCTGAAAAACCAGTTTGGCCAGTCAAGCATAGAGCTGTTCCGGGCCGCAGTAAACAAAGTCCGCTTAGCCAACGTCCGTTGATTGGACAGGGCACAAGAAGAAGAAGAAGAAATTAAAGTTAAAAAAGGTAGTTATGATTTATTAAATTAGAGAAGATTGAAAACAAGCCTTTTTGGACGCGAGGTCTAATGTTCACAGAACGACTAGTCTATGATATAAAATGCTTTAAAAGGAGGCTTACCGTATTGACGTTGTCAGCCAACACCACTGGCTCTTTGAGAAAGATGAGTGCGACGTCATTAGCGAGAGATTGTGCGTTAAACTTGGGGTGAAGCAAGAATTTGTCTGCGTTCCTTTCCTGGTATGGTAGACGCTCCTTGGTAGTCTGTGTGTCCCATTCTCCGGCGCGGATCTTTATTTCTAGCGGACGAAGTCTACAAAACAAAACCATTTAATTAAATGCAAAGGAAAAAATCAACACAAAGAAAACAAAGTTTTTTAACCCCTCCGAATTTTCGAGAATATTAGCTTTTGGTGTCTTAAACGAAATGACATTTTACAAAAGCTTTGTATTATTACCGCTTCACAAATAAAACTCTATAAATGAAACATTTCTGAACGTAGCCGAAACAACTGTAAAAACTGTTTTAGACAGGTTACAAAATAAGCTTTAGAATTATTATATTACAAATAAATATTAACATTTGTAAATATTAAAATTTAGAATGCAAACATTAAAAAAAGGTGAAAATGACTCAGGTGATGTTTTTATGTGAAAACGGTACTAAAATCACAGATTATGTAAACAACAATACTTATTCTATTGTATAAATGTGTAATAAACACTTTTGTCACCTCACTTTTTTATCATTTCATATAAAAATATTTAATAGAAATTAACAATGTCGGGCGCCCGTAGAAAATTTGGCGGGATAAATTATGTGTCAGACTGCGCGTCTGACAGAATGTTCTTTTTATGTATTTCTATGGACAACTTGAATAGAGATATGCAGCATGATTCACTATCGACCTTTCACTTTTTATTTTACGGATGTAACTAAAACAATAACGGAATTATAACGGTTTCTATGGAGACACACGCGCTGACATGTAAACACGCTTAGTGTACTTGACTGCTGTCGTATTTTTAATGCATATATCTGCTTACGTTGCGGAGGGGTTAAATTATAATACATCTACAGTAGAATCCGGATACAACAACCCTCAAGGGACCAGCGATACTTTGTCGTACAAAACGGCCGCAGAATTTAAGCTTGTTTTTACATGAGACACACCGAACTCCTTCGCGAGGGTTACATTTGATTCACCGGCTTCTAAACGGTGTAACATAGCACTTTTTTCTTTAACCCGGCGTCGATGACGCTGGGTCACAATGACCCGAGGTGATTTAAAACGTCTATATTTTTTTTACCCGTCAACCGTTCGACTTGAGCGCTTGAGTAGCTGGAGATACAACCCCCTTCTACCCGCACCGCCGCCGTGCTCAGTGCGATGCCGCTTGCGGAAGGAGATACAGGATATATATGAGGAAAACAGGTTAATATGACCAACAGTTGTAACAAAATTCTACAGTTATTTTTTCATAGTTGATTTCACATGTGTTTCTTACTAAGATAATAAAAAGTTGTTTTATAAAATATACTTTTTATGAGCAAAGAACCCATAAATAATTAATAATTTTCAAAATCAAGATAACGTAATTATTTTCACGTCATTTACTGAAAACCACCGTCGCTTCACAGAACTCATTGTGTGGAGCTTTTAACCTAGTTACAACAGAAAATAAAAACTGACTGTGATTTACGCGTGCTAATAAGGATGGGAGTTAGCGTGCGGGGAGTGGCCAGGCGCGGAGAGTAGGCGAGGCACGGGGCGGTGAGGTATTGTTGCGTAGGTTTTATAAAAAAAACACTGCACGTCGTTCTAACCGGACGAATTATCATTAAAATAGGTCAAAATAGGTCGCTTTAAGCAGTTGGTTGTTTAAAACGGAGTCGTACTAAACGAATATGTTTTCCTAGTACCTAACTATGAAATCTAACTTGAGTTAACACTGTCTCACTAAAAACGGTAAGCCGTTATAAGAGAAATCGTTATATCCGAATTCTACCGTATTTTCAAATATCTTTTAAAACTTAAAAAAAAAATGTTTGTAAGAGAGTTGAACCTTTCTGCTTCAACTATTAACTCTGTAAAAATTGCAAGAGTGCCCCACAGTTGAATTTGGCAGGCACCTCCGGTCTGGAGCTCCAAAATACCTGAAAAAAACCCTCAACTCTGTGCAGAAACGGGCGGTCCGTTTGATAGATTCTCCCATCTTAGCAGACGGATTGCAACCTTTAGAGCGCAGGTTTCGGGTAGGAATGCTATCCATGTTCTGCCGGTATTTCAATGGAAGATGCTCGGAGGAAATAGCTTCATTTATCCCCTCGGTACCGGTGCATGGTCGGGAAAGACGCCAAACGCACGCCCAACATACGTACATGGTTGAAATTTGTCACATAAGAACGGGTCGCTTCTTCGACTCGTTCTTGAGTTCAACAGCTCGGATGTGAAATGATTTGCTGGCCTCTGTATTTCCTCCTTTCTACAACATGAGTCTCTTCAAGAACAATGTTCATTCCTTCCTCTTCTCAAAAAGCCCCTCTACACAGCATCTCAGATGACATAGGCTCTGAGGGAAATTATTTTCCTCAGGACCTCCTGTGTGGAGTTAATGTTAAAAAGGAACTGGAGTCGAAACTCTACCAAGCAGCCAAATCCCGATTTTGTAATACCAACATTTATTGCATATATTAACACACTTTAGGCTATTTGGGAGGCATGGGTACCGCCGCCCCGGGAACCATTTATTGGATAATCAACCAACCTGCCACAGGTCACCAACCAAAGAAACAAGTGGTTGGCTACCTTTGGTGATCCTTTACCCATACCTTTTTCTTTCAGAAAGACTTCAGAGGAAGTGGATAAGACAAATAAAGAAAAAAAGAAAAATAACGATAATAATATTATAATGCAAGTATTTACAATGATAACAGAGAGAAAATAAAATGCATTAAAAAAACATAGTCAGAGAAGTTATTCCACAAACCACCAGGCAGTCCCAACGACAATGTGCATGGCTATAGGCCAGACTATCAACTGCAGACAAATCCCGAAGTCCGCGCCCTTTAGCCAGCTCCCCGATTTTGCGTCGAAGAAATATGTGTCGGAAAGAAGAAAAGAGAAAGATGAGCGTCGGTTCGTCGGAGGGGGGTGGAAGGACATCGAGACCACGCAGCTATTCCTAAGACCTATGCATGTCATTGGGGGAGACGCGGGAGGATCGCGGGAAAACCGCTCCGATGTGTGTACCCCTGGCACTACGCACGGATATGGTCTATCCCACCCCCTTTAAAGCAAGCTAGTGTAGTGAACTCACTTGGCGAGGCAGTGGGCTCCAGTGAGGACCACGGAGGGGTGTATGAGGGAGCCTGCGCACACGGCGCTACTGTCGGCCACATTCAGGATTGCCACAGTCCAAGGGAACTCTCCGAACTCTGATTCGTTTCCCTGCAAACAAACAACAATATAATTAAAGTATACATGTTTTATTCAATTTATTAGAATCAAAAACATAACAATATGTTTAAAATACAATTTATTTTATTAATCCTATTTATATGAGTTGACAAAGGCCTCCTCCAACTGTCGCCATTTTTCTCTATCATTAGCTACTCTTGTCCATGTACCACCCGCTATGACACGGGTGTAGCCAGGTTTTAGTATCGGGGGGGGGGTTCAATAAAACAAAACTACTGAAAGTGCATGCAATAACCTTTATATTATATACCACCACCTTGGCAAATCGAAACTCGTGTCGGAGGTGAGGGAGGGGGGGGGGGGGGGTATTGTCGTACTTTGTATTTCTTGGGCATTAACTATAACAATTTGTAGACATTTTATTTTTAAAACTTTCTACGCACATTGGTTACTTATTTTTTTTAATAAAATTAAGGTAACAAATGTATATAGAAAATAAAAGTTTTCAAAACAAAATACATAATAAAATAGTTTTACCTACCAATAAAACTTATATTATGTACCTAACCTCATTTAAAACCTATATTGGAGAGAAGCATTCTCAAATCCCCTTTCGCGTGGCCTTCCCTGATCTTTTTTAGTACCTTGTGGCTGTCAAGTGGTCTCCAGATGCTAAAAAAAAGTATCTACATACATTTAACTTTTGTTTATGGGTACATGTAATAACATTTTAAGCAGTCAAATTATTCAAATAATCACATTTACGTACGTCTTCACCTGACTGTAACACTAATCCTGTTATATGTTTATTGAACACTTTTTGCTAAGTGAAATAATAATTGCTTGCCAAAATTGCTCGTAAGTACATCAAAAATATTTAAGATTCATGGGAATTCCAAAAAACAAATAGGTATATAATACCAGTAATATTGTCATATGTAATAAAAAAATTACCAGTTCGAAATTTCCCTAGATTTTGTGCTGATTTCCCTTTTCCCTAAAAAATATTTTTCTCCCTGGTGTGGGGATACATAACAATACCGATACGGCACGAAAATATACGAAGGTTACCGAATGTGATCGGATAATCGACGACGATTCGCCGCTGGCCGAGGGAAAAGAGAGAGGGCAAATCCAAAATACATTATTAGTGTAATAATTAGTTACAAAATAAGTTATGCCGCTCGCCTCTCCTTATTTTAATAATATTGATGCTGATATCTTAACTTTTCGGGAGGGGGGGTTTGAACCCCCAAAACCCCCCCATGGCTACGCCCATGCGCTATGAGGCCTTTGTCAACAAGTGACATACGGACAGGGAGTCGATGCATGGTAAGTGTTATAAATATTATAAATAATGTAATATAATTTACTTAGTGTTATAAATTTTATAAATATTATAAATAATGTAATGTTATTTATTTTCTGTAAATTATTGTTAAGGCTACTATTATTATTATTTTATTATTAATATTATAAAGGCGAAAGTTTGAATGGATGTATGTTTGTTACTCTTTCACACAAAAACTACTGATTGGACTTGAGTTATCGAGTTATTGCCAACATCAGAAGAAAAGCAAAACAAACGTTTGCCGTGGAAACGATGTTAGTTAATATCGTAGTTAATATCTGTCACTAAAAATGAATCGCCGAAATGTGAATAATTTCCGAACGATTGCACCGAATTGGATACTTAATTCTTTTTTTTTTTGCATAAAACTACTGGTGAGCTCTGGCATTATGAAATTTGTATAAAAAATTGCAATAGGTGGCACGCAAGCAGTTTGAAAACTTAATGTACCGGGAATTAGTGAGGGTGGAGGGGGGTGGGAGTGGCGGAGGAGGGGGAAGGGGGGAGGGGGGGGAGGCGGAGTGGGAACCCCCCTAATACCATGCGTATTAAGAAACCCGTTTGCGGAGAGTGCATTCGATTTTATAAAAAAGTAACAATTCGATAATGTACAAACATAACACATGCTTGTATTAAAATTTTTCGCACTCCCACGTTTTTTCCAGGAAGCCCCGAGTAAAATAACCCTTAGAGCCTCTGTCATCTTTGGGGACGCTGTGTGCGTTTATGTGTGCATTTGTGCTTTTAGGGAAATGAATTAATTTTGTGTGAGAGATGAATAGGTAAAATTCGTAAATGTATCCAGGAGTGACGGACGAATGAATCCATCCCTCCCACTGCGGTGCAAGGCGACGGGATGAGAAAGGTCCTGCTGGATAGGATAAGATAAGTGTCTCCCTCAACAAGTGTCTCCCGACCCGGTCCGCTACACAGTAGGTGGGAAAATGTATTCGCCACCTAGACTCAGACAAACCTCACCCAATGAACCCGGACACCTCTGCTAAGTCACTAAACGTACCGAACCACTTGGAGTGTCCTATGGCAGAGGTGTTGGTTATGCAATAAATGGTTCCCGGGGCAGCGGTACCCATATCAGCCTCCCAATTTGAAAAATGTGATTAGCCGTCAAAGTGACGGTCGTGGTCTTTATAGGTATGAAGCAGTATCCGGTCTTTCTAATGTTAATGAGTGAATGAATGAATGAGTAAATGAATGAATCTAGTCTCTTTCAACGGAAGCAATCTTCCAAACAGGCCCTTCATTGATATGCTTGGTGTAACCCTAATTGACCAGCTCAGGTATGGGGGCTCCATCGAAGCCAGAGTAAAGTTAGCCTCCCAAAAACTGGGCGTACTGTACAGGGCCCGCAGATATTTTAATAGTGCACAACTGCTAACCCTGTACAAATCACAAGTGCCCCCCACGGTTGAATGTAGCAGCCACCTCTGGTCTGGCGCTTCAAAATACCTGAAAAATACCTTCGACTCTGTGCGGAAACGGGCGGTCCGTTTGATAGATTCTCCCATCTTAACAGACGGTTTGCAATCTTTAGAGCACAGGCGTCGGGTGGGAATGCTATCCTTGTTATACCGGTGTTACAATGGAAGATGCTCGAGGAACTAGCATCATTAATCCATTTGGCACCGGTGCATAGTCAGGAAACAGGCCAAACGCGTGCCCAACATTTGTACATGGTTGACATTTATCACATGAGAATGGATCGTTTCTTCGACTCGTTCTTGTGTTCAACAACTCGGCTGTGGAAGTATTTGCCGGCCTCTGTGTTTTCTCCTTCCTACAACATGGGTCTCTTCAAGACCAATGTTCATTCCTTCCTCTCCTCAAAAAGACCCTCCACACAGCATCCCAGATGACATAGGCTCTGAGGGAAATTATTTTCCTCAGGGCCTCCTGTGTGGAGTTAATGTAAAAAAAAAAATTAATGAATCAATCAGCGGTATATCCACCTAATACCATGCGAGCGCAGCCGCGGGTAAAACTAGTTGAAAATAAAAATTACAGTAAGAACCAATAAAATATTAGTTAACATTTCGGCGAAGTCCATGTCTATGGGTAGGCGTTTGGAAATGCATATTTCTTTAGATCACTTAGCAGGGGTGCCCGTCATGGGGTGAGGTTTGTCCGGGTCTTGGCGGCGGATGCGTCTGCCCAACTGCTGCGTGGATCGAGAGAGACTGGCTGAGGGAGGCCTTTTCTCCTCTCCAGCAGGAGTCGCTTGACCCATCGTCTTGCACCGCAGTTGGACGGATGGATTCACACGTCCATCACTCTTGGACACATCCCATCATAACTTTTTCCTTCCCAGAACTTCCTCTCCTTCCTTTCCCTAAAGAACAACTTGCTAAAATTGTCAATTATAGGCCATTGTAGTTTGACTCAAGAAGCTATCATCAAGATACTTACGGGGGAGGAAAGCAGTTGGAAGTCGACCCCCTTCTCATTGCGTACCCCGCAGCCCCGCAGACGCTCGGGTTGTTCGATGACCTCCACCGCATTGTCCTCATCACGGGGAGCTTTGCAGCACACCTCGATGGACACCTGGCAACTCTCCGGTTTGAATCTGAAAACCAAATAAGTCATCATGAATGAAGAATTAGCATGAAATACCACTGTCATTATGAAATACCACTACCATAATACAAAAAACCACTACAATCATGAAATACCACAATCATAACGAAATACCACCATCATCATGAAATAACACTACAATCATGAAATACCCCAGTCATGTAACACAATCATTACGAAATACCACCATCATAATGAAATAACACTACAATCATGAAATACCACTACCATCATGAAGTTCCACAATCATAACGAAATACCACCATCATCATGAAATAACACTGCAATCATGAAATACCTCAATCATCATGAAATAACACTGCAATCATGAAATACCCCAGTCATCATGAAATACCTCAATCATCATGAAATAACACAATCATCATGAAATACCACTATAATGATGAAATACCACTACAATCATGAAATACCACTATCATCATGAGATACCACTATCATCATGAAATACCACTACAATCATGAAATACCACAGACTCGGGAAGGCGCTTTGGGAATTTTTCACGAGTGAATGTGATAGTTTATTATTTATTAACCTCTCAAGATTCGGATGCCCATTTTTTCGGAAGTTCAAAATATTTGACAACAAACTTATAATAATATAATACTTAAATAGGATCGGCGTAAAAGGGAGACCTATCCTTCCCACTCAAACTGTCATCAAATTTCAGAAAAATGCACCAAAATTTGAAAGAATGCATTGTCATCGACAACGAGTCTATCCGCCGAGTTTCAGCTTGATCGGATGTCGGGAAGTGGGTTACTTTACACTTCCAAGATTCCTCTTCGTTCACACGTTAATTCAATCACGAGAAAAAAAGTGAAATTCAAATATACGTATGTAATAAAAGATCATACATAATCTAGAATGAAAACGTTGCTTGAAATGACTTTGGCCGTGTTTGGTGGCCAGTTCTACTATTCAGTCAGGTACTTCCAACCTTCCCCTAAACCATCTCCTTCCCCTCATCACCACCTTCAGCCTCACAAAATACTTAAATCAAGGATACAGTAGCCCCAAAAGTATGATGTGAGCTCATCTAGAGTTTTGTATTTCAGTGGGGAACAAACCAGTTTTGTAAATGCAGAATTCTGGTTGACCTTCAGTACAAACAGCTGCTGTCCAAGGAGCTACATGCACGTGTTTTTTGCAAAGACGACAGTGCCCACAAAAGTACGAAATTAACTCCAGATATCATCTTCTATATAAAAATCTCGTGTCACGGTGTTTATGGTCGCACTCCTCCGAAACGGCTTGACCGATTTTTATGAAATTTTTTATGTATATTTGGTAGGTGTGAGAATAGGTTTTAAAGTATATTTCATATATTTATACTTCGTATTTTTTTTTTATTTGGCGTTAAAAAATACCTATAACCTCAAATTTTAACCCTCCTACCCCCACACTTCCATTTTCAATCGCGATTTTAGTATTTTTGTATGAACAAATTTAACCGTTGGCGTCGTGTTGTTGAATGACAGATGGCGCTACGTCCGCCTCATCGAACTTTCATTCACACATGCGCAAGAAGCGTCGCGTCATTTTGATATTTCATTCGGCATCATGTTCTCGCGTGGGCAAACCATCGAGCTTATTTGTGTTGGCTAAAGACGGACTGACAAAAAATATCGTACACTCAATTGCTCTTCAAAATTCATATTGATTTTCTTTATTGCATTTTCCTACTAAAGTTGATGTTTTTTGTTTTTATCGGCGGTCATCGTCTACAGCGCTCCATTCCTTTGTCTGTCAAAGATCCCATCCCCACATACTTACAATACATTCGTGTTTCTATATACAGGATGTCCAGGAGTAAAGTGCATTAACGGGAGGTGATTCTACATGATATTATAAGTAAAAAAGATTAATACATTTTTTCGAAAATCCAACTTTTAGGGGTTGTTTTATGGTAAAAAGATAAAAATAGACCGGCGTGTGCCGCCAGCTTTATTATTTTCCGCTGTTACGATACGGGCCAGTCACAACCATGCAATGTTGCCACAATCGTGCCCGGTGGGCCCTCAGCAAGTAAGACCGTACCTCACACTAGGAATTTTTAGTAGGTACGTCTTTTTGTATGGGAAAAAAATGTTGGAATTTCGGAAAAAGTTGTTAATCTTTTTTACTCCTACCATCATAAGTTAATGCACTTTACCCCCGGACATCCTGTATAATAGTGTGCTCTGGCGTTATGAAATTTGTATTAAAAAATTGCAATGGGTGGCGCGCGAATTGTTTGAAAAATGAGTGTATTTCATATAATTTAGCGACAGGGAGGAAAGGAGGGAGGGGGAGCTGAATCCGAGAGAGGGAGGAAGGCAAAGGGAAAAGGGACGAATGGGAAAGGACACGCAGGGAGAAACAATTTCTTCATTAGTTGGATTGCAACGCATGCCGGGAACTCGCTAGTAAACAGTTTGCAATTCACACGCGGTAGAAGTAGACAAGAGTGGGGAGGCTACGAAGAACCGCACAAAGAGTTTTTAAGTTCGCGGAATGGGGGGGCGTGGTAAGGAGGAGAAATAAAAATCCAAAATTATTTTTTCTTTTAAATATATTCACCTGCAACCCTAATACATTTTTCGGATCTTTCAATTAATTTACGTATACCCTCAAAAAAAAAAGATTTGTCTTTGTCTAAAAAATCCACCGAAATTCCATCCTTCACTTCTTCATCACTTGAAAACTTTTTCCCACGAAATTTTTTTTTCAAGTTTGGAAATGAGAATTAATCACTGGGAGCCAGGTCAGGACTGTGAAGTGAATGTGACAAAATATCGATGCCCACCTTCTGCAGGGCAGCCTTCGCAACACGGTTCTTGTGAACAGGCGCGCTGTCGTGCAGAAGGAGGACACCTTTGGTCGACTTTTCCCTTCTTTTCTCCTTGATGGCTTCCGTTAATTGCTCTAGGATTAAAGCGTAGTATTCTCCGATTATGGAAACACGATTATCTTTGTAATCAATCAACAGGATTTCTTCTGAGTCCCAAAAGACTGTCGCCATGATTTTCCCAGCCGATTGTGACACCTTAAACTTCTTAGTGGTGGTGTGCTTTCCTGTGCCATGCATTGAGTCTTGTTTAGACTCAGATTCATAATGATGAACCCAAATTTCATTACCAGTAACAACTTGAGCCAACACTCCATCTTTGTCTTCCCTACAGAGGTCCGAAAATGCACGAGAACACTCCACGCGCTGTTGTTTTTGAGGCGGCGAGCATTCCCGGCACCCATCTTGCGCTGACTTTGGTCATGCCAAGATGGCCATGAAGAATTTTGAAAATAGTTGTATCTGATCCTCCAACTATTTCTGCGAGCTGTTTCTTCTTTAGTCGGGCATCTTCTGATATTAATTTTTCGACTTTTTGAATATTTTCCGGAGTGGTCGCCTCCATCGGCCTTCCTGGCCGTGGGTCGTCTTCAAGTGACCCTTGCCTTGTTTAAAGAGGGTATGCCACTTGTAAACCATAGTTTTACTTAGACAAGAGTCCCCGTAAACGGATGACATTTCTTTAAGTATGATCAGAAATGATTTTCCTTGGTTGGCAAGGAACTTTATAACAGCGCGGAACTTGATCTTTTTCATATTTCTTCCCGATTGACATGTTTGATCGACGATAGCTCAAAGACTAATGACCAAATTATGATAAAACCCCGTGTTTATACTTATAATGAGTTGTTCAATTAGTATCTAATGCAACGACACCCCCACTTATCACCTTTCTTCCCATTCCGCGAACTTAAAAACCTCCCCTCGTATCTCATTCCCTCAGTCTAAACTCTACAGATTTATGTGACCGGTCATTGGTTGAGTGGGCAACTATCGATTTGCGCGTTTATCGATTCCTCGGCTGGCTAAGTTCTCCATCACAATAGAAGAAACATTTTCGGCTTTCTGTGGTGGTAGTAGGAGATTTTCAAACATTGTTGGGTTATTCGTAACCCGGGAATGTTTGTCTTTCTTTAAAAAAAATGTGTTTGTCTCTTTATAGTTGCGCTATTTTTCGTTTCAACGAGTTTCAAATCACAACGGTGCTAAAGAAGTTTTCACTTCAATAAATAAAAAAAGTCAATTAAAAATGCATGTAAGTGGAACATATCTCGTACAGCAATATGCTAATATATTGTTTAGGTACCTATGTATATGATGGTATTAATTTATTAACATGGTTGGTTTTATTCTGCCTGCCGAGATGAGGTTTTCAATTTAATTCCGAAAGATATTTCTTGCTTCATCAGACATGGAATTTACTCGCTTAACGCTCAGTGATTCTCAAAGTTTTATTCGCATTTGTTTGATTTTTTGTGTAAATACCGCACAAGAGTACTATTGTCGATAGTCTTCAAAGGTTAAGTGTTGGCGGTAAATAGTCTTGAAAGGCAAGGTGTTGGCCGTCAATAGTCTTGAAGGGTAAATTGTTGGCCGTAAATAGTCTTGAAGGAAAAGGTCTTATTGAATTATTGCCCGACAATAGTCTTGAAGGGCAAGGTGTTGGCCGTAAAAAGTCTTGAAGGGTTAGGTGTTGGCCGTAAATAGTATTGAAGGGCAAGATCTTGTCTGTTAATAG
Organism: Limnephilus rhombicus; assembly: GCA_929108145.2. Classification (NCBI taxonomy): domain Eukaryota; kingdom Metazoa; phylum Arthropoda; class Insecta; order Trichoptera; family Limnephilidae; genus Limnephilus; species Limnephilus rhombicus. The sequence goes on along the minus strand of OV815290.1, from coordinate 12,520,230 downwards.
TCTTGAAGGGAAATTTATTTATTTGGTCAAGGTGTTGAAGGTAAACAGTCTTGAAGGGCAAGGTTTTAGGCGTCAATAGTCTTGAAGGGGGGGGGGGGAGGGAGAGGGGAGAGGGGGGAGGGAGAGGGTTGGGGGGGGGGATGGGGGGAGGGAGGGCGGAGTGGGAACCCCCCTTACGTAAAATAAGTGTTTTTATTTTTTTTCGTTTAGACAAAAAAACAAAAGGTGAGTCTTTTTTAAAAGTTTGCATTAAAAATTTTAATATTAAAAAAAATATATGTTTATTTTTAATAACATAATTTGAAAGCATATTTAATCATCTTTCAAAAACAGTTTTTAGTTTTCAGATATGTTAGCAAATATTCCTTTTATTTGGATTTCATTGCAAAGCGGAAGTTTTTTTACCTTTTTTTATATGAATGATGAATACCTTACAAGAGTCCCAGCTGCTCCTGTTTGGAGCCAGTGAGAATATGGCATCCCCAATTGGGGTATGTTGTGAGGCTGAAGGTAGAGGGGTCGGGAAGGAGATGGGGAGGAGGAAGGTAGGGAAGTACCTGGACATTCAGACACGGCTAACGCCATTTAAAGCAACGTTTCAATTCTGAATGGTGGTCTTACACCAGGTCTATTCTGAGAGATTCCTTCACTCTGGAACTTGCCGCAAATATATTATACAACATTTTAAATGAATTAATTGTGAAATAACACAATTTAATCAATTTTTTTTTTGCCCTCGCCGGGATTCGATCCCGCGACCTTCGGATTGCGATTCAAGAACCTTACCCCTAGACTACGCCGGGCCGTCTACCTACTGACAATAAAATATTTTGAAGGGTATTTTAAAATCGATTTTACGTTTGAAATTGGTAAAAAATGCACGAAAAAATATAATTTTATAGTAAAATATATGATACCCGGCATGCGTTGCACTGCCATTCAAATAAAAAAAATTGGTTCTCCTGGCATGACCTTTCCCATACGTCCCCATTCCCCTCCCGCGTTCCCCTTCCACCTTCCCCGCCTTCCCTCTCCCCCATCCCGCCAACCCCCCACCCGCGTTCTAAATATTCACTCCCATAATACATTCAGTTTTCAAACAGCTCGCGTGCCACCTATCACAATTTTTTTATTCAAATTTTCATTTTTCATATTAAATTACAAGTATTAATTTTTATATATTATAAGAACAATCAAATAATATCTACAAATCTTGATTCGATTTAAATTATTATATAAGTACTTTAAATTAATTCTTTAATTTAGAGAGTTTTTGAAAATTGATTTTGACTTCTCGTCATGTGGTTGTAATAATCCAGAAACCTTCGCCAGGGTGGAAAAAAGGTATTTTGAAAGTTTCAAATATTTCCTATGTTTAATATAACAATACATAAACAACATACATATATACAACTAAGTTTCGCCAATCATATCCACCAAATTGTAAACAAAGGTATGAAAACACTATTAAGAACAACCAAAAACTTTAATTCCATACAAGACATTAAATTATTATATGTATCTCTAGTTAGAAGACCAACGGAATATAACCCGGTAGTTTGGTCTCCATCTTACAAAATTCACATTAATAACATTGAGCGAATACAAAAAAAAATTCTGCGTTTTATAAATTTTAAATTAAATATCCCACTAGAAGACTTAAAATATTATTTATTATTAAATATTCTAAAAATACACACACTAGAAGACAGACGTAAAATAAAACTTTTTATTCAAAATACTTTTATTTGACTGTTGCGAACTACAGCAACTCATAAACTTACGAATGCCGACAGTAACTATACGGCAAAATACACTATTCTACTGTAGCATTCATAAGCGGAACAACATTGTGGGAAATCAGTACTTAGGTGATATTGACATAATATTTAACATAAGCTTGGCGAATTTTGTTGATCTTGTAAAAAATTATTCCAAAACTATTCCTAAACATATCTATCTGTATTTTTGTAAATCTATGTTATCGCTGTGTTTTTGTATTTTCAAGACTTGTGTGCTTTTTTATCTAATTTTACTTTTATTATTTCTGTATCTGTTTAAAAATCATCTGTCATGAATTAATTGTTCTACCAAACATGAAAAGCCCTATGGGCGTTAAATAAAAATAAAATAAAATACATACATTCAAGCAAACATACACTCATTTTTTATATATATATAGATATCATTTCGGGGGGCCAGCTGTCGGGTCAGAACTAAGAATACGCAATTTTCTGGCTTGTGGCTTCCTTTTAATTTTGAAGTGAATTTAATTCGGACCATCCCACGACCAAGGTTCTTGGGTATAAAAAAACACTGACTTCATTCTGAGGATGACCTTCAATACAACCAGTTTGTGCAACACAAATTCAATCTTACATCGAGTTGTTGCATATTTATGTTCTTAGCCAAGTTTTTTTTAATGAGGCAAAGCAATAAGGAATATCTGTTTTCAATTAATTTTTACTACGAATCGGTTTAGAATATGAATTCCAAAAAATAAGCACGGGATAAATTATTGAGGATTTTTCAATCGCTCGTTGATTTGCTAGTAGAATTAATATTTATTAATCAATCAATATTCATATACATATATAAAAATCAATATTGTTTCTTTTTTAAAAATTATTTATTAACCAAGAATAACATTACAATATATACAATACTAGCTTTTTCCCGCGGCTTCGCTCGCATGGTATTAGGGGTTTCCCAGTCCGCCTCCTCCACCTTCCCTCTGCCCACTCCACTCCCCCCATCAACCTCCTCCCCCCTCCCCTTCCACCCACCCCTCCCTCTTCCCCTTCCTTCCCTCCCGCCTCTCCCACCCCACTCCGCCTCCTCCACCTTCCCTCTCTCCACTTCACTCCCCCATCAACCCCCTCCCCCTATCCCTCCACCCACCACTCCCCTCACCCCCTACTTCCTTCCCACCTCTCCCACCCCACTCCGCCTCCTCCACCTTCCCGTTCCCCGCACCACTCCCCCCCCATCAACCCCTCCCCCTCCCCTTTAACCCTCCACCAACACCCTCCCAACACCCCCTCCCCCCTCCTCACTCTCACCTCTCGCATTCCACACATTCATTCCCGATACATTCAGTTTTCAAACTGCTCGCGTGCCACCTATTATAATTTTTATACAAATTTCATAATGCCAGAACTCACCGGTAGTTTTATACAAAGTAACGAACAAAAAAAGAATTATCCAATTTGGTGCAGTCGTTTGCGTTTATGCGCATACATACATTTCGGTGATTCATTTTCAGAGATAGTTATTACGACGCCAACAAAGCACTCTTTTTAGGGTGAATTGCCTAATTTTAAAAAAAACATCGTTTCCAAGGCGACAATTGGTTTGTTTTTTTTTTCTGACGTTTGCAATAAATCGATTTTGTTAGGGACAGAAAACGTATGATAAATAATTTCATAACGCCAGAGATTATTCATAACGCCAGAACTTATCAATATATACAGCCTATAGATCTCGCAAATAATGTAGGTTTCCATTAGTGAAATAATTTTTAAAATCCGTTCTGTAGTTTTTGCGTGAAAGAGTAACAAACATACATCCATACAAACTTTCGCCTTTATAATATTAGTTGGATAGTTGGATACCTACATATACATATATATTATTTTTTTGGTATATGCCACCTCACTAGGCTGAACCTGTTCCGAGGTGGCAGGTTTCTATGTGTGTGAGTTGTCTATTCATTGCTATAAGCACAGGAATGGTTTAAAACTCTCGAAACATCTTCTTTCCAACCCCACGAAGGTTTCTGAATTATTACAACCACATGACAATTCATCTGAAAAGTTTTTCCAGTAAACGTAGCGTTACTGTGTGTGTGAGTTGTCTATTCATTGCTATAAGCATAGGAATGGTTTAAAACTCTCGAACCACTTTCTTTCCAACCTTGCGAAGGTTTCTGAATTATTACAACCACATGACAATTCATCTGAAAAGTTTTTCCAGTAAACGTAGCGTTACTGTGTGTGTGAGTTGTCTATTCATCGCTATAAGCATAGGAATGGTTTAAAACTCTCGAACCACTTTCTTTCCAACCTTGCGAAGGTTTCTGAATTATTACAACCACATGACAATTCATCTGAAAAGTTTTTCCAGTAAACGTAGCGTTACTGTGTGTGTGAGTTGTCTATTCATTGCTATAAGCATAGGAATGGTTTAAAACTCTCGAACCACTTTCTTTCCAACCTTGCGAAGGTTTCTGAATTATTACAACCACATGACAATTCATCTGAAAAGTTTTTCCAGTAAACGTAGCGTTACTGTGTGTGTGAGTTGTCTATTCATTGCTATAAGCATAGGAATGGTTTAAAACTCTCGAACCACTTTCTTTCCAACCTTGCGAAGGTTTCTGAATTATTACAACCACATGACAATTCATCTGAAAAGTTTTTCCAGTAAACGTAGCGTTACTGTGTGTGTGAGTTGTCTATTCATCGCTATAAGCATAGGAATGGTTTAAAACTCTCGAACCACTTTCTTTCCAACCTTGCGAAGGTTTCTGAATTATTACAACCACATGACAATTCATCTGAAAAGTTTTTCCAGTAAACGTAGCGTTACTGTGTGTGTGAGTTGTCTATTCATTGCTATAAGCATAGGAATGGTTTAAAACTCTCGAACCACTTTCTTTCCAACCTTGCGAAGGTTTCTGAATTATTACAACCACATGACAATTCATCTGAAAAGTTTTTCCAGTAAACGTAGCGTTACTGTGTGTGTGAGTTGTCTATTCATTGCTATAAGCATAGGAATGGTTTAAAACTCTCGAACCACTTTCTTTCCAACCTTGCGAAGGTTTCTGAATTATTACAACCACATGACAATTCATCTGAAAAGTTTTTCCAGTAAACGTAGCGTTACTGTGTGTGTGAGTTGTCTATTCATTGCTATAAGCATAGGAATGGTTTAAAACTCTCGAACCACTTTCTTTCCAACCTTGCGAAGGTTTCTGAATTATTACAACCACATGACAATACATCTGAAAAGTTTTTCCAGTAAAACTTCTTTAAGCACGCTCGACTTGGGGGGTAAGCTGGTGAATGCATTACGAAAAGTGGCGTTTTGTTACGAAAAGTGTGACATTACAAAAAGTGTGATGTTACGAAAAGTGTGATGCGAACGGTAATCGATTCGAACGGTGATATGGCGAGGTGAACGGTCGGGCCTTTACGCACGCTTGACTTGGGGAGTGATAAGGATAAGGATAAGGATTAGGATGGTCACCCTAAGGTCGTAGGTCACCCCAAGGTCGTATGTCACCCCAAGGACGCAGGTCACCCTAAGGTCATAGGTCACCCCAAGGTCGTATGTCACCCCAAGGTCGTAGGTCACCAGAATGTCGTTGATCACCCCAAGGTCATAAGTCACCCCAAGTTCGTAGGTCACCCCAAGGTCGTAGGTCACCCCAGGGTCATATGTCATACTTGTTTTTTTTTTAAATCATTGCCAACTCTTATTGAACTGTCAAAAAAATCACCATTTATGAATGACATTTTGCAAACCATCGATTGGTTGAACAAAATTCAATTTTCGAAAAAAACTCTTTTATTTAATTCATTAGCGGTCGTGCACTGTAACCGGCCTTATAAATAGGTAGACACTAGATACCAAACTGTGTTAAGTACCAAATTTGATTGATTGTTCATAATATACAAAAATGAATGTTTGCAATGTATGAAAAATGAAAATTTAAATAAAAAAAAATGTAATAGGTGGCACGCGAGCTGTTTGAAAACTGAATGTACTGGGACTTAATATATGGAACGCGGGAGGGTGCTGGCGGGACGGTGGAGCGTAAGAGGAGCAAGGGAGGGCGGGGAAGGTAGGGGGGGAACATTGAAATTTGATGATTTTTTTAAAGTGAAAACTTCTTTAGGTTTGAAACCCGATGAAACAAAAAATAGCGACACTAAAAAGAGAAAAACACATACGTCCAAAGATATTGAAATATAAGTAGATGTGCTATCTGCTGTTTTTACTATGTGGGTCTGCCTTCGATCAAGTAGGTCAATGGGGTCTGCGCTTCCGGGTGTCGCCGATATTGTTTACCAATTAACAAATAAACTAAAAGAACAAACAATTAACGAATAAACCAAACGAACGTTAAACTAAATGCACGAATTCTTTCCTTATTCAAAATATATTGTTAACCAATATTAATGCACATTTTCAAAAAATCAAAGAAATGAACAAATTCTTTTTGTATGAAAACTACGCTAATTAGCGCGTAGTCCAGAGACAGTTGCGCGGACACCATAGCATATCTCTTCTGTATTTGAATATCTTTGCATACGTCTATACTATAGGACTTCGCTTGCGAAAGAATGAGATGGTATAATCGGTCTCCTCTTTGTGAGGTTCTTCGTAGCCTCCCCACTCTTGTCTACTTTAGTTTTGTGAAGGTTTCACTTCAACCGCTTGTGAATTACACACTTTGTTGATAAGATAAATATACTATTAATACCACGGACATTTACTGTCAGATTGATTGTATAACGAATCACAGTCATCTTTCCCCTCTTCCCCCTTCATAGTTTGGTTTTACCCCCTCGTCTGTATCTTCTGGTCTATTGAATTCTGATGTCTATGATTAATACCTTAAGAGGGAACCAGAGAAAACCATAAATATATCATTTTTAAATGGCTATTAGATAGGGATGATTTGTATTGATGCCCTACCGAAGTCCTTGTATTCTTTATTGAAACTCACATTGAAGGAATTGCTAAATTCATTACAATTTTTGTAATACCTAATGTATATGAAACTTTTAATTTACTTGTGATTATATGTCATTTGTTCATACTAAATCCATCTGTACTTTCTTATTATATCATAACATACTAATTTTTTATTATATCATATCATACTAAATTCATTTGTACTTTTTTTATTATTTAAGGCTTCTAGTGCTACTTACATGTATATACTATTTCGGTAATTTAAATAATCTATTTAATTGATATTTAGCATAAAATTATAAAATTATATGTATACAATGTTTGAAAATGTACCAATGTTGTCATTATGTACCTGCTGAAAAACTACATAAGTAGTTTAGCGGGTTTAAATGTAAATAAAAAAAAATAAAAAAAAATAAAATTAGATTTTAGACGTATTGACTCTTTTCCACAAAAAATTATAAAATGATTTCGAAAGATTGTTCTTTTATCTTGTAAACGTATGTGTTATGGTGGTCGATTTTACATATATAGTGCAATAACAATCACACGTTCGTGTAATATTTAAAAAAAAACACTGTAAAACAAATTCAAACCAAAATGCTTGCCTTGTCTTCAACATAAAATGATAACATTCGGGGTTCCCATCCCCCCCCCCCCCCCTAAATCCGCCCTTGCCCCTGCTAAGATACCAATCGTAGCGAACCACTTGGGGTGACCTTTGGTTAGAATGGTTCCCGGGGCGGCGATACCCATACCCGCCTCACAATTAAATGATAAAATGGTGTTGAAATTCAATAAAATTGCTGGAATACTTATTTTAAAACTTATAAAATGAACCTAAGAATAATAAAAACATGATCCACATCGTGATTTGAACGCATGTGACTACCTCACGAGTGAGACTATGGCATCCCCAATTGGGGTATGTCGTGAGGATGAATGTAATGAGGAGGGGATGGAGATGGGGAAGAGGAAGGTGGGGAATGAGAAAGAATGGTAGCTTTGAGATCTGGTCACCAAACACGGCTAAAGCCATTTCTACAGTAGAAACCTCAATTAATAATTAAATTGTAATAAAAAAATAAAATAATTTACCTTATGTCAATTTTTCCGAAGCCATCATATTTGCCATCAGTCAACACTGAGTTCCCGGTTGGTTCGCAGAGGTAATAGGGCACGCAGACGCAACTGTCACCTGTCTCATCGTCCACTATAGTGGTGGGTCCTGTAGTCGGTACCACGGTGATCTGAAAAACAATGGGAGGATTAGTCTTTGGTAATGGCCTAGTCTGGTATTTCAGGAGTAATGGTCTGGACTGGTGATTGGTGACACCACTGAACTTAGGAGATGATTGGTGATGCTGCTGAATTCAGGAGCAAAGGTCTAGACTGGTAATTGGTGATGCCACTGAATTCAGGAGCAAAGGTCTAGAAGTCTAGACTGATGATGATTGGTGATGCCACTGAATTCAGGAGCAAAGGTCTAGAAGTCTAGACTGATGATGATTGGTGATGCCACTGAATTCAGGAGCAAAGGTCTAGAAGTCTAGACTGATGATGATTGGTGATGTCACTGAATTCAGGAGCAAAGGTCTAGAAGTCTAGACTGATGATGATTGGTGATGCCACTGAATTCAGGAGCAAAGGTCTAGACTGGTGATTGGTGATGCCACTGAATTCAGGGGCAAAGGTCTAGACTGGTGATTGGTGAAGCCACTGAATTCAGGAGCAAAGGTCTAGACTGGTGATTGGTGGTACCACTGAATTCAGGAGCAAAGGTCTAGAAGTCTAGACTGGTGATTGGTGATGCCATTGAATTCAGGAGGAAAGGTCTAGAAGTTTAGACTGGTGATTGGTGATGCACTGAATTCAAGAGTAAAGGTCTAGACTGGTGACTGAGGCGAAGTGGGAACCTCCCTAATACCATGCGAGCGAAGCCGCGGGAAAAAGCTAGTAATATTATAAATTCGAAAGTGCGTGTGGTTGTTTGTTACGCTTTCACGCCTAAACTACTTAACCAAAAACATTCACCAATAGAAAGATACATTATCAGCGAGTACCGTAGACTGGCGTTATGAAATTTGTATATATGAAAATGTGTGTATTTCATATATATTGAGGAGAGGCAGGGGGAAGGTGGGCTTTGCGGAGAGGGAAGAGACGAGGGAGGGGGAAGGCGGAAGGGAACGGGGATGTAGTGAGAATCAATTTATGGCATTGCAACGCATGCCGGGTACCAGCTAGTAATTTATGAAAGTCCTTACATTTTCCAAAGGAGTTCCGAAGATTTCCTTGAGTAGGTCTGGGTCCAAGTCGTCACCTTGCGAGGCTGCGAATGCGGTGAAGGCTAGCAACAAGAAGCATCTCATGCTGAGCGACATCTGCAAACAATGACATGGGTTAGTTTAGGGGTCGGCAGTTTGTCAAGTGAAAAGGAGGCGTCTACTAATATCTACAGAAATTCCATAAACTGAACAGATCGGACTAATATCCATAGAACCAAAGTGCGTACGAATATCTACAGCTCAAACTGCTGACTAATATCTATGAGAACCAAAGTGTGGACGAATATCTACAGCACTGGCAGAGGTTGGATTTGCAATTATGTATAGCATATTGGAATAACGTAATATTGCGTATGCAGTTTAAAAAACTTAATTTATGTAAGTATGTATGTAAAATTCCCTAATATCGGACTATTGGACACATTTATTTATTTATTTAATACAAACGGCATAAGTATGCCATAAACATTAATTACATGTCACAAATTCATATTCAAAATATTTGTAATGGTAAAACAGTGTATGTATAACAGTTAATTGTGACGATTCATTGGGAAGTGACACCAGAGATACATTTACATGCAAAAATCTATAATACAAATAAAATTAATAGTCATTAAAAAATATGATAGCATAGCCGTCTTGTACCTATGTTCCGTGCAGTTAAATAGATCTATCACATCTGCATATCTATTAGTAACTTCATGCAACCTAGGTAAAAGTGAGTGTTTCGTATACTCAGTCCGATTATTGTTACATTTAAAAAGGATTTTAGAACGAGTGGTTCTCGTGGGAATATGAAATTCAATGAGCTTAGTTAGATTAGGACTGTCTATTCTACCATTTACAATTTTGAACATTAATATTAAGTCTGATATAATTCTTCGATCTGACAGTCTTAGTAAATTGAATTCTTTCATCAAGTAATTATAATTTATGTTTTCAATGGGAATACCGAGGTTAAAATTAATGTGTCTTAAGAATTTGTGTTGAATTTTTTCGATTGAATCTGAATGTATTTTAAAATGGGGGGACCAGATCGAGGAGTTATATTCGACTTGACTACGTACTAAGGATGTATACAAAATTTTTAAAGTTGAAATATTCTTGAAACCTCTGATTTAGCTGATTATTAAGGATTTGGGTTTTTGTTTTAACAGCTTTCTTTATTTCGAGTGCTTCTAAATTATTTAATCTGTTACCATGACCATTTCTATGTCAGTTAGGATAGGTTATACGTTATTTCGAAATAAATAAATAACTTTGTAACAATTATTATAAGCAATAATTATCAGCCTGAAACACTCATCAACATTGAAAAATCTTCCGAGAAAAGATACTTGCCGCGAACGGGACTTGAACCCGTGTCCTTCTGATTGCCGGTCAGCTGCTCTTGACCACTGAGCTATGGGGGCTTATCAAATACCCGCCAAATAATTCAATATATACTAGTGTTTCATTCAACAATTACTGCTTATTATATTTTTTCCACCTGAAAACAACCAACCCGTTGGCGGCAAGTATCTATTCTCGGAAGATTTTTCAATGTTGATGAGTGTTTCAGGCTGATAATTATTGCTTATAATAATAATTGTTACCCTTGGTGCTATGCATAAAAATCTTGTTTAAACGTTAGTTTATAAATTAAAAATAATAATTAAATAACTTTGTATTATGACCTCCATGTTTGTTCAATAAATTATTGTCCTCGTAAACAGCAAAACGCGTAATATTATGCAAAAACTAAGCCTTTAGGTAATTGAAGTAATTTATGCTTTTCCGTACAACCTATTGCTCAGCTGCCCTCTGTAGATATTAGTCCAACCTACGCTCTGTAGATATTAGTCAACACTGGGACCGTCATAGATATTCGTCCGACCTCTGTAGATATTAGTCCTCACTCTGAAGTTCGTAGATATTAGTCCAACATACATATGAGCTGTAGATATTCGCCCGACATACAGGCTGTAGATATTAGTATCTGGAGTCGTCTCCTGTGGTTAAACGGGTTAAAATTTGATTCCTTTAAGCGTTCATACATTTCTAATGTAAAGAATTATTTTATTTGATTAATTTGTGTTATTTCACAATTAATTCATTTAAAATAATATATAGTATATTTTCGGCGTGTTCCAGAGTGGAAGATACTATCAGTATCGCCCTGGTGTAAGACCACCATTCAAAATTGAAACGTTGCTTGAAAATGGCTTTAGCCGTGTTTGGTGACCAGATCTGAATAGCCAGGTACTTCCCAACCTTCCTCTTCCCCACCTCCTTCCCCTCCCCACTACCTTGAGCCTCACAACATACCCCAATTGGGGATGCCATAGTCTCACTGGCTCCAGACGGGAGCAGTTGAGATTCTTGTGCGGTATTCGATGTAAAAAAAAAAAAAAAAAGAATGCCTTTTTGGTAGTTTACGCTTATATTTTTTATAACGTAATTAACAATTGAATTTAAATTCTCCTCAAGTGAAACTAAGAGAAAATTTTCAATTTATTAAAAACATATCTATACAAATAAAAATGAATCCCCGAAATGTATGTACGCGCATAACTTCCGAACGACTGCACCAAATTTGATATATTTTTTTTATTTGTGTTCGTTATTGTCAGGACAAGGTTTGTATAAAACTACTGGTGAGCTCTGGCTTTATGAAATCTGTAATAGGTTGTTTAAAAATTAAATGCACCGGGACTGAGTGTATGAACTGCGGGAGGGGAAGGGGGGAAGGGATCTCGGGTGGGTCGCGGGAGAGGGGGGAGAACTCGGGAGGGGGGTTCGCGGGACGGGGGAAGGGGTGGAGTGGAGTGGGAAGAGGGAAGGTGGAGGAGGCGGAGTGGGAACGCGAGGAGGGAAGGGGAAGCGGGAGAGGAAGGGGAGGCGGAAAGAGAATGGGACAAATGGGAAAGGACACGCAGGAAGAAACAATTTATTTATTAAATGGCATAGCAACGCATGCCGGGTACCAGCTAGTTTTTTAATATTTATATTGTAAACCGATTCATAGTAAAGATTAATCAAAAAAGTGATTGTGATTACGATTATGTCATTATGTGTCACTTTTCGATTTCTGTTTACATATACTTAGATCGTTCAGTCGGACATATCAGAAAAATCGAAATTTGACTTGAATACATTGTTAGTTATACGTAAAAGTGGGTCCCCCGTCGTACTTATATGCAATATGCAGTCGGTTTAGGAAAAATACTTTATTTATTTATTTATTTATTATTAGTTTCAATAGCAAGGTTTGTACATGTATGTATAATGTATAGTATAAGTATAGATTCTTTTTTTTTCACAGACCTCCTCACTAGGATTTCCTGTTCTGAGGTGGCCTGTAGTTTTTTTTAAATATTTGTATTTGGTTATGGATTGTCTTTATATCGTCTTCACGATGTTTGTAATTTTATTATCACTTTGATCTCTCAGCCATGTTTTTACTTTTGTTTTAAATATATTCATTTCCTTTATATTTTTGATTTGATCTGGTAGAGCATTGTATAATTTCATAGCATGGAATTTATTATTTCTCTGTCCAAAAGATGTGTTCAAACTGGGAGTAACCAGGATGTTATTGCTTACTGCCCTGGTTGAGTATTTATGTTGGGCAGTGGAGTATACATATATGTTTTTTTTCAGTTTAAATAAAATATTTTTTGAATAAAGTTTCTGTACATTGAAGACTTGAAAGTTATTAAATATTTCTTCCGTCGGAGTTCTAAGCGGAACTTTCAGTATTGTCTTTAGTACTCCTTTTTGGGCTATATTGAGTCGCTCTGTGTGAGTGCTCAAGGCAGACCCCCATCCAGTTATACCGTACTCTATTTGTGATTGACACAAAGCATAGTATACTTTTTTAATATCGTTTATATTGAGGATATTACGAATGTTTCTAAAGAAGTATATGTACCTGGTTAGTTTTTTTGTAATTACGTCAATTTGTGAGTTCCATCGGAGATTATCATCAATCTCAATTCCAAGATATTTGATGCTTTTGGAGTGTGCTATAGTGGGACAGAGGCATGATAAGCCTAGATTTTGTTGATAAATTCCTTGGCATGTGTGTAATTTGAGATTTAAGTCCTCCGACGGCTGCCCTCTGGCTGTTATAGAAAATGTAAGATATTTTGTTTTATTAACATTAAGCGTGAGGGAATTTCTTTTAAGCCAGGTTTGCAGGAGACTAAGCCCGTGTTCCGCTTCTTTGTAAGTATTTATCCAATCTTTTTCGTTAAATAAAATTACTGTGTCATCAGCAAAACTAATAATTTTTCCTCTTGTTTCTAGGTTACAGATATCATTGATGTATATAAAAAACAATATTGGTCCTAGTACACTTCCTTGCGGTACGCCATGGTTGATTAGGAGAGGTTCGCTTTTTCTCTTATTAATTTGAACGCTCTGTGTACGCTCCATCATATAGCTTTTTAGCAAGTTTAGTGTTGTATTTGTCATACCAATTTTTGTAAGTTTAGCAAAAAGTATTTTGTGGTCTATTGTATCAAAAGCCTTTTGTAAGTCTATGAAGATTGCCAAAGTTTTTTCTCCACTGTCTAAACTTTTAGTGATCATATCTGTAATTTTTTCTATGGCGTCACTAGTACTTAAGTTCTCCCTAAAACCATACTGTGTTTCCGATAATATTTTATTGTCTTCTAAGTAGGATAAGAGTTGTTTTTTTAATATTCTCTCCAATATTTTTGAAAATGTGTTGAGTAGGCTTATTGGTCGGTAATTGTTTATGTCATTTTTACATCCTTGTTTAAAAATTGGTATAATAGTAGCCTTTTTGAGAGCCGTAGGGAATATGCTTTCAGTTATAGACAGGTTGACTAAGTATGTTAGAGGTATGATAAGTTCTTTACAGAGATATTTTATTGCATTGGTTGTGATTAAGTCATCCCCCGAAGAAACATTTGATTTTAGAGAAGAAATTGTGTTTTTGATATCATCAGCTGTAATTTGCTTAAACTCGAGTTTCTTTCCTTGTTCAGGGGGTTCATTTATTAGTATAGCGTCATTACATTGTGTAGCTTGCTTTGCTAGATTTGATCCTATATTTATGAAAAATTTATTGACGTATTCAAGAATTTGGTCAGGATTATCAGCGTATGTCCTTGGGACATTGTTTATATTCAGCACGTCAATTGATGTCATGGTAGCAGATTTAGAACTGGTTATTTCATTAATTATTTGCCACATTTTCCGTGGATTTTGTTTACAATCTACAATTTTTTTCTTGTAGTAGGTTTCTTTTGTATATGTAATAACTTTTTTGCAAATGTTTCTATATCTTTTGTAGAATCTTAACATGTGTATATCGTATGGATTTTTTTTTAGTTTCTTGTGTAACTCGTCTCTTTTTCTTATGCAGTTTATAACATTCTGTGTAATCCATGGTTTAATGTGTACATTTTTATGTGAGATTTTCTTAATAATTTTTGTGGTATTAGAGAGAATATTATTCTGAAAGAGTTCTATGAAGAAATTCCATGCATCATTTGCATTGTTCATACTTTGCAGTTTTTTCCAATCGGTACATTGTAGATTATGTTTAATGTCATTCCAGTTTATTTCAGTTTTTTCTATTGTTTGTGGTCTTTTCTTGATTTTATTTGACTTGTTTATTTTTATTGAAAGTATAGTTGTATAATGATCTGTTATAGTTGAGTTAAATACAATAGTTCGAGTAATATCTTTTGTTTTACTCATTATATGATCTATGCAACTTTCAGTGCTGTCCACTTTTCGAGTAGGTACATTTATTAAGCTTACCAGTCCATGGGATGCTAGCATCTGCAGATATTGAATTCTCTTGGGATGTCCATTTTCTAGGATATTTATATTTACATCTCCAATAAAAATATGTTTTTCGTGTCTTTTAGAAGGCAGAGTTCCTCGTCTACGGATTTAAGAAATGGGTCGATGTTTCTTGTAGAAGGCGATCGGTAGATTGCTAATATAGCCCTTTCTTTTCCGATTTTAATTTTTAGACAATTGGCATCTGTGATAATAATTTCCTCAACTTCGGCTTTTATTTCGTTTTTAATGTATAATTACACCATCGTTTTGTCTTTTGTTATTCAAACTTGAGTAAGTGGTATATCCAGCTATTTCCAAATTCATGTATTTATGATTTATCCAACATTCAGTAAGTATTATTATGTGTAGATTAACTTTTAAATATTTCAGTAAAATTTGTAATTCATCAAAATTTTTTCTGATACTTCTTATGTTTTTGTGCAATATATTAAAAGAGTTGTTGTTTATCATTGATAGGTCACTTGGTTCCGAGGTTAGTATAGTGTCAGTCATTTTTTACTTTAATTCATAAATGTTGTTTCGAAGTGCCTTTTTTTACACAATATTTTTAATATCATCTATATGTTTGATGTAGATTATTTTTTCGTTTGGCATTTTTCGAGTCATTATTTTTCCATCTTTACACCAAACGTAAGAATAGTTTTTTTCTTTGGCAGCTTTTTTTGTTTTCCAGAGCAGTTCCCTTTGATATGGGCTCAATTCTTCTGCAATATAGATTGTTTCAGTAGTGATGTCTTTTATGTCTTCATAATTAATATTTTTCCTTTTAGAGATTAGATTATCTCTAGTCGTTTTATCAGCAAATTCCACTAGCAGTTTTGGTGGCGCATTGTTTCTTCTATCAGGAGTCCTTCTTACTTCAATTATCTCCTTGTGCTGGATATCCATTCCTGCCGCCGCCGCAACTTTTTTTACGATTTCAATCTGCTGCTCCCCATTTTTTTGGGGAATGCCTGCTATTTCTAGGAAATTAGACCGAGATTTGTACTCAAGGTCTGATATTTTTATTTCAAGTTGTTTGATAATAATATGTTTTTCCTGCTGTTCTTTCTTTATGTTTTCTAATTCATTTTCGATTTTTTTATTTTGTAATATTGTTGTTTCTAGTTTTTTTATTATATCATCGTACTGACTGCTCATAAAATCTATGCTTTTTTGGGTTTCCTGGGATTGTTTATCAATTTTAGAAATGATTTCTCTTTTCATTGATTCAAATTTTTTTTCAATAATTTGAATAATTTTATCAATGTTAAATTTGTCTTCGGTTTCAACGACAGATCCCTTTCCTCTTGTATTTGCCATTTTCCGTTTAATTAATATTTAATTTATCTTATACTTTTAGGATTTATACTTAATTTATGTTCAATGTTGGAATCAATATGCTCCTTAAGTGAATATTGATTTATGTAGATTGTCTATGACGAGATAAGTATATATTGTCTATGGTTTTTTTATTATCAGTTCTTACAAAAGTTAATTTATGGTCACAATGACAATAATTTTTTGCACTTCAATTAACTAATGATTGATTTCACTGCCACTGTCGCAATCATTGGCACTTTGTCTAGCGTATCACTATTTATTATTTTTTAAAGCGAGTTATGTTATTAGGTTGCTTTATTGCCACTATATTAATATTAATTACGGAGCTGTCAAAAAAACCGACTGTTGTGTCTACCAAGTTGTTGTTGTTGTTTATTTGTTTACATTTATCATTTGTTGTTATTTGTTTACATTTATCTAATTACACAAAATATAACTAAGTGACGATGTGCAGAGAGGATGTACCACCGAATAACAAAAGTATAAATATTTTCGTTAAAATAATGCATCAAGGAAAATCTACTTGTCTATATACTGTGTAAACTAGCGCATAAGTTAAAAAAATCGACATTGTATTTAAATTCTCTTGATATTACCAACTTATTATTAAGGGTATTTTTAAAGTCGATTTTACGTTTGAAATTGATAAATAATGCATAATTTTTTTTTAATAGTAAACTAGCTTTTTCCCGCAGCTTCGCTCGCATGGTGTAAGGGGGGTTCCCACTCCGCCTCCGCCTCCGCCTCCTCCACCTCCCCCCCCCCTCTCACCGTGCTCTCACCCCCCTCCCCCTTCCCCCTCCCTCCACACCCCCCCCCCCTCTCAACCATCTCTCCCTCCCTCCCGCTTTCCATACATTCAGTTTTCAAACCTCGCGTGCCACCAATAGCAATTTTTTATTCAAATTTCATAATGCCAGAGCTCACCGGAAATTTTTTAAAAACCTTTTCCTGACAATAACGAACACACAAAAAAAGAATTATCCAATTTGGTGCAGTCGTTCGAAAATTATGCGCTTAGCAACACATTCAGCGATTCATTTTTATATTATAGATATCATTTAGGGGGGGGGGGGGGGGGGCAACTATTGGGTCACCGTAAAAGTGTATGTCCCCTATCTGGTACAACACTCAAATTACTCATAAACACCATTAAAATCAATTATAATGCAGAAAAACTTGTAGTGAAGTAAACTAAATCTGTATGTTTTCTGGGTCACTATTAAGATATTTCAAAATGTTTTACTAATAAACCAGACCGTTGTGCCTCCCGCTGTTCTAATATAGCATATTTTAAATATGTAAGTATGCTATAAAAGAATACGCTACATGCTATAAAAAATATGCTAATAGAATACGGTATTATCGGATGGGGTAGTGCAAATAAAAACATATTTAATCCACTAATTAAAACTCAAAAAGCCATAATGAAAATTATACTGAAAGTTCATGTAATAACTAGCACTGACGAAATCTTCAACAATCTTAACATCATGTCAATCAAACAGCTATATTCTAAAATTATACTCATTTACATTCATAAGTACAAAACCCAAGAAATAACAACTAACACGTACATTAGAAACACTAGATCTCATGGTCAAAAACATATCCAACAAGTAACTGCTAACACAACGTTTGAGCAAAAATGCTTCTTATATTATGGCATTAAACTCTACAATAAAATACCACTCTAACTCAAAAACCTCGACATTATAACATTTAAATCTCAAATAATAAACTGGATACTAAATATAGGGAGATCAGAAATAGAAAATATACTGATATCAAATACAGACTCAAGGGCGGATTTAGCTTTGGCACCAGGGGGGGGGGTCACATAGCCGTGATCAAGTCACAAGAATTTATAATTTAATTTTGATAATAATAGATACAAGTAAAAAGTAGGGTATTAGTGGTTCACCTAGGTCCTGGACCCCCCCTGGATCCGCCCTTGTACAGACTACAGCCGAATCTAGTGAACTGAATTATTAAAAAAACACTATCTTATTTACTTTATAATTATTTAAAAAAAAATCTACATGATATATTTATGTTATGTCTAATTCATATTAATTTCTTATAATTAAATTATAATATGTAAATGAAATCCTCAGCACGGGAGATCCCAGTGAGGATATCATTATCTCTACTGTTACTAAGAAAAGAAGACAATAAATTATTATTATTATTATTATAAAACAGAGACGCAAGCAGATAACATTTGATTTCTTTCCTTATTTATCTCAAAACTGGTAAATATGCAGTTAGTCCACTTCACGGATAATACGGAACGTTCTTGTTGTCGAAGTTTGATGCACGGATAATACGGAATGTTCCTTTTTTAATTAATAAACAATCAAATAATAACATAAGTCGGAAGTACCAATCTTATAAAATAAATTCTCTAAAATAAACTCGCTTTTCATCATTATTTTAAAAAACATCCCAGGATTTGAACGGTTTGTTTGGCAAAGCAGGGTTTGTCTAGCGGGTTTGTCTAATTATGCTAATACATTTCTTTCAATGTTATACTGTTATAAATACAGGTACAAACTTGTCAATAAGGCATTTACTTTGTTTTACATGGCAGTAATATTTTTTCTATGATTTGCAGCATTGATTGATTGTCTTTGAAATGTTAAATAAAAACGATACATATAAAAATGGCGTTACCGCGTAAGTGAATTAATTGAAACAATATTAAAATGTTGAATGCATATTTTTTTAATGTTTTTTTTGGTCTCCCTCGACATAAATACTCACTTTTCGTGATAATAAAGCTAAATCTAACTGTTTGAATAAGGAATATTATGAGGAATATAAACGCTAGAAATATTTCGATTCTCATGCCTGCAAAATTTTAAAATCGAGCGTCTTATTTGCACGTGGCAAGTAAGCGAAAAAGTGGTTTTAATTTATTTTGTCCATAATTTTATAAGAACGAAAAAAGGTTAGAACATAGAAAACCTCAAAAATAGTCTTAGCCATAAAGAGGTATTTTTTTAAAATTGTTTCTTGTATCACTTCATAGTTAAGTCATGAAAAAATATTTTTTTTAGTGGTTTACGTCTATATTTTTTGTTATGTAAATAATAATTTTATTGTAATTCTAATACATAGAAAAGCTAGTAAAAGCTTCGATTTATCCGTAGCATATTTTTTGATGTTCATACTGTAAGCCGGTTCGTCGTAAAGATCGTGACCTGTTCAGGGGGGGGGGGGGGGGTCATCAAAATATCACGCTTGGTCTCACAACGGGGGGGGGGGGGGCTTAGGTTTTTATCACGTAGTCAATCTAGAAATCTCGCTTTTTTTTTCGAGCTACGAGGGGAGGTTTTTAAGTTCGCGGAATGGGAAGGTAAGTGATTAATGGGGGTACAGCTGAATTAGGTACTAATTGAACAACTCATTTTTAGGATAAACACCGGGTTTTATCGTAATTAGGTCATTAGTCTTTGAGCTATCGTCGACCAAACACTTCAATAGGGAAGAAATTGTGAAATGTGGAGAAAATTGAGTTCCGCGCTGTTATAAAGTTCCTTTAAGTTAATTTAAAGATCGGAAAATGTATTAGGGTAGTAGGTGAATATGTTGAAAAGGAAAAATAATTTTGGTTTTTATTTCCACTCCTTACCCAATCCGCAAACTTAAAGACCCACCCTCGTACATTCAAATAAGTGAAAAAGTTCAGGGAACGTGTTTGTTGAAGATGATTGAGATGAAAAATGTTCATAAAAATAACAAGACTTTCGTTTCCATAAATTACGTTCCGGTTTCAATATATTTTGACATAAGTTTTATCTTGATAATATTTTTTCCACTTGTAATGCATGCACTCTTGCTGTCACGCAGCAAGCGCCGTATTAATAAAGACAAATATAAGCCATATAATGCATTTTTTTAAAATTTTTTGTTAGCAAAAAATGATTCGAAACCATATTTATGAAATACTACGTGAAAACTGTAGGGGGGGGGGGTCTTGGAATATACTACACGTGATCACCGGGGGGGGGGGGGGGGGGTAAAAAATTGCAAAAAGTGTGTCACGAAGTATGGGTACGTTCCCTAAATATGATTTCACGTATAACTTCATCTTCCGATTTCTTACATATCTCCCGGTATTACACGGTAAGTTTTAAAGCTCAAAAAAATATACGTTATTCTTGAAGATAATTTCTAGACATTGCCCGCGCCAAAACGCAAATTATATAAAATTCCCTCGATAGAAAAAAATCGCAAAGTATGCTCCAAAAATTATTACTAACACGTTTGTTTCAGTTATTTTACAAGTTATATGTATGAAAAAAAATTCACAGTGTTTCTTTAAATGCTGTTTAAGTCTTTTGCTCTATTTTAAACGTAAGATTTTTGCTCTATTTTAAAGGAGTCGTGTTTTATTAAACATTTTCGCAATTTTCTCATGTTAGCGCTCTCCTCTAACATTCGTAATTTCGTATGTCTCCATCTTATTTTCAAACCCGGTTGCAGAAGCCTTAAGGGGAGTAATGCATAAATAATTAATTACAATACAAATGGTCGTATTTATAGACAGATGTTAAATAATCATAACATAAGCCGCCACATTTTTTTAGCACAGATTATGGAAATCAAACTTAATTTCAACAATTACTACAATAAACAACTATAATAGGTTATTAGGTTCTTAGTTTAGGTAAACTAAGTAATTCATGCGGCTGGGGCATGTGCAGAGAATGCCGGATACACGCGTCCCAAAAAGAATTTTGACTGGACACCCAGGTGGAAAGAGAAAAGTGGGAAGACCCAGACTGAGGTGGGAAGACGCAGTAAGGGGGGATGCAGCACAGCTTCTTCAGGTACCAAATTGGAAGTCAGCCGCTGAGGACAGCAGGAATTGGAGGCGACCATAGACATCCAAATGACTAGACAAGCAGTTACGGGTGAGGGGTCAAACCAAACCATGGAGGGGGAAGAGGGGAAAGATGACTGTGATTCGTTATACAATCAATTTGACAGTAAATAGGCATCTCGCATTAAAATATCACCATTTAGTTCTTAAAAGCAAAATCTGCTTTGAATGAATAGACCTTTTTACATGGGAGCGCGAATTGCTTGCCACGATAATAACATATTTGCTAAGGTCAAATGCTCGCCTCAAAAAGACTCGCCCCAATACACATAGCAATATTTTGTTGCCGTGTTTAGTTAAAACACTATTACAAATATTTCATAATTTACTTACCCCTTTAACCACCGATGAGCACACTGGAGAACCGCCCACATTCGCTATGTGCACATTGATATGTAGATATATTGTATAGAATACGCTACTGTTTTGGCGTTGTATTTCGTTAAATGTATGGATGTTACCTTCTAGCTGTTCACGGCAAGAATGATGACGTCACACATTTTAGATTCAAGCGAGGCTCTATCCCCTCCGCATGGAGCGAGCCGGTTCCAAGGAGGTGCTTCAGCCGGCGCCATGTGGAGGGGGAAATAATACGTTTTTATCACTTAGGGCAGGTCCATGTATATTCATATGTCCGTGGAGGCGACTGTTGCAGGAGGCCAAAGCTCGATATGGGCTGTAGCGCCATCGAAGAAGAAAACGCAATTCATGCGTATTTAGATTGAAATGAAACTTTGCAGATGTCAAAACCATACACAAAACAAAAAATCGCGGCAATGGAGAAGTTTTATATTGGAAATCACACTTCATTTGAACAATTACTACAAGAAACAACTATTTACGTGCACAAATTGGGTTCTTAGTTTATGTAAACTAAGTAACTCATGCCTTCATGCGTATTTAGATTGAAATGAAACTTTGCAGATGTCAAAACCATACACAAAACAAAAAATCGCGGCAATGGAGAAGTTTTATATTGGAAATCACACATCATTTGAACAATTACTACAAGAAACAACTATTTACGTGCACAAATTGGGTTCTTAGTTTATGTAAACTAAGGGCCGGTTTTATAACCATCCGTTCGTAACGCTTGATACCATTTTTAACTTATATTTGTTCTACCGCTTGATTTTGCAGTTTTATAAACATTCGCTAGGCTACCCGTCGGTTATGTTGCGGTTAATGCTTTACGGACCGATTTTGGGCAGTTAAATGGCTAACGATCCGTTTGCTGACGTTTTTTGACAGTTGTAAGTAGGTTGTAAGTTGTTCTCGGCGCTTGATTATTTATTTACTATTGAAACCAGTCGGTAACGCCAGCCCAGCTTCATTTCTTTTATGTTATATTCAATAATATTATTATTCAATTTATAAAAACAGTTTATTTATAAACAAGTTCTGCTATGTAATTATTATTACGCGTGATAGCTGTTTCGCTTAGTTTGCTAATGTCTTCAGAAGGCGAAACAGCTGTCACGAGTAATAATAATTAATAATTACAAAGAAGAACTCGTTTATAAATAAACATTTTTTTTAAATGGAGTAATAATATTATTTATAAATTGAATAATAATATTAGAAAGAAATACAAATTAAAACGGGGTTCTACTAATTACACTTAATAACAATAAGCATAACAATAACTAAGGTTATATTATTAACACTAACTTTTTTAAGCTCTGGGATCAATGCTGCAAGCAGCTGGCAATTTTACAGGAATCTCCAAGTTGACGCTTCCGTATAACAATGCAAGTAGTGCATTGTTGTACGGAGAGTGACCCAAGTAATACAACTTTCGGACTAAATGTAACCGATGACCGCTAGTAATGCACATTTGTTTATAATACGTAAAATAAGATAAATAACGGATAGCGGTACGTTAACGAAAAACGGAACGTTACGTAACTGAAATTTGATACATCGTTTATAAAACCGGCCCTAAGGGCCGGTTTTATAACCATCCGTTCGTAACGCTTGATACCATTTTTAACTTATATTTGTTCTACCGCTTGATTTTGCCGTTTTATAAACATTCGCTAGGCTACCCGTCGGTTATGTTGCGGTTAATGCTTTACGGACCGATTTTGGGCAGTTAAATGGCTAACGATCCGTTTGCTGACGTTTTTTGACAGTTGTAAGTAGGTTGTAAGTTGTTCTCGGCGCTTGATTATTTATTTACTATTGAAACCAGTCGGTAACGCCAGCCCAGCTTCATTTCTTTTATGTTATATTCAATAATATTATTATTCAATTTATAAAAACAGTTTATTTATAAACAAGTTCTGATATGTAATTATTATTACGCGTGATAGCTGTTTCGCTTAGTTTGCTAATGTCTTCAGAAGGCGAAACAGCTGTCACGAGTAATAATAATTAATAATTACATAGAAGAACTCGTTTATAAATAAACATTTTTTTTAAATGGAGTAATAATATTATTTATAAATTGAATAATAATATTAGAAAGAAATACAAATTAAAACGGGGTTCTACTAATTACACTTAATAACAATAAGCATAACAATAACTAAGGTTATATTATTAACACTACCTTTTTTAAGCTCTGGGATCAATGCTGCAAGCAGCTGGCAATTTTACAGGAATCTCCAAGTTGACGCTTCCGTATAACAATGCAAGTAGTGCATTGTTGTACGGAGAGTGACCCAAGTAATAAAACTTTCGGACTAAATGTAACCGATGACCGCTAGTAATGCACATTTGTTTATAATACGTAAAATAAGATAAATAACGGATAGCGGTACGTTAACGAAAAACGGAACGTTACGTAACTGAAATTTGATACATCGTTTATAAAACCGGCCCCAAGTAAC
Source organism: Limnephilus rhombicus (assembly GCA_929108145.2). Lineage (NCBI taxonomy): Eukaryota > Metazoa > Arthropoda > Insecta > Trichoptera > Limnephilidae > Limnephilus > Limnephilus rhombicus. Next base: position 12,496,357 of record OV815290.1, on the reverse strand, counting down.
TCATGCCTTCATGCGCATTTAGATTGAAATGAAACTTTGCAGATGTCAAAACCATACTAAAAAGAATGGCAGCAAAAGAGAAGTTTTATAAGGAAAATCACACTTCATTTCAACAATTTACTACTAGAAACAAATACAAAATAAATTATTAGGTTCTTAGCTTAGGTAAACTAAGTAATTCATGCATATTTAGATTGAAATGAAACTTTGCAAATGTCAAATCCACTTACAAAAAAAAAAATGGCGGCAATGGAGATGTTTTAAATGCGAAATTTTTAACTTTGATTGAATTAAAATCGAATTTTAATGCATATTTTTCCCTCTATCCGGACTGCGATGATCCTTTTGGTAAATAAGTTGTTTAAAGTAGTTCACTGCACAAAATGTATGTATAATAAAAGTCTTACAGCGTGCGGCGGCTTGTGGATTATTTATCTAATAATCAATATGTAAAGTTTACTACCTTGTGTGTATATAGAGATGATTTCCGTTGCACGAAGTCCAAAACTAACACTACAAATGGACTGAACCGCGACACAGTCTACTCACAACTGAGTTCCTGATATGCAGGGTCAAGAGACAGTGGCTAGGTCACAACCTGATTATAATACTTGTTATGAGTGTTAAGAATATTGCTTAACAGTGGTCACACATCGGAGGAAAATAAATATTATATTAAATACTAGCGAGTTGCCGGCATGTGTTGAAATCGGAGGCGTCTACTAATATATACAGGAATTCCAAAAACTGAACAAATCGGACTAATATCTATGAGAACAAAAGTGAGGACGAATATCTACATCTCAAACTGCTGACGAATATCTATGAGAATCAAAGTGTGGACGAATATCTACAGCACTGGCAGAGGTTGGGTTAGGTTAGGTTAGTTATTACGTAATTGAAGTTGAATCGTGCACAAGGTACGGGGGTTTAGAATAACCTGTGGTTATTCCTTGCTAAATAAAACGCTTATGGATTTCGATAAGAATTATGCCCAATCACCAAACAAGATCCGGTATACACAATTAAGCAATACTCACTGTTGTGTCTCGTAGCTTGATCTTCATTCAGCGACGGTCATAGGCGTACGATAAGATTGTTCGGTTATTAGAACCACGATGGAGTTTGAGTCACGATACGATTAAGCGGTTCACACAAAGCATTCGATAAAGACGGCGAGATAATACTTCACATTACACGCTTCCGATTGATAGAAAATAACATTTCAACGTCGAGCGAAATGTCACGTTACTATTTGTTACGATAGTTGTTGATAGACTGACGATATTGTGGTACTTGACTTAGTCCACCGTATAGGTAAGTACACTTAACGTGCGGAAGTCCAAAATCTGGGTTCCTCCGATCTGCATGGTAAATTGGAACACAAATACGTATGAAATTCATCAGCGTTATGAAACAGAAGTAATTTATGCTTTTTCGTACAACCTCTTGCTCAGCTGCCCTCTTTAGATTTTAGTCAAACCTACTCTCCATAGATATTAGTCACCACTGGGACCGTCATAGATATTCGTCCGACCTTAGCTCTGTAGATATTAGTCCTCACTCTGAAGTTCATAGATATTAGTCCAACATATGAGCTGTAGATATTAGTATTTGGAGTCGTTGCAATCCACTAATGAAGAAATTGTTTCTCTCTGCGTGATTTTTCTCATTCGTATCGTTCCCCTTGCGCCTCCCCTTCCTCTACATGATTCCACTCCGCCTTCCCTCTTCCCTCTTCCCTCTCCCGCTACCCGCGTTTCCCTCCCATCGCGGGAATGCACACATCAAACCCCAAAGTTTCATCGCAATCGGATGATTGGTTAGCAACGCATAATTTCATGACGCTAGAGCTCTCTATTGTATAAACCATCGCGGGCATGCGCACATCTAATCCCCAAAGTTTCATCGCAAACAAATGAATGGTTAGCAACGCGTAATTTCATTACGCCAGAGCTCACTATTGTATATAGAAACCATCGCGGGAATGCATACATCTAATCCCCAAAGTTTCATCGCAAACGGATAAATGGTTAGCAACGCATAATTTCATGATGCCAGAGCTCTCTATTATATAATAAAGAAACCATCGCGGGCACGCGCACATCTAATCCCCAAAGTTTCATCGCAAACGGAAGAATGGCTAGCAACGCGTAATTTCATTACGCCAGAGCTCACTATTGTATATAGAAACCATCGCGGGCATGCATACATCTAATCCCCAAAGTTTCATCGCAAACGGATAAATGGTTAGCAACGCATAATTTCATGATGCCAGAGCTCTCTATTATATAATATAGAAACCATCGCGGGCACGCACACATCTAATCCCCAAAGTTTCATCGCAAATGGATGAATGGTTAGCAACGCATAATTTCATGATGCCAGAGCTCTCTATTATATAATATAGAAACCATCGCTGGCACGCACACATCTAATCCCCAAAGTTTCATCGCAAATGGATGAATGGTTAGCAACGCATAATTTCATGATGCCAGCGCTCTCTATTATATAATATAGAAACCATCGCGGGCACGCGCACATCTAATCCCCAAAGTTTCATCGCAAACGGATGAATGGTTAGCAACGCGTAATTTCATTACGCCAGAGCTCACTATTGTATATAGAAACCATCGCAGGCAAACGCCCATCTAATCCCCAAAGTTTCATCGCAATTGGATGAATGGTTTAGCAACGCATAGACATCTTACATACATACATAGAAGCAAACATATTTTGATTTTTTAAATACATATATAGAAGAAAATAATATTTATAAAGGTATTTCACCACAAACTGTTACCAGTTAAACAGTTTTTAGTTTTCGGATACGTTTAGAAATGAGATTTCAGTGTGGATGCTACTCTCAGTATCGCCCTGGTGTAATACCACCATTCAGAATTGAAACGTTGCTTGTAATGACTTTAGCCGTGTTTGGTGACCAGATCTGAATAGCAAGGTTCCCCACCTCCTCTTCCCTATCTCCTTCCCCTCCCCACTACCTTCAGCCTCACAACGTACCCCAATTGGGGATGCCATAGTCTCAGTGGCTCGAGACGGGAGCAGTTGGGACTCTTGTGCGGTATTAATATAAAAAAAATTCCATTTATTTGGGTTTTATTGTAAAGCGAAAATATTTTGACCTTCTGACAAAATAGATCAATTTCGGAGGGATTTAAAAGACACACCTATAAAAAATGTTGAACACACCTGATAGATACCGAGATATGTTCATAGTGTGAACTAAGAATAAACGTGTATATATAAATATTTTTATTTACGCAAAGAACTTATAATCAGCAATTAATAACCGTTCGCTAAAAAAAGTTTATTTTGAAAATTGGAAACCGGTTTGCACGTACTTTCTTCGGATATACGAAAAAAAACCAGGTTCGGGAGACGCCGAATATTAAAGAGCCACTTACATACAATTTTAAATCACTCTCAGGTATTGGAGGTTATCCACCACTTACCCGCCCTGGCATAAGTAACAGATGGTTACTCCTTCAAGGCTCTCGCAAGGACTCTAGTGTTTTTAATGAACGAATCTACATTTAATTTTGGACGAATCTAGACCTCCAGTGTTCCTGCATACGTTGTTGGTAAGCAGTATGCAAGTGCTTAGCGGGAAATCAAGATACAATGTGTTAGTATGACTATAGACAAGATTGGTGATATTCCACGAGGAGGCAAGCGCTGGGTGAAAACTAAAAAAAAGTCATCCAAAAAGTCACCGGAGACCAAAATTTCCTTTACATTTTTTACTCCAAATAATGTCAGGAATCACTGGTTAAAGTAAGTCATGTACGTCCCTTAACACCCTGTATATAAAACGTCATTGGTGTTGCCAGTAGTGATGTGCCGGATCGTTAAAAATGTATATCCGCGGATACGGATCCGAATACGGATATTTGGTGTCAAGATCCGCGGATACGGATCTTTATTTTCTTATTCAATCGGAGACGGCGTGCGAGACCTTGAAACGATAGTTGACGTTACGCCCGCCGCAACGACGGTATGTCAAATCAATACGATAAAATATTCGATTAAAAAAAATAAAAAATACTAAAATACTGGAATTTATGTTTTTTAATTCTACCTAATCTCTACATCTTCTCTACATATTATAAATTAAAGTCCCCCGCGTCGTCTGTCTGTCTGTCTGTTCGCGATAAACTCGAAAACTACTGAACGGATTTTCATGCGGTTTTCACCAATAGATAGAGTGTTTCGTGAGGAAGGTTTAAGTATGTTATTTGTCAAGGATTTGTATAAATTGGTTGAAACATAACGATAATTGTTAGAAGTGTCGGAAAAAGTTAAGCCGCCTTGTAGCTTTCATCGAAAACCCTGCCTAAACCTTTTGGGATATAACAAAATAATGCATGGTGGGATATTCATCTTTTATAGATCTACAAAAAAGTCCGTGATGGCATGTATCTATCTTTCACGGATAGTTTACTATACCCATTCTATCTTCTAAAAAAATGGTCACGTACATTGCGGTAATTAAAAAGTTATTTAGACGGATACAGTATTAATCCTTATTAACTTAAATACGTTAGTTACCCCAAGCATTTCATGCACATTATTATAATCTTTCACACCATCTCTACGAAAGACGGCGGTGGTTATAAAGGTTGGATAACCATCCAGTAGATGACGTCGTGTTTTATTAGCCACAGAAATGCGTGGCCGGGTCAGCTAGTAATCTATATATAGCACTAGCAGACCCCCGGCCACACGTTGCTGTGGCTAACGAAACACAACGCCATTACCCAACCTATACGGGCAATAAAATAAAAGAAATAAATAAACAACTAAATAAATTAATGTTCTTCAAAACGAGCTTGAAAAATCATTTGTCATATATTTGGATTATAATTGTGTAATTTCTACTATTTATTATTATTATTTATTTATTTTTAGTACTTTAAAATTAAATAGTTATAAATACATTGTGAATTCATATGTCAAATATTGGTTTATAAATGTGTAAATTCTGATTATGCAATTGTAAATGTTCTCTAAAATGGCCTGGAAAGAATCTCCTACTTGTGATCTCACTAAAGAAAACACTCATAGAACTTTAATAAATGCATTCACTCTGAATTGACCTTGAAAAAAATCACATCTTTGCGATACTTTTAAAGACATAAAGAAACCATCCCTTAATTATATACAATTCTTAGTGTTCTCAAAAGTTGTCTTGACAGAAGCAAATTCCCTTGATATCTTGAACGAAACTATTCCTTTGTTAAGAATATTATGAACTAAATATACAATTTGGCTGTCCTGAAACGGGTATTCTGCCCAGTTGCACATATGCATATATATTAACAATACATTACAATGATCACATTGTAATAAAATGTTAATATATATGCATATGTAAATAAAAAAAAAAAAAAAAAAAAAAATAAAATAAAAATAAAATATAAAATCCACACCATCCGCTTGCCAGCTGCCGGCAATAGCTCGGCATTTCTCTACTATAATAAGCATGTATTATACATATAAACCTTCCTCTATCACTCTATCTATTATAAAATTCGTTGCGTAGTTTAAAAGATCTATGCGCACATACATTTTGAGCTATTTCATTTTATACTATGTAATGAAGAAACTATAAGACGAGGAAATAAAAATCAACACCCATTCAGTAACATACAGTCCGCCTCGGAACAGGAATACCTAGTGAGGAGGACTGTAAACAAACCACTTGTATTTTTACTTATTTTGTAATTTTACTTTATCTTATATAAGCAGATATATGCGTTAAAAATACGACAGCAGTCAAGTACAATAAGCGTGTTTACACGTCAGTGCGTGTGTCTCCATAGAAACCGTTATAACTCCGTTATTGTTTTAGTTACATCCGTAAAATAAAAAGTGAAAGGTCGATAGTGAATCATGCTGCACATCTCTATTCAAGTTGTCCATAGAAATACATAAAAAGAACATTCTGTCAGACGCGCAGTCTGACACATAATTTATCCCGCCAAATTTTTCCGACGGGCGCCCGACATCGTTAATTTCTATTAAATATTTTTATATGAAATGATAAAAAAGTGAGGTGACTAAAGTGTTTATTACACATTTATACAATAGAATAAGTATTGTTTTTTACATAATCTGTGATTTTAGTACCGTTTTCACATAAAAACATCACGTGAGTCATTTTCACATTTTTTTAATGTTTGCATTCTAAATTTTAATATTTACTAATATTAATATTTATTTGTAATTTAATAATTCAAAAGCTTATTTTGTAACCTGTCTAAAACAGTTTTTGCTATTCGGCTACATTCAGAAATGTTTCATTTATAGAGCTTTAATTGTGAAGCGGTTATAACTAAAAGTTTTCGTAAAATGTCATTTCGTTTAAGACACCAAAAGCTAATATTCTCGAAAATTCGGAGGGGTTAAAATAAAAAAAAAATGATTTAACCTTATCAATAGAGATCCGTAAAAGATCCGCGATAAAAGTAACGGATGCGGATCTTTCTTCTCGCTCGAATATCCGCGGATTAGGATATCCGGAACATCACTAGTTACCAGTTAAAAATATTTTTAAAAATGTGAAAAAGTCACCATGCAAGTGGCTCTTTAATGGGTTTTGGGAATTACCAAAGAAACTGTAAATTAGTGTCAGGGTTTTACCAAATGACATTGGCGACACTCTGTTATCAGAAAATGGCAAAAAACGCCGTTATCTCGTTTTGCGGGAACACCGAGCGATTTATATTGCAATTAAATCACTTTTAATTGCAATATTTACTAAACTAACTCTTTTTCCGGCCTCAATGAAGAATAAAAACGAAGGAGAGGGAAAGGCTCTCGACTAGCAATCCGAAAGTCATGGGTTCGAATCCGAACGTGCGAAAGTAAATTTTATTTGATTTATTTGTATTATTTCACAATTTATTCATTTAAAAAAATATGTAATATATTTGCGTCGCAGAGTGGAAGATATCTCAGTATCGCCCTGGTGTAAGACCACCATTTTTTGGGAGGCGGTTATGGGTACCACCGCCCGGTAACCATTTATTGGGTAACCATCACCTATGCCATAGGCGACCCCAAGTGGTTCGCTACGTTTGGTGACTTAACAGGGGTGCCCGGGTTCAAGGGGGTCAGGTTTGTCCGGATCTTGGCGGCGGATGTGTCTTCCCACCAACAGCGTGGCGGGCCGGATCGGGAGACACTGGTCACGGACCTACACAGCAGTGGAAATGGAAGGTTCATTCGTCCGTCACTCCTGGACGCACTGGCCACCAGATTCCTACGCACCCCTCATACCTTTTTCCTTCCCAGAACTTCCTCTCCTTCCTTCCCCTAAAAAGACCCTCCACACAGCATCCACAAAGATCACATAGGCCCTGAGTATATAATTTTCCTTAGGACCTCTTGTCTGGAGCTAATGTAAAAAAAATAATAATATTGAAACGTTGCTTGAAATGGCTTTAGCCGTGTTTGGTGACCAGATCTGAATAGCAAGGTGCTTCCCCGCCTTCATCTTTCCCGTCTCCTTCCCCTCCCCGCTACCTTCAGCCTCATAACAAACCCCAATTGGGGTGGCAATAGTATCATTGGCTCCAGACGGGAGCAGGTGGAACTCTTGAAACTCTTGGTGGGATTGCAATCTTTAGAGCACAGGCGTCGGGTGGGAGTGCTATCCCTGTTCTACCGGTATTTCAATGGAAGATGCTTCGAGGAACAAGCTTCATTGATTCCCTTGGCACCGGTGCATAGTCGGGGAACACGCCAAATGCGCGCCCAACATGTACACGGTTGACATTTGACATACAACGGGTCACTTCTCGACGACTCACTCTTGAGTTCAACAACTCGGCTGTGGAATGATTTGCCGGTCCTTCTTGCAACATGGGTCTTGAATGGACCCTCCACACAGCATCTTCAAAGATAACGTAGGCCCTGAGGGAAATTATTTTCCTCAGAGCCAATGTGCTGTTCACACGCGGTAGAAGTTAAATCTAAACATGGAGAGAATGAGACGAAGGCAGAGGATCAAGAGTAGGATTTGTAGGGTTTATTTATTATAATATTGTTACCAAGTTTAAAAACTATTTTACATTTTATTCTAAGAAGCACCGCGCAAAGGGGAGGCCGATAGGCTACGAAGAACCGCACAAAGAGGACACCGATTAAGCCGCCGCTACCCGAATTTCTACAAATTTCTTACATATTACTAAAAAAAACCACAGCGCGACCGATTAACTGTGTTATTGCAATAACATAAATAAAACTCGTATACACTAAAACACGTTGTATTACAAATAACGTTTCTTACGTGGTCACGCTGTTAAAACGCATTGAAGATGTGACAACGTTGTATATGGTTTTAATTTACTAGGAAACAATGTTGTTTTAATTTTTCTCCCCAAGGGGCATTATTGGCGCGCCTATGCATTAGTTCTTCGGCCCGCGACAGCCCGCGATGACAAAACAGCTCGGTGTGTTTTATGGCGGGATATCGAAAATTTTGTGATTTTACTTAATAATTTCTATTGTAGTGACGAATTTACTCTTCTGTTCACATTTATTTATTTATTAATTTACGGACAACAGTCCATTAAAAACATAATAATAACACGAATAAAAAAAAAAAAAAAAAAACAGAGATGACAGTGAAGGGAGAGCACATAAAAATTAATAGCAATGACAATATAAAATATAAAAAGTACATATAGAGACACTACAAGTCAAAGCATGAAGAAGCATTTAAATATTGCGTAACGACTGCCGAAAGTCATTTAGTTTTACACCAAAAAAATCAATGCTTTGACTTGCGTTGACAAGTCTCGACATTCTGGATAAGGGAGAATGATATCCGTAATTAGTAGAATGTTGATTAAGGAACAGCAATTCATTATTTCGAAGCCTACGGGAAGGGATGTTAAACTGGATGAGTTGTAACAATGCAGGTGTATCTGTAATACTGTTGATAATTTTAAATATGCAAATTAGATCAGAGTCCTTTCTACGTTTTTCTAAAGAAGGCATGTTTAAAATGTGTTCAATTTCATCATATGAGTACTTGCCTCTTTCAAGACTCAACCTCCAAGCAATTCCTCTTAGGAAACGATGTTGTACGGATTCGATGTGACAAATGTGGATAGCGTAGAAAGGAGACCAAATGACTCTAGCATATTCAAGGTGAGGGCGAACCAGCGAACAGTAAAGAGTTTTAAGTGTACTTATATGTTTGAAGTCAGAGGTAATTCTATGAATGAAGCCGAGTAGTTTAAGTGATTTATTTACGATATTATTTATGTGATCACGGAAAGAAAGTTTGCAGTCTAGAGTGACCCCAAGGTCCTTGATAGATGTGACAGTAGATAGACAAACACTATTTAGTTTATAATCAAACTGAATAGGTTTTTTGGTTCTATAAAAGGACAAAATTTTGCATTTATCAACATTAAGTTCCATGCAGTTAATTTTGCACCAATCGTTAAATGAATCAATATCAAGTTGAAATAGTAAACAGTCAAGGTGGGATTTAATAATCTTAAGAATCTTATTATCATCAGCAAATAACCAGAAACGTGTGTGAGAAAAAACTTTTGTGATATCATTAATAAAAAGGTTAAAAAGAAGCGGGGCCAAATGGGCTCCTTGGGGAACGCCGGAAGTTACATCAATGTTAAAGGATTCAAAGTTATTTATTTTAACCCTTTGTTTTCTATCTGTCAAGTAAGAGTGAAAGAATGATAACAAAGGGTTTCTAATGCCTATAGCATAAAGTTTGGCCATGAGAATACGGTGATTAACTTTGTCGAAGGCTTTGGAGAAGTCAGTGTATAGAACATCAACCTGAGTGTTATCTTCTAAGGCTTTCACAATGGTACTTGTAAAGGAAAGTAAATTTGTTGTTGTAGATTTCGCCGATCTAAATCCATGCTGTTCCTCAATTAGAACACTTTTGAAAACAGGAGTAATTTTCTTTGTAATTATCGACTCAAATATTTTTGGAATATTAGATATAATTGATATCGGTCTGTAATTTCCAATATTCGACTTGTTTCCGGACTTAAAAATGGGTCGAATATATGAAATTTTCCATGAGTCAGCAAATGTTCCAGATGAAAGTGACAAGTTGTACAACATACAAATTGGGTTAGATAGTGTATATTTACATTCTTTTAGCAAGATTTCTGGAATGCCATCAGGTCCGGTACTTTTTTTGTTAGAGAGATTATTTAAGGATTGGTAAACCTCCTTAAGTGTAATTTGGCAATCATTTAAGTCAATATTATGGTCATAGTTAAGTGGAGGGATGTTGCATGATGCATCAGAATATACAAAGGAGAAGTGTTTGGCAAAAAGGTTGGCGATATCATGGCCGTTAGTAGCATGAGTTTCATAATAATACATACTTGAAGGAAGATCATTATCAGTACGCTTTTGCGCAACAAATTGCCAAAATTGTTTAGGATTTTGCAGTAACTTTGTCTCTGTAACTTCTACAAAATATTTATAACATTTGGCTGATTCGATTTTGGACAGTTCCCTTAATTGAGAAAATTTATGATAAAAGCTTAAGTTCCCAGTGTCTTTAAATAATTTATGAGTCTTCTTTTTTTCAATTATTAACTGTTTAAGTTTCGTGCTAAACCAATTTGGAAACTTAGGTTGAGAGTAACACCCCTTAGGAACAAACAATTCTACAGCATGTGATACACATTCATTAAATTTAAGTACAGCGTCATTAATATCAGAATTTAAAAATAGTGTCGACCAATCAATCTGGGATAGATATTTGTTCATATTAAAATAGTCGCCGTTAAGATATTTGTAGTGATAAGAGACATTTGGTTTCAAGGAATCAAATTTGAAAATGTGTAATTTTAATAGAGAGAGGTGGATGATATTTATCCAAAGGTAACAAAGAGACATCAGCTTCACTTACTATGACATTTGGTATGCTAGTGAAAATCAAATCCAGGCAAGAGCCTAGATAGTTAGTGACTGGATTTACTTGAAACATATTCAAATAGGCAAAAAAATTTACAATTTCAACAGCTTGTGGAGAAAGATTACTAGAAGGAGTTTTGACACATTGATCGTCATTCAGCCACAATATTTTAGGTAAATTATAATCGCCACAAATAAATAGGGAATCAGCGTTTCTAGACACATGTTCAATTGAAGCAGTATGCGACTTATAGACTTCTACCGAAGAGGAGGGAGGAATATAAACACAACCAAGTACAAGCTTTTTGGTACCAAGTAGAACACACAGGAACAATTGATCAGAAACATTGGTAAATGTTTCTATAATATGGCAGGGGTATTTTTTGTTTACGCATATCATCACTCCACCACCTTTACATTTAACAGAAGAAGTAGAACGGTCACTGCGGAAAACGTTGTAGTCAAAAAATCCAAGTTCAGCAGATGAGATATTTTCAGATAGCCATGTTTCGGTTAAAAATATAAAGTCGTAATTACATACACTGACGTTACAGCGAATAGTGTTCAGTTTCGTATTTAGGCCACGAACGTTTTGATAATACATTGAGAAGGAATTTTTCTCAGAACGATTATTCAAGTTCAACCTAAAAAATTTATCCGAGAAAGTTCACGTCTTTCAGCAGCTTGGCGGGCGGGGCAGTCTTGAGCTCCAGTTTTGTGGTGATATATTTACCATTTTATTTGTGTGGTTTACATCAGTTTAATCAAATTATTGTACAAACGCCGTACTTTCAAAGTTGAACTGTCAGAATGTTGTTTTTTATAGGTTACTTAAAAGATAAAATTTTCATTTTAAGATCTTTATTTTAAGAGAATTTCTTAAAAGTGATAATTTTTTATAATATTAAAATCTAATACATGTGTTCGTAAACGTATCAAAAAAATTAACGTCTTTAGAGATGCAAGAAATCTGTTTTAAATTTCGGTATTATTTCTAAGTTATTTTTTTGGTAATAAAAAAAACTTTGAAATTTTTTATTATTTTTTTATTGTATACACGATGAAAAAGTGAGGTGATAGTTTCCTTCCAAATTTATTACATAAAAGGACTGTGTTTTTTAAATTTTGATTTTATTTAAATTTCTCTACATTTTGGGCAAAAATGTTGTGGGAGGAAATTTTTTTCCGAGTTTGAATCTTAAAATATGGCAGTTTTTGAAAGCTAAAGTGTATTTGAAATACACAAATCCAAAAGGTGATTTTATCTAGTTTTCATAAATGGTATTTATTTTTACGACACCTTCAAAAATAAGAAATATATAGAACATTCAAAATACTATGGAAAAATTACAAATATCGTTCGGACATCAATGGTTAAAACAGAGATAAACTCTCTTCCTCGGCCCTCTCAGGCCGTGAAAACCATGTGTATTTCTTTCAAAGAACAAATTTTTAATTAGTAATGTTTTCACATCCGCGGCCGTTTGTCAATTGAATAAAATTTTCACTGGGTTTTTTAGTAAGGCTGGTTAAGTTTTAAAGCTCTTAAAAAATATGTTATTTTTGAAGATAATATATGTATATACATTTCCCACGCTGAAACGCAAATTATATAAAATTCCCTCGATAGAAAAAATCGCAAATTACGCTCTAAAAAAATTTATAAACACGTTTGTTTCAGTTATTGTACAAGTTATATATATGAAAAAATTCACAGTGTTTCTTTAAATGCTGTTTAAGACAACCGCCGCGAGATTTTTGCTCTATTTTGAACGAGTCGTGTTTTATTAATCATTATTACAATTTTCGCACCGATTTCGTCGCTTTAAATATTAGCGCGCTCCTCTAACATTCGTAATTTCATATCTCTGCATCTTCTTCACTTTAAGCCCGGTTGCGGCGCCTTAAGAGCATTTAACTAAGAAAGTTGTTTTTACGATCGTGCAGGGCAGTTACAATGAGAAAGATTAATTATACTCCGTACCAGCTTTTTAAAATTATAACTCAATATCGATTTTATTTCATTCCAAATTTGCTTTAATTTATACCTACATCCAAAAATGCTGAAAGGCGTGATGATAAAACTATTAAAATTATGTACTTTTATTTAATTAATTTTTTGATTGTTTATCATTTTTCAATAATGTCTAAATTAAATAATAATGTGAAAAAAATCTGAAATATATTAGTTTGTAAGTGCGCAAATAAATACACAAACGGACCAATTTTCGTCAAGAAACACATGTACGTAAATATTTTTTAATGATTTTATTTAAACTAAAATTAAAATTCTAAAACATGCGATACCCAGATAATGTATTCATTTATTTTACTGCATGATTATATAATTTGAAATGGGTGTGGTCATAGACTGCTGCACTGTTACGTGTGGTATAATACAAAATCTTTTTTGAATATTTAACAAATATGCCAACGACTTATGGTATAATTATTTCTCAAAATTTAAAACATGCGAATGCTAGATAAAAGAACAATCTTTCGAAATCCATTGATAATTTTTGGTGGAAAAGAATCAATACGTCTAAAATCTATAATATAAAAATGAATCGCTAAATGTGTTGGTAAGCGCAAATCTCGAGATCAGCTGAACCGATTTCGCTAATTCTTTTTTTAGGATATTCCTTGAAGTGCGAGGATGGTTCTTACGGAGAGAAAAATTAAGAAAATTGCACAGAAAATTAGATAATAACAGAAAACATCGCACGTTTGACAGTTGGCGTGTTAGAGAATGACATTTTGCAAAACAATGAATGATTGTGCAATCAGGATTCTATTTTTGAAAAGTTGAAATTTTTTTTTAAAGTAGGTACTCCCCTAATATTTTGAATCGAATCAAGAATTTTAGATATTTTAAATAGGTACCTATGTTAGGTACCAAATTTAATATACATGAAAAATGGAAATTTGAATAAAAATTGTAAAAGGTGGCACGCGGGCTGTTTAAGAACTGAATGTACTGGGTTGGCGGGACGAGGGAGCGGTAAAGGGAAGAGGGAAGGCGGGGAAGGTGGAAGGGGAACGCGGGAAGGAGGACCTGGGAGGGGGAGGGGAACTCGGGAGGGGGGTTCGCGGGACGGTGAAGGGGGGGGGGGAGTAGAGTAGGGAGAGGGAAGGTGGAGGTGACGGAGTGGGAACGCGAAAGGGGAAGAGGACGCAGGAGAAGAAGGGGAGGCGGAAGGGGAACGGGACGATGGGAAAGGACACTCAGGGAGAAACAATTTCTTTATTAAGTGGCATAGCGACGCATGCCGGGACCAGCTAGTCTGATATAAAAATGACATATTTCTGGTTTTCTCTGGTAAATACCCTCTTGCAGGTTTAATCCTACAAATGTATGTGTTTGTCTATTTTTAGTGTCGCTGGTTTCTGTATAATCCAGTTTCAAAGAACAACAGTGCTAAAAAAGTTAACTTTTACATGTGTTTTATTATACTATCAATTTTTTTCTGGTTTAATCTTTGCAATTAAATACATTTCCGTGTTTTTACACAATTTATACCTTTAACACAGTAATTAGCTGAAAGGAAGTTATTTGCGGTGAATATATTGGTAGATAACACCAAACTTGATTATCGTTATTCCGTCGTTTCACCGCAAACCACAATGCCGTTATTTCTGACGACGATTTCTAATACTTTTTTACAAGATATAATAATAATATACGTTTTTATATGAAAAAATCATTTATATGAGTATTCTAGCTGAACCTGGAATGCGTTGCAAGGCCAAATACATTATTTCTCCCTGCATGTCCATTATCATGCTTTCCCGTTACACTCCAGCGTCCCCGTCCCCTCCTGCATTCCCCTTCCACCTTCCCCGCCTTCCCACTCCCTGGTCGCCCTTCCCGCGAACCACACTTCCTTCGTTACCCTTCCCCTCTTGCCGTCCCTTCCTGCCGCTAAAATTTATGGAATACACACATTTTCAAACCATTCGTGCACCACCTGTAGTCATTATTTTATAAAAATTTCACACCGCCAAAGCTTACCACTATGTACAGAAATACTCGAAAAATACCCTCGACTCTGTACAGAAACGGGCGGTCCGTTTGATAGATTCTCCCATCTTAACAGACGGATTGCAATCTTTATAGTAAAGGCATCGGGTGGGAATGCTCTCCTTGTTCTACCAGTATTTCAATGGAAAATGCTCCGAGGAACTAGCGTCATTGATCCCTTCGGTGCATAGTCGGGAAACACGCCAAACGCGTGCCCAACATAAGTACACGGTTCACATTATTTGTCACATGAGAACGGGTCGCTTCTTTGACTCGTTCTTGTGTTCAACAGCTCGGCTGTGGAACGATTTGGCGGCCTCTGTGTTTCCTCCTTCCTACAACATGGGTCTCTTCAATACCAATGTTCATTCCTTCCTCTACTCAAAAAGAACCTCCACACAGCATCTCAGATGACGTAGGCCCTGAGGGAAATTATTTTCCTCAGGGCCTCCTGTGTGGTGTTAATGTAAAAAATATATAAGAATTAAATTATTAAATACACTTTGTTTTTACCACGATAATCTTTATTATTTAAAAGTCAACATGTTTCAAGAACGATGTTCTCTTCATCAGGACATTATACGTACTAAAACTAAATGATCAAACATAGAAAGACAGGCGTGGGTAGAAATGGAAGTAGTGGGGAAGGAGAGAGGTGGAAAGGGGAGGTGCTTAGAAGATCAACAAGGGAGATGGGGGGGGGGGGGATAGGTGGAAAGGGAGGTGCTTAGAAGAACAAAGACAAAAAAATACGATGGAAATATATTTAAGATAAGGTTATTCAAAAAATTAATTTGATTTTTAATAATATTTTAATTTCTTTTAACATTTTTCCTAATTTCTAATATTTCTAAAAGATCTAAGTGAAAACCACGAACGTTAATGTGTAAAATTTTAAAACCAGTATTTATATCAAATGAATAATTAAATTCAATTACATGGTTAGCAAATTCCGAATAATTATTACTATTTAGACATCTCAAATGAACCTGATGAAGAGAACATAGTTCTTGAAACATATTTACTTTTAAGAGGGCATTACCAGAGAAAGCCTGAAATACGTCATTTTCAAAAAAGTTTTTAGACGTATTGACTCTTTTCCACAAAAAATTATAAATGGATTTCGAAACATTGTTCTTTTATCTAGCATTCGTATGTAATAAATTTTTAGATTTTTTTTTAATTTTTAGTATAATAAGGTTATTCCATAGGTCGTTGGCAGATTTGTTAAATTTTCAAAAAAGTTTTTGTATTATACCACACCCATTTCAAATAATGTAATCATGCAGTAAAATAAATCAATACATTATCTAGCAAAGTTATGTATTAGAATTTTAATTTTAGTTTCAATAAAATCATTAAAAAATATGTACGTACATGTGTTTCTTGACGAAAATTGGTCCATTTGTGTATTTATTTGCGCACTTACAAACTAATATATTTCAGATTTTTTTAACATTCTTATTAAATTTAGACATTATTGAAAAATGATAAATACTTATAATCAAAAAATAACTACAAAAGTACACTATTTTAATAGTTTTATCATCACGCCTTTCAGCATTTTTGGATGAAGGTATAAATTAAAGCTAATTTGGATTGAAATAAATTCGATATTGAGTTATAATTTAAAAAAGCTGGTACGGAGAATAATTAATCTTTCTCATTGTAACCGTCCTGCACGATCGGAAGAACAACTTTCGACGAAATGTGGATTTTCGTCCGCTGGCTGGTTAAACGCTCTTAAATAAAGATTATTGTGGTAAAAACAAAGTGTTTTTAATTATTTAATTAATAAAATGGTGCCACAAAGTGAATTTGCAAAATTTGAAGAAATATATAAGAAACCTAATTTTTTATTTATGTAGATATGAGTTGTCTATATATTGCTATAAGCGTGGGAAATTTTTGAAACTTTCAAAATACTTTCTTTAACACCCAATGTAATAGGTATAAATATCTGTATAAAACTGCATCAGAGCACTCTAGCGGTCAGAACGGTCTCTATCTGTCATTTTAAGATTATTTTGTCTTCAAAAAGTTTCTTTAAAATCCGAAAGATGCCACTAGAAAAATAAATATTTATATTTATTTCAACATGTATTGTCACACATACTATCACCAAGTGGTCACTGATTACGTCACAGCAGGATTCGGGCGGCTAGGGTTGCTACCAGATGCTACAGCGCACGTGTCCTACTACCTGAACTCCATGAAGTTATATTTTTTCGTTAATTTTATCACCATAGCAAAACTTGGACGTGGTGGTCCTTTACAACGACATGTATTTTATATATTTTAGCGGCAGGGAGGAAAGGCCGGACGGGGCACAGAAAAATACAAAAAGATAACGGTCACAAATGGTACTTTTTCGGTGTCTTTTTCTCTTTCATATTTTCGTTGTAAGGGTGTTGTTTGTCCGGGTCTTGGCGACGGATGCGTCTGCATACCCGCCTCCCAAATTATACCTTGACCGTTTTTCAGATTAAAAAAAACATTTATGTGAATATCGCACAAGACTGCCAACTGCTCCCGTCTGGAGCCAGTGAGACTATGGCATCCCCAATGTTGTGAGGTTGAAGGTAGCGGGAAGGGTAAGGAGATGGGAAGAGGAAGGTGGGGAAGTACCTGACTATTCAGATTTGGTCACCAAACACGTCTAAGGCCATTTCAAGTAACACTTCAGTTCTGTTCGGTGGTCTTACACCAGGGCGATGCTGGTAACTTCCACTCTGGAACGTGCCGTAAATATGGTATTAGTACTCAGCAAATTTGACATAGATCAAGTTTTCTGGGTTATTACAACCACATGACAATACATCTGAAAAGCGTTTTAATCATTACAAAAACTTTTTCGAAACTGTTAAAAATGTCACAATTTGGGAATGACATTTTGCAAAACAATGATTTTTAGATTGAAACCGGAATCCCCTTCCTGAGTTTAAGGCGCCGCAACCGGCTCAAATGAAGAAGATGGAGAGATATGAAATTACGAATGTTAGAGGAGCGCCCTGATATTTAACCCATATGCTTGTTTAGGAATAAATACATCCCAAAACACGTAATGGCGTTATACTTTCATAAGACCAAAAAAGTCCCGAGCGACCTTACATTTTAAAAGTTATATATCTCTCTTCCTCTCGTGCAAAATATGTATTTTTTCTTTTAACCAGAAAGAGAATGAAATAATGCTTCTTATTGTCTTTGAAATTTGCAAGCTATCTTGCATAGATATTTTACAATCTCGATCCAAAGTGACGGTTTCAGAATTTACGCGCGGAACTGAGGCTTCCGCGAATATATTGAACCAAGCAGACAGGTTAAAGCGACAAAATCGATGCGAAAATTGTGAAAATGTTTAATAAAACACGACTCGTTTAAAATAAAGCAAAAATCTCGCAGGGATTGTCTTAAACAGCATTTAAAGAAACACTGTGATTTTTTCATACATATATAACTTGCAAAATAACTGAAACAAACATGTTTATAATAATTTTTGGAGCATACTTTTTACTGCGATTTTTTTCTATCGAGAGAATTTTATATAATTTGCGTTTCGGCGCGATGGATGTCTAGATATTATCTTCAAGAATAACATAGTATATTTTTTTAAGAGCTTTAAAGGTGTTTAAGGGAGATATGTAAGAAATCGGTAGAAATTCGTGGAATTTTTCTGATATAATTTATCCATTTTTTTAATAATTTTGCTGAATTTGTTTTTAAATCCAACGATTTTATTAATATTAGGTCCTTAAATATGAAATTGCCGTTTTGCTTACTGGCAACTTTGATCTCAAATATCTTCTCTTTGGTTAGGAATTCCAAATTCAAATTTATACAGCTATTTACTCATGTATTTGTGTTTCGAAAATTATAATTATTTGTTTTTTCTTAATTGTTTTTTTTTTCTTTGCGTTACTTAATTTACAAAATGGAAAACTTGAAATATCGCGTTATTTACGAGTACCTACGAGTTCCACCGTGGCACTAGTGCTGCAGAAACGGCTCGAAAGATTAGTGATGTGTATGGCGACGATGCCGCAAAAGAAAACACAGTGCGTTTTTGGTTCCGACGTTTTCGTTCTGGAAATTTCGACCTGCAGAACAAGCCCCGTGGACGGCCGGAGACCAAAGTTGATGATGAAGAATTGAAGGCTATTGTAGAAGCAGATCCATCGCAAACCACGTCCGAGTTAGCTGCAGGCTGCGGTGTTAGTGATAAAACTGTTTTAATCCACTTGAAGCAAATTGGGAAGGTGAAAAAGGAGGGAACCTCACGAATTGAGTGAAGCAAATCAACCAACGCGCGTTGACCGCTAGACCACACACTGCACAAAAGACGGCTACCAAATTAGAGGAGCTTCAATTGGAATGTCTAAGACATCCACCGTACTCTCCGGACCTTGCCCCAACAGATTACCATTTTTTTCGAAATTTGGATAACTTCTTACAAGGGAAAAAATTCTAAAACTACGATGGGGCAGTCCAAACCGCCTTCAAAGATTTTATTGATTCCCGTCCGAATGGTTTTTTTTAGTAAAGGGATCGATGAACTACCTATGACATGGCAGAAGTGCATATATGTTATATTAAAAAAAATCGACTTAATGTTCCTCCCATACAAAACGCCAATTTCATATGTAAGGACCTAATAGTTGACAAACACCAACGATAGCGCCATTGGCCTTTTATCACATTTGTCGTCAATTCCCAGTAATAATAATTTATAGCACGTATTTCCCGACGACTTGTTCTGCATAAGAATTATGGTTAGTACCTACTTATTCAATATAAATGACTATTTGTGTACCGTAAACATTTCTTGGAAAATCCCGTCACGATCGCTTAAGAGGAAACGCAGGCAACGTTTTGATCATACTTGTTATCTCTTATTTCTTCTCTGATTTTGACTAGTATTCTGCTAGTGCAAATAGTTTTGAAGTGAAAACTTCTTTAAATTCGATAAAACGGGAACAAGCGACACTAAAACGAGTCAAAAACAATCAGTGGCGGTCCGTGAGTTTTCAGTGAGCTCTTAGAGTGCTAAGATTAAAAAATAGAACATTACTGATATTTTTTGTTATTAGTTTTCAGGATATTATGCCATGTTGCGCTACCTCCTTCTTTAGCCAAGGTTTCGGACAGCGTTACAGTGTCCATCATCAGGGCAGATGTGTAATAGTTAGGGTTAGGGGTGATGTTTGTATCTACTTAGGAGCGATACCGTGTCGCCAGCTCCACTCCTCTATGAGCTGGCGCTACAATATACTTCAACTTGTTTTTTTGCGTTTAGCCTTGATGTAACCGTCAATTACCGGATACCAAGAACTATTGAGTTTAGCTCCGTCGTCTCTATTAATATTTATAGGATTTTTGTGAATTTCAATTGCCTCCGTAATCAGGCGTGCTCTATGAGTTTTTGGTCTACCCAGGACCTCAGGGACAAATCCAAAGTAATGGCAGGTTTCGATTAAGTGCTCGGCGATTGCCGATTTGTCAGGGTGGTCAAGTTTACATGCACGAAAGTGTTCTGATATCCTTTTGGAGATCGTACGCTCCGTCGCTCGTATGAAACATCGGCTAAAGAAGGAGGTAGCGCAACACGGCATAATATCCCAAAAACGAATAACAAAAATACTTTTGGCCGTGAAACTCTAAAATCGTATATTACTGATATTGTTGTAGCTGAAAATGATTTTTTTTTTAATTTCTACTTTTTGTGTGAAGAACTTTCAATATGTGTGGATGCGGCGCATCCCTTGACTGAAAGAATCCTGAAGATCTTCATACAAGTGCTGAAATTTTGGAAAAAAAAAAAAATTCAGCTACAATAACGTCATATTTTTCAATCTTAGCGCTCTAGCTAACTGAAAACTCACGGACCGCCACTGAAACACATACATCTAAAGGATTTAGCCAGCGAGAGAATGAGATAGAATAATCGGCCTCCTCTTTATGCAGTGCTTCGTAGCCTCACCACTCTTGTCCACTTTAGTTTTCTGAAGGTTTCACTCCTACCGCGTGTAAATTGCACCCTCTGATTTTTTAAATCTTCTGACTAACTTTCCGCCATCACGCCATTTCCCCGCAGGGGTGGGCAGAGAGGACGGACCGCCAAACAACTCAATCTTGACACAACTCGATCTTACATCGTCTCATACTCTTCTATTATTTCGACTCTTCACATAGCCCGACTCAAGTATCTGATTCACTTGGTCGCGCCATGCCTTCCTCGGGCGTCCCCAACTTCTTCTACCATTCACATTTGCGTCATAAATTCTCCTTACACTCCTTTCCTCGTTCATTCGCTCTACATGCCCAAATCATCTGAGCGTCATTTCTTAATCTTACTCATTACGCTTACATCAGCTTTGCATTCTTCGCGGATCTTCACATTTCTCGCACGATCAGGCATGGTTTTACCACACATACGCCTCAGGGATCTGATTTCTACAGCATTCAGTCTACTTTCATCCTTCCTCTGCCAGTTTCATGCCTCACTGCCATACATCAGGGTAGGTACCATCACTCCGTTGTGGACGGCTATCTTCGCTTCTTTGGACAGTTTTTAGTTGGCGCCTATAGCATTCGGTCCTCCATTAAATGGAGTTACCTGCATTTACCCTTCCTTCGATATCTTTATCAGCCTTCCCATCTCTCGTAATTTTCTAAATTATATGAAAAATGAATGTTTCTTCATGGGTAAATCTAATAAATGTTTGCCTCTTTTTAGTGTCGCTTTTTAGTATCATCGAGTCTCAAATCACAACGGTGCTAAAGAAGTTTTCGCTTTAAAAAAAAAAGAGCGTGCTTTAGACCACAAGACTGAAGTAAAACTACAAGACAAACCTCGCCCCATGAACCTAGGTATCCCTGCTAAGTTACCAAACGTAGCGAACGGGGTGACCTATGACCTAGGGGTGACATATGACATTGGGGTGAAATATGACCATGGGGTGAAATATGACCATGGGGTGACCTACGACCTTGGGGTGACCTACGACCTTGGGGTGACCTACGAACTTGGGGTGACATACGACCTTGGGGTGACCTACAACTTTGAGTTGACCTACGACCTTGGGGTGTTCTACGACCTTGAGGTGACCTACGACCTTGCGGTGACCTACGACCTGGGGTGACCTACGACCTTGGGGTGATCTACGACCTTGGGGTAATCTACGACCTTGGGGTGACCATCCTTATCCTTATCACTCCCCAAGTCAAGCGTGTGTAAAGGCCCGACCGTTCACCTAGCAATCGATCACCATTCGCATCGATTACCTTTCGCATGACATTTTTCGTAACAATCACCACTTTTCGTAACGCATTCACCAGCTTACCCCCCAAGTCGAGCGTGCGTAAAAGAGTTATACTTCAAAAGTCACTTTCCCTGAATATTCAAGGGGGGAGGGGAGATAGTGACAGCAACAGGTTCGTCATAAAACTTTTATTCAAATTTTACAGCGCCCGCGTTCCTCTTAAACTATAAATTACAATTCGCGATGTCATCTCAATGACGTGTTCATAAACATTCAACAGTTCAACGACTTGACCTATCTGAGATTTGAAATATCCACTAGACATTATAAATAAGGAACTCCAGTTAGGCTTGTTGAAAAAGTATCGATATATCGATATTTTTAATTCAATATATCGATATTTTTAGCCGATATATTTTGATCCGATATATCGATACAAAATATCCAATATCGAAAATTGTATCAAAAACGATATTTTTTAAATTTATGTATTTAAAGTCACTAGAATCCAAAACCGTATAGGAACGAACGGAAAAAAAAGTAACTGTATTGGGTCATGACATCTGGCGGTTGAAATTTTAACTATTAATAGCTTACAAATCTATTGTATTTGCATTAGTATTTGTGATCACCAATAATATCTCATGTCTGTAGGTACATACATAGAAATGTATGCTATTTTCGCCATTTTTTCTAAGCCACTCCTATGTGTTGGTTCCCAATAGTCTATGATTATTGACTATCCTTGTTCCAAACACGAAGTCCTTTTTGACAGATTAATACGCCAATAGAATGTTATTGAGACGCATACAAACTTTGTATTCGTCTCAGTTTACATATAATTTAGAAGACAGCTTTTTAGTTTTTGATATTTTTGTAATTATTACGTAATAAAAATGAATAGTGATAAAAATACCTTCATTTTTATTGAGATTTTTGTACATTAAAAAAAGCAAATTGTGTACAAAAATTACTATTGATAATATTGAGCTGAATACACTATTATTTTTAAAACGCAAAATCTCTTGAAAATTTTACCGATATATCGATATATCGTCGTCGATATTGGTATTTTAATAAATATCGATACATCCATATATCGATATTTTTTTTCACTTTCGACATCCCTAACTCCAGTGAAAAATATTCCGGCTTTAAAAAAATATGTTCATATAGACCAATAAACGCTGATTCTGAATATTATATAAGTTTTATTTAATAATATTAAGCGCAGAGATTTTACAAAAATATTAAAAAGTCCATTTTTAATCGGGTCGTAAAAACACGTCGTCAAGGTGACGTCACTGTTCGATGTGTCGTGACGTCACCGTAAAGTCATTGTATGGGAATGTACGATATGACACAAGCCATCGTATTAATTTATTCGTTTATTTACATACTGTTTATAGAGATTTTGTTGTTGTGTTTATTGAAATATTATTTAGGCCTAAATAATGTTTCAAAAATAAAGGTATCTCTTATTAGTTTATCTCTATTATTGAAAATATTCAAAAACTACTGCACAAAAGAAATAGTAATGCTACTTCTAGGGAGAATACTTCGAACAACGGAATTCAAAATGGCGGCAGTATATCAGCTGATTGCCCGATTCTATAGTAATTTTTCAGGAGTGATGACGTCACACGATTCACCATACATACGGTGGTTTTCGGGGGGTTTTGAAAAATTAAAACTTTGACAATTATTTTAACTATTAAAACTAACTCTAAAAATAAAAATAAAAATGCAGTTATTTAAGTTAGAAGGTCATTAATCAAAAAGTCATTAGGTCACCCCCAGGTCACTCCAAGGTGGTAGGTCACCCCAAGGTCGTAGGTCACCCCAAGGTCGTATGTCACCCCAAGGTCGTAGGTCACCCCAAGGTCATATTTCACCCCAATGTCATATGTCACCCCTAGATCATAGGTCACCCCGTTCGCTACGTTTGGTAACTTAGCAGGGATACCTGGGTTCATTGAGCGAGGTTTGTCTTGTAGTTTTCTTCAGTCGTATGATTTAACACACTGGTTTTTTCAATGTAATTTTTAAATTCTAAGAGTGATAAAAGGGTGCCAGATGGGTTCAAAACGACGTGTTTAAAATTTTTCAAATTCCTGTTACGATCTTCTTCCTCCGGATTCACTTCAAAGTTTTGAAAATCTTAATTTTAAGGGCTTATTCTATCTCTATCTCTCTTTAACTTCTAAATTTTATTGACTGTGCACAAGTTCCATTCCAATTCCAAGAATTTGTAACAATAAACCTAATTTGTGCATATAGCAAAAGTGATTACTGCCAACAACAATAATAGGCCACTTGTATCACATTAAAAAAAAAAATCCGGCTTAGGCAAACATTCTAAAACGTCCACTACACTACTCGCTTCGACGAAGACCTCGACGAAGTTAGCCGAAGTTCGAAGCGCGTGTCTACACTACTCGCTTCGAACTTCGGAGCACTTCGAGTCCTTTGAGTCGGGCCAAATACCGACAATTATCGGAAGTCAGGCGAAGCGAAGCGAAGTTGGACGAAGCGAAGTGAAGTTCGTGTCTACACTATCGTATTCGATTAACTTCGATCAACTTCGCGAGTAGTGTAGTGGAGCTTTAAGACATTCTGTATTTTTTTTTAATCGTATTTTTGAAACCCGGGGGATTTTTTGAAAATTTCAATCCGAAAAATCAGACATCAATTTTTGTTAAAATCAGCACCATAACCATTATACCTCTAAAACACGTAACGAAACATATAAATAAGCATATAAATACCACATCTAAAATGTACGGGGTTCTCTTCACGACATCTGTCAAAAAGTCAAACCAAATGAAAAGTTCGCAGAGAACAAACAATAAATCTAGTGAACGAATTAAAAAATTCGCCTGAAATCAAAGTGATGCCATATAAAAAAAAATAAGTGTGGAATTTTACAAAATTAATAGGAACATTTTTGGAGACGGGATATTTTCATGTAGTGACGTCACGAGCCCAAATAAAGGATTTATTTATTAAAAAATAAAAATAAACTGTACATTTCTAAAAAAATTTACTAACATTTTCGTAATCTTAGTAAAAAGATCTATCCACACGTTTTTTTTCAAGTCGTTATGAAATCCATGCAAGTGGTCTATTTATGAAATTTGGTTCTTAAAAATAAAAGTTAAAAATAGTACCTACGCATATTTTTTTTGTGGCTAGTTTTCCGAGCGTATTAAACCATTTTGGAATCTTGATTAGAAGCGTAAACATTTATAAAAAACTTGCCATAGTAGTGTCCGTACTTTTTTTACACCACGATGTGTGAAAGTGGACTGAAAAAAATCAGAAAAATTGTCTTTATGGTAGTTAAAAATATCTTAAGGGGAACGTATGCGCGGCCCGTTTCTGCCCGTCTCATACAAATCTTAGATTTGGATTTGCGATCAAAATACCCAACCGAACTGAAAAAATATTTTTGTAATCACAAGGTATATCAAATATCTAGTACGGATGTGAGCTACTTTATTTATTTTTGCTTTAAATTATAAGATATAGGCCATTAAAAAAAAAGTTTCTGTATTTTAGAGGCTATTTGGGCATTTGTGAGTAAATGAAAAACAAAAAAAATATATATTTTACTATTTTTATCATACAAATATGATTTTATATATTAAAATTACTTCCCAAAAAATACATTTTTAAGAAAAATTTTTTTCATTGAATTTTTAAAATAAATATAGTAAAAATTATTTTTTAATGATTTTCTTTTACTCACAAATAATTGCCAAAGTTGCCTCCAAAATCATGAAACACTAAAACTTTAATGCCGTATATCTTATAATTTAAAGCAAAAATAAATAAAGTAGCTCACATCCTGACTAGATATTTGATATACCTTTTGACTACAAAAATAAAGTTGATTGTTTTAATAACACTAACAGTGTCTCTGTCGCAAAAATAACGTTGGTTGTTTTCAGGTGGAAAAAATATAATAAGCAGTAATTGTTGAATGAAACACTAGTATTATATTGAATCATTTGGCGGGTATAAGATAAGCCGCCATAGCTCAATTGGGAGAGCAGCTGACCGGCAATCAGAAGGGCACGGGTTCATGTCCCGTTGGCGTCGTGTATTTTTTCTCGGAAGATTTTTTCAATGTGGATGAGTGTTTCAGGCTGATAATTATTGCTTATAATAATTTGTCACAAAAATAATTTTTTTGTTTGGTTTTGTATTTTGATCTCAAATCCAAATCTAAGATTTGTATGAAACAGGCAGAAACGGGCCGCGCATACGTTCCTCTTAAGAGGTGTCAATTTTCAAAGGATTTCAATTACTTTTTGTTCATTAAAAAAAATTGAGAAATAATTTTTTTCTCAAGGAGTCATGAGCAGGCCCACCCACTGGTGCCCGCAACGAAAAAAAACGACACTAAAAAGAGACAAAAACATAAATCTATAGGATTTAGCCTGCGAGAGAATGAGATAGAATAATCTGTCTTCTCTTTGTGTAGTGCTTGGTAGCCTACCCACTTTTGTGTACATTAGTTTTCTGAAGGCTTCAATTCTACCGCGTGTGAACTGCACACTTGTAATATTTTTTTACAATAGACACTTTAACAATTTCATAGTCTCTGTGAATTTTATTTCATAGAGACTATGAAAATAAAATTAAACGAGATCCCTGAGGCGTATGTGTGCTAAAACCATCGTGTGAGAAATGTGGAGATCGGCAAAGAATGCAAGGCTGATGAAAGCGTAATAATGAGTAAGGTTAAGAAAGGGACCTTCAAATGGTTTGGGCATGTAGAGCGAATGAACGAAGAAAGTAGTGTAAGAAAAATATATGTGAATGGTAGAAGAAATCGGGGACGCAAGAGGAAGACATGGCACGATCAAGTGAATCAGATACTGGAACGACCGTTTTTTATATGAGCTCCACACAGGAGAAGAATAATTTCCCTCAGGGCCTATGTCATCTTTGGGGATGCTGTGTGGAGGGTTTTTTTTTCAAGGAAAGGAAGGAGAGGAGAGTTCTGGGAAGGAAGAGGGTTTAAGGGGTGCGCAGTAATCTGGGGTTCAATGTATCCTGGTCATCCGCCTCCAAGACCTAGACAAACCTCACCCCATGAACCCGGGCACCCCTGCTAAATCACCAAACGTAGCGAAACACTTGCGGTGACCTATGGCAGAGGTGTTGGTTATCCAATAAAGGTTCTTGGGGCGGCGGTACCCATTCCCGCCTCCCAAATTGTGAATATGCCTATGTCAAGATTCAGAATAATAGAAGAGCAGGTATGTATGAGACGATGTATGAATTTGAATGAGGCAAAGAATGTGTGTCAAGACCGAGTTCTTTGGCGGTCCGTCCTCTCTGCCTACCCCTGCGGGAAACGGCGTTATGGTTAATAAGTTAAGAGCGTTTAACCAGCCAGCGGCCGAAAATCCACATTTCGTCGAAAGTTATTCTTAAGATCGTGCAGGGCGGTTACAATGAGAAAGATTAATTATACTCCGTACCAGCTTTTTAAAATTATAACTCAATATCGATTTTATTTCATTCCAAATTTGCTTTAATTTATACCTACATCCAAAAATGCTGAAAGGCGTGATGATAAAACTATTAAAATAATGTACTTCTTGTAATTATTTTTTGATTATAAGTATTTATCATTTTTCAATAATGTCTAAGTTAAATAAGAATATTTAAAAAATCTGAAATATATTAGTTTGTAATTGCGCAATTAAATACACAAACGGACCAATTTTCTTCAAGAAACACATGTACGTATAAATTTAACTAAAATAAAATTATAAAACATGCGATACCCAGATAAAGTATTGATTTATTTTACTGCATGATTATATTATTTGAAATGGGTGTGGTATAATACAAAATCTTTTTTGAAAATTTAACAAATTTGCCAACGACCTATGGTATAACCCAAAGATATTCAAATACATAAGAGATATGCTATGGTGTCCGCGCAACTGTCGCCGGACTACGCGCTAATTAGCGTAGTTTTCATACAAAAAGAATTTGTTCATTTCGTTGATTTTTTGAAAATGTGCATTAATATTGGTTAACAATATATTTTGAATAAGGAAAGAATTCGTTCATTTAGTTTAACGTTCGTTTGGTTTATTCGTTAATTATTTGTTCTTTTAGTTTATTTGTTAATTGGTAAACAAATCGGCGACACCCGGAAGCGCGGACCACATAGTAAAAACAGCAGATAGCACATCTACTTATATTTCAATATCTTTGGTATAACCTTACTATACTAAAAAAATTTTTTTCTCAAAATTTAAAACATGCGAATGCTAGATGAGAATAATAAGAAATAATGATATAAAGAACAATCCATTTATAGTTTTTTTGTGGAAAAGAGTCAATACGTCTAAAATCTGATTAAAAATGACATATTTCTGGTTTTATCTGGTAATACCCTCTCAATGAAAATGAAAATAATACATGTAATCCTTTCATAGTAAGGTAAAACTAACCTTATTTCGGATTCAGACGCACCGGACACGAAGCACAATTGTTTCGGTGTGTCTATGTATTCAATGGAACTATCGCTAATTATCCGGGACCCATAGACAATTATTGCAATATCCGTCACAACAATGAGTGGACAATTTTATAAACATTATGGACGGATCGAAAATGTAAAAAATGCCGTTTTTTTATGACCTTGGATATCCGAGGTGTAACATCATGAAACCAGCGATTACTGAGCATATTTGGAATAAAAATGTAGATGTCATTTTGCTGTCCGATGACATTTTTATCAAATTTTATTTACTATTTACTCTTAATTAAAATAAATGTCAAAGTTTTAATTTTTCAAGATCCCCTGAAAACACGTTTTTGAAGTGAATCGTGTGACGTCATCACTCACTACATAGAAGTTATTTTTATTTTCAACAGGTGTTCGTTCTGTATGACAGTTATATGGAAGAAGTATGATACTATTCTATAAGTTAAAACATTATTTAGGTGGAATTATTTATTTATTATATTATATTTAAAATAATTAAATAAAAGAATAAATTAATACGATGGCTTGTGTCATAACATACATTCCCAAACAATGACTTTACGGTGACGTCACGACACGTCGAACAGTGACGTCACCACTAAAATTTCAATAATGCCAACTTGACGGCGTATTTTTACGCCCCGATTAAAAATGGACTTTTTAATAATTTTTTAAAAACTCTGCGTTTTATATTATTAAATAAATTATTATATATTCAGAATCAGCGTTTATTGCTCTATAATATGAACATTTTTTTTAAGCCATAATATTTTTCACTGGAGTTCCTTATTATTTGGATAAACATGTCAACACGACGAGAAGTGAAGAAATCCTGACTATAAGGAAAAAACAAGCAAAAATCAGGCTTTAGGAATTCTATGAAGAAATAACACAAGAAAAAATATGTATTCATAGTTTTGCAAGAATGCAAGGCTGACGTAAACAACCCGTTTCGTTTATCATTTAATTTATTTATTTATTTAATACAAACGGCATAAGTATGCCATAAACATTAATTACATGTCACAAATTCATATTCAAAATATTAGTAATGGTAAAACAGTGTATGTATAACAGTTAATTGTGACGATACATTGGGAAGTGACACCAGAGATACATTTACATGCAAAAATCTATAATAGAAATAAAATTAATAGTGACTAAAAAAATATGACAGCATAGCCGTCTTGTACCTCTGTTCCGTGCAGTTAAATAGATCTATCACATCTGCATAGCTATTAGTAACTTCATGCAACCTAGGTAAAAGTGAGTGTTTCGTATACTCAGTCCGATTATTGTTGCATTTAAAAAGGATTTTAGAACGAGTGGTTCTCGTGGGAATATGAAATTCAATGAGCTTAGTTAGATCAGGACTGTCTATTCTACCATTTACAATTTTGAACATTAATATTAAGTCGGATATAATTCTTCGATCTGACAGTCTTAGCAAATTTAATTCTTTCATCAAGTAATTATAATTTATGTTTTCAATGGGAATACCGAGGTTAAAATTAATGTGTCTTAAGAATTTGTGTTGAATTTTTTCGATTGAATCTGAATGTATTTTAAAATGGGGGGACCAGATCGAGGAGTTATATTCGACTTGACTACGTACTAAGGATGTATACAAAATTTTTAAAGTTGAAATATTCTTGAAACCTCTGGAATTTCTAAGAACGAAGCCAAGCATTTTGATACCTTTATTATAGATTGAGTTTATATGGGATATGAAGTTTAATTTAGAGTCGAAAGTTATGCCCAAGTCACTAATTTCTTCGACAGAGGTAAGGGTAGAGTTGTTAAGTTCATAAGGATGAATAATTGGTTGACTTATTCTGTAAAAACTTATTGAATAACACTTATTTATGTTCAGATAAAGTTTGTTAATAGAGCACCAACTAATTAATTTGTTTAAATTATTTTGTAGACAGGCACATCATCTGCAAAAAGCAATACATCTACATCTTTATCAAATATGTCAAATATGTCAACACAGGGGACCAAATTTGTCACAGCATACATAGCTCGCATATAAATCGTTGTATCTCTCTTACTGTCTGTGTCTGTGTAACCGGAGTGTGGATAAGTGCTTGTTCTCGCGAGAAGTCTCGGCGAGAACTTCTCGCCGAGACTTCTCGCCGTGAGTCTGGAATCGCCTTAAGACATCAACAACAAATGGGTTTCTGGTCGTGTGCCATATTGGTGACTCGGAATTAACATCTTGATAGTATCGGTGAAATTTGTTTTCCAACGCTTGTAAATGAGTTTCTATTTCAGATTTTAAATCTTTATCCAGTTTTTGATTATTAATTGCTTCTGATAGCCGTGGAAAAGGAGATACATTTTCAGCAGATACCTATTTTTTCCAAAGTTGAAGCTTTGATATTTGAAACTTATATAGCAGTGATTGAATGACAATTCGGAACAGTTAATTTACCTACGCGTTAAATAGATTTTTTTGGGAAGTCCTGATCTAAACGGTGTTAGAAAGAAAAAAACTTCACGCTTTATATTTAAACAGAGTTTAAACATATAATTTTTTATATTTAATATGCACCTATATGCAACCAATGTTTCCGATAGCAATTTGAGAAAAATGTATAGAATTTTTTATTAATTACTGTTGCGACCGTTATCTTTTTATTTCTCTTGTCTTGTTCTCTTTGATATTTTGTTTAGAGTTTAGATCTACTTCTTCAATGGTAAAAAATCACTGGTGACATCAATGCAAGGTTATTCAAAATTTGAGTAAAAAAAAAGCTGGTCGTAGAGAAACAGGTTTCTGGTGCGTTTATAAATGAATGTGTTTTAATGTAGAATTCCTAGTACGGTTAACAGCAATGTTAACAAGGAAAATCTATTCTAGGAAATCACCGTCATAAGTTCTACAGATTCTCTCAGTATCGCCCTGGTGGGGTAGAACGCTCGGCTAGCCGACTTGAACGAGTTTTAATACCCACAATGCCACAACCCGTCTGCTTGTTTAGGAATAAATACATCCCAAAACACGTAATCGCGTTATACTTTCATAAGACCAAAAACGTCCCAAGCGACCTTACATTTTAAAAGCTATATATCTCTCTTCCTCTCATG
Source organism: Limnephilus rhombicus (assembly GCA_929108145.2). NCBI lineage: Eukaryota > Metazoa > Arthropoda > Insecta > Trichoptera > Limnephilidae > Limnephilus > Limnephilus rhombicus. The sequence goes on along the minus strand of OV815290.1, from coordinate 12,464,523 downwards.
CAAACATGTGAATTTTTATTTAATCAGAAAGAGAACGAAATAATGCTTATTATTGTCTTTGCAATATGAAAGCAATCTTGCATGGATGTTTTACAATCTCGATCCAAAGTGACAGTTTCAGCATTTACGGATTGTGAGGTGCGAATACTGCGAATATATTGAACCAAGCAGACGGGAATAAAGCAATTGTTTCTCCCTGCGTGTCCTTTCCAATTCAGTTTCCCTTCCCCTCCTCCTTCTCCGCCTTCCCTCTCCCGGTTTCCCGTCACGCAAACCCCCCTTCCACATTCCATATATTCAGTTTTCAAACAGTTCGCGTGCCACCAATTGCAATTTGTTCTTTACAAATTTTCATTTTTCATATATTACAAACATTCGTTTTTCAGAACAATCAATCAACCCCTGTCTCGACACAGGTATATCCTAGTGAGACAGGTATCAAAAACCCAATGCACATATTATACTTTTTTATAGATAAATAAATAAAAAAAAAACAAATTTGGTACCTATCGTGGGTATCTATTTAAAATTTCTATAATAGGCCACTTGCATGGATTTCATAACGACTTGGAAAAAATCGTGTGAATAGATTTTTTTACTAAGATTACGAAAATGTTAGAAAAAAGTTTTTAGAAATGTACAGTTTTTTTTTTTAAATAAATAATCTACAATAGTAATTTGACGGCAAAAATGTCTACATGAAAATGTCCCGTCTCCGAAAATGTTCCTATTAATTTTGTAAAATTCCACACTGATTTTTTTTTATATGGCATCACTTCGATTTCAGGCGAATTTTTGAATTTGACATTTAACGTTCACTAGATTTATTGTTTGTTCTCTGCGAACTTATCATTTGGTTTGACTTTTTGACAGATGTAATGAAGAGAACCCCGTACATTTTATGTTGTCTGTAGGCGTTTTAGAGGTATAATGTTTATGGTGCTGATTTTAACAAAATCAAATTTTATAACTATGATTATAATTTACAAGTACAAGTATATTACATTGGATTTAGTAATATAGACGTTGAACATTTTTTTTTTTTTTTTTTAATTGTACAACAGATTTTTATCCAATTACTGTACAATTTTCTCATTTTAACAGTCTTAACACCTAGGAAGATGATTAATATACAAAAAAAATCTTAAGGCTATCTAAAGAAGAGTTATATATATCTAGTGTTTCCGATATTTCGTTCAACAGCTCCATTCCTCTTGTCATGCTATGCTGTGCTAGAACATCTGTTCTGCCGTATGGTATTTTGAACAAGTCGTGTCGACGATTACGGCTGAAATTTTCAGGCACGTATAAGCCATAACATTCCAAGAGGAATGGGCTGTCAATACGATTATGGATTATGTTAAAACTAAGAATTGCTAGTTTCCAAGCTAAATCTATTTGTTGCCTCAAGTAATTCCATATGGTGCATGAATCTCGGGTACGTTCCATTCATCCGCATATAGACATACCTAAGGAATTTTTTCTGAACTTGTTCTAGTTTATTAATATATTTCGCTTGGTGCGGAGTCCACACACCACTGGCATACTCAAGCTTACTTCTTATGACTCCATGATTTATGATCAATAAGATGGATCAAGGAAAAAAATATTTATATGATGTAATATTTTTGGTATGCCTCGTTATTCTCCCGTGCAATTCGTGTGGAAAACGTTATTTAAAAAAAAATGATTTTCGGCTATGTAATTAACGTTTTTTCGCACCAATAAAATTATGTCCCGTCTTTCAGGTTTATAAAAAATGATCTTAATTTTCGGATTGAAATTTTCAAAAAATACCCAGGGTTTCAAAAATACGATTAAAAAAAATACAGAATGTCGTAGAATATTTGCTTAAACCGGAATTTTTTTTAAATGTGATGCAAGTGGCCTATTGTACAGTTTTTTTTTTTTTAATAAATAATTTAAATTAGTAATTTCAAGGGAAAAATGTCCAAATATTCAATTCGATTTTTTTTGCGTTTTCTATGTAGATTTGCAGATTCACCATTTTCCCGCTTATACTACGAGTTTCTGGATACTGTGTAATATATTGTTATGTACGTATAATTACAGGTGATTCTTACAGCTTGTGCTTATTTGCAAACGGTGCGATCATCTTGTTTAACCCCTCGGGCGGATTTGTTCATCTAACGGTCTCACATAAGTCTCATAGAAACGTTGTCTCTCCTATTATCATGGTTATAAATATGATATAAATCTCCCAATAGGTGTTGAAAAGAAAAAAAATCAGCACGCTTTATCTTCTAATCTAAAAGTTTATCGAAAAATTATTACAATCTACACCTTTATGAATCCAAAGTTTCCGACAGCAATTTGAAAAAACAATAAAGGATCTTATTAATTACTATCTGACCCGGAAAACATTGTTCTGCTATATAAATTATTTCTTTGTATGGATAAAAGTTCGATCGTAGCGCCATCTGTCATTCAACAACATAAATAATTTCGTTCTCATAAATATATGAAATTTGTAAAAAAAATCTGTAACTGACTTCGTAAGCCGTAAACCAACCTGATGCGTGCGCATGACTGGTTTATTTATGCGTGCGCATTCTGTTTCTTTGGAAAGTGTTGCTAGAGCGTAATAATTATTTCGTACTATGGGTAATTTTGAAACGATTCAGGGAATATAATAACTAAATTTTAATACAATATTTATTTTCTCACGGCACCCATTCGGAGTTGACGACAGGTTTTTTGCACGTTTTTGAACGTATGGCAGATCCGGCGCTGTCAGCAAGAGAGGAAGAGAGATATATAGCTTTTAAAATGTAAGGTTGCTCGGGACGTTTTTGGTCTTATGAAAGTATGACGCAATTACGTGTTTTGAGATGTATTTATTCGTAAACAAGCAGACGGGTTAAAAAACAATATGACTTATATTTTCGGCACGTTCCAGAGTGGATGTTTCTTTCAGTATCGCCCTGGTGTTCGAACGTTCAGTTGAATTGGCTTTGGCTTTGTTGGTGACTAAATCTGATTATCCAGGTACTTCCCCACTTTCCTCTTCCTCATCTCCATTCCCTCCTCACTATCTTCAGCCTCACAACATGCCCCAATTGAGGATGCCGTAGTCTCGCTGGTTCCAAGCAAAAATACTAAAATCGCGATAAAAAATGGGAGCGTGGGTGTGGGAGGATTAAAATTTGAGGTTATAGGTATGTTTTGATGCCAAACAAAAAAAAAATGTCATGTTTTTTTTTGGGTAGGGACACCCTAATCACCTGGCGGTATGAAATATACTTTAAAACCTATTCTCATACCTACCTAATATAGAAAAAAAAAAAAAAAAAAACATAAAAATCGGTCAAGCCGTTTCGGACGAGTGCGACCACAAACACCGTGGCACGAGATTTTTACACGAAACTTTTTTTATGTTTGCATTCAAAATTTTTACATTTATAAAATTATATGTTTATTTCGATTTATAAAATTTGAAAGCGTATTCCACCTTTTTAAAATTTCACCACCTTTCAAAAACAGTTTTTAGTTTTCGGAAGCGTTCAGAAACCTACGACCTTGGGGTGACCTACGACCCTGGGGTGACCTACGACCTTGGGGTGACCATCCTTATCCTTATCACTCCCCAAGTCAAGCGTGCGTAAAGGCCCGACCGTTCGTCTCGCCATCGATCACCGTTCGCATCGATTACCGTTCGCATCACACTTTTCGTAACAATCACCACTTTTCGTAACGCATTCACTAGCTTATCTCCCAAGTCAAACGTGCTGAAAGAAGATTTACTTCAAAAGGTAACGGTCGCAACTGGAACACGAACCCAGAACATCTCTTCTTAAAGAACAACTCCCTTTTTATAAATTTTGAAGGTTATTCCCATCAATGCAATAATATATGTTAAGCTTGGAGCAGGTAGATGAGTTTGTGTATTTGGGTAGTATGTTTACGAGAGATGGGAAGGCTGATAGAGATATTGAAAGAAGGGTAAATGCAGGTAGATCCATTAATTGAGGACTGAATGCTGTTGGCACTAAAAAAATGGTCAAAAGAAGCGAAGCTAGCAGTCCACAATGGAGTGCTGGTACCTACCGTGATGTACCTATCCTGTTTATTTCGAATTATAAAATTTGAATGCGTATTTCACCTTTTTAAGATTTCACCACATTTCAAAAACAGTTTTTAGTTTTCGGAAGCGTTCAAAAAAATTCCATTTATTTCGATTTTATTCCGAAGTCGAAATGTTTTGACCTTTCGAGCAAAATAGGCCCGAGACCTGTGGGGTTAAAACCAGTCTAGAAAAACAGCCGAGCAGAAACCAGTTTTATTGTATCTTAATTTGTGTTTTTAATTTAGCGACGTTGTTTTTTAATTCGTGGAAAAGACTTGTTAGGCGGTTACCAAAAAGACAATGGAAAGCGAACGTCTGTCTACACCCGAGAAGTCAAATTCAATTTTTATTATAATATATGTGCAGAGCTTACTGGGAATTCACTGTTTTCGATTATTTTTTACTAAGAATTGGTTTACATCTACGAGTATATATATATAGAAATCAAAACATGTTTGTTTCTGTCGATATATGTTATGCGTTGCTAGGAGGGGGAAGGGGCGATGCGGGGAGTGGGGAGGGGGGAAAGGGGGTAGGGCGGTGACAGGGGGGAGGTGGATGAGGCGGAGTGGGAACCCCCCTTACACCATGCGAGCGAAGCCGCGGGAAAAAGCTACTTTCTTATAAAATAAAAGATACCTACATATTGAACGGTGACATGACAGTTAATCCGCCGACAGTTGCCCCCCGAAATGATATCTTAATATATAAAACTAAGTCGGGTTAGTTACATCATTTATAACTCAACAACGGCTGGACCGATTTTTATGATCTTTGATTTGATCGATTTGTCTCCACCCGGAATAGCAGAATAGCTATTGAAACATAGGAAAAATTGACAAAAATAAATTAAAGGCGAAAGTTTGTATGGATGTATGTTTGTTACTCTTTCACGCGAAAACTACTGAATGGATTTTAATGAAACTTTACAATAATATAGCTCATACATCAGAATAGGCTATAGGCTATAGCTAAGAGCTCTGGCATTATGAAATTTATATTAAAAAATTGCAATAGATGGCACGCGAGCTGTTTGAAAAATGAATGTAACGGGTATGGAGGGGGGGTGAGGGGGGGATAGGATGTGGGGGCAGGGCGGGAGGGGGGATGGGGGAGGGCGGTGGGTGGAGGGAGAGGGCGAGGGGGGATTTGCGGGAGGAGGGGGTGGGGGGTGAGGGGTGTGAGGGTGCGGGAGAGAGGAGGGGGGATTGGAGTGCGGATAGGGAAGGTGGAGGAGGCGCTGTGGGTACCCCCCTAATACTATTCTAAATTCTTTTCCTCATGCATCTTGTATGGAACGAATTCTGAAATTTTGAAAGAGCTGCAGGAATATTGTGATAAGTATAATATTGAATAGTGAGTGATTTCCAAAAATTCAAAAATGTCAAATGTCATAGCGCTGATTGTTTTACATTTGTTCTTAAACATATAATGCTTCCCCTCTTTCTTACACACTAAATGTCAACAGTTGAAAATGAGATAAATGGTGAACGTATGTCTGCACCCCTCCAAAGACGGCCGGCGCTGGCGGTAAGGCTCTTGACTCGCACACCGAAGGTCGCGGGATCGAATCCCGGTGTGGCAATTAAATTTTATTTGATTAATAATTGGTGTTATCTCACATTTTATTCATTTAACATAATATATAGTCTATTTGCGGCACGTTCCAGAGTGGAAGATATTCTCAGTATTGCCCTGGTGTGAGACCACCATTCAGAATTGAAACGTTGCTTGAAATGGCAGTAGCCGTGTTTAGTGACCAGATCTGAATAGCCAGGTATTTCCCCACCTTCCTCTTCCCTATCTCATTCCCCTCCCCACTACCTCCAGCCTCACAACATAGCCCAATCGGGGATGCCATAGTCTCACTGGCTTCAGACGAGAGCAGTTGGGACTCTTGTGCGGTATTCATATAAAAAACAACAAAAATGCAAAAACCGTAAGTAATTTGGGAGGCGGGAATGGGTACCGCCGCCCCGGGAACCTTTATTGGATAACCAACACCTCTGCCATAGGTCACCCCAAGTGGTTCGCTACGTTTGGTGATTTAGCAGGGGTGCCCGGGTTCATGGGGTGAGGTTTGTCTAGGTCTTGGAGGCGGATGACCAAGACACACTGAACCCCAGATTCCTACCCACCCCTTAAACCCTTTTCCTTCCCAGAACTCTCCTCTCCTTCCTTTTCCTAAAAAAAACCCTCCACACAGCATCCCCAAAGATGACATAGGCCCTGAGGAAAATTATTTTCCTCAGCGCCTCCTGTGTGGAGCTCATGTAAAAAAAAAAAAAAAAAGTTGGAAAGCAAGAAAATCACAAAAAATATAAATCCGTACACAACGCCATCTTTGATACTGACAAAAACAAAACACGGACAGTTGCGCATCGATAATTGCTTCATTGTGTAATTTTTGACTTAATAAAAAAAATTGAATTTAATGTATTTAATAAGTTAACACAACAGTTATTGATTCTGAGGCGGTATGAAGTTCTCCGGGTCAGCTAGTTAACCATAAAATTATGATTTTTTATGCACTATTTACATAGAATTCAAAAGAAAGATTAGATTGAATATTTGAATTCGTAATCTCTACATATTATAAATTATTTATTTTTTAACTTAATGGGTAAAATCTCAAATTATAATATTTAATTATATGAAGACAATATAAGCGAAACTCAATCGAAAATCTGGAGACAGAAAAATCAGAAAAAGATAAGCTCCTCTAAAGTCCTCCGCCATGTCAATATGTCTGTTCGCAATAAACTCAAAACTACTGAACGGATTTTCATGCGGTTTTCACCAATAGATAGAGTGATTCATGAGGAAGGTTTTGTGTAAATTGGTTGAAATATACAACATATTGTGGTGGATGAGCGAGCTGGCAGGGGGTTGTGTGGATTTGATTTGCATGGAAATCTACAGTTTTGTGCCGAGGTTGATGAAATTTTGCACATGTGACCTTCAAAACAAGAGGAAGGTCACTGTCTACATTTGATTTCGATAACTCTGTGTAAAGCCCGGGCATCGCGGGGACTTCAGCTAGTATTTAATAAATAATTAACTGGTAAATATGTAGTTAGTCCACCTCACGGATAATGCGGAAGATTCGTGTTGTCGAAGTTTGATGCACGGATAGACAACTAATAGACAGACAAATATGACATTTGTTCGAAGTACCAATCTTATAAAATAAATTATTTAAAATAAACTCGCATTTCATCATAATTTTAAAAACATCCCAGGATTTGAATGGTTTGTTTGGCAAAGCAGGGTTTGTCTAGCGGGTTTGTGTAATTATTCTAATACATTTCTTTCCATGTTCTACTGTTATAAATACAGGTACGCATTCACTTTGTTTTACGCATACATATTTTTTTCTATGATTGGCAGCATTGTCTATGAAATGTTAAAATAAAAACGATGGATAAACAATGGCGTTACCGCGAGAGTGAATTACTTTTTACAAAATTAAAATGTTAAATGCATATTTTTGCATGTTTTTTGGTCTCCCCCGACTTAAATACTCACTTTTCGTAATAATAAAGCTAAATCTAACTGTTTGAATAAAAAATATTCCGCATTAACGAGTAAGCGGTTTAATGCATAGGTTAATAATGAACTGTCAATCGATACATTTAAGTGTCAACAATATTCAAATTATAAATAACTAGCTGACCCGGCCACGCGTTACTGTGGCTAATAAAACACAACGTCATTTACTGGATGGTTATCAAACTTTTATAACCACCGCCGTCTTTGAGTTTATCGCAAAGAGACAGACAGATGCCGCGGAGGACTTTAATTTATAAAACGTAGAGATGGTGCGAAAGATAATAATAATGTGCAAGAAATGCTTGGAGTAACTAACTAAGGATTAATACTGTATCCGTCTAAATAACTTTTCAATTAACGCAATGTACGTGACCATTTTTTTAGAAGAATGGGTATAGTAAGCTATCCGTAAAAGATAGATATATGCCATCGCGGACTTTTTTGTAGATCTATAAAAGAGGAATATCTTACCATGCATTGTTTTGTTATATTCCAAAAGGATTAGGCAGCGTTTTCAATGAAAGCTACCAGGCGGCTTGACTTTTTCCGACACTTCTAACAATTATCGTTGTTTCAACCAATTTACACAAATCCTTGACAAATTACATACCTAAACCTTCCTCACGAAACACTCTATCTATTGGTGAAAACCGCAGGAAATTCCGTTCAGTAGTATTCGAGTTTATCGCGAACAGACAGTCGACGCGGGGGACTTTAATTTATAATATGTAGAGAAGATAAGTGTGTTGTCAGTTAATTAACAAAAGACAGTTATTACCTTGTTAGAGGACTGAAGACCCGACGTAATTATAAATCACTTTAAACCGATAATTGGCTCCTATCAAATACCACGTCCCTCTCGTTTGAAATCAATTCGCAACTAACGAAACATGAATAAAATATACCACTTTAACGATGCGAATAACGAACATACGAACTACGACAATAATCAAAACCAGTAATGCCATGCAGCAAAGGTAAAAAAAAACACGTTTCAGGGGTAAAAAAACATTTTTCGAGGATAAAATAAATTTATAAGGTCTAATGATTATTATTAATAGGTCTAAAGTTTATATTTAAGGTCTGGGTTTGAGTCCCAGTTGAGACCATTGTCTTTTTTCTGTTTTCTGTGTCTTGTTCTCTTTCATATTTTCGTTTAGATTATTATTGTTATCTTCTTCTTCAATGATTTATACATCGTTTTGGAGGATAAAAAAACATTTTAATTAAATGTTTGGAGGATAAAAAATAATGTAAATCAATGTTTTGGAGGAAAAAAAACATTTAAATACAATGTTTTGGAGGATAAAAAACATTTAAATGCAATGTTTTGGAGGATAAAAAACATTTAAATGCAATGTTTTGGAGGATAAAAAACATTTAAATACAATGTTTTGGAGGATAAAAAACATTTTAATTCAATGTTTTGAGGATAAAAAACATTTAAATACAATGTTTTGGAGGATAAAAAACATTTAAATACAATGTTTTGGAGGATAAAAAACATTTAAATATAATGTTTTTGAGGATAAAAAAAACATGTAAATGCAATGTTTTGGAGGATAAAAAAACATGTAAATGCAATGTTTTGGAGGATAAAAAAATCGAGGAAAAAACTTTTAAAATCAAAGATAAAAAGACTTTGTAAAAAATAATTGTGGTTCATGAATTTTCAGTGAGCTAGAAGAGTGCTAAGATTGAAAAATACGACATTATTTATGTTGTAGTTAGAAATTGAACATCTTAAAATTTTATTTTCCTTTATGAAGATTTTTCAGATTGTGGAAGCGGCGTATCTTAGCACTATGGCTCACTGAAAAGTTACGGACCGCCACTGCAAAAAACATGTTTTACCCACGGACATATGAATATATCTGGACCTGCCCTAAGTGATGAAAACGTATTATTTCCCCCTCCCCATGGAGCCGGCTGGAGCTCCTCCTTGGAGCCAGTTCGCTCCATGGGGAGTGGAGATAGCCTCGCTTGAATCTAAAATATGTGACTTCATCATTCTTTCCTGTACAGCGTGGAAGTAACATCCATACATTTAACGAAATAACACGCCAAAAACGGCAGCTTGTGCTTATACATTATACCTACATATTATGCGAACATAGCGAATGTGGGCGGTTCTCCAGTGTGCTCGTCGCTGGTTACAGGGGTAGGTAAATTATGAAACATTATTTGTAAAAGTGTCTTAACTAAAGACGGCAACAAAATATTGCTATGTGAAAACGGGCGAATCTTTTCGGGGTGTACATTTGGCCTACGCAAATATGTTATTAACGTGGCAAGCAATTCGCGCTCCCATGTAAAAAGGTCTATTCATTTAAAGCAGATTTTGCTTCTAAGAACTAAATGGTGATATTATAATGCGAGATGCCTATATACTGTCAGATTGATTTTTTGACGAATTACAGTCATCTTTCCCTCTTCGCCCCCCCCCCCATTGTTTGGTTTTACCCCTCACCTGTATCTTCTCGTCTATCCATTTGGATGTCTATGGATTTACCATATTTTGGAGGATAAAAAACCTGTTTTACAATTTTTTGGAGGATATAAGAAAACTGTTTTATCATATTTTGGAGCATTAAAAAAACTGTTTCATAATTTTTTTAAGGACAAAAAATTGAAAACCATGTTTTGGAGGTTAAGCAATACCATGTTGTACCATGTTTCGTAAGATAAAAAACTTCGGAGCATAAAAAAAACATGTTTTACCACTTTTCGTTATTTGTTTTTGGGGTGTTATGCCGTGTTGCGCTGCCTCCTTCTTTAGCCAACGTTTCGGACAGCGTTGCAGTGCACATTATCAGGGCAGATCCAGCAGATCCGGTATGTGCCTGCGGATCTGCCCTCCATATGGAAACCTTTGTAAAATTACTTTCTTCAGGGCCTCCTCAGTGTAGCTAATGTAAAAAGAAATATGTGTTGTAAAACCATGTAGGTGTATTAAAGGTAAGACAGTATTAAATTGTAGAGATCCGGAAGGAATGAAAGGCTGATAAAAATAATAATATTTAAATAAATGAAGACAATATAAGCGAAACTCAATCGAAAATCAGGAAACAGAAAAATCAGAAAAACATATTGACACCTCTGGGACTCGAACCCAGGACCTCTTGCTTTCCGGGCAAACGCGCTAACCACTGCGCCACGGTGTCGATATGAAATTCGGTCATGTTTAACTGTCCATACTTCGACTAAGAACCACCTACATTATCTTCATTTTCTTTAATGCATATATTATTGGCAACTATCTTTATGTATGATTGCAAGATTCAAACCCGAACTAAATGCTCTCTAGATAGTGTCTGGATAAATCTTTATCCATTTTATTTTTTTTAAAAGAGGTCCTGGGTTCGAGTCCCAGAGGTGTCAATACGTTTTTCTGATTTTTCTGTTTCCTGATTTTCAATTGAGTTTCGCTTATATTGTCTTCATTTATTTAAATATTACAATTTGAGGTTTTACTCATAAAGTTAAAAATTTAAAATAAAATAATAATATTTTCCCAATTTGTTTATGAATTACAATTTAAAACAATAAAATAAACAATATACGCATGGACCTATAGCGAGTTTGAAATCTCTTGTTTTATTTTTACCGCAAACGCGAAACAAAAAAAAGTATTTAAGCGAATTTCGAGTACTTTGCGCAATTTAATTGAGACTTTTAGGTAAAAATAGTCACTTGGGTGTTACGTAACGTTTAGGGGGAGGGAGGTGCAGAAAAATATTACGGCGCGTTGCATGGGGGGAGAGAGGGTCAAAAATTTTCAAAAATTGTGTTACGTTATGCTTGAACGCCCCCTTTACTATTTCACGTTTGAAATTTTATCGTTACACTGTGAACACAAAACTGGTTTTAACCTAAGTATTGGTTATTATATTTTCATGACAGCAAATGATTTTTTTCAGATTTTTGCAGCATATAGGAATTGAAGACTCCACACGGAACTCTGTTATTTGTAGCTATATGGCTCGGTCGGTCAGCATTCCCTAAAAATTCTGTTATTTTGTTTTCGTTCCTAGCTCTTACTATTGATTTATTGGGGATTCCCGTGAAATATTCCTCGCTTTTCCCCTGTGTCATTCTCATTTCTTTCGTACATTGCGATTGACGGGAACTCGCGAAGGAAATTATCACCTATCGATTGTTGAAAAAGCAGTTATTCTGTTAGTGTTTTTAATTTTGAAGTTTACAATTTTTTTTACATACTTGACTAGCTAGAAATGTTTTTTATATTTTAGGAAGTCTAAATTTGTGTTTTGAATTTCTCAAAAAAAAAATTATGGGGGGGGGGGGGGGACACCGCGTGTTTTCCGCCCCGGGTGCCACCCATGCTAGCTACGCCACTGGTTGGGACTATTGTGGGGTATTCATATAAAAAAAACAACTCGAATAATATTTTTCTACATTTTATAGTACTCAGTTAGTGTGGTTACCTAATTAAAGATAGATGATGTAATCATTTCATTTTATGAACATATTCACAAAGATGATAATTGGATAAAGAGACGATGTAAACCAGTAGCCCCGTACTGAAGTTTAAGAACTGCATTCCAGAATTGAACGCGACCCTTTGCTAAAAATGATATCTCATTCAAAAGTTCATACTTTTGGCGACCGCTAAAAAAACTTGTCTGGGTTCAACCAGTTTTTTTTCATGGTTTTTCCCAAAAAACACGAAAACGTGGTAAAAACTTTACATCTGGCAACACTCACCAAAATTAACATTCAGAATTGCCAACCAATTTAAAATCCCCAAATTGGGAAGACAAAAATATAATTTCCCCAAAAGTTTCTTTATATTAAACAAAATTCTTTCTATTTCTTGGGCATTAAATCTGGGTACCGCACGTTTTCATCCCGCTACAAAATATCCCCGACAAAATATCCTCCGACAAAATATCCCTCGACATAATATCCCAAGGACAAAATATCCGCAGACAAAATATCCCTCGACATTATATCGCAAGGACAAAATATCCCAAAGACATAATATCCCTCGACATAATATCCCAAGGACAAAATATCCCTCGACATAATATCCCAAGGACAAAATAACCTCAGACAAAATATCCCCCGACAAAATATCCCTCGACATAATACCCCAAGGACAAAATATCCTCAGACAAAATATCCCTCGACATAATATCCCAAGGACAAAATATCCGCAGACAAAATATCCCTCGACATAATATCCCAAGGACAAAATATTCCCAGACAATAAATATCCCTCGATATAATATCCCAAGGACAAAATATCCCTCGACATAATATCCCAAGGACAAAATATCCCCAGACAATAAATATCCCTCGATATAATATCCCAAGGACAAAATATTCCCAGACAATAAATATCCCTCGATATAATATCCCAAGGACAAAATATCCCTCGACATAATATCCCAAGGACAAAATATCCCCAGACAATAAATATCCGTCGACATAATATCCCAAGGACAAAATATCCCCAGACAATAAATATCCCTCGACATAATATCCCAAGGACAAAATATCCTCAGACAAAATATCCCTCGACATAATATCGCAAGGACAAAATATCCCTCGACATAATATCCAAAGGACAAAATATCCCCAGACAATAAATACCCCTCGACATAATATCCCAAGGACAAAATATCCTCAGACAAAATATACCTTGACATAATATCCCAAGGACAAAATAACCTCAGACAAAATATCCCCCGACAAAATATCCCTCGACATAATACCCCAAGGACAAAATATCCCCAGACAATAAATATCCCTCGACATAATATCCCAAGGACAAAATATCCTCAGACAAAATATCCCCCGACAAAATATCCCACGACATAATATCCCAAGGACAAAATATCCTCAAGACAAAATATTCCTCGACATAATATCCCAAGGACAAAATATCCTCAGACAAAATATCCCTCGACATAATATCCCAAGGACAAAATATCCGCAGACAAAATATCCCTCGACATAATATCGCAAGGACAAAATATCCCTCGACATAATATCCAAAGGACAAAATATCCCCAGACAATAAATACCCCTCGACATAATATCCCAAGGACAAAATATCCTCAGACAAAATATACCTTGACATAATATCCCAAGGACAAAATAACCTCAGACAAAATATCCCCCGACAAAATATCCCTCGACATAATACCCCAAGGACAAAATATCCTCAGACAAAATATCCCTCGACATAATATCCCAAGGACAAAATATCCCCAGACAATAAATATCCCTCGACATAATATCCCAAGGACAAAATATCCTCAGACAAAATATCCCTCGACATAATATCCCAAGGACAAAATATCCTCAGACAAAATATCCCCCGACAAAATATCCCACGACATAATATCCCAAGGACAAAATATCCTCAAGACAAAATATCCCTCGACATAATATCCCAAAGATAAAATATCCCTCGACGTATTATCCCAAGGACAAAATATCCTCAGACAAAATATCCCCCGACAAAATATCCCAAGGGCAAAATATCCTCAGACAAAATATCCCTCGACATAATATCCCAATGACAAAATATCCTCAGACAAAATAACCCCCGACTAAATATCCCAAGGACAAAATATCTTCAGACAAAATATCCCTTGACGTAATAACCCAAGGACAAAATATCCTCAGACAAAATATCCGCATACAAAATATCCCTCGACATAATATCCCAAGGACAAAATATCCTCAGACAAAATATCCCTCGACATAATATCGCAAGGACAAAATATCCCTCGACATAATATCCAAAGGACAAAATATCCCCAGACAATAAATACCCCTCGACATAATATCCCAAGGACAAAATATCCTCAGACAAAATATACCTTGACATAATATCCCAAGGACAAAATAACCTCAGACAAAATATCCCCCGACAAAATATCCCTCGACATAATACCCCAAGGACAAAATATCCCCAGACAATAAATATCCCTCGACATAATATCCCAAGGACAAAATATCCTCAGACAAAATATCCCCCGACAAAATATCCCACGACATAATATCCCAAGGACAAAATATCCTCAAGACAAAATATTCCTCGACATAATATCCCAAGGACAAAATATCCTCAGACAAAATATCCCTCGACATAATATCCCAAGGACAAAATATCCGCAGACAAAATATCCCTCGACATAATATCGCAAGGACAAAATATCCCTCGACATAATATCCAAAGGACAAAATATCCCCAGACAATAAATACCCCTCGACATAATATCCCAAGGACAAAATATCCTCAGACAAAATATACCTTGACATAATATCCCAAGGACAAAATAACCTCAGACAAAATATCCCCCGACAAAATATCCCTCGACATAATACCCCAAGGACAAAATATCCTCAGACAAAATATCCCTCGACATAATATCCCAAGGACAAAATATCCCCAGACAATAAATATCCCTCGACATAATATCCCAAGGACAAAATATCCTCAGACAAAATATCCCTTGACATAATATCCCAAGGACAAAATATCCTCAGACAAAATATCCCCCGACAAAATATCCCACGACATAATATCCCAAGGACAAAATATCCTCAAGACAAAATATCCCTCGACATAATATCCCAAAGATAAAATATCCCTCGACGTATTATCCCAAGGACAAAATATCCTCAGACAAAATATCCCCCGACAAAATATCCCAAGGGCAAAATATCCTCAGACAAAATATCCCTCGACATAATATCCCAATGACAAAATATCCTCAGACAAAATAACCCCCGACTAAATATCCCAAGGACAAAATATCTTCAGACAAAATATCCCTTGACGTAATAACCCAAGGACAAAATATCCTCAGACAAAATATCCGCATACAAAATATCCCTCGACATAATATCCCAAGGACAAAATATGCTCAGACAATATATCCCTCTACAAAACATCTCAAGAACAAAATATCCTACAGAAAAAACATCCCCCGACAAAGAAGGAAGGAGACAGCACATGGAACTTACAGTTTCAATTTAAATTTTAAATTTGGCGCCAACTGTTTCAACTGTTCCGCCATACCTGAATATATCCCATATTTGAAGTTTTTAAGCTCTTAAAAATATATATGTGTAATATTTGAAGATAATATCTGGACGCGTTCCGCGCAGAAACGAAATCATATGAAATTCCCTCGATAGAAAAAAATCGCAAAGTATGCTCCGAAAATTATTATAAACACGTTTGTTTCAGCTATTTTACAAGTTATATGTATGAAAAAATTCACAGTGTTTCTTTGAATGCTGTTTTAGACAACCCACACGAGGTTTTTGCTCTATTTTAAACGAGTCGTGTTGTATTAAACATTTTCACAATTTTCGCTTCAATTTAATCATTTTTAATATTAGCGCGCTGTCTCCAACATTCGAAATTACATATCTCTCCACCTTCTTCATTTTGAGCGGGGATACGGCGCGTTAAGTTAGGTTAGGTTAATTTAGGTTAGATTAGGTTAGGTTAGGTTTATATTTTAAATTTGGCGCCGAAAGGTTTTGTTGGGTTTAGGGTTGCCATCTTCTAAAATAAAAAAAAGCCTGACTCTGCGCTGTATTAGGCCGGACATTTTGCCCAAAAAGCCGGACACACGTGCGTAATTTTGGACATAACTTTTATACATAATAATTTAAAAAATCTGTTACAAGTTACAGTTGTTTATAAATCACACATCAACCAGGTTAATAACAACAATCATTAATCAGTATTTCTTATCATCATTTGGAGTTTATATATGTATAATATTTCAATAACAAAGTAAATAATATTGAGTCTTCTGTCTGTAGACATAGCATAATAAACTTATAAAACAAACAAAACGTACCTAACTCCTTTTCTGGTTAAACAGTTAACTAAAAATTTTCACTACCTAAACAAATATACAAGGACAATGAAACAAATCTATCTTTGTGGACAAAAACGAAAAAACAAACTATTGAAATCTCGACTTCTCCAAATTATTAAAAAATTAGAAAAATCTACAATTTTGCATATTTGGCCTTTTCACCTACTTTATCCAAAACGTCGTTTTCTTAGGATATCATTTCATAAAATTCCTGACATGTCATTTTTAAATTACACAATGTGTACATCATCTTAGCAATTGTTTTTGAAATATAACGAGCGAATCTAACGAGCCGGCTAAAGACAAAACCCTCTAGAACCAAGAATAGCCAATAATAATATAAATAGTTTTGCAGGCGCTGCGTGCACCGCGTTACACTAACAAAAACCCTAACAAAAGTCATACAGGCCGGACATATAAATATTTAGCCGGACACGACCTAAAAAAGCCAAACATGTCCGGCTAAAGCCGGACAGATGGCAACCCTAGTTGGGTTATGTTAGGTTAGGTTTTGTTGGGTTAGGTTAGGTTATTTTGTCGAGGATATTTTGTCGGCGATATTTTGTCACGGGATGAAAAGTCGCGGAACCCTAACTAGGTAACACTTTCTAGACATTCTGTTTTGAACTAGAATCAGGGAACATGAACTCTATTTATGAAATAATAACTATTCCGAGTTTGATAATAATTTAATAGAAACGGTCCATAGCTTCAACAAAGAAAAAACATGTTAAAACAGTAAACAATAAATACATTGTGCGCTTTAGAAACCTTATAAATAAACATAAAAATTAAATAAAAAATTAATTTAGGTAATAAAATTTAGCTCCATATAAATCACCCTAATTAACAATGTTTCCATGTAATATTGACTTCTCCCAACATTCTTCCCCTCCCCCAAAATAACCCGTCCCACAACCCACACCTAATTAAATTCAATCATAACTGTACTTCCCGTTGTTTGTTTTTGGGGTGTTATGCTGTGTTGCGCTACCACCTTCTTTAGCCAACGTTTCGGACATCGTTGCAGTATCCATAATCAGCAGATCCGGATCATCTGGCAGATCCGATCTGCCCTGATGATGGACACTGCAACAATGTCCGAAACGATGGCTAAAAAAGGAGGTAGCGCAACACGGCATAACACCCCAAAAACAAATAATGAAAATACTTTTGGCTGTGAAAATCTTAAAACGTACATAACTGTACTTGTATATATTTTTAAGTTAGTTTTAAATTTGATAGTGAATGATACGACAGTTGGTAGCAGAAAAATTTAATAAAAATCCATCAAAATTAGCATTTTTTATTGTTATTAAGGGCCCGCAACCCGAATTTCTACCGATTTCTTACATATCTCCCTTAAACACGGTAAGTTTTAAAGTTCTTAAAAATATACGTTATTCTTGAAGATAATATCTAGACAGTTCCCGCGTCGAAACGCAAATTATATAAAATTCCCTCGATAGAAAAAAATCGCAAAGTATGCTCCGAAAATTATTATAAACACGTTTGTTTCAGTTATTTTACAAGTTATATGTATGAAAAAATTCACAGTGTTTCTTTAAATGCTGTTTAAGACAATGCCCGTGAGATTTTTGCTATATTTTAAACGAGTCGTGTTTTATTAAACATTTTCGCAATTTTCGCATCGATTTTGTCGCTGTAAATGTTAGTGCTCTCGTCTAACATTCGTAATTTCGTATCTCTCCATCTTCTTTTTTCGAGCCCGGTTGCAGAGACTTAAGTCTTTATTTTTTTTATTTAATATAGATATATAGTACAGTGGTTTAATATAAATTACATATCGGTACACAAATTATTTGAAATTGCAATCTCACCAAAGAAGAAACTAGTTCTTGTGCTTGATGAGCGAGTTACACTAATTATAACAGAAATAGAATAACATTATGCAATAGGTAAGTATATAATGGGAACAATTGAAACTTCTGGATTATCTATAATACATGGGATACGGTTACATACTAAAATATTATGCACTTAAGTGAAATTCGAAAAATCTAAATAAAATAGAGATGAATATAGATTGATAATACATAGAGAAAAACAGGTAATTATTAAGTTAATTATTCCCGATGAAGTGTAGCTTCAGTTTGAGTTTCAGTTTATTGATGTCTTTGGTTTTTTTTATTTCAATCGGAAGGTTGTTGAAAAACTTTATTCCTAAATAGAGTTTTGCATTAGTTTGGTATTTTGAAGTTGTCTTCATATCTTTTTGATTGATGGGTTTCAAATTTTTTGATGATATTATCTTTGTAAATTTGGATAATTGCATTTTTCTTCGTCGCATTGCATTTTTCTTTAGTCGTTTTCGGATTTTCTCTCTTTCAGGCTTAAAAAGTAGATATTTGTTGAAATTTTGCTGAAAAGGGAAAAGAAATTATAGTACATTAGCAGTTAAAAACCTGCTACGCTAGGCCCTGCGGGTGGCCCTGCAGGTAGGCCCTGCGGGTGGTTGGTGATCATTTTGTAAATCCAATAGGAACTGGTACCAAAATTAGCCCGTTCCTCGCACTGTCAACAGTATCAACGTATCAACCAGTGATGGCAAGTCACCACGAAAATGTAACCGGGATGGACGATGACGTCATATGTAATACACACCCGCTTGATACAACTGAGAATTAACGACAATCTTCCGAAATCCGGGAGATACTCCAGGTATATTATATACTGGTTTTTGGCAAGTTACAGGGAGAAATTAACCCCTCTGTCTTGCAAACTGTAGTAATGTCACCTGATGGATTTTTTTTTGCCCGATGTTCGGGTTACCTTGGGCAAAATGAAGGAAATTAATATTTTTTTTTATGGTTTGTTTATCTGAAAGTGGTATACATTTTGTATAGATAAACACACACATACAGACATTTTTTCATACATCCGTGCATGTATGTATTCATATACAACAATTATGTATACCATAATAAATAAATTTGAATATTTATTTATTTTTTATATAAGAGAACAAAGGTAAGTTTTATTATAGCCCGAGCATCAAGGTGGATGAAGGATGGATATGGGCAGGCGGTGAAGGAGATTTTCATCGGGACTTGATTGCCCGAGACATGAGATGCTTGGATTTGGATTTGAAGCAAGTTTGGAGAAAAATGTTTTGGCTAGATCTATTATGTGTTTTTTAAGTGGAGGGATTTTCGTGCCTGAATTAATAATGCTATTTCGGACGAACCAAGGGCTTTTGGTGAATCTTCTAAGCAAGACATTTTGGAAGGTTTCTAGACTCTTAGTTTTACTTGTGGCCCAAATTGGGGCGGCTAAGTCATGATGGGTCGCAATTTTGATTTGTAAATATGAATTTTGTTCTGTAGTGACGTTTGACTATTATAACGTAAAAGGGGATGAAGGGCTGCGGCAGCGTTTTTGGTTTTTTTATTTGTATGTTTGATGTGTGTGTGCCATGTGAGTTTTTTGTCGAGTGTGACTCCAAGGTATTTAACGTTGTTTTGCCAGGGTATTGCTTGGCCGTACATGGAAACGTGGCCTTTAGGAGTGCTGCGAACCTTTCTTCGTGAGAAGAAAATAGCAGCGCTCTTGGAAGGGTTCACGTCTATACGCCATTTGTTATAAAAGTCTTGGAGTATGTTTATGTTGTGTTGTAAGCGATGTGTGATCATCCTGGGAGAACTGTTTCGAACCATAATGGCGGTGTCCTCAGCGTACAAAGCTTTATACGAATGTTGGTTCTCTGTGAGTGGTTTATCGTGTATGTAGATATTGAAGAGGGTGGGGGAAAGCAGGGATCCTTGCGGGACGCCTGCTGTCATGAATCTGGGAGTTGAGAGTGCATCTTGGATCTTTACTTGAAAAGTCCGGTGCCGAAGAAATGATTTTAAGACACCGAGGAGTTGGGGATCGATGTCCGTGTTGTGCAATTTGAGAAGCAGTCCGTTTGACCATACTTTGTCGAAGGCTTTGGCTATGTCCAGGAAAATGGCGCCAGTGGACCGTTGGGAGTTGAAGCCGCCTAGAATCAGTTTGGAAACTCTGAGCAGTTGATGAAGGGTTGAGTGTTGAGATCTGAAGCCATGTTGTTCATCAGGGAGGGTTTTCACCTCGTGAATGTGCTTTAAGAGCCGAGTGAGGAGAATTTGTTCGAATATTTTACCAACATTTGAGAGAAGACTGATGGGACGATGGTTCTCACAGAATTTCGGGTCCTTCCCAAGTTTTGGGATGAGAATGACGTGCGCGTGTTTCCAACTTTTGGGAAAATAACGCAGTCTGAGTGCGGAATTTATGAGGCTCACAATAGCGAGAATGCTTTTAGGGGGGGGGGGGGCTTTAAGGGCAAAGTTTGTTATGCCATCTGGACCGGGAGCTTTTTTGTTGCTGCGGTGTTTTATGGCCCTTCGGACTTCTGAAGGGGTGGTGAAATGTGTATTTGTTCCGGGAAGGGAGTCGAAAATTATGTCTATTTGGTGGTTGAAATTTGCTATATGGACTGGGTCGGCGTGCTTGGAGCTGGGGCTAAATTGAAATTCAAGATTATCGGCAAACGCCTCCGATTTATCTTGATCGTCAAATATGAGGCCGTTTTCGGTATGAATGGGATGGTTTGGGGATGGGGTAGTTTGGAGAGATTTGCATAATTTCCATAGGGAGCCGTCCTGTGGATTTATATCTTGAATTTTTTTGTTCCAGGTGGAGTGTGAAAGCTCGGAAAGTTTCTTTCTAATAAGTGCTTGAATTCTATTGATTGTTTTTTTGACTGAGGGATTTCGGTTTCTGTGCCAGTGTCGACGAAGATTGTTTTTTGTAGAGATTAATTCCTGGATGTCGATTGGGAGGTCACTTTTGAGATTAAGGGCGGAACGTTCAGGAAGAGTTTTAGAGGCATCGGTGATGGAAGATTTGATTATATCTGCAAAGTCGTCAACTGCCTTGTCTAGTTCGGGGCCGTCAGAAATATTTTGAGGGATGATTGTTTTTTCCCCAACTCTGTGAGTGAAATACGTCCAATCAGTTTTTATAGATTTGCGTGGTGTCATTGGAGTGGAAAGTCGATTAAGAGTGAGCAAAACAGGATTATGATCTGAGCTTAGGTCATTTATGGTTTCGATACTGTAGACCCAGGGTAATTTGTGGAGGAGTGCAATGTCGAGAACATCGGGTCTAGCCCCGCTGTTCGGGAAATGTGTGGGCGCAATTGGGCCCGCGATGAAGAGTTCAGGATGTGCGCTAGCATACTTTCGTAAGATACGCCCATTTGTGTTAGTAATCCTACTATTCCAATTGGGGTGCTTTGAGTTAAAGTCCCCAGCGAGAATAGTAGGAGTGTGGCTATCGAGAAGGGTATCGAGGTCTTTTGGATCAAGCTTATCTTGCGGACGGTGATAGATGGAGTTTATTCTTAATGGGCCTGAATGTTTTGTATATATTGTGATTGAAGTTGACTCAATAGACGACAACGTGGGTGTAATGTTGTATTTGTGGGCGATTTTCGATTTAACGAAAATGGCAGTGCCCCCGCCTCTCGTGTTTTGGCGGTCGTTTCTATATAATGTATAGTTTGAAAGTTTTGGCATATGTGATGGGTTGAGGTGAGTTTCATTTATAAGTAAAACGTCAAGAGCGTGTGTATTTGCAAAAATACGTAATTCATGTACATATTTAAGAGACCATTAGCATTCCAAAATGCCATACGTAGCACGGAGGGCATGGTAGTAGAGCTAGCCATTTACACTGAAAAAAGTGAAAAAATCTGAGGGGCGGCGGAGAAAATGATAGATATGTAGTCTGCCGGTGAGGTGGCAGACCGAAATTTGGGGATGAGGTCGGAAAGTAGATCGCCAACCTTGGAGAAATTGAAATTTTTGAAAAATTCAAAAATATTGAAGGGGGTGGAAGGAGGTGTGTGGGAGGTTGACGTTGAGGGAGCTGAGGGTGATGTGGACGTTAATGGGGTTTGGGCAGTGGCCTGCGCGTATGATAAAGAGGGATTTGTGCTATGCGAGGTGAAAGTGGCATTACGTACGGTTTGCAAGATGGGTTGTGGAGATGGTCTTTTCGGACATTCCTTATAATTTGCCGGATGGGCTCCAGAACAGTTTGCGCAGGTGGCGGGACCATCTTCTCTCTGCTTCTTGCATTCCTGCGTGAAATGATCACCCGCGCACTTGACGCAGCGGGGAGGCAGGCGGCACATCATGGATGAGTGTCCAAAATGCTGGCAGCGGTGACACTGAGAGGGAGCTGTTTTTTTATTAAGATACCGACTCTTATCTTGAGGTGAAAGAGGGAAGTGAGGGAGAAAATTTTTTGTCCCGCCTCACCATGATCCAGTTGTACAAGGACTAGAGGAATGTTTTTCCTCTCTGGCCCGGATCTCATCCGAGTTACAGAATTAACTGGGAGGTTGAGATCTAGAAGTTCCAGACGGACCTCTTCTTCGCTAATTGTCGTCGGAATCCCTCGCAGAACCGCCTTGGTTAATTTTTCTTCTGCAAGCTGAAATGTATGGAAGGGGGTTGTGTCCTCTTGAAGCATCTTTGTAGCCAGCCGGAAGCTCGTGGAGTCGCGGGTATTTAGAACCACCCCTGTTGGAATGGCCTTTGGGTTAATTATATTAACCCCAGCGTTCAAGAGGCGCTTTTCCAGGAGGCTCCAATTTTTTTCCGATTGTATAAAAATTGGAGGGATCTTAATAGGCCTCGTTTTTGTGGTATCGGTTATATTTGCGGCGGAGTCAGACACGGAATTTAGAAGTGGCGGTGGTGCAATTTCATCGTCTGTAGCGAGGGCGGAGAAACGATTTGAGGTTTTTATAACTTCGGTGAACGGAGGAGGAGAAGCGCACGCCCTTCGTTTTTTGTGAGCTGGAGTCACCCATAGCGGGGGGCATGAGTTTATGGAAGAGGATGGAGCGGTTGATGTTGAGCTGGAGGTGGTTGTCGAAGAGGTGGGAGCTGTTGAAAAGGAGCAGGTAGTGAGGGTGGGAGTTGTTGTTGTTTTTAAGGAGTAGTCGGAGACATCTTCTTCACTTCCGAAGTGCTTTAGGTATAGAGCAGTTGAGCGTCTGGACCTCGTTACCTTAGATTCTTTTGCCAAAAATTCTTCAAGTTGTGCTTCTGTAGCACCCACGGCGGCAAGTTGTTGGTGGAGTGTAGACATCGAATCCAGGGTCTTATGCGTAAGGAAGGTAGACTGTGGAAGGTCAATGTGTAAGCGGGGGTCTGCAAGCTTGGATTTGGTAAAAAAAAATGAAAAACACAACACTGCTTTGAAAGCTGACAGCTCAATATTTTGTCACCATGAAAATTGTTTTTGTTTGGAAACTGATGGAACGAATTACTATGAGAATGGAAGGAAACAAAAGAACCAGATGACGCGAATAATGATTAGAAAATAAACTGTTCGGAACGCGGTGCACTGTTCGGAGCTCGATTTTTGAACTGTTGCTTCCTCGAGTAACAAGAGCGGACTCAGATACTCCAGGTTCACAAATTCGTAGAACTTATACCGAGGAAGGGAACTTACCTTTGCGTCTTGCCGACGAAAGTTGCGTCATCTTGTGACGAATTCTTGAAGTAGAAATCGAACTACAATGGTAGTTTTGTCTGAAAATCCAAGTACACGGATGTTTACATGGTACGACGGGTAAGGCGTGATGTCGGACATGAAATCGAAGTCGGGTTCTGAAATTCAACCACGCAGATCCTAGCCTATTAATACTGTTTGAGACGAATTCTTGAATTAGAAATCGAACTACAATGGTAGCTTTGTCTGAAAACCCACGTATACGGATGTTTACATGGTGCGACGGGTAAGGCGTGATGTCGGACATGCAATCAAAGTCGGGTTTTGAAATTCAACCACGCAGATCCTAGCTTATTAATACTGTTTAATGATGATGATTCTCGCTTGTAATTGCAAATATTGTTTTTCAATATAGTTGACCAATCATTGGAGGGGGACCCACCACTTTCCCACGGCTGTGGAAACTGATTGTTTAACCTCCTTAGCTGCACACGTCAGGTTTTGTTGTAAAAAGGAAACTACATTTAATTTTAAAATTCTTTTGACAGTTTTTTTAATAGTCCCAACTGCATTCAGTCCTCTATTAATGGAGTTACCTGCATTTACCCTTCTTTCAATATCTCTATCAGACAAATATTCACAAAGTTTCACATTTTTTCCTCAAATTGCTGTCAGAAACTTTGCATTCACAGAGTTGTACAATTATATTTTTCTGTGGTTAACTTCTAGATTCAAATATAAAGCGTGGTGTTTTCTCTTTTTAACACCGTTTAGATCATATTTCTGACCATGGCAGTAAGAGAGATACAACGATTTCTGTGAGACGAAATACAAAAAGCAAACAAATTAGCCTTAGAGGGGTTAACTAATCAATGTCCTACTCCCTTAACCACTGGATCAATTAAAGTCGAAAAATGGACCACTTTTATTTTTCTGCGAATTGATAGTGGTCCAAAATTGGACCACATTTTCCTACCATTCGTAAAAAAATTATTGTAAGTATTTAAAACATTTCCATGGCCAGCCATTTATTTTATTTTAAAATTTTTTTTTTATTTCATAAAATTTTTTATTAGTTACAGATATTTGTTTTTTGGCTACCACACTAGGCTAATGCCCGTGTTATGGTTGTCGTTCATTTTAATATTTTAAATACGATTTAATACATACTATTTTATTAAAACAGATGATTTTAAACATTCCAAAAAAACAAAAATTAAGAAATACTTAAACTAAAGCTATTGAAATACTTTATCTATTATGACCACAGATCTCGCAAATCTGAACTTTGTACACTATTTTAGAACGATGTTAATTTTTTTTTTTTTTTTTTTAAATAAAAATAAAAATTCCCGTCGAATTTTTGATCAGTTGTTTACAGTTCAAAATAAGTAAATTTTTCATAGGTATGCACCTTTAATTAACAAGTATACCACAGACAACATACAGAAATTGAAAATATTCTATGTTGACTCGAATAAGTATGTGGCGCCCACTTTTGTCAAATTCTTTGCGTCGCCACTTTTTCTGTAGAAACAAACGAGAACAATGCACACCGCGCAAAGTACTGCCGGTACATCTACCTACATACATCTACCTCATCCGGTACACGGTTAATAATATCGCCACCGCCTAGAAAGGTCTTGAGCTAGCACCCATACAATATCCGTACAGCGCCGAACCTTCTCGAGAACTGCCGAATGGCACGTATTACCTGCCGTGAGGGTAATTACTCTACCGCTCGGCTTCCGCTATATAAGCAGCAATTTGGCTCCCCGGGACCAGTCAGTCTCAGTCCAACAGCCGGTCCAACACAACATGTAACGAAACTCCGTACAAGTGCTCCCGCATTGCATCTCCACCACGGTGCATCTCCAGGGCAGCTTCCTCGAGGATACTCACCACTCACTTATAAGGCCCACCGTGTATTCAGCTCCAGAGAACAACTACATCCCGCGACTCACAAGGTTTGCGTCACCTTCAGCCCAGGGATCAGCTCACCGTTTCATGGCACTGCGAAGCCCACCGAGTTTCGCTGCCATGGAAACACGCTCCGCCTCGCCAGGACTACCTGCTGGTGGCTCAGCTCACAGAGCCACCCACCGTTCACCTCCGCGACTCAACGCGTCGAGCAACGGCCTGGAAGATAGGTCATCTCCACCGCCACGGTGTCGAGCAACGCGCCGGTGACCTGCAGACTCGAAGAACTCTGCTCCACCGCATCGCAACGACCTTCACCACACCATCTCCTCCGTGCACCTGCAGCATCTCATTTCACTCCTGCATACATCAGGTTACCGCTTCACCGACTCTCGCTACGTAGCCCAATAAACGACTACTGACTCACTACTTCGACTGACGCCTTTCATTTCTCTACCCGTCTTTGCCGATCCGCAGTCCACTCCCTCAAGTATGATGGAATGGCAGTTTCAAGGTAAAAACGATTCGCGCTGTTATAAACTTAACGATTTTTTTGTTTTAAATAATCCTACAAATATGAGATAAATGGTAAAATACAGGTTAATTCATTGGCTATAGAGCGCTATAATAAGTTTTTATGTCTTCATGTTAAAATTCGAAGGTACGATTTTTTTTTAGTTTGAGAAAAATTTCAAAAAAATCATCTTCCGGGAAATCTCAAGCAATCGATGCAAATTTATCTATTTCGTGTGGTTGCTCCAGTGGTAACCTGTTGATTTTTAATTATAAACTTTGTTATAATGAGAGTTGTTGTATTTCAGGGAGACGGAGGTGGCCCATTAGTCTGCCCATTACCAGTGGCGGGGAGATATCTTCAAGCAGGCATCGTGGCTTGGGGCATTGGTTGCGGCGAGAAGGACGTACCTGCAGCCTATGCACACGTGGCCAAGTTCCGCACGTTGTCGACCAGAGCGTACAAGCTGCGGGACTCGAAACCGCCTCCTACACCCTCGTGTAGATCTAAATCTATATGACCGACGCAATCCTACAATCAAACCTTTTTACATACAATCAATCATTTAACTTCCATTTAGTTTAATATTAAGTAGCTGCGGTACCGGGCTTGGCTCAGGGAGTTGATATGAGATTGAAGTGACGTTCCAACTCACCACGGATCTTGCTTTATATACCCCTACCAATGGGTAGCCCCAAACATACAAAGAAGGCTTCCAAAGGTCCACAATGTTCCAAAACATTCCACAACATTCCAGAGTGTTCTGTAGCTGGGGTACCCAGTAAGTAGCTGGGGTACCCGGCTTAGCTCAGGGAGTTGATATGAGATTGAATTGACGTTCCAACCCACCACGGATCGTGCTTTATATACCCCTACCAATGGGTAGCCCCAAACATACAAAGAAGGCTTCCAAAGGTCCACAATATTCCAAAACATTCCACAACATTCCAGAGTGTTCTGTAGCTGGGGTACCCGGTAAGTAGCTGGGGTACCCGGCTTGGCTCAGGGAGTTGATATGAGATTGAAGTGACGTTCCAACTCACCACGGATCTTGCTTTATATACCCCTACCAATGGGTAGCCCCAAACATACAAAGAAGGCTTCCAAAGGTCCACAATGTTCCAAAACATTCCACAACATTCCAGAGTGTTCTGTAGCTGGGGTACCCAGTAAGTAGCTGGGGTACCCGGCTTAGCTCAGGGAGTTGATATGAGATTGAATTGACGTTCCAACCCACCACGGATCGTGCTTTATATACCCCTACCAATGGGTAGCCCCAAACATACAAAGAAGGCTTCCAAAGGTCCACAATATTCCAAAACATTCCACAACATTCCAGAGTGTTCTGTAGCTGGGGTACCCGGTAAGTAGCTGGGGTACCCGGCTTGGCTCAGGGAGTTGATATGAGATTGAAGTGACGTTCCAACCCACCACGGATCTTGCTTTATATACCCCTACCAATGGGTAGCCCCAAACATACAAAGAAGGCTTCCAATGGTCCACAATGTTCCAAAATATTCCACAACATTCCAGAGTGTTCTGTAGCTGGGGTACCCGCTAAGTAGCTGGGGTACCCGGCTTGGCTCAGGGAGTTGATATGAGATTGAACTGACGTTCCAACCCACCACGGATCTTGCTTTATATACCCCTACCAATGGGTAGCCCCAAACATACAAAGAAGGCTTCCAATGGTCCACAATGTTCCAAAACATTCCACAACATTCCAGAGTGTTCTGTAGCTGGGGTACCCGGTAAGTAGCTGGGGTACCCGGCTTGGCTCAGGGAGTTGATATGAGATTGAAGTGACGTTCCAACCCACCACGGATTTTGCTTTATATACCCCTACCAATGGGTAGCCCCAAACATACAAAGAAGGCTTCCAATGGTCCACAATGTTCCAAAACATTCCACAATGATCTGGGATGTTCCGAAACGTTTCAGACTATTATAGTATATGTTGTAGAATGCTCTCGAATACTCTCTAATGTTCTAAACTGTTCTTGAAATTTCTAGAGGGTGAAATTTCCAGCTCTTATATCTTCAAAAGCACGCCCTTCATGTAAAAACAGGAATCTTCTTCATGGGTGAGAGAGCTACCAAACCATATAACTCCCTTGATCGTACCGGGACTCGTTTCCGAGACACACATTTTCATAAACTTTCTTTTATAACATATTATATTGATTATAAAAACAGATAACAAAACAAGAACAACGTAGAAAAAAAAACATAACCTAACATATTTTTTATTTGTGTTTAAAATTCAGATATCTTGAAGAAAAAATGAAACGATTTTTTTCTTCTTGTAACATTTTAAACTTGGGTTCTTTATTCAAGATTTAATTTCCGAGCTGTAAATTTAAAGTCCAGTAGTTTTGCAGAAATTCACTTGTGACAAAGTCATCAATTGACCATTCAGCGCCATTTTGTTTTATTGACATTTGAAAGGTCCCCATTAAACGTAGCTTCTAGGTGCGTTTCAGCTTTCTATCAAATAGTAATAAGCTGACAAGCTTAACTATATGATTTTTGTCCTCTTCTGCTGATCACAATTTGATAAAAAGCTAAAACGAACATAAAATCAGCATTTAACGGGGAGAATTCACTTGTAAAAAAAAAACAAAATGGCGCTAATTGGCTATTTGATGACAATGTTATATTTGAATTTCTGAGAAACAACTGGACTTAAGACATTTTTTAACAAACAAAGAATTTTGACAAATTTTTATTCAGTTTTTTTTTAACTGATTAAAATTATACCTACTCTTTTTATATTCTTTACAATATTTGAAACTGCTTTTTTTAATGCATTCACAGACACAACGTCTGTTGATGTTGTTTTATAGAGATGGTATGACACTAAATATGTATATTATGTGTCTTTTAGCCCCCCAGGCCTCTAGCGTATTCTGTCAGATCGGAATATTTCTGCTTTGCAATAAAATTGCAGTCAGAAAATTTGGTTTCATAAAGGTGCAAATTTGAATTACTGGTTAACTTTTGCATTTGAATATAAAGTGTGGTGTTTTTTCTTTCTAAGACCATTTAGATCATATTTCTCAATATGATAGTGAAAGAGACAAAACAATTTCTATGAGACTTATATGAGTTATTCCCAAAAGAGAACGAATTGTCCTGAGGGGTTAGTCAGGGACGCGATGCGAAACGACGAACTGAAAAGTCAAAATTTAGTATTGCAGTTGTATGAAGTCTGTCTATTTGTGTAACAACAGGAATACTTCCATAGTAGATAGTGTCACATCCAAGTATGATGATTTTTATTACTGATTTTCATTAACTTTACAAAACAGTTCCATGACAGTTGATCTGCCAACAGTTGCCCCCCGACATACATATATACAATATGCAGTCGGCTTAGGCAAAATACAGTACACCTAATAACTCAAAATATAACTAAGTGACCCCGAAGCGGTGTGCAGAGAGGATGTACCACGAATAACAAAGTATTAAACATATTTTCATTCAAATGCATCAAGGAAAAATCTACTTGTCTATATACTGTGTATACCAGCGCATAAGTACAAAAAATGACACTGAATATAAATTTGTTTGATATTCATACCAACTTATTATTAAGGGAATATTTGAAATCGATTTTATGTTTGAAATTATAAAATAATGCACAAAAATTATAAATTTATAGTAAATGTCATTTAGGGGAGCCAATTGTCAACGGATCAACTGTCAGATCACCTCACAACACATATGTGTCCTTTCACAAGACAAATGTGATGGCGTCTGTCATATTACCTTACATGAACCTCTGTTTTACGGCAAGTGTCTGTGAATGTGTTAAACAAGTGAAACAACGTTTTAAACTGACGTGCTGTTATTTCACTTGTTTTATTTTAATGCCATTTTTGTGAATAAAATTTTCTCATGCTTTTTGTACTTTCTTAAAGTTTTATATATGAAATGAATAAATCGTTTTTGATATAAAAAAGTGCGTTTTCTTTTCCTGTAAGTTCTTATATTTTGTAACTATAAACAATTGAGCTCCTAACCACTAGAGCGTGGGTCGGCAACCTTTTGTTGTAAAAGGACCAAATATTTTATGTGGGGATTAGTACGGGCCGCATTTGGGTCACACGCCATTACAGTATACCTGATATTTGGTGACTTAGCAGTTGTTCATGGGATGAGGTATGTCCATCTGGGATGCTGTTCATGGGATGCGTCTGCACATCTGCTGCGTGGCGGGCCGGATCGAGAGAGACTGGTTGAGGGAGGCCTTTTGACCTTTCCAGCCAAACTCTCTCGGCTCATCGACTTGTACTGCAGTTGTAAGGATTGATTCATAAGTCCATCACTCCTGGACACACTGACACCCAGATTCCTACCCACCCTCTCATACCTTTTTCCTTCCCAGAACTTCCTGTCCTTATCTTTCTTAAAAAGACCCTCCACACGGCATCCTCTAAGATGAAATAGGCCCTGAGGGAAATTATTTTCCTCAGGGCAGCCTGTGTGGAGCTATTGTAAAAAAAAAACCCGCAATATTTAATTTTAAAAATAAAACGCTTATTGTATATTTTTACATCATTTATTGTAGTAAATAAAGTGAATGAGATTTTTGTGGTTGTATTTGACTTGCAAGTTTACTTATATTAGCTTGCATTTTTGAAGTAGAGTCGCGTAGTATTGCGTCTAAATGTGAATCCGATAACTGAGAACAGTGTTTGTTTTCTCCATAATTCAGAATTAAAAAAGCTTGCTCACAAATGTATGTACTACCAAACATAGTAATTATTTGCTCAGCAAACCATTTTAACTCTTTGTAGTTTTCAGAAGGCAAACCCCCATAGTAATCCAACAAGTTTTTCCTTTAAAAGCCATTTTAAATGTGGTATCACTTGGCAAACCTATCACGTTGATTTGCAAATCGATCCCCCTTCGCTCCCTTTCACTTCGTTGTGTATGATATTGTCCGTCACGTGCGTTGCGGCGAGAATCTTGCGGGCCGCACTAAGACGCAGGTTGCGACCCATGTACTAGAGCGTTGCGCTATATAATGGATTGAGCGCTCATAGATTTTTGTGTCTTCTGATTTTGTGATTTTCTAAGTTTACTAATTGTGTTCATTCCAGAGATAAATTTCTGATTTTCTCTTAACTTTGTAACAAAAAAAATATATAATTGTATTTTAAATAAAAATATTTGTTATGGAAAGGCAATGATCCTGTGGCAAATATTATATAAGTAAATACTTTCGGTTTAACAATTCCTTCAATTAATATAATATCCTGTGATTTATCACGGGTCTGCACCAGTAGTTATATATCATATGAAAACCAGCTGGTCCCGACCATCTGTAACCAGTGAGACGACGATATCCCCAATTGGGGTATGTTTTGAGGTTGAAGGTAGTGGGATGGGAAAAGAGATGGGGTAGAGGAGGGTGGGGGTCTACTCACAAAACAAGGCTATTTCAAGCAACATTTCAATTCTGAATGGTGGTCTTACACCGAGGCGATACTGAGAGTATCTTCCACTCTGGAATGAGCCGCAAATATACTATAAGTATGTTATTTTAAATGATTCAATTGTGAAATAACACAAATTAAACGTTTAAAATTTAGTTGCACAAGCCGGGATTTGAACCTGCAAACTTCGTATTGCAAGTCGAGAGCCTTACCCCTCGACCACGGAGGCCATCTAAACAAGTTTTAAATAGATATACGAGCAGCTCTCCCCCTCTCTCCTTACAATTATTTTAAAGTACAAAATGGTATTACTCACTTGAAAGTAGACACATCGATTTTTTAATTTTTGGGGTTGGACACTTTCTGTGTAACTAATTCCAATTATACCATCCAATACAGATGATGATATTTCAGATTAATGAATTTTTTTGAAATTTACCTTGTTCAAAGTTTGTTTTTTTTTCAATTTTTCTTTTTACATTAACTCCACAGGAGATAGCCTCCGTGGTCGAGGGGTAAGACTCTCGACTCCCAATCCAAAGGTTGCGGGTTCGAAGCCGGCATGTATAAATAAATTTTATAGTATATTTGTGTCACATTCCAGAGTGGAAGATACTCCCAGTATCGCCCTGGTGTAAGACCACCATTCAGAATTGAAATGTTGTTTGAAATGGCTTTAGTGTTCAGTGACCAAATCTGAATAGCCAGGTACTTCCCTACCATCCTCTTCCCCATCTCCTTCCTCTCCCTACTAGATTCAGCCGCACAACATACCCCAATTGGGGATGCCATAGTCTCACTGCCCCCAGAAGGGAGCAGTTGAGATTCTTGTGCGGTATTCATGTGTGAAAAAAAAAGAAAAAGAAGACTCTAAAATAATATCCCTCAGGGCATATGTCATCTTTGGAGGTGCTGTATGGAGGGTGTTTTTAAGGAAAGGAAGAAGAAGTTCTCGAAAGGAAAAAGCTATGATGGATGGGTAGGAATCTGGGGGTCAGTGTGTCCAGGAGTGACGGAAGTGTGAATCCATCCCTCCCACTGCGGTGCAAGGCGAAGAGTCGAGAGGTTAAAGAATCTCCCTTAACCAGTCTCTTCCTATCTGGCCCGCCACGCACAGCAAGTGCCCCAAGTTCACCCCTTGAACCCGGACACACCCCTGCTAAGTCACCAAACATAGTGAACTACTTAAACCGCTTGATGGTTTATAATCTGCTTTTATAAATTAAATAAACAAGAGAATATTGAAATTAAAAACAGGTTTTATGTAAAAAAAAGGTTTATTTAGTTACAAAAAAGTATTATATGTATATATAACAAAAAAATAGTTTTTTCTTAATTTACACATTTCCTTTAAAAAGATAATTAATTAAAAAACAATGAAATGCAGTTACACAAAATAAATTTCAAAATCAATAATTGATTTTGATAACCTAATTATTAGGTCTACAAATCGTCCAGTTGATTAGTCAGATATCTCTGAAAAATCGAAATTTGAGTTGATGTAAAAGTGCACCCTCTCTCTGGTACAATACCCAGATAACTCCAACATCTATTAGACATGCACTCAAACTTGTAAAGAAATAACAAAATGTTGATCTTTTCTGAGCCACTAGTAGAATATTTTAAAATGTCATACTAATGTACCAGACTGTCATGCCCCCCAGTGTTATTACATAGCATATTTAATATGTAAAACACAGACACGTGTCAATAATATTTGATTTATGAAGAACATTCCAATATTGGTTTCCTCATTATCTCAAAACTTAGTGTTTGGAGGTTTATTTATTTATTACAGATATTCTCACTCAAGTGAGAACAATCCAGTTATAAAAACTCAGTTAATTGTACAAATAAGACAAATAGGTTAAAAATTATATAAAATCAATAAGTCAAATTATACATTGGTCAATTTTGAAACTGTTTAGATAAAAATTAAATAAAAAAAAAACAATTATAAATAGAAAATTATTAAAAATAAAAAGTTCACAGAAATGTCAAATAATAAAAAGAGACAAAATTAGAGATACAAATGATACATAATAAATTAGCACAACATATTTTTCAGCATTTGCAGAACATTTATTCAGAATCCATATAAATTATCAACAAAAATATCTACTTCAGCACACTATTATATAGTCGACACATTTGGGTCAGAGTGCTAAAATAGGCAATATTATTTTTAAATGTATTCAGGGGAAACATATTATGGCGTCTTAAACAATGGTAATTGGGAACATTTATATCAATATTGCTAAGACACAATGTAGTATCAAGATGGCTGTGAATTATTTTATGTAAACATATTAGATCAGTCAATTGCCTTCTGATTTTAAGTGTATTAATTTTGAAGTATTCAAGTCACACGTCGTATGGTCTAAGATGTTTAAATCCACATTTAAAAGATAACAGTCTTAGCATTTTTTTAACTGATTCTACAATGTTTTCATATTTGCAGTAATGTGGATTCCAAATGTGCTTCCATATTCAAGTTTACTTCTAATTAAGGCATTGTAAAGGGTTAGAATTAATCTTTGAATGGTTTACATATTCTGTGAATAAATTCCATCATTTTAAGTGACTTACACTTAATGTCGTTAATATGTACATCGAATATGAATTGAATATGAATTTAGAATCAAGAATGATTCCTAGATCTCTTATGGAAGACACTTTTTTAAGAATAGTATTATTACATAGGAAAAATCCTTTATAATTCCATTTCGAGTGATGTTTAAAATATAACATTTTTCAACATTTAAGTGCGTATCATTGACAGTACATCAGTTATTGAGTATGTCGAAGTCATTTTGAAGCAGTTGATGATCTGAAACTGACTTTATTTTACGAAAATTTTAAGATCATCGGCGAAAAAAAGCACAGTTTAATTTTGAACCAAGGTCATTCACGAATATTAGAAAAAGAAGAGGGTCTGACTAATCAATTGGATCTGACTAATCAATTGGTTGATTATCCAATCAATTGGATAATCAACTTATCAAAAATATTCATTTTTTTACATTAACTCCACACAGGAGGCCCTGAGGAAAATAATTTCCCTCAGGGCCTATGTCATCTTTGTAGATGCTGTGTGGAGGGAGTTGAGTTTTAAAAAATTAAACATAAAAACAATATTATACACATAGTACAGTACAATATTAGTTAAATGAGCAAAAAAATGCTCCTGGCATAATTAAGTGGAGTTCTACAAGTAACGTTTATTGTTATTTTTATAAAAAAAGAAAATTATGTAAAAAAAAATTTGAAATGTAAAAAGTTATGCATTTATTGGTTAAGACATTAAATGAACAAAGACGTACAAATTTTACAAATATAAACCATTTTTTTCTTATGCCGACGACAAAAATAATAGATAATGTTAACCCCTCAGATCTCAGGCATATTCAGTCAGAAGGTTAGAAAATTTCCACTTTGCAATAAAATCCAAATAAGTGGAATATTTCAGAATTTATCTGTAAACTAAAAACAGTTTTTGAAAGCTGATGAAAGACACTTTAAAAAGTTATTATTAGAAATAAACATATAATATTTAAATGTAAAAATTTTCAATACACACATAAAAAAGTTAATATTGGCTCACCCCACGTTTTTTCTAAATAAAATTACTGATAATAAAAATAATAAAAGCACAGATATTTTTATTACACATTATTTTGTATTATAAACATTATTATCACTTCATTTTATATTATTTCATATAAAAAATAATTAATACAATATGCACAAAGATTGAATGCTCAAATTGCAATCGAAAATTTTGGATTCATAATAGTACACATTTTAATTTTTCTACGGTTAATTTCTAGATTTTAATAAAAAGCGTGATGTTTTCTCTTTCTGACACCGTTTAGATCACATTTCTCACTATGAGAGTAAGGGAGACACAATGACATCTATGAGACCTATATGATCTGTTCCCAAAAGTAAACAAATTAGCCTCAGAGAGGTTAAATCTTGGATAGAAGCTTTTTATACGGCAAGGAAATGTATTGCACTTGTTGCAACATGCTTAAACATTATAATGGACTCACCTTTCTCACAACTAAACTTTTACTACTGAAAACTTCTTTAGCACCGTTGTGATTTGAAACTCGATGAAACAAAAAATAGCGCGACACTAAAAAGAGACAAACAAATACATCTATAAGATTTAGACTGCGAGAGAATGCGATAGTAAAATCGGTTTACTCTGTGCGGTGCTTCGTAGCCTCCCCACGCTCGTCTACTTTAGTTTTTTGAAGATTTCACTTCTAGCGCGTGTGAACTGCACACTTGTATTTTTTTATTGAACTTGTGTAATGTCTCTTAACTTCCACTAGTAGACAAACTGAGATGTGTCGGGTATCTTCCAATAAGTTGAAAGTTTGATAGATTATTAGCATATTATTTGGTTATGGAGAATATTTACAAACAATATTAGACTGGACGGACGTCCTTACTAGACTAGACTCTAAATAGTTCTGTCGCTTCAACGGGCAGACACAAACGGCGATAGATGGTACTCTTCTGATAATTAACTCAGTTCTGCCATCTGTTGGGAAATGGCAGAAATTCGTATTGAAAACTAACCTATCAACATCTGCTAAAAGAAGTTGAAACTATACGGATAATCAATACACTACAACTTGTTATTAAAAAAAACTAGCTGACCCGGCGAACACCTTACCGCCTCAGAATGAGTAACTGTTGTGTTAAGAGGGAATTACCACAGAAAACCAGAAATATATCATTTTCAAATCAGATTTTAGACATATTGACTCTTTACCACAAAAAATTATAAATGTATTTCGAAAGATTGTTCTTTTATCTAGCATTCGCATGTAATAAATTTTGAGAATTTTTTTTAATTTTTAGTATAATAAGGTTATTCCATAGGTCGTTGGCAGATTTGTGAAATTTTCAAAAAAAGATTTTGTATTATACCACACCCATTTCAAATAATATAATCATGCAGTAAAATAAATCAATACATTATCTAGCAAACGCATGTTTTAGAATTTTAATTTTAGTTTCAATAAAATCATTAAAAAATATGTACGTACATGTGTTTCTTGACGAAAATTGGTCCATTTGTGTATTTATTTGCGCACTTACAAACTAATATATTTAAGATTTTTTTAACATTCTTATTAAATTTAGACATTATTAAAAAATCATAAATACTTATAATCAAAAAATAACTACAAAAAGTACATTATTTTAACAGTTTTATCATTACGCCTTTCAGCATTTTTGGATGAAGGTATAAATTAAAGCTAATTTGGATTGAAATAAATTCGATATTGAGTTATAATTTTAAAAATCTGGTACGGAGAATAATTAATCCTTCTCATTGTAACCGCCCTGCATGATCGTAAGAACAACTTTCGACGAAATGTGGATTTTCGTCCGCTGGCTGGTTAAGCGCTCTTAACTTATTAGCTGAATTAAATTCAGTTTTTTTATTAAGTTAAAAATTACACAATGAAGCAATTATCGATGCGCAACTGTCCGTGGTTTGTTTTTGTGAGTATCAGAGATGGCATTGTCTACAGATTTATATTTTTTGTGATTTTCTTACTTTTCAACTTATGGGAATTGCGTTTAATTTTCTTTGTACGTGTGAGAGAGATTTATTATAATTATTGAATTTTTCGTTTGGAAGGGTGCAGACATAGTTTCCCCATTTGCCTCATTTTCGACTGTTGACAATTAGTGTGTACGAAAGACAAGCAGCATTATACGTTTAAGAACGAAAGCAAAACAATCAGCGCATTGACATTTGACATTTTTGAATTTTTGGAATTCACGCACTATTTAATATTTATCACAATATTGCTGCAGCTCTTTAAAAAAATTAGAATTCGTTCCAAACAAAATGAAAAAGGAAAATAATTTTCTTCATAATTATTTTTTTTGTGTATTTTTCCCATGTTTTAATAGCTATTCTGCTATTCAGGGCGGAGACTAATCCAACAAATCAAAGATCATAAAAATCGGTCCAGCAGTTCTCGAGTTATAAATGGTGTAACTAACCCGACTTTGTTTTATATATTAAGATTAAAAAACGAATCTCCTAATGACCTAAAAAGTTGAATGTATAATTTTAATTGCAATGAACTCGTTAAAGTTGGTATACAGTGGAGGTCCGTGATTTTTAAGGAGCTAGAGTTTTAAGATTGAAAAATACAACATTATAGAAGTTGTTCTAGCGGAAAACATTTTTTTTAAATTGGAATTTTGAAAAAATAAAAGGATATATACAGGCTGTAAAAGCAGATACATGAAGAATTATTGTAACCAGCGATTCCTGAGCATGTTTGGAATGAAAAATGTAGTTTTCAATGGAAAAAGTTTAAAATATTTTTCCACATGATGTTGCATCAGCACGGTAACACAGGAAACTGCGTGCTTATCACATGATCTTGTCGCCACCTATGGGAGTGGGGTCAGTAGCGACATGTGAATAAAATTTTGTTTTCGTTTTTAATAGTAAAAATTAATCATCTGACAGCAAAATGACATCTAGTTTTTTTAATCCAAATATGAACACATAAAATAAAGTACTTACTAAGTGTACCCACTTGACATTGTTTTGCAAAGAAAACTTGTGGAATGGTATAATATAATAATATGAATAAAAGGAGGTGTAGAATTAGAAAACTGATAAAAGATCAGCTCAGTAGGGAGGTTTTATGTGATGGGATCACCACTTGGGATCTTGAAGTCGTGATGCCGCCCTTCAGATGAGTTAATATATTTACATTTGTGACGTAGTCCAGGGGAGTCTTGCCATCATGATCCAGGATGTTTGGGTCTGCTCCAGCTCTCATTAGATATCCTGCTATTATCCATTTCTCCCTCTCTATGGAGTAGTGCAGGGCAGTCTTGCCAAAGTGATTCAAACAGTTGATATCTACTTTTAATTCAAAGATAAGATATTTCATCATTGCCCAATTTGTTTTCTCTATGGCGTAGTACAGGGGAGTCTTGCCAAAGTGATCCAAACAGTTGATATCTACTTTTAATTTAAAGATAAGATATTTCATCAATGCCCAATGTGTTTTCTCTATGGCATAGAACAGGGGAGTCCTACCACCAATTAAAAAGTTGATATCTTCTTTTCTTTCAGAGATGAAATATTCTACTACTGCCACATGTCCCCACTCCATGGCGTAAATCAGGAGAGTCTTACCATCAATCAAACAGTTGGTATCTACTTTTACTTCAGAGATAAGATATTTTACTATTTTCACGTGTCCTCCCTCTATGGCGTGCATCAGGAGAGTCTTACCATCAATCAAACATTTGGGATCTACTTTTACTTCAGAGATAAGATCTTTTACTATTTCCACATGTCCTCTCTCTATGGCGTAGATCAGCGGAGTCTTACCTTCCTTATCCGAACATTTGACATCTACTTTTACATCAGAGATAAGATATTTTACTATTTCCACGTGTCCTCCTTCTATGGCGTAGATCAGGGGAGTCATGCCTTTCTCTTCCCAAAAGATGATATCTACTTTTACTTCAGAGATAAGATCTTTTACTATTTCCACATCTCCTCCCTCTATGGCGTGGATCAGGGGAGTCTTACCTTCCTTATCCGAACATTTGACATCTACTTTTACATCAGAGATAATATATTTTACTATTTCCACGTGTCCTCCTTCTATGGCGTAGATCAGGGGAGTCATACCTTTCTTATCCGAACAGTTGATATCTACTTTTACTTCAGAGATAAGATATTTTACTATTTCCACGTGTCCTCCTTCTATGGCGTAGATCAGGGGAGTCCTACCTTTCTTATCCGAACAGTTGATATCTACTTTTACTTCAGAGATAAGATATTTTACTATTTCCACGTATCCTCCTTCTATGGCGTAGTACAGGGGAGTCATACCTTTCTTATCCGAACAGTTGATATCTACTTTTACTTCAGAGATAAGATATTTTACTATTTCCACCTGTCCTCCCTTTGTGGCGTAGTGCAGGAGAGTCTTGTAGTCTGCTCCATGTTTGAGGAGATATTCAACAATAACCTGGTTCCCATTTTTCGCCACATAGGACAGGGCAGTCCGCCCAGCTAAATTACGGGCATTTAACTTGGCTCCTTGTTGACGCAATAATTTTACCAATTCAATATGGCCACCCTTCGCCGCACAGTGCAATGGGGTCTTCCTGGATTCACCTCGCGAGTTCACAACGTCGTGGTTTATCTGAATGTACTGTTTGACCAGCTCGTAATTGCCCGCACGAGACTCCATGTTTATAGCTGTTTCACCATGTATTAGAGCAAGCGGCAAGAACTTGCGCTCCGCTATGTTGTTCTGTTCGTTTAAAATAAAATTTTTGATCAATTTTGGTATTAAATATAATGAAACTTCAGAAAGGACCTCACTTCGAAGAACTTCAATGCGGTTTAGAGCTAACTGAATGTCTTTCTGGTTTTTTTCATCGAGTCCACATGTGGGCAGAAATTTAGAACAGAAATTTAGTCGAAACAAATTACCTTCGAAAAACGTGTATAAAAGATGCTTATATTTCAGTTCACAAGACAAATGGGTGATGTTTAGCATTTGTTTTATCCGTTTTTCAATAGGTAAATTACTTCCAAAAACATACGCACTATATTGAAGACCGAGAATTTGTAAACCAGTTTTCAGGGCCGTTTTCCCGTCATAATCCCGCGCGAGCAGAAACGATTCGAAAGGCTCCCGGGTTTGTTTCTTCACCAAGCCGCCGAGTAACAAGTCAATTATATTTGTATTTCCTTCCTCGACAGCCACATGCAATGCTGTTTCACCGTCCTCATTACGGAATGCTTCAGCATTATCATTAGACCAACACTTGCTCATGTTATCGTACAATAATTGTTTAGACTCTTCCGCTAATGTTACTTCTGCTAGATGTTCGTCCATAAACTTCCTCACGACCTTGAAGTCTTTGTTGATCAGCAGATTGCCCAGGAACCATTCTTCGATAAGTAGATTCTTGTAGCAGATGTTGTCTCGTCTCAGCCAGAGAACGAGGAGTTGGGAACAGAAGAATTCGGCAAAGGTGTGGTGGATGAAGTCACAGTGGGTTTCACGGTTCCATTGAGTCAGTCCAAATCTGTTCATTTCATTATAATCTGTTGCATTAGATACGAGATAATCTTTTTTGAACTTCGGATCGAGGATTTCAAATGCCAGGACACAATGATTCACTATTAGCCTTTCACAAAATATATCGCCTACGCTGTCTATCACATTAGAAGCCAATGAAATCTTTTCTTTAAGGTAAATGTCACGTTTCACACTGATAAATTTGTTGTATAAACTGTAGATATTATTGATTCCACTGATGTCCGGGTGAGGCTCTGCATTATCGATTAACTCCTCGGCTTGTTGGAGGAAAGCCTCCGCTAACATCCTCGTATGCAGAGGAATTCCAATCAGCCCGATGATGTCTCTGCCTAACTTCTCGTGGGCGGCTTCATACAGGTGCTGGGCAAACAGCCGCAGCCTCTTCTCTATCTGCCCCAGCACTGCGTGAGACTTCCAGAAGTTCACGAGGAAGTTTAATTGGATTTGTTTGGTAATCTCTTTAAATTTAGTAGCAATGGTAGAAAGTC
Organism: Limnephilus rhombicus; assembly: GCA_929108145.2. Taxonomy (NCBI): domain Eukaryota; kingdom Metazoa; phylum Arthropoda; class Insecta; order Trichoptera; family Limnephilidae; genus Limnephilus; species Limnephilus rhombicus. The sequence continues at coordinate 12,422,993 of OV815290.1, read as the reverse complement.
GGTTTACCAAAATATCTTTGTAGGTGTCCCGCGTGGTCACTATGAGCTTGGCAGTAGTCTCATTTTTTAGAAAGTGGCAGAGTTTGAGAATCTTCTCCGCAGCTTCCTCGTCTCTAATTTCATCAAACCCGTCCAGCAAGACGTGAATTTGCCGGGAACCTTGGTTCTGCAGGCAGAACTGAAATAAGCTAAGCGTGGCTGGTTCACTACTGGCGCCTGCCAGAAAGTGTGCCACCGATTCTACACTCATCTGCTCCGGCAAGTTCTTGATGTCTGCTGGGCGGTCTCTCAGATTTATCCTAAATACCCAGGAGTTGACCATGTGACGGGACAGGCCGGTGAGGGTGGTCGATTTGCCCATTCCTGGCAGATCGGAAATGATAACAACCTTGCGGGCACACAGCTCATCCTCACTTAGCGGCCAGCTGTCTGTACTCAGACACGGGAGCAAGCTATTGAGTGCCCCCTGCGAGTCCCGCCACACCAACAGGTAGCCCTCTTCTTCCTTCACTACCTCTAAAGTGTGTCTAACACATCGAGCTATTCCTTCCGCATTCTCTGCCGTAGTCGAGTCTTGAAAATGTTTAAACTTTAAGTTGGTAGAGAATAGCTTTTCAACCTCAGGAGAAGCATTAAAATAGCCCATTAGTGTTTCTTTGTCGGCAACACCCACAAATACAAACAGATCGACATCATTGTTATTTTGCACAAGCTTTTTAAGATCGACAACTGATTGGTTGTGGAACTGTCTGAGCAAATAAAATGAACGGTTGAATACTTCTTTTAAAAATATGCGACCGTCTGTCGCAGCTAACCAGTAAGCAACGTGAATGGATGAGTTCTCGAGGCAGGCTTGACGGAAGTCTTTCTCACTACTTTCGGAGACATCGAGCACTCTTTCTGCCGCTCTAGGCACTTCCTGCAGCAGAGGTTCGAGCAGTTGCCGGACACCCCTGCTCACAAACAAAGAGCACGTCTCCTCGCGAAGTAGTTTGGTCAAACTATCCAAATTAACCTCCCTATTTATTTTTGAAAACATCACATCTAAATGATCAAATTTCAGCAGATTGTTAGGAATATTTAAATTAAAACTTTCGTCCGTTAACAAGTTTTTCAGAAAAGGTTTCAACACATCATCCATAGAGACCGAAGACTGGCAATTCTCTCCCAGTAATGTATTCAAACTCATTGCCTGCTCGCCGAGGTTTATAAACACTTTAGAGAATAGCTCCCGTCTAGACGTATCTTTCAGATCTTTGATTGTGAATTCCAAGCAATCTTGCTCTGAAAGAGGCAAGCAACGGATGGCCAATTCTGATTCAAAAGATCTAACAAATCTAAACAAGTCAGGGTTTTTCTGGGAAACGATCACGACTTTCTTTTCACTATACTCGTTAAATTTAGAAAATACGTCTTTTAAGAATTCTTGAACCTGTGCCATTTCAGTGGAGTCAATATTAATAACAAACAAATTATAATTATTATCCAAAGGCAAACCTTTAGTTGTAAGAGGCTTCTTCAGCTTCTGCACGCTTTCCCAATTCACAAATATGCACTTATCTATGTCAGGGTAACTAGGGCTGCAAAGAATGCTGTAGATCCTGGCTATCTCCAGGCTGCAGTCGGCTGCCTGGAGATACAGTACGCGGGCGGTGTTCTTCTTGTTGGTGAAGTCACACAGCCCGAAGAGGTCCTCACAGTCCGGCAGTTCTGGTATCGAGTTCAGGTACTCCTGGCTGAATATATCCAACAGGAAATTGGGTATTGTGAGTTTTATCTCCTCCATCACTTTCTGCAGCTCGCCAGAAAACCATCGCAGCGCATTCTTAATGTTTTTAACGAAATTCTTTGAATCCTGCTCATTATCCAAGGTGACAGTTTTCTCCTTTCTGTCGATTGTAAAGTCGATAAACAAATTTTTGGTTTTAATGAACTTTTCGATTGAGCTATTTTTAATTTCGTTTTGTTTCACCATTCTTAACAAGTTCACTAAATTTAGCTCTGCTTCGGAGAAACAGTTTAACCTGACACTCTTTCCCAGGTCGAGCTCCCTACTTCCTTGTGGCCAGCCTTTAACACGGTATAGTGTCACGTCGCCATCTCCAAAAGCGTCATTAAAGTATTTGATTCCATGCATTAATAAAGGTTGCTTAAGGTCAGTCGTATTAACTGAAATGAAGTTGGATAAAATCTGGTACAAAGTGCCAACGTGATATCCGGTATTATTCATATAGTTGACCGCGATGACAATGTTGGAAATGTCCAAACTACGAAATATAGAATACGGGTTAAGATCGCCCCTAAAATATTCCCGCTGAATTTTTATAACCATGTCTTGCACCCCCGGACTGTCAAATACGACCGTGTGCGCATGGATGCCATCGTCGTTGTTAACAACTCCAACAAACCTATTGTCCTGCCTCTTCAAGTACTTCAGCGTTATAGCAGTAACCTGCGATATCCACCCGCCCAGAGAATGTCCTGTGACGGTAAGCGTGAACCGAATACCAGTCCTTTGGTTCAGTTTGAGGATTGCGCACTTAATATCATCTCCCAAGGTGATAGCTGAAAACATGTAATCTGTGTTCTTGTTTAGCCAAACTCCTATTATATCTGTGACCACTGCTTCAAGACTCGAGGTTCCGCGATGGGCGAGGACAACTTGCTGCAGCAAGAAGTTGACATAAAGGCAGCCGAAGTATCCTGTACTATTATGCGCAGTAGTCAACAGCTCCCAACCTCTCGGCAAGCCGCTGCGAAGTTCATCATCTTTGTCTGAATACACCTTACTTGCAAAGATTGCCAAATCTGCCGTACTTGGAAAGGGATCCAAATCCATCTTTTTGTCATCTTGAATGGGAGTGACAGTTCTTAGGATATCCTTGAAATCTTTCTTACTGTAAGTTAATTCTGTAACCTTAATCATCTTAAAAAGCTTCTTCTTCCGGTGAGCTCTCCTATCAGAGGTTGGCAATCGTCAGTACACTGTAGGCTGCAGTCTGGAACACTTCACGGAGTATTGAAGAGCGGGGATGAGTAGGCACCTGAAACATCAGTAAAATCACCAATTAATGACAATTCAGAATGATCTGCCATCACACCCCCACGAACCAAAGTATTCAAGTTATTATACACATCGTATAGTACACGATAGTTCGATCCATTCTCGCGCAGTTACTGTCTTTACAATGAACATAAGCGAAAGAGACAGATACGTAAAAACATACATGCGACAGAGAAAGGCGTGGGCGGGGGGACAAGCCATTTTTCTGTCCTTAAGCTCGCCTATTGAGACGATTTCTGATCAATGTCAGGCCGGTCTTAAAGTTTGGCATGCACTAATTGGGTAATTCTACAATAAGAGGTAACTTGTGCGGCAATCAGTTTAAAATAGATTTTTTATTCTATATGTTGTCATTTTTTGCAATGAATCACACCATCTTAATGTACTTTATAAATATCATCAAGATTAGATGCCCAATTAAATCACATTTTTTCTGAAATTCCTTTCAAAGTCTACAAAGGTCTCTACCCTGGCCTGTCCCTTTGTTGGTTTCAGTTTAACTTGCAGTCAGGACATACCTTCTTTGTATCAGTTGCTAAACTTTAGTATGTAGAGCACGAATCTTTTGCCAGTATTGTGAAATTGTCAGTGTCGATGAAGTCCGCCACTTACATAGTATATTACACAGTACATTACACATTACAGTACACTTACACAGTACATTTTTTTCCAGAGGAGACGCCCCTATTGGCAAAGGGATTAAAATATAACCCTAAATATTCTAATAATAATTTTCATGCTGCAATAGAAGAGGTTGCAGTGGATATAGACACAGCTCTATGTAATAAACCAAAAAAATTCTGTTACAAAAGTGCTGAAACTTTACAAAAAATAATACCTAAATTTAAACCTAACCCAAATCCTGAGTTGAAAATAATGAAGAATATTCGTGCCAAACTAGCTGATGAAGATTCAATCCTCACGAAAGCGGACAAGGGGAATACAGTAATTATAATTCTTCGAACTGAATACAATACAAAAGTGGCGGACTTCATCGACACTGACAATTTCACAATACTGGCAAAAGATCCAACCAATAAGTTCCAAGAAAATGTGAAACAAACACTTCAAGCATATAAAACTAAAATATTTCAAGATGAATCATATCACAAAGTAAAATTTTTAAATAAAAATCCCAAAACTCCTAAATTATATGGGTTCCTCAAAATACATAAGAATCATTGCCCCATCAGACCGGTAGTTTCGTGTTGTAATGCCCCAAATTTTAAAATATCATCAGTTACTACTAATGTGTTTCAAAATACCAATGTTTTTTCACCTAAACATACCCTTAAAAACTCTTTTTCATTGGTAGAAGAATTAAAAGATATGATTCTCCCTAATAATTCTAAACTAATTTCTTTTGACGTTGTAAATTTGTTTCCCAATGTTCCCATAGAAGAGAGTAAATGTTTAATTTCTGATTTGCTAAATAGCTCGGATCTCTCTACAGATTTAATAAAAGATTTAACTTCCTTGTTTAATATGTGCCTGAATCAAAATTATTTTCAATTTAATAATGTTATATATCAGCAACGGGACGGCCTGGCTATGGGCAGCCCTACCAGTCCTCTGATTGCTGATATATTCATGGATAGCCTAGAGAATAAAATTTTGTCCAGTACCTCACCTCTTATTAAAAACGTCCTGTACTGGAAAAGATATGTTGATGATGTTTTTTGTATATGGACAGAGACTCAGCGTCAACTTAATTCCTTCCTCAATCTTATAAACTCTTTTCATAATCAGATTAAATTCACGTTAGAGATAGGCAACAATTCAACCTTAAATTATTTAGACCTTACCTTATCGATCGTTAATAACAAAATTGATTTTAACATATTTCGTAAACCCTCTTATACTGACATTGTCATACACAGCACCTCCAATCACCCTATTTCACATAAACACTCCGCATTCCATTCAATGGTCCATCGTTTGGTCACAATTCCAATGTCCGATAATAATTTTGCTAATGAACTAAAAATAATTAAAAAAATTGCGGTAAATAATGGCTATGAATCACATTTTATAGATTTAATCTTAAATAAAAAACTAAAATAAATAGCCGTTTATCGCTTCTTATTTGCTAGTCCTTGTCCTCAAATCAATGATAATATTATTAATCATCAATGGCGGCGAATTTTATTCATTAATAATTTTTCTACCTTAAGTGTAAAAAATCTTCCTTCTGAAGTCAGACCGGCCTTTTATACTAATAACAATCTAGGTAAATTTCTAATTAATTCTAAAGATAAGGACGACAAATTAAATCATTCGGGTATTTATAAATTAAATTGTAATAATTGTTCGGCTTTCTATATCGGTAAGACAACACGTAATGTCAATATTAGGATAAAGGAACATCTCCGTTGCCTCAATAATAACGGTTTTTCAGAATTCGCAAATCATTTGATCGATAAAGATCATACGTTCTGTCATAGCACCGGTGCTAACATATTACACAAAAACGGGCATGGTAACAAACTAAACACTCTAGAGGCCCTCTAGTACCATTTAGTCATTAACCTTTCCTGGTCTGTAATGCGTAAATACTACACATTGCTTCTAATAACTTTTATATCTCTATAAATATAATGAATTCTGGGTTCAGATTTTAGGTATTCTTCCGTTATACATTTACACACTGAATTAAAAAATAATATTTTAAATAATTAGCAAATTTAATTCAAAATCAGAGATATTTTGTTAAATATCGGGAATAAACCACAAATACAATCAACCGTGTGCCAGTGTGGACCGTGATACGCGAAGAGTGTGCGGGGGGAGATGACATGCTATGTGACGTCTCGCTCTACTATGCTATACGGGAACACGAGAAACAGAGACTGCCGTGTTGTGTTTCGACCGTCGATACCTACGACCGCGTAGTAGCTAAACAAACATAGCTGTATATATGTATTGGGTAGCAGCCCAGCGCCCAGCGCCTCAGTCGTTCACGGGCAATCCTTTGAGATGGTCTCCTCGCCCGTTTTTTGAGCAACGGACGATGGTTTTTTCATGTTTTCAGCAATTAAATTACAATTATTATCACTTGTAACACAAATTACGAAAAACAAAAGCGATTAGCTATGAATGTTCATATATTTCCGACATAAAATCGATGATTTTAACACGTGAATTGATTACACAGCACCGGAGCGCGCGTATTTTTTTAGCACAGTAAGGGAAAGGTTAAATGAAACATTCTTTTTCATTTAAAAAAGCACTTAAGGTTAAACGTCACATACGTTATAATTAGGGAATGCAAATCTCGCGAGATTGGGGCCCAGGCGAGATCCCGCGAGTTTATGAATAACAATACTGCGAGATCTCGCCAATTTCGAGATCTCGCAAGATTGGCAGTTTTGTGTGCTTTTTTTGCAAATAATCACAATATTTGAATAAATTAGTAAAAAAATACTAAAAATTATAAGTATTATAAGATAAACATTTATTTTCACAAATTTTTCAATAGACTTTTATGCATCAAACATTGTTTGACGTATTTGTCTATAATTTTTTAATAAACTTCAAAGTAGTAAACTTTAATGTACATATTTATCAAATAACAAATAAAAAAAACAACCAGTCTTCTCTTCTAATATCAAACAAAAATATTTTAGTAATAAAACAGTTCTTTTATAACAAACAAAACAACGGGAAGTAAAAAAAAATGAAACTTATTATCTAAGTTGAGTTGCCTATTAAACTGAGATATTATTATCAATTAAATAAAACTATATCTACTCAGTAGATCCATTAGATGTTACAGATTAATTAACAAAATATAACAATTAGTCAGACTATTAGAAATTACAGCCTCACGTGCACCGAATGAAACCGACAGATCGCAACTCTGTCTGTGTCAGTCCGCGCCTCGAATAAGACGTTTTTATGCTCGAGTGCAATCTCGTTAAACTCGCGAGATCTCGCCGTTTTTTCGTCCAAGATCAATCTCGCTAAAAAAGGCCGAGATCTCGTGAGAACGAGATCTCGCGATAACGAGATTGCATTCCCTAGTTATAATCTACGCATTCACAGATGGCGCCAATTAAATTATTTTAGGTTTTTAATACTTTTTGCACGTTACGCTTTAAAATATTAAGGTTAATTAATTAACAATAAAAAAACCATAAATTTGTTTAAGAACACTTTTATTTTAAAACACTCTACCGGTTTCAGAAGCACCCTTCCTTCATTAGGAGAATATTATAACTAAACGTTTAGTTTAGTTATAATATTCTCTAAACGTTTAATTTAGTTTAGTTTTAATCATAGACATCCAAATTTAATAGACCAGAAGTTACAGATGAGGGGTAAAACCAAACTATGGAGGGTGACGAGGGGAAGATGACTGTGATTTGTTAAAAAATCAATCTGACAGTATATAGGCATCTCGCATTATAATATCACCATCTAGTTTTTTAAAGCAAAACTGCTTTTTAATGAATAGACCTTTTTACATGGGAGCGCCAATTGCCCGCCACGTTATTATCATATTTGCGTAGTCGAAATCGGCAAAAGAAAGTTCGCCCTTTTTCACACGGGAATATTTTGTTGGCGTGTTTAGTTGAGACACTTTTACAAATGTTTCATAATTTACTTACCCCTGTAACTCACTGGAGAAAAGCCCACATTCGCTACGTTCACATATATTAGGGCATAATGTATAGCACAAGTTCTCACTTTTGTTCGTAAAATGTGTGATGTGACCAGCGCGCTCCTCAGGCCAAGAATGATGACGTCACATTTTTTAGATTCAAGCGACGCTCTCGTAAGCCCGGCTGGCTCCAAGACGGAGCCATAGCCGGCTCCATGGGGAGGGGGAAATAATACGTTTTTATCACTTAGGGCAGGTCCAGATATATTCGTATGGCCATGGTTATAATATTAAATGTTTAGTTTAGTTATAATATTCTCCTTACGAAGGAAGGGTGCTTCTGAAACCGATTGAGTGTTTTAAAATAAAAGTGGTCTTAAACAAATTTATGTGTTTTTTATTGTAAATTATGGCGAGCCACAAAGTTAGTGCTTTTTACAAATAGGTAAATTAATTGTTTGCACCCGTACATATTTAATATGAATATAAATAAATTCTTTTGTCCTTAAACAAACCCAAATCTTTCAAGAAAGGCTGAAAAATACAATATTGGATTGAGTCACCGATACAAAATTGAATTTTTCAGCCTTTCTTGAAAGATTTGGGTTTGTTTATGGACAAAACTATTTATGTACATACATAATTAATATGTACGGGCGCAAAAAAATATTTTACCTTAATATTTTAAAGCGTAACGTGAAAAAGGTATTAAAAACCTAAAACAATTTGATTGGCGCCGTCTGTGAATGCATTGATTATGACGTAAGTGACTTTTAACCTTAATACATTTTTTTATAATTATTTTGGTTTTATTTAAAGTACAAAACCCAAAACTAATTATTCAACTATCTTCAAACTGTGTAAGTATGATAATATGTGAAATATTCACTTATAAACTTCATTATATCTCTCAAACGTGTGATTATCTTTAAGGAAAAAGCTGGATACTAAATATAGGGAGATCAGGGGTCCTAGCATGGTCGATCGATATAGGTTTTATCGAAAATGTCGGTAGCTTGCCATCGCTCCTGAGCGCGACTGCACTCTGCTAACAAACCAACAATAGTTCACAATGACTAGGGGTTCCTAATATATTTGACGTAAATTGTTGTTTATTCGTTAGCGGCCTGCAGTCGTGCTAGGGAACGATGGCAAGTTATCGACATTTTCGATAAAACCTATATCGATCGACCATGCTAGGGGGCCAGAAATAGAAAATATACTGATATCAAATACAGACTAAAACCAAACCTAGTAAACTGAATTATAAAAAAAAACACTATCTTATTTACTTTATGATTATTTAAAAAAAATAAAAATACTACATGATATATGTTATGTCTAATTCATATTAATTTCTTATAATTAAATTATAATATGTAAATGAAATCCTCAGCACGGGAGATCCCAATGAGGATATCATTATCCCTAATGTTACTAAGAAATGAAGACAATAAGACATTTTTAAAAATAAAATAAATTATTATTATTAAATATATAGATAAAGCAAAAAACTTACCAAAATCAATATCGTTTAAACAAACAACAGATTTGTCATTATCGGCTGCCGCAATATAAACTTCCAAATCCTCACAACTTTGTCAACTCTGTAACAAACAAAATAATAAAACATACATTAGAATTTACCTTTGCCAATCTTTTATGTTTGAAAAATTATATAACATATAATAAGACTACAGACTAATATCTACAATATGAACTAATTAACCACCCCTGCCTTCTCCTCAGGGGTGGGCAGAGAGGATGGATCGCTATGCAACTGTGTCTTGGTACACAGTCCTTGCTTCTTCCACATTCGTTCATCGTCTCATATATTCTTTCATTGCTACAACTATTAAAAAGTATTCACTTTGTCTTTCTGGGCAGTCCACGACTTCTCCTTCCATTCACTTGCACGTCATACAATCTGCTGACACTTCGTGTGCCCAATATATTCAAGCAACCCCTTCGTTATCTTTTTCGTGATACTAATTCCAGCAATGCAATCATTTTTACACACATACGCTTTAGGGATCACATTTTGAGTATGTTCAGTATAATTTTGTCCTTATTAATTTGATTTCTCTCAATTCAGTTAATCTTTTCACCGCGGCGGCTGACTAAAGTCATTTCATCAAGTGGCTCACACGGCGCGGCGGCTGACTTCAGTCATTTTCAAGTTTCGACTTCGTTTTCTAAGCACATGTATGCCGTATACGATCGAAATTTATATAAAAAATAAGAATATTCATTTGTGGTGCGACCTCTCTGAGAATGTTTATCAACTACTTCATTGTTTATCTTGGTAAATGAATAAAACCGAGAGCGCGGCCCCAGCCGCCAGTCACAGTTTTGAAAATGCGCGCGAATCTGATTGTCTCTTTCGAGCGGACCCCGTAGCGTATTAGTAATAATACTTGTGCGTCGATACCCACTTTGAAATCTACTTTATTTTTGTGTACATAATTATTTAATTGTTGTATTATTTAAAAATTGACTAATTCAATTTTAAAAACATCTTGTTTTGTGTGTTTACGTATGAATTTTAAAACTTTTTTTTTAACAACACTCAAATTGTCGACACATGGCTTATCTGAAATTGATATTGAAGCAATGTTAGATTCGGAAAGTGTTTTTGAAATAAGTGATGACTGATATTGTTTTTGTTGGGCAATATAAAAGTTATGTCTCAATCCCGTCAGTTCAGCCAACAACTTCTTCTGCTGAACCTTTGACTTTCCCATCTCAACCTAGCCGGCCCTCTAAATTCAGAAACCTATTCGTAATAAATTCGCAAAAATACCGAATATTTTCTGCGTAAACCAAATATTTGCGGTTGATTGCCGCCGTGACCGGTTCTTAAAATTTAGATATTCGTAGTAAATTTGTAAAAATACAATATATTTCCACGTAAATCGAAATTTCCGAAACCGAATCCCATCTCGGCCGACCCACCAAATATAGATACCTTTTTGAAATAAATTCACAAAAATACCACTTTTCCGCGAAAATCGAAATATCGCACCGGATTTCCTTTGCAGGCGGCCATTCTAATTCGGGAATTAGAAGTAAATTCGTAAAAATACAAAATATTTCTGCGTAAATCGAAATTTCGCAGCCGAATCACGTCGTGGCTGGCCCTCTAAATTTAGATACCCGTTTGATTCACAGAAAATACGATATTTCCGCGTAAATCGAAATTTCGCGTCAGATTTCCGTTGCAGGCGTCCATTCTAATTAAGATGTTCATAGTATTCGTAAAAATACCCACCATTTCTGTTTAAATCAAACATTTGTGGCCGTTTCCATAGAGGCCAGCCCTGTGAATTCAGATATTTCGAGTAAATTTGTAAAAATACGGTAAATTTCCTCGAAAATAGAAATTTGCGGCCGATTTCCGCCGCAGCCGGCTCTTTAAATCCATATAATCGAAGTAAATTCGTAAAAATATGGCATTCCGGTGTAAACCAATTTAGATTTATAAAATAATAATACGAATTAGGTCGATATCAACCGCATAAATTAACGTTTTACGGCGATTTACTGCCGTAAAATGTCGATCTTATTAATGCAAATTTATCAGTGAAAACAATATAAAATAATTTCACAACATAAATATCAATAAAATGTTAACTATAGAAGTATCTATAAACTAAAACCATAGCATCTTTTAAAATTCGATAAAATTAAAATTGATAACGTTATTATCAAGCTCTGCAAGTATTTTAGTGTGTATTTTTGTTACAGCTGTTTCAGTTTACAGTTTGAAAATGGTTTTGCAAACATTATAACATTATCAAATTAAATTTTAATTAAATTTAAAAAAAAAAAACAAAAAATTAAATGGAGTTCTACGAATTAAACACAAAAACAATTAATAAAAATAGAGCATCGGCGCAGTGGCCCTTCTTGACGCGTCTCGTATTTCACTACACGAGCAAGTAGGTAGCTATATGTTACGTCATTCGTTGCTAGAAGCGGCCATGTTAGAGATTGCTTTGTTTGTTGATATTCACGGCGTGTTTATATTAACGCAATTATAACGTTATCTTCATTTCAGTTGATCTCAAATGAATGTTTATTGATACTTCGATATTGGAGGATGATGTTATCAAGATTTATTAATGTTTTTAGGATTAATCCAGACAATGATTTTGTTTTCTAAAAGGGTCTATGTAAAAATGACATTCGAAAAAGAAAGTGCCGCGTGGAGACGACTGCTTAGGTATATTTTTTTAGCGGTTAAAAGGTTAAAACAGCAGCAAAAGTTATTTAGTTTTTCACACAATAATAGAACTCAGCATTTATTAAAATGTATTATTCAAACAATTAATCAAAATTTATAATGTTATTTGAACCACCTTGTAACGGACGAAAGGTCTTAACAGTTTACTGAGAAAATATTGTAATATTTATTACCTGTTATGTTCTCCCTTAAATTATTTATCCTTTTCTACAGTTTACATCTTTAGAAACTTTGTTTAAAGAAAGCTACTAAAAATATATTCATAATATAGTAAGGTACTAAATTTGAAACAAATTTAATTATCATCACATCATTGACTGGCGTTTGGTGGGGTGCACACCCTACTTGCATTTAGTTGCTTTAAAATGCACTTATTCGAAGCCACTCGACACTGCCTGCCCACTTTTTAGTACTACATCCAAAAATGCACTCAGTAAATTAGACAAAATTCAATCTAAATCATTGCGAATAATAACTGGAGCGATGCAATCGTCGCCCATCAATTCCCTTCAAGTAGAATGTTCTGATACCTCTCTTTTTTTAAGGCGTCAACTATTTGCTGACAAACTTGTAATTAAATGTTTAACGGTTTGCCGAGAAAATATTGTAAAAATTTATTATAAGCATGAAGCATCACAACACGATACAACTGGTCTTATTATCGAAAACCCACCTACACCGACATTGTTATACATAACACATCCAATCATCCCGTTTCACATAAACACTCCGCGTTTCATTCAATGATCCATCGTTTGGTCTCGATTCCGTTATCCAATACTAATTTTAAAAAATTGCAGTAAATAATGGTTATAATGCCGATCTCATTGTTACAATTTTAAACAAAAAACCAAAACAAATAGCCACCAAAAAATTCTTATTTGCTTATCCTAATAATATAAACATTAATAATAATTTTAGTTACCAATGGTGTCGTATTTAATTCATTAAACATTTCTCTTCCTGCAGTGTCAAAAATCTTACTTCTGAATTAAGGCCGGCATTTCATACAAACAATAATTTAAGAAAATTTTTAGTCAATTCAAAAGATAAAGACGAAAAACTAAGTAATTCAGGAATTTATAAATTAGATTGTAGTGATTGTTCAGCATCTTATATAGGTAAAACGACGCCCTATATCAATATTAGAATCAAAGAGCATCTTAGATGCTTAGGGAACGTACCCATACTACGTGACCTGTTCAGGGGGGGGGGGGGGTAATCAAAACACCACGCTTGGTCACAACGGGGGGGGGGGGGGGGGGGGGGTTAGGTTTTTATCACGTAGTCAATCTAGAAATCTCGCGTTTTTTTTTGAGCTACGAGGGGAGGTTTTTAAGTTCGCGGAATGGGAAGGTAAGTGATTAATGGGGGTACCGCTGAATTAGGTACTAATTGAACAACTCATTTTTAGGATAAACACCGGGTTTTATCGTAATTAGGTCATTAGCCTTTGAGCTATCGTCGACCAAACACTTCAATCGGGAAGAAATTGTGAAATGTGGAGAAAATTGAGTTCCGCGCTGTTATAAAGTTCCTTTAAGTTAATTTAAAGATCGGAAAAATGTATTAGGGTAGTAGGTGAATATGTTGAAAAGGAAAAATAATTTTGGTTTTTATTTCCACTCCTTACCCAATCCGCAAACTTAAAAACCCACCCTCGTACATTCAAATAAGTGAAAAAGTTCAGGGAACGTGTTTGTTGAAGATGATTGAGTTGAAAAATGTTTATAAAAATAACAAGACTTTTGTTTCCATAAATAACGTTCCGGTTTCAATATATTTTGACATAAGTTTTATCTTGATAATATTTTTCCACTTGTAATGCATGCACTCTTGCTGTCATGCAGCAAGCGCCGTATTAATAAAGACAAATATAAGCCAGATAATGCATTTTTTTATTTTTTGTTAGCAAAAAATGATTCGAAACCATATTTATGAAATACTACGTGAAAACTGTAGGGGGGGGGAAGGGATCTTGGAATATACTACACGTGGTCACCGGGGGGGGGGAGGGGGTAAAAAATTGCAAAAAGTGTGTCACGTAGTATGGGTACGTTCCCTTAAGTAATAATGGATTTTCGGAATTCGCCAATCATAAGATTGATAAAGATCATACCTTCAGTTGAAGCACCGGTGCTAAGATTTTACACAGAAATGGTCATGGTAGCAGACTAAATAATTTAGAAGCACTCCAAATAAAGAAAGCTGGTAAAACAAAAACCCAAATCCTTAATAATCAGATATATCATTTGCTCAGAATTGGTTTGTACTATGTCCATTTTTGTATTTTTTTTTGTTTAAACTGTTAATGCAGTAATATTAGTTATATTTTTATCTACCATGCCCTCACAGAAAAAGAACAAATTTTCACGGGGAAATTACATTTTGAACATCATTTTTTGTTCTATCTCCACAGTAATTACAAAAATAAGGATTGGAGTGCACTATATCCATTCTGGCCAATAGAATTGCGGCATTTTGTGGACATGGTACAAACCAATCCTCAGCAAGCGAAATGTGTCCAATAGCCCGATATTAGGGATATTTCCCATAAACTAGTAAAAACCCTTAACACTCCGCCCGTCGCGCCTTTTTTATAATGCGAGGTGTTGCGCGGGGTCGCTTGGGACCCCAAAAATAAACATGATCAAATTGTTGTTATAGCATACATTTTATGTGTTATTTTAACTGATTACAGTCAGGTGATAATAACTGTATTGAAAAAAAAAATAAATATTAAATATTAGATGTTTGTTTTCAATGCAAAAGATTAAAAATCAACAAGGAACGTTTTTTATAATTTTGAATTATACTTTTTTGTCAGTAAAATTTAAAAAAAAATCTATTGAGATTGATACAGACTTATTATTATTACAATAAAAAATCAACAAAATACGATGAAAAAAAATATAAACTTGATTTTTAATGGTATTTTTTTGAGCCTCACGCCGAAACACAAGTCTGTATCTCACATCGCACATGCGCAGACTAAATGTTGGCGGCGCTAGCATCAAGTATAGCCCCTTTTAGGAAACTCCATAAAGTAAGGAATCATTGGGAACATTTAAAATGTACATTTTTTTTTTTTTTTTTTTCATTTATTTAATTACAGAATACATTTTGTACAAAAAATTTGAGTAGACCCACAAAGCTGTCATATGGCAGCTTGTCTGCAGGTTCTAACAATTTAAACATTCTTAATATAATAAATATCTAAGAAAATATTTGTAAATACATTTATAGTTTTAAGGAAACATTAGAATGGATCACATAATATTAGATAGTTTAACTTACAACCATAAATATATAAGATATTTCAATATACCTGCCTAATAACAAGATATGTAGGCAGCTATATAAAGATATTCAAAGATACATGGAGTTTTCGCTCATTAACCATAGTTTTATCATTTTAGGACATAGTCTCTCATTTTTTTCAAATTTTATGTTTTTATTGAAAATCACTGGTATTAGATATTCAAGAGTACGGCTTCCATATTTATTTAATATTCGAGGAGTTTTTAGGCCCTTTCCTTCGCTAAATCTTGTGGTATGTTTGTGTACAAGTAGGTGTTTGTAAGGGCTTTCCCCCATATTATCCATAATAGTAGTGAACCAGTGGAGACCTTTTATTGTAAGTAAGCTCTCTGAGCCATACAGTAGTTTTATGTTATGTCTCTGTTTGTAAATATTTGTTGTGACAATTTTAAAATTCATGAAAAAGTCCATGTTTCACATAATTAGCATTTGTGTGAAACATGGACTTTTAAAGACCCCACGCGACGGGTCGAGGGTTAATCACTTTATTCCTTAATCACCTGCTCATGTGACGTTTTGTCCCTGTAGACATAATCTGATAATTCATTAGATATCACCCGTCTCTTTCTCTCTATCACTATGTAAAATGTTAATTTCACTGTCTCACTGTTCTTTTGTATTATTATGTTTTGACTGTTTCTGTATGCATATATAAGCTCATACAATGTATATTTTTGTTCATTCTGAAGATGCTGGTGCTAAGCGGTTTTAAAAAACTAAATTAATAAATCGTGGTTACAAACAAAGTTATTGTTTTATTTCAATTAATCTTTCATCGTTTCACAGCGTAGACATTTTTAATTTAAACCGTCAGAAGTATTGAATAGAAGTAACGCGTGCGATATTGGATTGATACGGGGGTGGTATAATTTGGTAATTTAGCAGAAAGACTTCAAGAAAAACATGGCTTCAAGTAGGAAATCTTCTCGTTTATTCACGGCACATTTTACAATAAATTTGTTCCCGACCCGAACAAAAACACTTAATTTGGCCACTTCGACCACTTGCTAGATAATGCTAGCTGTTTACAGGAGATCCACGTATTAAGAGCCTGTTTTTAACTAAAATTATCCTATTTATAACTACACGATTCCACATACAAACATAAAAACAAAAACACCATTGTTAATCTATAAATAATATACAGATTCCAGAAATCTGCTTTATCGTCTAGCCTTAAAACAGTGCAGCCCTATGGCCGTATCCTGTAATCTGTGCTCCAAACAGTCAAGTTACAAAATATACCGCTAGATGGCAATAACCTTCACTTTTTGAACAGGGGGTGTGGAAGGTATCGAGAGCATCTCATATCCTTATCCTATATTCTCCCTCCCCTCCCCCTCCTCTCCCCTTCCTAAGCTTAAATTTAGTTTAAGGTAAATTAAAATTAAATTAAATTAAATCTCCCAAACCGTATTAGCATAAGAAACTCTTCTGGCTCCACTACAGTTCACATGTATTAAAAATCTGTATTAAAAAAATAATAATCTGTAAAACCACAAAGTGACTGCTTTCTACCAAAATATTAATTGTTTGTATTATATATTTCTTAAATAAAAATAAGGACACAAGTAAAGTGTAAGTATACGCATGTAATTATATATCATTTAAGAAGAAGACAACAATAATAATCTAAACTAAAAAATATGAAAGAGAACAAGACACAAAAAACAGAAAAAAGACAATGGTCACAACTGGGACTCGAACCTAGACCCCTCGTTTAGACGAGGGGTCTAGGTTAGCCGGTTAGCCGGTTAGCCGGGAGGTGCGCGTTAACCAATTTCGCTATTGCTCCCTTCTGTCAAGCCATCATAATAGTCGAACGCATATTTCAAATTTTAGAATTAACAATATTATCTTCAACTTATTATTTTTCCATAGAAAAATAATTAGTTAGAAGATAATATTGTTAATTTTTTTTTTTAACGAGAGGTCTGGGTTCGAGTCCCAGTTGCGACCATTGTCTTTTTTCTGTTTTCTGTGTCTTGTTCTCTTTCATATTTTCGTTTAGATTATTATTGTTATTTTCTTGTTCAATGATATATTATGTTGATGGGAATAACCTTCAAAAGTTATAAAAGAGAGTTTTTCTTATAAAAAATTGTGTAATTATATTTTTAGAAACCTTATCGTTGTAATAAAGCATTTCTATTTACAAGACACGGGCATTTCTGACCCGAGAACCCTTTTCATAGTCGGGTATTATTGACCCGAGGAACCTAAGAAAGAAAAAAATACGTAATTTTCAACCCTTCAAAAATTTGGCTTTTTTTTCGGATGGTCAAAATATTTTCGCTTTACAATAAAATGCTAATATTTGGAATATTTCTGAACACATTCAAAAACTGTTTTAGAAAGGTGATGAAATACGCTTTCAAATTATAGAATTCGAAAAATATGTATTTTTTTTAAATTATAAAATTTTTGCATACAAACATAAAAAAGGTTTCAAAATGGCTCACCTTATGTTTTTTCTAACTAAAGTTACTGATAATTAAAAAAAAATAAAAACACATGCATACTTTACTAGACAAATGTATAACAAACACATATTATAACCTCAATTTTTAAAAAAATTCACGAAGTTTCAAATTCTTTTTTAAATTTGCGATTCAAAACTTTGTGTACATAAAAGTGTACATTTTACTTTTTTGGTGGCTATTTTTTAGATTGGAATATAAAGCATGATGTTTTTCCTTTCTAACACCGATCAGAACATATTTCTAACTATGATAGTAAGGGAGTTACGGCATCTTATGTGAGACCTATGTGCGTTGGGACAAATCTGGTCTCCTGTGATTAAACGGGTTAACATAAGAGACTTATCCATAATTTAATCTAATAATTGTCGTGAAGTCATTATAAAATATATTAATAATTATGACTTTTATGAAAAGTTAAATTTCAGTTTCGGGTCATAATGACTCGAGGTACCTGGCTATTCAGATCTGGTCACCAAACATGGCTAAAGCCATTTCAAGCAACGTTTCAATTCTGAATGGTGGTCTATTTACACCAGGTCTGTCTACACCAGGGTCTGTCTACACAAGTCACTAAGGTCTGTCTACACCAGGGTACCTAGCATGGTCGATCGATATAGATTTTATTGAAAATGTCGGAAACTTATCATCGCTCCCAAGCACGACTGCAGGCCGCTAACGAACAAACAACAGTTCACAGCGACTAAGGGTTCCTGCTTTATTTGACGTGAACTATTACTTGTTCATTATTATTTTTAATTGTTAAACTAACGTTTAAGACAAGATTTTTATGCAGAGCACAAAGGGTAACAATTATTGCTTATAATAATTATTACTTGTTCGTTAGAGGCCTGCAGTCGTGCTCGGGAGCGAGGACAAGTTACCGACATTTTCGATAAAACCTATATCGATCGACCATGCTAGATACCCAGGGCGATACTGAGAGTATCTTCCATTCTGGAACATGCCGCAAATATGCTATGTATTATTTTAAATGAATTAATTGTGAAATAACACACTAATCAGAAAAAAATTATTTGCCACGTGCGTGTCAAAAGCCTTACCGCTAGACCGCGCCGGCCGTTGATCCTCGTGCATTGCTAAACCATTCACCCAATTGTGATGAAAGTTTGAGGACTTGAAGTGCACATGTCCGCGATGGTTTCTATATATATATATATTTTCGATATATATATATATATATATATATATATATAATAGTGAGTTCTGGCACAATAAAATTATGCGTTGCTAAACCATTACTCCGAATGCGATGAAACTTTGGTGATTTGATGTGCACATGCCCGCGATGGTTTCTATATATATAATAGTGAGTTCTGGAGCAATGAAATTATGCATTGCTAAACCATTCATCCGAATGCGATGAAACTTTGGTGATTTGATGTGCTCACGCCCGCGATGGTTACAAAAGTGAGCTCTGGCATCATGAAATTATGCATTACTAAACCGCTCATCCGATTGTGTTGAAAATTTAGAGAGTTATTGCTCGCGATGGTTTCTATATGTAATAGTGAGCTCTGGCGTCCTGAAATTAGGTGTGATGAAACTTTGGGGTTGAATAAAAAAAAAATCGGTGGCCCGCAAGCTGTTTTAAAGCTAAATGTACTGGGACTGAATGAATGGAATGCAGGAGGGGTAAGGGAAACGCGGGAGGGGGGAGGGGAATGCAGGAGGGTCACGGGACGAGGAAGCGGGAGAGGAGAGTGGGGAGAGGGAAGGCGGAGTGGGAATGGGATGAATGGGAAAGGACACGCATGCAATTGCGGTCGAAAACTTTGGATTCATAAAGGTGTACATTTTAATTATTTTGCCGTTAACTTTTAGACTTGAATATAAAGCGTTGTATATTTTCTTTCTAACACTGTAGAAAGTGTTTCTAACCTGTGACGGCCGGCGTAGTCCAGTGGTAAGGTTCTTGACTGGCACTCCGAAGGTCGCGGGATCGAATCCCGGCGTGGCAAATAAATTTTATTTGATTAATTTGTGTTATTTCACAATTATTCATTTAAAAAATAATATAGTATACTTGCTGCACGTTCCAGAGTGGAAGATACTCTCAGTATCGCCCTGGTGTGAGACCACCATTCAAAATTGAAACGTTGCTTGAAATGGCTTTAGCCGTGTTTGGTGACCAGATCTGAATAGCCAGGTACTTCCTCACCTTCCTCTTCCCTATATCCTCCCCCTCCTCACTACCATCAGCCTCTCAACATACCCCAATTGGGGATGCCATAGTCCCACTGGCTCCAGACGGGAGCAGTTGGGACTCTTGTGCGGTATTCATGTAAAAAAAAAAAAAAAAAAACTGTTTAGATCATATTTCTAACCATGGTAGTAAGAGAGATACAACGATTTCTATGAGACCTGAATGAGTTGTTCCGAAAACCGAACAAATAGACTTGACGGGTTAAGCATAGATAAGATTTTTTATCAAAATTTTTTTTTTTAAGTCAATAAAAAATGCTCATGTCATCTTTCCACTCATTATTGTAATATAAAATGTGTTTTACAATATAAATATTAAGTTGGTTTGAATATTAAATGGGATTCAAGTCAAAAAGTACAGATTCGCAAATGTGTAATGTCGTCTAAACATTAAATTAAATGTAAAGAACTTTCATCATTCCGTGACACACACTATGACACATTCTACGACACACCCGCCATTACTTGCCTACTTCTCCACAAAGTCCGCTAAAAGCAATAAAAAACTTACTTGAAGTAACTTGTAAGTATTACAATATAAAGAACTTCCATCATTCTGTGACACACCCTATGACTCATTCGACGACACGTCCGCCATTTCTTGCCTACTTCACCACAGAATCCGCTAAAAGCAAGAAAAAACTTACCTGAAGTAACTTGTCTTCTGGCGAGGATTGGCACTATCACTGACCAGTCAAGTAATATAATATAAGTGACTTATGAAGCACAAAACAATATAAATTAGTACAAAAACCACGGACTCAACTGAACTGTCAAAGGATCGGTAAACTATCTGCTTCTGGGAGACTAAAATTGATTGTGGATTACTAAGAATGTATCTTATTAGTACTGATAAGTGATTGAGATATCTATAGACACCTGTTATTATATCGATAAGGCATTGAGTGAATTTCAGTCCGAGAAATAAGATTAAAACTTTAAGATAAGAAATCATTTAAACAAAAAATATTCATCGTCATCATCATCTTCTTCCCCTTGTCCTATTCGGGTCGGGGACCTATTGCATCGACAAGGCTCCTCCATACGTCCCTGTCTTGTGCTGATTGTTCGGTCTCTGTCCATGGTAGATCCATACTCTCCTCACACAGTTTCTGGAGTTGCCTCGCCCAACTGTGTCTGTGGCGGCCCACCGGACGTCTACCCTCTGGAATCGCACTCCATATCTTCCTCGGAATTCGGTCATCAGACATTCTCAGTACATGCCCAACTACCTCAATTGCGATGTTTCTATGAAGAGTAGGCTTGTTGAAAAAGAATTGATATTTTTAATTCAATATATCGATATTTTTAGCCGATATATTTTGATCCGATATATCGATACAAAATATCCAATATCGAAAACGATATTTTTTAAATTTATGTATTTAAAGTCACAAGAATCCAAAATCGTATAGGAACGAACGGAAAAAAGTAACTGTATTGGGTCATGACATCTGGGGTTGAAATTTTAACTATTAATAGCTTACAAATCTATTGTCTTTGCATTAGTATTTGTATCACTAATATCACTAATACTATCTCATGTGTGTAGGTACATATATAAAAATGTATGCTATATTTTTTTTTTTCTAAGCCACTCCTATGTGTTGGTTCACAATTGTCTATAATTATTGACTATACCTTGTTCCAAACACGAAGTCCTTTTTGACAGATTAATACGCCAATAGAAGGTTACTGAGACGCATACAAACTTTGTATGCGTCTCAGTTTACATATAAGTTAAAAGACAGCTTTTTAGTTTTTGAAATTTTTGTAATTATTACGTAATAAAAATGAATAGTGATAAAAACACCTTCATTTTTATTGAGATTTTTGTACATTAAAAAAAGCAAATTGTGTTCAAAAATTACTATTGATAATATTGAGCTGAATACACTATTATTTTAAAATCGCAAAACCTCTTGGAAATTTGACCGATATATCGATATTTTTTCCTCGATATTGATATTTTAATAAATATCGACACATCGATATTTTTTTTCACTTTCGACATCCCTAATGAAGAGTAGCAGTGGTTCAATGTTTAGATCACCTCGGATCGTCGAGTTTCTTATATGATCCCATTTCGTAACCCCTGCCACTCCTCTCAAGTACCTATATAAAATATTATTTATATTGATTACGTATTTACAAAATGTGTGATTTACGTAAAAGTGGAATTATTAGTAGGGCTGCAGGTGTTCAGAGTTGCCAAAGTTAATTTACCCCTTCAGGCCTCGGACTATTTTGGCAGAATTTGCTAAAAATCTAAATGAATGGAATATTTCTGAACGCCCCTGAAAACTAAAAACTATTTCTGAAAGGTGAAGAAATACGCTTTCAAATTTTATAAATCAATTTTTTTTTAAACGCAAACATAAGAATGCTTTAAAAATGGGTCCTCTTACTGTTTTTCTAAGTAAAATTAGTGATAAAAAACACAAAAACATAATTTTTTTATATTAGAAATTATTTTGTATCATAAACCTTATTGTCACTTCTTTTCTTAACTCTCGACAGGCCAAGATGCCAAACATGACGTCCGTAACCGTGGGGGTCGGCTGATGACCCCATTTTTTTTTTCTAAACTTTTAAACCAAAGGAAACACTTTTTCTTTTTTTGATGTATATATTTTTTTGTTATTTATGTTTTTGCAGGGAATATTACCTACCTATATTTGACAAAATATTTTTTCCTGCGATCAACGATTTTTTCACTTTTTTTTTTTAAATGGCATATTTTTTTTATTTTTTTTATTTTTTTTTTTACAATAATAATGTTACATTATCAGTTTTATGGTACATTATCAGTTTTTATGGTTACCCAATCAGTAGAGAAATATTCTCGGGTCTAATTGGGGAGCTAGTCTATGTACTTATATTTAGAACTGCTTATAGATAATTTGTTACAAAAATGAAAATAAAATACTGTAAGATATTACAAAAAATTGTAAAATTAGAAAAATACATATTATTATAGAAATATAATATCAGCAAAATATTGGAAACAGATTGTATCTGAAAATCATCGATACAAATAAGATAATCTGTAATTATGGATACAAATAAGATAATTATGTATTAATCCTTTGCGCAGGAATACCTAAAATACTAAAAATATATTTCATGTATTTAAGTAGATATAAGAAGGATACCCTCCATTATGACCGAGGGGACAAACGCTAGGGGACGCCCACGCCGAGAGTCCCTGGAGGACCTGCTGTGGACGTGCGCTGCTTATCATATGCAGACTTCAAAAGAGCCGCACAAGACAGGGAAGAGTGGAAGAAACGAATAGATTGAAACCAGAGAGAGAGAAGAAGGATAGTTATTTTGGGGTCTACCTTCGGCCCCAGTTGGCTGCGGGAGAGTTAAAAAAATTATTAATAAAATTTTTTTAATTTTTTCCCCAAGTTGCAATCCGATACTTTGGTTTCATTATTTAAATAAAGATGTGCATTTTCATTATTTTGTGGTTAATTTTTAGATTTGAATATAAAGCGTGGTGTTTCTCGTAAACACCGTTGTCGTAGGTCACCCCAGGTTTCTATGTTTGGTGACTTAGCACGGGTTCATGGGGTGAGGCTTGTCTGGTTCTGGCGGAGGGTGACCTGGACTTACTGAACCCTAGCTACCCACCTCGCTCACCTTTTTACTTCACAGAACTTCCTCTCCTTCCTTTCCTTAAAGAGACCCTCCACACAGCATCCCCAATGATGACATAGGCCCTGCGGGATATTGATTCTCTCAGGACCTCCTGTGTGGAGCCAATGTTAAAAAAATATTTCTAATCATGATAGTAAGGGAGACACAACGATTTCTATGAGACCTATATGAGCTGTTACCAAAACCAAATAAATTAGCATGAGGGGTTAAATACTAAATAAAATCAATTTTCAGATTTTTGTATTCGAAATATATTAAATTAATGGATTACGAAACTAAAAAAATACATGGAGCGACAGCGCAATTTAAAACATTTTTTCTCCGATTGCTAGAGATTTTTTGGTGATGATTATATATATTTTCTGCCCACATTAAAAAAAAATCATACCTTAGAATTTTAATATGGAGACATACACATAGATTTTAGTTCGATATAGCCAAAGAATTCACATATCTTTTGCCGATTATCACATATTCGTAGGATTTGTAAAAAAATATTATAAAATCGTAAACTACTACTTAATTACTTACAAATAAGGGAAAATTTGTTAAAATTGGCATCAAAGCGTTCCGAGGTATTTTAAATAGTGCCATATTGTGGCAAAAAGCACTCCAGAGATAATTTAGGAAATCTTCAAGAAAAATACCACTTTTTGTTGGGAAAAATGTTTATTTTTATGGAAAATATTATAAAATACAAGAATATTTTCATATTTCTTCAATGTACTATATTAATTATAAAATTACAAAGAAAAAAAAACATTTCTTCGAATATAAGTAGATATCCTGTGAAAACTACATAAGATAGATTTATACAATTTTATAAATACATAAACACATTATCTGGTAAGATGGTACAATTTACATAAACATAAGTTTGCAACAAACTAGCGAGTTATTAATAAAACAATGTCAGCCGGTGTTCGGCGGGAGATTCGCAATTTACCCCTAGTAGACTATGGCTTTTGCCGTGTCACTCCATTTTCATAGTCTACACATATAAGTTGGCGAAAAAGGAGGGCGGTGTTATCTATGATAATGATAGGAGATTGGTTGCCAGATCAAAATATACATATTTAGCGTTAGTTCCATTTTGTTTAAAAATGTTTAGCAGAACAAACGCAAGTGCTGGAGCCGAAATAATTCGTGACCGACTTTTTTGTCAATGTCGATTTTTAGAATGTCGATTTTGTGAATGTCGATTTTGTGAATGTCGATTTTGTGAATGTCAATTTTGTGAATGTCGATTTTGTCAATGTTAATTTTGTTTATGTCGATTTTATCAATGTCGATTTTGTCAATGTCAGTTTCTGTCAATGTCGATTTGGTGAATGCCGATTTTGTTAATGTCGATTTTGGAAATTTAGATTTTGTCAATGTAATTTTGTCAATGTCGATTTTGACAATGTCGATTTTAACAATGTCGATTTTGTCAATTTTGATTTTGTCAATGTCGATTTTGTCAATGTCGATTTTGTCAATGACGGTTTTGTTAATGTCAGTTTTGTCAATGTCGATTTGTCAATGTCGATTTGTCAATGTCGATGTGAACGTCGATTGTATCAATGTCGATTTCGACAATGTCAATTTTGTCAATGTTGATTTTGTTTATGTCGATTTTGTCAATGTCGATTTTGTCAATGCAGATTTTATCAATTTCGATTTTTTCAATGTAATTTTGTCAATGTCGATTTTGACAATGTCGATTTTAACAATGTCGATTTTGTCAATGTCGATTTCGTTAATGTCGATTTTGTCAATGTCAATTTAGTCAATGTCGATTTCCATTTCGTCAAGCGCTGCTTGGGATCGTTCGCCGCACAGCAAAAGTTGAAAACTACACTAGTTTGTCCCATGCGGGTGGCTCGTTTCCTTGACTCATTCTTGAATTCAACAGCTCGGCAGCAAAAATATTTGCCGGCCTCTGTGTTTCCTCCCTCCTACTGTACGGGCTCTTCAAGTCCTTAAATGTTAAGTTTTCTAATGTCATTACATTTATATAGTTTTTTTTGTTATTGGTTTTTGGGGTATTATGCCGTGTTGCGCTACCTCCTTCTTTAGCCAACATTTCGGACAGCGTTGCAGTGTCCATCATCAGGGCAGATGTGTAATAGTTAGGGGTGATGTTTGTACTTATCTACTTAGGAGCGATACCGTGTCGCCAGCTCCACTCCTCTACGAGCTGGCGCTACAATATACTTCAACATGTTTTTTTTGCGTTTAGCCTTGATGTAACCGTCAATTACCGGATACCAAGAACTATTGAGATTAGCTCCGGCGACTTAATATTTATAGGATTTTTGTGAATTTCAATTGCCTCCGTAATCAGGCGTGCTCTATGAGTTTTGGGTCCTCCCAGGACCTCAGGGACAAATCCAAAGTAATGGCCGGTTTCGATTAAGTGCTCGGCGATTGCCGATTTATCAGGGTGGCCAAGTTTACAGGCACGAAAGTGTTCTGATATCCTTTTGGAGATCGTCCGCTCTGTTTGGACTACATAAACCTTGTCACATCCAGAACAGCTGAGTTTGTACACTCCCATCTGTTTCCAGAGGAAACTTGGTCTTTGCAGGCCTCAAAAAGTCTCGTATTTTTGTCGTGGTTCCGAAGACAGTCTTGATGCTTTCTTTTTTCAATAGCCTGGCAATTCTGTCTGTCACATTGTGAACGTAAGGCAGGAAAGCGCGGCCCTTTGACTCTTGTTCAATTCTGTCTTTGTTTGGTGCAGATTTGGCTCTTATGATTTGCCTTGTCTGCCTTGCTGGGTAACCGTTACGCTCCAGTGCATCGGTCAGTTTTGTAAGTTCTGCTCCGATTTTTGTTTCTTCACATATTCTGGTCGCTCGGGTCACCAATGTATGGATAAGTCCTCTCTTCTGCGCTGGGTGGTGATGGGAATCAGCATGTAGATACCGATTTGTATGAGTTGGTTTTCTATACACTGTGTTTCCTAGACTACCATCTTCTTTTCGCATCACCTCCACATCTAGAAAAGGTAGGATCTTAGTCATTTTCCAGCTCCATTGTGAACTTAATTTTAACGTGGAGTGAGTTGAGATGGTTCAGAAATTCGTTCAGTTTCTCTGTTCCATGAGGCCAAATGGCGAAGACATCGTCGACATACCGCCACCATACTTTGGTAACGGCCGAAGCTGTGTCGAGTGCCACTTCCTCAAACTACTCCATAAAGAAGTTGGCGAGTACTGGCGACAACGGACTGCCCATCGCAACTCCTTCCACTTGTTCAAAAAGTTCACCCTGGAATGCAAAATATCCCGTTTTAAGGCAGTGTTCAAAAAGTTCAACACGGCATAATACCCCAAAAACCAATAACAAAAATATTTTTGGCCGTGAAAATCTAAAATCGTATTATATAGTTTTATTTCTTTAAAAAGATAATTATTGGGTTACAATTTTTTTTTAAAATAGCTTCACACTGGAAGCCCTGAGGAAAATAATTTCCCTAAAGGGCCTATCTCATCTTTGGGGATGCTGTGTGGACGGTCTTTTTAAGTAAAGGAAAGAGAGCATGTTCCGAGAGGTAAAAGGTATGAGGAGTGGGTCTAAATCCATCCCTCCCACTGCGGTGCGAGGCGATGGATTTAGAGCCAAATGGTCTCCTTTAAGCAATCCCCCTTGATCCGGCCTGCCACGCTGTAAGTGGGCAGACACATCCTACGCCGAGAAATGGACAAACCTCAACCCGTAAAACCGGGCACCCCTGCCAAGTCACCAAACGTAGCAAACCACTTGGGTCGAACTAATGCAGAGGTGAAGGTTATCCAATAAATTGTTTCCGGGGCGGCGGTAACCACACCCGCCTCTCAAATGTTTTTGGTCTCAATCATCAAAAATGTGACCAAAGACAAAAATTTCAGTTACATTTTCACTCCAAATAGTGTCAGAAATCACTGGTTAATGGTAGATCTAAAACATCCCTTAAGAAGAATCCGGGCAGCGATTTGTCCATACAAACGTATTCTTCAATTTCCTCACTGGATTTTAACACTAGTGCAAATATTTTTTTATATAATATATATATCGACCACTAGCGTATCGATACATTTTGCTTTTTTTGGTAAGTTACTTTTTATAGGAGTTTCCAAAAAGCGTTAAAATTGCCTGATTTGAACGCCATCAGTATACAAACTAGACAATGTATTTAAAAAAAAATTAAAACGTACAGACATAGAGTAGGTATTTCCTTCTAATACAGTTAGTAAAAAAAAATAATAAAAAATCGGTACAATTTTGGAGGAGAAAATTGGGGAAAAAAAAACCTCGATTTCGATGATTTTATTTATATATTATCAGCTTGAGGTACAGCTGTCGCTTTCGCTCAGTATTCGTTGGAGTAGGAGCGACAAGAACAGCTAAATATTGTTAAAATTTCTCGGCGACCGAGTTTTCTGTTAACGCTCCGTATTTATATATGTATTATATTTCATAATTCTAGACATTATTAGTTCAGTGGTGGCGATGAGTGTTGGAGGTATTAGGATGTTTGTGCTAGACGGAGATTCTTCAGCCTCGTCTCCATCACCTGGTGAAAGTCTTCTTCTTCTAAAGATTTCTTTGCTGCTTTGTCGGGTACATTATTTTTCTTACCATCATCTGAAATGATAAACAAAGAATCTCATATAACACGAAAAAAAAAACCTCACATCAAAAACATTATAAAATCTCTGCAGGCCTTGACCGTATTATTTCAGAGGGTCAAAATATCTCCGCTCACAATAAAATCCAAATAAATGGAATATTTCTGAACATATCTGAAAACTAAAAACTGTTTTTCGAAGATGATAAAATACGCCTTGAAATTTCATAAATCGAAATGAACATATAATTTTTGAAATGTTAAAATTTTGAATGCAAACATAAAAAAGTTTTAAAAATGACTAACGAAATAAAAAAATAAAAAAAAACTACATATTTTAACAGGCAAATGAATTATAAATGTTCTCGTTAACTCATTTTTTTGTCGTTTCATGTAAAAATAATTAATAAAAAATTCCCAAAGTTTTATAAATTCATTTCCAAATGCGATTTGAAAGTTTTGTTTCATTTTACTTCTTTTGTGGTTAATTTTTGTATTTGAATATAAAGTATGTGTTTTTCTCTTTTTAACATTGTTTCTCTACATTTTATAAATGAAAGTCCTCCGCGTCGTCTGTCTGTCTGTCTGTTCGCGATAAACTCAAAAACTGCTGAACGGATTTTCATGCGTTTTCACCAATTGATAGAGTGATTCGTGGGGAAGGTTTAGGTATATAATTTGTTAAGGTTATGTGTAAATTGGTTGAAAAATAACGATAATTGTTAGAATCGTCAGAAAAAGTCAAGCCGCCTTGTAGCTTTCATTGAAAACACTGCCTAATCTCTTTGAGATATAACAAAACAATGCATGGTGGGATATTCCTCTTTTATAGATCTACAAAAAAGTCCGCGATGGCATATATCTATCTTTTACGAATAGCTTACTATCTTCCCTTCTCTACATCTCTACAAATTATAAATTAAAGTCCTCTGCGTCGTCTGTCTGTCTGCCTGTTCGCAAAAATCTATTTTTTACGGAGAGCTTACCATACCCATTCTGTCAAAAAAATGGTCACGTACAATGTGGTAATTGTAAAGTTATTTAGACTGATACAGTATTAATCCTTATTAACTTAAATATGTTAACAATTATTACAAGCAATAATTGTCAGCCTGAAACACTCATTTACATCGAAAAATCTTCCGAGAAAAGATACTTGCCGCCAACGGGACTTGAACCCGTGTCCTTCCGATTGCCGGTCGAATGCTCTGACCACTGAGCTATGGGGGCTTATCAAATACCCGCCAAATAATTCAATATATACTAGTGTTTCATTCAACAGGTGTTACAATTACTGCTTGTTATATTTTTTCCACCTGAAAACAACAACAACACCTGTTGAATGAAACACTAGTATATATTGAATTATTTGGCGGGTATTTGATAAGCCCCCATAGCTCAGTGGTCAGAGCATTCGACCGGCAATCGGAAGGACACGGGTTCAAGTCCCGTTGGCGGCAAGTATCTTTTCTCGGAAGATTTTTCGATGTAAATGAGTGTTTCAGGCTGACAATTATTGCTTGTAATAATTGTTACCCTTTGTGCTATGCATAAAAATCTTGTCTAAACGTTAGTTTATAAATTAAAAAATAATAATTAAATATGTTAGTTACCCCAAGCATTTCACGCACATTTTTATAATCTTTCACACCATCTCTACGCATTATAAATTAAAATCTTCTGTGGCGTCTGTCTGTCTGTCTCTTCACGATGAACTCAAAGATGGTGGTGGTTATAGAGGTTGGAAACCATCCAGTAGATGGCGTTGTGTTTAATTAGCCAGAGCAACGCGTGGCCGGGTCAGCTAGTATATCATATTTCTCACTATGATAGTAAGCGAGATACAACCACTTTTATGAGATCGACTTTAAGGGTTCACCCCTCAGACAAATTTGTTAGGTTTTCAGAACAACTCATACAGGTCTCATAGAAATCGTTGTCTGCCTTACTATCATAGTTAGAAATATGATCTAAATGGTGTTATGATGGTGTAATTCAAATGTACTACACTTTTATTAAACCAAAGTTTCCGATCGCAATTTGAAAAAAAAAATTAAGAAATTTTGAGAATTTTTATTAATTA
Organism: Limnephilus rhombicus; assembly: GCA_929108145.2. Taxonomy (NCBI): domain Eukaryota; kingdom Metazoa; phylum Arthropoda; class Insecta; order Trichoptera; family Limnephilidae; genus Limnephilus; species Limnephilus rhombicus. Next base: position 12,392,707 of record OV815290.1, on the reverse strand, counting down.
TTTTTACATGAAACGACAGAAAAGTGCGTTCACAATAATTTTTATAATACAATTGCCTAATAAAATATGTGAGATATTTTAAATTTTTTTTTTATTTTCAGTAATTTTAGTTAGAAAAGACGTTTAAGGTGAGCCATTTTTAAAACTTTTTTATGTTCACATTCAAAATTTTTGTTTTTTAAAAAATTATACGACTATTGCAAATTATAAAATTTGAAAGCGTATTTCATCATCTTTCAGGAACAGTTTTCAGTTTTCAGATGCGTTCAAAAATAGTCTGTTTATTTGCATTTAATTGAATAGCAGAAATATTTTGAACTTTCGATAAAATGAATCCGGGGTCTGAGGGGATAATCGTTGAAGATGATACTAATAAATCTACACGAAACATGAACAAGGCACAGAACATAAAAAGATAAAGGTCGCAACTAGGGATGTCGAAAGTGAAAAAAAATATCGATGTATCAATAATGATTAAAATATCAATATCGACGTCGATATATCGAGGAAAAAATGTCGACGTATCGATATATCAAAGTTTCAAAATAATTTGCGTTTTAAAAATAATAGTGTATTCAGCTCAACATTATCAATAGTAATTTTTTATACACAATGTGCATTATTTTAGCCCCTCAGCAACGTAAGCAGATATATGCGTTAAAAATACGACAGCAGTCAAGTAGCGTGTTTACATGTCAGCGCGTGCGTCTCCATAGAAACAGTTATAACTCCGTTATTGTTTTAGTTACATCCGTAAAATAAAAAGTGAAAGGTCGATAGTGAATCATGCTGCACATCTCTATTCAAGTTGTCCATAGAAATACATAAAAAGAACATTCTGTCAGACGCGTAGTCTGACACATAATTTATCCCGCCAAATTTCCTGCGGGCGCCCAACATTGTTAATTTCTATTAAATATTTTTATATGAAATAATAAAAAAGTGAGGTGACAAAAGTGTTTATTACACATTTATACAATAGGGTACGTATTGTTGTTTGCATAATCTGTGATTTTAGTACCGTTTTCACATAAAAACATCACGTGAGTCATTTTCACATTTTTTTAATGTTTGCATTCTAAATTTTAATATTTACAAATGTTAATATTTATTTGTAATATAATAATTCGTAAGCTTATTTTGTAACCTGTCTAAAACAGTTTTTACTATTCGGCTACGTTCAGAAATGTTTCATTTATAGAGCTTTAATTGTGAAGCGGTTATAACTAAAAGTTTTCGTAAAATGTCATTTCGTTTACGACACCAAAAGCTAATATTCTCGAAAATTCGGAGGGGTTAATGTACAAAAGTCTCGATAAAAATTAAGGTATTTTTATCAGTAGATATTCATTTTTATTACGTAATAATTGCAAAAATATCAAAAACTAAAAACCTGTCTTCTAATGTGTATGTAAACTTTGTATGCGTCTCAGTAACATTCTATTGGACTTCGTGTTTGGAATAAGGTATAGTCAATAATCATAGACAATTAGGAACCAACACATAGGAGTGGCTTTGAAAAAAATGTCGAAAAATAGCATACATGTCTATATATGTATTTATTTATTTTTTTTTATTTTTTTTTCAGGTTCTCCATTATACTACGGAAGTTATTACGGAGAAGATTACAAAATTTAAGACAAAAAAAAAGTCCAAGGGGGCAGTTTCACTATGTTGAGACGTATGTCAAAAGATAGTTACTGAACTCTCTATAGGTAATATTGAAGATGTCAATGCTCAATGCAGAATCGTTAAGCAGTTGAATTGCACCTACACATATGAGATCACAAATACTAATGCAAAGACAATAGATTTGTAAGCTATTAATAGTTAAAATTTCAACCCCAGATGTCATGACCCAATACAGTTACTTTTTTCCGTTCGTTCCTATACGGTTTTGGATTCTAGTGACTTTAGTTACATAAATAAATAAAAATATAGTTTTTGATACAATTTTCGATATTGGATATTTTGTATCTATATATCGGATCAAAATATATCAGCTAAAAATATCGATGTATTGAATTAAAAATATCGATACATCGATATATCGATACTTTTTCAACAAGCAGGAATTGAATCCAAGATCTCTATTTTACCGGGACAACGCCCCAATCCACTTGACCATTGGTACCTATTTTTTTTAGATCATTTTTATCGAACTACGAGTAATATTTATCACACGTTTATCCGAAACTATCTAGATTATAAATAAAGCCGTAAAACATCGTAATCTGGTAGAGATTGCATTTCGTCACTTCATTTGGACAGCGTTCTAACTTCACTTTATCTTGTTCTGAGATATGAGGTGTCAAAGTTTGCAAAGACCTGCACTCATTATCTATTTACCAATTTCCGATTTTGAGGTTGAATATTGTGTAAAATATTTTAATTGAACACATTTTATCAACTGGAGTGATTATGGTTGAAAAACGAACCACTTTTATTTTTGTAAGATTGATAGCGGTCCAAAATTGGACCACATTTTCCTACCATTCGTAAAACGTTTATTGTAATTATTTAAAACATTTCTATGGCCAGCCATTTATTTTAAAATGAAGATATTGAAATGCTACATCTATTATGACCATAGATATCGCAAATCCAAACTTCGTAGACTATTTTAGAACGATGTTAAAAATAAATTTTTTAAATATTTTTTTCCTGCCGAATTTTTGATCAGCTGTTTACGGTTAAAATTAAGTCTTTTTTCTATAGATATGCACCTTTCATTATCAAGTATACCACAAACAACATACAGAAATCGAAAATATTCTGTGTTGACTCGAATAAGTACCTCTCACGGCAGTTTCTAAGTAAAAAAAACCCGCAAGATTCGCGTGGTTATAAACTATTAACCGCTGGGAGGCCGGAGACGCGCCGGCGAGAAAATAATTCAAATATTTGAATAATACATCCGACAAAAAACTTTTGGTCGACGATTTTGGCCCTTCTATGTACACAATTTGTATGGAGAACAGTGTCAGAATCGCTTGCGCTGTCATTACTCTCGGAGACGCTACAAGTTTCATTCACCTAGTCACCCTGGAATATTTTTAAAACGAATTCTTCTATGACAATCGGCTGTCAGAATTTGCCGCGAATTTAACGGTCGCAATTAATGGGTGTATCGCGAATAAAACGATCATAAAACCTATTAATTTACGTAATAAATGCAAGTAATGTGGTTTTAGTAGATAGCTTATTGTGTTGTGAACGTGTTTCAGTTAATAAAATATACAATAGCTCAAAATTTATCAACAAAACATTCAATTCAAAATTCAAAGTGGTGGTTTTTTAGTGTTTTTTTGCGAAGTTCCGCGAATTTCCGCTAAATGTCACGGCCTTTGACCGGTTAATATATATTTTTTTATAAATCCTAAAAATATGAGATAAGCGGTAAAATACAGGTTAACTCATTGGCTATATAGCACTATAATAAGTTTTTATGTCTCCATGTTATACATATATCTATTTTTTTGATGTTGGCGAAAAATTAAAAAAATTATCTTCTGGGAAATATCGAGCTATTGAGTGAAATTTATTTATTTCGCTTGGTCGCTCCAGTGGTTAAAGGAAAATATTTAAATAGGACGTAAACTTACCGTGTTAGAACATACCTAAACATGCATATATGCATGCATGCAATAATTTTGTGCAAACGGTTCTAAGGGGCCATTCAAGTATTACGTAACGCACTTTGGGGGAGGAGGGGGGTCTTGTAAAACGTTACTGTACGTTACGGGGGCGGGGGGGGGGGAGGGAGGGGTTCGAACAACACGTTATGTAACATGTTTTTTTTTATTTAAATAAAAAAACTAGGGAATTAAAAATTTACAAGTTGGCCACCCTTTTCGTTTATGTTGTACGGGGAATCTCTCGACTGTATTTTATGTCATTTTTATTTTTATTTTCGTTGTCGGTATTCGTTAGTGTTTTAAACACGAAATAAGTATAAACACAAATTGCTGTAGTCAGTGTCGTTAAAGGTACTAAAATGTCTTCAAACGCGGGAGATTTACACCATCAGCTGTTCTTGGCCTATAAAGGCTCTCATGCTGACTTGCCAGCGCAACAATGCCAACGAAATTTATAAAATGGCAAAAGAAAAAATTATGGAACATATAAATGATGTTATTAAAGGATATGGAACATATAAATGATGTTATATAAGCAATTAGTTAGACAAGCTGTTATGATAAAATATTTGTCAATATATCTCGAAGTTTATTTTATCATAGATTTAGGCAAGCAGGTACCTCATTTCAAGAGGTGATTAAATAATATTAAATAAGCTTCTACATAAATTTATTTTTTTAAATTTTGGAAGTAACATCATTCATTTTTTCTTTTTTGAATAGGGTATAAAAATCGAATATTTTGTTTAGAGCCCACTTCTGAGTAATCTTTCTATGGTGGTGGAGGGTTTTACTGACAAGTCGGGCGTGATTCTTATTGATTACGTTAATAATTTTATAAAGTAAAACGATTATTATTTTATCCGAACTGGATCATAATTAACTAGGCCGCGACTAATGTAATCGTGGTGCCAATAAGTGTTGTAAATACACATTTCTGTCTTCGTAATTTTCACCGAAAATAACTGATGGTTAATTTTGAATTTACTTGCCAAGTAACAAGCAATTTATTTTAAAACATGGAAGATTTAAAATACAAGGAATTTAATCTGTTAAATAACGAAGGAATAATTATTCACGCCTGGTAATACAAGATTTTCATGGCTGGCGTTTGATTTTGGGAGCAGATACTGTTTTCGGCTGAAATCAGTTCCAGGTATTTTGTCTGACCATACTTCAGGAGAAAAACCAGAAGCTCAAGATCGTAATTTAGATAGATAGTTAGAAACATGTATTTTTTTTGGTCGATTCAAGGAAGGTGAGTCTTAAGTTCTGTTAATATGTTTATTTGTTCCAGTTTATTTTATTATGTGATAATAAATCTTTTAATTCATATTTCTTAATAATACTGTCTATTTTATTTTAAAAATCCTTCTAATTTAATCGTATAGTTTGCATACCAAAGACCCTGAGAGAGGATTATTGTTTTACTAACTGCTAGCCTGGTTAATCAACCAGTGGCGCCCCTTTTAAAAATAAAGCTGGCAGATGTTGATGTTATATTTCACCGTGACAAAGCATACAAAGAAAACTTTAAAACTCCTGACGGTAAATACAAGCTTTGGACAAAGACATTACCAATATCACGCTATAAAAGCATTCAACAGTCTAACACTTGAAAATAAAATTGAGGAAAACAAAAATAAATTCCGACACAAAATTACAAAATGGATTAAAGACCAAAATAGACAATACTACCAAAATATCATAGCATAAAATAACAAAACATATAAGTAACACACAAAACCAACATAAAACACAATCACCCACAAACACTCAACACGTATTAAAAATATTGTTTTTAACCTTATATAATATTATTTATTCTTAATTTTACGTTAATTCTAAATCTCTAATTTTTAAGTTTAATTTATCTTAATCGTATGTTTCTTATTTACTTTTTTTCACCAATATTATGTATATAGTCTTGGTAACAAGTACTTATACAATATGGATGTTTTGATAACAATTTTTAACTTGGCAAACTTTAAACGCCGTTATGTGCCAACTATTTCAACTTGTTTCATTAACTATTGTGAACACCAATTTTATGCACTTTTATTAATATTATTGTTGATATGGAGGATATTAGAAAATTATCTAATACTAGCTGGGTTACCCGGCTTCGCTCGGGACAACATTCTAATACTAGCTGGGTTACCCGGCTTCGCTCGGGACAACATTCTAATACTAGCTGGGTTACCCGGCTTCGCTCGGGACAACATTCTAATACTAGCTGGGTTACCCGGCTTCGCTCGGGACAACATTCTACATAGTTCTGGAATACTTTGCATCTTGTATTTTATGTAACCTTTATTTTATTTTCTATATTTTATGATACCTGTATTTTGTCAACTCTTTATTTTGTTTGTAATAAAAAAATGTACTGCGTTATATGTAAAAGCCCTTTGGGCGTTTAAATAAATAAATAAATAAATAAATAAATAAATAAATAAATAAATAAATAAATAAATAAATATATATTTATATGTATTATGTATAATTTTGTATATGAAATGGAGGCCTCAGCACGGGTAAACCACCCAGTGAGGCCAACATCATTGAATTATGTAAAAAATGTAAATAATATTGCATCAAATAAATAAATAATAAATTAAAACAAGAAAAAAGGTATTTAAGCGACTTTCCAGTACTTTGTTACTTAATTGTACTTAATTGTAATTGGGCCACGTCCTATTTAAAAAAAATTCATTAAAATATGATTAACTAAAATTGTTGAACGGATTATGAAAATTCGTCTTTGCAAACTTTGAAACCTCAGAACATGGTAAGGCAAAGTTAGAACCCTATACAACCAAGAAGACGAACCATAATGCGCCTCACAATAACAATCAACTGTCAGATAAAAACAAAATAGAGAGTGTAAGTGATGTTGTAACTTTCTTATACATATATCTACAAAAATACAACACAGATGGTTCTGAAAATTATTTTGAATATAGAAATGAGCAAAGAAATGCTTTGGCATTCAAAGGTCATTTTTGAAAACAAATGTCAGTTAGAACCCCATCCAAATGGGGTGACGATTTGCCCACCTACATGGATGCACGGCAGGCCGGATCGGGAGTGACTGGTTGAGGGAGTCCTAATCTGGACCTCTCCAGCCGGACTTTCTCAATCCATTGCCTTACGCCGCAGCGCAGGGATGGACTTCCCAAAACTTCCCCTTATTCCTTTCCTTAAAAAGACCCTCAACACAGCATCCCCAAAGATGAAATAGGCCCTGAGTGATTTTATTTCCTCTGTGCGGAGCTAATGTAAAAATAAAAATAAAAAAGATAGCGGCCAAAAATATGAGAAAAATATGTTGAAGATAATATTGTTAATTCTGAATTTGACTTGACTTTTAAAAAATTATGTCACAATGGCAAAGTGGATTGAGGCGAAGACAGAGATCCTAGTTGTGACGGTTACCTTTTTATTTTCTGTGTCTTGTTCTGTTTCATGTTTTATTTAGATTTATTATTGTTATCTTCTTCTTCAAAGATTAATATTACATTGATGGTTTAAAGGTTTTTCCAATAAAATTGAACATTATACTTTATTATACATATGTATTTTTTATTTAAGGAAGAGAGGAATGTTTCCATGGACCCTGAAGAAAGGTCGCACTTACAAAACAAGGAGTAAAATAATTCATTGTTTCCTTCAGGGACTCCTGTGTGGAAGTAAGATTAAAAAAAAGCGAAATAAGGAATGGATTAAATACCAAATTGTTTCAGGACCGGACTGGTCGGCACCTCGGGTAGTCCCGGGAAGAGGTCCTCCTCTTGGCTGCTGTCCAGTCCCCCTCTTCCTCCTCCACCACTCCCTCCAGCCCCACTCTCCGCCGCCATCAACTCCCGCAGCTCGTCCTCTAGTTCAGCAGCGTCAAACGCCACTCCCATTGGCTGCGATATGGCCGCCTCGATGTCGGAATAAGTGTCCAGCGACTGAAACAATCATTTCATTCAGAATTAGTGTCCAGCAACTGAAACAATCATTTCATTCAGAATAAGTGTCCAGCGACTGAAACAATCATTTCATTCAGAATAAGTATCCAGCGACTGAAACAATCATTTCATTCAGAATAAGTGTCTAGCGACTGAAACAATCCTTTCATTCCGAATAAATGTCCAGCGACTGAAACAATCATTTCATTTAGAATAAGTGTCCAGCGACTGAAACAATCATTTCATTCAGAATAAGTGTCCAGCGACTGAAACAATCATTTCATTCCGAATAAATCTCCAGCGACTGAAACAATCATTTCATTTAGAATAAGTGTCCAGCGACTGAAACAATCATTAAATTCAGAATAAGTGTCTAGCGACTGAAACAATCATTTCATTCAGAATAAGTGTCCAGCGATTGATAAAATAATTTAATTCAGAATAAGTGTCCAGTGATGAAACAATCATTATATAATGCATCAAGTAGTAGGTACAAAATTTGTAAAGCCAAAATTATACATCACCTCTTTAATGTCATCCATAGTGTCCAACACATTGTCTTCCTCCAAACCAGTTTGCGCCATGGTCATTTTTAAAGCACCCACTCCAGTCCTAAAAAGACAAAGTTACAGTCAATATACATAATCATTTTTTGTTATACAGTTTAAATTAATTTTGACTGTAATTTTAGCCCAGTTGTGCAATTTTTAAAAAGATAAAATTGCAGACAACATAAGTTTTATTTTTTTGTTACACAGTTTACATTATTATTTTTTACTGTGTAATTTTAGCTGAATAATTTAAACACTGCAATTTTCGCAGGGTAATTTTAGCTAGGTATATAATTTTGGCAGCATAATTTCAACTGAAGCTTAATTTAAGCTGTGAAAAATATTTAAGCTGTGAAATATATTTTTTGTGAAAAATTTTAGCTGTGCAGTTTTGGTTGTAAGAATAATTTTAATTGAATAATTGAAATCACGCAATTTTAACTGTATTTCTGTAGGAGTAATTTTAGTTGTAGGTATTTCTGTAGGAGTAATTTAAGTTGTAGGTATTTCTGTATTAATATGTAGGAGTAATTTAAACTGTAAGGCTACGTCCGCACAGACAGGCGGCTTGCTTAGTGCCTAGAGCCTAGCGAGTCACCTAGCGAGTAGCTTAGGAAAACGAACGTTTTAGAATTTTCACGACCGGCCGCACTGCGCGCTTGGTGCCAAGACAGTCACCTAGCGTGTATCGAAGTAAACCAACGTGTTGGTTTTTTACCACTAGGCGCGAGGCATTTTAGAAGTAAAAAATGTATGAAATATTAAAGGCATTAGTTTTAAAAAGAGAACTTTGTCTTTGATGTGGAGTCCAGCTAATAATAAAGCTCCATAAAAATGCAAACTATAGGAAGAGGTAGCAATCGAAGTAGAAAAAGATAGTTTGTACTGAAAAGTGATTTATTTATGATGAGATTTTTTTTTTACATTGAGAAGTTAATTATGGTTATGAATTTTCATTATTTGTCTTTTTGGGGTGTTATGCCATGTTGAAGCTCACCTGCCCTGATGATGGACACTGTAACGCTGCCCGAAACGTTGACTACAGAAGGAGATGGCGTAACATAGCATAACACCCCAAAAACAAATAACGAAAATACTTTTGGCCGTGAAAATCTAAAAAACGTACATGGTTATGGATGTATATTATGGTTATGGTGTTGGATTATGTTTTCAGGCAATGAGTTGTTCTGCCAGGTAATCAATCCAATTCTGTTGAAATAATTCAAAAAATTTCTCTAGTTTGTAATGCACTGTTTAAAAATCTATATCGTTTATACAGAACATTAAACTCCCCATGACTTGACCGTGACTTATTTATGTCATGAACCCAACATGATGGATAAGACCGTGAAATGGAATATTTTAAATATGAATTTTCTGTAAGTAGCAGTTTTAGAACTATTTTTGAAGGTGACATCTCGTCGACGTGCCGAAAAGCAAATGACCAAGGCACCTAGCGACCCACCACACAAACCACGTTCAGTGCGGCCAACATGTATCCTAGCAAGTAGCCAGAGTGCAAACCACTAGGCTCTAGGCGCTAAGCCAGCCGCCTGCCTATGCCGACGTAGCCTAAGTATTTCTGCAGGAGTAATTTTAGCTGTAGGTATTTCTGCAGGATTAATTGTAGCTGTAGGTATAATGGGGTATTTCCATGATTTTTTATCGCATTTTATAGCATTTTTATGTTGACAAATAAATTTTCTACAGCGAGTTAACCCGGCGTCGATGACGCTGGGTCATAATGACCCAAGGCGATTTAAAACGGCCATATTTTTTTTTCCCGTCAACCGTTCGACTCGAGCGCTTCAGTAGCTGGAGATACAACCCTCTTCTACCCGCACCGCCGGCGTGCTCAGTGCGACGCCGCTTGCGGAAGGAGATACACGTGCGTCAAGTTAAAACGGGTACATATTTTCTATAGTTGAAATGAAATTCTATAGTTATTTTTTCATGGTTGATTTTGCATGTGTTTCTTACTAAGGTAGTAAAAAGTTGATTTATAAAATTTAATGGTATTATTTATATTTTTTTATGAGCAAAGAACCCATAAATAATAAATAATTTTCAAAATCAAAATAACCCTTTCAGTTTTGGTACAACCCATCGATAAAATTCGGGTCACGGTTACCTGGCATCATTGACCGCGTAATTATTTTCACGTCATTGACGCCGGGTTAATGTTTCCCATTTTTGAATTACCGCTAAAACGATATTTTGGGGTGTGGCTGTCGTGTGACGTCATGAGTGTGGATGCTCACTGATAGTGTTTATTTATGCTGGCCCAGCTGAGCTACGCTTGTGACGTCACAAACCCATTTGCCAACCATGGGCCGTTATGATTTTGTTAGTTTTAGAGTTTTTAAAATCAATAATATTGAATGAAAACATAAGAAAACGAATATTTTTAGTAGGATGATTAAAATCAGAAAATATATCTACATAATTTCACCACCATGTGAGCGATACATACTTGAGAGCATTGAAGATCTCCGAGTCGCTGTGCGCCTGCCGCACCGTGTCCACGAGGTGTGTGATTGAATCGCGGCTGTTGAGTGCCTTGTCGGTGCGCGCTTCCAGGAGTTTCTTCTGACGCAGGTGGGCGAGGGCCTGTATACGAGGAGCATAACTCAGTATTTTGACTTCTTATTCAACAATCCACAATGATTTTTTTGTTTAATGTAAAAAATATACATAGGTACATATTTTATTACATTACAAAAAGATTGGATTTTCACTTTGGTACAAATTATTACAATAAAATAACAATTAGCACATCAACAGTAGAAAAGTGTAAGTCCTTTTGATAAACAATTCTTCCACACAAAAGACAAGGAGATCAAAAGATGGGGAAGACTTGTATCACATATTTAAGTTATTCATATATTTAAATGTTTTTTTATAAGAGATTGGTGAACAATCTCCACATATTCAATGTTCACAATAATGTCCTCTGCGTGCGAACTCTATCTAAATTTCTTTAAATGGACAATATACAGTGTTAATTTCAAGCGACCTCCCAGGTAAGTATGGTCCTGTTTTCATTAAATTTTAGGCAGCATCGCGTTCATTGGTCAAAATATTGTACACATATTTTCGTATCGGTGATCAATGAACCGATGTATGCAATTTTTAGCCATAAGTTGTTTATAATTGTTTGCCTAGCTTGTAGTTTTTTAGATTTTAGAAATGTATTATAAGTTTGTACAGCGCCCTTGAGGTGATTTTTCACAAAAACGGCGCTATATAAATCATCCAAATATTATTATAAATTGAAGTCCTCCGATGCGTCTGTCTGTTCGCGATAAACTCAAAAACTACTGAACGGATTTTCATGTGGTTTTCACCGATAGATAGAGTGATTCATGAGGAAGGTTAAGGTACCTATATAACTTGTCAAGCTTTTGTATAAATTGGTTGAAATCCTACTAATATTATAAACGCGAAAGTTTGTATGGATGTGTGTTTGTTACTCTTTCACGCAAAAAATAATGAATGGACTTTAAAAATTCTTTCACTAATAAAAAGCTACATTATTTGCGAGTAATATAGGCTGTATATATTGGTAAGCTCTGGCGTTATGAAATTATTTATCATACTTTTTCTGTCCCTAACAAAATCGAGTTATTGCAAAGGTCAGAAGAAAAGCAAAACAAATGGTTGACGTGGAAACGATGATGGCGTCGTAGTTAATATCTATCTCTAAAAATGAAACGCTTAAATTTATGTATAACTTCCAAACGACGCACCAAATTGGATAATTCTTTTTTTTGTATAAAACTACTGGTGAGCTCTGGCATTGGGAAATTTGTATAAAAAAATTGCAATAGGTGGCACGCGAGTTGAAAACTGACCGTACCGGGAATTAGTGTATGGAATGCGGGAGGGTGGTGGAGGGGATGGGTGGAGGGGGGGAGGGGTAGGGGGGAGGCGGAGTAGGAACCCCCCTAATACCATGCAAGCGAAGCCGCAGGAAAAAGCTAGTAAATATATAAAGGGAGCGGGCGATGTGGATTTGATTTGTATGCAAATTAACAGATGGCATTGGTTATAAAGGTTGGGTAACCAACCAGTAGATGACACAACGACGCGTTGCCGGGTCAGCTAGTATTCATATAAAAATATTTGGCAGCAATTGCTTTTCCGGCATTCAATCATGACCGAGGTAAAAGTTAGAACTACCGTTTCTCGCCCAAAGATGTGTTGATAAAGGTATTTTTTTAGTCGATGTTATGTTTAAAATTGGTAAATAATGCACGGGGGAACAGCTGTGGGGTCATCGTACGAGATAACACATGAAGGTTATTTATATTTTTACATAATACTGAGAAACTAACAGAATCTGACTTCTACAGAACAGAATACAATCTTATCTTATCTACATATACGAGGTGCGGCAAAACAGACATTGCAGTTTTCAAGGGCAATAGAGAACTCCAGTCCAATTTTTTTATTTTTCTTTTTAATGATGACCTTCTGACTTAAATAACTGCCTTTTTTTTAGATTTTGTTTTAATAGTTAAAATAATTTTCAAAGTTTTAATTTTTCAAGATTCCCCAAAAAACACCAGACGTATAGTGAATCGTGTGACGTCATCACTCCTGAAAAGTTTTTCAACAGGTGTTTTCAACATGATTTCTTTAAAATATACCACTTTTGCTATGGAAGATTACGAAAAATATTATTGAAAGGATTCAAAGTAACTTTTATACACACTAGAAATAACCCCTTAAAATGCAAATTTTCAAAACTTTGAAGTGAATCCGGAGAAATAAGTTCGTATCAGAAATTTGAAAATTATAAACATGTTGTTTTGAACCCATTTGGCACCCTTTTATCGCATCTTATATGAACACCCTCTTATCGGAACAAACTCTAGGGGACGCCCACGCCGAGAGTACCCTCATCATACTTCAAAAGAGCCTCACAAGACAGGGAAGAATGGAAGAGAAGAATAGAGGAAATTGCTGCAAACCAATCCCAGGATTGAAACCAGAGAGAGAGAGTGCATGGTTGGTAGCATCTTTACGCATTTCCCGCCGTAAGTATATTATTAAAGTAGACTGACTGACCTGCGTCCTGTCTCCCTTCGCAAGACTGTCCTTGGCGGCGGAGCGCAGGACGGCGCAGCGGTCGCGCATGTTGTCTATGGACACGTCCAGCTTGCGGCCAGCGCGCTCCAGACGCGGCAGGCACACCTCCCCCTCCGTCAGCGGACGCACGCGCGTCGAGGCGTCCAGCGCTGTATACAAAACACACCCGCGTTAGAAGCCAGGCAATTAAATTAATTTTACACAATTTTAAACAAGTTTGCAGATCTTTGTTTAAATCAGTATCTAGCTATTATTTCCACCTGTGGAATAAACTGTGTAATAGGCTGATTCGGCACTTAGCTGAACCCCCTGGTATTGTTTATATGAACTAATCATAATATGGTAATACCGATTTCTGACCTAGACTGTCATGTTGACTTGACAGCTGTGTATTTTTTGTTTTCATTGTATCAGTCTTAACATTTTTATAAATACAATGAGCGCTTTCATTAGTACTGTGACGTCCCACGGCAAAAAAGGCAATAAACATGCGTTCCTTATGGCTTTAATGCTGCAGCTCAAAATTTACGGATTTCACAAAATTTTGAAATGTCACTCACAGGAGCGTTTACATATGCATCCGACTTGTGGTAATTAATGATCACGGAAGTTGTTCAGAAGTTCGACCTGTGTAAATGCTCATGCGACCGTTTACATCAGTAAATTAATTTGCGCTAAGATGGCTTCCTGTCAACAACGACCTGCTACTGTCAAATTTACGCGATTTTGTCAATAAAGATGAAAAGGCCCCAATAAAGTGTAGAAATAGATTTTGGCTATAATTAAACAATTCTCCACGCGCTTTTATGCCGTCAAAGGCGGCAATTAATTTCGTTTTATCCGAATGACAGCTACCTGACATCTGCTGACAGCAACCGACTTCGAATTAAAAATTTCAAATACGTAAATGTTAAAAACAAAAACATTAACTTTGGAAAGGATTGGACCGATAATTGAATAGAAGGATGCTCATTTTCCATAAAACTTAAAAAAGTGGAAATAAATACTAGTTTTGTAGGAAAAAAAATCCTACGAAAACAATTGTCTTTTAATTTTTGACATTTCGCAACGGTGCGCGGCGCATTTCGGAACGATTTCTTACGGTAAGTCTCTTAGCTTATCAAACTGATTTTATAAGATGTAAGAAGGCTGGAGATTAGACCTGTCAAAAAACTTCCGAAAGAATAATAATAATAATAATATCTTTATTGAACAAAAATTTTAAGGTTTATAACAAACAAGAAAAAAGTACATCTTAGAATATTTTAAAAGTAACATTAGTACAAAAGTTAATAACAAAAAAACAATATACATATAAACAGTAGTTACTTAGAGAGTAGAGATTTGTAATTATAAAATTTAGGTTTCTCGTAACCTGCCTCACTAGGCTAGCCTGTGTTGAGGCAGTTATTTTACATCAATTTATAATGTTGTGAACATACTTACACTTATATTAGAATGTAATCACACAATAGATTGGTTGCATTAATAATAACAATAACATTGGTACAATAATAACAGCATTGGTTCATTACTAATTTCGAATTTGGGTGAGTGCACCGGTAAATGCTCTATCATTATTTTTTATCCAAATTTTTATGTTTTTTTTGAAAATTTTTTGTGAATCACATTTTTTTATACTAATTGGAAGAATGTTGTAAAGTCTTGTTGCAAGGTATCTAAAGCTTCGTTGACCAAAAGTAGTATGAGTTATGGGAATTTGTAGTAAATCTTTGTTATTGTTTCGAGTATAGTGAGAATTTAGTCTTTTTTCATAGTATTTATGTATGTTTGTGTATAAATGAGTGAGGATTGTTTTTGCATATATCTGACGAACGTCAAACACATTCATAATATTAAAGATAAAGTTCGAGTCCGTAATTAGGGGTAATCTAAGAATTATTTTTATAATCGTTTTATGTGCCTTTATGATTGGATCTAGTGCTGATGCAGTACCGCCTCCCATGCTATGATACCGTACTCAATAACAGATTGACAGACTGCAAAATAAATCATTTTCAAGTGTTGCAAGTCGAGAAAGTTTCGTATCTTTCTGAAAAAGTGCATGGTTTTTCTTATTTTGTTTGCAATTATTTGAGTGTGAAAATTCCATTTGAGATATGGATCAATTGCGAGGCCGAGATACTTTATCTGTGTAGTGCGCTCAATGTAGGGACACTGACAATATTCATCGCAATTCATACATGTGTGTATTCTAATAGTGGCATCATCATGAGGTTGACCTGTTATATTTATGCTTGATGTGACATATTTAGTTTTCTCGGTGTTCAATGTGAGTGTATTTGTATCTAACCACTTTTTTACAATGTTTATTTCCGTTTCTGCTTTATTGTAGACAGCTAGCCAAGTGTCAGCTTCAAACAATAAAACAGTGTCATCGGCAAAACTAACTATTTTTCCCTGAATGTTAATGTTACATAAGTCGTTGATATATAAAAGGAACAAAGACGGTCCTAATATGCTACCTTGTGGTATACCATAGTTAGTTGAGCGCTGATTGCTAAGTGTGTTCATTATTTTCACTTGTTGCTTGCGTTCATCAAGGTAGCTCTTAAAAAAGTTAAGTTCGTTGCCTGTAATACCGATTGTTTGAAGTTTGTTTATTAATTTACTGTGTGATATTGTATCAAAGGCTTTAGACAGGTCTAAAAAAATTGAAATACATTTTTTGCTTTTGTCAAGGTTTTTTACAATAAAGTCAGTTACGGCGGCCATAGCATCTGAGGTACTCTTGCTTTCTTGAAACCCGTATTGATTTGCTGAAAGTAGTTTATGGCTGTCTAGAAATTTTACTAACTGAGCATTTATAATTTTTTCAAATACTTTGGATAGACTGGTCAGTAGAGTTATTGGTCTGTAATTGTTTATGTCTGTCTTGTTACCTGTTTTATGTATGGGAATAACAATACCTTGTTTCAGGTTTGAGGGGAAGTGTCCTTGACTGATACTAAGGTTAATTAGGTGTTCTAGGGGCAATGTAATTTCCGTAGACAGCGTTTTCAAAATCTTGGTTGTTATTCCATCAACCCCGGCAGAAGAAGTGTTTTTAAGAGAATTGATTATTTTTAGAATCTCTTCCCCTGAAACAGTTTGGAAATTGAATCTTCTATTGGGAAATTGAAGTTCTGTTTCAGCAGGTAGAGCATTTCTACAATTTGGTAGACGAGAAGCAAGATTTGAACCAATATTTATGAAGAAGTTATTGATGTAATCCGCAACGAGCTTGGGGTTTTTTGAGGTGTCAATAATTTTTCCGTCAATACAAAGTTTACTAATGTCCTGTTTGTCTTTGGTGTTTTGTGTATTTGTGGCTTCTCTTAGAATTTGCCATATTTTTTTGGGATCGTTGTTACTTTCTTGGATTTTGTCTCTGTAGTAGATTTCTTTCGCCTTCCTAATGACTTCGCCGCATGTATTTCTATATCTTTTGTAGATGTTTATTGATATTATGTCATAAGGATTTTCTTTCACTTTTTTGTGTAATGCGTTTCTTCTACGAATGCAGTTGATAATTGAGTAGTTTATCCATGATTTCAAGGGTTTAATTTTGTTAGGATTTTTTTTGTTAAAATTGTTGTATTATTAATTAATTCATTTTTCAAAAAGTCAACAAAATAATTCCATGCATCCTCTGAGTTTTTTATTTGTAAAAGCTCTTGCCAAGATTTATTTTTAATTATATTTTTTAAATTCTCAAAATTAATATTATTGTATACGATTGACTGATCTCTTCTGTTTTTTGTGGTGTCGGATTGCAATGTGAAAATTGTTGTGTAATGGTCTGTAATTGTTGATTTGTAAACAATACTTTTGTTTTGTTTATTAGTTTTGACCATTACGTGATCAATGCACGATGTTGATTCATTAGCTATTCTTGTTGGTGTATTGATAGTACAAATTAATCCATGAAACTCTAATATGTTCAGGTAGTCGTGACATTGATGGTGAGGGTTGTTTGGAAGTATGTTGATATTTAAATCTCCCATAATTATCAAGTTTTTAGTGTAGGAAAGACTAGAGAGTATGCTATTTAGACTGTTAAGAAATGGTGTTATATTACGAATAGATGGAGAGCGGTATATTGCTAGAATACACGTATCATTATTATACATTATTTGCATACAGCTTGCGTCAATAATGTTTATTTCAGTTACATTAGAGTTTAGGTCATTTTTTGTGTATACCACAACTCCATCGTTCTGACTATCGTGTTTTGATGAGTTGTAGGAAGAGTAGTGATTTATGAATTTAGGAGTGTAAATATTTGTCAACCAACATTCTGTGAGAATAATAACATCAAAGTCTATATTTAGGTGGTTAAGCTGTATCTGGAGTTCATTAAAGTTTTTATTAATAGACCTGATATTTTGGTGCATAATAATAGTATTTTTTGAATCAGTTGTTAGGTATTTACATATTTTCGCATCTGATGTTACAACAAATTATCTTGATCACCTTGCTCTTTGTATGTGTTATTAATGTTAATAGCCATATTATAATTTATATTACAAAAAAATTGTTTAATTCCCTTAAATGAGAGCTCCACTAGTCCGAGGCCATTACTGGGGATTTCAACCTTTGATTGAAAGAGGTACAGGTGAATTATTGTTGCAGTTTGAAAATAAATGCAAGCAATATGTCCCACTGAACTGAGGGGAATCGACCCAGTGAATGACCTGTAAAAGTGAGGCTCTCAATAAAAAAAACTAATCAATTTTTATAAGATCATCAGAGTGTTTGATATAAATTACTCTATCACTTTCATTTTTTTTAACCATCACTTTACATTCCTTGTACCAGACATATTTATATCCCATTTCTTTTGCCTTAGTCTTCGACCTCCACAGAAGATCTTTGAAGTAGGCGCCAAGGGTTTCACTAATAAAAATCTTCTGGTGTCCGTTTCCTTGGGTTGTGGTAGGGTTGAGTAGCTTCCTGTTCAGTAGAATCTGCCGTCTTTTTTGGGGGTTAGTGAATCTGACGTGGAATTTTGGGGGGACTCCTGGTCGTCGGTCCGGAATTTTCTTGATTTCGAGGATGTCATCGCCCTTTATGTCGACACCTGCAGCAGCGGCCACCCGTTTAATTATTTCTGCAGGCTGCTCAACCTCTTTTTCTGGAATCCCTGCAAATTCAAGGGTATCTTCACGCGTTTTTTGTTCCACTTCTGCTAATCTAACTTGAAGGCTCTTTATTATGCCATCTTTTGCCGTTATTTCCTTTCTCATGGTTTCTACTTCCGAGACCAGTTTAATTATAGTCTCCATCTTTAGGTGTATATCATCATATTGCTGACTTATGAAGTCTCTTGTGCTCCGGTTCTCTTTATTTTCATCATCAATTTTTTTTAGGATTGCGGATTTAAAAGTTTCTAATTTTTTTTCCATCTTCATCTCAATTTTCTCCAACAGGACATCAATATTTATTCCCTGGGGATCAGATGTAGCACTGGTCCCGGTTGTTTGTCCTTTACTTCTCAGATTTTTATCTGTAGTTGACATTTTGAGCACTGAATTTAGTTTGTAAGGTCGAACACTGCCTATATTCCCTTTTACTTGACACTTGGAATTCACTTGTGATATCCTGTTTTTGTTTTCTTTTGTAAAACTGTCAATCAATTATTCGCAAGTGGGAAGGAAGCACTGTCTAAGTATAAATTAAGATTCTTATCAGTTTGATAAATGCGCTGAAACATTAGTTCACTAAAAACAGAAAAAATAATTATTTATTTCGGGAGTAGAGCAAAACACAGCTGTCAATCGAAAGTAGGTATTGTTGTCTATAAGTTTATTGTCTAATAAGTTCTGTAACTTGCTATAAATTACGTTAAGTGACTTTTGGTGTCGTTTACATTGGTAATTTGGCCATAAATCGCTTACAAGAGCGATTTACAGGAGAAAATTTACGAGTCTAATCCCAGCCTTACACATTAAATAAAGGTGAGAAAAAAGATGAGACACTCAAAATGTGACCATTTCCTCCAAAGTACTACTTTTTTCCTTTGGAACAAACAGATACATCTTATTACAGTTCAGCTACGGAGACGGGAATTGCGTTTCATTTTATTTATATGTGTGAGGGAGATGTATGATAATGATTGTATGTTTCCTTTTGAGAGGGTGCATATGTTCATATGTTCACCGTTGGATTCATTTTCGACTATTGTTATTTAGTGTGTAAGAAAGAGCTGCAGCAATATATGTTTAACCACTGGAGCCACAGCGCATTTTCAGAAGATCAATTATTTCATTTTTCGCTAACATTAAAAAAATCATACCTACGAATTTTAACATGGAGACATAAAAACTTATTATAGTGCTATATATAGCCAATGAATTAACCTGTATTTTACTGGTTGTCTCATATTTGTAGGATTTATAAAAAAAATATAAAAAATCGTAAATTTATAACCGTGCGAATCCTGTGTGTTTGTTACTTTGAAACTGCCGTGAGAGGTACTTATTCAAGTGAATATAGAATGTTTTCGATTTCTGTTTACTATCTGTGGTATACTTGATAATGAATGGTGCATATCTATGGAAAAAGACTGAATTTTAACCAAACAGCTGATCAGAAATTCTGTGTGAAATAAATTTTTTTTTTTTTTTTTTTTAACATTGTTATAAAATAGTCTATGAAGTTCGAATTGCGACATCTATGGTAAAAATAGGTAAAACTTTTCCATGGCTTCGTTTTAAGTCCAAAATAATAAACATAAGAGCTACGAATGTTTTTTTTTTAAGTTGCCGAATCAAGGAGATAATTGCCTTTTTATCCCGAAAAGCAATCGGAGACATTTAAAATGTCGCCAATAAATGGCAAAAATCGCTCCAGTGATTAAGAACAAAAGCAAAACCATCAGCGCATTAAAGTTTGACATTTTTTAATTATTTGTATTCACTCACACTCATAGACATATGAATATTAGTAGACCAGAACATAAAGGTGAGGGGGGAAACCAACTACAGCGGGGCGCAGAGCGGGAAGATGACTTTGGAGACATGTGATTCGTCGATAACTCAATATGACAGTATATAGGCATCTCGCATTATAATATCACCATTTAGTTCTTAAAAGTAAACTCTGCTTTTGAATGAGTAGACCTTTTTACATGGGAGCGCCAATTGCTCGCTGCGTATTGAACAAATCTGCGAAGTCTAAATACGGCAAAGTAAAGTTCGTTTATTTTCAGTGTCCAATATTTTGTTGCCGTATTCAGTTAGGACACTTTTACAAATGTTTCATAATTTACTTACCCCGTAAACATTGACGAGCACACGCCATGTTTCTCGAGTGATAGTATATTTTTACACGTTTTCAAAACACAAACCATGTTTTTTGCGGTGTTATTTCGTAAAATGCACCGATGAGCGCTCGATGCTGGCTCGCAGAAGAATGATGACGTCACATTTTTTAGATTCACGCGAAGCCATACTCAATCGCAGCCGGTTCCAAGGAACCGGTATGGGGAGGGGGAAATAATACGCTTTTATCACTTAGGGCAGGTCTACTAATATTCATATGTCTATGCTCACACTTCAATATTATCTTTGTAACTATGTTCCATACTTTCAAAATGATCTAGTACTGTAGGGGTCTACGGAGACATCACGGTGCGGTGTGTGAGAGAGATGCTAGCAAATGATTACTTTTTTCTTTTGGAGGAAACAAACCTGCGAACATACGTTGTGTATCTCGTCTTTTAAAGGCGCTGCAGCATTATTGTGATAAGGAACATATATTTATTGCCTTTTTTGTGCCGTCATGGTACCATAACACAAAAATAATGAAATGCCATAACCATAACATCGTGGATCGTCACAGTAATAATATAATATAATAATAATAATAATGTTTATTCCAGGATGTGGGGAGGATAGTGCAATCCCACACGTCCCATAAAGTTGTACATATTTACACAACAGATAAAGTAAAAAAAAGTAAATAGAACAAACAAATATAAAAGACATAAGCGATAACAGAAATAAAATAAATAATCAATTATAATGTAGGACGTGGTCTGGAGTGAGCTAGGGCCCAGCGCTCGCTCAGGAATGGCGCTTGGTGCTGGAAGGCTGCGATCACCACTTTGTTATCGGAAGCCATTAGCCGCATCCTGGCTCCAGTGACCCGGTGTCTCATCAGACCGGCGAATCCGTGTAGTCCTAGCTCCGTAAACATTGAAGATGCGCTGCTGTATCTTCTGTATCCAAATATAATTCTGCAAGCATCATTATATTGGATCCGCAGTCGTTCTATTGAGCTGGTACGGTAGTGACACCATGTTTCACATGTATATAGGTTAGTGCAAAATGCATTGAACAATTTTTTTTTTTTACATTGTTACTGCATTTGAAGAATCTTCGGGCAATCATATTAGACAGTATACTGATACTTCTCCGCTGTCGTTCAATATCACCGTCATCCGAGAGGTCTTCAGTAATAATGTGTCCCAAGTATTTTACAATCTTAGATGCGTTTATATTTTCCTCATTAAGTTTTACAGGGAGCATTTTCTCGGGATTTTTTCCATGGTGGAATGCGATTAGTTCCGTCTTCTTGGGGGTGTACATCATGTTGTGGTCATTTGCATATTCTTCACAGATTTTTAATAATGTTCTCAACCCCTTGATCGACGGCGCTAGGAGAATCATGTCGTCCGCATAACTTATGTGATTTAGGCATAAATTATTAATACGACAGCCCGCTCTGGTGTCCAGGCGATTTGATAATTCGTCCATGTATACATTGAACAGGATTGAGGACACACACCCTCCTTGCCTTACTACTGATCGCAAATATATCGGTTGGGAGTACGTACTTGCCCACCGTACAACGTTTTCCTGCTGAGAGTGCCATCGGGATAGTGTGTTGATATACATAGTAGGTATATTTCTAGCTTTCATTTTCTCCCATAAGGTTTTATGACAGACCCTGTCGAACGCTTTGCTCAGATCTAAGAAGCATCCGTATACAGTAGTTTTTCGTTTCTTGTAATATTCTATTATTTGCTTAGAGGAGTATATTGCCATATTAGTGGATAATCTGTACTTAAAGTCCATCTGATTGTGTTTAGAATTGAGTTTACCTTCTATTTCAATCAGAATTACCCTTTCAAATAGTCTTGCAATTATAGTTGCCAGGGATATTGGCCGGTAATTGCTGGAGTTGGTCATATCGGGCTTTCCTGATTTCAGGATCGGGGTTATAATGGTTTTCGTCATTGCACTCGGTAGATGGTTGTGTTTGAGGATTGCATTGACCCTCATCGGGATTCTTTAAGATGAAGCCATAGTAAATAATGCAAAATCATACAAAATCATATGTTTTCGTTTTGAAAATTTGATCGCTTAGAAGTATTATAAATGCTTCAATTAAATACTGCGTGTAGAACATACCTTGGCCCTTAAAAATATCGGTAATTTTTTTTATAAGTCTTTTAATAAGCCTGTAAAAAAATAAAGTATAAGGTCTATAAAAAATACTTTCAAGTTCAAACTCTCTATTTATAAACCCCTTTTCGGTTATGGTTTTATTGTATAATGTGGCAAATTCAGTTTATTTTATAATGATCGCAAAAAAAGTTGATATTTACCCCCAATTTTCCCAAAATAAAATAAAATATGCATTTTCGCGTTGTTATTGTACAATACGGCCGCAGGTCGACGAATTAGGTTTTTCAAAGTGAACCCTATTGCGTCTACCGAAGAACTGCTGACCACGCCACACCTATTTCGTATCAGTCACGCCCCGGCCGGAGCGGGAGATACACGTGTGGCTCCGCGTCGCTTGATTTCGTGAAATACACTGGACGACCTCCGTAGTCCAGTGGGTTGACACTCTTGACTCACAATCCGGAGGTCGCGGGTTCGAACCCGGCATGCGCAAATAAATTTTATTTGATTAATTTGTGTTATTTCACAATTAGTTCATTTAAAATAATATATAGTATATTTGCGGCATGTTCCAGAGTGGAAGATACTATTAGTATCGCCCTGGTGTAAGACCACCATTCAGAATTGAAACGTTGCTTAAACATGGCTTTAGCCGTGTTTGGTGACCAGATCTGAATAGCCAGGTACTTCCCAACCTTAGCCTTCCTTCAGCCTCACAACATACCCCAATTGGGGATGCCATAGTCTCACTGGCTCCAGACGGGATCAGTTGAGATTCTTGTGCGGTATTCACTGTAAAAAAAATAAATAAAAAAAAAAAAAAAAAAAAATATAAAAAAAAAAATAAATAAATAAAAAAAATCACTTTTAAAATTCCGTTTTATTAAAATAAACAATGTGTAAAAAAGGATTTAATTTTTTTTACAGAAAAGCTTTCCAAAAGCTTTTTCTCAAGTATTTTCAAACTCAAAGGGGCGTGACTTCTGATTTCGATTTTTTCCTGGACTATTGTATCGCCTTAATCTTTCTCCTTTGCACATAATTCAGCCAACGAACTAAGAAGTGTCTTAGACCGTGTAATACGACCGATCCATGTGATAATAATATTATCTACATGCTAATACTATCAAATTGAGCCATATTATCAACATGGGACCGAGCCATCTTGATTATATTCCACGTAGCGTTACAAAAAATCATATTAAAAGGAACTTTGTAAATAAATTTCAAATACTTATTTTGAACCGGAGTACTTTTCATTTAAAAAAAACCTTGGGCTGCCTTTACTTAAGACACTCACGTAAGCGACATACTGCCAAATTATCACTGTAAACGACACAAAAAGTCACTTACCGTAATTTATAGCAAGTTACAGAAGTTGTTTTTACGTAAGTTTTTTAATGTAAGTCGCTCACGTAAGCAACTTGTTGCCAAATTACCAATGCAAATGACACCAAAAGTCAATTACCGTAATTTATAGTAAGTTACAGAAGTTGTTTTTATGTAAGTTTTTTTCTTTAAGTCCCTCATTTAAGCAACTTATTGCCAAATTACCAATGTAAACGACACCAAAAGACTCACTGTAATTTATAACAAGTTACAGAAGATGTTTTTACATAAGTTTTTTACTATAAGTCGCTCAAATAAGCAACTAATTGCCAAATTACCAATGCAAACGACACCAAAAGTATCTTACCGTAATTTATAGTAAGTTACAGAAGTTGTTTTTATGTACGTTTTTTCCTGTAAGTCGCTCACATAAATGACTAGTTACCAAATTACTAATGTAAATGACAACAAAAGTCACTTAGCATAATTTATAGCAAGTTACAGAAGTTGTTTTAACGTACGTTTTTTCCTGTAAGTCGCTCACGTAAGCGACTTATTACCAAATTACCAATATAAATGAAAAAAAATGTCACTTACCATAATTTATAACAAGTTACATAAGTTGTTCTTTTGCAAGTTTTTTGACAAGTCTAATTCCGCCCGCGCGAACTATCAGCCTTCTCGTAGCTTATCAAATCAGTTTGATAAGTTGAGATGCTTACGGTAAGAATTAGTAGCAAAATGCGCAATTTATTATTTTAATGAAAATCTGATTAGGTTAAATGCTTAATTATCTTAGGGAACGTACCCATACTACGTGACACGTTTAGGGGGGGGAGGTCTTCAAAATGTCACGCTCCATACAAATGAGCGGCGGGTTGCTTAAGTTTTTGGTCACCGGGGGGGGGGGGGGGGGGGGGGGGATTAAAAATTGCAAACGGTCACGTAGTATGGGTACGTTCCCTTACAAATTGGTCACGTAGTATGGGTACGTTCCCTTACCTTATCTTTCCTCACTATCTTTCGAAAGCAATATGATAATAACATTAGATAAAACTCAAATAAGCGAAAACGTATGTAAACGGAAATAAAGTTTTCTGATTAAAAAAATGATTTAAGAGAATCTCTTAAATCGTTTTTTTAATATCTGTATAATATGTAGGGCCCGGATTAATATGTAAAAACATATTTTTATTTTTCACGATTTTCGATCCCGTATGTGTTCTCTACCTAAATTATCATTTATAGATTGTAAAAAATAATTTTTACTTTCCATATTTTTCCATACTTCATGGTTAAGTCCATATTTTTCAAAAAATATCACAATCATCCATATTTTCGTTTTTTGTATCATAAAACATGAGTTTGTTCACAAAAATTGTTATAATTTTACGTGTTTGCATTCTCGCCACCACACCGGCTGCGCGTGTTTCATTTCTCTCGCGTATTATTCGTCGTAATTTGATTTTTGATTCTCTTCCTCTCCGCGCGGCGGCGATCACCGACGACGAGCGATGTTCCTGCCGTATTGCTTGCGCGTCTTTTCATTTTTAAGTACTCAAGTCACCTACTACTACTGTCTAGGTACCTATCAGTTTAATTTCAAAATGCCCAAGGATAAACAACCTTTGAGTTTCAAATTGGAAAAAATATATCGAAGACTTCCCAAGCCTCTTGACTCACAATCCGGAGGTCGCGGGTTCGAACCCGGCATGCGCAAATAAATTTTATTTGATTAATTTGTGTTATTTCACAATTAATTCATTTAAAATAATATATAGTATATTTGCGGCATGTTCCAGAGTGGAAGATACTATCAGTATCGCCCTGGTGTAAGACCACCATTCAGAATTGAAACGTTGCTTGAAAATGGCTTTAGCCGTGTTTAGTGACCAGATCTGAATAGCCAGGTACTTCCCAACCTTCCTCTTCCCCACCTCCTTCCCCTCCCCACTACCTTCAGCCTCACAACATACCCCAATTGGGGATGCCATAGCCTCACTGGCTCCAGACGGGAGCAGTTGAGATTCTTGTGCGGTATTCACTGTAAAAAAAAAAAAGCCAAAAAAGTATATTTTAGACAAAAATAAAGGATCTGATACCCTAAAAACAATTAATAAAGTTCTGAGCGGAAGCGTTGAGGGTACTGCAGACGTGCCTTACACAATTTCGGAACTAGGCATCTTTAAGTACGCTCCCATTACATCATGTGACGTGGAAAGATCTTTCAGCCAATATAAGGCTATATTTAGACCAAATCGACAAAGTTTTAATTTCGATAATTTAAAAAAGCATGCGATTGTGTACTGCAATCAATTTAATAAGACAGATTTAAAGGAATTTAGATGAATAAAACTTCATTTTTTTATTTGAATTACGTACGTGGACATTTCGCTATCTTTTTATAATTTTTTTAATGTAGGTAACTGTTACTGCATAGTAATTTTTCACAATAAACAATGTTTAATATGAAAGATATTCTTATTTTATACTCCATATTTTACATTTTTTAGTCCATGTTATATGTACATATTTTGAATTTTTTAATACATATTTATCCGAGCCCTAATAATATGTAATATATTTTTGCAATATCTGATATTGATGTGTGTTTTGTGTGGATGTGGATGTTGAAGGACCTTGTATGTGTTTTCAGATGTATGATAGACCATTGCACAAGTAAAAATAATTGCACATCAAGGAATAGGAAGGAAGGGACTTACTGCGGAACCTTGTGGCACTTCTCTTTTCTCATGGCTGGGTTTTGTTCATACACTTGTATAATTATTAATCGCGATATTTACTGTGATATGCGGGATTAAGTTAGATAATGCGGGGAGCGGAAAAATTATATGCTTACACGGCGAGTTTCGATTGACGACACTGATTTGTTATGGTAACGAAATAACAGGTACATAGGGATGGGACAGATGGGTAAAATGATAGGGATGGATAGATAAGGAACGTGTGACAATCAAGCTACAAGCACAGAGTCTATGATATATGTAGATGTATGTAGGTGAGTGTAGCTATGAATTGTGTAAACGCCCAACCAGATATCATTTATTTTTCAGGTGGAAAAAAGCTTTCTGAAAATGAGCATCTATTTAATTATCGGTCCAATACTTTCTAGTCTCAATGATTCTGTTTATACCATTACGTACATATTTAAATTCGAAGTCGGTTGTTGGCAGGTAGCTGTCATCCGGATAAAATTAAAGAACTCCATTAATTTTCGCCTTTAACGGCACAAAAGCGCGTGGAGAATTGTTTATTTCAAGCCAAATTCTATTTCACCACTTTATTTTACATCTTTATTGACAAAATTGCGTAAATTTGACAGCAGCAGATCGTTGTTGTCGATCTTATTGCAAATAAATGTACAGATGTAAACGGTCGCTATCATCGCTTTGAGCACTTACACAAGTTAAACTTTCAAACAATTTCCGTGAGCATTAATTACCATAAGTGAGAAGCAATTTATTTCTTTGAATATGGCATTGCAACGCATGCTGGGAACCAGCTAGTTGAATATATAAAGCCGGGTACAGATTGCTGTAACGTAACATGCAATGAAACATGAAAGGAACATTTCATAAGTGTGGACGCAGCGCGCGCACGAACCGAGCAAGTACCTACTCGCATCTGCTTCCGGCATGCGCGCGGTGAACATAGCTCAGTCTGCCGAGAACAAGTCCTCCATTGTTCGCGCGCATTCTGCAGTATAGACACGAACAAGCCGTCCACACTTACGCTCCGTGCACGGCGAAAAAACCGACACTTTGTGGATTGCGGCGCGCACAAGTTGAAATGCTCTGTTCGTGCGCGTAGTGTGCACGGTTTGTGCGCGCAAGGCGTCCACACTATGGGAATTCTGTTACATTGCATGATACATTGCGACAATGTGGACGGCAAATTCTTTCATTGCGTGTTACATTGCATGTTACGTTACAGCAATCTGTACCTGGCTTAAAAGAAAAACATTAAAAAAATATTATTTCACACTATTTGCATACTCTCTTTCCAACACAATGACCTTAGAATTCCGATAAAAATAAATTACCTAGCTTGAAGAGTTTCCCGTCCTGTGACCTGGTGGCCAGACCTTGGCTCTGGAGCCAGTCCAGTGTCAGGTGCAGCATATCTCCGGATTCACTCCATGAGGAGCAGCTTCCCGCGGCAGCCTTCAACTCTTCCGCACTTCCAATCCTCGCCTCGTCAGGGATGGAAGCCAGGAAGGCCAGCGCTTGCGTCTGAAAATTATTTTATATATAAAGGGTGTTTTTTTAGAGGTTTGGTTTTTAAACTGGCAACATTACATAAATATTATGGTTACATTAATTAGTGAATTTTTCGACCACCATGCTAGGCTGATGCCCGTGTTATGGTGGTCGATTTTACATAATATAGTGCAATAACAATCACACGTTCGTGCAATATTTTTAAAGAAAAACACTGTAAAACAAATTCAAACAAAAATGCTTGCCTTATCTTCAACATAAATATGATAACATTCTATCTGATATAGATATTTTCAATTGTGACAAAAATAAATTAAAAAAACTCTGTCAAGAGTGCATTAAAATGTATTAAATGAGTACAAAACTGCAAAAATGTAATGATATATTATGTAATTATATTATACATATTATAAATTAAAGTCCCCCGCGTCGTCTGTCTGTCTGTTCGCGATAAACTCGAAAACTACTGAACGGATTTTCATGGGGTTTTCACCAATAGATAGAGTGTTTCGTGAGGAAGGTTTAAGTATGTAAGACGGTGGTTATAAAGGTTGGATAACCATCCAGTAGATGACGTAGTGTTTTATTAGCCACAGCAACGCGTGGCCGGGTCAGCTAGTGACATATATTTTGCACTATTTACCTCCTAATAATGTGATATATTTTAGTTGCAAGATTACTGTTTAATTTCTAGACACTATATAATAGTATGATGAGAAAATCTGTAATTGGTTTCTCAGTTAGGTAAATTATACATGTATAAATCAATCCAATTGTAAACTGTTTATTTCTCTTAAATAAATAATAACTAAAAAGAGATTTAATTTTTAGTAATTTTTGTACAAATAGATTCATGTTGAACCTATTAATACTGCGGTGAATTCTTATTGTAACAATTTTTGTGTCAGCAGAATACAAGTAAAGGGAAAAACGATTCGATTCATACGAGCTGGACGCTAATAAGTCACTTTTGAATTCCCAAACAATGACGTCATGGCGACATTACCAGATAGACAGGATAATAAATGCATGCTTAATTGGGGTGACAAGGGGTCTCTGGTTGTGCACAGGCGCGTTTACTGCTAGGCACCCTGGAGCAATTAAAGGAGGCCATCAAAGAAAAAAGAAGGAAAAAATTGACCAAAGATGTCCTCCTTCTGCACGACAATGCGCCTGTTCACAAGAGCCATGTTGCGATGGCTGCCATGCAGAAGATGGGATTCGAAATTTTGCCACACCCACTTTACCAGTCCTGACCTGGCTCCCAGTGAGTATTACCCATTTTCAAACTTGAAAAAAGAACTTTGTGGGAAAAAGTTTTCAAGTGATGACGAAGTGAAGGATGCAATTTCGGCGTATTTTTTAGACAAAGACAAATAATTTTTTTTTGAGGGTATACATAAGTTGATTGAAAGATTCGAAAAATGTATGAAACGTATCATGTTCGTATAAAATGTAACCTTGCGGCAGAGCAGAGACCAGGGCTCAAGATAGTGGGCCAAGTAGTTATCTGTCATGTAGGTAGGGTTTTCAGTCAAATAAAAGAAGAGGAACTTTATAAAAATGTATTGAATCCAAACCAAAAAGCAACAAGGAAGTGTACAAACTTCATACCAAGGTAACAAAAGGAAATATAAAAAATACACATACCAGATGGACTCCTAATGGACACGCTAAACTAACTATACGGAAATAACCCCGGTAGACGAACGCGATCTTGCTTCGCAGTGAGAGAGCACGAGACGGGACGGGAACTCCAGTCTTCCCATATGGGAACGGCGCGGAATCCAGAGCACCAAGGTCGTCCTTCTAATTGGGCAGGAGGCCGCTATACCTCCAAGGAGCGCATTCAGCCACGGGCCATCTCGACGAACTCCAATCAAAAGGCACGTGGCCCCCAACAGTATCCAAGTCTGGCGTATTACGGTTAGCAGACCGTGACTTTGCGACGCGGGGTCGTGAAGGCATATTATAGTAGCCAACACCAGGACCAATTCACTTCACGATTCCTTTTCCAGAAATAATTCCACAAAACGGCCAACCAGCCACATCGGAAAAAAGTGGGACTTTCACGTCATCCACTATAAATAACTCGTACACGAACCTCGCGTGTTACGTAAAAACACCCCGCGTTCTTTTAGGTTTAAAATCGACTTAGATTCTCATGATAAAATCCAATAAAACACTTTTCCAGTGAGTGACCAATTTCCGACCCAACTGCTAAAGTTGATCGGAAGGAAGTGACCATAAACAAAAAGGAAACTCTCTCTTTTCCAAAAATTACCAGTGTCCAAAAAAAACACCATAGACAAAATAACCACCTAAGCAAGAACTGCATTAGTCACATAATTATTTATGTGACATGTATTAGGGTAGCAGGTGAATATATTAAAAAGGAAAAATAATTTTGGATTTTTATTTCCACTCCTTACCCCCCATTCCGCGAACTTAAAAACCCACCCTCGTACCAAAGTGTAACTCTTCATTTGGACAAAGAAGTTCTGAATTTTTAGCAGTAAAGTTATATAACAAACTACCACTTAGTATCAAACAAATTAAAACAAAAAATAGATACATTAACCCCTCCGAATTTTCGAGAATATTAGCTTTTGGTGTCTTAAACGAAATGACATTTTACGAAAACTTTTAGTTATAACCGCTTCACAATTAAAGCTCTATAAATGAAACATTTCTGAACGTAGCCGAATAGTAAAAATTGTTTTAGACAGGTTACAAAATAAGCTTTCGAATTATTATATTACAAATAAATATTAATATTTGTAAATATTAAAATTTAGAATGCAAACATTAAAAAAATGTGAAAATGACTCACGTGATGTTTTTATGTGAAAACGGTACTAAAATCACAGATTATGTAAACAACAATACTTATTCTATTGTATAAATGTGTAATAAACACTTTTGTCACCTCACTTTTTTATCATTTCATATAAAAATATTTAATAGAAATTAACAATGTCGGGCGCCCGTAGGAAATTTGGCGGGATAAATTATGTGTCAGACTGCGCATCTGACAAAATGTTCTTTTTACGTATTTCTATGGACAACTTGAATAGAGATGTGCAGCATGATTCACTATCGACACTTCACTTTTTATTTTACGGATGTAACTAAAACAATAACGGAATTATAACGGTTTCTATGGAGACACACGCGCTGACGTGTAAACACGCTTATTGTACTTGACTGCTGTCGTATTTTTAACGCATATATCTGCTTACGTTGCGGAGGGGTTAAGGACATTAAATGTTGGCTCAAGGAACTATCGGAAAATGAACTTACTAGTATACTTAAAACATCGTCATAGAAGTTTCTGGAAAACCTTATTCAAACAATGAAGTTAACGTTGGTGTAACTCTAAGTGACCAGCTCAGGTACGGGGGCTCCATCGAAACCAGAGTTAGCCTCTCAGAAACTGGGCGTACTGTAGAGGGCCCGCAGATACTTTAATAGTACACAACTGCTAACCCTGTACAAATCACAAGTGCGCCCACGGTTGAATTTGGCAGCCACCTCTGGTCTGGAGCTCCAAAATACCTAAAAAAAACCCTTGAATCTGTGCAGAAACAGGCGATCCGTTTGATAGATTCTCCCATCTTAACAGACTTATTGCAATCTTTAGAGTACAGGCGTCGGGTGGGAATGCTGTTCTTGTTCTACCGGTATTACAATGGAAGATGCTCCGAGGAACTAGCGTCTTTGATCCCCTGGCACCGGTGCATAGTCGGGAAACACGTCAAACGCGTGACCAACATTTGTACATTTCTATGACTCGTTCTTGAGTTCAACGGCTCGGCTGTGGAACGATTTGCCGGCCTCTGTGTTTCCTCCCTCCTACAACATGTTCACTCCTTCCTTTCCTCAAAAAGACCCTCCACACAGCATCTTCAAAGATGACATAGGCCCTGAGGGAAATTATTTTCCTCAGGGCATCCTGTGTGGAGTTAATGTAAAAAAAAAAACCATAGAAGTCACTGAAAACTTATTCAAAGCCTAGTCCCCCTCAGCACAGGATCTCCTAGTGAGGAGGACTACGAATATATTTTCTATTTTATATATATACCTAACATGTTTCATTTAAAAATGTAAAAAATAATAAATATATAGTTACTAAATAAAATTCCTATTTTTGATGTCTATATCAACTGGATGAAAGTCTATCAATGCAAGTAATAAGGAACTCCAGTGAAAAATATTATGGTATTAAAAAAATATGTTCATATAGACCAATAAATGCTGATTCTGAATACATAAATTTTATTTAATAATATTAAACGCAGAGTTTTGAAAAAATTATTAAAAAGTCCATTGTTAAACATCTCTTCAAAACACAGCGTCAAGTTGGCATTATTGAAATATTTAGTGGTGACGTCACTGTTCCTCGTGTCGTGACGTCACCGTAAAGTCATTGTATGGGAATGTATGATATGACATATTAATTTATTCATTTATTTACATACTGTTTATAGAGATTTAGTTGTTGTTTATTGAAACATTATTTAGGCCTAAATAATTCAGTATCAAAAATAGAGGTATCTCTGTTAGTTTATCTCTATTATTAAAATATTGAAAGACTTTAAACTGTACGAAAAAATCGTATAAATATGTAGCGGTCACTTAACCCGCTCTCGTAAAATTTAACGCCGCGCCACTGGACTCCACCGAACATTCAGGATTGACATACCTACAGCGTAAGGCACCGCGCTAGTACGTAGCTACCTACCTCGCCGTAAATGACTGGCCGGCTACTAAATAATAATATCGCCACCGCCTAGAAAGGTCTAGAGTTTATAAGCCGCCTGAATATTCAGCACCGGGTATGTTCGAGTACCTTCTAGTGTACACATTGCCGGCGAATGGAAAATTACTCCACCGGTCGCGCTGGTATATAAAGCGACTCAACTCGGCGCTCGCTCAGTCAGTATCAGTTCAACAGTCGGTCAACATCTCAACATGTAACAGATCGCACAAGTGCTCCTGTATGGCATCTCCACACATCCAGTGCAACTTCCTCGAGGATTTCATCACGTCTCAGCTATAAGGCCCATCGTGTCTTCAGCTCCTGAGATCAGCTACATCCCGCGACTTACAAGGCTTGCATCACCTTCAGTCCAGGGATCAGCTCACCATTTCATGGCACCCCGAAGCCCACCATGCTTCACTGCCATGGAAACACGCTCCGCCTCGCCAGGACTACCTGCTGGTGGCTCAGCTCACCAAGCCACACACCGTTCATCTCCGCGACTCAAAGTGTCGAGCAACGGCCTGGAAGATCGGTCAACTCCACCGCCATGGTGTCGAGCAACGCGCCGGTGACCTGCAGACTCGAACTCTGCTCCGCCGCATCGCAACGACCTTCACCACACCATCACCTCCGTGCGCCTGCAGCATCTCATTCACGGCACTCCGCATACATCTTGTTACCACTTCACCGACCCTCGCTACGTAGCCCAATAAACGACTGACTCACTACATCGACCGATCGCCTTTTATTTCACGACCCGTCTCTGCCGATCCGGCCCGCTCCCTCAAATATACTATATCATAATGCTACCTACTACTGCACGGCCAAATCAAAATGGCCACAATCGAACAGCTGATATTGTTTGCCTACACTTTTGTGGGTGATGTTTCTTTTTGATAATATTTATTTTAAAAGCTAAAAAAATTATAATTTCAAACAATTTTTATACCACTCTCCCGTAATAATATTCAAAAATATAATAAATATAACATAATGAATAAATAGTTCCACCTAAATAATGTTTTAACCTATCGAATAGTATCATCTTTCTTCCGTTTAATTATCATACAAAATGACAACATCTGTTGAAAATAAAAATAACATTTCAGGAGTGATGACGTCACACGATTCACAACACAATATGCGGTGGTTTTCGGGGGATCTTGCAAAATTAAAACTTTGGCAATTATTTTAACTATTAAAACTAACTCTAAAAGAAAAAAAATATGCAGTTCTTTAACCCCTCCGAATTTTCGAGAATATTAGCTTTTGGTGTCTTAAACGAAATGACATTTTACGAAAACTTTTAGTTATAACTGCTTCACAATTAAAGCTCTATAAATGAAACATTTCTGAACGTAGCCGAATAGTAAAAACTGTTTTAGACAGGTTACAAAATAAGCTTTCGAATTATTATATTACAAATAAATATTAACATTTGTAAATATTAAAATTTAGAATGCAAACATTAAAAAAATGTGAAAATGACTCACGTGATGTTTTTATGTGAAAACGGTACTAAAATCACAGATTATGTAAACAACAATACTTATTCTATTGTATAAATGTGTAATAAACACTTTTGTCACCTCACTTTTTTATCATTTCATATAAAAATATTTAATAGAAATTAACAATGTCGGGCGCCCGAAGGAAATTTAGCGGGATAAATTATGTGTCAGACTGCGCGTCTGACAGAATGTTCTTTTTATGTATTTCTATGGACAACTTGAATAGAGATGTGCAGCATGATTCACTATCAACCTTTCACTGTTTATTTTACGGATGTAACTAAAACAATAACGGAGTTATAACGGTTTCTATGGAGATACACGCGCTGACGTGTAAACACGCTTATTGTACTTGACTACTGTCGTATTTTTAACGCATATATCTGCTTACGTTGCAGAGGGGTTAAGTTAGAAGGTCATTATTCAATAAAAAAAAAATATATTATTCTGAAGTAAAAGCAATATTTACTTAGTTTTGCATATGTAGCCTTGGTAGAAGTAATCACATTTATACCTTAACAGCTTCCAGGTGTATGAACTTCTCTTGCGTGTTGAGTTTGGCGGGGCCCAGAAGTGCCCCCGTGGCCCAGGAGGCGGGGCGCAGTGCTAGACGCAGACCCCAGCCCAGCCAGCCAGGGGCCCCCGGGCCTAGGGAGCTCCTGGGGGCTACCAGGCCACTCCTGCAATCAACGGGAAAACAAATTATATAATGATACAAAACATAAGGAGATCTTAACCAAACCAGACAATTCAACTCAACATTATTAAAAATCATTACATTCTTCAATTTGAGAGGCGGGTATGGGTACCACCATCCCAGGTACCATTAGTTGGATAACCAACACCAATGTCATAGGTTACATAAAGTGGTTCGCTACGTTCGGTGACTTAGCAAGAGTGCCCGATTGAAGGGGCGAGGTTTGTCTAAAAATTTTTTTTTTTTTCATTAACTTCACACAGGAGGCTCTGAGGAAAATAATTTCCCTCAGGGCCTATGTCATCTGGGACGCTGTGTGGATGGCCTTTTTGAGGAGAGGAAGGAATGAACATTGGTCTTGAAGAGACCCATGTTGTAGAAAGGAGGAAACACAGAGGCCGGAAAATCATTCCACAGCCGAGCTGTTGAACACAAGAACGAGTCGAAGAAACGACCCGTTCTAATGTGACAAATGTCAACCGTATACAAATGTTGGGCAGGCGTTTGGCGTGTTTACCGACTATGCACCGGTGCCGAAGGGATCAATGACGCTAGTTCCTCGGAGCATCTTCCATTATAAGATGCTCCGAGGAACTAGCGTCATTGATCCCTTGATTGATTGCTTCCTTCGTCAGTGTATGTAATTACGACTTTATATTTTTAACCGAAACATGGCTATCTGAAAATATCTCATCTGCTGAACTTGGATTTTTTGACTACAACGTTTTCCGCAGTGACCGTTCTACTTCTTCTGTTAAGTGTAAAGGTGGTGGAGTGATGATATGCGTAAACAAAAAATACCCCTGCCATATTATAGAAACATTTACCAATGTTTCTGATCAATTGTTCCTGTGTGTTCTACTTGGTACCAAAAAGCTTGTACTTGGTTGTGTTTACATTCCTCCCTCCTCTTCGGTAGAAGTCTATAAGTCGCATACTGCTTCAATTGAACATGTGTCTAGAAACGCTGATTCCCTATTTATTTGTGGCGATTATAATTTACCTAAAATATTGTGGCTGAATGACGATCAAGGTGTCAAAACTCCTTCTAGTAATCTTTCTCCACAAGCTGTTGAAATTGTAAATTTTTTTGCCTATTTGAATATGTTTCAAGTAAATCCAGTCACTAACTATCTAGGCTCTTGCCTGGATTTGATTTTCACTAGCATACCAAATGTCATAGTAAGTGAAGCTGATGTCTCTTTGTTACCTTTGGATAAATATCATCC
The DNA here is from genome assembly GCA_929108145.2 of Limnephilus rhombicus. Taxonomy (NCBI): domain Eukaryota; kingdom Metazoa; phylum Arthropoda; class Insecta; order Trichoptera; family Limnephilidae; genus Limnephilus; species Limnephilus rhombicus. The sequence continues at coordinate 12,356,283 of OV815290.1, read as the reverse complement.
ACCTCTCTCTATTAAAATTACACATTTTTTCAAATTTGATTCCTTGAAACCAAATGTCTCTTATCACTACAAATATCTTAACGGTGACTATTTTAATATGAACAAATATCTATCACAGATTGATTGGTCGACACTATTTTTAAATTCTGATATTAATGACGCTGTACTTAAATTTAATGAATGTGTATCACATGCTGTAGAATTGTTTGTTTCTAAGGGGTGTTACTCTCAACCTAAGTTTCCAAATTGGTTTAGCACGAAACTTAAACAGTTAATAATTGAAAAAAAGAAGACTCATAAATTATTTAAAGACACTGGGAACTTAAGCTTTTATCATAAATTTTCTCAATTAAGGGAACTGTCCAAAATCGAATCAGCCAAATGTTATAAATATTTTGTAGAAGTTACAGAGACAAAGTTACTGCAAAATCCTAAACAATTTTGGCAATTTGTTGCGCAAAAGCGTACTGATAATGATCTTCCTTCAAGTATGTATTATAATGAAACTCATGCTACTAAAGGCCATGATATCGCCAACCTTTTTGCCAAACACTTCTCCTCTGTATATTCTGATGCATCATGCAACATCCCTCCACTTAACTATGACCATAATATTGACTTAAATGATTGCCAAATTACACTTAAGGAGGTTTACCAATCCTTAAATAATCTCTCTAACAAAAAAAGTACCGGACCTGATGGCATTCCAGAAATCTTGCTAAAAGAATGTAAATATACACTATCTAACCCAATTTGTATGTTGTACAACTTGTCACTTTCATCTGGAACATTTGCTGACTCATGGAAAATTTCATATATTCGACCCATTTTTAAGTCCGGAAACAAGTCGAATATTGGAAATTACAGACCGATATCAATTATATCTAATATTCCAAAAATATTTGAGTCGATAATTACAAAGAAAATTACTCCTGTTTTCAAAAGTGTTCTAATTGAGGAACAGCATGGATTTAGATCGGCGAAATCTACAACAACAAATTTACTTTCCTTTACAAGTACCATTGTGAAAGCCTTAGAAGATAACACTCAGGTTGATGTTCTATACACTGACTTCTCCAAAGCCTTCGACAAAGTTAATCACCGTATTCTCATGGCCAAACTTTATGCTATAGGCATTAGAAACCCTTTGTTATCATTCTTTCACTCTTACTTGACAGATAGAAAACAAAGGGTTAAAATAAATAACTTTGAATCCTTTAACATTGATGTAACTTCCGGCGTTCCCCAAGGAGCCCATTTGGCCCCGCTTCTTTTTAACCTTTTTATTAATGATATCACAAAAGTTTTTTCTCACACACGTTTCTGGCTATTTGCTGATGATAATAAGATTCTTAAGATTATTAAATCCCACCTTGACTGTTTACTATTTCAACTTGATATTGATTCATTTAACGATTGGTGCAAAATTAACTGCATGGAACTTAATGTTGATAAATGCAAAATTTTGTCGTTTTATAGAACCAAAAAACCTATTCAGTTTGATTATAAACTAAATAGTGTTTGTCTATCTACTGTCACATCTATCAAGGACCTTGGGGTCACTCTAGACTGCAAACTTTCTTTCCGTGATCACATAAATAATATCGTAAATAAATCACTTAAACTACTCGGCTTCATTCATAGAATTACCTCTGACTTCAAACATATAAGTACACTTAAAACTCTTTACTGTTCGCTGGTTCGCCCTCACCTTGAATATGCTAGTGTCATTTGGTCTCCTTTCTACGCTGTCCACATTTGTCACATCGAATCCGTACAACATCGTTTCCTAAGAGGAATTGCTTGGAGGTTGGGTCTTGAAAGAGGCAAGTACTCATATGATGAAATTGAACACATTTTAAACATGCCTTCTTTAGAAAAACGTAGAAAGGACTCTGATCTAATTTGCATATTTAAAATTATCAACAGTATTACAGATACACCTGCATTGTTACAACTCATCCAGTTTAACATCCCTTCCCGTAGGCTTCGAAATAATGAATTGCTGTTCCTCAATCAACATTCTACTAATTACGGATACCATTCTCCCTTATCCAGAATGTCGAGACTTGTCAACGCAAGTCAAAGCATTGATTTTTTTGGTGTAAAACTAAATGACTTTCGGCAGTCGTTACGCAATATTTAAATGCTTCTTCATGCTTTGACTTGTAGTGTCTCTATATGTACTTTTTATATTTTATATTGTCATTGCTATTAATTTTTATGTGCTCTCCCTTCACTGTCATCTCTGTTTTTTTTATTTTTATTCGTGTTATTATTATGTTTTTAATGGACTGTTGTCCGTAAATTAATAAATAAATAAATAAATAAATAAATAAATAAATAAATAAATAAATTATAATACCGGTAGAACAAGGGTAGCATTCCCACCCGACGCCTGTGCTCTAAAGATTGCAATCCGTCTGTTAAGATGGGAGAATCTATCAAACGGACCGCCCGTTTCTGCACAGAGTCGAGGGTATTTTTCAGGTATTTTGGAGCACCAGACCAGAGGTAGCTGCCAAATTCAACCGTGGGGCGCACTTGTGATTTGTACAGGGTTAGCAGTTGTGTACTATTAAAGTATCTGCGGGCCCTGTACAGTACGCCCAGTTTTTGGGAGGCTAACTTTACTCTGGCTTCGATGGAGCCCCCGTACCTGAGCTGGTCACTTAGAGTTACACCAAGCATATCAATGGAGGGCCTGTTCGGAAGATTGCTTCCGTTGAAAGAGACTAGATTTAGTATATAAAGTGGTATGCTACGTTCGGTGACTTAGCAAGAGTGCCCGATTGAAGGGGTGAGGTTTGTGTAAATCTTGGCGGGGTATGCATTTGCCCACCTTTTGAACTTTTGACCTCTCTCGGCCCATCACCTCGCACCGCAGTGGGAGGAATGGATTCATATGACCAATATTCCTAGACACACTGACCCAAATTCCCATCCACCCCTCATATCATTTCCTTCCCAGAACCTCCTCTCCTTCCTTTCCTTAAAAAGACCCTCCACAAAGCATCACACTCTGTGTGGAGCTAATGCAAAAATGATTGTAAATGGCCGCCATCACACATGACAAATGCAAATTTTCATTTTACGTATGTATTTACATTTTCCACCGCCCCAAATGAAAATACAGTCTGTCAAATAAGAGTAGAAAACATAGGAGGGCGCCACTGTAATTCAAATGGCAACACTAAAAATATAACACATGGTGGCAATGTAAAGCTGGGTAACCTTTTTTTTTTTACAGTGAATACCGCACAAGAATCTCAACTGCTCCCGTCTGGAGCCAGTGAAACTATGGCATCCCCAATTGGGGTATGTTGTGAGGCTGAAGGTAGTGGGGAGGGGAAGGAGGTGGGGAGGAGGAAGGTCGGGAAGTACCTGGCTATTCAGATCTGGTCACCAAACACGGCTAAAGACATTTTCAAGCAACGTTTCAATTCTGAATGGTGGTCTTACACCAGGGCGATACTGATAGTATCTTCCACTCTGGAATATGCCTCAAATATACTATATATTATTTTTAAATGAATTAATTGTGATATAACACAAATTAATCAAATAAAATTTATTTGCGCATGCCGGGTTCGAACCCGCGACCTCCGGATTGTGAGTCAAGAGTCTTACTCACTGGACTACGGAGGTCGTCAAAAACCTACATTTTTTGTAAAAATTCAAAAACACATAAAATTAGGAAAAATATTTTTTTATTGCAATTTCGAAAACCACTGATCTCAAAATTAGAATTGCATATACTTAGATACATTGTTCCTTTGCAATTTTGTGATAATACAATGAAGAATGTTTAATGTTCCCTTACTTTTTAATTACAATTTTAATTATGTGAAAATCTGTCATTGGATATTATGTAAACTTACGCACCAGATTTAAATGTCCGGGTTTAATTTTCCCCACAGGAAAACCTAAACCCTTTCACACACTTCCCAAATGATCATATTATGGTCAATCCACGTTATGCAATTGCACTATATAAGTATTATAATTACAAAACAATACAAGAACAACATGTCAACCTACCAGAGACCAGATGGGAAAATAATTCACCGACTCCAGATATTTTCATATCAGAGGGTTCGGCTCTGTGGAATTCCTAATTGAACCTATAAATTTATGATGTTATTATTATAAGTGTAAAATATCTGTTGATTTTCCATAGTAAATAAAATAAGAATAACAATATTATAGTAAAATAAAAAGCACGGATAGAAATTGCTCACATTTATTTAATACTAGCTTAAGTACCCAGCATTGCCCGGACTTTCAAATCATGTCTCTAATTTTAGATCTAAATCAGATCATTCAGATCTAAAAGTAGTGTAACTGAACTCACCATTAAGGAGTCTGCCCACTACACCGTTCCATACCATGACCGTACTATGAATGTATCAGCCACGCACTACTATGCCCACTAGAACTTGCTAACACCGTATGATATCCGAACGTAACGGGTTTAGTGACCGTATGATACCCGTATACACCGGGGTTAGTGTCCGTACCATCCCCGTTCAATAGGCGTACGGTGCCCGTTCTATCGTTTGTAGTCATTGATGTTGATGTTTTAAATTGTATATCAATTCGTATTTACGAACACACTCGATAAGTTTTTCGTCCACCATTTTTTCAAAAGTCTTCTTGACGCACGTCTCATAGAACTGAACACAAATCACGAACTGACGGAGAACGGGGATCATACGCGTATGATCCCCGTTCTAACACCGTCGCATGCCATGCATAGAGCGGATCGGCACCTGCAAAATATTGTCATCGAGAATTCGCCGTCAGTCCGGTCATGGTATGCGACGGTGTTGGTCGGTGACGGGACGGGCTAATGGGCAGCGTTTCATACTGATCGATACAAAGAATATTTTTTTGCATGTGCTGCTACGGTTACGGTCATGGTATGGAACGGTGTAGTGTGCAGAGACCTTTACTGTTTTTTTGGTTCTATTTACTGTTAAATTAAAATTTATGTTACATGAGGCGATTTTTCGCAAAAACAGCGCTATATAAGTTGTCCAATTTTATTATTATTATTATTATAAAATTAAAACAAATCACTTTGTAAAAAACTATTTAATCAAATTTATGTCATGAGTATTGATAACAACAGTGCTTCTTTGATTTTATTTTTTTTCCTTAAGAACAAAAAAATATTTTAAAAATGTCATTTACACTGATCTGTATTTTCAGTGTCATTGCTCTTTAAAGGAATATTTGACAATTAAATTGGTGTTACCAGCCTAAAAAATTCGTAGTTCCATTTTTATATTTTCTACTCTTAATTGACAGACTCTAGTTGTCAACTATAGTACTTAATTAGGTAATTTTTCGGGATTAGTGTCCATGGTTATTACGAATAATTTTTAGAAAAAATTTTAGATTCGCCTTAATCACTATAAAAGGAAAATATTTGCATCACGGCCGGCGGAAAATGATGTATTTTAATTTTCAATTGCGTAAAATTAAATTTCACTTTGCGAACCAATACAGCGATAATCCGGCGACCATCCCGTCACTGTTTGTTATGTTGGTATCCCTGATACAAACGAGAGCTAGATACGACTGTAGCCGACTTCGTGGGATACATAATAAGGCGCGTAATTATGAAAAACAGAATTGATAATATAATGTAAACGAACCTCTAATCAGGCACTGGAATGGAGACAAACCATTCAAATAACAGTGACGGAATGGCCGCCGGATTGTCTCCGCATCGGTTCGCGAAGTGAAATTTAATTTTACGCAATTGAAAATAAAAATGCATAATTTTTCGCCACCCGTGATGCAAAAAGTTTCCTTTTATAGTGATTAAGGCGAATCTAAAGTTTTTTTCTAAAAATTATTCGTAATAACCATGGACACTGATCCCGAAAATTTACCCTTCGTAATTAAAAATAGGGTTTTTCTAAAAAAATATTTGGATAAGTTTCATCCAGTAACGTTACATTGTAGTGTAAACAATTTTTTTGTCAGAGTGGTTAAATAATTTTGTTTGTACTGAATTAATTAATTAATTGAATGTACAAGAATTTATTTTATAAGGTTTGGTACTTCTTACAAATGTTATATTTGATTGTCTATTCATTAAAAAAGGAATATTCCGTATTATCCGTGTATCGAACTTTGACAAGGAACATTCCATATTATCCGTATATTCAACTTCTACAAGAAACTTTCCGTATTATCCGTGTATCGAACTTCTACAAGGAACATTCCGTATTATCCGTGTATCGAACTTCTACAAGGAACATTCCGTATTATCCGTGTATCAAACTTCTACAAGGAACATTCCGCATTATCCGTGTATCAAACTTCTACAAGGAACATTCCATATTATCCGTATATCGAACTTCTACAAGAAACTTTCCGTATTATCCGTGTATCGAACTTCTACAAGGAACATTCCGTATTATCCGTGTATCAAACTTCTACAAGGAACATTCCGTATTATCCGTGTATCAAACTTCTACAAGGAACATTCCGTATTATCCGTGTATCGAACTTCTACAAGGAACATTCCGTATTATCCGTGTATCGAACTTCTACAAGGAACATTCCGTATTATCCGTGTATCAAACTTCTACAAGGAACATTCCGTATTATCCGTGTATCAAACTTCTACAAGGAACATTCCGTATTATCCGTGTATCAAACTTCTACAAGGAACATTCCGTATTATCCGTGTATCGAACTTCGACAAGGAACATTCCATATTATCCGTGTATCGAACTTCGACAAGGAATATTCCATATTATCTGTGTATCGAACTTCAACAACGAACATTCCATATTATCCGTGTATCGAACTTCTACAAGAATCATTCCGTATTAACCGCGTCTCAAACTTCTACAAGGAACATTCCTTATTAACCGCGTATAAACCTTCTACAAGGAACATTCCGTATTAACCACGTATAAAACTTCTACAAGGAATACATATTCCGTATTATCCGTGTATCGAACTTCTAGAAGGAACATTCCTTATTAACTCCGTATCAAACTTTTACAAGGAACATTCCGTATTATCCGTGAATCGAACTTCTACAAGGAACATTCCTTATTAACTCCGTATCAAACTTTTACAAGGAACATTCCGTTTTATCCGTGAATCGAAATTCTACAAGGAACATCCCGCATTAACCGCGTATCAAACTTCTACAAGGAACATTCCGTATTATCTGTGTATTGAACTTCTACAAGGAACATTCCGTATTATCTGTGTATTGAACTTCTACAAGGAACATTCCATATTAACCGTGTATCAAACTTCTACAAGGATCTTTCCGTATTATCCGTGCATTGAACTTTGACAAGGAACATTCCGTATTATCCGTGCATTGAACTTTGACAAGGAACATTCCGTATTATCCGTGCATTGAACATCGACAAGGAACATTCCGTATTATCCGTGTGTCGAACTTCGACAAGGAACATTCGTCATTATTATCATATCACAAGATTTAAAATGGGAACCGCACATCGCTGGGATTGTGAAAAGAGCAAACTCACTAACATATTTAATCAGGAAAACATTCCTTGACCTAACACCGGACATGATGTTAAAAATATACAAAACATATGTGCAACCTCTCCTGGAATATGCTTTCCAAATACACATGGAGTCCTTACTTGGCAAAGGATATAAATCTGATGTCGGGAGTACAGAGACGTTTTACTAAAATACCAAGAGCTTTGAAAGATCGGCGATATGAAGATAGACTCAAGGAACTAAGATTACCAACCTTAAAATAAAGAAGAGAAAGGGGTGACTTGATTGAGACTTTCAAAATTTTATCTGGACACTACAGCTGCCCCCTGCCCCTGTCTGGCATACAAGGAATCTTCACTACTAATAAAAATATAATTCTCCGTGGACACTAATCCCAGAAAACACTTCCTTGCAAATAGAGTGGTGGATGCTTGGAACAAACTCCCACAACATGTCATCGATGCAACTAATATAAACCAATTCAAAGCTCTATCGGATTCATATTTGGAGAGAAGAAAGGACTAAATTAGTTCGAAATTAAGTTTTCTCTAAAGTATGTTTGTGCGGCGAACCACCATTAAAAAGACGAGAAAATAAAACAAACTCGTTTTATAATAATATTATAAACATATAAAATATGTAACGTAAAAATAAATATATAAAATATAATATAATAACTATATGTATATAATATACGATTGACTGCCGTAATATAGTACCATATTAATATGAATATGAGCCAAATTCATTTTTAGAAAATGAATTTTACAAAATATATTATGATAAAACTATACTAACAGACAGAACAATTAGTCATAATAGACCTGATATAGTTTTACATGACAAAATTTAAAAAAATAACTTATATCATTGATATAGCTATTCCAAATTTCTGTAATATTCAAAAAACTGTTTCTGAAAAAATTTGAAAATACACAGATTTAGGAAATGAGATTAAAAAAAATTTAGCACTCTCAGACTATAAAAATATTACCATTTGTTATTTCGGCTACTGGCATTGTACCTAGGTCTATGATTCAAAATTTAGGCGTATTAGATTTGTCAAAGAATTTATATATAAAAATGCAAAAATCGGTCATTTTAAATACATGTAGGATTACAAAAGATTTTTAAAATATTTATATTAAGGGATCAGTAGGATTTATAGGTTCAATTAGGAATTCCACAGAGCCGAACCCTCTGATATGAAAATATCTGGAGTCAGTGAATTATTTTCCCATTTGGTCTCTGGTAGGTTGACATGTTGTTCTTATATTGTTTTGTATTTATAATACTTATATAGTGCATTTGCATAGCGTGGATTCACTAGATGATCATTTGGGGAAGTGTGTGAAAGGGTTTAGTTTTTCCTTTGGGGAAAATTTAACCCAGACATTTAAATCTGGTGCGTAAAACACTACTATAGGTAGCGCACCATCAAATACGTTATTCCTGTTATTTTGTACGGAGCATTTGATGCGCGTGTTGAAACTAGGGAATGCAATCTAGTTCTCGTGAGATCTCGGCCTTTTTTAGCGAGATTGATCTCGGACTAAAAAAGGGCGAGATCTCGCGAGTTTAATGAGATTGCACTCGAGCATAAAAACGTTTTATTCGAAGCGCGGACTGACACGGACGGAGTTGCGATCTGTCGGTGCTCGTATTTGTTTTGTTTACTAATAGTTGTTGCTAGCTAACGTGTTACGTGATTGAGTTTGATTTCATTCGAGTATTTGTTTGGTTATTTACGCAAAAAAAGTTTCTTATGTGAAGTTGTGGTTTCATTTTTTTTTTACTTCTCGTTGTTTTGTTTGTTATAAAAGAACTGTTTTATTACTAAAAGATTTTTGTTTGATATTAGAAGAGAAGACTGGTTTTTTCTTTCATCTGTTATTTGATAGATACGTACGTCAATGTTTACTACTTAGAAGTTTATTAAAAAATTATAGACAAATACGTAAAACAATGTTTGATGCATAAAAGTCTATTGAAAAATTCGTGAAAATAAATGTTTATCTTGTAATACTTATAATTTTTATTATTTTTTTCCTAATTTATTCAAATATTGCGATTATTTGCAAAAAAAAACACACAAAATTGCCAATCGCTTGAGCCCCAATCTCGCGAGATTTGCATTCCCTAGTTGAAACGCACCAAATGCTCCGTACAAAAGCATGCTACTCCTGCCAACCGCTCCGACGGTGATTTTAACAAAACTAGGGCTTTCTGTATGCAAAATTCACACACCGTTGTGCGACGATCCCGATCATGATGTCCGAACATTCTCCGAACACGATGTCCGATGAGACGAGTGTCGCGATGCCTGAGATACTGCGGGAGCGCAGACTGACCGTTGACCTTTAAACCATAGATTTTTGATTTGGGTTTTCGTATTCATTTTTTAAGATAAGACGATATATCCTTCAGTTACATTTACGATGATTAGTATAGAGATTAGAGAAGGAACTACTGATAACCTCTATTCCTGATTTTAATACCCGCGTAATTGAAGTGTTTTCAAATGCAAAAGTCGGCGCATGCATTTTTTGTATACCTAAGTGAAAAAAATAATTTTATTTCGTGCCACCTTTATTTGTGTTTTTAGTTTTTATTTAATGTTTTAAAATATGAAATTTCTCTACTATAATAAGCATGTATTATACATATAAACCTTCCCCTTGAATCACTCTATCTATTGGTGAAAATCGCATGAAAATCTGTTTCGTAGTTTAAAAGATCTATGCGCACATACATTTTTTTATACTACGTAATCCAATTCGAGCGATCACCACTAATTATACAATGCTTGCAATGCAACACTGGATATTTGAAAAGGGAAAATCAAATGCCTACTTACTCTAGGACATCTATTTTCCAATTTCTTCCGTAGTTCAAAAGTGACTGCCAGCCGTTTTAAATCGCACAAAAATATGTTTTCTTTGAATTTCTCGGCTTTTCTATAATATAATTTACATGTATTATACATATAAACATTCCTCTTCAATCACTCTAACTATTGGTGAAAACCGTATGAAAATCCGTTGCGCAGTTTGAAAGATTAACGCGCACATACATTTTGAGCGACTTCATTTTATAGTATGTAATGATTGTGTTGAGTGTCAAGTGATTTGAAAACAATAGTATGTGGGTACCTCTCCCACTAATGTTGTGTGAGTGACGCTGAATTCGACGGTTTGACGAAGGACAACATAAGTAAAGGTAATTTTTTGGGATTAGTGTCCATGGCTATTACGAATAATTTTTAGAAAAAAACTTTGGATTCGCCTTAATCACTATAAAAGGAAACTTTTTGCATCACGGCTGGCGGAAAATAATGCATTTTAATTTTCAATGTCGTTAAATAAAATTTCACTTCCGACCGACACTACGACAGCCCGCCCGCTGCCGCCCGCCATTTGTCACATACACAAGCCCGCTACACAAACCCTGCGTAGCCAAACAAACCATTCAAAAACGTAGGCTGTTTTTTAAAGTAAAGATAACATACGCAAGCCCGCTACACAAACCCTGTGTAGCCAAACAAACCATTCAAAAACGTATTTTAACAGCGACAAAATGGCGGGCGGGCTGTCATAGTTTCGGTTCGCGAAGTGAAATTTTATTTAACGACATTGAAAATTAAAATGCATTATTTTCCGCCAGCCGTGATGCAAAAAGTTTCCTTTGATAGTGATTAAGGCGAATCCAAAGTTTTTTTCTAAAAATTATTCGTAATAGCCATGGACACTAATCCGAAAAATTTACTTATGTAAATTTTGATTAGATATATCTTCTCTTGAATTTCTGAAACCCCTGTTAAAAAGACCACGAACCGCCACTGTTTACTGTCAAACTATTGTGAAATTAGATATGGGCGCATTATATAATAATGGTAATTATCGGTTCGGACTGGCCACGCTTATTACGAATAATTTTTAGAAAAAAACTTTAGATTCGCCTTAATTACTATAAAAGGAAACTTTTTGGCTTTGGGGCGGCGGAAAATAATGCATTTTAATTTTCAATTGCATAAAACCAAAATTCACTTCGCGAACCGACGCAGCGAAAATCCGCGGCCGTAGCTGTCACTGTTATGGACTGTAGCTGACTTCGTGGGATACCTACATGAAATACCGCGAATCACAAACCATGTTACACAAACCTAGCGTAGCCGCTAAGCCACTTGAAAACTGGGATGTTTTTCTTGCCTTGACGCGAGTAGGCGTTATAAAGGGGCACTTTCTTTTGTATCACAAACCATGTTACACAAACAAGCCCGCTAGACAAATTTCATAATTACGCGCCTTATCCCACGAAGTCGGCTACAGTCGTATTAGCTCTTGTTAATTTATCAAGGATACCAACATCACAGTGACATGTACGGCCGCGGATTTTCGCTGTGTCAGTCGCGAAGCGAATTTTGGTTTTATGCAATTGAAAATTAAAATGCATTATTTTCCGCCGCCCCAAAGCCAAAAAGTTTCCTTTTATAGTAATTAAGGCGAATCTAAAGTTTTTTTCTCAAAAATTAAAATTATTCGTAATAAGCGTGGCCAGTCCGAACCGATATTTACCATAATAATAATTATCTGTGAATCGAACTTCGACAAGGAACATTCCATTTTCTCCGTGAATTGAAGACATTTTTACCGAATTTTACTTACGTTTTCATCTGGTTCAGAACAATCTCAAGACAGGCGGGATATTTTCCATTTCTCTGGAAGGCAGTTCTGAGGTCTTCGTAGGAAAATGATCCGATATTCTGACTCCATTTCCCAATCAAATCTATCCAAAACTTCATTTTGGATTCATAGTCTGTCGGATTGACGCTTTTGAGACGAAATGGTGCGAATAAAACCGTCATACGAACATCGTCCGACCATGCTGCGGGCATTTGGGACTGTGGAAGAGGTAAAAACATGTCTTTTTGAACAGGCAAACTTCCCTTTGAAGTTCGCTTGGTCAGCTTTCCCTCCGACATCGCAATTGAAAAATTAAAAGTTAGGTTAAAATTTTTGATAAAATGCGTCTTTGATATGTCTTATATTATAACACAACAATGCCACACTCTAATCAAGTCACATTAAACACTGACACGTGTATTTAAGACGGTTTTTTATAATAGTTCACTTGTTTCATTAGTTTATATTCTATTTTATTTAATTTTTTTAGTATAAACAAAGAAAAGAACATAATAAAATGACGTAAAGCAATATTTTGACGTTTTGAAAAGATTTGGTGCTGCCATACAAAATAAAATTCAACGACTAGGATGCCAATACTAAAAAAAAAAATTTGACTATAAACTTTGACCACAATACATACTGCAAACAGAATAGTGGCGACAGCGCTGGGCAGTATTTGAATTACTTGTAATTGAAATACGTATTTGAAATACAAATACGTATTTTGTATTTGTATTTGTATTTCAATTACTTCCTAAAAATGTATTTTGTAATTGGTATTTCAATTACCTGATGCTGAGGTATTTTGTAATTTGTATTTCAAATACTTATGGCTTCAAAATACATTTTCAAATACATTTAGCGACTTTAATAATGATAATGAAAAATAAACTGACATAGATAATACGTAGACTAAAAACGCTAGAATCCAGAGCAATATATTATGTATGTTAATAATTACAGTTGGCAACACGATAGCACTGTTATTGTACATTTTCTATCATATTTGTATCTTATTATATTATGCTAGTCATTGCTTTGTATTATACATTTTCGTGTCATAGTATTAGATCAAGCACTATAGGAATAATTTGACTGAATACTAGATTATTTTAAAGTTAATTGCTGTAGAGCGCACATGAAGTGAAATAACACAACTGCGCTATACAAATGTCGTGTTATAATAATAATATAATTATTATTATCTAACACCTAAGTCCTATACCACAAAACTTTACAAGTGAAGCGGAGACGAGATGTGTCTTCTGAGCAATATGATTGGTCAATTTTTGCACGTCTCTGATTCACTCTGCTCGACTTTGCTTCTATGGAAACGCACCCTTAGATAAAGGCACTTACGACAATTTATTGCAACCAAAGGTTCTACCAAAACCAAATGTATTTTGTAATTTGTATTTTGTGTTTGAAATAAAAAAAAATGGTTAAAAACCATGTATTTTGTATTTCAAATACACAACTTGAAAGCATTTTGTATTTCGTATTTAAATACATGCCAAAAAGTATTTTGTAATTTGTATTTTAATTACAGCAAAGCATGTATTTTGCCCAGCCCTGGGTGGCGGTTCGTGCTGGAAGGCAGGGAAAACTGTGTCAGATATTTTTGAATTTTTGGAATTCACTCACACTTCAATATTACCCTTGTAACTATATTCCATACATTCAAAATTATTGTCACTGCTAGTAGTATTGTAGGGGTCTACGGAAACGTCACGGTGCACTGTATGAGAGAGATGCAAGAAAATGATTACTTTTTTTCCTTTGGAGAAAACAGACCTATGTACATTGTGTATCTTTTCATCTTTTGAAAGAGCTGCAACACTATTGTGATGGAATGTATGTTTTTGAACTATAAAAGTGCCCCATTGAGCGATATAAATATATTATCCGGCTTGGTCATTTTGTCTTCAAGACACCTTGTAAGTACTTTTTGTAGGACGGTGGCTATTTATCTAAAAGTGCACAATCTGTTTTTGTCAAAACATTGTTTTACCAATGTACCTACACAAACTATTTTTTTTTCAGTACCCGAAATCTTATGTAGACAGTGACCTGCCTCACGTTTTAAAGTGGAATGTGCAAGATTTCATCAACTTTGGATTGAAAATGTAGATTTTAATATAAATCAAATCCACGCCAACCACCTGGGTGTCCACCACGCGATTTCCCTCCCGCCACAGCGAATGCTCGGCATGCGTTGCGATGCCACTTGAAGAAAGAAAGTGTTCCCCCTCGCACCTTCTCTCCCTGCCGATAAACTATATAAAATACACATGTTTTTCAAACAACTCTTGTAATATTTACAAATTTCATAATGCCAGAGCTCACCATTATATATAGGAACCATCACGAGTTCACAACGGTTCCATGACAGTTGGTCCGGCGACATTTGGTCTGGCGACAGTTGGTCCGACCGACAGTTCGTCCGGCTGACATTTGGTCCGGCGACAATTAGTCCGGCCGAAAGTTTAGAAGATGTTTTATTTAACTAAGTATGCAAAGAGGATATGCGGCCGTACAACCAAAGTCGATATACTTATATCTGAAGGCGTCTTGAGTGAAAATCGGTTGTAAAATTATTTTTACTAATAATTTCGACTCTCCAAAGTAGCATGCGGCAATCACAAAATACGACATACTTATACGTGCAGTCGGCTTAGCAAAAAAACGCTAAAGATTCCTACTTGCATATAATATAACTTTTATATCTGAATATAACACAAGAGTCCCAACTGCTCCCAACCGTCCCGAGCCTGTGAGACTATGGCATCCCCAATTTTGGCATGGGGAAGGAGATGTGGAAAATGTACCTGGCAATTCAGATATTGTCATCAAACACGGCTAAAGCCATTTCAAGTAACGTTACAATTCTGAATGAATACTGACGAATAACAAAATACGACCTCCTAAATCTTAAGTAGATAACAATTATTATAAGCAATAATTATCAGCCTGAAACACTCATCAACATTGAAAAATCTTCCGAGTAAAGATACTTGCCGCCAACGGGACTTAAAATAATATAATATAATAAAAGATTAAAATAATAATTAATATTTGTCAAGTTAAAGTATTTCCCCAATAAATGTAGTCATAATTTGTCTCGACGCCACCTAGCGAGGGATTTAACACTTACAATGTCTCTCTCGCAAAAATAAAGTTGGTTGTTTTCAGGTGGAAAAAATATAATAAGCAGTAATTGTTGAATGAAACACTAGTATATATTGAATTATTTGGCGGGTATTTGATAAGCCCCCATAGCTCAGTGGTCAAGAGCAGCTGACCGGCAATCAGAAGGACACGGGTTCGTGTCCTGTTGGCGGCAAGTATCTTTTCTCGGAAGATTTTTCAATGTTGATGAGTGTTTCAGGCTGATAATTATTGCTTATAATAATTGTTACCCTTTGTGCTATGCATAAAAATCTTGTCTAAACGTTAGTTTATAAATTAAAAATAACACTTAAGTAGATATTTTATATTTTATTTATTAGCGTTATAAACAGTCTGTACAAAATTCATAAATGACAGTGATAAAAATAAGTATGTCATAGACCAATAAAATAACGACAAATTTCAATTTAGAACCATAATGCAAAAATACACAATACTTTCACCCGATTATGATACTTAAAATAAAAAAGAGAAATACAGAAATCAATGAAACATTAAGATAATAGTTAAACATGTGGCATTCAATAGTGTTATTTTTTTATGCATGCTGTGAATTTATCAAGGTTTGTATTAAACACATCGATATTTGGGAAAAATCTGTTAAATGTGCTACAGCTTCTTTTTACAAATACATTTTCAAGATAATTTGTCTCGCTCTTAGTGATATAAAAGGTGTCTGGAGATCGAGTAACTCTTAATGGACATCTGAAATGAATATTTTGTAGTAAGTACGGGCTATCAATGAAGTTATGAATAATCTTATAGAGCATTAATAGGTCTCTGATATCTCGGCGTTGATCAAGAGATTTAAGGTTTACGGGGACATAGTTTTCATCATTTCGCACGCGATAAGAGACATATTTCATAAACTTTTTCTGAACTCTTTCTATGTTTGCTTACATGTAGAACAATGAGGGTTCCACACTGTAGAAGCATACTCCAGATGGCTTCTAACATAGGATATGTAGAGAGTCTTAAATGTTTGTGGATTTTTGAAAGCTGAACTTACTCTAAGAATAAATCCCAACATTTTCAAATCCTTCGATGTGATATGCTCGACGTGAAATTGAAAAAGAAACTTACTATCTAATAGAACTCCAAGATCTCTTATTACGTTTACTCTGTTTAAAATATTGTAAATATAATATTGTGTGTTTCTTTCGAGATATGGTACATGTACATAAGTATGTCGTATTTTGGTATTCGTCAGTATTCATTCAGAATTTCAACGTTATTTGTTTTGAATTTTTTTTTGTTTACCGACGTATGCAAATAGGTATTACATTCATTTTAAATTGGGAGGCGGGTATGGGTACCGCCGCGGCCGTCCCGGGAACCATTTATCAGAAAACCAACACCCCTGCCATATATGTCACCCCGAGTTGTTCGCTACGTTTGCTGATTGGGCTTCGTATAGGTCTTGGTAGCAAATGCATTTGCCCACCAACTGCGTGGCGGGCCGGATCGGGAAAGACTGGTTGAGAGAGACCGGACTCTCTTGACCCATCGCCTTACACCGCATTGGGAGGGTGGATTATTCGTCAGTCACTCCAGGACACACTGACCCTCTAGATTCCTACCAACCCCACCTTTACCCTTCCCAGAACTTCTTCTCCTCCTTTTTCCTAAAAAGAATCTCCACACAGCATCCCCAAAGATGACATAGGTCCTGAGGGAGGTTTTCCCTCGTGATCTCCTGTATAGAGCTCATGGAAAACAAATAAATGCAAGAAAACGAACAATGCAATTAAAAAATATAACAATTATTATAAGTAATAATTATCAGCCTGCTTATCTAATACCCGCCAAAAATTCAATATATTATACTAGTGTTTCATTCATAATTTCATTAGTGTTTCATTCATAATTCATAATTTCATTAGTGTTTCATTCATAATTTCATTAGTGTTTCATTCATGATATCATTAGTGTTTCATTCATAATTTCATTAGTGTTTCATTCATAATTTCATTAGTGTTTCATTCATGATATCATTAGTGTTTCATTCATAATTTCATTAGTGTTTCATTCATGATTTCATTAGTGTTTCATTCACGATTTCATTAGTGTTTCATTCATAATTTCATTAGTGTTTCATTCATGATTTCATTAGTGTTTCATTCATGAATTCATTAGTGTTTCATTCATAATTTCATTAGTGTTTCATTCATAATTTCATTAGTGTTTCATTGTTAGCCTTTTTGCTTTGCATTAAAATCTTGTCTTAAACGTTAGTTTACCAATTAAAAAAATAATAATTAAAAAATATAAGTTCGTGCAAAATTTTTATATTATAAAAACTACACCTATGTTCATTTCGATTTAAAAATTAGAAAGTGGATTTTATCACTTTTCTAAAACAGTTTTTAGTTTTAGGATACCTACGTTCAGAAATATTCAATTTATTTGGATTTTATTGTAAAGCGGAAATATTTTGGCTCTGAAATAATACGATTGCAGTCCATTTTTTCCTATTATTATTATTTGTCCGATCCGTCTGTCCCAACTTTATTCCTGTAATCGATCTGACGGCTGTCAAAAGAACGCGACGGGCGTGACATCTGTTGACAAATCCAATTACTAAAACATCTACAGGGTGTATTTTATCACCGAATAGATAAACTGATAGGAGCATGTCGGTTCCGCGCGTTTTCATCCCGCGACAAAATATCCGCCGATAAAATATCATACGGACAAAACATCCCCCAACAAAATAACTATTAAAACCTAACCTAACCTAACCTAAGCTAACCTAACCTAATCTAAGCTAACCTAACCTAACTTAAGCTAACCTAACTTAAGCTAACCTAACCTAAGCTAACCTAAGCTAAGCTAACCTAACCTAACCTAACCTAACCTTAGCTAACCTAACGTAGCCCAACCTAACCTAACCTAACGTAATCTAACCTAACCTAACCTAACCTAAGGGGCCATCCATAAATTACGTCACATGAATTTCATGATTTTTTGACCCCCCCCCCCCGTCCTTCTCACACATCGTCACATTTGTGAGACCCCCTCCCCCTAGTGTGACGTCACCCATTTTGCAATTTTACATCTAAAAAAGTTTTGCGTTTTCATAATTTTGATTTTTACACGTGACGTCATAGAGCAGATGACCCTCCCATACCCATTGTCACACCCCCCCCCCTCCCTTCAGGTGTGACGTAATTTATGGATGGCCCCTAACCTAACCTAACCTACCTAACAAAACTGGGACAAAATAATACAGACATCCTGTAAAGACAATAAATTATTTTTCAAAAATAATAAAATGGGGCAAAAATAGCACAGACAACATGTCTTTATTATTTTTCTCCCATTTTTTGTTAGTTTAGGTTAGGTTTTATTAGTTTATTTATTGGGGGATGTTTTGTCCGTAGGATATTTTGTCGGAGGATATTTTGTCGGGGATATTCTGTCGCCTGATGAAAACACGCATTACCAGCATGTCTTGGCCGACTCCAGATACTAATATCTGCAGCCTGTATATCAGACGAATATCTTCAGCTCATACGTGTGACTAATATCTATGAACTTCAGAGTGAGGACTAATATCTACAGAGCTAAGGTAGGACAAATATCTATGACGGTCCCAGTGGTGACTAATATCTACAGAGCGTAGGTTGGACTAATATCTACAGAGGGCAGCTGAGCAAGAGGTTGTACGGAAAGGCATAAATTACTTCAATTACGTAATTACTAATTACGTAAAGGGTTAAACGTTTAAAGTACATGAAGTTTTGGCATAACATTACGCATTTTGCTGTTTACGAGGACAATAATTTATTGAACAAACATGGAGGTCATTATACAAAGATATTTATTTATTTCGAAATACACGGCACCACAACCTTACCTAACCTAACCTAATCTAACCTAACCTAACATAAACTAACCTAACCTAACTGACATAGAAATAGTCATGGTAACAGACTAAATAATTTAGAAGCACTCGAAATAAAGCTGTTAAAACAAAACCCCAAATCCTTAATAATCAGCTAAATGTTTCCAATAGTCCGATATTAGGGATTTTTACATACATACACATATTACGTTATTCCAATATGCTATACATAATTGCAAATCCAACCTCTGCAAGTGGTCCACACATAGGTTCTCATAGATATTAGTCAGCAGTTTGAGCTGTAGATATTCGTCAACACTTTGGTTCTCATAGATATTAGTCAGCAGTTTGAGCTGTAGATATTCGTCAACACTTTGGTTCTCATAGATATTAGTCAGCAGTTTGAGCTGTAGATATTCGTCAACACTTTGGTTCTCATAGATATTAGTCAGCAGTTTGAGCTGTAGATATTCATCAACACTTTGGTTCTCATTGATATTAGTCAGCAGTTTGAGCTGTAGATATTCGTCCACACTTTGGTTCTCATAGATATTAGTCCGATTTTTTCAGTTTTTGGAATTCCTGTAAATATTAGTAGATGCCTCCATCTGACAGCGCGGTTGTTTTCGGCTATTAAGCATTTTACTACGACAAAAAAGGCAATTTTTGGGGTGTTTTCTGATACATAAGACAATAAATAATTTTATGATTTGAAATGTGTGTTGTATAATATGAAATTTTGTTTGAAAATTTTACAAATCGTAAAACCTTATTGCACTAAAAATAAACATATTTTCTCAAAATTTAAAACATAGCTTTAGGTACTAGATAAAATAACATTATTTATGCATTAAACCGCTTACTCGTTATATTTTATATTCAAACAGTTAGACTAAGCGTTATTATTACGAAAAGTGAGTATTTATGTCGGGGCAGACCAAAAAACGTGCAAAAAATATGCATTTAACATTTTAATTTTGTTCAAATTAATTCACTCTAGCGGTAACGCCATGTTTATCCATCGTTTTTATTTCAACATTTCATAGACAATGCTGCCAATCATAGAAAAAAATATTTATGCGTAAAACAAAGTGAATGCGTACATGGAAAGAAATTTATTTTAGAATAATAAGGAACTCGAGTGAAAAATATTATTGCTTTAAAAAAATATGTTCATATAGACCAGCGGTCGTCACACTTTTCTGGTCAAGGGCCACATCGGACAATGTGAAGTATCATCGCGGGCCGCGCATTTATGATTTCGGGGGGGGGGGGGGGGGGGGGGGGGAGGGTTTGTACCATTTTTTTTAGCAAGTTAGAAAAGCAATTATTTTGTATTTAAGTACCGCGTTGCTACCTCCTTCCTTCTTGTGTTAATGATAAATTATCAATTCTTAATAATAATAATACACGTAAAATCATAATATTATATTTTTTTAAATTATGTAGGTAGATCTGCAATGGATTCTTTCAGTTCAGTTTTCATCCACTTCCCGAACTATCGAAATGTGTGAATTTTCGCACGCGTGATAAAAATGATTACAATTCATACTTACAATAACATAAAATAACCAATATTATTTCCTTTATTAGTACGTGATAAGCGTGTTCTTTTGGTGTTTTTTAAACCATTTTTTTTACCTACCTACGCCCTCACTGTGCCATCTCTACGCCCTCTAATTTTCTCTGGGTCTTCTACTGCCCCCTGAAAGTCTCAAACGACCACAAGCGTATCGCCCACGTTGAGAACCTATGACGTACACTATGCACGCGTTCAAAATCGACTTAGGATGTTCGTTATTTGTTTTTTGGGGTGTCATGCCGTATTGCGCTACCTCCTTCTTTAGCCAACGTTTCGGACATCAGTGTCCATCATCAGGACAGATCCGGCAGATCACACATCTGCCGGATCTGCCCATGATGGACACCTTCGAAAAATTGGCTAAAGAAGGAGGTAGCGCAACACGGCATAACACACCAAAAACAAATAAGGAAAATACTTTTGGCCATGAAAATTTAAAAACATAATATATCTGATTTAGGATGTGTTCAAAAACTGGGAGTTTAAAAATCAAAAGTCAATCAATTAAAATCGAAGTTTTAAAATCATGAGGATATTAAAATAAATGTAAATCATATTTTTAAATCATACACAAAATATTTTAAAAAAAAAACGAATAATATAATGTACATGGAAAAAAATATATTAAAAAAGAAAACTGCAGATATTTGTGCGGGCCTCAGAAAAACGGATAACATAATTGTACATGAAAATTTTTTTTAAAATGAAAACGGCAGATATTTGTGCGGGCCGCACAAATACCCGCCGCGGGCCGCATGCGGCCCGCGGGCCGCAGTTTGACGACCACGGATATAGACCAATAAACGCTGATTCTGAATATATAAGTTTTATTTCATAATATTAAACGTAGAGTTCTTAAAAACTTATTAAAAAGTGCATTTTTTAACGTCTCGTTAAAATACACTGTAAAGTTGGTACGATTGAATGGTTAGCGCTGACGTCACGCTTAACCAGTCATTGTATCACATTGTATTGAAATCAATTGAAATGTAGGTATGGCACAAGCCATCAGTATTTACAACATTTCATGTTATTCTTTATTTCATACTGTTTATAGAGATTTAGTTGTTGTGTTAATTGAAACAATATTTAAGCCTTAATAATTCAGTATCAAAAATAGAGGTACATCGATTAGTTTATCTCAATTATTTAAAATATTCAAAAACTACTGCACAAAAAAATAGTAATGCTTCTTCTAGGGAAAATACTTCGAACAACGGAATTTCAAAATGGCGGTAGTTGATCAGCTGATTTCCCGATCCTATACAAATTTTTCAGGAGTGATGACGTCACACGATTTACCATATTTCCGGTGGTTTTCGGGGGGTCGTGAAAAATTAAAACTTTGACAATTATTTTAACTATTAAAACTAACTCTAAAAATAAAAGTAAAAATGCAGTTATTTAAGTTAGAAGGTCATTATTTATAAAAAAAAATAAAAAAATTGGACTGGAGTTCTCTATTGTACAAACCCGCTAGACAAACCCTGCTTTGCCAAACAAACCATTCAAAACCTGGGATGTTTTTTAAAATTATGATGAAATGTGAGTTTACTTCAGATAATTTATTTTATAAGATTGGTACTTCCGAAAAATGTCATATTTGATTTTTTTTTACATGAGCTCCACACAGGGGTTCAGCTCCACATCTTTGGGGGTGCTGTGTGGAGGGTTTTTTTAAGGAAGGAAA
This sequence comes from Limnephilus rhombicus, assembly GCA_929108145.2. Classification (NCBI taxonomy): domain Eukaryota; kingdom Metazoa; phylum Arthropoda; class Insecta; order Trichoptera; family Limnephilidae; genus Limnephilus; species Limnephilus rhombicus. The sequence goes on along the minus strand of OV815290.1, from coordinate 12,333,778 downwards.
GGAGAGGAGAGTTCTGGGAAGGAAAAGGGTTTAAGGGGTGGGTAGGAATCTATGGTTCAGTATGTCCTGGTCATCCGCCTCCAAGACCTAGACAAACCTCACCCCATGAACCCGGGCACCCCTGCTAAATCACCAAACGTAGCGAACCACTTGGGGTGACCTATGGCAGAGGTGTTGGTTATCCAATAAAGGTTTCCGGGGCGGTGGTACCCATTCCCGCCTCCCAAATTGATTGTCTATTAATTAAAAAAGGAACGTTCCGTATTATCCGTGCATCAAACTTCGACAAAACGAACGTTCCGTATTATCCGTGATAATACGGAACGCATATTTACCAAAATAACAAATCAATTTACATTTTTTTGTGGAAAAGAGTCAATACGGCTAAAATTTGATTAAAAAATTACATATTTCCGGTTTGTCTGGTTATTACCCACTACCGCGTACTATCACAAATAATCGCAAAACCAAACAAAACTTTGAGACTAGAGCACTAGAGCTAATCGTAAATTATCTGTTCTTACCAGAATCTAATCTAATCTAAGTTATCAGAAAAATTGATTTTTAAATATTACTGGCGAGTTTCTAGCATCGTTGCAATGCCACTAATAAAGGCTGGTTACGCACATACACATACCTACACATACATTGAGGTATATAAATAGAGAAGCAAACTTCATTACCGCTCATCGAAAAAAACGTAACCACTTTACAACTCAACGACGCAGCTTTGGAATCACTAAACATTTGAACGTAAACATATCTTTGTCTCACTTGCACAAGTCACGAGAACATTACCACCGCTAGGATTAGACAAAGCCAGAAACGCAAACCTGCAATAGCGGCTTGGTGTTGCATACTATTTGAAATTTTACCCAAAATAAACAATGAAATAGTTTTTTTTTTACGTTAGTTTGTAATAAAATAAACTTATTTAAATTATTTTAAATTTGTATTTTTCATTATATGACTAAAATAATGCACAACTAATGAAATAATGAAGTCATTATTTGTTCCAATATTTTTTATTGAACCAATAGTATATAATACTCAAACAGAAATTGTTTCAAAAGTGTTTTCAAAGTTCTTTTCTCGGCAATCGAATTATTTCCACCCACTTCTCACGGCGTGCTGCATCTTATGGTGCCCTGCAAAATTATTAATATAAAATACGTAAAAAAATATAATTACTTACTAGATTATTCATTAATAAACTAACATAAGTTTTAATGAAGTATGTTGTATGAAGATTAAAACATAATTTTTATTAAGTATTTTAATATGGTTACCTCCATAGTAACTTATTCCATAAATTATGTATTCTCCCATTAATGTAGGAAACCAAAACGACTTTTTAGTGGCAACACTGAACCTATATTAGAGTATTTGACATTTTATTTCATTTTCTGCTTTTTTAATTAAATGTGAATATGTAAACAATAAACTTAGGTGTGGAAAGTAATTCCACTTGCTTTATTATGTTGAATCGCATTTTTTCGCGACGCATTTAACCATTTTGGTGATAGTTTTGATCGCGTATCGTCCGGCACAAGTCGGTCGGCGTCACAATGAGCACTGGACTGACGTTAGCGGGGCATATGCTTTTGGACATATGTACAGTGGCAATGCTTTGGCGCGGTCATTAGTCATCTAGTATATATATATCAATGTACACATACACACACTTACATAGCCCGCATACATACGGTCACTGTTTGGAATTGGTATTAATATTGTTGCAAGTTCCTTTTCCTACCCATCCCTTTTTGCCAACCCGCCAATATTATTCAGTCTGCAATATACTCCCGCCGCATATAGCCATTTTCGTGCTTCTGCTCTCGGTTAATCCGCTATAAATAACTCCGCTGTGTACTATAAAAATAACGAACATTCACTCTTATTGTGATTGTGCCTCTTGGATGGGAAAGAAATCATACAAGTGCATTGCCAGCCTACAAGTATCCTTTTCCGGTGAGTCCTCTCCTTTCTATGCAACATATGTTTTTATCATTTTTAAGCAGTGATAGTAACACCAAATCAAGGTCCTTCGCCAGTCATTCTTTGACACAAACACATAAATCCACTCTCACAACATAAAATACCATTCAAAGACTGAACTTTGTTTCTCCCTGCATGTCTTTTCCCATTCAACCCGTTCCCTTCCCGCCTCTCCTTCCCCTCCCATGTCCCCTTCCCATCACGCGCTAATTTTCTACCTTCCCCGCCTTCCTTTTCCGTTCTCCCACGAACCCCCCTCCTGCGATCCCCTCCCCTCTCCCGCGCTCCATATATTCAGTCCCGGTACATTCAGTTTTCAAACAGCTCTCGCGCCACCTATTGCAACTTTTTATACAAATTTTATAATACCAAAACTCACCAGTATACATAGAAACCTTTGCGGGCGCGCTCACAACAACTCACCAAAGTTTCATGGCAATCGGATGAATGGTTTAGCAATGCATAATTTCACGACGTCAGAGCTCACTATTATACACGGTGTCCGGAAACTCGTAGTACAAGCGGGAAACTGGTAAATCTACATCACATTCGGAGTCGATTTGTGATATAACTTTTTTGATTTGAGCTTTCGTTTTCGAGTAAATCGGGTCCGAAGTTGGATTTTTTTTGGTTAAAATTGAAAAAATTGTTCACTAGGGGGTTGATTTCAGCTGTGTAATGTCTTATAAAATGCATCGAAGGGTAAACCGAGCACAAAGGTTTTTTCAACCCTTTAGTTGCCGAAAAAATGGAAAAATAGAAAAAAAATAATATTAAAATCGAAATGCTCAGATCGAAAAAAATAAGTTTTTTGGGTTCTCTACGCGATGTAGATTAACCAGTTTCCCGCTTGTACTACGAGTTTCCGGACACGTTGTATACAGAAACCATCCCTGGCATGCGCACATCAAATCCCCAAAGTTTCATCGCAATCGGATGAATGGTTAGAAACAGTGGCGGCTCGTGACTTTTGGGTGTGCTAGCATGCTTTTACTAAAAAAATGTCACTATGGATGTTGTCGTAGGCGAAAAATTTTTTTTAGTTTTTCAAAAATCGGTTTTGTATGAAGATTTTTCAGGAAATCGGTGCGGCGCACGGCCAAGCTGAAACTTTCTGAAATTTTTCATACAAAAAACTAATTTTCAAATATATATATATATATTTTTTGCTTCAACAACATAAATAATGCCATTTTTTGTAATATCACCCAAAAGTCACGAGCCGCCACTGGTTAGAAACGCATAATTTCGTGATACCAGAGCTCACTATTGTATATAAAAACCATCACTGGCATGCCCACATCAAATCCCCATAGTTTCATGGCAATCGAATGAATGGTTTAGCAAAGCATAATTTCACGACGTCAGAGCTCACTATTATATACAGAAACCATCACTGGCATGCGCACATCAAATCCCCAAAGTTTTATCGCAATCGGATGAATGGTTAGAAACGCATAATTTCATGATACCAGAGCTCACTATTGTGTATAGAAACCATCGCTGGCATGCGCACATCAAATCCCCAAAGCTTCATCGTAATCGGATGAATGGTTAATAATGCATAGACATCTCATATACATATAAATATAAACGATATTTTTTGTCAGTCCGTCTTTAGCCAACCCAAATAAGCTCGATGGTTTGACCACGCGAGAACATGATGCCGAATGAAATGTCAAAATGATGCGACGCTTCTCGTGAATGTCTTGCGCATGTGTGGATAAAAATTCGAAGAGGCGAATTTGTCATTCAGCGACATAAATAATTTCATTCTATTTGAAATACGAACGATGGTTAAATTTGTTAATAAACATCTGAATAGGGCCACCCTAATCACCTAGCGGTATGAAGTATAATTTAAAACCTATTCTCATATTTACCAAATATACATTCAAAATTTCATAAAAATCGGTCCAGCTGTTTCGGAGGAGTGCGACCACAAAAGCCGTGACCCGAGATAATTTTATATTCACTTTAAGATATTCACATTAAAAAAAATATTTTGTATGAAAGTGCAAAATCTCTTATAGTTTCTTTCGCACGAAAAGTCAGTTAAATCAAGTAATTTCATTAAATTATTATATACTATCTGGTACCAGGCATGCGTTGCTATGCCATTCAAAGAAATAAATTGATTCTCCCTGCATGTACTTTCCCGTGCATCCCCGTTCCTTCCACCTTCCCCACCTTCCACCTCCCTCGTGTCTTCCCTCTCCGCAAATCCCACCTTCCCCCTGCCTTTCCTCACTGCCGCTAAAATATATGAAATACACACATTTTCATTTATACAAATTTCATAACGCTAGAGCTTACCATTATATACAGCCTATGTTACTCGCTGATAATGTAGCTTTCTATTGGTGAAAGAATTTTTCAAATCGGTTCAGTAGTTTCGGAGCCTATTCAATTCCTCTTTATACTATTAGAAAGATTAACGAGTTCCGGGCTTCCCTTGCAATGCCACATAATTAACTCCATAGACATCCAAATTCAATAGACAAGAACATACAGATGAGGGGAAAAATCAACTATGGCGGTACGAAGAGGGGAAAGATGACTGATTCGTTAAAAAATCAATCTGACAGTATACAGGCATCTTGCATTATAATATCACCATTTAGTTCCTAAAAGCAAAATCTGCTTTTGAATTAATAGACCTTTTACATGGGAGCGCGAATTGCTCGCCACGTTATTAACATATTTGCAAAGTCCAAATGCGGAAAAGTAAAGTTCGCCCCTTTTCACAGAGGAATATTAAGTTAACTAAGACACGTATTTAGTTAAGACACTTTTACAAATGTTTCATAATTTACTTACCCTTGTAATCAGCGACGAGCTCAATGGAGAAACGCCCACATTCGTTACGTCCACATATATTAGGGTATAATGTATAGCACAAGCTATCATTTTTGTTCGTAAAATGTACGATGTGACCTCGGCGCTGGTCAGGACAAGAATGATGACGTCATATTTTTTAGATTCAAGCGAGGCTCTCGTAAGCCGAGCTGGCTCCATGGAACCGTTATGGGGGGGGGGGGGGGGGGGAAATAATACGCTTTTATCACTTAGGGCAGGTACAGATATATTCATATGTCCATGATTAACTCAAAGAATTTCCATAAAAAATATACACTGTGATATTTAATTTCGGAAGTTATGCTTGATTACAATTAGTTTCTCTAAATTTACTTGGTGTATTACAATTTTTAATTCTGGTTTTTATTTAAATTTATTGATAGAGAAAGGGAAAATTTTTGTTTTTTTTTTCAGTATTTAAGGAGAGAAGATTTTTATCGGACCATTTTTCGGTTTATTAATATTAACTAAGTTATTATTTGTTTTATTAATACCTAGATTGCATGCAGTTGGCAATGTTTTCTCAGAAGTAGTAGAGGTGTTCAACTGCACCGAATATAGTTATAAGAAGGCTATAATATCATACCTCAATCACAATAATCAATGTTAGGTATAATAGTGTTCGTCTGCACGGCGTCTATATCATACTGTAATATAGATTCCAAACTACTTACTTCATTTATATTAACTATCAGAGAGACTAGTTAAGTGATAGCTAATAAATGAATAATCTTTTTAATAAATGAGTAGTCATTTCAAACTGCAGTAATTTCAACTGAAGGTAACAATAATATCATTACTAAGTTACTCCATTTTAGCCAATTTCTAGAATCCAATACATATCGATGTACAAATAAAAGTAAAGTATATTATAATTGATTCTGCATAAAAATGTGTATACTTTACACGAGCTCATATTCTTTTTTTTTGTTGTAAAACACATTTATATCGTATAACTAAATACTAGTTGTAATCATACGTATGTAGTTTGTTTAATGTACATTATTATCATTGTAATTACCCTCCTGGGTACCACTGTGTATCATGTATCATGTATCACCGGATTGTAATAGTCATTTTATGGCGTTGAAACAAATAAACAGTTTTCAAATCGGCACCTTTAATTATTACGTCAGTGTCATCAGCGTAAGATATTATTTTTAATTTTATTCTTTGTGTGAATGTCATTTACATAGATGATGAACAGTAACGACAGAACCTTTTTATTCTGAACTTCTGTTAGGTATGAATACTAGACATGTTCTTGTTTGTTATAATATATCCCGAAGCTCAGTTTGTCTCTTGGCATAGGCCTCCTCTAACATTTTCCACTGGGACCTGTCACGCGCTACTCTTCTCCAATGATGTCCAGCCGTAAGTTTTAGGTCGTCTTCCCATCTTATTTGTTGACGTCCTCTACTTCTCTTGCCATCTCTGGGATACCATTAGTGACATTCTTGCACCTTTTTTCTTGTGGATCGCGGATCATGTGACCTGTCCATCTCCACTTTTGTTGGTCTATTCGGGTGACTATATCGGCAACTTTAGTATTCTTCCTTATTATGCTACATCTCACTCTGTCCTGTTTCCTTATTCCTGTCAAACTTCTCTCCATGGCTCTCTGGCAGCGTTCAAACTTTTCTCTGTGGCGTTTGGTGAGTGCCCAAGTTTTATATAGAGAAAGGGATAAATTTTGTTTTTTTTTTTCAGTATTTAAGGAGAGGAGATTTTTATCGAACCAATTTTTCGGTTTATTAATATTAACTAAGTTATTAACAGTTTTCAAATCGGCACCTTCAATTATCATGTCAGTGTCATCAGCATAAGATATTATTTTTAATTTTATTCATTGTGTGAATATGTCATTTACATGGATGATGAACAGTAACCACAGAACCTTAAGAAATTAAACCTTGTCGGAAACCAAAAAACATTAAAAACGTGAACCTCTATGAAACCAAAATTTCTGATCGATTGATCGATTTCAAACTATGGGGGGAGGGGGGGGGGGGGAGGGGGTGAAGAGGGGAAAGATGACTGTGATTCGTTAAAAAATCAATCTGACAGTATACATATAGACATCTTGCATTATAAGTTCGCCCCTTTTCACAGACGCATATTTTGTTAAGACCCTTTTACAAATGTTTCATAATTTACTTACTCCTGTAACCAGCGACGAGCTCAATAGAGAACCGCCCACATTCGTTGTTCGACATATTTTAGGGTATTCGTGTATAGCACAAGCTATCATTTTTGCCATGTTATTTCGTAAAATATACGATGTGTGCTCGACGCTGGTACGGACAAGAATGATGACGTCACTTTTTTTAGTTTCAAGCAAGTGTCTCGTAAGCCCAGCCGGCTCCATGGAACTGGTATGGGGAGGGGGAAATAATACGCTTTTATCACCTAGGGCATATATATACATATGTCCATGTTTATATTATAGATGCGACGAATAGTGATTTGCCGAATACTGAATATTTGGCTAGGCTCTTGACCAAAGCGACGAATATTCGGCGACCGAATATTCGGTGACACTTGGTGCGTTTCGCGGGTGACCGGTTCCGATCTGCATCATTGAAGTGTAGTTTATGATCAGACCGAAAGCCATTCACATTTTTTTTTTGGTACTTGCCAATTGATTTGAGATTTATTGTATTACTTATGTTCTCTATTTTATGCAGGTGCTTGCGGGTTTTTACAGATGCAATGCCGCCTCATGGAGCCTCATGAATGAGTTTTTCTTTTGCCCTGTTTAATTTATCTTTGTCTTACTAACCTATTTTTTGCATTTTGTTTTTCCTGTTAAGCACTTGCATACTGCTTACTAACAACGTATGTATGGACACTGGAGGTCTAGATTCGTTCAAAATAAATAAATGTAGCTTTGTTTAACAAAAAAAAAAAGAATCTTGCGAGAGCCTTGAAGGAGTAACCATCAGTTACTTATACCAAGGCGGGTAAGAGGTGGATTACCTCCACTGCATCATTGAAGTGCGTGCAATAACCACGCCGTGGGCGTATTTGTTTCATTTGCGAGTAGATCGTGCCACAACACCCATTATTTGTTGATTTTTTCATCAAATTATGTTGCTTATATTGTGTATCTATATCTTAAAAAATACATTGAAAATTTTACGGTGTATATATTAAAAAAATTACATAAAAAAACTGTTCGCCTAGATCGGATAGCAGACCCTTAGAACAGTATCCAAAACTAGAAGAATTTGCTAAGCTTTATTTATCATCCCCCGGTAGCCGTGTATATAGCGAGCGGCTTTTTTCGGAAGCAAGTATAATTTTTCGAGGAAAATCGCACTCGCTGGCTATCAACAAATGCTGTAAAAAATGTTTTCATTCGTCATAACTTAAAGTTGAGTGATGACATAGGTGTCATCTTTGAAGATGCTGTGTGGAGGGTCTTTTTGAGGTAAGGAAGGAGTGAACACGGGTCTTGAAGAGTCCCATGTTGTAGGATGGAGGAAACACAGAGGCCGGCAATCGTTCCACAGCCCAGCCATTGAACTCAAGAGCGAGTCATAGAAACGACCCTTTCTCATGTGACTAATGTCAACCGTGTACAAATGTTGGGCGCGTATTTGGCGTATTTCCCGACTATGCACCGGTGCCGAGGGGATCAATGACGCTAGTTCCTCGGAACATCTTCCATTGTAATACCGGCAGAACAAAGACAGCATTCCCACCTGATGCCTGTGCTCTAAAGATTGCAGTCCGTCTGTTAAGGTGGGAGAATCTATCAAACGGACCGCCCGTTTCTGCACAGTGTCAAGGGTGTTTTTTTAGGTATTGTGGAGCTCCAGACCAGAGGTGGCTGCCAAATTCAACCTTGGGGCGCACTTGCGATTTGTACAGGGTTAGCAGTTGTGTACTATTAAAGTATCTGCGGGCCCTGTACAGTACGCCCAGTTTCTGAGAGGCTAACTTAACTCTGGTTTCGATGGAGCCGCCGTACCTGAGCTGGTTATATATATATTTTTAGTAATATTGTGCTTCTTTTTCATGATTTAGTATTCGGTATTCGGCCGAATGGTTAGCAATATTCGGCCGAATACCATATAGTTAAAAAAAGTTGCCGAATAGGCTGAATAGCAAATAGCAGCCGAATATTCTTGGCATCTCTAGTTTATATTACATTTGTCTAATAAAATGTGTATGTGTTTTGATTTTGTTTCGTTATCAGTCTTCTTCCTCCTTGCGCTGTCCCAACTAGTACTGGGCGTTGACGATAATTCTATCCAACGCCAACGTCGTTATCGTTGGCAATTTTCAACTGTTGAAAATAGCTGTTGAAAATAACGTCGACGTTGACGCAACTATAATAGGAGATCGACACGATACTAACAAAAAATATATCAAAATCGTATTAAGGAATCCCTTTTAACGGGTGGTTCCCCGAATCATTGATGTATTATTAATTATTATTATCTCTATGCCCCACGCGACACACACGTAATAATAATCCTATAATAACGTTGAAAATTGAAACTGTTGGAAGACGTTGGTTTCGGTGTTGAAAATATTATCCTGTTGAAGATATATTTTGCTTGTCACTGATAAATTCGCTTGTTGCTTGGCGCTACGTATCGGCCGTATTGGACGGGAAAATAAAAAAAAAACGTGCAGTAGGTATGTACATTACCAAAAGACCTTGTGTAATTGGGTATAATATCGTTCACGAAGTGTGATCTCTTGACCCTTTTGACTTAATCATTCCAACACCGTTGAAGACAATTATCAATAGGTTATTTTTTTGCTTGTCGTTGATAAATTTGATTGTTCCATGGCGCTGTGTATCGGCCGTATTGGATGGGAAAAAAAGTGCAGTAGGTACGTACATAACCAAAAGACCATTTAAAATATAGAGTAATGTTGTTCACGAAGTACAAACTCTTAACCCTTTTTATTTATTAGGCAGTTGAATCGTTGACTGCGTTGAATAATATTCGCATGTAGGTATTATATTTCAACTGTTGGCGCTAATTATTTTCAACAGCGTTGGACGTTGAAATAATATAACTATTGTTTCCAACGGCTAGTTATATTTTAATACAGTACTAGTCCCAAATCATTGCCTAGGTAGGCTGTTGGGGTCGGCTCTTCTCGTTCTCAGGTTGTAATTTCTCCTGCTATGGGTATCGCCTTCATCCAGGCCGTTTTTCTGAAGAATTTTGGTGCATCGAGTCATCCAGGAGTTCTTCGGTCTTCCTCTGGATGACTGTCAATGAAGCTAGTATCAGTAGTTTTAGTTAAAAAAAACGTTATGTGAGTCATTTTTTAAACATCTTTATTTTTATGTTACAAAAATTATTACTTATAAAAATTTATTTTCATTTCTAATAATAACTTTGAGTGCGTATTTAATCACATTTCTCAAACAGTTTTTAGTTTTCGGATATGTTCAGAAATATTCAATTTTGATTCGTGATAATGCACGGGGGTCAGAATAACCTTGCGGCCACTCTTTGCTATTTAACCCGGCGATACTCGCTACCGGGTAAAAAATACCACAGAGTACAAAAAATTGGTTGTATTTTTTTTTCTACGCGTTCTGGCAACCCAAGATTCTAAGTACCTTCAAACCGATAGTTCACATACCCTCACCCGGCGGGGCGGTCAGTTCGCGCACGGCGCTTATTAATGACAGACGTGTAAAGTGAGTATGGGTAAAAAATACCCGGTAGCAACAATCCTATAAACTATAAAGGTATCATTATTTTTTTAGTATTTTAGGAGTGTACCTAGTTTATTTTCGATACCGATCTCAATTTTGCCAAATTTGTAAGAAAAAAAAAATATTATGTTGATTTTCGTAAGATTACTGAGAAAAACATAATTTTTTGGTTATTTTTTAGGATAAACTCTAATACAAATAAATAAACATTGAAACTTGCATTTGTAGTTTTATTTATGAACAATAGTACCAATAACACAAATACATTGTCAAAAATTGAAACTCAAGCGTCTTTTTGAAAATAACGGCAATTAAACTCTGTGGTATTTATTACCCGGTAGCTAGTGTTCATGTTCGTAAATACCTAGCGAGTACCGCCGGGTTAAAAACGCTTATGTATTTCGATACGAGTTATGGCCGACCACCAAACAAGATATGGTAATTCACAATTAAGTGGTACTCAATGCTATTTTGTCTTCTGGCTTGGTTTCCATTTGGGGACGTAGACACGGAGGTGTCTACTAATATCTACTGGAATTTCAGAAATTGAACAAATCGGACTAATATCTATGAGAAAATTTCTAGAAAAACTGCAATTCAATTATTGCTCCACACTTCAACTACTGCTCAAGTATACTTTTCCTATGTAACGAAAGAGAACAAAATAAGTTACGAATTCTCCAAAACAGGGCAATGAGAATAATTCTTCGACGAAACAGATTTTCAAAAATAATTAAAATGTTAAAGGAACTAAATTGGTTGACCGTGAAACAGATGCTGACCTTGAACACGATGGTATTTATCCACAAAATATTGAACAACACGTTACCAAAATACTTCTCAAATAAAATTTTATACAATAAAGACATTCACAGATATAACACAAGGACGTGCAAGGAAATTTGGTTACAAAAAAAGGACAAAGCGAATACGCAGAACAGTCTACTGTACAAGGGAATGAAGTTGTATAACACACTACCAGAAACTTTAAAGTCCACACCAATTGGAAAGTTCAAGATGTATTGTAGGAGCTACATAAAACTTGAAAAAATATAGTGAATATGAAATATTATAATCAATTAGAAATTTGTAAACTTATGTACAAATTACTAAAATAAAAATTATTATTATATTATTATTAGAACCAAAGTGAGGACGAATATCTACAGCTCAAACTGCTGACTAATATCTATGAGAACCAAAGTGTGGACGAATATCTACAGCTCTGGCAGAGGTTGGATTTGCAATTATGTGTAGCATATTGGAACAGTTTAAAAAACTTAATATATGTATGTAAAAATCCCTAATATCGGACTATTGAACACATTTAGCTGATTATTAAGGATTTGGGTTTAAAAACAGCTTTCTTTATTTCGAGTGCTTCTAAATTATTTAGTCTGTTACCATGACCATTTCTATTTAAGTTGGGTTAGGTTAGGTTTGGTTGTGGTGCCGTGTATTTCGAAATAAATAAATATCTTTGTATTATGACCTCCATATTTGTTCATTCAATTATTGTCCTCGTAAACAGCAAAATACGTAATATTATGCAAAAACTTAATTACGTAATTGAAGTAATTTGTGCTTTTCCGTACAACCTCTTGCTCAGCTGCCCTTTGTAGATATTAGTCCAACATACGCTCCATAGATATTAGTCACCATTGGGACTGTCAATAGATATTCGTCCGACCTTAGCTCTGTAGATATTAGTCCTCACTCTGAAGTTCGTACATATTAGTCCAACATATGAGCTGTAGATATTCGTCCGACATACAGGCTGTAAATATTAGTATCTGGAGTCGTATATACTTGTTACAATCACAGATATATCCATAGGCGCGCGATAATTGGATATTTTATAATTCACGACTGAGATCTGAGTCACAAGTCGATTCACATAAGAAGTTCACACAAAGCATACGATCACAATACGATAAGGGTTTACACTTTATATTGCGATAAGATAAATAACACTTCAACGTAGAGCGAAATGTCACGATACGATGATGGTTAACAACGGGTTTTAACAAATTGTCAACAAATGTTTCAAAGACCCAATCTTGTCTGATTACGTCTAAAAGGGATCGAAATGAAAATTTAGACTCTTTCAACGGAAGCAATCTTCCGAACAGGCTGTGCTTGGTGTAACCCTAAGTGACCAGCTCAGGTATGGGGGCTCCATCGAAGCCAGAGTTAAGTAAGCCTCTCAAAAACTGGGCGTACTCTGACAGGGCCCGCAGATACTTTAATAGAACACAATTGCTAACCCTGTACAAATCACAAGTGCGCCCCACGGTTGAATTTGGCAGCCACCTCTGGTCTGGAGCTCCAAAATACCTGCAAAAATACCCTCGACTCCCAATTAATAGATTCTCCCATTTTAACAGACGGCTTGCAATCTTTAGAGCACAGGCGTCGGGTGGGAATGCTATCCTTGTTCTACCGGTATTACGATGAAAGATGCTCCGAGGAGCGTCATTGATCCCTTCGGCACCGGTGCATAGTCGGGAAACACGCCAAACGCGTGCCCAACATTTGTACAGGATTGATATTTGTCACATGAGAACGGGTCGTTTCTTCGACTCGTTCTTGTGTTCAACAGCTCAGCTGTGGAATGAATTGCCGGCCTCTGTGTTTCCTCCATCCTACAATATGGGTCTCTTCAAGACCAATGTTCATTCCTTCCTCTCCTCAAAAAAACCCTCCACACAGCATCCCAGATGACATAGGCCCTGAGGAGGGAAATTATTTTCCTCAGGGCCTCCTGCGTGGAGTTAATGTAAAAAAAAAGAAAAAAAAAAAACGGACCGACGATAAAGCGGTGCTGGACTCCTGCCTACCATGTAGGTAGGCACCCTTAAGAGGGTATTACCAGAGAAAACCAGAAATTTGTTATGTTCAAATCAGATTTTAGACGTATTGACTCTTTTCCACAAAAAATTATAAATGGATTTCGAAAGATTGTTCTTTTATCTAGCATTCGCATGTAATAAATTTTGAGAATTTTTTTTAATTTTTAGTATAATAAGGTTATTCCATAGGCAGATTGTTAAATTTTCAAAAAAAAAATTGTATTATACCACACCCATTTCAAATAATATAATCATGCAGTAAAATAAATCAATACATTATTTAGCAAACGCATGCTTTAGAATTTTAATTTTAGTTTCAATAAAATCATTAAAAAATATGTACGTACATGTGTTTCTTGATGAAAATTGGTCCATTTGTGTATTTATTTGCGCACTTACAAACTAATGTATTTCAGTTTTTTATTAAATTTAGACATTATTGAAAAATGATAAATACTTATAATCAAAAAATAACCACAAAAAGTACATTATTTTAATAGTTTTATCATCACGCCTTTCAGCATTTTTGGATGAAGGTATAAATTAAAGCTAATTTGAATTGAAATAAAATCGATATTGAGTTATAATTTAAAAAAGCTGGTACGGAGACTAATTAATCTTTCTCACTGTAACCGCCCTGCACGATCGTAAGAACAACTTTCGACGAAATGTGGATTTTCGTCCGCTGGCTGGTTAAACGCTCTTAATGTGCGGAATTCCAAAAATCTGGATTCCTCCGATCCTGTATGCCGATCGGAACATTAAACGAATGAAACCCATCAGCGTTATGTAACACATTTATTGGGATTTTATTAATTCAAAATACGCCCGATTTTTTAAAGATTAAAAAAATAATTTAATTGATGTAATATTTAGTTATAATTACCCCGCACACAATTTGCCCGGATCTCCCCATTGCCGATAATTTGATTGGGACTGAGTGGGGGAGAGAGGAGAGGCGGGTAAATGAGGTTGGACCACTCCGTATTCAGTTCTGAAATTAGCTGTCACCGCCCGCGCCGGGGCCATCATGCTAACAATGGTGCAGCGATGGGGAGGGTGGGGTGAATAGCTCACCCCATTAATGTGGGACAGGGGGTATAGCACGGGCATATCGATAAGGAAGCAATATCGGCAGTATTAAATTAGCGGATGACGTTTGTTTACCGTTGTACCGATCGGTTTAAGGTTCCGCAACCGGGCTAGAAAAGAAGAAGATTGAGAGATACGAAACTACGAATGTTAGAGGAAAGCGCCAACAATAATTCTTATCTCATTATATTATGTACTTATGTTTTTATATGCAACTATGTGTTTGATTATGTACATTTATTTATAAGTACATGTTACATGATTAATACATTTACTTGAGAAGATACATTAGGTCACCATACAAGGCAGCTGCCTGTATCATGGTGACCAACGAAGGATAGTTATTTTGAAAAGAAGTCTAGTAAGTGTAGGTAAACATATTTAAGTAAAATTATAAAAAAAAAAAGAAAATTGGTAGAAATGTTTCCAATAATTCACAAATTGCCAAAGTTGCCAGGAAAATAAACACAAATAAGTAAGGTAGCTGTTATGTATGTAAATAAATACACATACATACATATATATACTTACATAAAAATGTATTTATGCATACTCACACATACATGTATATTCATATATATACGCATATACATACATATATGTATGCGAATATCTGTGTGTATGTATGTGTGCATATTTGTGTATGTATGTGTGCATATTTGTGTATGTATGTATGTTTGTATATGTATGTATTTGTATAAACATATGTATGTAGGTATATATATATTTTTTTTAGATTAGCTCCACACAGGAGACCTTGAGAATAATAATTTCCCTCAGGGCCTATGTCATCTTTGAGGATGCTGTGTAGAGGGTTTTTAAGGAAAGGAAGGAGAGGAGAGTTCTGGAAAGGGGAAGGAACAGGGTTTAAGGGGTGGGTAGGACTCTGGGGTTCAGTGCGTCCTGGTCATCCGCCTCCAAGATCTAGACAAACCACACCCCATGAACCCGGGCACCCGGGCAAGTGCAAGTTTAGTTTATAATTTACCAGCAGACCCGGCCACACGTTGCTGTGGCTAACGAAACCTTTATAACCAACGCCATCTGTAAAATTAAATCCACACCGCCCGTTTATCAGCCCGATGCCCGCTGCCGCTTGGCCAGATATATTATGTATTTCAACCAATTTACACAAAACTTTGACAAATTATATAATTAGGTTTATACCTAAAAACTTTCCTCAAGAATCACTCTATCTATTGGTGAAAACTGCATGAAAATCCGTTGCGTAGTTTAAAAGATCTAAGCGCACATACAGCGTGACCGACTTCATTTTATATATAAAGTGAAGATGTGTTTATATTATTATTTTTTGAATTATTGATTATCCAAAATCTAGTTTGAGGATTATTACTGCACTCTTGGGGTGACACCATGTTACTGCCTCCACACAGCATCTTTGATTGAACTAACAGACCCGGCCACACGTTGCTGTGGCTAACGAAACAGAACGCCATTACCCAATCTTTATAAAATCCACACTTGCCACAGCTGCCCGCTGCCCGCTGCCCGCTGCCCGCTGCCCGCTGCCTGAATTGAATATTTGAATTTATCGGTTTTTCTCTACTATAATAAGCATGTATTATACATATAAACTAATTAACTCGCCACTAATTATACAAAGCTTGCAATGCAACACTGGATATTTGAAAAGGGAAAATCAAATACCTACTTACTCTAGGACATCTATTTCCCAATTTCTTCCGTAGAACGAATTTCAAAAGCGGCCCGCCAGCCGTTTTAAGTCGCACAAAAATATGTTTTCTTTGAATTTCTCGGCTTTTCTCTAATATAATTTACATGTATTATACATATAAACATTCCTCTCCAATCACTCTATCTATTGGTGAAAACCGTATGAAAATCCGTTGCGTAGTTTAAAAGATCTAAGTGCACATACAGCGTGAGCGACTTCATTTTATACTTAGTAAAGATAAAGATAAAGATGTGTTTAATTTTTTTTTTTTGAATTCTTGACTATCCAAAATCTAGTTTGAGGATTATTACTGCACTCTTGGGGTGACACCATGTTACTGCCTCCACACAGCATCTTTGATTGAACTACTAGTAGAACGAGGACAGCATTCACACAAAGACAAAATAAATTAGACAGAATCAATAATTAAATCACATAAACATATTTATTATTTATCTTATAATTAAAATACAAAAAAACTTAAATTACAATAATATTTGGTTTGGCGTATTCATAAAACAAGATAATATTCCTATATATATTTAAAAAAGAAAAAACTTCGAATTTATCCGGAAAACTCAAAATTATAACCTCTGCCAAAATGATGGGGTGAGGCCGGAGATGCTGGGTCTATTTTACTGTCATCTGCAGCCACGCTGCCCACCTGTAAACAAATAAAATGGTTAGTTTATGAATCCCTCAGGCCTCTGGCATATTTTGTTATAAGGTCCGAGTGTTTCTGCTTTTTATGAAAACCAAAAAAATGTAATATTTCTTTTTTAACCCCGGACGCAAAAGTTTAACTTTCTGTGTGTCTGTCTCTGGCATCGTAGCTCCTAAACGAATGGACCGATTGTGATGCGGTTTTTTTTGTTGGAAAGCTGACATTATTGAGATAGTTTTTAGCTACAATTCATGAAAATTTCAAGGCCATCAGCTCTTTTTAACCCGTTTAATCACAGGACACCATATTTGTCCCAACGCACATAGGTCTCATATAAAACGCTGTAACTCCCTTACTATCATAGTTAGAAATATGTTCTGTTAGAAAGGAAAAACACCACGTTTTATATTCCAATCTAAAAAATAGTCACCAAAAAAGTAAAATGTACACTTTTATGTACACAAAGTTTTGAATCGCAAATAGAAAAAAAAAAATATTTTTACATAGAGCGACAAAAAAGTGAGGTTACAATATGTGTTTGTTGTACATTTGTCTAATAAAAGATGTGTATGTTTTTATTATTTTTTTTTATTATCAGTAACTTTAGTTAGAAAAAACGTATGGCAAGCCATTTTAAAAAAAATTTTATGTTTGTATGCAAAATTTTTATAATGAAAAAAATGTTTATTTCGAATTCTATAATTTGAAAGCATATTTCATCACCTTAAATTATTATTAACACGTTTGTTTCAGTTATTTTACAAGTTATATGTATGAAAAAATTCGCAGTTTTTCTTTAAATGCTGTTTAAGATAATGCCCGCAAGATTTTTACTCTATTTTAAACGAGTCGTGTTTTATTAAACATTTTCGCAATTTTCGCATCGATTTTGTCGCTGTAAATGTTAGCGCTCTCCTCTAACATTCGTAATTTCGTATCTCTCCATTTTCTTCTTTTCGGGCCCGGTTGCAGAGCCTTAACTGATTAATTAAATATTACAATTTGAGATTTTACTAATAAAGTTAATAATAAAAATAAATATTCATCCTAGACTTGCAGAAAAGTCAATAGATGTCGCGTATTAAAAATAAAATGGATAAAAATTTATCTAGACACTATCTATAATAGAAAACATTTAGTTTTGGTTGATTCTTGCAATCATATATGAAGATAGCAGATAATAAAAATACGCGATAAGAAAATGAAAATAATGTTGGTAGTTCTTGGTCGAATAATGATACAGTTGAACATATAAACATTAAAATATTTTTCAGGATTAAATAACATGTGTTCACAATTATGTCCTCTGCGTGCGAACTCTATCTAAATTTTCGTTATTTGTTTTGGGGTGTTATGCCGTGTTGCGCTACCTCCTTCTTTAGCCAACGTTTCGGACATCGTTGCAGTGTCCATCATCAGGGCAGATTCGGCAGATCCGGTAGATGTGGTGTGTACGATGTTCGAAACGTTGGCTAAAGAAGGAGGTAGCGCAACACGGCATAACACCCCAAAAACAAATAACGAAAATGCTCTTTGCCGTGAAAATCTTAAAACTTATCTCTATCTAAATTTATTTAAAATACAATAAACAGTGTTAATTTCAAGCGACCTCCTAGGTAAGTATGGTCCTGTTTTCATTCATTTATAGGTCCTGGGTTCGAGTCCTAGATGAGATCGTTTTTTCTTCGATTCTTCTGTTTCAGATTTTCGATTGAGTTTCTCTAATATTGTCTTCACCTATTTTTTGTATTTTTTGGACACTATGTAACAATTTCTAAAATATTAATTATTAACTAGGAGCTAAACGTCGCAAAATTTATAAAACTGGGAAGACCTCGGTAGCTGGGTCATGTGGAGAGAATGACCGAGCATCAAGCACCAAAGTCCCTGCTGAACTCAAGACCAACAGGGCAAAGGAGCCTGGGAAGACCAAGATTAAGATGGAGCGACAACTTCCTCAAAGACATATCCATCTTGGAGCTTCTGAACTGGAGAGAGCTGGCACAAAACCGAGATGAGTGGAGGAAGACTCTTGAAGAGGCCAAGACCCACCAGGGGTTGTAGAGCCAATAGTGATGATGATGATGTGATGTAACAATTTCTAGACATTTTGTTTTGAAGAGTTTTATTTTCAATGTACATTTGTTGCTTAAATTTTTATTTATCTGAAATTTGGGAGGCGGGAATGGGTACCGCCGCCCTGGGAACCTTTATTGGATAACCAACACCTCTGCCATAGGTTACCCCAAGTGGTTCGCTACGTTTGGTGATTTAGCAGGGGTGCCTGGGTTTATGGGGTGAGGTTTGTCTAGGTCTTGGAGGCGGATGACCAAGACACACTGAACCCGAGATTTCTACCCACCCCTTAAACCCTTTTCCTTCCCAGAACTCTCCTCTCCTTCCTTTTCCTAAAAAAACCCTCCACACAGCATCCCCAAAGATGACATAGGCCCTGAAGGAAATTATTTTCCTCAGCGCCTCCTGTGTGGAGCTCATGTAAAAAAAAAAAAATGGTGTGGACACATCCGTGTCATTCACTAGCCAACTAATTTTATACAAGTATATAAATAATAAGATTTTATTAGGTGAGGGTAGTTAGAGGGGTGATTTTGGGGGAGGTGAAGAACGGTGGGAGGAGTCATCATGTACAAAAAAAATTGTATGAATATTTTGATTTGTCACATCTCCAAAATGAAAGAATCCTAAAAGTCTTGATAAAAAAAATATTTTTGAAAAAAAATTTGATTTTCAGCCACAACATCAGTAATGTCGTATTTTTTCAATCTTAGCACCAGGGGAGTATAACTCCAACCTTTTTGGTGACCAAATCACTATCACGTGGTTTGTGACGTCAGGGTAATGACTACCAATAGGAATCTTACAATTTCCTTACTTTTTTACTTTCCTCTATCCTTGTCGATGGTATGTGACGTCAGAGGAATGACTACCAATAGGAATCTTACAATTTCCTTACTTTTTTACTTTCCTCTATCCTTGTCGATGGTATGTGACGTCAGGGTAATGACTACCAATAGGAATCTTACAATTTCCTTACTTTTTTACTTTCCTCTATTCTTGTCGATGGTGTGTGACGTCAGAGGAATGACTACCAATAGGAATCTTACAATTTCCTTACTTTTTTACTTTCCTCTATCCTTGTCGATGGTATGTGACGTCAGAGGAATGACTACCAATAGGAATCTTACAATTTCCTTACTTTTTTACTTTCCTCTATTCTTGTCGATGGTATGTGAAGTTAGAGGAATGACTACCAATAGGAATCCTACAATTTCCTTACTTTTTTACTTTCCTCTATCCTTGTAGATGGTATGTGACGTCAGAGTCATGAAATTTTCATTTTTTATGGTTAAATAGTGTCGACACCTGTTCCATACAAAAAGCCCGAAGATATCGATCTAGGTATTAGTTCATTTATGCTTAGCACTGTAACTCACCGAAAACTCACGGACCGCCACTGCTTCATTTTTCTTTCGTTTCCTTAATTCCTTAACAGAACTTCCTCTCTTTCCTTTCGTTAAAAAACCCCCCACACAGCATCTTTATAGATAATTTAGGTGGGTAGGAATCTAGGGGTTAATGTGTCCAGGAGTGACGGAAGTATAAATTCATCTCTCCCGCTTCGGTGCAAGGCCATGGGGCGAGAGAGACCATTTAGAGAGGTCAAAGGGTGTCCTCAAATTGGTTTCTCCCGATCCGGACCGCCACGCAGCTGGTGGGCAGGCCATCCACGTGCCAAGACCTGTCTTCCGATGAACCCGGGCACCTCTGCTAAGTAAACAAACTTAGCGAAACACTTGGGGTGACCTATGGCAGAGGGGTGGTGGTACCCATAAGCGCCTCCCAAACTACAGTGAAATAAGTGTAAATAACAAAAAAAATGAACATTAAAAGAAGGGCCGGCAACATTAATGGTAAGCAACTGCCGGCGTAGTTCAGCGGTAAGGCTCTTGACTCGCAATCCGAAGGTTGCGTCATCGAATCCCTGCGTAACAAGTAAATTTTATTTGATTAATTTGTGTTATTTTACAATTTATTCATTAAAAATAATACATAGTACATTTGCGGCACGTTCCAGAGTGGAAGATACTCTCAGTAACGCCCTGGTGTAAGACCACCGTTCTGAATTGAAACGTTGCTTGAAATGGCTTTAGCCGTGTTTGGTGACCAGATCTGAATAGCCAATTACTTCCCCACCTTCCTCTTTCCTATCTCCTTCCCTTCCCCACTACCTTCAGCCTCACAAAATACCCCCATTGGGGATGCCATAGTCTCACTGGCTCCAGACGGGAGCAGTTGGGACTCTTGTGCGGTATTCAAATTTAAAAAAAAAGTTTATTTTTCTTCAATTTTCTGTTTTTCGTGAAACCACCTTGGGTACGTAAAGGTTAAAAAGACAGCAAATTTTCCTCACCAGCTGTCCGTTGTCTTGATATTTCCTGTAGTTGTTGTCGTGTCGTTGTTCTACGCTGTACAGCATGGCCCTGCTGGGTTCCTTCACTCCGCCTGCTTGCTGGCTACCCGCTTGCTGGTAATCCCGCAGGAATCCCGCAGCGTGGTACCTGCTCGGAGAGTCTTCCTGGTGGCTGGGTTGGTATTGGGACTTCTGATGATTTGGGTTGAAAAGGGCCTGCTGGGAGAGTAACAAGTAAGTTAAATGATGTATCAAGTAGCCACTTTTCGCGATGGTTGATGTATATAAGGTTGATGTATCAAGAAGCCACTTTTGGCAATGGTTGATGAATCAAGATGCCACTTTTGCCGAGAGTTTATGTATCAAGAAGCAACTTTTGGATATGGTTGATGTATCAAGAAGCCACTTTTGGATATGGTTGATGAATAAAGATGCCACTTTTGCCGAGAGTTTATGTATCAAGAAGCCACTTTTGGATATGGTTGATGTATAAAACAGTTGATGTGTATATATGGCTGATGTATCAAGAAGCCACTTTTGGCATTTATTGTAGTAAACAAAAGCCACTTGTGTTGTTTAGAGACTGTTGGGTTGATACATTTATCAAGAAGCCACTATTGGCAATGTTTGATGTATCAAAACCTACTTTCAGTGTATACAGAAGCCAATTTTTGCGGTTACTAAGAAACTACTTATTTAGAATGTATCAAGAAGCCATTTTGGTTATTTATTAATGATGTATCAAGAAGCCACTTTTGGTAACGATTGATGTACTAAAAAGCTACTTTTTGTGGTGGTTGATTATCAAGAAACCATGTTTGGCTACATTAGACGTATCAAGATGTCACTTTTGTTATAGTTTATGAATCAAGAAGCCAAGTTTGGCAATTTTTTTGCGTAAACAGCAACCACTTTTGTCAGTTGTATTTTATTTGAATGTGTCAACAAGCCACTTTTGGCAAATTATTGATACGAAAAAAGCCACTTTTGGCGGTTTTTGATGTATGAAGAAGCCTCTTTTGATAATTGCTGATGTAATAAGAAGCCACTTTCAAGTCACAATGAAGATATAGCCAATTTTGACGGTTATTAAGAAGCACAAGCTAAGTTAGTACATATATATGAAGAAGCTACTTAGGCGATTGTTGAAAAAATGGTTCTCTAAGGAGTATTAGAAATCGCTTTTGGAGTAACATTTATCAAAAAGCAGTATTGGCGACTGTTGAAAAACTATTAACCTGTAGCAGCCAGTCTCTGCTACCACATGCTCTGGTTTGTTTCCGAAAAATATTGATCTTTACGGAAGCATCGCCCATATTAAAATGTTCGGATGCCGAACTAACAAGAACGTTCCGGCCACCGCTCGTAAGACGCCTAGCGCCGGCATTACGTGACTGGATAGTAGGTACCTATCACATCGATACTAAGCTGCAGATCTACCTACCTCTCACGCGTTCCAGAAAAGGTAAGGTACAAACCATTGCGTGCCTGAAATGCACAGTTCGGGCGCTTTCGAGAAATTCGACGAGTGAAGAATTACTGCCACACAAAGCAACACTCCGACTTGTCGGGCTATATAAAGGCACCCGGAAACACACACAGCATTCAGTGTTACTGTGTTTTCATAGCGTTCAGCAAGCTCACCTCAAGCAACCGCAGTTAACCTTGACCCAGTGAGAAAATACGTTCGTTTTGTTTACCTAAGTGCCGGTAGTCTAGTAAATCTGTTTCGCTGTCCATTCCTGAATTGATTTGCAAATTATAATTTTGGGTAGAACTCAATAAAGATATCCAACACGCAACCTCATTGTTTTACATTGGCAACCTCCAACCACGAGTTCTACAAATCCATTTCTATCTATAGGGTTATAAGACTAAATTGGCTTCTTTATGTAATGTCAATAAACCACTTATGAAATTTGTTAATTTTTTCCTATAAAACTACTAAAATTATCACAAATACGTCACCTTTGGTTTGGCGTAGTCCTGGCCGGTGAACCTTTGATTCTTTCTCTGTCTTTCTTCGAACCTTTCCCTCGGGGCTTCGTCGTATCTCTGTTTGCCTTCATACTCTCTCGGTCTCTCTTCGTAGTCCCTCTGTCTCTCTTCCTGTCTTTCTTTAGGCCCCTCTCCGTGGATGAACTTGTCCACGTATTGTTCTTCGTCACGAACGGGTTCGTACTCCTGCGGTTGCCGATATTTACTGTCATTTTCTTCAGGGTATTGAGCTTGGGGTGCTTTGTAGTTTTTCCTGTACTCTGGAGGTTGGTATTCGTCGATTGGTTCGACGGCCTGTGGTTGACGAGGAATGTGATCTCCTTCAATTATCTGAAAAAAAAATGTATACATATTGAACTTTGAAATTATTATAACATATTGAAATTGTGTGAAAAAATATTTATCTGTATATGTTTTTAACTGTGTGAAAAACTTTAAAAAAATGTCCATACATTGAACTGTGTTGAAAAGTTGCTGTATATTGAACTGTGTGAAAAAATGTCCATACACTAAACTGTGTAAAAAATGTCAATATATTGAACTGTGTGAAAAAAAATCTATATATTTAACTGTGTGAACAAAATGTCTATATATTGAAGTGTGCGAAAAAAATCTATGTATTGAACTGCGTGAAAAAATGTTTATATATGTTTTTAACTGTGTGAAAAGGTGAAAAAATGTCTTTATATTGAACTGTGTGAAAAAATGTCTACATATTGAACTGTGCGAAAAAATCTCTATATCTGTGTGAAAAAATGTTTATATATGTTTTTAACTGTATGAAAAAGTGAAAAAATGTCTTTAAATTGAACTGTGTGAAAAAAGGTGTCTATATTAAACTGACTGAAAAAAAAAATATAATTTGAACTATGTGAAAAAATGTCTATATATTGAACTGTATGAATTTTTTTTTCTATATATTGAATTTGTAGGTACCAGTTAAACGGTGACCAGACAACTCAGAACGAATTCAACTCAAAACCTCCGTTGAAAAGTCATTAAAATTGGTTAAATAGGTAACGCTAGGTTAGGTTATGGGCTATTTTTCAATTTTTTATGATAGCTTTTAATGGCTTTTCAAAGAGGTTGAGTTGAGTTGATTTTTAGTTGTCATGGAACCCAATTATATGATTATATTGCTGTCGGTACTTTTTTTTCAATATCTCCACACTGGAGGTCCTGAGAAAAACGAATGTCATCTTTGGGGGTGCTGTGTGGTGAAGGGTCTTTTTAGGGAAATGAAGTAGAGAAAGTTCTGGGAAGGAAAAAAGTATGAAGAGTGGGTAGGAATCTGGGGCTCAGTGTGTCCAGGAGTGATGGACGTATGAATCCATTCCTCCCACTGCGGTGCAAGGCGATGGGTCGAGAGAGTATGTAAAAATCAAAAGGTCTCTCGATTTCACCTGGTCCGGCCCACCAAGCAGTAGGTGGGCAAACGTATCCGCCGCTAAGACCTAGACAAACTTCACCCCGTGAACCCGGGCTCCCCTGCCAAGTCACGAAACGTAGCGAACCATTTGGGGGGACCTAAATCAGTTGGTTATCCAATAAATGGTTCCCGCGGCCGTTGTACCCATACCCACCTCCCGAATTGTAAATGTTATATAAATGGTTATGAAAAAACATCAAAAATGTCGCCGGAGACCAAAATTTCGTACATTTTTTACTCCAGATAATGTCAGGAATCACTGGTTAAAGTAAGTCGAGTGCGTCCCTTAAGTCGCCGTATCCGCGCTCAAAAATAAGAAGATGGAAAGATATGTAATTACAAATGTTAGAGGAGCGCGCTAATATTTAAAGCGATAAAATCTATGCGAAAATTGTGAAAATGTTTAATAATAAAACATGACTCGTTTAAAATAGAGCAAAAATCTCTGGGGGGCTGTCTAAAACAGCATTTAATGAAACACTGTGAATTTTTTCACACATATAACTTGTAAAATAACTGAAACAGACATGTTTATAATAATTTTCGGAGCATACTTTGCGATATTTCTCATCATCATCATCATCTGTGGCTCTACAACCCAGGTCGGGTCTTGGCCTCCAGCAGAGCCTGCCTCCATGACTGTCGGTGTTGTGCTGCGTTGCGCCAGTTTCGGATGCCGATGGTGCTTGCATCCTTCACCACTCCATCCAGCCATCGAAGCTTTGGTCTTCCAACTCTTCTCCGACCCCCAGGTGCACCATCCATAATTCGCTTTATTTCTATCGAGGGAATTTCATATAATTTGCGTTTCGGCGTGGAACGCGACTAGATATTATCTTCAAAAATAACATATAAAACTTAAGAAGTCGGTAAAAATTCCGGTACGGCGGTTTAACACTCTGTATAATAGTAGGGAGGATATGGTATATTCCAGAATGGTATATATTCTCAGTATCGCCCTGGTAAAAGGCATGGTAGGTATCTGAACACCCAGATACTCAGCCATCTTCCTCTTCCTCATCTCCTTCCCCTCCCTACTATCTTTAGCCACAAGTATGCCCCAATTGGGAATGCCATAGTCTCACTGGCTCCAGACGCTTGGGAGCATTTGAGACTCTTGTGTGGTATTCACATAAAAAAAGTTATTTTGTCAAAGAACACAAGACTCCTAGCCCCAATTTCGACATTTAAATAAACGTTAGATCGCTCACGCGTTAAGTGAGGGAAAATTGACCTTATTTCGTTCGCACGTACAAGCTGACAACACCCATTTGTTCATCGAACTTCTCAGTGCATAATTATATGTGCGATAAACAATTTCTATTGATATGCTTGGTGTAACTCTAAGTGACCAGCTCAGGTACGGGGGCTCCATCGAAACCAGAGTTAAGTTAGCCTCTCAGAAACTGGGCGTACTGTACAGGGCCCACAGATACTTTAATAGTACACATCTGCTAACCCTGTACAACATGCAATTGCGCCTCACTGTTAAATTTGGCAGCCATCTCTGGACTGGAGCCCCAAAATACTTGAAAAACACCTTTAAATTAACAGTATTCCGTTTTTTTGCATATTTATCCTCCACACAGGTAAAAACGAGCCTATGCCATCTTTAGCTGTGTAAAGGGTCTTTTAAAAGAAAGGAAAGAGAAGTAGTTCTGAGAAGAAAAAACGTGCGAGGAGTGGGTAGGAATCTGGGGGTCAATGTATCCAGGAGTGACGGACGTGCGAATCCATCCCTCCTACTTTGGTGCAAGGCGTTGGGTCGAGAGAGTCCAGCTAGAGAGGTCTAGATAAGGTTAGTTCTAGGTTTTTTTTTCCACAACTAGTTTCTCCCGATCCCGCCCGCCACGCAGTAAATAGGTAAAATGATCTCGCTGACACGACCTACACAAACCTCACCCCATGAACCCGGGAATTCAGAAAACGTAGCAAACCACTTGGGGTGACCTATGCAGAGGTGTTGGTTATCCATTAAATGGTTTCCAAGGTGACGGTACCCATAACCGCCTCCAGAATTCTACTCGAAGTATTTAATTAAAGCGTTGAAGTAAAAGATAACACTAATAATAATCTAAAAGAACCACGGACATATGAATGTATCTGGACCTGCCCTAAGTGATAAAAACGTATTATTTCCCCCTCTCCATGGAACCGGCTATAAGCTCCGCCTTGGCGCCAGCTCGCTCCACGGGGAGGGGAGAGACCACGCTTGAATCTAAAATATGTAACGTCATCATTCTTGTAGTGACCAGCGCGAAACTAACGTCCATAAGTTTTACGAAAAAACACGCCAAAAACGGCAGCTTGCGCTATACATTATAGGTACATATTATACAGACATAGCGAATGTGGGCGGTTCTCCAGTGTCCTTGTCGCTGGTTACAGGGGTAAGTAAATTGTGAAACATTTGTAAAAGTGTCTTAACTAAACACGGCAACAAAATATTGCTATGTGAATTGGGGCGAATGTTTTTGGGGCAAGCATTTGGCCTTAGGAAATATGTTATTAACGTGGCAAGCAATTCGAGCATCCATGTAAAAAGGTCTATTCATTCAATCAGATTTTGCTTTTAAGAACTAAATGGTGATATTATAATGCGAGATGCCTATATACTGTCAGATTGATTTTTCAAAGAATCACAGTATCTTTCCTCTCTTCGCCCCCCATAGTTTGGTTTTACCCCTCACCTGTATCTTCTGGTCTATTCATTCTGATGTCTATGAAAAGAACACATGAAAGAGAACAAGACATAGGAAAGTAAAAAGATAATGGTCGCAACTGGTACTCAAACCCAGAACTTCTCGTCTTACCGGGATGAGCACCTTACCAATTAGGACACTGCCACCTCACATCAAACCATCATATTTGTCAATCTCATATTTAAAATTTTAGAATTAACAATATTATCTTCGACAATTTTTTTTTCCAAATTACAGGCAACTACCTTTTTTCATTCGGAACAATCGTTCTAAGAACTGGTTTGTAACCTAGAAAAACAAAAAAACGAGTTTGCTTTACACCACACGAGTGATACAGACAATAGGCCTGCAATGTGTCTTAGATATACGAAACACGTAACTGGCTATGAGAGAAAGAGAGAAAGAAAATGTGTGCTCGCTCTCTCTGTCTTGCTCCTACAGTAATATACGAAACGTAACTCTACCTCTTTTTATCTTCGCTAACTTATATCTCCCTCTCAACTACCGTTCGCCTCGCTTTTCGTAACGCTCTCGTCACGCATTCAACAGCTTACTCCCCAAGTCAAGCGTGCGTAAAGAGTTTTACTTTAAAAAAAATGTCTGTTGTTAATAATAATATTTTAAATTATGACGGTTTGATTAGAGGTACTTGAGTCAGGCCATGTCAACAGTAAGAATAATAGAAGAGCATGTATAGGACGATGTATGAATGTAAGCGAGGCAAGGGGTGTGTGCCAAGACCGAGTTGTTCGGCGGTCCGTCCTCTCTGCCTACCCCTGCGGGGAAACGGCGTGATGGTTAGTTAGTTAGTTTTGATAAGAGATGGCAGTGGTCTAATTGGTAGAGGTGCTCGTCCCGATAAGACGACAGGTACTGGATTCGAGACCCAGTTGCGACAATTATCTTTTTATATTGAAGTTAAACTTCTTTATGCACGCTTGACTTGGGGAGTAAGCTGGTGAATGCGTGACGAGAGCGTTACGAAAAGTGTGATCGGGCGAAACGAACGGTCGGGCCTTTACGCACGCTTGACTTGAGGATTAAGATAGTGAATGCGTGACGAGAGCGTTATGAAAAGTGTGATCGGGCGAGGCGAACGGAAGTTGAGAGGGAGATACCTATAAGTTAGTGAAGTTTTATTTCAGTCGTGTGGTCTAAAGCACACGCGTTTTTTTGTGTCTTGTTCTCTTTTACATTTTCGTTTAGAATATTAGTGTTATCTTCTTCTACAACAAAACCAAACCGAAAGAACAATTAAACCACACTTATTTACTGCAATTATCTAATCAATTAAATTTGCGTGACAGAAAAATTGTTTTCGATCTAGTATTTTTATTTAAAACTAGCTGGTCCCGGCATGCCATTTAATAAATAAATTGTTTCTCCCTGAGTGTCCTTTCCCATTCGTCCCGTTCCCCTTCCGCCTCCCCTTCTTCTCCTGCGTCCACTTCCCCTCTCGCGTTCACAATCTGTCACCTCCACCTTCCCTCTCCCCACTCCACTCCCCCCTTCCCCCGTCCCGCAAACCCCCCTTCCGAGTTCCCCCCCCCTTCCAGGTCCCCCTCCCCCCTCCCAGGTTCCCCTTCCCCTCCCTGGTCCCCCTCCCTCATCTCTCCCTCCTTCACGCTTTCCATAGCAATAGCCGCTTCCTCGCGTGCCACCAATAGGAATTTTTTGTACAAATTTCATAATGCCAGAGCTCACCGGAAGTTTTATAAAAACCTTGTCCTGACAATAACGAACACACAAAAAAAAGAATTATCCAATTTGGTGCAGTCGTTAAAGTTATGTCGAAAGTTAGTCGAAAGTTATGCGCTTAGCAACACATTCAGCGATTCATTTTTATTATTTTTAATTTATAAACTATCGTTTAGACAAGATTTTTATGCATAGCACAAAGGGTAACAATTATTATAAGCATAATAATTATTGCTTATAATAATTGTTACCCTTTGTGCTATGCATAATATAATAATTGTTACCCTTTGTGCTATGCATAAAAATCTTGTCTAAACGTTAGTTTATAAATTAAACATAATAATTAATATTTGACAAGTTTAAGTATTTCCCCAATAAATGTAGTCATAATTTGTCTCGACGCCACCTAGCGAGGGATTTAACACTTACAATGTCTCTCTCGCAAAAATAAAGTTGGTTGTTTTCAGGTGGAAAAAATATAATAAGCAGTAATTGTTGAATGAAACACTAGTATATATTGAATTATTTGGCGGGTATTTGATAAGCCTCCATAGCTCAGTGGTCAAGAGCAGCTGACCGGCAATCAGAAGGACACGGGTTCAAGTCCCGTTGGCGGCAAGTATCTTTTCTCGGAAGATTTTTCAATGTTGATGAGTGTTTCAGGCTGATAATTATTGCTTATAATGATTCATTTTTATATTATAGATCTTGCATAATACATTTTTGGCGCTCATAAATTTTAATGTGCCAGCCAGAAACATAAGGCCAGTACTACCCTTTATTGTGGCAATACTACTACAAGGGCACAATTTAATATACCACTATACAGAATTCAAAACTTGGGTAATATGTATTCGCACAAAGATGTATGGAATATGTTACTGATTCACTATACACATGAAATATTAGGTCCTTACATATGAAATTGGCATTTTGCCGTAGTGGCAACTTTGACCTCAAATATCTTCTCTTTGGTTAGGAATTCCAAATTCAAATTTATACAGCTATTTACTCATGTATTTGTGTTTCGAAAATTATAATTCATTTGTTTTTTCCTTAATTGTTTTTTTTCTTTGCGTCACTTAGTTTACAAAATGGAAAACTTGAAATATCGCGTTATTTACGATTACGAGTTCCACCGTGGCACCAGTGCTGCAGAAACGGCTCGAAGGATTAATGATGTATATGGCGACGGTGCTGCAAAAGAAAACACAGTGCGTTTTTGGTTCCAACGTTTTCGTTCTGGAAATTTCGACCTGCGGAACAAGCGGATCCATCGCAAACCACGTCCGAGTTGGCTGCAGGCTGCGGTGTTAGTGATAAAACTGTTTAATCAACTTGAAGCAAATTGGGAAGGTGAAAAAGCTTGAAAGGTTGGTACCTCACGAATTGAGTGAAGCAAATCAACAAACGCGCGTTGACTGTTGCGTTGCATTACTCAACCGGCACAATAATGAAGGTATTTTAAATCGAATCATTCATTACCAGTGATGAAAAGTGGATTCTGTACGATAATCGGAAGCGCTCATCGCAATGGCTGAACCCTGCCGAACCAGCCAAACCATGCCCCAAGCGAAAATTGACTCCAAGTTTTCCATTTTGTAAACTAAGTGACGCAAAGAAAAAAAAACAATTAAGGAAAAAATAAATGAATTGTAATTTTCGAAACACAAATACATGAGTAAATAGCTGTATAAATTTGAATTTGGAATTCCCAACCAAAGAGAAGATATTTGAGATCAAAGTTGCCAGTACGGCAAAACGCCTATTTCATATGTAAGGACCTAATAATTAAATCATTTATTCACAATTTAAATAGGTACTCACTAGGGAAATTTTTTTGTAAATTTACTACAAAATCACATTGCTTAGTACTGCATACCTTAATGTAAACAATATTTTATACGTCGGGAACAGATTGTTCCAATTTTCACGATTCAGTGAATTTAATTGGATGGTCTTAGGTAATGCATCTATAACAAAACATTACTTTTCAGAGAAAGTCATTGGGAATATTCTTGTTTTAACGCACGAATGCGCACGTAACCGATACAGTGCACTTTCAACGAGAAATTCCTATTCATTTTTTGTTAAAGTAGGTAAAAGCGTGTTCGTTATAATATTGTCATAAAGATTGTTATATAAGAATTATAAGAAATAGTTTTGTTGCATAACTAGACACAAAATAAACCAGGAAATTGAAAATTGTAAAAAAATTATATTTTGACAGTCGACAACCAATTTTTTCCGTTTTGGAATCAAATCCTAATAAAATGGATATTTGTGAACGTATCCAAAAATTAAACACTGTTTTCGAAAGGTGATTAAACATACTTTAAAATTTTATTAAAAACTAGCGAGTTCCCGGCATGTGTTGCAATGCCGCCAATAAAGAGTATAAAGACGTTGTTTCTCTCTGCGTGTCTTTTCCCATTCGTCCCGTTCTCGCGTTCCCACTTTCCCTCTTCCCACTCCACTCCTCTCTTCCCCCTTCTCCCGTCCCATTAATCCCCCTCCCGAGTTCCCCTCCCCCCTCCCGCATTCCATACATTTAGTCCCAAACAGCTCGCGTGGCACCTATTGCAATTTTTTTTATGCAAATGTCATTATGATATATGAAAACTTTATAGCGAATGCCTTTGCAGATAAATGTCAAGTAGATTCGATATATATACTGACTTCAGCAAGGCGTTCGATAAAGTTTGTCATAAAATATTGATAAATAAATTAAGGAGTATGGGTATAACCGGGAACTTTCTTAAATGGGTAGAGAGTTATTTAACAAATAGGCAACTGTTTGTAAAGTTGCCTATTTGTTAAAAGTTGACGTAATATCGGATGCCTTTTCTGCCACTAGTGGTGTGCCACAGGGCTCCCATTTAGGACCAATAATGTTTATTTTATTTATTAATGACATTGTAGACGTTTTTTCCGATGTTGGTATCCTGTTATTTGCTGATGATTTAAAATTATATAAAAAAATTAAAAATATTTCTGATTGCATAATTTTACAAAAAAATTTAAACAACTTGTTTAATTGGTGTATATGCAATAAACTGGCACTTAACATTAGTAAATGTCAAATAATAAGATTTTATAAAATAAAGAAACCGACCATTTATGAATACAATCTTGACAAAATTATATTAAACTCAGTAGAAACAATAAATTATCTAGGTATTATTTTTTACTCAAAAATTACATTTATTAGCCATATAAATAATATTATTAATAGAGCAATGAAGATTTTAGGATTTATTATTAGAATAACCAAACAATTTTGTAACATTGATACTATTCGCATTTTATACATAACGCTAGTGAGAAGCATTTTAGAATATAATTCGACGATTTGGGCTCCACATTACAGTATCCATATTCAAGCGATTGAAAATGTCCAGCATAGATTCCTTAGGTATATTAATTTTAAATTAGGTATTTCAAGAGAATCCGTGGACTATAATTTGTTATTAAACTGGACTAATCTCGTAAGTTTATCAGATCGCAGAAAAATCTGTGATGTATTAATATTATATAAAATAATTCACTCGGTCCTGGATACCCCTGATTTAATAGAACTAATACGATTTCATTGCCCTGGTCGCGCTAACAATAGACTGACTCTACCGTTCTACTATAATAACACACATACATTATCACATTATTACTCACCAATCAGTCGATTACACATTTTGGGAAATGAATATGCTAACATCGGCGACATTTATTTCTTAAAATTAGCGCAATATAAACATGCACTCAAAAATTATTTTTCCATAATGTAACTTTATATAGGCAATATGGACATGTTGAAATGAAATGTGATATTTCTCATTGTTCTTTCTTGTTATTTTTTGTTGTGATACACAAAATAATTGTAGATAAGTTTTAAGATTTTCACGGCCAAAAGCATTTTCGTTATTTGTTTTTGGGGTGTTATGCCGTGTTGCGCTACCTCCTTCTTTAGCCAACGTTTCGGACATCGTTGCAGTTCCGGTAGATGTGTTGATCTGCCGGATCTGCCCTGGGGTCCTAGCATGGTCGGTCGATATAGGTTTTATCGAAAATGTCGGTAACTTGACATCGCTCCCGAGCACGACTGCAGGCCGCTAACGAGCAAATAACAGTTCACATCGACTAAGGGTTCCTAATTTACTTGACATAAACTGTTATTTCTTCGTTAGCGTCCTGCAGTCGTGCTAGGGAGCGATTTCAAGTTACCGACATTTTCGATAAAACCTATGTCGATCGACCATGCTAGGGGGCCTGATGATGGACACTGCAACGATGTCCGAAACGTTGGCTAAAAAAGGAGATAGCGCAACACGGCATAACACCCCAAAATCAAATAACGAAAAAAATAAATAATTGTATGTTATTTTTAAGTTTAAAACTACTATTATGTACGCCCCACGGTTGAATTTGGCAGCCATCTCTGGTCTGGAGCTCCAAAATACCTGAAAAATACCCTCGACTCTGTGCAGAAACGGGCGGTCCGTTTGATAGATTCTCCCATCTTAACAGACGGATTGCAATCTTTAGAGCACAGGCGTCGGGTGGGAATGCTATCCTTGTTCTACCGGTATTACAATGGAAGATGCTCCGAGGAACTAGCATCATTGATCCCTTCGGCACCGGTGCATAGTCGGGAAACACGCCAAACGCGTGCCCAACATTTGTACACGGTTGACATTTGTCACATGAGAACGGGTCGTTTCTTCGACTCGTTCTTGTGTTCAACAGCTCGGCTGTTGAATGATTTGCCGGCCTCAGTGTTTCCTCCTTCCTACAACATGGGTCTCTTCAAGACCAATGTTCATTTCTTCCTCTCCTCAAAAACACCCTCCACACAGCATCCCAGATGACATAGGCCCTGAGGGAAATTATTTTCCTCAGGGCCTCCTGTGTGGAGTTAATGTAAAAAAAAAATATATTATTTTTCTTACTTTTGTACTCTATTATATATTTATTTATAAAAGGCAGTATAGCCGTTTATGTATTTAAAAAAAAATAATAATGCCAGAGCTCACCAGTAGTTTTATACAAACCTTGTCCTGACAATAACGAACACAAAAAAAATTAATTATCCAATTTGGTGCAGTCGTTAGGAAGTTATGCGCGTACACACATTTCGGCAATTCATTTTTATTTATATAGATTTATAAAGATAGATAGATAGACTAGCGAGTTCCCGGCATGCGTTGCAAGGCCACTAATAGTATTTTTTTTCCTGCGTGTCTTTTCCCATTCGTCCCATTCCCCTTCCGACTCCCATTCCCCACCTATGTCTCCTTCTCTACCTTCCTCGCCTTCCTCCACCCCCTCTCGCGATCCCCTCCCCTCTCCTGCGTTCAATATATTCAGTCGCGGTACATTCAGATTTTCAAACAGCTCGCGTGCCACTTATTAATTTTTTTTTAACAAATTTTCTATCACAAACATTAATGTTGTACATTAAAAGAACAATCAATCAAATTTGGTACCTAACATAGGTACCTATTTAAAATAAATATAATTTTTCATTAGATTAAAACAAAGATATTCAAATACAGAAGAGATGTGCTATGGTGTCCGCGCAACTGTCGCCGGACTACGCGCTAATTAGCGTAGTTTTCATACAAAAAGAATTTGTTCATTTCGTTGATTTTTTGAAAATGTGCATTAATATTGGTTAACAATATATTTTGAATAAGGAAAGAATTCGTTCATTTAGTTTAACGTTCGTTTGGTTTATTCGTTAATTGTTTGTTCTTTTAGTTTATTTGTTAATTGGTAAACAATATCGGCGACACCCGGAAGCGCAGACCCACATAGTAAAAACAGCAGATAACACATCTATTTGGATTAAAAGTATTCGATTTTATTTAGTATCATAGGTGAGTACTTCAAATTAAATAAATTCATTAAATTAAAGAGTTTTGATTTATCAATAATTTTTTTGAAAAACGCCATTCTCAAATTTTGACTGTTTAGTAAGAATTTTTGTAATGATTAAAAAACTTTTCAGATGTATTGTCATGTGGTTGTAATAAATCCAGAAACCTTTGCGGGGGCTTAAAGAAGGCATTATGAAAGTTTCAAAAATTTCCTATGCTTAATATAGCAATACATAGACATCTTATATATCCCCAAGCATATTTTGATTTCTATATATGTACATATACTAGCTTAAATAAAGATATTGTTTCTCCCTGCGTGTCCTTTCCTATTCGTTCCCTCCCACGTTCCACCTCCTCTTTTCCACTTTCACCCGTCCCGTGAACTCCCCTGATCTCCACTTTCCCCGTCTTCCCCTCTACCTCGGCCACCTCTCCCGCGAATCCCCCCCATTCATTCCCCCCCACACCTCCCGGATTCCCCTCCCCCTCCTGCCTTGTCACTAAACTACATAAAATACACTCATTTTTCAAACAACTCGTGCGCCACCTATTACAAAATAATTAAATACAAATTTCATAACGACAGAGCTCACCAGTGTATATGGTACTGTAAACGCCCGAACTACGGTAAATCCTAAGATTTACCAACTCTTAATGGTAAAAGTCCGAACCGTTCTATAATCATCGTTCACCAACCTAACCTAACCTAACCTAACCTAACATGTACTAAATTCTCATGGTAAAAGCCCGAAAAAATCGTTTATAATATTTAAATAAGAAAGGATTTTTTCGGGCTTTTACCATTAGAATTTAGTACATGTTAGGTTAGGTTAGGTTAGGTTAGGTTAGGTTGGTGAACGATGATTATAGAACGGTTCGGACTTTTACCATTAAGAGTTGGTAAATCTTAGGATTTACCAATATTTGGGCTTTTACGGTAACATATACATATAGAAACACTCTTCTGCAAAAATGCAAAGTTCTGTAAAAATTTTGAGTCTATCCATCTATTTTACTTTCCGAGATTTTCGAATGCCAAAATACGTAATTTTTATATCTGTATATAGATTTATAAGATAAGAAAATAATGTTTTAAATTTTTATAAAATATGTTTATTTTTAGTACAATAAGGTTTTACCGAAGGTCGTTGGCAGATTTGTAAAATTTTCAAACAAAATTTTGTATTATACAACACACATTTCAAATCACATAATCATGCAGTAAAATAAATCAATAAATTATCTGGGAAAGCAATGTTTCAGAATTTTAAATTTAGTTTAAATAAGATCATTTAAAAAAACACGTGTTTTGTGATGAAAACACTTCAGTTTGTCTACTTATTTATTTACGGTTTTACAGACTAATATATATATAAGATTTTTTTTACATTCTTATTTTGCTTTGACATTATTGAAAAATTATAAATACTTATGATCAAAAAATAATTACAAGGACATAAATTAAGGACATAATTTTAATAATTTTATCATCACGCCTTTCAGCATTTTTGAATGTAGTCATAAATTAAACAAATTTTTAATGAAATAGAATCGATATTTAGTTATTATTTAAAAAAGCTGGTACGGTGAATAATTATTTTTTCTCATTGGAACCGCCCTGTACGATCGTAAGAACATCTTTCGACGAAATATGAATTCTCGGCCGCTGATGCAATGCTGAAGCGGTGCGTTTGTCGTATGGCGCAAGGACGGTAATTTGTTTTCATACAAAGTGCACGAAGCGGCAACAGTGCGGCGTCGGTACCGAGAACGTTCGACGACAGGACGGCAACGTCGCAAGCTCCACGTGTTTATTTCGCTGTTGAATAGTGCGGTGACAAGACGTGGGAGCTAATTTTATCGAATTTTCATGTTTATTGTTTGCTTAAAATGGATGATATAAACGTGGAAAAATTCATAAATGAAATTGAAATATGTCCATATGGAACTCCAAAAGCGATAAACACAGTAAAAATGCTTGGGACGGTATCTGTGAAAAATTTATTGAGGATTTTAAATATAAAATTACTGGTGAAAAAAACTGCAGTCAAATGAATTTAAAACATCAAACGACCCACGTCTAAACATCACTAGCATAAAAACGCACGGCAGTCAGATACGCTTTCAATTTAGGCGTTTGGTATCGGACTGCTACCGTACTGCAGCAGCATGGCAGCGGGTTATAACCAGCGGCACGGTAAACGTGCGGCAGCGGTCCGACACGAAACGTCTAAATTGAAAGAGCCCTTAAGTTTCTAAAAAATCGAACGTACGTTTTGTTCTTTTTTATACCATCACGGTGCCGTAATCGTAGATCGAAACGATAATAATAAAAACGCTCATTATGCATGTTACTTTAAAAAAATAATTCTAGAAACTACTGTGATATCACATGTTTGACCCGTGCATGTTACAAAATAATATCGACAAAAAGTCGGTCACACGCCAGTCTCTTTATAAAAGCGTAAAGTCGTGGGAAATGTTTGGTATTGCAAAACCTTCAACAGAAAGAATATTGGGGATGGGAATGAGCACGGGTGTGAGAGGAATAATAACACATACATCACATAATCAATTATACAATAAGGAACTCCAGTGAAAAATACTATGGCTTTAAAAACATACGTTCATACAGATCAATAAACGCTGATTCTTAATATATAGTTTTATTTAATAATATTATACGCAGAGTTTTAAAAAAAATATTAAAAAGTCCATTTTTAATCGGGTCGTAATAACACGCCGTCAAGTTGGCATTATTGAAATGTTTAGTGGTGACGTCACTGAACACAATGTTTGGGAATGTAGGTATGACACAAGCCATCGTATTAATTTATTCGTTTATTTACATACTGTTTATAGAAATTTAGTTGTTGTGTTTATTAAAATATTATTTAGGCTTAAATAGTTCAGTTTCAAAAATAAAGGCATCTCTTATTAGTTTATCTCTATTATTGAAAATATTGAAAAATTACTGCACAAAAAAATAGTAATGCTACTTCTAGGGAGAATACTTCGAACAACGAAATTCAAAATGGCGCACGTTGAACAGCTGATTACCCAATCTTATAGTAACTTTTAGTAATCTTTAAAAATTAAAACTTTGAGAATTATTTTAACTATTAAAACTAACTCTAAAAATAAAAATAAAAATGCAGTTATTTGATCGTCATTATTCATAAAAAAAAATTGAAAAATTGGACTGGTGTTCTCTATTTTAAAGAATTATTGTTCCTGTTATTTTTGGTAAATGTGTTTTGGTAAATATGCATAGAGTCCACCTCACGAAGAATACGGAACGTTCGTTTTGTTGAAGTTTGGTGCAGGGAAAAAATAACTAACCATCACGCCGTTTCCGCAGGGGTAGGCAGAGAGGACGGACCGCCAAACAACTCGATCTTGGCACACACTCCTTGCCTCGTTCACATTCATACATCGTCTCATACATGCTCTTCTATTATTGCGACTCTTTACATGGCCCGACTGAAGTATCTGATTCACTTGGTTGTGCCATATCTTCATCGGACGTCTCTGACTTCTTCTACATTCACATTTGCGTCATATATTCTCCTTACACTCCTTTCTTCGTTCATTCGCTCTACTTGCCCAAACCATCTGAGCGTCCCTTTCTTTATCTTACCCATTACGCTTACATCAGCCTTGCATTCTTCATGGATCTCCACACATCTCACACGATCGTACATGGTTTTACCACATATACGCCTCAGGGATCTCATTTCTACAGCTTCAGTCTATTTTTATCCTTCCTCTGTCAGTTCCATATCTCACTGCCATATATCAGGGTAGGTACTAGCACTTCATTATGGACGGCTAACTTCGCTTCTTCCAACGGCGTTCAGTTTCCATTAATGGAGTTACCTGCATTTACCCTTCTTTCGATATCTATATCAGCCTTCCCATCTCTCGTAAACATACTTCCCGAGTATACAAACTCATCCACCTGCTCCAAATACTCATCATTTACAACTCACATTCATTGATGCGCGGATAATACGAAATATTCCTTTTTTAACTAATAGACAATCAAATATGACATTTGTCGGAAGTACCTACCAATCTTATAAAATAAATTCTTGTCAAAATAAAAACAAGAACGTAGGTACCTACTTCGAATTATTGGGTTGAGATTCAAACAACGAAAGCTGCATGTCATCATAATAAATAATTTAGATATACATCCCAGGTTTTGAATGGTTTGTTTGGCAAAGCAGGGTTTGTGTAATTATTCTAATACATTTCTTTCCATGTTCTACTGTTATAAATACAAACTTGTCAATAATGCATTCACTTAATAATGTCGTAATAGTGAAATCTTTAGAAAACTAGAAGAAGAGGCTACGAAGCACCGCACAAAGAGAAGAACGATTATTCGATCTCATTCTCTCGCAGGCTAAATCCTATATAATATGTATATGACTGTCTCTTTTTAGTGCCGTTATTTTTCGTTTCATTGAGTTTCAAATCATAACGGAGTTAAAGAATTTTTCACTTCAAAAAATTACGAAATTTAAATGGGATGGAGATCTCAGATTTCAGGTAAGTGTAAGTGAGATAGAACGCTGGCAGCTGGACTAAATGGAACATTTGTTTGCATTCAAATTTGTATGGAACTTCTGGTGTTATATTCTTTACTAGGCTTTTCCCGCGGCTTCGCTCGCGTGGTTATTAGCTTATTAACGACCGTCAATACGGATTCCGGCGGAACCGCCCGTGCGGTGATCTTCTCGCGTATGTGACGCATGTTTGGGGGCGATGCCTGGAACGTTTCGGTGAGACCCAAACGGTTGCACTGGACATTTCCAAGGCTTTTGACCGGGTTTGGCACCGAGGACTTGTCAACAAACTGCCTTCTTACGGACTTCCCGCATCCTTGTGTACGTGGATTGCCGACTTCTTGAGGGAGAGGTCGATTCAGACGGTAGCCGATGGTTTCACCTCTTCCTCACACTCGATAAATGCTGGCGTCCCATAGGGATCGGTCCTGACTCAGTTTTTTTTTTGAACATCAACGACCTTTTGTCATGTACACCAATTCATTGTTGCGCGGATGACAGTACAGTTC
Source organism: Limnephilus rhombicus (assembly GCA_929108145.2). Taxonomy (NCBI): domain Eukaryota; kingdom Metazoa; phylum Arthropoda; class Insecta; order Trichoptera; family Limnephilidae; genus Limnephilus; species Limnephilus rhombicus. Next base: position 12,293,701 of record OV815290.1, on the reverse strand, counting down.
ATGATAGATTTTTGTTTGACAAGCCCCCAAAGGGCTCACAAACTCCAACGGCTCGTAGGGCTTTGAAGCAAAGAATGGACAGTTACCTCGGGAGAGTTTTCTCTTGGGGTAAAAATAATCTCGTTGAATTTAATGTTTCAAAGACCCAATCTTGTCTGATTACGTCTAAAAGGGATCGAAATGAAAATTTAGTCTCTTTCAACGGAAGCAATCTTCCGAACAGGCCCTCCATTGATATGCTTGGTGTAACCCTAAGTGACCAACTCAGGTATGGGGGCTCCATCGAAGCCAGAATAAAGTTAGTTTCCCAAAAACTGGGCGTACTGTACAGGGCCCGCAGATACTTTAATAGTACACAACTGCTAACCCTGTACAAATCACAAGTGCGTCCGTTTGATAGATTCTCCCATCTTAACAGACGGATTGCAATCTTTAGAGCACAGGCATCGGGTAGGAATGCTATCCTTGTTCTACCGGTATTACAATGGAAGATGCTCCGAGGAACTAGCATCATTGATCCCTTCGGCACCGGTGCATAGTCGGGAAACACGCCAAACGCGTGCCCAAGTACACGGTTGACATTTGCCACATGAGAACGGGTCGTTTCTTCGACTCGTTCCTGTGTTCAACAGCTCGGCTGTTGAATGATTTGCCGGCCTCTGTGTTTCCTCCTTCCTACAACATGGGTCTCTTCAAGACCAATGTTCATTCCTTCCTCTCCTCAAAAAGACCCTTCACACAGCATCCCAGATGACATAGGCCCTGAGGGAAATTATTTTCCTCAGGGCCTCTTGCGTGGAGTTAACGTAAAAAAAATATATGCCTAACCATGCAAATAGAACCATATGCAAACAGCTAGCGTATAATATAAATCATTGCTTAAAGTTTAAATTACATTTCCCCAATGCGATACCAAGATACGGCAACGTCCTATTTAAATATTTTCTATTAAATACGATAAACTAAAAAACTTCGACTAAAATTGTTACACAGATTACGAAAATTCGTCTTTGCAAACTTTGAAAACTCAGAACATGGTAAGGCAAAGTTAGAACCCTATCCAACCAAAGTGATGAACGATAATGCTCATAATTTTGATTAACTGTCAGATACAAATAAAATAGAGAGTGTAAGTGATGATAGAACTTTGTGGAATAAATGATTATTTAAAATGCTTGATGTTATAACTTTGTCATACATATATCTACGAAAATACAACACAGATGGTTCTAAAAATTATTTTAGGTATAGAAATGTGCAAAATAAATGCTTTGGTATTCAAAGGTCATTTTTGAAAAAAGCGTCAGTTAGAACCCTATCCAAATGAAATATATAATAGAGACTTATCTAAGTTGTTGAGCTAATTATTATATATATTTTGTAATAGTTTTGTATAATTTATCAATTGAGTGAGTTTTTTTAAATATCATCTAGAACTTTTATGTAGATATTAGGTGGCTTTTGATTGAAGAGTTTTTGTAATTTTGTGTACGTACGTATTTGTAAATTACTTGAGCTTTTATAACAGGATTCTTCTCAAATCATCCGCAAAAACCAGTATTAATAAATAAAATACCACGTCCTCATTAAAAAAGACTCAATCAAGATTTACATGGCTCTCTGCCAATCACTGTTAGAATACGGTATTATCGGATGGGGCAGGGCAAATAAAAACATACTAAATCCACTAATTAAAACTCAAAAAGCAATAATGAAAATTATACTGAAAGTTCCTGTAAGAACTAGCACTGACGAAATCTTCAACAATCTTAACATAATGTCAATTAAACAACTATATTCTAAAACTATACTCATTTACATTCATAAGTACAAAACCCATGAAATAACAACTAACACGTACATTAGAAACACTAGATCTCATGGTCAAAAACATATCCAACAAGTAACTACTAACACAACGTTTGGGCAAAAATGCTTCTTATATTATGGCATTAAACTCTACAATAAAATACCACTCTCACTCAAAAACCTCAACGTTATAACATTTAAATCTAATATAATAAACTGGATACTAAATATAGGGAGATCAGAAATAGAAAATATACTGATATCAAATACAGACTAAAACCAAATCTAATGAACTGAATTATAAAAAACCACTTATTTACTTTATAATTACATATTTAAAAAAAATTGTACATGATGTATGTTATGTCTAATTCATATTAATTTCTTATAATTAAATTATAATATGTAAATGAAATCCTCAGCACGGGAGATCCCAGTGAGGATATCATTATCTCTATTTGTTATTAAGAAATGAAGACAATAAATCACTATTATTATTGTATTAAATGAAGACAGTATAAGCGAAACTCAATCGAAAATCTGGAAATAGAAAAATCAGAAAAAGATATTGGCACCTCAGGGACTCGAGCCCAGGACCTCCTGCTGCAAACGCGCTAACCATTGCACCAAGGTGTCGGTATCAAATTCTGTCATTTTTAACTGTATCATACTTCGACTAAGAACCACCCACATTATCTTCATTTTCTTAACGCATATAACGGCTGCTATCTTTATGATTTTCGATTGTCTTCATTTATTTAAATATTACTATTTGAGGTTTTACTCATGATCATGCACGGGGCATGGGGATGAGCGTAACCTTGCGGCTACTCTTGCTAAGACGCTTATGGATTTCGATATGTTATGCCCAACCACCAAACAAGAAAGGTATATCACAATTAAGTGGTACTCACGTCTGTTGTCTTCTGGCTTGGTGACAGTCATAGATGTCCATAAGCGTTCGAGATTGTTCTATTTGATTGTTAGAACTTCGGTAAAGTTTGAGTCACGAGTTCACACAAAGTATACGAAAGAATACGGTAGGATTTACACTTTATGTGACGATATGATGAATAACACTTCGGCGTGGTGCGAAATGTCACGATACGATCGGTGGTTAGCAACGGACTCACGATAGAGCGCTTGACACTTGTTTTCCGTGTAGGTAGTCACCCTTATTGTGCGGAAGTCCAAAATCTGGGTTCCTCCGATCCCGTATGATAATCGGAGCACAAAACGAATGAAATCCATCAGCGTTATGAAACAACTCATATAGTTAAAATAAAAATAAAACATTCATCCTAGACTTGCAGAAAAGTCAAAAGATATTAAATAAAATCGATAAAGATGTATCCATTTTATTCAATGTGCGGTTCGAGTTTGAATCTTGCAATCATACATGAAGATAGCAGCCAGTTATATAGGCGTTAAGAAAATGAAGAGAATGTGGGTCGTTCTTAGTCGAAGAAAATAAAAATGACCGAATTTGATATCGACACCTTGGCGCAGTGGTTAGCGCGTTTGCCCGGAAAAGGTTGTGTGCAAGATAGTTGAGAATGATGAAGACTTGGAGCAGGTGGATGAGTTTGTGTATCTGGGTAGTTTGTTTACGAGAGAAAGAAGGGTAAATTCAGGTAACTCCATTAATGTAGGACTGAATGCCGTTGGCGCTTATAAAAAAAAAAATGTCAAAAGAAGCGAAGCTAGCAGTTCACAATGGAGTTCTGGTACGTACCTTGATGTATGACAGTTAGGCATGGAACTGGCAGAGGAAGGTTGAAAGTAGACTGAATGCTTTTGAAATGAGATCCCTGAGACGTATGTGTGGTAAAACCATGTATGACCGTATGAAAAATGTGGAGATCCGCAAAGAATGCAAGGTAGATGTAAGCGTAATGGGACCCTCGGATGGTTTGGGCATATAAAGCGAATGAACAAAGAAAGTATTGTAAGAAGAATATATGACGCAAATGTGAATGGTCGAAGAAGTCGGGGACGCCCGATGAAGACATGGAACCATCAAGTGAATCAGATACTTGAGTCGGGCCATGTCAAGAGTCAGAATAATAGAAGAGTTTGTTTGAGACGTATGAATGTGAATTAGGCAAAGAGTGTGTGACAAGACCGAGTTGTTTGGCGTTCCGTCCTCTATGCCTGCCCCTGCGGGCAAACGGTGGGATGGTTAGTTAGTTTTACGTCCTAAGTGCGACTTGATATTTCTTGACTAAATAAAACATTTAAAGAAAAAAAAAACAAATATTAACTAAACTAACTTAATATAACTACCTAACATAACGTAAATCTTTATTTTTCGCAACTTAAGATGAAGCCATACTAAATAATGCAATTTGATCGCTTAGAAGTATTATAAATGCTTCAATTAAATACTGGGTGTAGAACTTACCTTGGCCTTTAAAAATATCGGTAATTTTTTTTAAAGTCTTTTAATAAGCCTGTAAAAAAATAAAAATAAGGTCTATAAAAGTCCAAACTCTCCTATTTATAAACCCCTTTTCGGATATGGTTTTATTGTATAATATGGCAAATTCAGTATCATTTATAATAATCGCATAAAAATTGATATTTACGCCCGAACTTCCCAAATTAAAATAAAATATGCGTTTTCGCGTTGTTATAGTCGACGAATTTGGTTTTTCAAAGTGAACTCTATGCCATCGACCGAAGAACTACTGACCATGCCACACCTATTTCGTATCAGTCACGCCCCGGCCGGAGCGGGATACAGACGTAAGGCTCCGCGTCGCTTGATTTCGTGAGATCTATTTTAAATTTCCGTTTTATTACAATAAACAATGAGTAAAAAAGGAGTTAATGTTTTTTACAGGATTTCAACCAGGTTTTTTTTCCAACCCTTTTCAAAGCTTTGTCTCAATTATTTACAAACTCCTCCCTTAAAGGGGCGTGAATTCCGATTTCGATTTTTTCCTGGACTATTCGATCGCCTTAAAAACATCCAAAGAAGCAAAGATTAGCATTTCACAATGGATTTTTGATACCAACACTTGTGTACGACAGTGAGGTAGAGTAAGGTTGAAAGTAGACTAAATGATTTACAATAATGAGAACATCGAGTCGTATTTGAGGTAAAACCGATGTATGGACAATGTATTATGTAATGAATGTATGTTTTCGATTTGGGGGGCGAATATAGGTACCGCCGTCCTGGGAATCATTTATTCGATAACCAACACCTCTGCCCTAAGTCACCCGAGTGGTTCGTTCCGAGTGGTTTCGGACGTTTGGTGACTTAGCAGGGGTGCCGGGTTGATGGAATGGCCTTTGTGTCGGGCCGGATCGGGAGAGACCGGTTGAGGGAGATTATTAGGCCTCTCCGGCAGGACTCTTTCGACCCATCGCCTTGCACCGCAGTTAGAGATATATTCGTACGTCCGTCACTCTTGGGTCGCTGACCCCAGATTCCTACCCACCTCTCAAATTTTTTTCCTTCCCAGAACTTCCTATCATTCCTTTTTTTTTAAAGAGTTTCTCCACACAGAATCCCCAAAGCTGACATGGGCCCTGAGGGACATTATTTTACTCTGGGCCTCCTGTCTGAAGCGATTGTAAAAAAAAACATTAAATGTATGACCATGTTAAACATGTTGAGAAACAAGCCACCATTTGAGAATGTAGAGCGGATAAGAAAGAAAGGAGTGTAAGAATGGTGGGATAAGTAGTGGACGACTGAAGAAGTCACGGCACAATCAATTGAATTAAATACTTGAATCTGGTCATTTCAAGCATCAAAAAAATACAGAAAAGTATTTATGGGACGATGTACGTATGTTATAAAGCATCGGTTATATGCCAAAACAGAGTTGTGTGGATGTTTATCCTCTCTGCTTACCCCTGCGGAGAGACGGCGTCATGCTTAGTTAGTTAGTTGAATGAAGCAGGCTTACCTTAAATCCGTCTTTTCCCGCAGTGTATTTTACAGAGATTGTCTTTCCGTTTGGGTCAATATACTCGTATGCTCCGGTCCTGGTACCATCTGGAGAGATTGATTCTCCCTGCTTCAGTCCATTGTCGGCCGCGAATACATAGTTGAACACCCCATCTGCGATCAAAAGAAAAAACCGTTAAAATTAAAACTAAACAAAACTTAACACTTATGACTTCATATTTGCTCAAAGTATTATTGCTGGATATCATACGTCAATGATTATTGCCAATGTTTTTGATGACGTTGAGAGACGGGTTTAAAGAAGAGGCTGTTGTAATAAAAAGTTAAAGCGGATATTGAAGAGAAACGGATTTAATGAGCGAGAAAAAGTTTATTCTGTTCAAATCATCAAAGCCACCAATGGCGTTCCTCAAGGTCGCCATTTGGGGTCGTTACTCTTTTACGGTTTATTAATAACAATAAAAAAGATATTGAAAGGTGAAGAAGAAGAAGAATTGTAGAAGATATATATTATATGGTATAGGATAACGCGTTTGGTCTATTTACGATTTAATATTGATATATTTTAAACTTTTGGTACTCAAACCTGTGAATAGTGGCTAGTGGTTATATATCGGATGAATTGACCAAAATATGTACCTATTGAGAGAATTTATTTGTTTGTTTATTAACAAACGTTATCCTACGGATAAACTATCAAGAGAATTAAGGAATATCCCCTTAACTGATTTTTTTACGGTAATTCATCAAAAACCGCGAGTAACATTTCTAAAAGGAACATTCTCATTATTTAGGAATAGGGCTTTAGACCAGTGATTCCCAAGGTGGTCCAGGTGGACCCCCAGGGATCCTCGTGGGACTCGACGGGGGTTCCACGTTGGCCTGATAAAAAAATGGGGGTTCACATGTTTTAAGTGGGGTCCACGAAAATTAATCTGGTTTCGATAAGTAAAGAACAAAAATGCTGGCTTGGCTTTACCCATCAATGGAGGCAGATACAATACATATAAAAATTCCAAAATTTCGGTAAAAAATGGTCACATTGAGACTTTCAAAAAGCATTTTGAAGCTTTAAGATTCTAATTTTCAGATTTTTGGCAATTTTTTTTAGAAGCTACGGTTCTCATGCAATCCTAACGCGAAAAAATTAATTAGCAAATATTTTGCTTTTTTTGGTTCACGGGCTTAAAAAAAAATTTCCAAGTCTGTAATCATATTATTTACAGAACACAATTTTTTTTCTTTTTATTTTACCACTCTGAATTTGGAACTCTTGTTAGATATGTTACCGTAAAAGTCCGAATATTGGTAAATCCTAAGATTTTCCGGTAAATCCTAAGATTTACCAACTCTTAATGGTAAAATTCCGAACCGTTCTATAATCATCGTTCACCAACCTAACCTAACCTAACCTAACATGTACTAAATTCTAATGGTAAAAGCCCGAAAAAATAGTTTCTTATTTAAATATAATAAACGTTTTTTTCGGGTTTTTACCATTAGAATTTAGTACATGTTAGGTTAGGTTAGGTTAGGTTCGTGAACGATGATTATAGAACGGTTCGGACTTTTACCATTAAGAGTTGGTAAATCTTAGGATTTACCGTAGTTCGGGCTTTTACAGTAACAGATATAATCTTCACATTTTTTTTACGAGTTTTGGGAATGTGATAGAAATGTAGCAGCAGGGGGTCCACCGAAATCAGTATAATTTTGAAAGTGGTCCACGAGAAAAAAAAAGTTTGGGAACCTCTCATGGGCGTAGCCAGGTTTTGATTTAGGGTGGGGCAAAAAATAAAATTCTAGAGTAGGTATCGAAAAAAGTAGGCTTGCACGACATATCAATGATCCAGGCTCTATGAATACAAAGAAAACGAATGGAGGAAAGAGAAACAATCCTACGAGGTGCTGTAAATTTGAAAACGCAACTCGTTCGTCAATCCCAGAGGCCATGCATCAGCCAGCCAGAGTGGGGCAAACGCCCCACCTTGCTCCACCGTGCCTACGCCCATGGAACCTCTGCTTTGGACCAAATCAGGATTCTGATTCCGTTAAAAGACGGTGCTCGCGAACAGGCGCGGCTGGTGCCTAAAATGTTTGGTGGTTCACTTATCAATAAATCAAACACGTATAATGTAATTTAATTGTTGGTGGGTCATACAGCTAGCTACCGTAGCTACCATATTTATAGAGAATAAATAAATAAACTTCTTCGGTCCTTAATAATCAAATAAATAAACTTCAAGCTTCTTCCCAGTACCCGGTGTAGCGCATTTAAAACGCACACACACAAAAAGTCATTTTTAACTGAAAAACTAATGTCGTTGTCAAATAGGTTCCCTAAATCCCAAACATAACAAGACCCGTTGACTTGTGGTTGAATTTTGAAAGCTAAATATTACTATCCCGTTCAAACCTATTTTGCTGGAGCCCTTCGGAATACGTCGGATGTTTTCGACGCACTTCGTAGCGCCGTGCGCCGCGTCGCCATAAGCAGATTTTTGGTACATTTCGTTATTCTGACGGTCTGGACATGTTTGTAGGAGCACCATACAAAATGACAATTCCCAAACGGGGCGTTTGACCGAAACGCGCATGTACGTAGGTTCCTAGTTCTTAGCGCGCGGGAAAAGAACTCCAGTCGGCTGCAATAATTATTATCTCTAGCAAAATGTATGCATTTAAATACGTAATTAGTTGTTATTTTCAACATTGTGCGTAATTTAAATTTAAAAAAATATTAAGTAGGAACACGCTGAGCTGTAAAATGTTCAATTTTGTTGGCGGTTCGGCGCACTATTGAACGTTTGGGCCAGTCGCGCCTGCTCGCGAATGGACTTTTTTAGAGAACGCAAATCTAAAAAAGTACAAATATACAATATTAATTCTCTCTGTTAGCCATCGTACGGTTGCAGTACCTACCATCACTCGCTTGGTAGAGTGGGAAGTCATATACATATACATTTTTGGTTTATAACTCGTTCTAAAGTGTTCTACTACATAGGTCAAACGCATAATAAGTATTCGTATAGGGATTACTCCTATTTATAAGTAATTTATTTTAACGATCTATCAATTACAAACGGTTTCACGCACTTTGGTATAAGTTTTGACATTTATACAGGGTGTTCGGAAACTCATAGTAAAAGCGGGAAACTAGTGAATCTACATCACATTCGGGGTCGATTTTATAGCTGTAAATGTTAAAACCCATACCAAAAACAAAATATTTCAAACCACAGTAGTATCTTCAGTGGTCGGTAAACAGTTTTAAAAAATTACTATGAAATATAGGTTAGTTATTATTTTTAATTTATAAACTAACGTTTAGACAAGATTTTTATGCATAGCACAAAGGGTAACAATTATTATAAGCAATAATTGTCAGCCTGAAACACTCATCAACATTGAAAAATCTTCCGAGAAAAGATACTTGCCGCCAACGGGACTTGAACCCGTGTCCTTCTGATTGCCGGTCAGCTGCTCTTAACCACTGAGCTATGGGGGCTTATCAAATACCCGCCAAATAATTCAATATATACTAGTGTTTCATTCAACAATTACTGCTTATTATATTTTTTCCACCTGAAAACAACCAACTTTATTTTTGCGAGAGAGACATTGTAAGTGTTAAATCCCTCGCTAGGTGGCGTCGAGACAAATTATGACTACATTTATTGGGGAAATATTTAAACTTGTCAAATATTAATTATTATTTTTAATTTATAAACTAACGTTTAGACAAGATTTTTATGCATAGCACAAAGGGTAACAATTATTATAAGCAATAATTATCAGCCTGAAACACTCATCAATATTGAAAAATCTTCCGAGAAAAGATACTTGCCGCCAACGGGACTTGAACCCGTGTCCTTCGCCACCTAACGAGGGATTTAACACTTACAATGTCTCTCTCGCAAAAATAAAGTTGGTTGTTTTCAGGTGGAAAAAAATAAATATAATAAGCAGTAATTGTTGAATGAAACACTAGTATATATTGAATCATTTGGCGGGTATTTGATAAGCCCCCATAGCTCAGTGGTCAAGAGCAGCTGACCGGCAATCAGAAGGACACGGGTTCAAGTCCCGTTGGCGGCAAGTATCTTTTCTCGGAAGATTTTTCAATGTTGATGAGTGTTTCAGGCTGATAATTATTGCCTATAACAATTAAAATATAGGTTAATTTTATAAGGTTTATCTACCATTTTCATCTGAGGGGTGGGTATTTAAAAAATACTTTATGTACAAATAAATTGACACAGCGTTTTTCCATGTATTATACGATTACTTACCATTGGTAACTGCTTGCTTGTGTCTTAATATAGCGGATGGTGGAGCTCTGGGTGCTTCGTGGGCCTAAAACAAACAAACAGCTCATTATTTTTATGATTTTTGGGTTACTATGCCTTACAGCGCTTTATCATTCTTTAGCCAACGTTTATACGGACTATCAAGCTGTCTGAAATGATGACACTGACTGAAGATCGAAGAAGTGCAACACGTCAAAATAACCTAAAAACTATTTATGATACAAAATACTTTTGGCCGTGAAAATTTCAAATCATAACAATTAGGGAGGCGGGAATGGGTACCGCCGCCCCTGGAACCTTTATTGGATAACCAACACCTCTGCCATAGGTCACCCCAAGTGGTTCGCTACGTTTGGTGATTTAGCAGAGGTGCCCGGGTTCATGGGATGAGGTGTGTTTAGGTCTGATGACCAGGACACACTGAACCCCAGATTCCTACTACCCCTTAAACCCTTTTCCTTCCCAGAACCCTCCTCTCCTTCCTTTCCCTAAAAGACCCTCCACACAGCATCCCTAAAGATGACATAGGCCCTCAGGGAAATTGTTTGCCTCAGGGCCTCCTGTGTGGAGCTTATGTAAAAAAAAAAAAAATTAGGAAGACCGTTTTATGGAGGAAAATTAATTGCAATCTCCCAAAAAGATAATATCTTTTTGGGAGACATATTATGTTTGTTGTTTACTCAGGGTCTTTATAATCTTATTGGGGATCCTGTATGGAGAGTCTAAAAGAGAGTCGCGTTGTAGTAGTCGGAGATAAAAAAATACATAAAAGAGGAGAAAAGGAGAGAAGTAGAAAAATAGAAAAGGTGAAAGGGAAAAAGAAGAAAAAGAGTAAAGAATAAAAGGAGAAAATAAGAAAAAGAGAAAATGAGGAAAGAATGAGAGAGAAAAGGATGTAGCGGGTAGCTACCGGCTGTTTTCGAAATAATGTCAACAACGCCTTTTGTTCCTGATGTTGGTACACGGTAAGCATCTGGGGTTCGCTAATACGAAGAGAACCGCAAGCTTCAGTTTGGATTGGACAAGCCTAAGGAGAGGAGCACGTACCTGCGGCGGACGAAACGGACACACCATGGCGTCTCGAATTTGTAACGTTAATTTTCACATCATAACATTTTTATTTAAAATAGATATTATACTATCAAGGTACCATTACCATTAGGTTATACCATTTAAAATACTTGAGTGTTGTAGTTTAAATGCTCTGACGTCCAACTTCTCGTTTTATCTTCCACATAATCGATCTTTTCGTGTAACTGGCCCGCTCATTTGGAACAAACTTCCCTCAGCTCTTACTAATATCCAGAACTTGGCTGAATTCAAAAGAGCTTTAAAAACAAACTTATTTAAAAAATCATACCTTTCATGAATTTTAACTCCTTTTCAATATACTTTAATAAGCCATGTGCCTCAAGTTTCTGGTAATTGTTTGGTTTCGATTACCTCCTTACTATAGTTTTATGTGCACTCTGAATTTGTATTATTTCTAAATGTTAACTGCCTCCTGTTCTATATAATTTAGTTTAAATGATTCTTGTTGAATGGCACCGTGATGGTTTATCATTATATATTGTCCTGTGCCAAAACAGCACTCACTATTGTTGTTAATATTGTTCTTTAGGAATTGTTTTGTATATTTTGTATATTCGTTATTTCACATTATTTAATTAATTTTTTAAGGACTCGTAAGGAACACTGTAGGTTAATTTTAAGTTTATTATAATTAAGCGCACTTGAAGTGAAACTTCACAAAACTGCGCTATATAAATACTACGTTATTATTATTATTATAACTTTAATTCATACTCGCATAAAAGTTTGATTATTGCAATTCTCTTCGAGAATTACAAGCACCCCTTGAGATCATATAATTTACTAAGAGTCTATTAATTAAATATTTCTCAATGTCCTTTTAATCTAATGTCAATAAATCATATGTTATATAATTAATTTCCTTCTTTTATTCCGATGGACTTGTCTTATTTCGTGTTTCTACTTTTCAGACTGTAGTTAGCCATACATTAATTATTTACACTATGCAATTCTAGATAAAACCGCACTTGTATAAAACTCTTATTTTTATTACAACCGTTACAAGGAGAAAAGGACTTGTTGATTTGTTTTGCGCACACCCGTGAAGGTTTCTATATATACTGGTGAGCTCTGGCGCTATGAAATTTTGATTAAAAATTAGCAATAGGGGGCGCGCGAGTTGTTTGAATAATAAGTGTATTTCAAGTACTTTAGCGTGGTACGGGGGGAAGCAGGAGAGATGAGGGGATGGGAACGGGGACGAATGGGAAAGAACACGAAGGGAAAAATAATTTGTTTATTAAGTGGCATTGCAACGCATGCCAGGAACTCGCTAAGATTATATAAAATTACAAATAATGGTATAGTACACACCGGTTCAGCATAGTCATTGAAGGTTTGTGGGCCGCGGAATTCGTTTCTTTGTCCAAACGATCCAACAATCAAAAGACCCAAGCAACAAATCTGAAGTTTCTGAAAACAAACAAAAAATTAAAATTTACATTAAAAAAATCAAACCTTCAGAAAACTAAAGTAGACAAGAGTGGGGAGACTTCGAAACAATTTGATGATTTTCTATATTTTTGTCGTTGAATTCCAGTGCACCTTTTCCTATACATTTGGTCATCTTATTAGTTTTGTGTTTTCTACTTGGGATAGATGTCGCTTTCTTTTGTGTTTTCTTTGCCTGCTCATTTTAGAGTGGTTTGTAGATTGGATATTGATTTCCAAAAATAAAAAAATATCTATTTTATTTTGGATTTCGTAAGGTTCGATCTTGCTCCGCTGAATGTCTGGCCGCTAAGGTGCCAGGCGCTTTATACCACTAGGCTACATTATAATATTGGAACCACCCTTGAAAAAAAAAAAAAATTATTGCTATCTCATTCCCTCGCAAACTAAATTTTGTAGATGTATGTGTTTGTCTCTTTTAAGTGTCGCTCGCTTCCGTTTCATCGAGTTACGATCACAACGGTGCAAAATAAGTTTTCACTTCCCCCTCCCTCTCCACCTACCCCGCCTTCCCACGCTCCTCTCCCGCTCCTCCGTCCCACTGACCCCCTCCCGCTATCCATATATTGAGTCCCAGTACATTCAGTTTTCAAACAGCTCGCGTGCCACCTATTGCAATTTTTTTTTGTACAAATTTTCATTTTTCATATTATTACAAACATAATTTTTGTATATTATATGAACAATCAATCAAATTTAGTACCTAATATAGGCACCTATTGAAAATACTTATAATTCTTGATTAAATTCAGAGTATTGGATTGTGTTTACTATCATTGGTGAGTACTTTGATTAAATTAACTAATTTAAAGACTTTTGGCAGTTTCGTAAGGGTTTTTGTAATGCTTAAAAAAACTTTTCAGATTTATTGTCATGTGGTTGTAATAATCTAGAAACCTGCGCGATGATGGAAAGAAGATATTTTGAAAGTTTTCCTATGCTTAAGAGCGTTTAACCAGCCAGCGGACGAAAATCCACATTTCGTCGAAAGTTGTTCTTACGATCGTGCTTGCCGGTTACAATGAGAAAGATTAATTATTCTCCGTACCAGCTTTTTAAAATTACAACTCAATATTCAATTTATTTCTATCCAAATTAGCTTTAATTTATACCTTCATCCAAAAATGCTGAAAGGCGTGATGATAAAACTATTAAAATAATGTACTTTTTGTAGTTGTTTTTTGATTATAAGTATTTATCATTTTTCAATAATGTCTAAATTTAATAAGAATGTTAAAAAAATCTGAAATATATTAGTTTGTAAGTGCGCAAATAAATACACAAATGAACCAATTTTCACCAAGAAACACATGTACGTACATATTTTTTAATGATTTTATTGAAACTAAAATTAAAATTCTAAAACATGCGTTTGCTAGATAATGTATTGATTTATTTTACTGCATGATTATATTATTTGAAATGGGTGTGGTATAATACAAAATCTTTTATGAAAATTTAACAAATCTGCCAACGACCTATGGAATAACCTTATTATACTAAAAATTAAAAAAAAATTCTCAAAATTTATTACATGCGAATGCTAGATAAAAGAACAATCTTTCGAAATCCATTTATAATTTTTTGTGGAAAAGAGTCAATACGTCTAAAATCTGATTTGAAAATGACATATTTCTGGTTTTCTCTGGTAATGCCCTTTTAAGGCTCTGCAACCGGGCAACAACATTTAAAGAAACACTGTGAATTTTTTCATACATATAACTTGTAAAGTAACTGAACCAAATGTGTTAATAATAATTTTTAGAGCATGCTTTGCGATTTTTTTCTATCGAGGGAATTTTATATAATTTGCGTTTCGGCGCTGGCAAAGTCTAGATATTATCTTAAAGAATAACATATAGTTTTTTAAGAGCTTTAAAACTTACCGTGTTTAAGGGAAATATGTAATAAATCGGTACAAATCCGGGTTGCGGGCCCTTAATATAGCAATACATAAACAACACACATTCATATAAGCAAACAAACACACATTCATTTTTATAATGTAGAGAGATTTAGTTTATCATTATTTTTAATTTACCTTTATAGCCATTGTGAGCAATTATTTTGTGATAGCGTCCAGAGAATCTGAAAAATTTAATGTTTTAGTTATTACATCAATTTTAGAGGTATGAAATGAAGGTTGGTGCGGTAGCTCAGTGAGTAGATCATATGCTCGGTGGGGGAAGTATCAACTTAGAGACCCGGCCCTAACAATAATTTAACTAACTAACTAACTATCAGGCTGTTTCCCCGCAGGGGTAGGCAGAGAGGACGGGCCGCCAAACAACTCAGTCTTAGCACATACTCTTTGCCTCACTCACATTCATATATATTCTAATACATTCTCTTCTATTATTCTGACTTTTGAAATGGCCCGACTCAAGTATATGATTCACTTGATCGTGCCATGTCTACCTCAGGCGTCCCCGAATTCTTCTACCATTCACATTCGCGTCGTATATTCTTCTTACACTACTTTCTTCGTTCATTATCTCTATATGTCCAAATCCCTTTCTTAATCTTACTCATTATGCTTAACATCACCCTTACATTCTTTGCGGATATCCACATTTATCACACGATCATACATTGTTTTACCACACATACGTCTCAGGGATCTCATTTCAACAGCATTCAGTCTACTTTCATCCTTTCTCTACTAGTTCCATGCCTCACTGCCATAAATCAGGATAGGTACCAGTACTCCATTATGGACTGATAGCTTCGCTTGTTTTGACAGTTTTTTGTTAGCGCCAACCGCATTCAGTCCACCATTAATAGAGTTACCGGCATTCACTCTTCCTTCAATGTCTCTATCAGCCTTCCATTCTCTAGTAAACATACTACTCAGATGCACAAACTCATCCATCTACTCCAAGTCTTCATCATTCACAACTATATTGCACACTGTTGTCGTGCTCTCTCTTTCAAACACCATGACTTTAGACTTATTTACATTCATCATTAACTCATTCTTCATACATACTTGGTTCATCCTAGATACGAGAGACTGTAGATCTTCCATACTGTTAGAAATCAACACCGTATCATCTGCATACAACAGGCAATAATAATTTAAATAGAGAAATTTGAATATTAGGTATTTAAACAAACCATTGCTTTCAATATCGATGTTTTATATTTCCCAATTTTATTCTCCAAAACTGGACCGATTTTTAAGATTTTTTTTACCAACTGTATTA
This sequence comes from Limnephilus rhombicus, assembly GCA_929108145.2. Lineage (NCBI taxonomy): Eukaryota > Metazoa > Arthropoda > Insecta > Trichoptera > Limnephilidae > Limnephilus > Limnephilus rhombicus. The sequence continues at coordinate 12,277,907 of OV815290.1, read as the reverse complement.
AAAGTATGTTGCCTGCTGTATGCTGATGATACGGTGCTAATTTCTAACAGTATGGAAGATCTATAGTCTGTCGTATCTAGGATGAACCAAGTATGTATGAAGAATGATTAATAATGAATGTAAGTAAGTCTAAAGTCATGGTGTTTGAAAGAGAGAGTACGAAATCAATGTGCAACAGTTGTGAATGATGAATAGGTACTTGGAGCAGGTGGATGAGTTTGTGTATTTGGGAAGTATGTTTACGAGATATGAGAAGGCTCGTAGAGATATTGAAAGGAGGGTGAATGCAGGTAACTCCATTAATGGAGGACTGAACCAAAAACTGTCCAAAGAAGCGAAGTTAGCCGTCCATAAAGGAGTGCTGGTACCTACCCTGATGTATGGCAGTGAGGCATGGAACTAGTAGAGGAAGGATGAAAGTAGACTGAATGCTGTTGAAATGAGATCCCTGAGGTAAATGTATGGTAAAAAAATATACGATCGTGTGAGAAACGTGGAGATCCGCAAATAATGCAAGGCTGATGTGAGCGTAATGAGTAAGGTTTAGAAAGGGACGCTCAGATAGTTTGGCCGAACGAACGAACGAGGAGAGGAGTGTAAGGAGAATAATATTTGATTCAAACGTGAATGGTAAAAGAAGTCGGGGACGCCCGAGGAAGGCACGACACGACCAAGTGAATCAGATACTTGAGTCGGGTCATGTCAAGAGACAGAGCCATATGGGACGATTTATGAATGTGAACGAGGGAAAGAGTGTGTGCCAAGACCGAGTTGTTTGGCGGTCTGTCCTCTCTGCTTTCCCCTGCGGAGAAACGGCGTGATGGTTAGTTAGTTAGTTAGAAGAAAATATTATATGTTTGTACGTTTTGCTTTTTTAAAAATATGTTTTCTAGTTTGTATATTAAACGTACAGTCTGTCAAATAAGAGTAGAAAACATAAGAGGGCGCCACTGTGGTTCAAATGGCAATGCTAAAAATATAATCATGGTGTTAATCTAAAGCTGTGTAGCCTACATTTTAATTAAAAATTAAAAATGTATGGCGAGGTACTGTTTAATGTACAATTTATTTTATGTACTGGCTATTTTGAATGCTGGTTACACCGGAAAGACTAGATGTAGTTCCAAATGCTACCGCAAAATCATTCCGTCCCGAATTGTCCTGGTGTGTACAGCTATCAGATTTAGCCCTCCAACTTTCTGATATTTAATATTTTGTCGCGATTGTGTTTGGCTATTACAATAAAAAATCTATTAAAACCTTCTAATTATTTATTTAACTCCCGTGACACATATGATTTGACATGTGTTGATTTGGTAAGATAAACACTTCCCATAAATGCATAACAGTGAAAAAAATATTTTTTCATTCCACTGATCACAAATTAGAATTGCATATGGGAATATTATTATTATATCTTTACAATTTTATGTTAACATAATGAAGAATAACGATATTGTAACAAAATATAAAGCACACTTTATAAATTGTTCACATTTATTTAATTTTAGCTTAAGTACCTACTAGCGTTGTCCAGGTTAGATCACGTCTCTAATTTTAGATCTGAATATATTTAACTCATTCAGATCTAAAAGTAATGTAACTAAACTCAAAATTAATGATTCTTCCTTTCTACCAACTGTTAAATTCAAATTTATGTTAAATTAAATGGAAGCCAATCACTTTGTAGAACACAATTTAATCAAATTATGTCATTAAGTAGATACCTTAACAACATTGCTTCGATTTTTTTTCAGGAACAAAAATAGTATATTAAAATATAAGTGGATAAACAGGTCTTTAAAACACGCACGATTTTTCGAGCACGACGGCGTAGCCGAGTGCTCGAAATAAAGCAATTCGTTATCCACGAATACTTTACGCTATTTTTTTTATTGGTACACTTTGAAAACATAAATATTGATATTATTATTAAAAATTTGGAAATAAGAACTATTAATGAATTCGTGATGTGACATCACAAAATCTTGTTGTCATGGAAATGAAAAACACAAACATTAATTTGCAATCTGTCACATAAGATTAATAGTTGACATCACAGTTTTTACTAGTTATTGTGTGTTGTAAAATGAGTTCTAACATTGATAATTTAAATACCAAAGCAGAATCGCGGTTAATACCTGAAAAATCCAAAGACGTTTATAAAAAAGAATATGAAAGGTTCATAACATGGATGGAGGAGCAAAACGTAGTAGATGTAGATGAACGAGTTGTGCTTGCTTACCTTCAGAAAATGTCGGAACAGTACAAAGCATCGACTATGTGGGCCATACATTCGAAGTTGCAATGTCTGTTGAGGATAAATAAAGGGGTTGATTTAAAATCATTTGTGAAAGTGCAAGCATTCATGAAGGCAATTAGCAAGGATGACGTTGCTAAGAAGGCGTATGTATTCAAAGAAGATGATTTGCGGAAGTTTTTCACGGAAGCACATGACATTTAGACTTCACATTTTGTTGATTTGTTGATGTTGCCATGGTAACTTTAAAAAAACGCGCGTTCCATAAATTGCGATTTAAACACGCTAGAGCGTACTTTAAATGAGTAAAAAAGGGCACCAATAAAAAAATGTATTTTTAAATGTGTGACTCTATTTTAATGGCGTTCATTTAAATGATGGAATGTCTTAACTCCTATAAGAAGTAACTTGTCAAAAAAGCAAAACGTACCAACACTCTAGTGGTCGATATCTATATTACATTAAAAATAATTCAGAGAGGAATTGGGGAATACGTTTGTATGGACGAAACGCCGCCCAGTTTCCTCTAAATGAAGATATTTTATTACCATTATATCTGTACAAGGGCCTTTGAAAAAAATAATTACCCTGGTGGCCTATGTCATCTTCTTTCTATGTAGAGTCTTTTCAATGAAAGGAAGGAGACGAAGTGAACTTCGTATGCAAACATGTATAATAGGTGGGTAGGAAGCTGGGGTTCAATAGGTCCAGGAGCGACGGACGTATGAATATTCCTCCCACTGTGGTGCAAGATAGTAGGTGGGCAGATGCCATCTCGTGATCCCGGACACCTCTGCTAAGTCACCAAACGTAACGAACCACTTGTGGAGACCTATGGCAGAGGTGTTTGATATCAAATGGTTTCCGAGGCGATACCCATGCCCGCGTCATAATTTGAAAATCTGTATTATAATTTTTTTTTTTTTCACCTTTGCATTTTTTATCCATTTTAATTTTATTTTATATCATATCTCATGTTAAAGTGAAAATATCCACTTTATTTGTCTAAAAGACCTCTGGGCGTAATATAAATTATATAAATACATATTACTCATAATTTTTTTTATATAACTTTAAAAAAAGTTACATGCCGCCTCCATGGTCGAGAGGCAAGATTTTTCACTAGTAATCCAGAGATATGGTGTTCAAATCCCGGGGTGGGCAAATAAATTTTATTCGGTTAATTTGTGTTATTTTACAATTAATTAATTAATAATAAAAAATATATAAAGCATATTAGCAACACGTTCCAGAGTGGAAGATACTTTCAGTATCGCCCTGGTGTAAGACCACCATTCAGAATTGAAACGTTACTTGAAATGGCTTAAGCCTTTTTTGGTGACTAGATCTGAATAGCCAACTCCCTCTTCTCCATCTCCTTCCTTCCTCAATATCCTCAGCCTGTTGGGGATGCCGTGGTCTATTTTTTTATATTTTTTTAAATAATTTTTTTACTGTAAACAAAATTTAATAATGTTATTGTTAAGTTCTGCAAGTATTTTAGTTTTTTTATTATTGTGACAGCTGTTTCGGCTCAAGGACCATTATCCAAACTGTTTTAAAAAGGCCTCGAAAGCTGAAACAGCTTTTTTCCACTTAAACTCCACACAGGAGGCCCCGAGAAAAATAATTTCCCTAAGGGCCTATGTCATATTTGGGGATGCTGTGTGGAGGGTATTTTCAGGAAAGGAAGGAGAGGAAATTCTTAGAAGGAAAAGGGTATGAGGGGTGGGTAGGAATGGACGCATTAATCCATCCCTCCCACTGCGGTGCAAGGCCATATACCGAGAGAGTACGGCTGGAGAAGTCAAAAGATTCCCTGGGTGGGCGTGGGCAGAGACGCATCCGCCGCAAGACCCGGACAAACCTCACCCCATGAACCCGGGCACCCATGCTAAGTCATCAAACTTAGCGAACCACTTAGGGTGACCTATGGCAGATGTTTTGGTTATCAAATAAATGATTCCCGGAGCGGTGGTGTGCATACCTGCCTCCCAAATTTGCAAAGCCATCCCAATAATAAAAAAAACTTGATAATATAGCATCACTTAAAATGATTTACTTTTAAATTTTTAAAAAATTAAATTAAGTTCTACGAATTAAACACAGAAACAAGTAATATGCCACAGTACAACTGCCTCAAGAAGGGGGCAGTTGGAACTCTTGTGCAGAATTCAAATAAAATAAAAATAACTCACCTATTCTATTAATATTTTCAACTAAATTCGAAACACTTGTTACACGAAACCACTTTTCAGTATGAAACTAATATTTTTCAAAACTTATAAAACTGCTTTGTACTGCGCCTTGTATTACCGTTCACCTGTACTGTCAAACACTAAATGCAATTGGCTTCGATATTATTCTCTATTATATAGAGGTATGTTTTGTACATTCATTTCTACATAGCGTCACCTCAGTTGGACGGGGTTCTAAAATCACTTTACGTTGTTATTTTATTTATTGGCTCGCCAACAGAATATATCACATTAGTAATTAAGCCCTTGCCCGGAAGAATGTTGTATCCAACAATATTCTAGTTCCGAGGAAAATTGAAAAACCTAAACCAGTTATGTTTCATAATCTATAATATAAAAATGAATCGCTTAATGTGTTGCTAAGCGCATAGCTTTTGAACGACTGCACCAAATTGGATAATTCTTTTTTTTGTGTGTTCGTTATTGTCAGGACAAGGTGTTTATAAAACTTCCGGTGAGCTCTGGCACTATGAAATTTGAAGCGGCTATTGCTATGGAAAGTGGGAGGGAGGGAGAAATGGGGGAGAGGAACCAGGGAGGGGGAGGGGAACCTGGGGGGGGATCTGGGAAGGGGGAGGGGAACTCGGGAGGGGGGTTCGCGGGATGGGGAAGGGGGGAGTTGAGTGGGGAGAGGGAAGGTGGAGGTGACGGAGTGGGAACGCGGGAGGGGAAGAGGACGCAGGAGAAAAAGGGGAGGCGGAAGGGGAACGGGACGAATGGGAAAGGACACTCAGGGAGAAACAATTTATTTATTAAATGGCATAGCAACGCATGCCGGGTACCAGCAGTAGATTAAGAAAATTCGTCCTTGCAAACTTCGAAACTTCAGAACATGGTAAGTTGAAATTAGAATCCTATCTAACTAAATTGACGAACCATAATGCGCCTCGTAAGAACCATCAACTGTCAGACACAAACAAAGTAGAGAGTGTAAGTGATGTTAGAGCCTTGTAAAATAAATAATTATTTAAAATGTTTTATTTTTTATTATTAAGTTAAAAGAAACATAGTATTTCGCTTTCTTAACTTAAATACAGAGCATATATATATTATATATAGTACAGTAGTAAGAAGTAATATTTTTAATTTTGTTCCAACATTTTGAGTTTAAATAGTTTTTTTTAAAGGTTTTTATGGTATTTTCCGTTTTTAGGCTATCTGGAAGGAGATTATATATATGAACTCCCTCGTGACCAATACTTCTCTTTCCACTTTCAGTCTTGACAGTATTTGTGTACAATTTATTGTGTTGTCTAGTATAATGTTCATGTACTTGTGATGTTTTTATAAATGTTGTGTTTGTGTGTATAAGTCCATTTTGTATTTTGTAGGTTAAAAGACATATGTTATATTCGTAGAATGTTCTTATTTTCAAAAGGTTCATTTCCTGGTATAGTTTTTTTGTGGGAGTGTCTGGGTTATAGTTGAAGAGTTTTTTAATAACTTTGTTCTGTATTATTTGCAAGTCGTTAAGTACGTAATGTATGTTTTTCCCCATATTTCTATTAAATAATTTAGGTGGGACTGGATTAAGCTAAAGTATAAGCCCCTCTTTACCTCTGTTGGTAGAAGATGAGCAATTCTACCAAATACACCAATTAATGGGATGATTTTTGTTTTTAGTTTTTCTACGTGTTGTTTAAATGTTAAATGTTTATCAATATATAAGCCCAGGTATTTTTCGCTATCTAGGATATGTAGGTCTCTTTCTTCTATTTGTAATGGTTTATGCGATGGTATTATTCTTTTAGATGAGCTTAAGATCATGTAACCGGTTTTATTAATATTTATTGTTAATATATTTTGTATTAGCCAATCGTTTAGTACGTTAAGATCCGTTTGAGATTGTTCTAATAGACTTTCTAAGTTTTTTCCGAAGTAAAAAATTGCCGTGTCATCTGCGTTTAAGGAAATTTCACCATGTAGTTTTAGCTGACAGATGTCATTTATGTATATTTGGAATAAAAGTGGCCCCAGTATTGATCCTTGTGGAACTCCGTAGTTTATACTCTCGAGTTGACTGTTTTTATCTCCTATGTTAACACATTGTTTTCTGTTGGACAGATAGGATTTTATTAGTTTGATAGCTTGATAGGTTACACCTGTTTTTTCTTTTTTTTTTTTTGATGTGAACTTAGTCATACACATATATCTACGAAAATACAACACAGATGGGATAATTGCGAAATGCATTTGGGATAGTCCGACTCTCTGTGGGGAACCCGCTTGCACAGAGCAGGTGTAAACTGTGCGCCCTAAAGTTAAAGCTTAGACTTACGGATTTTCAATACTTCGTTTGTATGGAAACACTATGATATGGTTCTGAAAATTATTTTGGGTATAGAAATGAGCAAAATAAATGCTTTGGCATTCAAAGGTCATTTTTAAAAATAATGTCAGTTAGAACTCTATCCAAATGAGGTGACGACAAGTATGAGGAATATTTTAACCTTCCCACGTTGGCGCGTTGGTCTCTCAGACCGACCAATCATAATTCGTTGATTTCTCAAAAATTAACCATAATGGAACTTTCAGGTTTTTAGTAGTATCTTAAGGCGCCAATATTTTCGCGATATTTAAAGCGATAAAATCGACGGGAAAATTGCGAAAATGTTTAATAAAACACGACTTCTTTAAAATAGAGCAAAAATCTCGTGGATGGTATCTTAAGTGTTTAAAGAAACATTGTGAATTTTACGAGAGATGGGAAGGCTGATAGAGATATTGAGAGAAGGGTGAATGCCGGTAACTCCATTAATGGTGGACTGAATGCCGTTGGCGCTAACAAAAAACTGTCAAAAAAAGCAAAGCTAGCAGTCCACAATGGAGTCCTGGTACCTACCCATATGTATGGCAGTGAGGCAAGGAACTGTCAGAGGAAGGATGAAAGTAAACTGAATGCTGTTGAAATGAGATCCCTGAGACGTATGTGTGGTAAAACAATGTATGATCGTGTGTGAAATGTGGATATCCGCAAATAATGTAAGGCTGATGTAAACATAATGATTAAGATTAAGAAAGGGACCCTCAGATGGTTTGGGCATGTAGAGCGAATGAACGAAGAAAGTAGTGTAAGAAGAATACACGAAGCGAATGTGAATGGACGCCCAAGGAAGACATGGCACGATCAAGTGAATCAGATACTTGAGTCGGGCCATGTCAAAAGTCAGAATAATAGAAGAGAATGTATGAGACGATGTTTGAATGTTAGTGAGGCAAAGAGTGTGTGCCAAGACCGAGTTGTTTGGCGGTCCGTCCTCTCGGCGTGATGGTTAGTAAGTTAGTTAGTTGTGAATTTTTCCACAACCATAACTTATAAAATAACTGAAAAAAACCCAATTATGCCAATTATGAACATTCCACTGATGATAGGGAATGATAAAATGTGACATTGTAAGGGCGTTTTCTTAATAATTAATTTATTTATTAGAAACATCGAGCTAAAGTCTGGCGATGCGATGCCCGGGCTTTACACGGAGTTTTCGAAATCAAATGTAGACAGTGACCTTCCTTTGTACACAAATAAATTCCATGTCGCCCGCTCTTATACAGGGTGTTAAGGGACGTACTTGACTTACTTTAACCAGTGATTCCTGACATTATTTGGAGTAAAAAATGTAAATGAAATTTTGGTCTCCGGTGACAAAAAATGGTAGTTGTTGAACAGTTGAAGGTGGGGTAAGGGGTTCTTCGGACACCCGGCTGAGTGACCAGTGACGATATCCAGAAGAAATTTTTTTTGTTTGATTTTGAAGAAAAAATTTTTGATAAAAAGTCGTCAAAAAAAGTCACCGGAGACTAAAATTTCATTTACATTTTTTACTCCAAATAATGTCAGGAATCACTGGTTAACGTAAGTCAAGTACGTCCCTTAACACCCTGTATAGTATATATTTCAACCAATCTACACAAATTATATGTTTAAACCTTCCTCATGAATCACTGTTTCTGTAAAAACCGCATGAAAATCCATTTAGTAGTTTTTGAGTTTATTACGAACAGGCAGATAGGCAGACACGGCGGAGGGCTTTAATTTATAATACATAGAGATAGAGATATATGAAAAGGGGGAAGTGGGGTGGGGGGGGGGGGAACATAGGAATAGGAATAAGAGGCAAAGGACGGGAATGTATAGGGATTGAACTATAACTATTGAAGTTTTTTTTAATGAACCCATGAAAAAGTTTATTTTTTTTATGAAAGTAAGAGTACAAATATATATTTTCAGAGGCCGAGTTAAAAGTCTGTTTCCACTAAATAAAGTTTTAAAATTTATGTATTTTTTAAATTCAATTATACCCCTTCTACATAATAAATACCAATAATGCTTTAAAAATATATAATTAAAATAATGCAGACGAGATGAAATCTCGGTCTGAGATAGGCTTGTTGAAAAAATATCGATATTTTTAGCCGATATATTTTGACCCGATATATCGATACAAAATATCCAATATCGAAAATTGTATCAAAAACGATATTTTTTAAAATTTATGTATTTAAAGTCACTAGAATCCATATAATATAGACCTGAAACTGAGAATACTCCTCATCAAGACCTATGTATGGAGTATCTTGATGTACGGCTGCGAAACATGGTGCTTATCCGAAAGAGTAAACGGAGACTAGAGGCTTTTGAGATGTGGTCCTATAGAAGACTACTAGGAATTTCCTGGAGAGACCACATCACAAATGAGGAGGTTCTCCAAAAAATCGAAGGAGGAAGGCACCTGCTCAGGACCTTGTCCGAAAGGCGCGCAAGATGAATCGGCCATGCAATAAGACAAGAAGGCCTCTTGCATGCCATAATGGAGGGTATGACCGAGGGGACAAACGCTAGGGGACGCCCACGCCGAGAGTACCTGGAGGACCTGCTGGTGGACGTGCGCTGCTTATCATATGCAGAATTCAAAAGAGCCGCACAAGACAGGGAAGAGTGGAAGAAACGAATAGATGAAATTGCTGCAAACCAATCCCAGGATTGAAACCAGAGAGAGAGAATCCAAAACCGTATAGGAACGAACGGAAAAATGTAACTGTATTGGGTCATGACATCTGGCGGCTGAAATTTTAACTATTAATAGCTTACAAATCTATTGTCTTTGCATTAGTATTTGTGATCACCAATACTATCTCATGTGTGTATGTGCATACATAGAAATGTATGCTATTTTTCGCCAATGTTTTCTAAGCCACTCCTATGTGTTAGTTCCCAATTGTCTATGATTATTGACTATACCTTGTTCCAAACACGAAGTCCTTTTTGACAGATTAATACGCCAATAGAATGTTACTGAGACGCATACAAACTTTGTATGCGTCTCAGTTTACATATAAGTTTGAAGACAGCTTTTTAGTTTTTGAAAAGTACCTTAATTTTTATTGAGATTTTTGTACATTAAAAAAAGCAAATTGTGTACAAAAACTACTATTGATAATATTGAGCGGAATACACTATTATTTTAAAAACGCAAAATCTCTTGAAAATTTGACCGATATATCGATATTTTTTTTCCTCGATATATCGACGTCGATATTGATATTTTAATAAATATCGATACATCGATAAATCGATATTTTTTTTCACTTTCGATTTCCCTAGTCTGAGACACCGTGCGCGAATATATTATGTGTTATGCCATTGGGAGCGAGTAGACGAAGGTTAAACAGACGTTGAAAGTCGAATGGATGCCATAAGTCCGGAATATCAAATGATTTTTTTAAGCGTTTTTAATTTAGTTGTAATTTTTTTCATCTTATTTCTAGTATATTCTATTCTAAAACTAGGTACTATAATATTACTAGCTGACCCAGAAAACATTGTTCTGCCATACAAATTATTTGTAGTGAATATTTTGGTTGTTAAAAAAAACATAACGAATGTATTGTAAGTGTGTGGGGATGGGATCTATGACAGAAAAAGGAATGGAGCGCTGTAGACGATGACCGCCGATAAAAACAAAAAAAAACACCAACCATTTATTTTCTCAATTCAATGTATGTATTTCATTAAAGTGACGGACATATTCATTGGTTGATCTATATTTTTTATCCTAAAGTAGGAAATGAAATAAAGAAAATCAATATTAATTTCGTTCTGTTTACAATACGAACGACGCACGGTTAAATTGGTTCATACAAAAATACTGAAATCGCGATTAAAAAATGGGAGGGTCGCGTTTAAAAAGTGGGAGGGGGGGGGGGGGGGGGTAGGAGGGTGAAGATTTGGGGTTATAGGTATTTTGTATTGCCCAAAAAAAAATTGTGCCTTAAAAATTTAATCTTTTTTCTGAATGGGGGACACCCTAATAACTTAGCGGTTCGAAAAAATATACTTCACAATCTACTCTCATACCTACATAAAATTTTTTTTTATTTATAGATTTATAATTTCACGCATTAATATTTCCTGGGGATAAGCAATCACGCACAGACAATCGTAATTAGTACCATTGATTGGTTGTTGTGAAACGTCAATTAATAACGATTTACAAATAAAAAAGCAAATAGAAAAATGCGACAAAATTATGACCAATAATAGAAAACAGTATTCAATAAAAAATGGTACTTACTTTGGAAGTTATTGCAATTATCTTATAGAACACAAATGCAATCTGTAAATATAAATATTATTATTATTTTACTAGCGAGTTCCCGGCGTGCGTTGCAAGGCCACGTAAGGCTCGATAGTAACTGAAGAAGAAGAAGGACAGATGTGTAAATACGAATGTTGAGGGAGAGCGCTATTATGAAAAACGATAAATTTTAGCAAAAATTATGAAAATCCTACTAATATTATAAAGGCGAAAGTTTGTATGGATGTATAGATTTATTTATTTACACCCTAGTGGGCTTTTACAAAGATAGATAATAATAGTGAAAAATAAAATTAATTAAAAATAAAATCACACATTTCATTAAAGTTTTTTTTTTTTTTTTACAAGAGCTCCACACAGGAGCAAAAACCCCTCCACACAGCATCCCCAAAGATGACATAGGCCCTGAGGAAAATTATTTTCCTCAGGGCCTATGTCATCTTTGGGGATGCTGTGTGGAGGGGTTTTGGGGGAAAGGAAGGAGAGGAGAGTTCTGAGAAGGAAAAGGGTTTAAGGGGTGGGTAGGAATCTGGGGTTCAGTGTGTCCTGGTCATCCGCCTCCAATACCTAGACAAAACCCTCACCCCCTGAAACCGGGCACCCCTGCTAAATCACCAAACGTAGCGAACCACTTGGGGTGACCTATGGCAGAGGTGATGGTTATCCAATAAAGGTTCCCCGGGCGGCGGTACTCATTCCTGCCTCCCAAATTGAAGTAATTATAAAGACTTAGTTTTATAACTAATATGGAATCTGCAAACAATATTCCCGAATTTATTGCCAAAATGATGTACCTAATCTATTTATATTTCATAGTTTGTTTTAAATTTGTCACAGTAAAAGGTAGCACCTTGCCTGATATTTCTGGACGGTATGTAAAATTTTATTTTGGCGAGAATTTCGGGATTTGACAGCATTGACAATGCAATTTTTAATGATTTTATTTAATAGTACAAGGTCAGTGATGATTCGCCTATCTGACAGCGTAATTAACCGGGCGTCAGTACAGTTGGGTCAATTTGACCCGCGCCATTTTAAAATTAGCTTATTTCTTAGAATTTATGTGCGACCACGGACATATGAATATACATGGACCTGCCCTAAGTGATAAAAACGTATTATTTCCCCCTCCACATGGCGCCGGCTGAAGCACCTCCTTGGAACCGGCTCGCTCCATGGGGAGGGGATAGAGCCTCGATTGAATCTAAAATGTGTGACGTCATCATTCTTGCCGTGAACAGCTAGAAGGTAACATCCATACATTTAACGAAATACAACGCCAAAACAGTAGCGTATTCTATACAATATATCTACATATCAATGTGCACATAGCGAATGTGGGCGGTTCTCCAGTGTGCTCATCGGTGGTTACAGGGGTAAGTAAATTATGAAACATTTGTAATAGTGTTTTAACTAAACACGGCAACAAAATATTGCTATGTGTATTGAGGCGAGTCTTTTTGGGGCGAGCATTTGACCTTAGCAAATATGTTATTATCGTGGCAAGCAATTCGCGCTCCCATGTAAAAAGGTCTATTCATTCAAAGCAGATTTTGCTTTTAAGAACTAAATGGTGATATTGTAATGCGAGATGCCTATTTACTGTCAGATTGATTGTATAACGAATCACAGTCATCTTTCCCCTCTTCCCCCTCCATGGTTTGGTTTGACCCCTCACCCGTAACTGCTTGTCTAGTCATTTGGATGTCTATGTGTGCGACGTTGCCACACTTCTCAGTAGCTGGAGCTAACAATCTCCCCTCCCCGCTGGCTATCGCTGTTCAGTGTTGTAGCGGCCGCGACGGTGGATAGACGTGGCTAAACCCGAAAAAGGTAAATATGACCCAACCATACATTTCGTGTCATAATTTCGCGCCAATTAATGACTAAACATTACATTCGACAATTGGTTCACCAGCTATGAATTAGTAAACCACTTGCTTCAAGAACACAAACTGACATCTGTAGGCACTGTTCGCAAAAATAAAAGACAAATACCCGAAAAATTTACGAAAACAAGGGGAAAAGAAATAAACTCGTCGGCTTTTGGTTTTCGGAAAGATATCACGATCATTTCATATATTCCGAAAAAAATAAAGTTGTTTTATTCATGTCGAGCTTGCATCATGATGACAGTATTGATACATCTACCGGCGACAAAAAAAACTGAGATAAATACATTTTATAATGTGACAAAAGGTGGAGTATATTTATATATATTATCCACCTTTCAATATATAGAGTATATTATTTGTAGTCCTACTATAGATCTCATTCATACATTTGATATTAGTTCGCATTTTGAGACAAAAAAATATGTTTTATTTAAATTTTGTAACTTTAAGACAGAGGTTGTCTATTTTTTTAAAATTTTACTATACTTTTATAAAAATGTCATTAAAGGATTGTTTTATTTTACCCAAAATCTCGCAAACAAGATAGTTTTTAATCAAATTATTGCAATATGTTACTAAATTTCTTTTAAATATTGACATCAAAGCCAGTTTTTAATTCGGGTCTCCTAGACCCAACCCTACTATAGTTGTTCCATATTTTAACTGTACTGATGCCGGGTTAAGTTGAGTTGTTTCATCAAAAGGACATAGTTAATATTTTGAATTGGAATATTCAGCTTTAAGTTAATAAATCTTAGAAATTTGTGCTGTACCCTTTCTATTAATGTATGGATGTATGTTTATTATTCTTTTATGCAAAAAAATACTGAATGGACAAAGCGTCGATGACAAAGGGCTAGTTTACAAGCTACTATCTGGAAAATTCACTATCTGTTAGTAAACTCGCCCAGTGTCATCGTGTCACTTGCTAACTAGCAGCAACTAGCAGATTGTTGACAATCTACGAAAAAAAGTTGAAAGGTCGTCAACTTTACTCGCCTACACGCTTGCTCGTGATTGGTTTATTTACGTTTCCAACATGGCTTCCGATAAACAGCTGGTTTCGACTGTCAAAAATCTGAAGAATTTAGTTCACGCAGGCGTCGTTATTCTTGTTACTGGCGCTAAAAGCGACCTCAGTATCCTACGCTTCTGAGCGAGTGGACAGTTTTGTGTGTCATCATGACAATCTCACTCGCCGATTTACCCGCTTTTAAAACTTAGTAGATAGTAGCTTGTAACTCGCCGTGTGTCATCGAGGCATTAGTGAAACTTTACAATAATATAGCTCATACATCAGAGTAAGATATAGCTCAGAGCTCTGGCATTATGAAATTTGTATAAAAAAATTACAATAGGTGGCACGATTAGTAAGATATCTATAATTCTTTATTCGATTCTAATTATTGATGGAGTACTTCAAATAAATGCGGGAGGGGGGAGGGGGACGGAGAGGGGCAGGGGGAAGGGAGAGGGGTAGGGAGGGAAAGAGTGGGGTTAGGGGCGAGTGGGGGTAGGGAGGGGGGTGGGGAAGGTGGAGGAGGCGTAGTGGCAACCCCCTAATATCATGCAAGCGAAGCCGCGGGAAAAAGCTAGTAATTAATAAAACACGATTGGGAATGTTTTTCTTTACATTAGATACACACAGGAGGTTCTGAGGAAAATAATCCCCCTCAGGACCTTTGTCATAATTGGGAATGCTGTGTGGTGGGTTTTTTTGGGAAAGGAAGGAGAGGAAGTTCTGAGAATGAAAAGTGTATTAGGGAATGTTCCGAGAGATAGTGGCTGGAGAAGTCAAATGGACTCCCTCAACCATTCTCTCCCGATCAGGCCTGCCATGCAGCTGGTGGGTAGTTCTTAGTCGAAGTATGATACAGTTTAAAATGACCGAATCGGATAGGGACACATCAGCTCTGTTGATAGAGTTGCGGCCTGGAAAGCCGAAAGTCCTAGGTTAGAGTCCCAGAGGTGCCAGTATCTTTTTCTGATATTGCCGTTTCCAGATTTTCGATCGAGTTTCGCTAATATTGTCTTTATTTAATTAAATAAAAATTGATATGAATTTTAGTTTTTTTTTTTCAAAATTGAAATTGCTTATTTGTAGAATAATAATTCTTCTTCTTAAGTAGGTTCCTCGTTGCTGAAGATCATGACTTCTACTCCAATTGCTATGATGGACAAGGCTCTTACACTATTGTGGTTCTGCACTACGCGGAGAACCGAGGACACCCTAGTACCAGACACCAGCGATACTTGGTCACTCCAGCGCTGCGGTGATCTTCCTGTGTGGCCGGAGGTGTTGGAGAGGGGAAGAAGGAAGGTAAGGTACTACCTGGCTATTCAAATTCTGTCACAAAACACGGCAAAAGTCATTTCAAGCAACATTACAATTCTGAATGGTGGTCTTACACCAAACAATACTGAGAGTATCTTCTACTCTGGAACGTGCCACAAATATACTATACTTTGGCTGGTGTGGTCAAGCGGTAAGGCTCTTGACTCTCAATATGAAATTTTAATTGTTAAGTTTGTGTTATTTCACAATTAATTCATTTATTTAATTATTTATGCCCTTTTTCGGGGCTATTACATAAGTATGAAATTTACAAATTACAATATGATTAAATAATATTATATAAATACTATATATTTCATTAACAAAGAAATGAAGAATGTTACAATGTCATCAGCAAAAAGTGAGAAAAATACATCATGAAAATTTTTTGTTAGATCATTTATAAATAAGATAGGGCCAAGGTGTGAACCCTGTGGAACTCCACTTGTTGCATAAATTTTTTCCGACAGGGAGGATTTTATTCTAACAATTTGTTATCTTATAAAAATATATGGTATATTTGTGGCACGTTCCAGAGTGTAAGATACTCTCAGTATCGCCCTGGTGTAAAACCAACATTTAGAATTGAAACGTTGCCTGAAATGGCTTTAGCCGTGTTTGGTGACCAGATCTGAATAGCCAGGTACTTACCCACCATCCTCTTCCTCATTTTCTGCCCCTCCTTACTACCTTCAGCCTGACAACATACCCCAATTGGGAATGCCATAGTCTCTCTGGCTCCAGGCGGGAGCAGTTGGGATTCTTGTGCGGTATCCATATAAAAAATAACATAATTTTAAATAATTAAATTGTAAAGTAGAAATTGAACCTGCCATCTCCAGATTGCTAGTCGAGTGCGTTACCACTCGAGCACGGAGGCCGTATTAATTGGTAGTGTAATTAAAATGTTTGGCACAGTTGCTTACCAAGCAGTTGATTGGGATTCGATTCTCGCTCGTATATCGTGAAATCAACTCAACACCTCATTTGAAAAGTCAAAAAGTGATGAAAAAATATATAAAAAAATTGTAACAATTATTATAAGCAATAATTGTCAGCCTGAAACACTCATTAAAATTGAAAAATCTTCCGAGAAAAGATTCTTGCCGCCAATCGGACTTGAACCCTTGTCCTTCTGATTGCCGTTCGGATGCTCTGACCACTGAGCTATGGCGGCTTATCTAATACCCGCCAAATAATTCAATATATACTGGTGTTTCATTCAATAATTACTGATTATTACATTTTTCCACCTGAAAACAACCAACTTTATTTTTGTGAGGGAGGTATTGTTAGTACTAAATTTCTCGCTAGGTGGCGTCGAGACAAATTATGTCTACATTTTTTGGTGAAATACTTTTAACTTGTTAAATATTAATTATTATTTTTAATTTATAAACTAACGTTTAAGACAAGATTTTTATGCATAGCACAAAGGGTAACAATTATTATAAGCAACTAGCTGGTCCTGGCATGCGTTGCTATGCCATTTAATAAAGAAATTGTTTCTCCCTGCGTGTCCTTTCCCATTCGTCCCGTTCCCCTTCCGCCTCCCCTTCTTCTCCTGCTTCCTCTTCCCCTCTCGCGTTCCCACTCCATCACCTCCACCTTCCCTTTCCCCACTCCACTCTCCCCTTCCCCCGTCCCGCGAACCCCCCTCCCGAGTTACCCTCCCAGGTCCCCCTCCCCCCTCCCGCTATCCTCTTCCACCTTCCCCGCCTTCCCTCTTCCCTTTTACGCTTCCTCGTCCCGCCAACCCTCCTCCCGCGTTTCATATATTCAATCACAGTACATTTAGTTTTTAAACAGCCCGCGTGCCACCTTTTACAATTTTTATTCAAATTTCCATTTTTCATGAATATTAAATTTGGTACCTAACAAAGGTACCTATTTAAAATATCTAAAATTATGGTTTCGATTCAAACTATTAGCGGAGGTACCTACTTTAAATAAATTTATCAACTTTATTATTTTCAAAAATAGAATCCTAATTGAACAATCATTGTTCTGCAAAATGTCATTCTCAAACACGCAAACTGTCAAACGTGCGATATTTTCTGAAATTATCCAATTTTCTGCGCAATTTTCTTAATTTTTCTCTCCGTAAGAACCATCCTCGTACTTCAAAGAATATTCTAAAAAAAGAATTAGCGAAATCGGTTCAGCTGCTCTCGAGATTTGCGCTTAGCAACAAATTCAGCGATTCATTTTTATATATGTATAAGATAATTGTCAGCCTGAAACACTCATTTACATTGAAAAATCTTCCGAGAAAAGATTTTTCAATGTAAATGAGTGTTTCAGGCTGACAATTATTGCTTATAATAGTTGTTACCCTTTGTGCTATGCATAAAATTCTTATCTTAACATTAGTTTATTAATTAAAAATAATAATTTATAAAAAAATTGGTTAACTAGGTTATTTATTTATTAATTTGTAAGAAACAAACAGCTTTTACTTAATATACAGTAATGTCATAAATATTCAAGTGGACTGAAGTCAAGCCACAGAAGTTTCGGTAATTTTTCGGGCTTAGTGTCCATGGCTATTACGAATAATTTTTAGAAAAAAACTTTAGATTCGCCTTAATCACTATAAAAGGAAACTTTTTGCATCACGGCTGTAGCGGGCTTGTGCATGTGACAAAATGGCCGCCCGCCATTTTGTCACATGCACAAGCCCGCTACACAAACCCTGCGTAGCCAAACAAACCATTCAAAAACGTAGGATGTTTTTAAAGTAAAGATAACATACACAAGCCCGCTACACAAACCCTGCGTAGGCAGACAAACCATTCAAAAACATAGGATTTTTTTAAAGTAAAGATAACATACACAAGCCCGCTACACAAACCCTGCGTAGCCAAACAAACCATTCAAAAACGTAGGATGTTTTTTAAAGTAAAAATAACATACACAAGCCCGCTACACAAACCCTGCGTAGCCAAACAAACCATTCAAAAACGTAGGATGTTTTTTAAAGTAAAGATAACATACACAAGCCCACTACACAAACCCTGCGTAGCCAAACAAACCATTCAAAAACGTAGGCTGTTTTTTTAAAGTAAAGATAACATACACAAGCCCGCTACACAAACCCTGCGTAGGCAGACAAACCATTCAAAAACGTAGGCTGTTTTTTAAAGTAAAGATAACATACACAAGCCCACTACACAAACCCTGCGTAGGCAGACAAACCATTCAAAAACGTAGGATTTTTTTTAAAGTAAAGATAACATACACAAGCCCACTACACAAACCCTGCGAAGCCAAACAAACCATTCAAAAACTTAGGCTGTTTTTTAAAGTAAAGATAACATACACAAGCCCGCTACACAAACCCTGCGAAGCCAAACAAACCATTCAAAAACGTAGGCTGTTTTTTAAAGTAAAGATAACATACACAAGCCCGCTACACAAACCCTGCGAAGCCGAACAAACCATTCAAAAACGTAGGCTGTTTTTTAAAGTAAAGATAACATACACAAGCCCGCTACACAAACCCTGCGTAGGCAGACAAACCATTCAAAAACGTAGGATTTTTTTTAAAGTAAAGATAACATACACAAGCCCGCTACACAAACCCTGCGTAGCCAAACGTAGGCTGTTTTTTAAAGTAAAGATAACATACACAAGCCCGCTAGCCAAACAAACCATTCAAAAACGTATTTTAACAGTGACAAAATGGCGGGCGGCAGCGGGCGAGCTGTTGTAGTGTCGGTTCGCGAAGAGAAATTTTATTTACCGACATTGAAAATTAAAATGCATTATTTTCCGCCAGCCGTGATGCAAAAAGTTTCCTTTTATAGTGATTAAGGCGAATCTAAAGTTTTTTTCTAAAAATTATTCGTAATAACCATGGACACTAATCCCGAAAATTTACCGAAGTTTCTTATGCTAAAGTTAACTGGAAATGAATTTTTATCTTATAATTAATTTCGGGTTATAGGAAGGTGAGAGGAAGAGGAATGTAGGAAAAGGATAGGAGATGCTCCCAATACATTGCATGCTCTCGTATTATTAATCGATCGAACGCGTTAGTGAGGTAAGGGTTACTGCCTATTTTTCAAATTTTTATTATTTTTTTGATCTTATAAAAAAATATATTTTTAATCCTGTAATTTATTGCGAATCTGCGCAAGATATACATCTTCATTTATACACGGTGTCCGGAAACTCGTATTACAAGCGGGAAACTGGTAAATCTACATCACATTCGGAGTGGATTTGTGATATAACTTTTTCGATTTGAGCTTTCGTTTTCGAGTAAATCGGGTCCGAAGTTGGAATTTTTTTGGTTGAATTTGAAAATTTTTTTCACTAGTCGGTTGATTTCAGCTGTGTAATGTCTTATAAAATGCATCGAAGGGTAAACCGGGCACAAATTTTTTTTTTAACCCTTTAGTTGCCGAAAAAATGGAAAAATAGAAAAAAAAATATTAAAATCGAAATGCTCAGATCGAAAAAAATAAGTTTTTTGGGTTCTCTACGTGATGTAGATTCAGCAGTTTCCCGCTTGTACTACAAGTTTCCGGACACGTTGTATATACATATATAAAATATCGCGTCACGATGTTTCCTCGAGATAAACTCCGAAACTACTTAACCGATTTTGACGAAATTTGGCATACTGTGTGTAATTTTTAGGATAGTTTTTATCTCCATTAAACATATTTATTTATGTTCATTAAATGTTTGTTATAGGACAATGCTTTGTAATAATTTATTAGCTCCATAAGTTTCTAATAGATGGCGGGGTGAATTAATTTATCCACACAACATTTGGTTATCTATGTCGGGTAACCATCCAATAGAAGTTTTGTTAGCCACAGCAAAGCGTGGCCGGGTCAGCTATAATTTATAAACACGAATACTACACAAGAGTCCCATTTTTTTTTACATAAGCTCTACAAAGGAAACCCTGAGGAAAATAATTCCCCTCAGGGCCTATGTCATCTTTGGGGATGCTGTGTGAAAAGTCTTTTGAGGAAAGCAAGGAGAGGAAGTTCTGGGAAGGAAACGGGTATTAGAGGTGAGTAGGAATCTGGGGGTCAGTGTGTCCAGGAGTGTCGTATGAATGAATCCATCCCTCCCACTGCAGTGCAAGGCGATATTCCGAGAGAGCACGGCTGGAGAAGTCAAAGGGACTTTCTCAACCATTCTCTCCCGATCCGCCATGCCAGGAAACTGGTGGGCAGACAAATAGGCCGCCAAGACCCGGACAAACTCACCCCATGAACCCGGGCACCCCTGCTAAGTCACCAAACGTAGATAACCACTTGGGGTGACCTATGGCAGAGGTGTTGGTTATCCAATAAATGGTTCGGGGGGAGGTTGGACTATACCTGTCTAAAAAGGCGTAAAACAAACTTACAGTTAAAAACATGATAATATTGTTCAGTAACTTAATCAGTAAGTCACAAAGGATAACTTACTTACAGATCCCAATAATAAGAAACATTAAATTATTATGTTTTATAATAAATTGATTAATTTTTTGAATCGATTAAACTGTTAAAACGACGGGAGGCAATTCATGAAATCACTACGATATAAAATTTTAGTTTTTTAATTTTAACTTTATTTTCAGATCTTCAATTTGGGAGGCGGGAATTGGTACCTCCGCCTCGGGAATCATTTATTGGATGAACAACACCCCTGCCGAAGGTCACCCCAAGTGATTCGCTATGTTTGGTGACTTAGCAGCGGTGCTCGTTTTCACGGGATGAGGTTTGTCTAGGTCTACATCGGATCGGGAGAGACTCGATGCTGAGAGTTTCTTCCACTCTGGAACGTGCCGCAAAAATTGTATATATTATTCAAATGAGTTAATTATTGTGAAATAACACAAATTAATCAAATACAAATTATTTCGCAGGCCGGGATTCGATCCCGCTACCTTTGGATTGCGAGTCAAGAGTCTTACCCTTAAGCCACGGCGGCCGTCAAATCTGAAGATTTCAGAAAAAAATTTGGTTTTAATTTACCGTATGAAAAAAAATAGAAACACGCTTTTTTGAACGCGAGATCCACTGTCCATTTCTTAAAACTATTTTTTCTTATTTATTCTATACTAGCAGACCCGGCCACACGTTGCTGTGGCTAACGAAACACAACGCCATTACCCAACCTTTATGAAACCGCACCACCAGCTTGACAGCTGCCCGCTGCCCGCTGCCTGAATTGAATATTTGAATTTCTCGGCTTTTCTCTACTATAATAAGCATTTATTATACATATAAACCTTCCTCTTAAATCACTCTATCTATTGGTGAAAACCACATAAAAAATCGTTGTGTAGTTTAAAAGATCTAAGCGCACATACATACAGCGGGATCGACTTCATTTTATACTTAGTAAAGATATCAACTGAATTGCCCCTGACACGAAATCAGTCAATCGTACTACAACGTCATTGTAAGTTTATAATTGCTTCATTTTTCCTACCAACAGGCCAATGTCCTACTAAAGAAAGCGCCCAGAACGTGACTGAAGTAGCCACTCAAGTCGAATAAAACAAAAAACAAAAACATTATACTTACAAGAACCTGCATAACTTTAGAATTATATAACAAATATAATAGATTGTAAGATTATTGTTTTCTTTATTGAGGAAATAAATAAATGTGGTTTCGTTACGATAATGAGAAATTCCATGTTTTTAAATAAAACGTAATTTAAATAAGTAGATACCCAACCAATGTACAAGTTTTTTATTTTAATTTTAAATCTATATGTATAAAAATGAGTGTAGGTTTGCTTGCTTGTATGTTTGATATTTATGTATTGCTATATTAAGCATAGGAAATGTTTGAAACTTTCAAAATATATTCTTTCCGCCCTCGCAAAAGTTTCTGGATTATGACAACCACATGACAATGCATCTGAAAAGTTTTTTTAATCATTAAAAAACTCTTGTCACAGTTTGAGAATGACATTTTGACAAACTTCGATTGCTCAATCAAAATAATTTTTTTGAATAAACTCTTTAAATTCGTGAATTAATTTGAAGTACTCGCCTAATACTTTGAATCGAATCAAGAATTAAGAGATACTTAAAAATAGGTACCTATGTTAGGTACCAAATTTGATTGATTGATCTTATCTATCTATCTTCTATCTTCTATCTTCTATCTTCTATCTTCTATCTTCTATCTTCTATCTTCTATCTTCTATCTTCTATCTTCTATCTTCTATCTTCTATCTTCTATCTTCTATCTTCTATCTTCTATCTTCTATCTTCTATCTTCTATCTTCTATCTTCTATCTTCTATCTTCTATCTTCTATCTTCTATCTTCTATCTTCTATCTTCTATCTTCTATCTTCTATCTTCTATCTTCTATCTTCTATCTTCTATCTTCTATCTTCTATCTTCTATCTTCTATCTTCTATCTTCTATCTTCTATCTTCTATCTTCTATCTTCTATCTTCTATCTTCTATCTTCTATCTTCTATCTTCTATCTTCTATCTTCTATCTTCTATCTTCTATCTTCTATCTTCTATCTTCTATCTTCTATCTTCTATCTTCTATCTTCTATCTTCTATCTTCTATCTTCTATCTATCTTCTATCTTCTATCTTCTATCTTCTATCTTCTATCTTCTATCTTCTATCTTCTATCTTCTATCTACCACCAAATTGGATAATTCTTTTTTTTTGTGTTCGTTATTGTCAGGACAAGGTTTGTGTAACACTACTTGTGAGCTCTGGCATTATGAAATTTGAATGAAAAATTTTCACTAGGTCGCATGCGAGCTGTTAGAAAACTGTATGTACCTGGACTGAATAAATGGAATGCGAGAGGGGGAAGGGAACTCGGGTAGGGGGTTCGTGGGAAGGGGGGGGGGGGGGAGGGGAACCAGGAGAGAGGAGAGGAAGGGGAACCTGGGAGGGGAACATGGGTTGGATGTTCGCGGGACGGGGGAACGGGTAGAGTGGAGTGGGAAGAGGAAGGGGAGGTGGAAGGGAAACAGAAACAATTTATTTTTTAAATGGCACAGCAACGCATGCCGGGTACCAGCTAGTAATATATAAAAATGATTGCTTGTAATTTATGATAAATGAAAATTTGTATAAAAAATTGCAATAGGTGGCACGCGAGCTGTTTGAAAACTGAATGTACCGGGACTGAATATATGGAAATCGGGAGAGGGGAGGCGTTCGCGGGACGGGGGAGCGGGAGAGGGGAAATGGAAGGCGGGGAAGATGGAGGGTAAACGCGTCAGGGTAAGGGAACATGGAAGGGGTAGGGGAGGCGGAAAGGGAACGGGACGGGACGATGCGATGGTGAAAGACACGCAGGGAGAAACAATTTCTGTATTAAGTGCATTGCAATGCATGCTGTAATGCAGTCATTGCAATAAGTGCAGTGCATGCTGGGAATTAGCTAGTGTTTTATATATCGATCGTAAAGTTGTTTAGTCAGACATCTTCAAATACAAAATTTTGAGATAATGAGCAAAACAATACTAGATTGCTGTCAATAAATCAAATATTATTTACGTGTGTCTGTTTTTTTACGTATTACATATGCTTTAAAATAACAACGGGAAGCATAACGGTCTGGTACATTAGTATAACATTTTGAAATAAACTACTATTGACCCAGAAAACATCAATTTTTTTGTTTAATTCACTACACGTTTTAGTGCATTATAAAAGATTTGGTGGTGTTTATGAGTAATGTGAGTATTGTACCAGATAAGGGGTACACGCCTACATATAACTGCATACTCAATTCATTTTTTTTCCGGAGATGTTTGACTAATCAACTGGACGTTCAGCAGGGTGTCCGGAAATTAGTGTTAAAATCGAAAATTGTTCGTAGAACGCTTTGGTGGTCAAGTTAGCCTCTCAGAAGCTGAGCGTGATGAACGGAGCCCACAGTACACAACTGCTGACACTATACAAAGTGTTGAATTTGGCAGCCACCTCTGGTCTGGAGCCCCTAAATACAAAAAAATAACCCTTGAATCTGTGCCAAAACGGGATATCCGTTACCTTAACAAACTGATTGTAATCTTTAGAGCACAGGCGTCAGATTGGAATGTTGTCTACCGGTAAGTTCTACCGGTATTTCAATGGAAGATGCTCCTAGAAACTAGTGTCATTGATCCCTTCGGCACCGGTGCATAGTCTGGAAACACACAAAACGCGAACCCAACATTTGTACACCGTTGACATTTGTTACGTGAACGGTTGTTTTATCGACTCGTTTTTGAGTTCAACAGATCTGTGTTTCTTCAAGACCATTTTCGCCTCGTAAATAGCCTCCACACTGCATCCCCAAAGCTGACATAGGCCCTTAGAAAGTTATGCCACAAAATCGACTTCAAATGTGATACCATGTATTCTTGTACCTATTAATTGTGATTTTAACTGTCCACAACGGAGGGTTGGTACCAACCCTGATGTATGGCAGTGAGTCGTGGAACGAGCAGAGGAAAAATGAAAGTAGACTGAATGCTGTAAAAATGAGATCCCTGAGGCGTATTTGTGGAAAAACCATATAGACTGTATTACTTATTATGTACTAGCGAGTTCCCGACATGCGTTGCTATGCCACTTAATAAAGAAATTGTTTATCGCTGCGTGTCCTTTCCCATTCGTCCCGTTCCCTTTCCGCCTCCCCTTGAACCCCTCTCCCGAGTTCCCCTCCCCCCTCCCGCATTTCATACATTCAATCCCGGTACATTCAGTTTTCAAACAGCTCGCGTGCCACCTATTACAATTTCTTAATACAAATTTCATAATGCCAGAGCTCACCAGTATATTATTATATAGAATCCTTCGCGGGCATGCGCACATCAAATCCCCAAAGTTTCATCGCAATCGGATGAATGGTTTAGCAACGCATAGACGTCTCATATACACATATACACCCAAGCAAAAATATTTTCATTTTTATATATATAGATGTCTATAACAATGTGATATACACCGTTATTCCGCGTTGCACACCCGGCGTTGCTCGTGCAACAAGTCTAGCACGCCAGGCGCGTCGGCCAACCGGACAGACGTTATGTAAATTCACAGAATGCGGGCGCCTTTTGCAAAACTGGCACGATCAAGCGGAACAAATTTTGAAAGAGCAATGTCAGAGCAGTGATATTTATTTATTTATCAATGGCCCTTACGACAGCTGTGTGGTCATGTTTCTAAGGTCTGTGAAGCTTGCAGGTCAAGTAATTGGATTTGTTGGGAACAACGTAAGTAATCTGAAAGTATGTTGCCTGTTGTATGGTGATGATACGGTGCTGATTTCTTACACTATGGAAGATTTATAGTCTCTCGTATCTAGGATGAACCAAGAATGTATGAAGAATGAGTTATTGATGAATGTAAGTAAGTCTAAAGTCATGGTGTTTGAAATAGAGAGTACGAAAACAATGTGCAACATAATTGTGAATGATGAATACTTGGAGCAGGTGATGAGTTTGTGTATCTGGGTAGTATGTTAACGAGAGATGAGAAGGCTGATAGAGATATTGAAAGAAGGGTAAATACAGGTAACTCCATTAATGGAGGACTGAATGCCATTGGCGCTAATAAAAAACTGTCTTAAGAAGCGAAGCTAGCAGTCCATAATGGAGTACTGGTATCTACCCTGATGTATAGCAGTGAGGCATAGAACTGGGAGAGGAAGGATGAAAGTTTGGTTTTTTGCTGGCGCCAATGGCATTCAGTCCTCTATTAATGGAGTTTATCAAAGAGAAGTGTCACTGAGAAAAATCGTGTAGACAGCATCTACGGCTGAGTGATAAATATGCTTGGCTACACGTCTTGAGGTCTCGGGTTCTATAATTTGTGTTATTTCACAATTTATTAATTAAAAATAATATACAGGGTGTAAGAGCATGTACCCTAGGGATGTTAATCATTTGATTTAAATCATTTAACATTTTGGGAGGCGGGTATGGGTACTGCTGTGCCGGGAACCATTTATTGTATAACCAACACCTCTGCCATAGATCCCCTTAAGTGATTCGCTACGTTTGGTAACTTAGCAGGGGTGCTCGTGTTAATGGGGTGAGGTTTGTCAAGGTCTTGGCAGCCGATTTGTCTGCCCACCTGCTGCTTGGTAGGCCGGATCGAGAGGGTCTGTTTGAGGAGTTTTTTGACATCTCCAGTCAGAATCTCTCATGGCCATTCACCGCAGTTGAAGGGTTGGATTCGTACGTCCGTCACTCCTCGACACACTGATCCCCGGATTCCTAACCACCCCACGTACCCTTTTCCTTCCCAGAACATCTTCTTTTCGTTTCCTTAAAAAAAGTCCTCCAAACAGCATCCTCTAAGAATGATAAAGGCCCTGAGGGAAATTATTTTTCCTCAGAGCCTCCTTCTTCTTCTTGTGCCCTGTCCGTTCAACGGACGTTGGCTATCATGTTGGCTATGCGGACTTTGTTTACTGCAGCCCGGAACAGCTCCACGGTAGACTGGCCATACCACTGTCTCAGGTTTTTCAACCATGAGGTCCTCCTTCTTCCAGGGCCCCGTCTTCTGGCAATCTTTCCCTGCATTATGAGATGCAGGATCTCATACTTCTCTGGATGTCTCATCACATGTCCAAGATATTGAAGTTTTCGGATTTTTATAGTTTTAATTACTTCCTTTTCTTTATTCATCCGAACCATAACATCTTCGTTTGTAACCCTGTCCCTCCAGCTTATTTTAAGTATTCTTCTGTAGATCCACATCTCGAATGCCTCAAGTCGCCTAATAAGTTCTTCAGTAAGCGTCCATGCTTCCATTCCGTAAAATAATATCGAAAACACGTAGCATCTGACCATTCGCATTCGTAATCCAAGGTTGAGATCATGACTGCAAAACATTTTTTTCATGCGGATAAAGGTTGCACGAGCTTGCTCAATGCGGCATTTGATTTCAACTGAAGGATCCCATCTATCATTTACATTGCAGCCCAAGTATACAATACTCTGTACCTTCTCTAGTTTTGTTCCAGCAATATAAATATTTTCATCCAATGCGTTATTTTTGCATATGAGCATGTATTTTGTCTTATTTATATTCAGTTCCAGCCCAAAATTCTCACTTCAAGTCTTCAGAGCCTCCTGTGTGGAGCTAATGTAAAAAAATTATGTTTCCGGGTTGTTTTACGAATTTATTCATATTAACGTACCGGGCCGTTCTGCCTACTGGTGTTATTTCATAGCGTACTAGCTGGTTCCTGGCATACGTTGCAATGCCTTTAAAAAATAAAAATGTTTCTCCCTGCATGTCCTTTCCCGTGCGTTCCCGTTCCCCTCCTGCGTCCCCTTCCTCCTCCCGCGTTCCGTATATTCAGTCCCAGCAAATTCAGTTTTCAAACAGCTCGCGTGTCACCTATAACAATTTTTTTATTCAATTTTTTCTATTTTTTATAACAAACATTCATTTTTATATATATATATATATATTTTTTTTTTTTAAATTTTTTTTTTATTTTTTTATTTTTTTTATTATAGCGAATATATAAAAAAATTTTACATACAAAATGCAATGTGAAATTAAGTACAAAATATTGTATTTCTTAGTCCTCCTCACTAGGGGGTCCTGTGCCGAGGCGGACTAAAGTTATTTAAATATAGTTCATTTGTCTTCTATGTCGTTTTTAGCGTCTTCGCTAGGGTTTTCTCATTGACCTCTTTTTATTCTTGATTTGTATTCAATTGGATTTTTTATAAGTTTTATGCCTTGGGGAAGGATGTTATGGAGTGTTGTTGCAAAGTATGTATAGTTTCTTTGTCCAAAAGTGGTTTTATAACTTGGAATATTTTTTATATCATTTTTATTCGATCTAGTGTTATATATTACTAGCTGACCCGGCAATGCGTTGCTGTAGCTAACGAAACGAAACGCCATCTCCTGCTTGATTACTTAAGCTTTATAACCAACGCCATCTGTTAATTTGCTTACAAAACAAATCCATATGGCTTGCCAGCCCGCTCCTTAAATATTATATATTTCAACTAATTTACCCAAAACCTTTCTTGCTCCCAGGCGGCTTGACTTTTCCGACGCTTCTAACAATTATCGTTATGTTTCAACCAATTTACACAAATCCTTGATAAATTATATATTTAATTATATGATTCATGAGGAAGGTTTAGGTATATAATTTATCAAGGATTTGTGTAAATTGGTTGAAACATAACGATAATTGTTAGAAGCGTCGGAAAAAGTCAAGCCGCCTGGGAGTAAGAAAGGTTTTGGGTAAATTGGTTGAAATATATAATATTTAAGGAGCGGGCTGGCAAGCCATATAGATTTGTTTTGTAAGCAAATTAACAGATGGCGTTGGTTATAAAGGTTAGGTAATCAACCAGGATATGGCGTTTCGTTTCGTTAGCCACAGCAACGCATTTCCGGGTCAGCTAGTAATATATAAAAATGAATGTTTGTTATAAAAAATAAAAATAAATTAATAAAAAAATTGTAATAGGTGACACGCGAGCTGTTTGAAAACTGAATGTGCTGGGACTGAATATACGGAACGCGGGAGGAGGAAGGGGACGCAGGAGGGGAACGGGCTTCTTTAGCCAACGTTTCGGACAGCATTGCAGTGTCCATCATCAGTGTACAGTACGGGGGAAGGGGGTGAGTGGAGTGGGGAGAGGGAAGGTGGAGGAGGCGGAGCAGGAACGCAAAAGGGGAAGGGGACGCGGGAGAGGAAGGGGAAGTGGAAGGGGAACGGGACGGATGAGAAAGGACACGCAGGGAGATACAATTTCTTTATTAAATGGCATGGAAACGCATGCCGGGAACCAGCTAGTAATCAATATTTTACAGCATAACTTCCAAAAAGGGTTTATTCCTTAAATAATTAAATAACCGCCATCAATGAACGAGCGGATTTTGAATTATTTTAAGCCTACCCTTTACATTAATAATTAATTAGGCTTCTGTGCCGCCTTCCAAAGACTAAAATCATTGTGAATTAATGAAGCATAGACAAGACAATTTTCGTCTAGCAATAAATCATCCGATACTATAAAACACTTCAGTGATCGTTACATATAATATATGTAAAGTCATCGGTTATGCTCTTACGAACCACGTTAACTTGCAAATCAATTAAACAAATATTCAGGTTACGACTAAAATACATCAATACTTAAGGCTCTGCAACCGGACTCGAAAAGAAAAAGATGGAGAGATACGAAATTACGAATGTTAGAGGAGAGCGTTAACATTTACAGCGACAAAATAGATGCGAAAATTGCGAAAATGTTTAATAAAACACGACTCGTTTAAAATAGAGCAAAAATCTTGCGGGAATTATCTTAAACAGCATTTAAAGAAACACTGTGAATTTTTTCATACATATAACTTGTAAAATAACTGAAACAAACGTGTTTATAATAATTTTTGGAGCATACTTTGCGATTTTTTTTCAATTGAGGGAATTTTATATAATTTGCGTTTCGGCACAGGGAATGTCTAGATATTATCTTTAAGAATAACATATATTTTTTCAAGAGCTTTAAAACTTACCGTGTTTAAGGGAGATATGTAACTTCGTCGTTGTTATGTCTTTTCGTCGAAAGATGTTCTTACGCTCATAAAGGGCGGTTCCAATGAGAAAGATTAATTATTCTCCGTACCAGCTTTTTAAAATTATAACTCAATATCGATTTTATTTCATTCAAAATTTGCTTTGATTTATACCTACATCCAAAAATGCTGAAAGGCGTGATGATAAAACTATTAAAATAATGTTCTTTTTGTAATTATTTTTTTATCATAAGTATTTATCATTTTTCAATAATGTCTAAGTTAAATAAGAATGTAAAAACAACTTAAATATATTAGTTTTTTAAATGATTTTATTAAAACTAAAATTAAAATTTTGAAACGTTGTTTCCCAGATAATTTATTGGTTTATTTTACTGCATGATTATATGATTTGAAATGTGTGTTGTTGAATACAAAATTTTGTTTGAAAATTTAACAAATATGCCAAAGACCTACGGTTGAACCTTATTGTACTAAAATAAACATATTTTCTCAAAATTTAAATCATAGCCTTACTAGATAAATATTAATAATAATAATAATATAATAATAATCTTTATTCCAGGATGTGGGGAGGATAGTGCAATCCCACACGTCCCATGTAGTTATACATATTTATATATTTACACAGTAAAGAAATAAGAACGTAAATAGAAAATAAAAATAATAGTAAATAGCTACTGGCATTATACCTAGGTCTCTGATTCAAAATTTAGGCGTATTAGATTTGTCAAAGAATTTATATATAAAAATGCAAAAATCGGTCATTTTAAATACATGTAGGATTACAAAAGATTTTTTAAATATTTATATTGAGGGATCAGTAGGATTTATAGGTTCAATTAGAAATTCCACATAGCCGAACCCTCTGATATGAAAATATCTGGAGTCGGTGAATTATTTTCCCATCTGGTCTCTGGTAGGTTGACATGTTGTTCTTGTATTGTTTTGTAATTATAATACTTATATAGTGCAATTGCATAACGTTGATTGACCAGATGATCATTTGGGAAGTGTGTGAAAGGGTTTAGTTTTTCCTGTGGGGAAAATTAAACCCGGACATTTAAATCTGGTGCGTGAAAGAATTAATAATAACAAAAGTAAATATTAAATTATTATGCAGGGCGTTGTGTTATTGTGCGCTCGGGCCCATCGCTCACTCAGGAGTGGAGCTTGGTGCTGGAAGGCTGCGGTCACCAACGTGTTGTCGGAGGCCATTAGCCGCATCCTGGCTCCAGTGACCCGGTGTCTCATCAGACTGGCGAATCCATGGAGTCCTAATTCTGTGAACATTGTTGAAGCGCTGCTATACCTTCTGAATCCAAATATGATTCTGCACGCATCATTATATTGGATCCGGAGACGTTCCATTGAGCTTACTCGGTATTGACACCATGTTTCACACGTATACAGGCTAGTGCAGAATGCATTAAATAATGTTTTTTTAACATTATTACTGCATCGGAAGAATCTTCGGGCAATCATATTTGACAAAACACTGATACTTCTCCTCTGTCGTTCAATATCACCATCATCCGAGAGGTCTTCAGTGATGATGTGCCCCAAGTATTTTACATTCGTGGATGTGCTTATGGTTTCAAAGCAAAGTTCTTTAGAAATCATTATTTTATAATTTTTTGTGGAAAAGAGTCAATACGTCTAAAATTTGATTTAAAAATGACATATTTGTGGTTTTGTCTGGTTATTCCCTCTTAAAAGAGTTAAAATAATGACTTAATAATGCAAATGTTGAAATTTATTATTGCACTGAATAAACCAAGAATAAAAAATACTAGTTTAGGCCGTGTGTTTGTCCTTCGTAACTCTGGTGCAATGTTCTCAAATTTGCTTTGAATTCAAGTTTAATTTTAAATTTGGAACAGCTTTTTTTTACTATTTTCAAAGTTGGAATTGATTTGAAAAGAATTCAGAATATCCCGTGATTTCTCACGTGTCCTCGATAGCAATAAATAAATTAATAAATGCACACTACGAGGAAAATTGTCCATCGTTGGAATTAAATGAATTTAGTATTTTGCTTAGATGTTTTTCCCGTTTGATAAATACTTCCGATCTTCAGCTCCCTCCCTTACTCACCCTTCCTCCTGCCCTTCTCCGGAGATAGAGCCATAATCCGGCGTCACGTCCCGTGGAGGAATGCCTGAATTCCAAGAGGAGGATCATAGCAAGAATTTTGAACGAATTCTTCAAATCGATCTGCCGCTTCTCAAACTGTTTTTGCCATGTTCATAGCTTTCACACGTATGTATGTATATTAGAAATACTAGTTCTCAGAGTCAAAAATATTTCCAACAAGCAAAACCATCAGTAATGTCGTCATTAGAAAAGACGTAATCAAAATTTAAACGGTTCTTTGCCAATCACTTTTTAGAATATGGTATTATCGTATGGGGCAGTGCAAATGACCATATCTATACCAAACCCACTAATTCAAACCCAAAAAGCAATAATGGAAATTATACTGAAAGTCCCTGCAAGAACCAGCACTGATAAAATCTTCCAAAATCTTAAAATCATGTCAATTAAACAATTTTATTCTAAAACTGTACTCCTTTATAAACACGAAACCCAAGAAATAACAACTAACACGTATGTAAATTAGAAACACTAGATTTCAGAGTAAAAAACATTTCAAAAAAGCAAAAGCATCCGTAATGTCGTCATTAGAAAAGACGTAATAAAATTTACATGGTTCTTTGCCACTCTCTTTTAGTATATGGTATTATCGTATGGGGCAGTGGAAATGATCATATACTAAATCCACTAATTAAAAACCAAAAAGCCATAATGAAAATCATACGTAAGTCCCTGTAAGCACTAGCACTGATAAAACCTTCAAAAATCTAAATATCATATTAATTAAACAACTTTATTCTAAAACTGTACTACTTTATAAATACAAAACATAAGAAATAATAACTAACGCGTATGTAATGTTTTAAAAACACTAGATCTCAGAGTCAAAAACATATCAAAAAAGCAAAACCATCAGTAATGTCGTCATTAGAAAAGACGTAATCAAAATTTACATGGTTCTTTGCCACTCTCTTTTAGTATATGGTATTATCGTATGGGGCAGTGGAAATGATCATATACTAAATATACTAATTAAAAACCAAAAATCCATAACGAAAATCATTCGCAAGTCCCTGTAAGCACTAGCACTGATGAAATCTTGAAAAATCTAAATGTCATGTCAATTAAACAATTTTATTCTAAAACTGTACTCCTTTATAAATACAAAACACAAGAAATAACAACTAACACGTATATCAGAAACACAAAATCTCAGTGTCAAAAATACATCCAACAAGTACATAACTCCAAATTTAACATTTCTTCAAAAAAGCTTCATCTCAGGAAAATAATTTCTTTTGAAGTCGTCTTGAAGAGACCCGTATTGTAGAAGGGACACAGATGTCAGCAAATTATTCCACAGTCGAGCTCTTGAACTCAAGAACGAATCGCAGAAGCGACTCCTTCTCTTGTGACAAAGGTCAACCTTGTATATAAAGATTAACTTTAAGAACTATACATATGTTTTAATGTTCCAATTATGTTTTCTATTATGTTTTAATAAATATATTATTTCTTAATTCATATTAATGTGATGACCGTGGCCGGTAATCTACATTACTCTGGACTCCTTAATACGCCCCACTCGAAGACCGGTGACAAAAACATCTTTTAAATTATATTCAAGTCTGTCTTCGAATTTGCAAAATCTAACGAGATTTCTTAACCGTGCTATAAAATCATTAACAGATTCTGTACTTTTTTGTTTCGTAGCAAAAAAAAATTTCGCGCTCCTTGAACACATTTCTTTTGATACCTACATGATTCTCTAGTAATAACAATAAATTTTCGACCGTAAAATCTGTAATTTTTTTAGGAAAACACAAATCAATCAATAAATCTATTGTCTCTGTGTGTAAATGAGATATTAAAACCGCTCTCTTTTTCTATTTTAACCTTAAAGTTTGTATACCAAAGGCCCTGAGAGAGGATTATTGCTTTCCCATCTGCTAGCCTAGTTAATCAACCAGTGGCGCCCCTTTAAAAATAAAGCTGGCAGATGTTATTTCCCTTTGACAACATACCTTTTAACATTTTATTATACCCGTGATATATTTATGTGTTAACTTCCTTATGTACTAAGATCACGATGTATTCGCGTAACAATTTGACACACTCTTATCTTTCTTAGTAACAATTTATATCTTAATAACAATTATAGTTCTTACCTTGTATAGCTTTAGATACTTTGCCACAAAAATATTCAACATTCTCCCAGAAAACATCAAACTGAGTCAAACACAGAGAGAGTTTAAAAATATGTTAAAATATGGATACATTCTAATGATCGAGCCTATACTGGTGCCCTCACCCAAACGCCCAGTCATTGACAGTTGTTATTGTAGTAATAACCTTGCAGTTTATGAATTGTGTAGGTATATGCAAACAATAATGTTAACTAAAATAAAGTTTTTGCTGTATGGAAAGCTACTTTACACATTTATAAAAAAACCATAGATAAAATTGCGAGAAACAATTAACAAAAATTCTGCCTCAATACAGGTTCACCTAGTGGGGCAGGCTATGCACAACTAAAAATACTGTATAACTATACTACTCCTGTGTAATCTTTCTTACGTTACTTTCTGTTTGTTAATTTTCCTGTACTGATTGATGTAATCTATTTGTAAACTACATTGAGCATGTATTTTTTTTTAGTTATATTGTTATTATT
The DNA here is from genome assembly GCA_929108145.2 of Limnephilus rhombicus. Lineage (NCBI taxonomy): Eukaryota > Metazoa > Arthropoda > Insecta > Trichoptera > Limnephilidae > Limnephilus > Limnephilus rhombicus. The sequence continues at coordinate 12,243,274 of OV815290.1, read as the reverse complement.
TCATTGAATAAAGATTATTATTATTATTATTATATGTCGTAGCCCGATCGTGAAATCAGGTAGATCATGATGTATCTAGCTACATCGTGAAGTGCCCGGTGGCAGATCGTGAAGTATTAGGCGCATCATTATCTGCCTGATTTTACGATTAGCCTGTGACATATACATGTTGGACGCTCATTTGGCGTGTTTCCCAACTTGAACCATAACCTAAAATTTCGTTGTGGGAGAAATACTCATTACCTAAAAAAGTGTTATTGGAGGGGACCCCACCACTTTCCCAACGGCTTTATAAGGAAACGTATGGTTTCCTCCTTCACCGCACACTTCAAGACTCTCCTTTTTTATTGAACGAAGCTACATTTATTAAAACGACTCTAGACCCTCCAATGTCCATGCATACGGGGTTAGTAAGCAGTATGCAAGTACTTACATTAACAAAATTCAAAAGATAAATAGAAGTACACAGCAGCCCGTGGAATAATTCTTCTGAAATACTTAACATAAAAATAGAGATAATAGTGTAAGTAAAAAGAAAATAAGAATGGCTTTAACCAGTCAAAGAAACCTTCTGAAAATAAAAGAAGTAACGAGGAAAAAAACAGTTATATGAATCATCATCATCATCATTAGATCATCATTACATAGTAAATGAAGTCGCTCAAAATGTATGTGCGCGTTAATATTTTAAACTACCCAACGGATTTACCCATACGGTTTTCACCAATAGATAGAGTGATTGAAGAGGAATGTTTATATGTATAATACATGTAAATTATATTAGATAAAAGCCGAGAAATTCAAAGAAAACATATTTTAGTGCGATTTAAAACGGCTGGCGGGCCGTACTATAGTCACTTTTTAAATTCGTTCTACGGAAGAAATTGGAAAATAGATGTCCTAGATTAAGTAATAATATTTGGATGATTTATAAAGCGCCGTTTTTGTGAAAAATCACCTCAAGGGCGCTGTACAAACTTATAATACATTTCTAAAATCTAAAAACTACAAGCTAGGCAAACAATTATAAACATATAACAATTATAAACATTATAAACATATAAAAAATAGTAGGTATTTGATTTTCCCTTTTCAAATATCCAGTGTTGCATTGTAAGCATTGTATAATTAGTGGCGAGTTAATTAGTTTATATGTTTCAATTTGGAAGGCGGGATTGGGTACCGCCGCCCCGAGAACCTTTATTGGATAACCAACACCTCTGCCATAGGTCACCCCAAGTGGTTCGCAACGTTTGGTGATTTAGCAGGGGTGCCCGGGTTCATGGGGTGAGGTTTGTCTAGGTATTGGAGGCGGATGACCAGGACACACTGAACCCCAGATTCCTACCCACCCCTTAAACCCTTTTCCTTCTCAGAACTCTCCTCTCCTTCCTTTCCCCCAAAACCCCTCCACACAGCATCCCCAAAGATGACAGGCCCTGAGGGAAATTATTTTCCTCAGGGCTTCCTGTGTAGAGCTCATTTAAAAAAAAAATGTATAATACATGTTTATTATAGTAGAGAAAAGCCGATAAATTCAAATATTCAATTCAGGCAGCGGGCAGCGGGCAGCTGGCAAGCGGGTGGTGTGAATTTTATAAAGGTTGGGTAATGGCGTTGTGTTTCGTTAGCCACAGCAACGTGTGGCCGGGTCTGCTAGTATAGTAAAATGTAAGTAATTACTATGATAGCAGAAATAAAATAAAATATTTAAAATAAAGAATAGCCAGAGAAGGTATTCAAAAGAAAAGTGTTTTGTAGAGTTTCACAGTTTGAGAAACTTTATCTTTTCCGATAAGTATGCCGGGTATTTAGAGCTCGGATGTCGCCCACTTTATTACCGCGAGATAAATTATAAAGGGTGAGAAGATCACACGTTCTATCCTCCGTCATACGTGCTAACCACTCGCGTACTGTTGTTATATTATGGGAAACTCAATAGGTATTATGCAATTGGTATAAGGAGTTATGTTGTATACCCGATCAGTCATGGGACATTGTGTAAGAACTCTTACAGCGATAGGTCTACTTAAAAAAAGAGATTATAATCTAATAATAATTGTTTGGTAATATTTTAAAATACTGACACTAATTAATTATCTGCTTTTTGTTTTGTTTTTAGTATCGTTTCTTCGATACGACTTAATTGCTTCATTGAGGAAACACGGTCGCTAAAAAATTAGAAGAATAATTCCAGTCAATATAGGGTGTCACCTCGGAATGAAACGGAATAAGCTAATAATTTGAAAAATCTTTTACTTTGGCATTTTAAATGTTGTCTCAAAAGTTTCGTAAAGTCACGTGTCCGCGTCATTAGATATTTAAGGTCAAATGTCGCGAAAATCAGTTTTTTGGAAATATCCTACTTTTTTGCCTCAAATTGTATTTGCATTCCTTATACAAGTTGTAGTGTATTAAATTTTCTATAAATTTTTGCTCAAGTATTTTTTTATACGCTTAACCGTTTTTAAGATAAAGCGCGAAGAGTGCGCAGCGCTCAGCCACACATAGCGCAAGGTCAATCGTGAATCCCAGTGACTATAGGTATTTTATTTACAAAACTGTTGCTGTTACGCCGAAACCCCCGCCCCTGAATACTGAATAGCTGAAAATTTGTGTAAACCTTTATTTTGATATTTAAAACATAGTTTAAAAAGTTTTATAAGATCACGTGTAGGCGTCCTCAGATATTCAAGGTCAAATGTCGCAAATATAATTTTTTTGGAAATATCTTGCTTTCTTTGCCTCAAATTGTATTTGCATCCATTATAAAAGTTGTAGAGTATAAAATTTTCTAAATATTTTGCATTAAATATTTTTTTATACGCTTAACCGTTTTTAAGATAGAGCACGAAGAGTGCGGAGCGGTCAGCCATACATAGCGTAGGGTCAATCGCGAATCCCAGTGACTATAGGTATAGGTATTTTACCAAACTGTTGCTGTAACGCCATCATCCCCGTCCCTGAATACTGAGCGAAAGAGACAACTGCATCTCAGGCTAATTATAATCCCAGTTTCAATTTTGAACAGGAGACGCAGGGAACCAAATGTGTCCCTGCGAGGTCTCGAATAAATCTGTCCTCTTTTTACATGAGCTCTACACAAGACGACCCGAGGAAAAAAAAATCCTCAGGGCCTATGTCATCTTTGGGGATGCTGTGTGGAGGGTTTTTTTAAGGAAAGGAAGGAGAGGAGAGTTCTGGGAAGGAAAAGGGTTTAAGGGGTGGGTAGGAATCTGGGGTTCAGTATGTCCTGGTCATCCGCCTCCAGGACTTAGGACAAACCTCACCCCATGAACCCGGGCACCCGTGCTAAATCACCAAACGTAGCGAACCACTTGAGGTGACCTATGGCAGAGGTGTTGGTTATCCAATAAAGATTCCCGGGGTGGCGATACCCATTTCCGCCTCCCAAATTGAAATGTGATCTAAACGATGTAAGAAAGAGAGAAATAATTTAACTATAGAAAAATTTAAATGTGCACCTCGTTTTTTTTTTGTTTTTCCTGTTAAGCACTTGCATACTGCTTACTAACAACGTATGCATGGACACTGGAGGTCTAGATTCGTTCAAAATAAATAAATGTTGCTTCGTTTAATCAAAAAATTAGAATCTTGCGAGAGCCTTGAAGGAGTAACCATCAGTTACTTATACCAGGGCGGGTAAGAGGTGGATTACCTCCACTGTGCACCTCTTTGAAACCAAAGTTTTCAATGACATTTGAGAAAAATGGATGAAATTTTTCATTAATTTTTCTTTAAGAAACGACAAAAATGTGAGGTGAGAATAAGTTTATAATACATTGGCCTAAAAAAATATATGTGTATTTTTCTTTTTTTTTCTTGTTATCAATAATTTTAGATAAAAAACGTAAGGTGGGTTTTAAGATTTTCACGGCCAAAAGTATTTTTGTTATTTGTTTTTCGGGTGTTATGCCATTTTGCGCTACCTCCTTCTTTATGATGCGTGCGCACGTCTACCGGATCTGCCGGATCTGCCCTGATGATGGACACTGCAACGCTGTCCGAAACGTTGGCTAAAGAAGGAGGTAGCGCAAGACGGCATAACACCCCAAAACAAATAACGGAAATGAAAGGTGAGCCATTTTTAAACTTCTCCATGTTTGTATTAAAAATTTAAATTTTTAAAAATTTATATTTTTATTTCTAATAATGTCATTTTGTAACAACGTATTTCGTCACCTTTCAAAAACAGTTTTTAGTTTTCGGATATGTTCAGAAATATTTAATTTAATTGGATCTTTGGGGATGTTGTGTGGAGGGTTTTTTAAGGAAAGTAAGGAGAGGAAGATATGAGGGGTAGAGGAAGGAAAAAGGTAAGAAGGGTGGGTAGAAATCTGGGGGTCAGTAGGCCCAGAAGTTACGAGGCTCGAGAGAAGGGGAAGGTCGAGAGAGTCCAGCTGGGGAAGTCAAAAGGTCTCTTGCTGGGTGGGCCAACGCATCCGCCACCAAGACCTAGACCTCACCTCATGAATCCGGGCACCCCTGCTTAGTCACCAAACGTAGCGATTGGGGTGACCTATGGCAGAGGTATTGGTTATCCAATAAACGGTTGATGGGGTGGCGGTACCCATAACCGCCTCCAAAATTGTATAAAATAACAAACATTTAAAATGTTTTAATTTTATTGTTAATTTTGGTTTTTTGTGACAGAAGAACTTCAATGAAGACAATATTCCTTCAATGGCGAATTCCAACTAATTTATTCACTTATAAGCACATGTTACAATAATAACTTTTTCCCGACCCGAAAAAGCACTAAAAACTGGTCATCAGACCATTTACTAGTTGATTCTAGCTGTTTCAAAGAGATAAGAAAGCGTTTTTACCTAAAAACTCATTATTTACAAGCCAAAAAACCTCACACAAAGGAAAATAAATAATAATACACTTATCAAGGTTATAGTGTGATATACAGAAATCTGCTTTATCGACTGTCATTTAAATCAGTGCAGCTATCAACTAGGAAATCTGCAATAATAAACTAGCTTAGAAATATTAACCTTCGCTTTTTAAACATTTACAGCCTTACTAAAAAAAAACCACAGCACGCCCGATAACCCGTGTTGCTGCAGCAACATAATAAAACAAAAATACACTAAAACACGAAATATTACTAATAAGGTTTGTTCTTAAAATGTATTTTAAATCTGGCAACAATGTAATTTTTTATAGTATAAGTATTAAATAGTTTGTTTTCCTTCATAACCGCTAGGTGGCGGCGCCTGCGCATTCGTTGTACGCGCACCTCGCGCTGGAAGCGCGAAATAATTTCGTTTCGCGGATGTGTGTGCACTATTACTTAAATGTGATGGTTAATTTCTATTAATATGACTAATTTCCTCTTATATTTACATCATTGATATATTTACCGTGTTTTTTTGTGGTTTTTCATAAGTTTTAGTCAAGTTATAATAACGATAATCGTACTTTGAAAATTGAAATGTCAAAAACTATTTTTTTTATTTTTTATTTTATTTTTTTTAAATACATAAACGGCTATACTGCCTTTTATAAATAAACATATAATAGAGTACAAAAGTAAGAAAAATAATATCATTACATAATAGTAGTTTTAAACTTTAAAATAACATACAATTATTTTGTGTATCACAACAAAAAATAACAAAAAAGAACAAAGAGAAATATCACATTTCATTTCAACATGTCCATATTGCGTATATAAAGTTACATTATGGAAAAATAATTTTTGAGTGCATGTTTATATTGCGCTAATTTTAAGAAATAAATGTCGCCGATGTTAGCATATTCATTTCCCAAAATGTGAAATCGACTGATTGGTGAGTAATAATGTGATAATGTATGTGTGTTATTATAGTAGAACGGTAGAGTCAGTCTATTGTTAGCGCGACCAGGGCAATGAAATCGTATTAGTTCTATTAAATCAGGGGTATCCAGGACCGAGTGAATTATTTTATATAATATTAATACATCACAGATTTTTCTGCGATCTGATAAATTTACGAGATTAGTCCAGTTTAATAACAAATTATAGTCCACGGATTCTCTTGGAATACCTAATTTAAAATTAATATACCTAAGGAATCTATGCTGGACTTTTTCAATCGCTTGAATATGGATATTGTAATGTGGAGCCCAAATCGTAGAATTATATTCTAAAATGCTTCTCACTAGCGTTATGTATAAAATGCGAATAGTATCAATGTTACAAAATTGTTTTGTTATTCTAATAATAAATCCTAAAATCTTCATTGCTCTATTAATAATATTATTTATGTGGCTAATAAATGTAAGTTTTGAGTTAAAAATAATACCTAGATCATTTATTGTTTCTACTGAGTTTAATATAATTTTGTCAAGATTGTATTCATAAATGATCGGTTTCTGTATTTTATAAAATCTTATTATTTGACATTTACTAATGTTAAGTGCCAGTTTATTGCATATACACCAATTAAACAAGTTGTTTAAATTTTTTTGTAAAATTATGCAATCAGAAACATTTTTAATTTTTTTATATAATTTTAAATCATCAGCAAATAACAGGATATCAACATCGGAAAAAACGTCTACAATATCATTAATAAATAAAATAAACAGTATTGGTATGATACATATGATACATGAAAATTCAAATTTACATTTAAAGGATTTATTTTATGAGAATTTCATGAAAGTGGTGTTTTTTTTTAAATATAAATATCTTATACATGTGTTCCTAAATGTATCAAAGAAATGAACGTCTTTAGAGATGTATGAAATCTGTTATAAAAGCCGGTATAATTTTAAGGTTAGTTTTTTAGCAATACAAAAAACTTTGAAATTTTTTATATTTTTTTTTTGTATGTACGGGGGAAAAGTGAGATGATAGTTTCCTTTAAAATTTATTACATAAAAGGACTGTGTTTTTGAAATTTTGTTTTTTTTTAATTTCTCTACATTTTAGTCAAAAAATTTTTGGTAAGAATTTTTTTTCCATTTTTTTCCGAGTTTGAATCTTAAAATATGTCAGTTTTTGAAAACTAAAGTGTATTTCAATTACACAAATCTAAAGGGTAATTTTATCTAGTTTTCATAAATGGTATTTGTTTTTACGACACCTTCAAAAATAAGAAATATATAGAACATTCAAAATACTTTCGAAAAATTCCAAATTTCGTTCGGACATCAATCTTTAAAACAGAGATAAACTACCCTCTCAGGCCGTGTAAACAATGTACATTTCTTTCAATGAACAAATTTTTAATTAGTAATGTTTTCACATCCGCGGCCGTTTGTCAATTGAATAAAATTTTCACTGGGTTTTTCAGTAAGGCTGTTATTGTTTCATCGACCATTTCACGATTTTAAACATCGATTATATCAAAAATTCCAATTTACCTTACGTTAATAATTTTATTGCTAATTTTGACAAGTATTTTTTACGACACTTCGCCCTACACACGTCCCATCTTCACCTACAGTATATCTGACACTATATAGCTAAGACTTAAGCTTAACTTAGTACGTGACTTAAGTAAAATCTCACGCATTTATGTCGTGGCTTCTACCGGCTAGAATTTATAATGGATTATCTACAGTACGACCAAAAACAACATTCACGAAAAAATGAAATAAGAATTCATTTTTATCATGTCTGATTACGTCTAAAAGGGATCGAAATGAAAATCTGATCTCCTTTCCCAGAAGATCATTTTAAAAATTTTTCGCCAACATTAAACAAATCATACCTTCGGATTTTCACATGGAGACATAAAAACTTATAATAGTGCTATATAGCCAATGAATTAACGTCTATTTTACCGTTTATCTCATATTTGTAGGATTTAGAAACAAAATATAAAAAAATCGGAAAGTTTATAACCGCGCGAATTGTTTGAAACTGCCGTGAGGAATGCTTATTCGAGTCAAAATAGAATATTTTCGATTTCTGTATGTTGTCTGTGGTATACTTGATAGAAAGGTGCTTATCTATGGAAAATGGTTTTAATTTTAACCATAAACAGAAGATCAAAAATTCGGCAGGAATAAAATTTTTTTAAATTTATTTTTAACATCTTTTTAAAATAGTCTACGAAATTCGGATTTGCGATATCTATGGTCATAATAGATAAAGAATTTCAATAACTTCGTTTTAAAATAAATGGCTTGCCATGGAAATGTTTTAAATAATTACAATAAATGTTTTACGAATGGTAGGAAAATGTGGTCGAATTTTGAATAAAAGTAGTCCATTTTTCGACCATAATCGCTCCAGTGGTTCAATGGAAGTAATCTTCCGAACAAGCCCTCCATTGATATGCTTGGTGTAACTCTTAGTGACAAGCTCAGGTATGGGGGCTCCATCGAAGCCAGAGTTAAGTTAGCCTCTCAAAAACTGGGCGTACCTACTGTACAGGGCCCGCAGATACTGCAAATAGTACACAACTGCTAACCCTGTACAAATCACAAATACGCCTCACTGTTGAATTTGGCAGTCACCTCTTTTCTGGAACCCCAAAAGACCTGAAAAAACCCCTCGACTCTGTGCAGAAATGGGCTGTCGGTTTGATAGATTCTACCATTTTAACAAGCGGATTGCAATCTTTAGAGCACAGGCGTCGGATAGCAAAGCTATCCTTGTTCTACCAGTATTTTAAAGGAAGATGCCGAGGAACTAGCGTCATTGATCCCATTGGCACAACATGTGCCATTGTGCATAGTCAACGGCGCGGCGCCCAACATACGTACATGATTGACATTTGAAATATAAGAACGGGTCGCTTCTTCGACTCGTTCTTGTGTTTAACAGCTCAGCTGTGGAACGATTTGCCGGCCTATGTGTTTCCTCTTTCCTACAACATGGGTCTCTTCAAGACCAAAGTTCATTCCTTCATCTCCTCAAAAAAACCCTCCACACAGCATCTCAGATGACATAGGCCCTGAAGGAAATTATTTTCATCAGACATCCCAGATGTGCCCATATATTTTTCTAATTTTTCTGTTTTCAGATTTTCGCTAATATTATCTTCATTTAAGTAAATACTAGCAGACCCAGACACACGTTGCTGTGGCTAACGAAACACAACGTGACGCCATTACCCAACCTATATAACCAACGCCATCTGTTAAATCAAATTCACACCGCCCGTTTGCCAGCTAACTCCTTGCTCCCGGTGCGCGCTGCCTGTTGCCGCTCGGCCAGATGTATTATTTATTTCAACCAATTTACATAAAACCTTTACAAATTATGTACTTAAAAACCTTCCTCATGAATCACCCTTATCTATTGGTGATAACCGCGTGAAAATCCGTTCCATAGTTTAAAAGATCTAAGCGCACAGACAGTGGAGCGGCTTCATTTTATACTATGCAAAGATTAAAATTTGAGGTTTTACTCATACAAGTTATTAATAAAAAAATTAAAAATTCTTCTTCTTCTTCTCGCGCCTTGTCCGTTCAATGGATGTTGGCTATCATGTTATCATGTTAGCCAACGTTGTAATTTTGTTTAATTAATTTAATATTAATTGAATATATAAACTCAAATGGAATGATTGTCCATCATTTTATATTGGAAAAACAACTCGTAATTTTGAAATCAGAAGCAAAGAACATTTAAGGTGTCTTAATAATAATATTTTTTCTGAGTTCGCTAACCATATCATTGAAAATAACCATAGTTTTGAAAAAAATACAGGGATAAATATTCTTCATATTAATCATAAAGGAAAACGTTTAGATAACTTAGAACCTTGGAAATTAAAAAAATCCCTTAAAAATGATTCATCTATTATCAACAAACAAAAAATATTGTCTTATAGCCCAATCATGGATTTGTTCCCCTACCCACCCACTCTTCATTAATAACTAACAACGGCTCCACCCCTACCATAATAAAACATTGTTCCCATCCATGTTTCGAAACTGTCAAATTAGTATACGCTTGCCCTGAAGAAGGAACGTTTGTTCCGAAACCGTATAACGTTTGCTGCTAGCGGCGTATCTCTAGTCACAATTCGTATGGTGCTGTTGGCCGCCCCGAGCACGCGTGTCAAGGCGGCCAACAGCACCATACGAATTGTGACTAGAGATACGCCGCTAGCAGCAAACGTTATAATCGGTCAGATTTTCTCATTATATAAGTGGTTTATACAAAGTTGAATTGTTTCATTTATCTTTAATTTAATATTCACTTAATTAGCGCTCTCCGGGAATTGAAACCACGATCTCCGGATTCACAACCGAGACAACGTAGGCTATCAACACCAAATTTATTTTTCTACCAGTTCCACGCCTCAGTTGGTAGAGTTGTGAAATTAATAAAAAAATTAAAAAAGATCGCCTAAAATCAATTAGGTATTTTTTTGTGCTCCTAATATTTAAATTCTCTCTTGACCATAGATCTCCACCTTTTTTCTCGCCCCACTCCCCCCCCCCCCCCACAAGGCCGTGGCCGAAACACAATTTATCACGACGCCCCTAGGATCTACCCAGTCAATTTTATTCAATACGTTACGAGTAATTTCACCGGCAGCACACCCCGTGGCACAATCGTAAAAGCTTATCAATTATATTTATTTACTAGCTGGTTAGAACTGAATAAAAATAAAACAAAATACATTCGCGCATTTTATATGGGATTGATTGGGTATTGCATTCGCAGACTTGGTGGGTAGATATTAGATATGTCAAAATCCTGAATTTATCCCACCTACCTGATCTTTCCTTCCTAAATGTCACCATAAAAATTGTTGCAAGAAAGTACTCAACTTTGGAGAGGTGACAGTGTGCTTTGCTGCTCAGTACAAAACGTACAGAATAACATCTCAGACAGGGCGCATGTATCGTAACCTTTTGTTGTAATAATATTGCGATTTTTAAATTAAACAGTGAGAAGTGTACACCAAAACTGGAGATCAGCGAGGCCCCATCTGCAACGGTGAGTCCTATTTTCCTTATTCCAATCTGGGCTTATCTAATTTTCCAAAAGCACAGATCTGAATTATCGACTGACTATCCATCAGATAATTTATAATTTTGCAGATCCTTCTCAAATCTATCTGCGCCTCCCCCAATGACATGTGCAGGCTTGAGGCTTGATCAGACGACCTTGACTATCCTTTGTCCTGCCTCTGACTACCCAACGCTGAATTTTCTTTTAGTCTTCGGGTATTTTACCCCAAATATTCAGTTAACATTCTTTGAGGCTTCACTGAGTGGTTGGCTAAGGGACACGGAAGCTAAGTGTAGTTTATGATCAGACCGAAAGCCATTCACATTTTTTGTTGGTACTTGCCAATTGATTTGAGATTTATTGTATTACTTATGTTCTCTATTTTATGCAGGTGCTTGCGGGTTTTTACAGATGCAATGCCGCCTCATGGAGCCTCATGAATGAGTTTTTCTTTTGCCCTGTTTAATTTATCTTTGTCTTACTAACCTATTTTTTGCATTTTGTTTTTCCTGTTAAGCACTTGCATACTGCTTACTAACAACGTATGCATGGACACTGGAGGTCTAGATTCGTTCAAAATAAATAAATGTAGCTTCATTTAACAAAAAAAATTAGAATCTTGCGAGAGCCTTGAAGGAGTAACCATCAGTTACTTATACCAAGGCGGGTAAGAGGTGGATTACCTCCACGACTATCCATCAGGTTTGCGAGTGTATGCTATTTAATCGTCCCGTATAACTTAGCGATTTCACGTAGTTTCGGGACTGGTCCTTCGAGGGCTGCATAGGCTTTGCTCTGCAGCAATTACCGCCAATTTGCAGTGGAGTCGCAGTTTCATAAGCAAAAATATCGCATTGAATGAAAATATTTATTTAATTAAATGAAGACAAATTAGCGGAATTCAACCGAAAATCTGGAGACAGAAAAATCAGAAAAAAATATTGGCTCCACTGGGACTCAAAGACCCGTTGCTTACAATATGGCAAGTGCTCTACCGATTGAGCTACGGAACCCATATCAAATTCGGTCACTTTTAACTGTATCATACATCGACTAAGAGCTACCAACATTATCATTCATTATTTGGCTGCTATCTTTAGCGGAGCCAATATCTTTTTCTAATTTTTCTGTCTCCAGATTTTCGATTGAGTCTCGCTAATATTGTCTTCATCTAATTAAATATTATAATTTGAGACTAATGTCTAAATTAATGTCTGATGACCGAATTCCGAGGAAAATACTGAATGCGATTCCAGAGGGTAGACGTCCAGTGGGCCGCCCCAGACACAGTTGGGCGAGGCAACTCCAGAAACTGTGTGAGGAGAGGATGGCGCTACCATGGACAGAGGCCGAACAATCAGAACGAGACAGGGACGTATGGAGGAGCCTTGTCGATGCAATGGGTCCCCGACCCGAACAGGATAAGGGGAAGAAGATGATGATGATGATGAATTTGCGATTTTACTCATAAAGTTTAAAAAAATAAAATTATTAAAAATAAAATCTTTAACAAAACTAGAGAAGGTACAGAGTAATGTAATTATTTTAAAGTATTACTAGCGTTCAAAACCGGCTCCACAGGTTGTTGCTGCTAGGGCCTGCGTGTGGATTTTAGTTCCCCTTCCCGCTCCCAAGTTCCCCTCCTCCCCCCCCCGCACTTTTCCGAGTTCCCCTTTTCCCCCTCCCCTTCCCTCCCCCCTCCCTCACGCCCTCCACCCTTTACCCTACCCCTTCCACCACCCCTACCCCCAACCCCCCTCCACCCTCCTCCCCTCCCTCCTTCTCCCCATCCCCCCTTCCCACCCTACTCCCCCCTCCCTACTCCCCCCTCCCTAAAGAAGCTAGAAGTCTTTGATGTAAGTCACTAGTTATAATTGTAAATCTTAGTAGTAAACCGGAAATATAAGTCACTAGCTATAAGTCTTAGATGTAAGTCACTAGCTATAAGTCTGAGATGTAAGTCACTAGTCATAATTGTGAATCTTAGTTTTAAACCAGAAATATAAGTCACTTGCTATAAGTCTTAGATGTAAGTCACTAGCTATAAGTCTGAGATGTAAGTCACTAGTCATAATTGTGAATCTTAGTTTTAAACCAGAAATATAAGTCACTTGCTATAAGTCTTAGATGTAAGTCACTAGCTATAAGTCTGAGATATATCACTAGTTATAATAATTGTAAATCTTAGTTGTAAACCAGAAATATAAGTCACTAACTATAAGTCTTAGATGTAAGTCACTAGCTATAAGTCTGAGATGTAAGTCACTAGTTATAATTGTAAACTTTAGTTGTAAGCCAGTAATATTATTTCTTTTATATATTTATTTGTACAGCGCCCTTGATTTTTCACGAAAACGGCGGAATATAAATAAAAAAATAATTTAAGGCTTCTGCCATCCTAGGGGTTGCTACATGGAGGGTCTTTTTAAGGAAATGAAGGAGAGGAAGTTCAGGGAAGGAAAAAGGTATGAGGGGTGGGTAGGAATCTGGGGGTCAATGTGTCCAGGAGTGACGGACGTGTGAATATTTCCCTTTAACTGCAGTGCACGGCGATCTGTTGAGAGAGTTCGGATGTAGACGTCAAAAGATGGCCTCCCTCAACAAGTCTCTCTCGATCCGGCCTGCCACGCAGCATCAAAACCCGGACAAACCCCACCCATGAACCCGGGCACCCCTTCCAAGTCACCAAACGCAGCGAACCACTCTGGGTGACCTATTATATCAGAGGCAACTTTTTTTACCACTTATTCGTAGTGGTAAAAAAGTTTTTTTTTTTATTTTCGTTCAATTAAAATTTATTTGGACATATTATATTAGGTTTTGTAATTTAGTAAAATATCGTAAAATTGGTGAACTGTTTAAAATAGCGTAGTGATATTGCCTATCTCTTATGAGGCCCATTGAGCGGACCCTTTTAGAGTGTTTCTTCATGTATATCTGCCTCTCGCTCTAGCCAACCAACCCCACCATCCTCTCCTCATCTCCCACCTAGACATCTCCTTACCCTCCCTTAATACATACTCGTATATATAATATTATTACACGGGTGTATAAGATGGTATTGCAGAGTGGCTAATACAATGCTTTCTAATATATTTTTTTTGTGAATATCAAGTACTCCAACGGTTCGGAGTCATTGGGACTATGATATTCCCAATGTGGTAGAGGTGTGTACATATTATTAATAACATTTTTTTGTATATGTTGTAGGAAGGAGGAAACACAGAGGCCGGCAAATCATTCCACAGCCGAGCCGTTGAACACAAGAACGAGTCGAAGAAACGACCCGTTCTCATGTGACAAATGTCAAACGTGTACAAATGTTGGGCACGCGTTTGGCTTGTTTCCCGACTATGCACCGGTTCCGAAGGGATCAATGACGCTAGTTCCTCGGAGCATCTTCAATTGTAATACCGGTAGAACAAGGATAGTATTCCCACCCGACGCCTGTGCTTTAAAGATTGCAATCCGTCTGTTATGATGGGAGAATCTATCAAACGGACCGACCGTTTCTGCACAGAGTCGAGAGTATTTTTCAGGTATTTTGGAGCTCCAGACCAGAGGTGGCTGCCATATTTGTCGATGTTTAAAAATGTGTTTTCAGATGATAGATAACATGTTGCAGATGGTTAAACATATGGTTTCGGATGATTAATAACAATTTTTCATATAGTTAAAAATATGTTTAAAGATATTTAAAAATATGTTTGCAGATAAGGTATGTTTTCAAATTAATAATAATATGTTTGCAGATAGTTAAAAATATGTTTGAAGATGTTCAAAAATATGTTTGCAGATGGTCAAAAGTATGTTTTCTGATGAAAAATAATATGTTTGCAGATGGTTAAAAATGTGGTGTCAGTTGATTAACAAATCTTTTCAGATGATGAATAACATTTTTTCAGATGATTAATAACATTTTCGTTATTTGTTTTTGGGGTGTTATGCCGTGTTGCGCTACCTCCTTCTTTAGCCAACGTTTCGGACATCGTTGCAGTGTCCATCATCAGGGCAGATCCGGCAGATCCGGTAGATGTGACAAACAAATAACGAAAATGCTTTTGGCCGTGAAAATCTTAAAACTTCTCTGATTAATAACATGTTTGCAGGTACTTAAAAATATGTTTCAGATGAATAATATAATCTGGCAGATGTGTAACAGACGTATCAGCGTCTTCACAAGACTATAAAAAAGGACCGGGTTTTTAGTGCACGCTCAGAATGATGAAATAGAGCTGGCCTCCCTACATCCAGTGGTTGGTGGCCCTGGATGCGCCTAGTTTCTGCCTGAGCCTGGTGCCTTGGCAGTGTCCAGACCGCAGAGGTAGGCACCAGGTACTAGTTCAGGCAGAACTTCAGCAGGAGGCAGCAGGGTTGAAGAAAAACTTCCAAAGAATAAAACACGAGTTTGTTGAGTAGAGATGAACACTGATTTATTATGGAAATTTCGCTCTTTATATACCCAAATTTGGTACAAAATTTGGTCACGTGGTACAAATTTGGGGTGGGAGGTTTGACCTCGCCTGCAAGTATATAAGGGCTGGTTGCCCGTGGGCCACCTATTTTGCCGACCGTTTCCTTACAACTGGTCGCTTAAAATTAGAAATTAAAAATAATTCTACAGAGTACATTTGGTATATACAGGTAAATGTCTTAAGTCTAACATGTTTGTACAGTTAAGTTTTATCCGCAGATTTTTATTTTGATGAATTTGCATTGATTTAAAGGTAGGTTTATAATTTTGTGATAGGTGTTTGCCGTTTGGCTAGTTGTGTAAAGTTAAAATGGGAATATAGTACTTTTCCCAGGTTCCCCGCAAGACTAGCTACTGAAACCAGTTTGTTTCATCGTCTTACGAGGTCCCTGGATTTTTAAAATGGGAAAAAATAGATTCTTGTAAGGAATTTTTCTAAGTGCTTTTACTGGGCAAAAAACACCCTAGCATTGTGAATTTAAGGGTCAGAGACTCAAACTCTCTTTCCCTGGATGCCCTGCAGGACTCTGGAACGAAATATGTTTGTTTCATTGTCCTGCAGGGTGTGTAAGTTAAATTAATCGAAAAAATATACATTTAAGGTTGCCCTCATGGTGGCGGAGCCGCCTTGCCCAGTAGGAAAGGCGCCTGCCTCCTGGGGCCGGAGGACTCGCCTTGCTTAGCGGGAAAGGCGCCTGCCCCCTGGGGCCGGAGGACTCGCCTTGCCCAGTGGGAAAGGCACCTGCCCCCTGGGGCTGAAGGACTCGCCTTGCCCCTGGGGCTGAAGGACTCGCCTTGCCCCTGGGGGCGAAGGATTTAAAACAATAGCATAACAATTTTATAAAATGTCCCCGGTGGCAACCTACGACAGGTAGAGTTTATTTGTCGCACCGGGAACATGCACATTGTTAGGAAACATTTAATTATATTTTACAAAACAAGTAATTTGGTAGTTTATACCTAAAGGAAAGAAATATCTTTTCACCAAAATTAGTCGCTGGCGGCACGGTACATTAGCATTTCGAGGCCAGAAATTTCAGCAAAATTTCCAAGAAATGACCTCAAAATGTAAAGGATGCCACCAGCGATGAATCTTGATGAAAGATGTTTTGAGGGTGCGAACACGTCCGTTACAAGTTGGTTAAAAATATGTTTGCAGATGGCTAAAAATGTTTTCAATAGATTAATAATATGTTTGCAGACGATTAAAAATATGTATTCATGTGATTTTAAAAAATGTTTTCAGATGATGAATAATTGAATTTCAACCTACCGTCGTAGAGTACACAAACAGTGAAATACGCTCCACATTAAAATTGCCGAAACAACAAGAATTTGCGTGTAAACACAAAATAAAGTTTGAAATAATTGAAATCATTTGGAGTTTCCAGTGTTGAGTCAGTTAGATTTCTGAAATATACTGTGTGCCGTGCAGTGCTGTGATTTAAAAATATTAAAAAAATACCTCAGAAATCGTAAACATATCAATCGCGCAGGCGCATAAATAAGTTTGTCAGCATTATCGCACTTGGTCGAAAGTATCGTCATTTCACTCGCTATTGGCTCAAAGTGTCTTATTTTTGAAAGGTGCTCAACTGGTTGCGGGAAATAGGCGCTATTTTGTAAATCTTGGAATAATAAATTAAACATCTTCAAAACCTACTCAAACATGGATTTAAACGAAAACTCGCTAAACTAAATGACCAAAGTTAAAGATCTGCTAAGTTCACTAATCAAAATCATTAATGACCCCGGTAACAAGTTTACGAAGGAGCAGATGGGTAAAGTAACACCGATAACAACGGATCTGCTGGGAACTACAGGATTGATGGTTGTACGTATGGGAATACTTGAAGGCGAATTATCAGCCTTAAAAAGTGTAGCACTCACTCAGCCAACAGATGCTGACCCCACAAATCCTTCATCAAATATTTGTGACGTATTGACGGAAATTGAAGAGAGGAACTCCGTGCAAAAAATGTTATTCTTTTCAATGTTCCTGAGAGCACGTCTGATCTAACCTCAATAAATATTTCCGATGACGCGAATAAAGTTACCACGGCCCCGAAAAACATTGATACTTCCTTTAATGCTCATGATATTAAAATATACAGGTTGGGAACAAAGAAAGTCACGAATAAATGTAGACCAATCAAGTTAGAATTCAAAGAGGAACATTTTGTTAGGACAATTTTGATCAATTACAAAAAATTCAAAGATGGTATCAAAGCCATAAATGATCAGACCATTCAACAAAGAAAAAACCTGATGATGCTTCGGGACGAGCTGGAGTCTAGAAAAAAAATGGTGAATCAAATTTAACAATAAAATATATAAATAACCTACCTAAAATCGTCAATGTTTTGCCAAAAAACTCCAACTAAATAAATGTAACATCTACTATCAAAACGTCAGAGGCATCAGAACGAAACTAAAGGAATTCAGAATAAGTGCCCCGACTCTCTCACACGATGTCATCATGTTAACGGAAACCTGGTTAACACCATCAATTTTCTCAGCGGAACTTGGATTGCACGATCACCACATCTACCGAGTAGACCGTAGTCCAAACACCAGCTCCTATACAAGAGGGGGTGGAGTCCTGATTGCTGTCTACAAAAGTATTCCGTCAAAAGAGCTTAAAAACAAAAATAGTGAGGTTGAACAAATATTCGTGTTGCTCGAAAACAAAAATGCTGGGAAGTTAATAATTGGATGTTTATATTTACCGCCATCCTCCGATACACAGCTGTATACAAAACATATTGAGGACGTGGAATTTTCAAGGTTTAAATATCCCAGTGCCAAACTTGTCGTAGTAGGAGACTATTACCCGTATTCAGAGTCGATCCTTAAAGTTGTCTAAGTCAAGTGTCGGCCTTACCTTAGCAAAGGTAAGAACCGTCCTTACCTTTAACGCTTCTATTCAGAGTCCACACTTTGAGCTTCCTTTCCTAAGGTAGAGACCTTTTGTCTACGCCGAAATAAATGTGTGACGTCATCCGAAACTTGCCGATGTTCTGCTTCTACGGAAACAACATGCCCCGTTTCGGGACAATTTGTGTGTTTTTCTATGTTCGTATCCATGGATTTATCAGGCATCTGTCAGTTTTGTTTATTTATGCGTCGTTGGCCTGTCAAAGTTCTAGCGCTACGCATCTCGTTTTAAAATGAATTCACGGATTATGATTACGCCAAGCGAAAAACAGTGCTTATTAGATTTGATCAAGAAATAACAACAACCCCGCGGTAGCCAGCATTTCGACGAATCATCTGCAGCTTGGTGAAAAGAAAAAACGCGTGGGCCAAGTTGACAATGATTTTAATTCAATCGGCGATAATCAAAAGGTTTGTATCGTTTGTAATTTAAATTTTAACTAGCCATCACGCCGTTTCCCCTCAGGGTTACTCTTCTTCATTCACATACATACTCTTCTATTGTTCAGACTCCTTAATACTATTATAATACTATCTTGAATTCATTTTAGAGGAACCAAGCGCAGCTCAAGAAATGTTGAGACAACTTAAAAACAAAAAGGAAGATGGAGCTCTGCGAGGAGAAGAGGAGCAAGTTGAAGACTGGAGGGGGCAGGCTGTTGCCAAGTGTCTCCAATGTGCACCATCCCGTTGACGGCATACCGGATTTGGCCACCGATACAGAGTTGAGCTTCTGCAACGACAGCGATCACTCTATTTGTAATACATATGATCACATCTACCGGATCTGCCGGATCTGCCCTGATGATGGACACTGCAACGATGTCCGAAACGTTGGCTAAAGAAGGAGGTAGCGCAACACGGCATAACACCCCAAAAACAAATAACGAAAACATATGATGGTTAGTTTAAAAAAGTTATGCGAAATATTTTGGCTACTTGTTTATTTAACGTTGGCATTATTTCTTATTCAAAGTATTGTTTAAGTTTCAGATACCGCTGTCAGCACGTCTGTTGTATTCAGCATGCCATGGGCTGACCAGTCGACGGAAATGGGCTGACCAGTCGATGGAAGTGCCGGTGTTTGGTTAGTTTTTGATAATGTAATTGATTCTTTGCAATTTTAAATTTAAATGAATGTGGAGTATTTATTTATATTTAGATGGTAGCATTCGCATTTCTCTATAGGAACTCAATACAAATTGTTGTGTGAACATAATTTCATCAGTTGTCATGCTAAATCTTAATATTTGAGATAGAAATATTGTAAAAAGTGTTATTAATTTTCAGATATAACAAGAACACCGGAGGAAAGTTCAACCCCCCAGCTCAAGACGAAGACAAGACGTATTATTCCCAAGAAAGAGGTGACTATGTTTACATCTCTATTTGCACTTATCTTGCACTTGAATACTTGCAATTCCCTTCATAGGGTCAAACAATGCTCGGAGAGCTTTAGTTTAACCTCTCGTTCTCCACCCTAAAGAGCGGCCCTGTGGAAGATGCTGTGTGAGGGGTCTTTTTAAGGAAGGAGTGAAGATGGGTCTTGAAGAGGTAGGAAGTCTTGATGTTGTAGGAGGGAGGAAACACAGAGGCCGGCAAATCGTTCCAGAGCCGAGCTGTTGATGACAAATGTCATTCGTGTACATACATTGGGCGCATGTTTCCCGATAATGCACCTGTGCCGAGGGGATCGATGACGCTAGTTCCTCGGAGCGTCTTCCATTGGATATAATTTTGGAGAGCAGAGCTTAACGCTCTCCGCCATAAGCGTCTCATGTGACAGAGATGCTAAACACAACCTCTCCTTGGAAAACCTAAACATCTCAGAGTCATCGGGCACATAGTGGCCTGAACCTGTTATTGAAAAACCCTTGACTCTGTGCAGAAATGGGCGGTCCGTTTGATAGATTCTCCCATCTTAACAGACAGACTGCAATCTTTAGAGCACAGGCGTCAGGTGGGAATGCTGTCCTTGTTCTACCGGTATTACAATGGAAGATGCTCCGAGGAACTAGCGTCATTTATCCCCTCGGCACCGGTGCATAGTCGGGAAACACGCCAAACACGCGCCCAACATTTGTACACGGTTGACATTAGTCACATGAGAACGGGTCGTTTCTATGACTCGTTCTTGAGTTCAACGGCTCGGCTGTGGAACGATTTGCCGGCCTCTGTGTTTCCTCCCTCCTACAACATGGGTCTCTTCAAGACCCGTGTTCACTCCTTTCTTTCCTCAAAAAGACCCTCCACACAGCATCTTCAAAGATGACATAGGCCCTGAGGGAAGTTATTTTCCTCAGAGCCTCCTGTGTGGAGTTAATGTAAAAAAAAAAAAAATTACATGATTGACTAATTGGCTTGTAATTTTGTGTTGTTTCAGACTTGGTACCATCTAGCATCTAGTGGGCAGGTGGTTCGGGACGAGGCCGAAGTGCGTTGCCGAAGAAATAGAAATTGAATTATTTACGATGAAGAAATCCACGTAGTAAGGTTGGAGACTGCCAAGTGCCCGGGCACAGAGGGAGACTGCCCTGGAGCAGGTGAAAGGAGCCGCCTGCAGAACGAGCTTCTAGAACTACAAATTAAAAAAAGCAAAGGCAGAACTAGAAAAAGCTCTGGCGAATAGTCTTGAATAAAAAAAATGTTAATCTCCAATAGATGTTTTATTTATTTTCCATTCTGTTATTTCTTTAATTATGGACAGAGTTTCACACTACCTTGATACACACATTATTTATACATACATAGGTATATATTTAAGATAAATCCTTGTGCTTGTTCATAATTCAATACACAGCACAATTATAACATATTACAAAAATATGACTTCACTATTCATTACATTAGATATGATGTCCTTTCACAGTCCATTACACAGCACAATTACTACACATTACAAAAATATATGACTTCACTATTCATTACGTTAGAGATTGTGTCCTTTCACAGTTCATTACATATTACAAAAATATGATGTCATTATTCATTATATATGGTGACCTTTCAAAGTTCTTTACATGTCACGTAAAATGTCTTTGGATAAACGCATCTCTTATTGTTCTGCCTGAAGCAGACTGTACCACCGAATTGACAGGTATATTTATACCCTCAAACCGCCCAAAATGCTGATCGTTTGAAGATATACACAGGTTATGCAAAATGGGACACGCAACTATAATGTTTGTGGTATTAGATAATTTATTTTCTAATTTCCTCCTCGGACAAGGAAATCTCCTCTTCCATACACCAAATAATCTTTCGACTACATTCCGTGAGAAAATTTGGGCCTTATTATATTTTTCCTGCGCTTCATTGGCAGGATTTAACACTGATGTGAACATATAATTCGTCTGGCCATATCCGCTGTCCCCGAGAAGAATGCCTGTAATTCTTTTCTCCTTGAATTTTAGGCGGCACGTGCTGTTTTGAAATATCCTGGAATCGTGGGTAGAACCAGGCCACCTGGCAACGATGTCCAAAAATTCCAAACGTGGACCTGAAACAGCTTGCACATTCAAAGAGAACCATCCTTTCCTGTTGCGAAAAGATTCCCCTATTGTTTGGCTTGGGCTCTTGATGGCAATGTGTGTACAATCTATGCACCCGACGACTTCTGGAAATTGCGCTCTTGAATAAAAGAGTTTTCGATTTTCAGCGTATTCCTCGGGCCGTTGAGGAAAATAAATAAATTCCGTTAACCGTTGCGCCAATCCGGAGGAAATCTTTTGCACCACTCTGCTGGAGGTTGGTTGACTCAGCTTGTGAAGATCTCCCGCAACAATCTGGAATCATATATATTATATATGTAGGTAGTTAATGGAAATAATTACAAGATGATCTAGATATATTATACATCTAAGGGCATCTGGTTAATTTTTCATTCATGTTTTCATTTAGTATTGACATAATTTAAAGAACAAGTTTCATCATAGCTTTTCACAAAGTGCAATATTTTAGTTTCACAAAAGTAGAACAGAATTTTACAATAGATATCTAGTAAAAAGACGTACATATTTACCTGATAATTACCAGTAGTGTAGAATCGCAGCGCGATAGCTACCTGATTAACAGGAGGTATGGG
Source organism: Limnephilus rhombicus (assembly GCA_929108145.2). NCBI lineage: Eukaryota > Metazoa > Arthropoda > Insecta > Trichoptera > Limnephilidae > Limnephilus > Limnephilus rhombicus. Next base: position 12,220,840 of record OV815290.1, on the reverse strand, counting down.
CAAGCCTCTATTATTTACTAAAGAGTAATTTGGAAATAATACAGGAATTAATACAAGCATTACAGTTGTTTTCTCCAACCGATAACGATCCTTAAATTGGCAGTCACTGTAAAGGGATTTTCAAAATCGCGTAAATATCGCCGTACGCTGCCCATAGCGCCCGTGCCAATGTCGTCACGTGTATGATATGGATCAACGACATAATCGAGAAACTCATTATCCATTTGCATAACATCCATCTCCACTGTTTTATGTTTACGACAGTAACAATTGGGAACAAACCACCGACTTGGCAAGTTTAAAGGTACCCTTACCACCAACCTTGACTTTTGACAGCTAAAAATCAAAGTAAGCAAGAATGCGCATGCGCCGTGTCGTAGAGACTTACGTAGTGACGTCTCTGAATACAAAAATTTTGTAAATCTTAAGGAAGGTAGCTACCTTATTTAGTGACGTCACACCGACCTTAGATGTGTCTCTGAAAACAAAACGGCGTTCCTTAGAGGAAAGGAAGGCTCCTTGAACCAAAGGATCGACTCTGAATACGGGTGTATAACTTGCCAAATATATCCTGGAACCATGATGACCCTGAATTATCTGGTATTAATATGTCAACTGCTAATCTTAATGAGAGAGAGATTCTGGGTATGTCGAATTATTTATCAATCCCAAAACTAAACACTGTCGCTAATATAAGCAGTCGCATTTTTGATCTAGTTTTTTGCAGTGAGCCCACTGCTAACGTATGTAAATATTTGGAAGAACTATTACCTGTATACGTTTACCATCCTCCTCTGGACATAGTTATTCCTTTGTTAACAACACCCATCTTAAAAATATCAAGTCATCTTATAACTTCCGTAAAGCAAATTTTCAAAAAATTTCTGATTGCTTAAATACAAGACTGGTCCTTTCTGGAAAACGCAGATATTAACGATAATGTAAATAAATTCTATGACATTCTAAATGAAGCTATTGCAAATTTTGTGCCCCTTCGGCATAATAGAATTTCTCATTTTCCAAACTGGTTTAGTCCCAATTTGATCACTTTAACATATAGTAAGAAAATACCTCATAAAAATTACAAGCGATCCAGATGGACGAGTGATTACAATAAATTTCAATTGTTAAGAAGGGAGTGTTGTAAAATCTCAAAGTTGTGCTATAAAAATTACATTGACAAAATTGAAAGTGAAATTCGTGTAAATGTAAAACAGTTTTGGAATTACACTAATTCTCAAAAAAAATACTAACTTAGGTATTCCAACTTCTATGAATTTCAATGGAAAAATTGTGTGTAATGATAAAAACATTGTAAATCTATTCGCCGATTATTTTAAGTCTGTGTATGAAGAGGATATACCTAGCAACGAAATTCCAAAATTCTCATCCAATCTTAATCTGAATATGTCTGAAGTACGCTTAGAAATTAAAGATATCAAAAACCATGTAAATTTGTTAGATGCTAGAAAAAATGCAGGACCTGATAATATTCCACCTGTGCTAATTAAAGAATTTTTAAACGGCTTAGTTGTTCCTCTTTTTTTAATTTTTAACCAGTCACTAGAGATAGGCAGTTTCCCTGATACATGGAAACACAGTTTTCTTACACCCATTTTTAAAAAAGGGGACAAAACGGACGTAACAAATTATAGACCAATATGATACCCAAGCTTTTTGAAAAAATTGTACTCCATAAAATATCCACAAACATTAAAAAAATTATAACTCCCTACCAACATGGCTTTTGTTCAAACAAATCTACACTGACCAATTTACTAATATATGAAAACTTCATATCTAAATCTTTAGCCAACAGGTGCCAGGTTGACTCAATATACAATACACTGATTTTAGCAAGGCCTTTGACAAGGTGTGTCACAAAATACTAATCAATAAATTGGCGAAACTTGGAGTTTATGGTAGCTTATTAAATTGGTTTGTTTGTTATTTGTCCAAAAGAATTCTTAGTGTGAAAATAAATGGCACACAGTCTTACAAACTAACAGCAACAAGTGGAGTGCTGCAAGGCTCCCATTTAGGGCCCATTTTGTTTATTATATTTATAAATGATATTGTTAATATATTTACTGACATAAATGTGCTACTGTTTGCCGATGACATGAAACTATATAAAGAGATTAAATTAACCACATTAATGATTGTATTATACTTCAAACTAACTTGATATATCTTTTTGAATGGTGCTCTATCAACAAACTAGCATTAAATATAAATAAATGTCAGTTCATTCATTTTTCCAAAATAAATAATCCTATTATTTTTCAGTATTCTTTAAATGATGAAAATTTAAATTGTGTTAGTGAAATTATGGATCTAGGCATTATATTCGACAGTAAACTCACCTTTGTATGTCATATTAATAATATTATCAACAAAGCCCTAAAGACTTTTGGTTTTGTTTTGAGAGCTGCAAAAGATTTCAATGATTTAGACACATTTATTATGTTATATAAAACCCTTGTCAGATGCCAACTTGAATATAACTCTACGTTATGGTCTCCCTTTTACAACATTCATTCAGACAACATTGAAAAGATTCAACGGAAGTTTCTAAGGTTTATAAACTATAAATTGCATATTCCTATACATTGATTATAATTATCTCCTGGATAAATCGTCTCTATTGAAACTTTCAGAAAGAAGAATAAGCACAGATTTAATACTATTACATAAAATACTGCATTAAAAAATTGACTGTTCTGAATTACTTCAATTTATCAATATCCATGTTCCCCAAAAATCATGTCGACATTTATTACCCTTCTACTTCAATAACACCAGGACACTAGCTTATCAAAATTCTCCGTTTCCGAGACTTCACAGTCTCGGAAATAAATATTCTAATCTAGGTGATATATTTCATCTTAAAACAAAGCAGTATAAACGTTGTATATTCTATCACTTTTATTCTTCTAGGCACAAATAGATTTACATAATTTCTTCAATTTTTGTTTATATTGAATATGAGACTTCTTATCATTTATACATAATATGTATTTTTATGTTATTATTTGTTTTGTTGTTACACTGTTTTGTGTATTTTCTTTTCTCATTGAATTATATTTTCTTCATTGTTTGTTACTCAACTTATAAATTATAATGTAAAAGCCCATCAAGGCGTGTAATAAATAAATAAACAAAAAAATAAATGAAAATATGTTTGCTGATGGCTAAAAATATGTTTTTACGTGATTAAACATATATATACAGATTATGCCATATTCACATGCCTTGTGGCTAAAAATGTGTTTTCATATCATGATTAATAACATGTTAGCAGTTGGTTAAAAATTTGTTTTCATATGGTTAAAAATATGTTGACATTTGATTAATAACGTGTTTGCAGGTGTTTAAAAATATGTCTTCATATAAAAATCTGTTTACAGATGATCGATAACATGTTTGCAGATGGCTTAAACAAGTTTTTAAGTGATTTATAATATGTTTGCAGATGATTAATTATATATTTGCACACGGTTAAAACCATGGTCTCAGATGAAATAATATATTTGCAGATGATTAAAAATATGATTTCAGATGATTAATATAATATTTGCAGATGGTTAAAACTGTGTTTGTAAATGGTTAAAGTATGTTTTCAGATAAATAATAATATGTTTGAAGAGGTCGAAAATACGGTGTCAGATGATAACGCTTTTGCAGATGATTAATAACATGTTTACAGATGGTTAAAAATATGTATTGATATGATTTTAATAATATGTTTTCTGATGGTTAAAAACATTTTTCAGATGATGATTATTAAATGATAATTATACCTTTTAAGTTTATGGTATATTTTTCTCCATCGAAGTGGTGAGAAAGCCAATCTTTTCCGTGTTCCCGAGTCGTAAAGAGATATGTACTTACAGGTCTTCCAGATCGATGGACGCGAACAGATACGACTTCTGACTGCCTCTCTCCTCGTTTCTTCTCCGCCACATACCTCCCCCCTAACTTCCCATCAACCACCCTCCGACCCCCGTCACCCTACTCACTACCATCTATCAGGTCCCTTAGGAGGGGAGGAAAGAATAGGTACCTACTCAAATTATAAAAAATTATATTTTTTAATTTCTGATTTACTAGCTGACCCGGCCTGGCGTTGCTGTGGCTAATAAAACACAACGTCATCTACTGGATGGTTATCCAACCTTTATAACCACCGCCGTCATTAATTTAAAATACGTAGAGATGGTGTGAAAGATTATAATAATGTGCATGAAATGCTTGGGGTAACTAACGTATTTAAGTTAATAAGGATTAATACTGTATCCGTCTAAATAACTTTTCAATGACCGCAATGTACGTGACCATTTTACCAAAGGAATTTTGAAATTTTTAAACAAAAACTTAAAAAACATTTTACTATTAACTAGATTTAGGTATGTGTTACGATGTGCCAACTTATATTTCCACTATGAACAAAAAAATTCCAACTTATATTTTCTCTATGTATGAAAATGTACAATATGTTTTATTATGTACAAAAAAATGTCAACTTATTATTTATTTGTTAAAAAAAGTAGTTCTACATACATCCGAATTGTAACAACTGTTAAGTATGTATAGTACTATCAATCTGATAGTGCTCCCTCTCTAAACACGAGAATTTCTCAATTAGGGAGGTATTGTTACCACTAATATTATATATTATATACATTGGTTAATTATATATTATATGTATTGGTTAATAAATAAAAAAAAATTTTAGAAGATGGAATGGGTATAGTAAGCTATCCGTAAAAGATAGATAAGTATATGCCTTCGCGGACTTTTTTGTAGATCTATAAAAGAGGAATATCCCACCATGCATTGTTTTGTTATATCCCAAAAGGATTAGGCAGTGTTTTCGATGAAAGCTCCCAGGCGGCTTGACTTTTTCCGACACTTCTTACAATTATCGTTATGTTTCAACCAATTTACACAAATTACATACCTAAACCTTCCTCACAAAACACTCTATCTAAACCGCATGAAAATCCGTTCAGTAGTTATCGAGTTTATCGCGAACAGACAGACAGACACACAGATAGACAAGACACGACGCGGGGGACTTTAATTTATAATATGTAGAGATGTAGATATTCTCATTTTAAACTTTTAACTATGATTTCTCCAATTTTAAACATGTTTGTATATTTAAATCATTTGTTTACACCAGAACATATTTATTCTATTCTTTTATAATGTACTTTCACGGACATATGAATATACATGGACCTGCCCTAAGTGATAAAAACGTATTATTTCCCCCTCCACATGGCGCCGGCTGAAGCACCTCCTTGGAACCGGCTCGCTCCATGGGGAGGGGATAGAGCCTCGCTTGAATCTAAAATGTGTGACGTCATCATTCTTGCCGTGAACAGCTAGAAGGGAACATCCATACATTTAACGAAATACAACGCCAAAACGGTAGCGTATTCTATACAATATATCTACATATCAATGTGCACATAGCGAATGTGGGCGGTTCTCCAGTGTGCTCGTCGCTGGTTACAGGGGTAAGTAAATTATGAAACATTTGTAATAGTGTTTTAACTAAACACGGCAACAAAATATTGCTATGTGTATTGGGGCGAGCATTTGGCCTTAGCAAATATGTTATTATCGTGGCAAGCAATTCGCGCTCCCATGTAAAAAGGTCTATTCATACAAAGCAGATTTTGCTTTTAAGAACTAAATGGTGATATTGTAATGCGAGATGCCTATTTACTGTCAGATTGATTGTATAACGAATCACAGTCATCTTTCCCCTCTTCGCCCTCCATGGTTTGGTTTGACCCCTCACCTGTAACTGCTTGTCTAGTCATTTGGATGTCTATGTGTACTTTATAAATAAATAAATCATCGTTATGCAAAATGTCATTCTCAAAATTCTGACAGTTTTGCAAGAGTTTTCGTAATGATTAAAAAACTTTTCAGATGTATTGTCATGTGGTTGTAATAATCCAGAAACCTTCAAGAGGATTTAAAGAAGGTATTTTGAAAGTTTCAAACATTTCTTAGGCTTAATATAGCAAAACATAGACAACTCACTCATTCACAAATACATTTTGATTTTTATACAGGGTGTAACAGGACGTACCCGAGGGATTTCAACTATCGATTCCTGACATTTTTGGAATAAAAAATGTTAATGAAATTTTGGTCTCCGGTGATATTTTTGACGTTTTTTTTATTTATTTTTTCTACAAAAACATTAAAAAATGGTAGGTGTTGGACAGTTGGAGGCGGGGTGAGAGGTTGGTCGGTAAGAGGTTGGTTGAGAGGTAAGTATTGCCGTATAACCCCGCTTCTAAAGGATCTTCATTGGCTTCGATGCCCTGAAAGAATAGAGTTCAAGATCTGCTTAATGACCTTCAAAGCATTGCAAGGAATGGCGCCAGCCTATATATCGGAACTATGTGTCCGACAAAACTTAAGCGATAGGCAGCTTACTCTAAGGTCAGCAGATCGAGATGTTACTAATCGTTTAATCGAACTTTCTAGGTCAAATCGAGTCGTTTACTATGATCGATCTTTTCGTGTAACTGGCCCGCTCATTTGGAACAAACTTCCCTCAGCTCTTACTAATATCCAGAACTTGGCTGAATTCAAAAGAGCTTTAAAAACAAACTTATTTAAAAAATCATACCTTTCATGAATTTTAACTCCTTTTCAATATACTTTAATAAGCCATGTTCCTCAAGTTTCTGGTAATTGTTTGGTTTCGATTACCTCCTTACTATAGTTTTATGTGCACTCTGAATTTGTATTATTTCTAAATGTTAACTGCCTCCTGTTCTATATAATTTAGTTTAAATGATTCTTGTTGAATGGCACCGTGATGGTTTATCATTATATATTGTCCTGTGCCAAAACAGCACTCACTATTGTTGTTAATATTGTTCTTTAGGAATTGCTTTGTATATTTTTGTATATTCGTTATTTCACATTATTTAATTAATTTTTTAAGGACTCGTAAGGAACACTGTAGGTTAATTTTAAGTTTATTATAATTAAGCGCACTTGAAGTGAAACATCACAAAACTGCGCTATATAAATACTACGTTATTATTATTTATTATTATTGGTCGGTTACTCGGCTGAGTGATCAATGATAAAAAGCGGAAGAAATTTTTTTTTGTTTGAAAATAAATAAAAAAATGTCATCAAAAAAGTCACCGGAGACAAAAATTTCATTTACATTTTTTACTCGAAATATGCTCAGGAATCGCTGGTTAAAATCCCTCGGGTACGTCCTGTTACACCTTGTATATTACTAGCTGGTTCGCGGCATGCGTTGCTATGCCATTTAATAAATAAATTATTTCTCCCTGCGTGTCCTTTCCCATTCGTCCCGTTCCCCTTCCACCTCCCCTTTTTTTCTCTCGTTCCCACTCCGTCACCTCCACCTTCCCTCTACCTACTAAGTCCCCCTCCCCCCTCCCAGGTTCCCCTCCCCCTCTCTGGTTTCCCTCCCTCCTCCCTCCCTCCCGCTTTCCATAGCAATAGCCGCTTCCTCGCGTGAGTTAACTTTAGAAGATTTTCTTTAAACACCAGACACGTTAAATGAATATTCGGTGAACTTAATTTATTTATTTAAATAATAAACAGTACAATACAACAGTTTCAATTTGGAGAATCTAGCAACAAGGGACGTGTAGTCCCTTTAATGATAAGTTGAAGATAAGCCATCGTTAGCAGTTGGTGATCTCTTTTATAGGAGCAGACGGCCGGGGTCCACTGTGTTATCTTCGGGTCGGTCGGCTTCTTGATTAGGTGACACGTGCCACCAATAGCAATTTTTTAATACAGATTTCACAATGCCAGAGCAGTTATATGAAAACCTTGTCACGACAATAACGAACACACAAAAAAAAGAATTATCCAATTTGGTGCAGTCGTTCGAAAGTTAAGCGCTTAGCAACACATTCAGCGATTCATTTTTATATTATAGATTTGATAAGAATATTTATTTTGAGGAAACCAACAAACTAGAAGATGAGGAAATCATGATCAACACCCATACAACAACCTACAGTCCACCTCGGAACAGGAATACATAGTGAGGAGGACTGTGAATAAACTACTTTGATTTTTTACTTTTATATTGCCGTTAAATAAAAAAAATCTGGAGACAGAAATATCAGAAAAAATATTGGCACCTCTGGGACTCGAACCCAGGACCTTCGGCTTTCCGGGCCATAGCTCTAACAACTGAGCTAAGTTGTCTCTATCCGATTCAGTCATATTTAACAGTAACATACTTCGGCTAAGAATTACCATCATTATCATCGCATATTTTATTGACCGATATCTTTATGTATGATTGCAAAAAAAGTGGTATTAGAAAGAAAAGTGGTGGAGCTGTGTCCCGGAAAGCCGAAGGTCCCGGGTTCGAGTCCTAGAGGCGCAAATCTGATTTTTCTGTTTCCAGATTTTCGATTGAGTTTCGCTAATATTGTCTTAATTTAATTAAATATTACAATTGGAGGTTAAATTTAAAAATTAGAAAGTGTTCAAAAATACTTTCAGGTACGAATGTAAATTAAGGAGTACGTGCCGGACAGAGTTGTGTAGCAGTCTATCCTCTCTGCTCCTGCAGTAATGGTCTGATGTTTAGTTAAGTCCAGTCAAGTTAAATATGAAAAGGGGGTTGTGCATGCAAAATCAATCTAGTAAGACACTCTAAATACATAGCTTGTAAACTATATAATACACTACCAACTACGGTCAGACAAAGTGACTCCTTTACAAAATTCAAACAAGATATTAAAAAATGGATTATAAGTATTGGACGCCACACTATCACGAATATCTGTAAAATAAATCACACATAGACATAAATAACTTTTCACATACAACCTAACCCATATAAAACAAATGAAAATAATGGAATCCTGTCAAATTTAACCTATAAATAGACTAGGCAGAATTGATTTCATTACTCCATCTCCAACACTTATAAAATAACTCTCTTTAAAAGATTTACCACCCTTCCAATCACCCTTCTGTTTTAATTCTATTCATAATATGTATTTTACCTGAAATATCCTTGTAATTACTATATTCATTTATATACCTGCACGCCTGTCTCGACACAGGTATACCCTAGTGAGGCAGGCATACAAATAAAACCATTGTAAACATATTTTATTATTGATAAATAAATTTAAAAAAGTCTTAATTGAAAGCTAATTAAATTTACAACTTTATTTCCTATAATATTTGACGTGGGATGCGTGTTTTAGAAAATATTTTACAAAATAAGTGCCCATTTCGAAAAAAAATCACTTTTTCGAAAAAATGGCCTATTTTCAAAGAACCGTATCTTGAAAACCAATGGCTGAATATAGCTCGTTTTGGTTTCAAATTGTAGCAAATTTAGTCTACTTTAAAAATATGTCTCATGACTGTACCGGTCAGGGCCCTTAGTCAATAAAATTCCGTTTCGGAAACCTAAAACCTGGCCGTTTGGCGAAACGGAACCCACTTGTCAGAAAATGCTAATATGTAATTCGAGGTTTGCGGTTTGGTTTAGTCTGGCGTCGGATGCAGCCATGATGCAGCGTCGTAGTTTCAACTCTATATAAATCTGAGATTGTCTTTGGGCTACAAACGTCAAAACAAAAATCATTGAATGAAAACAAGTAAATGTCCGTTGGAACTTCAATTTTTTCCACGATGAACGTAAGTTATATGAATTTTGATTGCTTATATTGTTTCCTAAGTTGTATAAATATTGTTTGTTTATGTTTTTAAACATATATCGTAAGATATCGCGAACTTTCCAGAAAGTATTTAGTTTATAAAGACTTTATAACCTCAAATTCACTTGAATGATTGATTTAAGAGTACGTAATTTTTATTTGTAGATTTCTTTGCAGTTAATGACAACTCAGTTAGGTATTGTGTATTTTTGATTTTGTCATAATACTGTGTCAGTATTATTCATTTACCATTTATGCCATGTGAAATAGGTGATTTTACCGTCCTCATAGCTTATTAATAAGATGGCGTGTATTTAATAAATGCTTAAATAAATACTTGCAATAGGTAGAAAATTCAACCAACTTATCGAATATATAGTTTTTATTAACTCATTGTGTTCTTTATGCAATTGATTTTCTTGTGTAGAAAGATCTTACTTAGCCGGAATGGCCATAGTACCTTAGTTATATAAAACATTTATAAAAATTATTATTCTTCTTTGTAGACAAAAAGGGCAACGCCCGAACAGGTGGAATGCTTGGTGACATGGATGAGGGAGAGACCATCCATGGCATCAGGCATTCATGACGGGAAGGAGGGTCGCCTGCAAAACAGGCAGCACTGGGAGGCTTTAGCCGACAGGCTAAATGCCATTGGGTTTGGAGCTCGCAAGACTGGCGAGAAATGGGAGCAAGTATGTACATCTTATAATAAACATTACTGAACCTAAAACAAACACCTTACTCAAAATAATCTATTTTACCGGTGTCTGAATAGTAGTTTGACCATTTATCAATTGTTTCAGTCATGGAAGGACCTTAAATCTAACACGAAGAAGAAGGCGTCGCGGCTGCGAGTTGAGATGTGCCAGACGGGAGGGGGGCCGAGCAAACTGCCACCTCTCTCCCAAATGGATGAAAACATCCTCGCCATAATGGGGAGAGAGGGGGTTGACGGATTGGACGGAGGGGAGACTCCGTTTGTATGTTTATTTGTATATTCATGCACAATTATATTTTAATATGGGTGCAGAAAAGCTTATAGGAAATTTCTAATGTTTTTGCAGATAAGAATCGTTTGTCGGCCTCAGACTCCGCCTGCAGCACTTGGTCCGGAGGAGCTGTACGAGGAGAGTCTCCCGGCAACGCTAGAACCGGTGTACGTGGAGATTCCCCCGGCAACGCCTGGGCCGTCTGGCACCAAGCAAAAACCCCAGCAGAGTCTCCCGGCAACACTAGAACCGGCGTTGCACATGGAGATTACCCCGGCAACGCCTAAGCGGAAGGCCACAACGCAATCTGGTAAAGGACTGTGTAAGTATTTACACTGAAATATCTTAGGTTTTGTGGAAATGATGCAATGAAAAGAATAAGAATCGTATTTAACAAATATATTTATAAAAAATCACATAAAATATTTCATTTTCAGTTAATAAAAAATCCACTGACCGCTTCATGGTTCAAGGCGAGCAGAAGCTTCTTTTGAGAGAAAAGAAGCTTCTGCTCGCCGAGAAGAATAATGAACTGTTGCAGGCACTTCTGATACAAACCGCCGCACAGAGAGAAGAAGACCGGCGGTTTAGAGAAAATGTGTTAGCTTTGGTAGAGAAGATATTCGCAGAGGTTTTAAAACGGATATGTAAGTTATGATTTATTGTATATTTATATCCACAATATGGCCATTGAAGCTCAAATGCCAGAACCAGAGGATCTGATTATTGTAGTTGATTTTAGAAAGATGGTGGCATGGATGAGCGCTAATGATTAAATTTGGTGATTGAGAGTTTGAACAAGCTCACGTTGAGTGAGCCGACCTTGCGTAAGCAGATCTTCGGGTTGATCGATAATATTAACCACTTCTGCAGGATCATCTTCAATAATCGCATCTTCTGTTTCTGGCATGTGGGCTTCAACAGCTATGTTGTGAAGAACAGCACACGCATTAGATATCTTTAGTGCCATTTTTGGTGTGTAATGCAAAACATGATGCTTCAATAAACAGCGCCATCTTGCTTTTAACACCCCAAAACAACGTTCAATGCAATTTTGCACTCTGCATTGCATCTTAGTATAATTTTCTTCTGGTGATCCCGGTAACGCATTTAAAGTGGGAGTCATCATCACGGCATAAAATCTGAAATATATACAATTTTGATTATTAAAATAGATATCGGTAGCTATTGAACTATCAATATAGTTTTTAGAGTTCAGTTTTCTTTTGGTTTCAGGACAACAACAAGAGGAGAGCGGCGTTTGCTGAGCGGAAAATTTACTATCCCCTTGGACCCATTAGCTTGAAAACAAGCCACCTACAACACGGCCAGACATATATAATGGCGGTATGAGGCGTCCCTAAGTTATTATTATTTATTAAGTTCATTCCCCATCGTAGTATTCCCCATCTAAATCTGTATTAGTATGTCCTAAACTGTGGTCCTAACGGTATAACTGTGTTCCCCTACCCACATATCGATTTCCTATCGGCCATATTCTAGTGGCGCTACAAACTTAAATCTTCTCTCCTGTACGCGTTAATGAAACTTTAATTGTACATACCTAGACGGTTCCAATTGTTGTTCCAACTGAAAAGTCCCTGCTCCGCTTTCCAATGGCTGGGCCCTACGCATAATCGTGGTGATACAATCGGTTGTTAGTAAACACAACCTTGTACCAAGGTTGGCTAGCATAAAGATGACAAAGGGATAGAATGGGGATTATGAAAGGAAATTTTTGCAAGCTAGTGTTGGCTCCTCCACTTACCAAGCTTACTGGGTGGCCAGCTCTCCGAACACCATCATCCGCCCAATGCAGAGAACGAGGGCGCCTTCGAGCTTTTCCCAATCAGCCCCAACACCTGACACCTCCGGGAAGACTACTTTACTGATTCTAGAAGGGGTATTCCATTTCGTCCCTTGTCAAGACTCTATTCGCGTACAAGTGGCGTACAGCTTGTGATAGACAGATCCATCCTTCTACGTGACCGGTCTTAGCGTGTACACTCCACCTCCAGGAGCTGACATAATCCTCACTTTGTGAGCATTACGTTTGCTTCTGGGTCGACAGGACTAAAAAATGTGATGTTGCTGCAGGGTTCCGTCCCACAGATGTCCCACCTCTCCACACTACCTTGCAGGCAACGCGAGATGCTTTCAGCGATAGCGCCTCCGTCTGCGAACCAAGGTTCCTGCGTTCCTAAAACAAGGTCCATCACAACGCTTTGATCTCTTATTGCAAATACATTTACCATTTAGATAGTTTTGTTACTCTATGTGCCTCGAACCTAAATGTTTGTACTTTTCTAATAATGTTGTTATTTTGCTTTCATGTTGAAATTTCTCTGCGAGGATCGTGACTGTTATTCTAGACGCGATGGACACTACTCACTGACTTGCGTTGCCTAGGAAGCTGCGTTTAAAAATGTTCATGCCAGGCCGCTTCGACGTGATGATTTTGCTGTTTTTTTGTTATTTTATGTTAACTGTAAACTTTATAACTTATTGTATGTATGTAAACTGTACAACTTTTTGCCTAGGTTTTTAATGCCTAATCTCTATGTGAACAATATTTTTTTTTTTGTAAAATTTATTGGGGGAATTCTTCGAAGGTTTTTTGACTTTAAAGTCAAAAAACCTTCGTTACAACGGCGGAAAATACTTTCTTGAATTTTAACTTCCGGCCCCTGTACGATGATTTGCACCAGGTACTTGATATTTAATATTATTTGTTATATATATATATAGTTAGCAACACACCGACGTGCCTTCATTGGCCCAGATTTCGGTGGGAGGGGAAGGGCAGGCAGCCGGAGGCTGGGAGAGCCCTCCGGTTCTATACATTATCCAATCATCCCTTTTATTATATTTTAGATTCAGTAAAATACAAAGTTCACATTGGGATTAAAGGCTTTTCCTATAAGCATCGAGTCATAAATAAATTAATAAGTCTTTAAATAGATCTTTTAATCATTACATAGTATAAAATGAAGTCGCTCAAAATGTATGTGCGCATAGATCTTTTAAACTACATAACGGATTTTCATGCGGTTTTCAAGAGGAAGGTTTATATGTATAATACATGCTTATTATAGTGGAGAAAAGCCGAGAAATTCAAATATTCAATTCAGGCAGCGGGCAGCTGGCAAGCGGATGGTATGGATTTTATAAAGGTTGGGTAATGGCGTTGTGTTTCATTAGCCACAGCAACGTGTGGCCGGGTCTGCTAGTTTATTATAACCCTGCCTGCATTTATTAGTCAGATAGTTGTCTTGAATCGACTCTGTCAACGAACTGTGAAGGCGAGACCCTGCCGATCGAGCTAGCTGGGGAGGCTTGTGAGTATAAAGTTCGTTTTGTAAGTATCTAAATTGAACATTTTGTTGTTATTCATTATTAATTTGCCTATAAATCAGTAATCAAGTGGTTCGATACCGTAATTACGTAACACTGTAAGTAACACAAATGTAGAAAGATAGAGGGTATGCTAAATGAGTTAGAACTGGATTTGATAGATCCCTCAACTCCCGTCTTCGGACACTCTCTTCCCTCAGTTCTTCCCTGAGCAAGGCTCTATTAAAAAAACGCAGGTGGATATACTCTCGCATTGTGGCTAACGTACCTACATAAATATACAAATTATTATTAAGATTGCAACAGACACTTACCTATTTGGTACATATTATAGTAAAGGTAAATACTTACCTAACTACCTACAAGCTTGAACCAGAAGATTGATTATTTTAGTTGATTTTAGAAAGACGGTGGCATGGATGGAGCGCTGATGATTAAATATGGTGATTGAGAGTTTGAACAAGCTCACGTTGAGTGAGCCGACCTTGCGTTAGCAGATCTTCGGGTTGATCGATAATATTAACCCCTTCTGCAGGATCATCTTCAATAATCGGATCTTCTGGTTCTGGCATGTGGGCTTCAACAGCTATGTTGTGAAGAACAGCACACGCGTTAGTTATCTTCATTGCCATTTTTGGTGTGTAATGCAAAACACGATGCTTCAATAAACAGCGCCATCTTCCCTTTAACACCCCAAAACACCGTTCAATGCAATTTCGCACTCTGCATTGCATCTTAGTATAATTTTCTTCTGGTGATCCCGGTAACGCATTCAAAATAGGAGTCATCATGCAGGGCCTTAATGGGAATGCTGAATCTCCTGAAACATATGGAACACACGCATACATTTAAACAAATACAATAAAACATTGTAGGTATACTGATCACTTTAAATATAAAAGAAGTTTACCCAAAAGCCAGAAAGTTTCTCGATTTCTAACTTCTTCCAATGGAGGTTTTATAGCCATCATCCGCCAAACATGGGCATCGTGTGACGCACCTCCGTATCTCGCACATATACCAATTATTTTAAGATTGGAGTCACAAATCTGCAATGTATATTAAGATAATATTACGTGATAGCTGTGTGATGATAATATATTATGTAAGTTAATTAAATATGTATGTTTTTAGCGAAATGCTTATTTACCATGAGAGCATTTAATGAATGGTAACCTTTTCGGTTGAAAAATGCCTCTTCGTGCACTTTTGGTTTGATTATGGCTATATGAGTTCCGTCGATGCAACCAATTACCCCTGGAAATTGGAATTTTTCATAAAATCTGAAACATGTACAATTTTTATAATTAAAACAGATGTAGATAAATCTATTAATATGGTTATAGGATTTAGTTTTTTTTTTATTGTTTCAAACACAGCAACACCCAACAACAAACAACTCTGTCTTGCACACACTCCTAGCCTCATTCACATTTATATGTCATTTCATGTAAAGGTATTATGCCCGTCTATGTGTGTGAAAAAAAAAGTAAAAATAAAATATATGAAATGAAAACATACCCTTGTTTTACTGAATTTCTTTCCTCCCGAGTTCCTGGGAATATGATATGTCGGTCCATTATTTGGTTTAACGCTGACACAATTTCATTCATGTGTCGGCTGACTGATTTTTGGGAAAGACTTGAATGAAAATCATTTCCCACAATTTTTTGATATGACCCTGTCGCAAGAAACGACAGTGCCGTTAGAACCTTAAAAATATAATATATTTTAAGTATGTGTACAAATCAAATACATTAAAATATAAGAGAAGATAGGCAGAAAGAAACAATACAAACTAAATATAATGAGTACGAGCAATGAAAAAAAAAAAGAATGTGATAAACCAGAAATAATTTTGTATTCACTTTAAGTTCCAAGGCAACTCCGGTAGTTCGCCTGCGTACAGGAAGAATTGGCCTCAACTCTTCACACAATATGGTAAATAGGTCCTGCGACAGCCGATAATTTGCTATGAAGAGTGAAGCGGGAATGTTCATGGGATTCGATAGATCTCTCAATTGTCTTCTTCGGAATGTTTCTTCTCTGAGTTCTTCTCTGAGAATGACTCTGTTCATGTACTCCAGGCGGAGATAACCTGGCATTGTGGCTGAACCTACAAAAATACACTAATTATGAATAATATTGCAAGATTGGGTTCATACTATTGTAGTAAAGGTAAATATTTCCCTAACTCTGTACCCAACAAGCAAGGGCGGATCCAGCGCAATCCATATCTTCTTTCAAAAAACGAACAAGAAAATAGGGCAAAGAGTGTTCTCATATTTGGAATTTACAAACAAAATTAGGTATTGCGGGACCGTATTAAACTACTATTTTTAACAGACTGTTTGCATTCAAATTCTATTCTCATTCAAGATAAAATTTCCAATAAAATGATCACTTTGCCGCGATTGAAGTAAACATAACCTATTTTTGTAGTAATTGTTGAAACGAAGTGATATTTCCATAAGCTGTGCCCAATATTGCGGCGGTTTGATTTACCAATTCGGTTGAGGAATCGTTTAAATCGAAATAAATCATATTATAACTTACCTTTTAAACAAAAAAAGATCAAACCCGTTCTCCGGTAACCCGTAAACCGGACGGCGAATGGACAAATTTGGTATACCAGAAACTCCAACTGACAGTTCGCCTTACGGACTACCTAAGTTTGTCAAAATGCAAGGACGTCGTGAGGCGTCGCTGATTTCCTGGTTTGTAGGTTTACCGTTTCCGTTTACGATTTGACAGAGACTACCAAAGTTGGCGAATCTGTCAAAATACGGGTATGTGACGTAGCTAAACCCGTATTTTTCATGAAACGGAGGTTTACAAAAATTAGTGACTAAGCCCACAGACCCTTCCTTCACTGAGATATTGAGCAAAAACTGAAAAAAAATCAGAAAATTTCTTGGTTTTTTGGGTCCATTGCCGCTCGCACTGCATTTTCAAAGTTGCGAATTTTTTTTTTAATACTGGTTTAGGTCCTAACAACATATAAAAAATTCAAAATGACTGGACCTTTTGCAAGCACGGATGTACATCTTGACTGGAGTATTAGTTTTACTCTAGTTTCAATCAAGTAATAGAAAAAGATTAACTTAAAATGCGCCGGTGGGTAGAAATTTTCATAGCACGATGTTATGAAAATTACTGTAATTTTTTTGTAGGCGCTCTGCAAATATCGTCCGAAAACTTTGAAACATTTGAAGTTTTTGGAAGGAAAACTGTATGAGGGGTGGGTAGGAATCTGGCGGTCAGCGTGTCCAGGAGTAACGAACGTATGAATCCAACCTTCCCACCGGCGTACAAGGCGATGTTCCGAGAGTTTCCCCAAACCGGTATCTCCCGATCCGGACTGCCACGCAGCTGATGGGCAGTCCCATAAGCCGCATAAACCTCACTCGATTACACTGGACACCCCTGCTAAATCACCAAATGTAACGAACCACCTTTTTCAAATGTGAATACCTCACAAGAGTCCCAGCTGCTCCTGTGTGGAGCCAGTGAGACTATGGCATCCCCAATTAAGGCATGTTGTGAGACTGAAGGTAGAGAGGAGAGGGAGGGAAAGAAGAAGGTGAGGAAGTACCTGGCTATTCAGATCTGGTCACCAAACACGGCTAAAGCCATTTCAAGCAACGTTTCAATTCTGAATCGTGGTCTGAAACCAGGGCGATACTAAGAGTATCTTCAACCCTGTAAAGTGCCGCAAATATATTGTATATTATTTTAAATGAGTTAATTAAAGACGGCCGGCGTAGTCCAGCGGTAAGGCTCTTGACTAGTACTCCGAAGGTCGCAGGATCGAATCCCGGCGTGGAAAATAAATTTTATTTGATTAATTTGTCATTAAAAATAAAATATAGTATATTTGCAGCACGTTCCAGAGTGGAAGATACTCTCAGTATCGCCCTGGTGTAAGATCACCATTCAGAATTGAAACGTGGATTGAAATGGCTTTAACCGTGTTTGATGACCAGATCTGAATAGCCAGGTACTTCCCCACCTTCCTCTTCCCTATCTCCTTCCCCTCCCCACTAACTTCAGCCTCACAACATACCCCAATTGGTGATGTTATAGTCCCACTGGCTCCAGACGGGAGCAGTTTTTTTTAATTTTTATATGTCATCTTTGGGGATGCTGTGTGGTGGGTTTTTTTAAGGAAAGGAAGGAGGAGAGAGTTCTGAGAAGGAAAAGGGTTTAAAGGGTGGGTAGGAATCTGGGGTTCAGTGTGTCCTGGTCATCCTATTGTCCAAGACTTAGACAAACCTCACCCCATGAACCCGGGCACCCCTGTTAAATCACCAAACGTAGCGAACCATTTGGGGCGACCTATGGCAGAGTTGGAACTCTTGTACGGTATTCATGTAAAAAAAAAATTGTGATGTAATACAAATTAATCAAATAAAATTTATTTGCGTATGCTGGGATTTGAATCCGCTATTATATTGAATCCCTTCGGATTGCTAGCCCGTCCGATTGGCCGACATTTTTTTAATGGGATTTATAATTTTACTATAAATAGATGAACGTGTGTCTTCCTACAACATTGGTCTGTTCAAGACCTATATTCACTCCCTCCTCTCATCAAAAAGACCCTTCACACAGCATTTTCAAAGATGTCCTGAGTAAAATAATATCCCTCAGGGCCTCCTGTGTGGATTTAATGTAAAAAAAATCAGGATGAGCGATAGAAGTGAAACCTTCAGGAAACTAAAGCAGACAATTATTATTTTTTTTCAATTTGGGAGGCGGGTACAGGTACCACCGCCTCGGGAACCATTTATTGGATAACCAACATCTCTGTCGTAGGTCATCCCAAGTGGTTCGCTACGTTTGGTGACTTAGCAGAGGTGCCCGGGTTGCGTATTTCCAAAACCTATACCGGTTCAGTCGCTTTACATTTTTAATATCAACATTTAAATATTTGGAAATAAAATCATTAATTTCTAATATACACATCAGAAAGATTATTTAATCTAGATTTTAGAACAATTTTTGTGTTTGCAATGTGATAAAAAATAACCAATATAGAGGTATATTTAAAATGTAAATTGTCGCTACCGCGACTGAATCGGTATAGGTTTTGGAAATACGCGCCCGGGTTCATGGGGTGAGGTTTGTCCAGGTATGGCGGAGGATGCGCCTGCCTACCAGGTGCATGGCAGGCCGGATCGGGAGAGAATGGTTTAGGCAGTCCCTTTGACTTCTCCAGCCGTACTCTCTCGAAACATCGCCTTGCAACGCAGCGGGAGGGATGGATTCGTACGTCCGTCACTCCTGGACACCCCCATATTCTTACCCACTCCTAATACCATTTTTCTTACCAACTTCCTCTCCTTCCTTTCCTAAAAATACCCTCAAAGACGACATGGACCTGAGGAGAATTACTTTCCTCAAGGCCTCCTGTGTGGAGCTAATGTTAAAAAAAAAACAGATAACAAAAACGGAGACCGATTAAACTGTATCATTCTCTCGCAGGCTAAATCCTATAGACGTATCTGTTTGTCTCTTTTTATTGTCACTATTTTTCGTTTAATCAAGTATCAAATCACAACGGTGTTAAAGAAGTTTTCACCTATAAATCTGTTGATTTTCCAAAAAAATAAAAATTATGAAATTGTTTTGACGAATAATTGAACCCATGACGTCGCAGTTGGAAACCATTACATTTGTTCACTCAGCTACTAAGCGATCATTATTAGGTACGTTTGTAAGAGATGTTAGTAAACATAATATTATTATTGGATATCACAACAAAAAGAATGGAATTCAGAAGGAATCGCATTTGATCAACAGGTTGCTACTAAACGTTTCCAAGGTCAGTTCTATAGGAATGTTAGCTTTATATAGTTCAAGAGGTCACGACACAACTTTTTTAATAGTGTCGTTCGTTATGCAAAATACCTGGCTTGTGAATGAATAGAGGTGAACTGACGAGGTACTTAGAATTGATAGAAATCATATGCGCGATCCATGGAATTAATTAATTCATCTTGGATACGGTAAATTAATTCTGTTCGATCTACGTAGAAGTACTTCGAGTCGTACAAATGTGACTAAAAACGTCATTTTATTTTATGTTTTACTAGCTGACCCGGCCACGCGTTTATGTGGCTAATAAAACACAACGTCATCTACTGGATGGTTTTCCAACCTTAATAACCACCGAAGAGACAGACAGATGCCGCGGAGGACTTTCATTTATAATACGTAGAGATCTATAAAAGTGAAATATCCCACCATGCATTGTTTTGTTATATCCCAAAAGGATTAGGCGGCGTTTTCAATGAAAGCTACCAGGCGGCTTGACTTTTTCCGACACTTCTAACAATTATCGTTATGTTTCAACCAATTTACACAAATCCTTGACAAATTACATACCTAAAGCTTCCTCACGAAACACTCTATCTATTGGCGAAAACCGCATGAAAATCCGTTAAGTAGTTTTCGAGTTTATCGCGAACAGACAGACAGACAGACAGACGACGCGGGGGACTTTAATTTATAATATGTAGAGATTTTTATTTATTATTTTACAAACTTTACAAATATAAGACAAAAAGTCCCAATAAACTACTTCTTAGCAGTTTGTAACGGGTTCTTTACATTAAAGATCTTATTCTTCTTCTTTGCGTGCCGTATCAGGTCCCCCCGACGTTGGCGATCACTCTTGAAAATGTCTCTCTGTCTTGCGCTGCCCGGAATAGCTACTCCACACTTCTAATGCCGGTCCACTCTCGTATATTTCGCAGCCAAGACATTTGTCTCCTACCAGGGCCTCGGCGACCCTCTATCTTGCTTTCAATATTAAATGGAGCAAGTGATACTTCTCCCCTCGAAGTATATGACCCAGATTTGAAATTTTCCTGATTTTTATTAATGTAAGCAGTTCTCTATCTGCTCTAGCCCGCCTGAGAATTTCTGTGTTGGTGATCATGTCGGTCCATGGGACCTTGAGCATTCCCCGCTGAAGCCACATTTCAAAAGCCTCTAACCTGTTCATGGTATTTATTTTCAAGGTCCATGTTTCACATCCATACAGAAGATCTTACGAGTATCTACACGTAAATGTAGCCAACATGTCGAAAATAAAATTCATTCGGTCGTGAGAGCCTCAGTACACTTACTTTCTGGATACGCCTCGTATTATAGTGAGTTAATAGTTGCATTTTTACAATTATATAAAATTGAAAATTTTACAGAAATGTAGAGAAAAGAAAAATTATGATAAACATAAAAAAAAAACATTTTTTAAGTCTTTAAAATAATGTGTCATTGTAAGCTAATAGATACAAATTAATTCTTTCAGTAAGCCAAGTCTTCAGTAAATTCACTAATAGTTTGTTTTGGGCACAGTTTTTAATTTCAGCAGGTAACATATTTAAACAACTGGGAATCATGTGATTTAACGTTATTTGTCCATATTTATTTGTATGCTTAGCTACAATTAATGCTTCATTAAAGTTAAAACAAGTATTATGGTTGTTTTCCAGCCTGTTTATATATAAAGGGTTATTTATGTGCTGAAATATAATTATGTACCACAGAATTGCTCTCACTGAAAGAATTTTGAGACTCTAACTTTGATTTTGATAAATTTTGACTCTCTTTGATAAGTATGAAATATTATGCCTTTCTTTGTATAAGTTTTTTTCGGCTTATAATTTAACCAATAAATTTTGCACTGATTGGACATGGTCGATATTTGTTTTACAGGAAAATCCCCAAGCTGTTATTCCATACCTTATAACAGATTCAGCTAAAGATGAATAAATTATACGAAGTGTGCAGATAGGAATAATTTTTTTTTGTTTATACAATCTGCTTACAATTGATCTTAGTCGTGCACAAACTTTGTTTATTTGTATATCTCACTTGAAAAAGCAATAAATTATATTTTCTGTTTCCGGTATTTCGTTATGGCTCTCCAACCGGGATCGAAAAGAAGAAGATAGAGAGATACGAAATTACGAATGTTAGAGGAGAGCGCTAATATTTACAGCGACAAAATCGATGAGAAAATTGCGAAAATTTTAATAAAACACGACTCGTTTAAAATAGAGCAAAAATCTTACTGGCATTATCTTAAACAGCATTTAAAGAAACACTGTGAATTTTTTCATATATATAACTTAAATTATAAAATAAAAGGCATATCTGCCCACATCTGCCCTACACATCTGCCCTGATGATGGACACTGCAACGCTGTCAGAAACGTTGGCTAAAGAAGGAGGTAGCGCAACACGGCATAATACCCCAAAAACTAATAACAACATAATATTTGGCCGTGAAAATCTAAAATCGTATCATACATACATCTATACAAACTTTTGCCTTTATAATATTACTTGAGGTAATCCAACCGCTTTCCCGCCCTGGTATAAGTAACAGATGGTTACTCCTTCAGGGCTCTCACAAGGACTCTAATTTTTTTTAATAAACGAAGCTATTTATGATGCACGAAGCTAAACCCTCAAATGTCCCTGTAAAACAGGAGTTAGTCTGAAAATGGGGTGATGGGTTAGTGTAATGAATGAGAACATAACATGAGATAAATACAGAGAATATGATTAATATTATTTTATAAAACTTTACAGAAAAATATAAGAAAAAACAATGCCATCACTAACAATAGAAAAATAAAAACTGTAAAAATATTAAGATTACAAGTAAAGTCACCTGAAAGATACAGAGACTGAGGTGGCGTAGACAATACAAAATATATAAAGTTCTAGGAACTTTGCTCAACCAAAATCACATAACTAGAATGATAAACAGCGATATCACAATAAAAGACAAAATAAGAAAAAAAAAACTAAAAATTTCTTTTCACACAAAATTTAAATTTAAATAAAAAAAAGTGATACACAGAAAGATCACCATAAGAAACAATAAAAAAAAAAGAAATATATAACATACCTAAACTTGAAATGAGGATCAAGGACGACCATAATCGGTCATCCTGACTTGTATATCAATAGCGGCTCGCTGTGCGGGACAGTTTCTATCACCCGTGGGGTGATCATCTTTTTTTTTAAAACGTCTGCAAGTAGCACAGACAGCGGCCTCTGCCTTTTTGGGGCAATCCTTATAATCGTGACCACTTTCGGCACAATGACGACACGTAATTACTTCCTGAATGCAAGTCTTGCTTACATGGCCATATAGGTGACACTTGAAACATCTGATGGCTCCAATAAAATCTCGAACTCGACAGGCGTTCCACCCAAGAAAGCAATGACCGCTATCCACTAGAATCTTCCTAACCTCAGGATGAACGGTAACCACCATATTCATAGTAGGTTGGCCACGTTTCCCAAAGAGTGAAACGCGCCGCATCGTTCTCAAATGATCCTCCCTTGTAATTATAGATTTACCCTCAATATTATTAGCAAAAATTTATTTGAAAAGTTCGGGGTCACCGGAAATATCGCAGCTGGGAACATCATATAATACAATTTTAGGTAGTCTGCCAAGAGGCTGTACTACCTTGATGCCAGAAGCACTTAATTTTTCAGTGTTCTTTTTAATATTATCCAAACCAACAGTATTAGATGTCTGCAGGAGAATTCCTGCACCTTTTATTTTTCTCGAACGGACAATCTGAAAGCCATATCAGTAGCTGGGTTCAGAACGGATGTGATGATCTTCTTAGTTTCATCGGAAGTTTATTAATTAATTAATTTTTATAATATTACTAGCAGACCCGGCCACACGTTGCTGTGGCTAAAGAAAAACAACGCCATTACCCAACCTTTATAAAATCCACACCACCCGCTTGCCAGCTGCCCGCTGCCCGCTGCCTGAATTGAATATTTCAATTTCTCGGCTTTTCTCTACTATAATCAGCATGTATTATACATATAAACCTTCCTCTTGAATCACTCTATCTATTGGTGAAAACCGCATGAAAATCAGTTGCGTAGTTTAAAAGATCTATACGTACATACATTTTGAGCGACTTCATTTTATACTATGTAATGGTGATGATGATAATGATAATAGGATAGTTCATTTTTAATGATTTATCTAACATTTTTTTAAGATTCAACAAGTGTGGTTTTTTCTCTATTATGTGAAATTTCAAAGTCAATCCGGAGGAAAAAGATGATATCCAAATATTATTTTAAAAAAATACGTGGTTTCATATTAGTACTGTATTAAAATATAACTAGCCGTTGGAAACAATAGTTATATTATTTCAACGTCCAACGCTGTTGAAAATAATTAGCGCCAACAGTTGAAATATAATACCTACATGCGAATATTATTCAACGCAGTCAACGATTCAACTGCCTAATAAATAAAAAGGGTTAAGAGTTTGTACTTCGTGAACAACATTACTCGATATTTTAAATGGTCTTTTGGTTATGTACGTACCTACTGCACGTTTTTATTTATTTTCCCATCCAATACGGCCGATACTCAGCGCCATGGAACAATCAAATTTATCAACGACAAGCAAAAAAATAACCCATTGATAATTGTCAATGTTTTGTACCTATTGTTTTCAACGGTGTTGGAATGATTAAGTCAAAAGGGTCAAGAGATCACACTTTGTGAACGATATTATACCCAATTACACAAGGTCTTTTGGTAATGTACATACCTACTGCACGTTTTTTATTTATTTTCCCGTCCAATACGGCCGATACGTAGCGCCAAGCAACAAGCGAATTTATCAGTGACAAGCAAAATATATCTTCAACAGGATAATATTTTCAACACCGAAACCAACGTCTTCCAACAGTTTCAACTTTCAACGTTATTATAGGATTATTATTACGTGTGTCTCGCGTGGGGCATAGAGATAATAATAATTAATAATACATCAATGATTCGGGGAACCACCCGTTAAAAGGGATTCCTTAATACGATTTTGATATATTTTTTGTTAGTATCGTGTCGATCTCCTATTATAGTTGCGTCAACGTCGACGTTATTTTCAACAGCTATTTTCAACAGTTGAAAATTGCCAACGATAACGACGTTGGCGTTGGATAGAATTATCGTCAACGCCCAGTACTATTTCATATCTCCATTTAACACCAACTATTAGACAAATCAATTTTTTTTCCCCATACTGTCGTGACCCAGCCCAATATACTGGTTGAACTAGTTTTACAATAGTACGATGAGATATTAAAAAAATATGAATTATTCACGCCTTCAAGGCTTTTACGTGTGGGTGTACTGTTATTATGGGAAAGTTGTACAAAGGAATATAAAAATACACGAATAGAACATAACATAAAAAATGGTATGAAATAAATTAGCATATTCAATACAAGTGGGTGTTTTGTTACATTATAATACAAAAATTGTACAAAGGTGTTCAATTTTTTTCTTCTATTTAAATATACAGGGTGTTAACGTGGGTGACCCGAAAGTGATCCGCAATCAATTGGACCCGCAAAATAATACTTAGTATAAAAATTATAATTTTTGGCGCATTATTTATCAATTTAAAACGTAAAAACGACTTTAATAATAAGTTAGTATGAATATCAACTGAATTTATTTAGGTACATTGTCGACAAATGTCTTGGCTGCGTAATATACGAGAGTGGACCGGCATTAGAAGTGTGGAGGAGCTATTCCGGGCAGCGCAAGACGGAGAGACATTCTCAAGAGTGATCGTCAACGTCGGGGGGACCTGATACGGCAAACAAAGAAGAAGATGTCGATTTTTTGTACTTATGCGCTGGTATACACAGTACTAGCAGACCCGGCCACACGTTGTTGTGGCTAACGAAACACAACGCCATTACCCAACCTTTATAAAATCCACACCATCCGCTTGCCAGCTGCCCGCTGCCTGCTGCCTGAATAGAATATTTGAATTTCTCGGCCTTTCTCTACTATAATAAGCATGTATTATGCAAATAAACCTTCCTCTTGAATCACTTTATCTATTGGTGAAAACTGCATGAGAATCCGTTGCGTAGTTTAAAAGATCTATGCGCACCTAAGAGTGCAATCCTAGTTCCATGATGCGCACATACATTTTGAGATATTTCATTTTTTACTATGTAATCATATAGAGAAGTAGTTTTATCCTTGATGCATGACGGCCGGCGTAGTTCAGCGGTAAAGCTCTTGACTCGTACACCGAAGGTCGCGGAATCGAATCCCAGCGTGGCAAAAAAAAATCATTTGATTAATTTGTGTTAGTTCACAATTTATTAATTAAAAATAATATATAGTGTATTTGCGGCACGTTCCAGAGTAGAAGATACTCTCAGTATCGCCCTGGTATAAGACCACCATTCAGAATTGAAACGTTGTTTGAAATGGCTTTAGCCGTGTATGATGACCAGATCTGAATAGCCAGGTACTTCCCCACCTTCATCTTCCCTATCTCCTTCCCCTTTCCACTACCTTCAGCCTCACAACATACCCCAATTGGTGATGCCATAGTCCCACTGGCTCCAGACGGGAGCAGTTAGGACTCTTATGCGGTATTCATGTAAAAAAGGTAATTTTAAAAAATTTTCGCCAACATTAAAAAAAATCATACTTTCGAATTTTAACATGGAGACATAAACAATTATAATAGTGCTATATAGCCCATGAATTGACCTATATTATATCATTTATCTCATATTTGTAGGATTTATAAAAAAAAATATAAAAAAATCATAAAGTTTATACATGCGCGAATTCTGTGTGTTTCTTACTTGAAACTGCCGTGAGGGATACTTATTCGAGTCAACATAGAATATTTTCGATTTCTGTATGTTGTCTGTGGTATACTTGATAATGAAAGGTGCATATCTATTGAAAAAGGACTTAATTTTATTATTATTATTTTTTTTATTTAAAAAAAAAATACATACGTATACAGATTCATAGTAAAACATTTGATTCTTAAAACTAATAACAATATGTAAATTTCTTTTTAATGAAACTACCCAATTCAAAAGAGAAAACATTTCTCGTGCTTGAATTTTGGAGTGCCATTGTAAAATGCATAGTTACACAGAGTATGTTATTACAAGTACTTATATTAATAAAATATATATTCATGAAGACAAGTGGACATAATAACTGACAGTATTGTCAGAGTAGGTATATATAATAAAGTTGTAACAATTTGGTGCCTGCAAATAATGCGTATGTACTTTGCTTTCAATTTGATATGCTGATGAAATATATTTAGAGATTATGTTCTAGTTTATTTTTTTTGTTGTTATTATTGTGATGATGAATTTAAAACTTATAATTAGTGTCGGGTTGGTCTATTAGTGTTTTTATTTGGGATTTAAAAACTTTATAATTTTTTTCAGACTTGATTTTATATGGGAGAGCATTGAAAAATTTTATACCTTGATAAGCACAATGGTGTTGGGAAGCACTCGTTTTAAATTTTGGAATTTCTAAATTGCCCCGTGATCGTGGTCGGTTGTTTATGTTTGTGAATGTTGTTGTTGATGGATTGAAATGATCTTTATGAGTTCCTTTATGATATCCTTAAACAGTTGATTGAAAGTTCGGCGGGAAAAAAATATTTTAAAAATTTATTCTTAACATCATTCTAAAATAGTCTACGAAGTTCGGATTTGCGACATATATGGTCATAATAGATAAAACATATCAATAGCTTCGTTTTAAAAATAAATGGCAGCCCAAAGAAATGTTTTAAATAATTATTAATTAGGTAGGAAAATGTGGTTCATTTTTGGACCGAAATCAATCGCAGTAAAATAAAGGTTGTCCATTTTTCGACCAAAATCGCTCCAGTGGAATAAAAAATTGGTATGAATATTAAATGAATTTACCGATTTTTTGTACTTTTTCGCTGGTATACACAGTATATAGAGAAGTAGATTTTTCCTTGATGCATTTGAATAAAAATATGTTCTATACTTTTGTTATTAGGCGGTACATCCTCTCTGCACATCCCTTCGGGGTCACTTAGTTATATTTTGTGTTATTAGGTACATCGTATTTTCCCTAAACCAACTGCATATTGTATATAAGTACGCCGGATGGCCAACTGTCGGTGGATGAACTGTCATGGAATCGTTAATTGGTGTCCTTGACTTAGTATACCCAGTGATTCATGACAATATTTGGAGTATAAAAATGTAAACGAACTAAATTATGGTTTTCGATGAAATTTTTTATTTTTATTTTTATTTTAACTTTATGAGTAAAACCTCAAATTGTAATATTTAATTAAAATGAAGACAATATAAGCGAAACTCAATCGAAAATCTGAAAACAGAAAAATCAGAAAAAGATATTGACACATCTGGGACTCGAACCCAGGACCTCTCGCTTACCGGGCGAACGCGCTAACCACTGCGCCACCGTGTCGATATCCAATTCGGTCACTTTTAACTGTATCATAATTCGACTAAGCACCACCCACACTATCTTCATTTTTCTTAACGCATATACTATTGGCTGCTATCTTTATGTATGATTGCAAGATTCAAACCCGAACTAAATGCTCTCTAGATAGTGTCTGGATAAATCTTTATCCATTTTATTTAATATGCGACATCTATTGACTTTTCTGCAAGTCTAGGATGAATATTTTTATTTTTATTTTAACTTTATGAGTAAAACCTCAAATTGTAATATTTAATTAAAATGAAGACAATATAAGCGAAACTCAATCGAAAATCTGAAAACAGAAAAATCAGAAAAAGATATTGACACATCTGGGACTCGAACCCAGGTAAATAAAATGGATAAAGATTTATCCAGACACTATCTAGAGAGCATTTAGTTCGGGTTTGAATCTTGCAATCATACATAAAGATAGCAGCCAATAGTATATGCGTTAAGAAAAATGAAGATAGTGTGGGTGGTGCTTAGTCGAAGTATGATACAGTTAAAAGTGACCGAATTGGATATCGACACGGTGGCGCAGTGGTTAGCGCGTTCGCCCGGTAAGCGAGAGGTCCTGGGTTCGAGTCCCAGATGTGTCAATATCTTTTTCTGATTTTTCTGTTTTCAGATTTTCGATTGAGTTTCGCTTATATTGTCTTCATTTTAATTAAATATTACAATTTGAGGTTTTACTCATAAAGTTAAAATAAAAATAAAAATATTCATCCTAGACTTGCAGAAAAGTCAATAGATGTCGCATATTAAATAAAATGGATAAAGATTTATCCAGACACTATCTAGAGAGCATTTAGTTCGGGTTTGAATCTTGCAATCATACATAAAGATAGCAGCCAATAGTATATGCGTTAAGAAAAATGAAGATAGTGTGGGTGGTGCTTAGTCGAAGTATGATACAGTTAAAAGTGACCGAATTGGATATCGACACGGTGGCGCAGTGGTTAGCGCGTTCGCCCGGTAAGCGAGAGGTCCTGGGTTCGAGTCCCAGATGTGTCAATATCTTTTTCTGATTTTTCTGTTTTCAGATTTTCGATTGAGTTTCGCTTATATTGTCTTCATTTTAATTAGAAATTTTTTATGTTTTTTTTTACATTAGATCCATAAAGGAGGCCCTTAGGAAAATAATTTCCCCGCAAAGTCTATCTTATTTCAGGATGCTGTGTGGAGGATTTTTTTAAGGAAAGGAAGAAGAGGAAGTTATAGGTATGAGAGGTGGATCGAGCATCAAGTACCAAAGTTCCTGCTGAACTCAAAAACAATAGGGCGAAGGGCCCGCAACCCGGATTTGTACCGATTTATTACACATTTCCCTTAAACACGGTAAGTTTTAAAGCTCTTAAAAAAATATATGTTATTCTTGAAGATAATATCTAGACTTTGCCCGCGCGGAAACGCAAATTATATAAAATTCCCTCAATGGAAAAAAATCGCAAAGTATGCTCTAAAAATTATTATAAACACGTTTGTTTCAGTTATTTTACAAGTTATATTTATGAAAAAATTCACAGTGTTTCTTGAAAGGCTGTTTAAGATAATGCCCGCTAGATTTTTGCTCTATTTTAAACGAGTAGTGTTTTATTAAACATTTTCGCAAATTTCGCATCGATTTTGTCGCTGTAAATGTTAGCGCTCTCCTCTAACATTCGTAATATCGTATCTCTCAATCTTCTTCTTTCCTAGCCTGGTTGCAGAGCCTTAAGATGGAGCGACAACGTCCTCAAAGACATATCTATTTTGGAGCTTCTAAACTGGAAAGAGCTGGCACAAAACCGAGATGAGTGGAGGAAGATTCTTGAGGAGGCCAAGACCCACCAGGGGTTGTAGAGCCAAGAGTGATGATAATGATGAGATAAGGATAGGAATTTGGAGGTCAGTGTGTCCAGGAGTGACGGACGTATGAATCCATCCCTTCCACTGCGGTGCAAGGCGATGGGTCGAAGGCTTCTAGCTCGAGAGGTCACAAGACTTCCAAACCAGTCTCTCTCGATCCGGCCTGACATGCAGTAGGTGGACAAATGCAACCCGGGCACCCCTTCCAAGTCACCAAGCGTAGCGGACCAATTGGGGTGACCTATGGTTATCCAATAAATGGTTTCCGGGGCGGCGGTACTCATTTCCGCCTCCAAAAATGCAATGTAAAACATAAAATCAGTAGGTATTGGACAGTTAGGGTCGTGTTGAAGGATTGGACGGTTACTCGGCTGGGTGACCAGTGACGACATGTGGAACAATTTATTTTGTTTGGTTTTGAAGAAAAAAAAAACATTAAAAAATTCACCGATGTCAAAAATTTCATTGACATTTTTTACTCCAAATAATATCAGGTATTACTGGTTAAAGTAGGTAAGTCAAGTACGTCCCTTAACCATTCCTCAATGCCTATAATAATATGATTGATACCTGACGGGTTAACCCGTCAGGTATCGATCATATTTTGTATTTAAAATAGCAAAACGTTCAGTTATACAGTATTTTATTCTAAAACAGTTAGTTTATTTTTTTTTAAAATAGAACTTTCAGTTACACAGTATTTTCTTCTAATACAGTTAGTTTTTTTTAAAATAGCAAAACGTTCAGTTATACTGAATTATCTTCTAAAACAGGTAGTGTATTTTTTAAAATAGCAAAACGTTCAGTTATATAGTATTTTCATCTAAAACAGTAACAGACTTACTAAAAAAAAAAACCACAGCGTGACCGATTAACTGTGTTATTGCAATAACATAAATAAGCCTCGTATACACTAAAACACGTTTTATTACCAATAACGTTTCTTACGTGGTCACGCTGTTAAAACGCATTGAAGATGTGACAACGTTGTATATGGTTTTAATTTACTAGGAAACAATGTTGTTTTAATTTTTCTCCGCAAGGGGCATTATTGGCGCGCCTATGCATTAGTTCTTCGGCCCGCGACAGCCCGCGATGACAAAACAGCTCGGTGTGTTTTATGGCGGGATATCGAAAATTTTGTGATTTTACTTAATAATTTCTATTGTAGTGACGAATTTACTCTTCTGTTCACATAATTGATATATTTACCATGTTATTTGTGTGGTTTACATCAGTTTAATCAAGTTATTGTACAAACGCCGTACTTTCAAAGTTGAACTGTCAGAATATTGTTTTTTATAGGTTACTTAAAAGATAAAATTTTCATTTTAAGAGAATTTCTTAAAAGTGATAATTTTTTATAATATTAAAATCTAATACATGTGTTCGTAAACGTATCAAAAAAATTATTATTTCAAAGTTATTTTTTTGGCAATAAAAAAAACTTTGAAATTTTTTATTATTTTTTTATTATATACACGATGAAAAAGTGAGGTGATAGTTTCCTTCCAAATTTATTACATAAAAGGACTGTGTTTTTTTAAATTTTGATTTTATTTAAATTTCTCTACATTTTGGTCAAAAATGTTGTGGGAGGAAATTTTTTTCCGAGTTTGAATCTTAAAATATGGCAGTTTTTGAAAGCTAAAGTGTAGTTCAAATACTCAAATCTAAAAGGTAATTTTATCTAGTTTTCATAAAGCGTATTTGTTTTTACGACACCTTCAAAAATAAGAAATATATAGAACATTCAAAATACTATGGAAAAATTACAAATATCGTTCGGACATCAATGGTTAAAACAGAGATAAACTACCCTCTCAGGCCGTGGAAACCATGTGTATTTCTTTCAAAGAACAAATTTTTAATTAGTAATGTTTTCACATCCGCGGCCGTTTGTCAAATGAATAAAATTTTCACTGGGTTTTTTAGTAAGGCTGATAGTATTTTCTTCTAATACAGTTAGTATTTTTTTTTAAAATAACAAAACGTTCAAATATACAGTATTTTCTTTTAATACAATTAGTGTATTTTTTAAAATAGCAAAACGTTCAGACAGACAGCATTTTCTCTTAATACAGAGGGTTAAAAAAATCTTAAAAATCCGTCCAGTTTCGGGAGAAAAATGGGAAATATAAAACCTCGATCTTGATGATTTTATTTAGGTTTTATCCGTGAGAGCGACAGTGACAGCAACAGTTTGGTAAAAACCTATTATTAAAATTTCTCAGCGTCTGGTCTTTCTCTGAAGACCA
This sequence comes from Limnephilus rhombicus, assembly GCA_929108145.2. Classification (NCBI taxonomy): domain Eukaryota; kingdom Metazoa; phylum Arthropoda; class Insecta; order Trichoptera; family Limnephilidae; genus Limnephilus; species Limnephilus rhombicus. Next base: position 12,188,316 of record OV815290.1, on the reverse strand, counting down.
ACGTTAGGTTAGCAGTTGCAGTTATCAATCCACAATAGAGTGCCGATACCAACCCTGATATATGGAAGTGAGACATGAAACTAGCAGAGGAAGAATGAAACCGGACTAAATGCAGTAGAAATGAGATCCCTGAGACGTGTGTGTGGTAGATTCACCTATTAATGTATTAAGAATGGCTAACCTAGTTTTGCCTATTTCAGCGATGTCCGCGATGAGAGCTGTGCGGCGGTGTGCGTGGCGTGTCCGTGTCGGTACGGGACAACGGTTGCCATGGCAACATTGGGAGATCCTACCATCCCTCTCCCACCCCATTCACCCTCATATCCTTTGTGATAGAAAGCTGCGCTAGGGACCAGCCAACGCGGTGTTGCCAGGAAGACAAAAATTTAATTAAAATGTTTTACGTGATAAAAATGATTATCAGTCAAATAAAAATTAAAAAAAAAACGAAAAAATGATAAGAAAAATTGAAATAAAAGAAATAAATAATCAACTTAATAAATTAATGTTCTCTAAAACGAGCTTGAAAAAAAATCATTTGTCGTATATTTGGTTTATAATTGTGTAATTTCTACTATTTAAGAAATTCTAAAAATTATAGTACTTCATATGTCAAATATTGGTTTATAAATGTGTAAATTCTAATTATGCAATTGTAAATGTTCTCTAGAATAGCCTGGAAAGAATCTCCTACTTGTGATCTCACTAAAGAAACCACTCATTCACTCTGAATGCAATTATTAATGTTCTCCAAAATGACCTTGAAAAAAAATCACATCCTTGCGATTCTTTCAAAGACATAAAAAAACCACCCCTTCGTTCAGAACACAATTTATAATGTTCTCAAAAGTTGTCTTGGCAGAAGCAAATTCCTGTGATATCTTGAACGAAACCATTCCTTTGTTAAGAATATTATGAACTAAATATACAATTTGGCTGTCCTGAAACGGGTATCTTTCCCAGTTGGGCAGACAAAATATCATTTTGCAATGTATTGTAATATATAGTATATGCATATATAAATAAATAAATACATAAAAAATAAAAATAAAATAAATAATAATTCACTACAGTGTCAAGTGTAATTCAACGACATGAAACATGAATTAAAACATTTATTTGTACAAAAATTTGGTATAAAATAAAGTACCTACCAATATCACCACTCACATACAGATTTTCATCATAATAAATAACCCTATCTTTTTTGATTTTTTTTACATGAGCTCCACACAGGAGGCCCTGAGTAAAAATAATTTCCCTCAGGTCCCATGTCACCTTTGGGGATGCTGTGTTGAGGTTTTTTTTATGAAAGGAAGGAGAGGAGAGTTCTGGGAAGGTAAATGGTTTAAGGGGTGGGTGGGAATCTGGGGTTCAGTGTGTCCAGGTCATCCGCCTCCAAGACCTAGACAAACCTCACCCCATGATACTGGGCACCTCTGCCAAATCACCAAACGTAGCAAACCACTTAGGTTGGCCTACGGCAGAGGTGTTGGTTATCCAATAAAAGTTAGAATCCAAATAGAACACTCTATAATACTTACCTTGATTTTACATATTTTACAATAGGCCAATTGCATCACATTTTTTAAATTTTTTTTCCGGTTTTGGAAAATATTCTAAATATTAAATATATGTATATATATATATTTTTTAATCGTATTTTTGAAACCCTGGCGATTTTTTAAAAATTTCAATCCGAAAAATCAGACCATTTTTTATAAACCGGAAAGACGGGACATAGTTTTATAGGTGTGAAAAAACGATAATTACATAGCCGAAAATCATTTTAAAAAAAAGAATGTTTTCCACACGAATGACGCAGGAAAATAACGAGGCATACCAAAAAAATTACATCTCATAAATATTTTTTTTCTTGATCCATCTTATTGATCATAAATCATTATAATGTTCAACGTCTATATTACTAAATCAAATGTAATATACTTGTACTTGTAAATTATAATAATAATAAGAATATAGAAAATTGATTTTGTTAAAACCCGCACCATTATCATTATACCTCTAAAACACGTACGGAAAACGTAAAATGTACGGGGTTCTCTTCAATACATCTGTCAAAAAATCAAACCAAATGATACGTTCACAGAGAACAAACAATAAATCTAGTTAACGTTAAATGCCAAATTCAAAAATTCGCCTGAAATCAAAGTGATTCCATATAAAAAAAAAATCAGTGTAGAATTTTATAAAATTAATAGGAACATTTTCGGAGACGGGACATTTTCATGTAGTGACGTCACGAGCTCAAATAATGGATTTATTTATTTAAAAATAAAAAAAGCTGTACATTTCTAAAAATTTTTACTAACATTTTCGTAATCTTAGTAAAAAAAATCTATCCACACGATTTTTTCCAAGTCGTTATGAAGTCCATGCAAGTGGCCTATTACATACTTTTTATATTCTTTCAAGTATATGCTTTCTATATTTCTATACTTTTCATATTATTTTATATTCTACTATATACTCTTCCATACTCTTTTATATTACTTTGTAGTTACTTACATTCTTTTCTATTCTTGTGTATTCGTTAATATTCTTTTATATTCTTTAATACACTTATATATTTTTTAATATTCTTTAATATTATTAAATAGTATTTAATATTCTTTAATATTCTTTAAAATACTTTAATATTCTTTAATAGTCTTTAAAATCCTTTATTATTCTTTAAAATTCTTTAATATTATTTAATATTTCTCAATATTCCTTAATATTCTTTAAAAGACTTTAAAATCCTTTAATATTCTTTAACAGTCTTTAATATTATTAAATACTGTTATTTAATATTTCTCAATATTCTTTAATTTTCTTTAATATTCTTTAATATTCTTTAATATTCTCTAATATTCTTTAATATTATATTATTTTATATTCTCCTACATTCTTTATATTGCATAAGTTAAATATAACCTATATATTAGTATGTAAGATCGTAAATAAATAGACAAACTGAAGTATTTTCGACACAAAACACGTGTGCGGATCTTTTTTAAAACGATTTAATTTAAACTAAAATTAAAATTCTGAAACATAGTTTTCCCAGATAATTTATTGATTTATTTTAGTGCATGATTTTATGATTTGAAATGTGTGTTGTATAATACAAAATTTAGTTTGAAAATTTAACAAATCTGATAAAAGAACGGTCTTTCGAAATCAATTTATATTTTTTTGTGGAAAAGCGTCAATACATCTAAAATTTCATTTAAAAATGACATATTTTTGGTTTTGTCTGGTTATTCCCTCTTAATGTACAGTATAGCAAATCGACCATCACAACACAGACATGTGTCCTTACATGGTGGTCGAAAAATCATCAATTCTTGCAACCTTTGACTAAGTATATCTAGACAGGGCGTGTAGGTCTTAAAAATGACACCGGAACCAAAAATATTGGTTAACGAAAACATTTATCAAAAAGAAAGTCCATTATCTCTCAGTCAAAAGATGGCAAGAAGCATTGGTTTTTACCTTTAGTTGGTCTGCGTGGAGCTAATTTGTATACCAGCATTTTCCCGGTAACGGAATTACTAGCTTTGTGAAGATCATTTTTAATACACAAATTTCAGGCAGTTAGAAATATTTTAGGTATGGGCTATCGCGGACTTTATTATTAACAATTTAATCAGTTATATGGATATCTAAAAAAATATGTACATAACATCTGAATTCGAGGCAGCGTATCGAGAAAAGTAACAATTGATAAAAAATGTTTAATTTCTTCCTAGTAAAGTAAAACAACTACGTCACGCAAGAGATGCAACGGAATTCGATGGGTAGTTGTATTATGAACTTTCTCGCAGGTGGTGGCACTTTGGGATTGGAATTGGTTATGGGAGGGCTAATCTATAGTTAATATATCGATGCTTGCAACAAACAATACCTACAATGAATAAAAAAACTTAAAAAATATATATTAAAAATTGTTTTTTTTCCGTCACGGCACCGTAAACACGGATGGCCACGGTAATAAAAAAGCGCCCATTGCATTTTCGTAATTTTTAGTGAATATAATCCAATTTCCACTGATTCTAGTTTAAAAGGGTATAACCAGAGAAAACCAGAAATATGTCATTTTAAAATCAGATTTCAGACGTATTGACTCTTTTCCACAAAAAATTATAAATTGATTTCCAAAGATTGTTCTTTTATCTAGTAAACGCATATTTTAAATATTGAGAAAAGATATTTATCTTATATATAAAAATGAATCGCTAAATGTGTTGGTAAGCGCAAATCTCGAGATCAGCTGAACCGATTTCGCTAATTCTTTTTTTAGAATATTCCTTGAAGTACGAGGATGGTTCTTACGGAGAGAAAAAATAAGAAAATTGCGCAGAAAATTGCATAATTTCAGAAAACATCGCACTTTGACAGTTCGCGAATTTGAGAATGACATTTTGCAAAACAATGATTGTTCAATCAGGATTCTATTTTTGAAAATCTTTTTGTTGATAAATATATTTAAAGTAGGTACTCCCCTAATAGTTTGAATCGAATTAAGAATTTTAGATATTTTAAATAGGTACCTATGTTAGGTACCAAATTTAATATACACGAAAAATGGAAATTTGAATAAAAATTGTAAAAGGTGGCACGCGGGCTGTTTAAAAATGAATGAATGAATGTACTGGGATTGAATATATGGAACACGGGAGGAGGGTTGGCGGGACGAGGGAGCGGGAAAGGGAAAAGGGAAGGCGGGGAAGGTGGAAGGGGAACGCGGGAGGGGGGGGGGTGTGAGGGGGACCTGGGAGGGGGGAGGGGAACTCGGGGGGGGGTTCGCGGGATGGCGGAAGGGGGGGGGGGGAGTGGAGTGGGGAGAGGGAATGTGGAGGTGACGGAGTGGGAACGCGAGACGGAAAGAGGACGCAGGAGAAGAAGGGGAGGCGGAAGGGGAACGGGACGAATGGGAAAGGACACTCAGGGAGAAACAATTTCTTTATTAAATGGCATAGCAACGCATGTCGGGACCAGCTAGTTTTTAATATAATAAGGTTATACCATAGGTCTTTGGCAGATTTGTTAAATTTTCAAAAAAGATTTTGTATTATACAACACCCATTTCAAATCATATAATCACGCAGTAAAATAAATCAATAAATTATCTGGGAAAAGCATGTTTCAGAATTTTAATTTTAGTTTAAATAAAATCATTAAAAAATATATACGTACATGTGATTCTTGATGAAAATTTGTGTATTTATTTGCGCACTTACAAACTGATATATTTCAGATTATTTTGCTTAGATATTATTGAAAAATGATAAATACTTAAGATCAAAAAATAATTACAAAAAGTACATAATTTTAATAGTTTTATCATCATCACGCTTTTCAGCATTTTTGGATGTAGGTATAACTTAAAGCAAATTTGAAATGAAATAAAATCGATATTGAGTTAAGATTTTAAAAAGCTGGTACGGAGAAAAATTAATCTTAAGAACATCCTTTCGACGTTATGTGGATTTTAATAATATTTTAGGACCTGTAGTATTGTGTAATTGAAAGGATATAAATTTTTCTCCTTCCTGACAGCACTGCAACATTTCACACTCTCTTTTATTTCCTCGCCAGTCAATTATACCACCTCCTTCCCCTCCCCACTCCACCAGGCCGCTTCAAGGGGGTGCGCGCGCAACCCTTGTCCCTCCTCCCCGACCACTAGCCACCCTAGCATCTGCTCCGAAGCTAGATACTACACTGACAGCAATACAGACATCGCTGTGTGCGTTTTAACAGGTGGGTGTAATTTGCGTTGCAACCAAAATAATTGCAATTTCACAACGAATTTTCAACTATATTTACTGTCCAGAATCAGTTAGTAAAAGAAAAAGAAAAATAACGGCTATAAATAGTCGAAGAAACCTTCTGAAAATAAAATAAGCATACCAGTTACATTCATTTTTCAAACAGCTCGCGTGCCACCTATTAAAACGTAACTATCAAACACGCGCAGTTTCGCATTTATAATATTAATATAGCTGTTGGCTTTTTTTTTACATTAACTCCACACAGGAGACCCCGAGGAAAATAATTTCCCTCAGGGCCTATGTCATCTGGGATGCTGTGTGGAGGGCTAAGATCAAAGTGTAGATTAGTACCAATTTTATACATATTTGAAGTTTTACATAAAAGGAATCCCCATAGTACCCTAAACAAATTACAAAATGACAGCGTACGTCAAACAATTACTTAGCAATGCTTTGCTTTTCGTCCGGGCAATACACGTATAATAGTATATTAAAATATAAGTGGATAAACAGGACTTTAAAACACGCGCGATTTTTCGAGCACGACGGCGTAGCCGAGTGCTCGAAATAAAGCAAGTGTTTTAAATACCAGTTATCCACGAATACTTTACGCTATTTTTTTTTATTGGTACACTTTGAAAACATAAATATTGATATTATTATTAAAAAATTGGAAATAAGAACTATTAATGAATTCGTGATGTGACATCACAATATCTAGTTGTCATGGAAATGAAAAACACAAACATTAATTTGCAATCTGTCACATAAGATTAATAGTTGACATCACAGTTTTTACTAGTTATTGTGTGTAATTAATAATTAGAATGTAAACGATGTAAAAAAGAATGTAAACTTTGAATAAAATTTTTGAAACATTTGTAATGTTTTATTTGACGTTTAAAATATTCCTGTCAGATTTATAGTTAAAAGTTGACATTTAGACTTCACATTTTGTTGATTTGTTGATGTTGCCATGGTAACTTTAAAAAACGCGCGTTCCATAAAGTGCGATTTAACTACGCTAGAGCGTACTTTAAATGAGTAAAAAAGGGCACCAATAAAAAAAGAAATAATTTCATAACGCCAAAGCTTACCAATATATACAGCCTATATTACTCGCAAATAATGTAGCTTTCTACTAGAGAAAGAATTTTTAATGTCTATTCAGTAGTTTTTGTGTGAAAGAGTAACAAACATACATCCATACAAACTTTCGCCTTTGTAATATTATTAATTGATTATTAATAATTAATCACATTTAAAAAAAATATTATCCGTATTAGGCAAATATTCTAAGATATTTTATATATTTTTTTAATCGTATTTTTGAAACCCTGGCGATTTTTTGAAAATTTCAATCCGAAAAATCAGACCACTTTATATAAACCGGAAAGACGGGACATCATTTAAAAATCATTTAAAAAAGGAACGTTTTCCACACGAATGGCACAGGAGAATAACGAGGCATATCAAAAATATTACATTTCATAAAGATTTCATAGAAAATGTATTTTTTTTCCAACTTATTTCATGTTTGAAGCAAATACTGCAATTTTTAAATACGAAAGTATACTTCAAATACAAAAATCTAAAAGGTAATTTTATCTACTTTCTAAAATGGTATTTGTTTTTCCGATATCATAATAGATAGAGAAAATTTTAAATATCTTGGAAAAATCCGAAATTCGTTGAGACATCTTTACATCTTATAAAACAAAATCCTCCGCCGCGACTGTCTGTTTAGCTGTTCGTGATAAACTCAAAAACTACTGAACGGATTTTCATTCGGTTTTCACCAACATTTATTCATAAGGAAGGAAAATATGACTAAAGACCTCATAAACTATTTTTTAGTAACACAATGTTCATGCGGACTGCCAATGCATATTAAAGTTAGTATTTGAATTCGAAATTGTCAATTCATAATTTTTTTAATAGTATTGTATTTTTAATTTTGTCGTAACGGTTTTAATTTTAAGGAATGTAAAAAATTCAAAAAAAAAAAAAAAATAACCCAATTATTTTTTAAATTAGAACACAAAACGTATTCCCCAATACTTAAATACCTACACAAAATTAACTTCCATCATAAAATACCTACACAAAGCTATCTTTCATTATAAAATACCTACACAAAGCTATCTTTCATTATAAAATACCTACACAAAGGTATCTTTCATTATAAAATACCCACACAAAGCTATCTTTCATTATAAAATACCTACACAAAGCTATCTTTCATTATAAAATACCTACACAAAGCTATCTTTCATTATAAAATGCCTTCACAAAACTGATTTAGATCACCAAATAACCTTCACCAATCGCACTAAAATCATTAAATAAATACCTGCATAAAATGTGCCCTGTGGGAGTCGAACAAAGGACACGAATCGCAGTTGGCTGGTTATTCGATTGGTCCCCAAGCCACCAATCCAATCCATTTTTAAGTCACAAGAACTTTCTCCGCGCTGCAGTAAAAATCTACCGCTCATTCTGTTTTAAAATCCCGGTCAAGACTCACTTGCAAATCGTGTTTGTTCGCCCTTCACACTATTATTATTGTAAAATATTAAAATATAGAGGAATTGTGCATACCTTGTAAATTGTTAATAAACCTGTAAGTAATGTACCGACATTCTAGTTATTTGATTTACCACACCCTTTGCACAATTTAAAACACATAACACATCATTAATATTTAACTATAACATATTAAAATACAGAGGTACCATCTATAACTGGTGACCTCCATAAATACACACTTGCCTCTATAGTAACTTAATCACCAATTCCTACACAAAACTTACATCATAATGCCTAAACAAAACTTACTTATATCGTCAAGTAATACCTAAATAAATCTAACTTACATTATGAAATACACAAAGTTTACTTACATCATAAAATGTCTACATGAAACATACTTACATCATCAAACAATACCTATACAAAACCAACTTACATCGTCAAATACCTAAACAAAACTGACTTCCATTATGAAATACCCACACAAAACTAACTAACATCATAAAATACCTACATAAAACTGACTTGATCAACAAATCATATCTACACAAAACTTATTTATCTCATCGAATACCTATACAAAACTAACTTACATTATGAAATACCCACACAAAACTAACGTATAATATCAGAATACCTACACAAAACTATATTTCATCACTAATTACGTACACAGAACTAACTTACATCATCAATTACCTACACAAAACTAACTTACATCATCAGATACCAAACAAAACTAGCTTACATTATGAAATACCTACACAAAGCTGACACAACATTAGAATACCTACATAAAACCAACGTAAATCATAAAAAACCTACACAAAACTAACTTGCATCATCAAATACTTACTGACACAAAACTTTCTCAGATTATCAAATACCTACACAAAACCAACTTACATCATCAAATACTTACATAAAACTCATTTAGATCATCGAAATATGTGTGCCAACTATTTAATAAACTATTGTGAACACCAAATTTAAACATTTTTATTAATATTATTGTTAAATTGTAGGATTTTGGCAGATTTTTACGTAAATTACATTCTATGTTATCTACTCTTATAATTTATGTAAGCAATATTTTGTTTCTTGTATTTTATACTACATGCGTTTTATCAAGTTGTTATTTTAATTGTAATTAAAAAAAACATGTACCTACTTACTGCATTATATGTAAGAGTTAAATAAAATAAATAAATAAACACAAAACTCACTTACATGTGTGAAAATTTATAAGTATCTACACAATATCTTCACTTACATAATTAAACACATGAACAAAACTAACTAACACCTCTTTAAACATTTCTTTCTCCTCTCTTTACCAGCGCATATCTTCGAACACCTACACAAAACTCACTTACATCAGCAAATATATTCCAATAGCTAGGAGAACTCTCATACATACAAACTCCTACGCAAAGCTCACTTATATCGTCAAGAACTCATTCCACGTTAGCATTTCCAAGTTGTTAAAGTGTTGGTAAGTTCTCCAATACACCCCGAGTCCTCCAGAAGGTCCCCTCGTGTTCAATACGTAAATATAAGTTCAACAAGTGTTCTAAGGCAAGAATTCTTTTTATTATTTCTTATTTCCCAGCTCAGAAAATCGTTGTTCTAGAATTGAAGGAACAAAGAATTCTATCGCTGTCGGGTCCTCAGAGAAAAGAATTCTTTTTACTATGAAAGCATTACGATATTACGAATATGCGACTATATCTTTGGTTAAATGGTGGTTCGATATGTAAAATAACTGGCCTATTAATGAATGGAAATGAACTAGCGGAGCTCCAAGAATTAATTAATTCATCTAAGACGCGATCAATTTGTTAGAGGAGAAAATCGTTGTTATGGAATTGAAAGAATTTTTTTTTCTGTTGGGTCAACGAAGGAAAGAATTCTTTTACTATGAAAGCATTTCGTTTCCCAGCAGTTCGTTATGCAAAATAACTAGCTTATTAATGAATGGAGATGAACTAGCGAAGCTATTAGAATTGAAAGAATTCGTACAAGCGATCAATAGACTTAATTACTTCATAAGACGCGATCTTTGAAAGATTACGATATCAAGAATCAGTGGTTAAATTGGTTCGTTATGCAAAATAACTAGCTTATTGATGAATGGAAGTGAACTAGTGAAGCTCTTGGAATTGAAAGAAATCGTATAAGCGATCAATAGACTTAATTAATTTATCTAAGATGTGATCAATTTATCATAGGAGAAAATCGTTGTTATATAGAATTGAAGGAACATTAAATTCACTTGCTGTAAGGTCTACAGAGAAAAGAATTCTTTTTACTATGGAAGCATTATGACATCACGAATCTACGGTTAAATTGGTTCATTATGCAAAATAACTTGCTTATAATGAATGGAGATGAACTAGCGAGGCTCTTAGAATAGACATAGTCAACTTATTACAGGAAAAAATCGTTGTTATAGAATTGAAGGAACAAATAATTGGGGTATGTTGTGAGGCTGACGGTAGTAGGAAGGGGAAAGAGATGGGTAAGAGAAAGGTATGGGAAGTACCTGGCTATTCAAATCTGGCCACAAAGCACGGCTAAAGTCATTTCAAGCAACTTTTCAATTCTGAATGGTGGTCTTACATCAGGGCGATACTGAGAGTATCTTCCGCTCTGGAGCGTCCCACAAATATGCAATGCACATATTATTTTTAATAAACAAATTGTGATATAACAGAAATTAATCAAATAAAATTGAACACGCGACCTTCAATTGCAAGTCGAGTGCCTTAACCCTCGAACACGTAGACCGTCTATTAACACATGCATCACGTTAGCATTTACTTTAAAACAATTTATACATCTGCCCTGATGATGTACACTACAACGCTGTCCAAAACGTTGGTCAAAGATAAAAAAGCGCAACACGGCACAAAACCCCGATAATACACCACAATGGAAAATATATTAGAATTTATTTGACTTTTAAATAACTGAATAAAGCACGTAAATATGTTATGTATGAATAAATGGATTTATTTGAGGATGTATGTAGGTTGGATGTCCATCCATAATTATCTATAACTATTATAATAGTGAAGGTTTGGGTTGTCACCAATACACTCAGCTAGATAAAATACTGGAAAATAAATAACCTCGTATGTACATATATTACATGGTTCCTGGATAGTTAGTCACCCGGCATTCTCAATTAGGAATGTCGAAAGTGAAAAAAAAATCGATATATCGATGTATCGATATTTATTAAAATATTAATATCGACGTCGATATATCGAGGAAAAAATATCGATGTATCCAAGGACATATGAACATACCTGGACCTGCCCTAAGTGATAAAAACGTATTATTTCCCCCTCCCCATGGAGCCGGCTGGAGCTCCTCCTTGGACCCAGCTGGGCTTTACGAGAGCCTCGCTTGAATAAAAAAAATGTGATGTCATCATTCTTGTCCTAACCAGCGCAGAGTTAACATCATACATTTTACGAAATAACACGGCAAAATATGAGAGCTTGTGCTATAGACCTACCTAGAACATAGCGAATGTGGGCGTTTCTCTAGTGAGCTCGTCGCAGGTTACAGGGGTAAGTAAATTATGAAACATTTGTAAAAGTGTCTTAACTAAACACGGCAACAAAATATTGCTTTGTGAATATGAGCGAACCTTTCGGGGCAAACATTTGTGCTTCGCAAATATGTTATTAACGTGGCAAGCAATTCGCGCTCCCATGTAAAAAGGTCTATTCATTCAAAGCAGATTTTGCTTTTAAGAACTAAATCGTGATATTATAATGCGAGATGCCTATATACTGTCAGGTTGATTTTTTAACGAATCACAGTCATTTTTCCCCTCTTCGCCCCCCATAGTTTGGTTTTACCTCTCATCTGTATCTTCTGGTCTATTGAATTTGGATTTCTATGGATGTATCGATATATCGGTCAGATTTTCAAGAGATTTTGCGTGTTTAAAATAATAGTGTATTCAGCTCAATATTATCAATAGTAATTTTTATACACAATGTGCTTTTTTAATGTACAAAAATCTCAATAAAAATTAAGGTATTTTTATTAATGTTCATTTTTATTAGGTAATAATTACAAAAATATCAAAAACTAAAAAGTTGTCTTCTAACTTATATGTAAACTGTGACGCGTAGGTACAAAGTTTGTATGCGTCTCAGTAACATTCTATTGGCGTATTAATATGTCAAAAAGGACTTCGTGTTTCGAACAAGGTATAGTCAAATATCATAGACAATTGGGAACCAACACAAAGGAGTGGCTTAGAAAAAAATGGCAAAAAATAGCATACATTTTTATGTATGTACCTACACACATGAGATAGTATTAGTGATATTAGTGATACAAATACTAATGCAAAGACAATGGATTTGTAAGCTATTAATAGTTAAAATTTCAACCGCCAGATGTCATGACCCAATACAGTTACTTTTTTCCGTTCGTTCCTATACCGTTTTGGATTCTAGTGAATATACATAAATAAATAAAAATATCGTTTTTGATACAATTTCCGATATTGGATATTTTGTATCGATATATCGGATCAAAATATACCGTCTAAAAATATCGATATATTGAATTAAAAATATCGATACATCGATATATCGATACTTTTTCAACAAGCCTATTCTCAATTTGGGAGGCGGTATGGGAACCGGGAACCATTTATTGGATAACCAACACCTCTGCCTTAAGTCACCTGAAATGGATCGCGAAGTTTGATGACTTTGTCCGGGAGGTGAGGTTAGTCCGGTTTTGTGCGGCGGATGCGTCTGCCCATCTATTGCATGACTGGATCATGACAGGCTGGTTGAAGGAGGCATTTTGACTTCTCCAGCCGGACTCTCTCGATCTTGCATCGCAGTTGGGGGATTTATACGTCCGTCACTCATGGGGTCCTAGCATGGGCGATTGATAAGGATTGATAGGATAACTTTCGGTATCTTTTGTTTTTATTTTATACTAGCTGGTTACCGGAATGCTTTGCTATGCCATTTAATAAAGAAATTCTTTCTTTCTGCGTGTCCTTTCCCATTCGTCCCGTTCCCTTCCGTCTCCCCTTCCTTTCCTTCGTCTCCTCTCCCCCCTTCCGGAATTCTCCTCCCCCCTCCCGGATTCCCCTCCCCACCCTCCTCCCGCGAACCGTCTACCCGAGTTCCCCTCCCTCCTCCCGCATTCCATACATTCAGTCCCGGTATATTTAGTTTTCAAACAGCTCGCTTGCCACTCATTGCAATATTTTTATACAAATTTCATAATACCAGAGCTCACCAGTAGTTTTATACAAACCTTGTCCTGACAATAACGAACACAAAAAAAAGAATTATCCAATTTGGTGCAGTCGTTCGGAAGTTATGCGCGTACTAACATTTCGGAGATTTATTTTTATTTATATACTAGCTGGTACCCGGCATGCGTTGATATGCCATTTAATAAATAAATTGCTTCTCCTGCGTATCCATTCCCATTCGTCCCGTTCCCCTTCCTCCCCCGCGTCCCCTTCCCCTCTCGCCTTCCCTATCACCACTCCACTCCCCCCTTCCCCCGTCCCGCGAACACCCCTCCCCCTCCCAGGTTCCCCCCCATCCCGCGACTCCCTACCCGAGTTCCCCTCCCCCCTCCCGCATTCCATACATTCATTCCCCGTATATTCAGTTTTCAAACCTACTGCAGTTTTTTTTTTATACAAATTTTATAATGCCAGAGCTCACCAGTAGTTTTATACAAACCTTGTCCTGACAATAACAAACACAACAAAAAAAAGAATTATCCAATTTGGTGCAGTCGTTCGGAATACATTTCGGCGATTCATTTTTATTTATAAAGATATATAATAAAAAAAATAATAATATAGATAGATGAATACAGCACAAGAGTCCCAACTGCTCCCGTCTGGAGCCAGTGAGACTATGGCATCCCCAATTGGGGTATGTTGTGAGGCTGAGGGTAGTGGGGAGGGGAAGGAGGTGGGGAAGAGGAAGGTTGGGAAGTACCTGGCTATTCAGATCTGGTCGCCAAACACGGCTAAAGCCATTTTCAAGCAACGTTTCAATTCTGAATGGTGGTCTTACACCAGGGCGATACTGATAGTATCTTCCACTCTGGAACATGCCGCAAATATACTATATATTATTTTAAATGAATTAATTGTGAAATAACACAAATTAATCAAATAACAACCTACATTCCCCTCCCCCCTCCCACATTCCATACATTCATTCCCCGTATATTCAGTTTTCAAACCTACTGCAGTTAAATTTTATAATGCCAGAGCTCACCAGTAGTTTTATACAAACCTTGTCCTGACAATAACAAACACAACAAAAAAAGAATTATCCAATTTGGTGCAGTCGTTCGGAAGTTATGCGCGTACATACATTTCGGCGATTCATTTTTATTTATATAGATATATAATAAAAAAATAATAATATAGATAGATGAATACAGCACAAGAGTCCCAACTGCTCCCGTCTGGAGCCAGTTAGACTATGGCATCCCCAATAGGGTTATGTTGTGAGGCTGAAGTTAGTGGGGAGGGGAAGGAGATGGGGAAGAGGAAGGTGAGAAAGTACCTGGCTATTCAGATCTGGTCGCCAAACATGGCTAAAGCCATTTAAAGCAACGTTTCTATTCTGAATGGTGGTCTTACACTAGGGCGATACTGAGAGTATCTTCCACTCTGGAACATGCCGCAGATATACTATATATTATATTAAATGAATTAATAGTGAAATAACACTAATTAATCAAGTAAAATTTATTTACCCACGCCGGGATTCGATCCCACTACCTTCGGATTGCGAGTCAAGAGCCTTTCCCATAGACCACGCCGGTCGTCAATTGCCACATTATGAATGTCATTGAAAATGTTAATATTACAAAAACTTATTACAATTTATTTGCACGAACGAGGTTTTTCAATTTCACCCGGAAAATTCTGAATTATGACATACGCATGCGCGGATCATGGCGTTCATCTTCACTATGTGAAAACTCCGAAAAATTTCCTCAAAACTGTCACCACACATAAAAAGAGACGCGCAAAATACGTATCTAAAAACAAATGCAAGATTAAACATGCTCCCCTTTTACTTAGGAACCCTAGGTTGAAAATCAACTGACAATTTCCCTTTAGAATTCACCAGAATCCGTCGAATTCGTAAAACCATCCCCAGTCTTCCGCGGCTCTCCTCCGAGCTCGCTCGACTTGATCTTGCCAGCTAGTTTGTCCCACATCCGGGGACGGGAACCGAACCACTAAACCTTCCAAGGTAATCTCATAATATTTACTAATTTACCGCAAAATATGACAAATATCACATAAGAAAAACACACACAAATTGAAAATCGTAATAATTTCTATGAAAACCGCCTTTAACATTTGATTTATACAATGAGAAAAATGACACAAATTTAGCAGATATTATTATTAAACAATTCATACAGAGCAATCAGTGGCCATGTTGACAAATGCGTCTGGTTTTGATCTGTTTCACAAGCAATATCGTAGAAGAATTTAAAAAAATATTATCAGGGAAATTGTCTTCCTAAAACAATATAATCTAATGCAATTTTCTGTTGTTGCTCTGTCTGTCAATAATTATTGTAACTCTGGTTCAATGAAGTTGGATTTATTTATAATTTAAATATCATTTTCAAAATTGTAACTGAATGCGTCTTTAATTCGGACAAGTGATAAAGTGCCTACCTATATATTGATATTAATTTTATTTTGGTTGTCGATTTAAAATTGGAACCAAGTGATAAAGTACCTACCTATAATTGGTATAACATTTTTAAACAGAAAATTATTTTAAACGTCATTTTTAAAATTGGAACTAAGACTTATTGGATTTAGCACCAATTTTATTTGTCATTTTCAAAATTGGAACCAAGTGATAAAGTATCTATAATTGGTATAACATTTTTAAACAAAGGATGATTTAAATTGTCATTTTCAAAATTGGAATCAGGCGGTAAAGTACCTTCCATTAATAGGTACCAATAATATTTTTTAACAGAAAATTATTAAAATGGTCAATTTCAAAATTGGAACTAAACGATAAAGTCCCTACCCATAATAGGTATAACTTTTTTAACAGAAAATAATTTTAATTGTCATTTTAAAATTTATTGGAATTGAAGTATCAATAATTCAGACAAGCGACAACTATCTATGGGTAATATAATATTTTTTTACCAGATTATGTTTTTTTTCGGAAATGCATACGAATGGTAGTTATTTTATATATATTTGGTTTTACGCCAAGAGGGCTTGTACATTTTAATTTCGTGATTTTCAACAGTTTTTAGCTAATATGCAATTTGTAACAATTCTACAATAAATTTTAATAACCCGTGATTTTTCACGGATGCGCTAGCATTTAATTTACTATCTACGATAATATGTTAATAATGTTGGCATGTAGTATAAACGATTTTAAATAATTAATTTTGAAAAATACAAATCCACACCTTTTTCGTCATAATATGGGGAATGTAATTTGAGAGGCGGATGTGGGTACCGCCGTTCTGGGAACCATTTATTGGATAACTAACACCACTGCCATAGGTCGCCCTGAGTGGTTTGCTAAGTTTGGTAACTTGGGAGGGGTGTCGTGGTTCATTGGGAGAGGTTTTATGGCGGCGGATGCGTCTGGCCTCCTGTTGCGTAGCGGGACGAATCGGGAGAGACTGGTTGAGGATAGGCCTTTTTTCGTTAAATCGCTTTGCACCGCAGTTGGAGAGATGGATTCATACATCCGTCAATTCTGGGCACACCGATCACCAGATTCCTACCCACCACTCATATATTTTCCTTCTCAGTACTTCCTCTCCTTCCTTTCTTTGAAAATAATCTCCACGCAGCATCCCCAAAGAAGACCAGCTCCTATGTGGAGCTAATATGAATCAAATCGCATTTTAATTTACTACCTCGTACGAAATCAAAATTTTATATTTACATTTGGCACTTCTCCCGCCTGTCCATCGGTGCGAAGCGGTCAATGAAGCTCGGAGCACCTTTCATTGAAATACCGGTGGATCAAGGACAGATTTCACACCTTACGTCTGTGCTATAAATCGGTTTAGAAAATATCATACGAAACGTTTGTAATCAAAAGAATAAATTAAATTTAATGTAGTGTGATAAGTTATTTTTTATTGATTTTAGTTATGGAAAATGTATTTTTTGCGAAGGTGCCTACTTAAATAACTACATTTTTTAATCGTCGGTGTTAAATCTGAATATCAGTACTTACTTATAATGTATTTTAAATGGGTTTAACCCTTCCGTACCGGAGGGGGAGTACGAATACCCCAAACGAGAGTTTTGTGGGATATCCAAGTGGTTTTTTCATCACGTTCTCTACGATTTAGGTAATCCTAGAAAAACTGTTGGGTAATCGATTTAAACTTGATATAAATATCTGTCCAAATCCGATGAAATTACCCCTTCCCGTCACGATCACCATTCACCATTATTTAAAAACGAAACGTTAAAAGTGCCTCATACTTCATTGGCCATCTTAACCCCTCAAGCCTCGATCATATTTTGTCGGAGGGTCAACATATTTCTGCTTTGCAATAAAATCCAAAAAAATGGAATATCAATTATATACACATACATATTTTATTAACCAAATGTGTCATAAATGTTATTGTCACCTTACTTTTTTCGTTCCATATAAAAATAACAATTAATGAAAAATTCTTAAAGTTTCAATTTTGTTTTTAAATTCGGATCTGAAACTTCGTTTAAAAAAGATGTGAATTTTTCTTCTTTTGTTTAACTTTAAGAATCGAATATAAAGCGTGTTTTTTCCCTTTCTTATGATATTGCTTCGCGAAAACTAAAATAATCACAAATTTTGAATAGAACTTTAAAAAATAGAATAATTTGTAGAAAACAACCCATCCTAAGTGACCAGCTCAGGCACGGGGCTTCATCAAAGCCAGAGCATAGCCTCTTAGACGCTGGGCGCACTGTATACTACAGATAGTAAATAATTGCTGACCCTGTACAAATCGCAAGTGCACCCCACTGGTGTATTTGGCAGAAGCCCCAAAATATCCGAAAAAACGTTGTTTCCTTTTTTTTATTATTATTATTGTTAAAAGAAAGACAAACATTCTCGGGTTACGAATAACCTAACAATATTTGAATATCTCTTTCTACCACCACAGTAAGCGGAAAATGATGCTTGTGTCATAGTGGAGGGCTTAGCCTGCCGAGGAATCGAACACGGGACGTTTGGTGGGACCCAAACGTGATGCCAATTCAGCTACTGACCGTCATTTATTTACGTTATCTATTTAACAATATCTGATTTTGAGGTTGAATCTAGTGTAAAGTATTTTAATTGAAGGTATTTTAAAGGGAAATATTTAAATAGGACGTACATTTAAAAAGTCAGGAAACACGCGCACCCAACGGTTGACATTTTTTGTCACATGAGAACGAGTCGCTTTTACACGTACTTGAGTTCAACTGCTCGGATGTGCAATGATTTTCCGGCCTCTGATAACGTGTTTTCTCCCTCCTACAACATAGGTCCCTTCAAAACCATGTTCACTCTTTCCTCTCTTCAAAAAGACCCTCCACGCAAGATGTACAGAGTTAATCTTAACCCGTTTAATCACAGGAGACCAGATTTGTCCCAACGCACATAGGTCTCACATAAGACGCCGTAACTCCCTTACTATCATAGTTAGAAATATGTTCTAATCGGTGTTAGAAAGGAAAAACATCATGCTTTATATTCCAATCTAAAAAATAACCACCAAAAAAATAAAATGTACACTTTTATGTACACAAAGTTTTGAATCGCAAATTGAAAAAAGAATTTGAAACTTCGGGAATTTTTTAAAAAAAAATTTCATAGAGCGACAAAAAATTGAGGTTACAATAATGTGTTTGTAATACATTTGTCTAATAAAATGTGCATCTGTTTTTATTTATTTTTTATTATCACTAACTTTAGTTAGAAAAAACATAAGGTGACCCATTTTGAAAACTTTTTTATGTTTGTATGCAAAAATTTTATAATTTTAAAAAAATATATATTTTTCGAATTCTATAATTTGAAAGCGTATTTCATCACCATTCTAAAACAGTTTTTGGTTTTTGAATGTGTTCAGAAATATTCCAAATATTTGCATTTTATTGTAAAGCGAAAATATTTTGACCATCCGAAAAAAAAGCCAAATTTTTGAAGGGTTAAAAAATATATATGTTGAATGTAAACCAATATTAATGTTCTTTATAGTATTTTTCGATAACGAGACGCAGAATTTTAACAATGCAATTCAATAATTTGTGTTTGAATTTTGTTAGGAGTCTGAGCGTAGGCGACAGGCGTAGGCGTAGGCGTAGGAGTAGGTAAACTAATTATTTGAGTTAGGCTGGAATTTGTATCTGTCTTGAACCGATTTTGCAATACTTAATTAATTAACTCATTAAATAGTACCGTGAAGGCAAAAAAAGGCAGTTCCTTGCCGCTATAATGATGCAGCTCTTTCAAAAGATGAGATACACATTGTACGTACGTCTGTTTCCTCCAAAGGAAAAAAGTGATAATTTTCTTGCATCTTTCTCACCCACCGCACTTTGACGCTTCCGTAGACCACTACAATACTACTAGCCGTGACAATACTTTTGAAAGTATGGAATATAGTTGCAATGATAATATTAAAGTGTGAGTGAATTCTAAAACTTTGAAAACGTCAAATGTCAAAGCCCTTTTTTCAAGGACGGTTTTGCTTTTGTAACTAAACTAACTAACTAACCATCACGCCGTTTCCCCGCAGGGGTAGGCAGAGAGGACGGACACACTCTTTGCCTCACTCACATTCATACATCGTCTCATACATACTCTTCTATTATTCTGACTTTTGACATGGCCCGTCTCAAATATCTGATTTACTTGATCGTGCCATGTCTTCCTCGGGCGTCCCCGACTCCTTCTACCATTCACATTTGCATCATATATTCTTTTAACACTACTTTCTTCGTTCATTCGCTCTACGTGCCCAAACCATCTGAGGGTCCCTTTCTTAATTTTGCTCATTATACTTACATCAGCCTTACATTCTTTGCGGATATCCACATTTCTAACACGATCATACATGGTTTTACCACACATACGTCTCAGGGATCTCATTTCAACAGCATTCAGTTTACTTTCATCCTTCCTCTGCCAGTTCCATGCCTCACTGCCATACATCAGGGTAGGTACCAGGACTCCATTGTGGACTCCTAGA
Organism: Limnephilus rhombicus; assembly: GCA_929108145.2. Lineage (NCBI taxonomy): Eukaryota > Metazoa > Arthropoda > Insecta > Trichoptera > Limnephilidae > Limnephilus > Limnephilus rhombicus. The sequence continues at coordinate 12,167,725 of OV815290.1, read as the reverse complement.
TTCGCTTTTATTGAAAGTTTTTTATTAGCTCCAACGGCATTCAGTCCTCCATTAATGGAGTTACCGGCATTTACCCTCCTTTCAATATCTCTATCAGCCTTCGCATCTCTCGTAATTGTTCTTACATATATAACGTTCTTACACACTAAATAACAATATTTAAAAATGAGACAAACGTATTAGAACATGAAACGCAGTTCCGTCGCCGTGGACGTCACCGTTTGTTTCCTCCAAAGGAAAAAAGTAGCACTTTGGACTATTTTGTGTGTCTCACCCTGTGTGAAAAAGAGTAAGAGAGAGCTACAGCATTACAGCGATAAGGAACGTATATTTATTGGCTTTTTTGCCGTCATGGTACCGTAAACGTGGATTGTCACGGTAATATTAAAAGGGCTCATTCTTTATTTCGTATTTGAATTGAGTTAAGAATATTAGCGTAACCGGCATTTATTGTAAACTAATAATTTGAGTTAAACTCGAATTTGTACCTTTCTTTTACCATTGGTTGACTGCTTAGTATAAAAATGTGATTAGAATCTGATTTTCAACGGAAAGGGCAAAAATACTATCATGAGACAAGATCGCTCCGTGATATATGGGGTGCCTGGTGACCCCCCTTCGGGTGACATGTGATTTTTAGGTGTGTACAGCCGTATTAAGTATATTGTTTGCATTCGTGTAAATACTTAGGTATCTAGAAATTTTCTCAATGGCGTTGGTACTTTGTGCCTACAAACAACCTGTTGATCTTTTTGAACAATTTAAAACGTATTTTGTACTATTTGCAAAAGAAACTTCAGGGTTTTGATTTGTTTAATTTATTTGAACACGGAACTGGAGTCCCAATTCCAAGGAAACAGTGGGATTATGATATTCGCATTTTTTCTGTGAATACTGCACAATTGTCCCAACTGCTATCAACCGACGGGAGTCATTGAGATTATGGCATCCCCAACTGAGGTATGTTGGAAGTATGGAGCTATACAATAATTATAGGAGCTATTGCGTATTCATGTCTCTTAGAAACGTGTTCCACTATTAGAACGCTATCGGTGCGCCTAGACCAATTTGGTAGGCGGTATGGATACAGCCGTCCCTGAAATCATTTATTGGATAACCAACACCTCTGCCATAGGTCACCCCAAGTGGTTCGCTACGTTTGGTTACTTAGCAGAAGTGTCCGGTTTCACGGGGAGAGGTTTGTCAGGGTCTTGGCGGCCGATGTGACAACCTACTACTGCGTAGCGGGCCATATTGAGAGAAACTGGTTGAGGGAGGCTTTTTGACCTCTCTGGCCGGATTCTCTCGACCCATCGCATTGCGCCGCAGTGGGATGTATTTTAGCGCATATCTTTATGTATGATTGCAAGATTGAACCATACAATCAAACATAAAGATAGCAGCCATTGTGCGTTAAGAAAATGAAGATAATGTTGGAAGTTCTTTAAGTTAAGTTTAGAATAAATAATATGACCTAATCAAATAGGGATAGGGACACATTAGCTCAATTGGTAGAGCACTCAACCGGCAAGTCGTAGGTCCTGGGTTCGAGTCCTAGATGTGACCGTAACTTTTTCAGATTTTTCAGTTTCAGATTTTCGATTGAGTTTCGCTAATATTGACTTCATCTCAATATATTATAATAAAACAAATATAAAACTTTATTCCACTTAATTTTATTGGACCGTAACCGGTTTCAGCTCGTCAAAGCCATCTTCAGACTGGTTCAAACCATCTTCACCAGTCTGAAGATGGCTTTGACGAGCTGAAACCGGTTACGGTCCAATAAAATTAAGTGGAATAAAGTTTTATATTTGTTTTATTATAATATATTATAATGGAATTCCACCATGAAATATCACTCTCAAAAATAGAAATGACTTCATCTCAATCATCAATATATAAAACAAAGTCGGGTTAGTTACACCATTTATAACTCAAGAACGGCTTGACCGATTTTTATCAACTTTGATTTGTTGGATGTGTCTCCGCCCCGAATAGCAGAATAGCTAATAAAACGTCGGAAATATTCACGAAAAAAATAATTATGAAGAAATTTCTTTTCATCATACATTTTGTATGGAACGAAGCCTCATCTTTTCAAAGAGTTAAAGAATATTGTGATAAATATAATATTGGGTAGTGAGTGAATTCCAAAATTTCAAAAACATCAAATGTCAATGCGCCGATTGTTTTGCTTTTGTTCTTAAACATATAATGCTGCCCCTCTTTCTTACACCCTAAATGTCAATAGTCGAAAATGAGACAAAGGGTGAACGTATGTCTGCACCCCTCCAAAGGAAAAATAACATTATTATAATAAATCTCACTCACACACATAAAGAAAATGAAACGCAATTCCCGTAAGAAAGTTCATCGGGTCAGCTGGTTAATTAAATAATATATAGTTCGGTACACCCGGATTTGATACCGCGACTTACGGATTACTAGTCGAAAGCTATGTTGAGAATATTGAATTATTATTCAATGGAGGTTTACGAATTCCCTAGCGGCTAAAAGATTTCAAATCATTTTTGTACTTTACTTTCGCTTTGAAGATAAGGGAGGCAGTAATTCCTTAATACCTTCTCCCAAGTGAATAAAGTCTTCTATAATGTCATGTATTTACTGACTTAGAACATTTTTCCACTCGAGAGTTTCGATATACATAATATATAATCGAGCTCAACTTTGAGCACTCGGAGTTTTTTTTATCGAAATAGTGAAGTACTAGCAGTTATATAGGTATTATCGGATGGGGCAGTGCAAATAAATAAATACTAAATCCACCAAATAAAACAAAAAGCCATAATGAAAATTATACTGAAAGTTCCTGTAAGAACTAGCACTGACGAAATCTTCAACAATCTTAACATCATGTCAATTAAACAACTATATTCTAAAACTATACTCATTTACATTCATAAGTACAAAACCCAAGAAATAACAACTAACACGTACATTAGAAACACTAGATCTCATGGTCAAAAACATATCCAACAAGTAACTACTAACACAACATTTGGGCAAAAAAGCTTCTTATATTATGGCATTAAACTTGCAATAAAATATCACTCTCACTCAAAAACCTCAACATTATAACATTTAAATTTCAAATAAAAAGCGGGATACTAAATATAGGGAGATCAGAAATAGAAAATATTCTGATATCAAATACAGACTAAAACCAAATCTATTGAACTGAATTATAAAAAAAATACTCTCTCACTTACTTTATAATTGTTAAAAAAAAAGACTACATGATGTATGTATTGTTATGTCTAATTCATATTAATTTCTTATAATTAAATTATAATATGTAAATGAAAACCTCAGCCCGGGACATCCCAGTGAGGATATCGTTATCTTTGCTGTTACCATGGACATATGAATATATGGACCTGCCCTAAGTGATAAAAACGTATTATTTCCCCCTCCCCATGGAGCCGGCGATAGCTCCGCCTTGGAGCCAGCCGAGCTTACGAGAGCGTCGCTTGAATCTAAAAAATGTGACGTCATCATTATTGTCCTGAGCAGCGCGCTGGTCACATCGCACATTTTACGAACAAAAGTGAGAGCTTATGCTATACATTATGCCCTAATATATGTGAACGTAGCGAATGTGGGCGTTTATCCAGTGAGTTACAGGGGTAAGTAAATTATGAAACATTTGTAAAAGTGTCTCAACTAAACACGGCAACAAAATATTCCCGTGTGAAAAAGGGCGAACTTTCTTTTGCCGATTTCGACTACGCAAATATGATAATAACGTGGCGGGCAATTCGCGCTCCCATGTAAAAAGGTCTATTCATTAAAAAGCAGTTTTGATTTTAAGAACTAAATGGTGATATTATAATGCGAGATGCCTATATACTGTCAGATTGATTTTTTAACAAATCACAGTCATCTTCCCCTCTTCACCCTCCATAGTTTGGTTTTACCCCTCATCTGTAACTTCTGGTCTATTAAATTTGGATGTCTATGACTGTTACTAAGAAATGAAGACAATAAATCATCATTATTATTATTATATACCCGCTCCGCAAGTTTTCATTGCTAGGCTCTGCGGGCGGCTTTTGATTCGGCTTCGCCCAGTTAGTGTTGGTGATAATGGTGACCCTTAAATAAATCTAATAAAAACTGGTTCCAATAGCCCGTTCCACAATGACAATGGGACAAAATCACCGGGCCAGACAATGACGTCATATTACAACAGTGGTGAACATTTTATAAATCCAATAGGAACTTACTTCCGAATCTGATGTATTGATGAAAGATAAGAAAATGGAACTTTTATGTACGATTGTTACACACAGTTTTAATTTAAATTTAACATCTAATTTAAATAAATAAAAAAATAATATACACAGGGTGTCAAGGGACGTGGGTACTTGATTTCATTGATTCCTGACATTATTTGGAGTAGAAAATATAAATGATGTTTTAGTCTCCGGTGATTTTCTTTGATATTTTATTTCATCAAATTCGTAAAATAAAAAATTCTTCCACATGTCATTACTGGTCACTCAACCGAATAACCGCCCAATACCTAACCTCGACCCTACCTGTCCTATAACTACAGATTTTGTAATGTTAAAAAAAAAGGAAAAAAATGTCACCGGAAACAAAAATGTCACTTACATTTTTACTCCAAATAATGTCAGAAATCACTCGTTAAAATAAGTCAAGTAGGTCCCTTAAGAGCGTTTAACCAGCCAGCCGACGAAAATCCACATTTCGTCGAAAGTTGTTCAAACGATTCCAATGAGAAAGATTAATTATTATTCTACGTACCAGCTTTTTAAAATTATAACTCAAAATCGATTTTATTTCATTCCAAATTTGCTTAAATTTATACCTACATTTAAAAATGCTGAAAAAATTATTAAAACTATGTAGTATTATTTTTGTATTAATTTTTTGATTATATGTATTTATAATTTTTCAATAATGTCTAGATTAAATAAGAATGTTAAAAAAAATCTGAAATATATATTAGTTTGTATGTGCGCAAATAAATACACAAGCGGACCAATTTTTGTCAAGAAACACATGTACGAATATTTTTTTTTATGATTTGATTAAAACTAAAATTAAAATTCTAAAACATGCGATAGGTACCCAGATAATGCATTGATTTATTTTACTGTATGATTACATGATTTGAAATGGGTGTGGTATAATACAAAATCTTTTTTGAAAATTTAACAATCCTGCTAACGATCTATGGTATAACCTTATTATACTAAAAGTAAACATTTTTTCTCAAAATTTAAACCATGCAAATGCTAGATAAAAGAACAATCTTTCGAAATCCATTTATAATTTTTTGTGGAAAAGAGTCAATACGTCTAAAATCTGATTTAAAAATGACATATTTCAGGTTTTCTCTGGTAATCTCCTCTTAAAGTAAGCCAGGTACGTCCCTTCACCTTGCATTTTGACCATTCAGTTGATTAGTCAGACATCTCCAAATACTAAGTTTTGAGATAATGAGGAAAGCAATATTCGAATGTTCACCATAAATCAAACACTATTTAAATGCATATTAAAATGCTATAAAATAATACCGCGAGGCATTATTACAGCATGTTGAAATATCCCACTCATGACCCAGACAACATCGACATTTTGTTCGATTCATTACAAGTTTTATGCATGTCTAATAGATGTTGGTGGTGTTTATGAATAATCTGAGTATTGTACCAGATAGAGGGTGCACTAACACATCATATAACTGCACACTCCGATCAAATTTCGAGTTAACGGAGATGTCTGACTAATCAACTGAACAAAAAATGTATCTGCAGGAGTTCCACAAGGTTCCATATTGGGGCCTACACAATATATAATTTATGTAACTATAATGAAAAAACTTTTCTCTTTTGTTAAACATTTTGCATTCGCAGATGATACGGCATTGGTCATATCACATAAAAATCTAAAAATTGCAATTGAACTCATGCAAATTGACTTTAATGAACTTTGTAAATGGTCACATGATGCAGGACTATTAATAAATGCTACAAAAACCAAAGTAATGCATATAAGATCACCTAATGCCAAATTTCTATTTAATCCTAATATTATTTCTCACGACTTTAATTGCATCCATTAAAATATTCCAACTAATTGTAAATGTGAAAGCTTAGAATTAGTTACGGAATACGTGTATCTTGGTGTTACAGTAGATTGTTATTTAAATGGGACAAACATATTAAAGAAACCTGTAAAAGACTCAGACCAATTGCTGGCAGAATGTACACATTAAATTTTTTTCTTTCAATTGAAACACTTAAAATTATTTATATGTCACTGGCAGAATCTATTATAAGATATGGATTAACAATATGTGGAAATACTTCTATAACCAATCTGAAACAAGTACAAGTTGTACAATACGCAATTGTAAAATTATTAGTCGTCCCTAATATTTTCAAACAGAGATATGATACACCGTTGCTGTTTCAGAGTGCCAAAATTTTACCTGTTAAAGCAATACTATGGCACAAAATGATAATTCAGCATATATTTACCCCGCAGCATAAAGAGAAATTAGAACATAAATACAGCACTAGATTCACGCGCAACGACGGGTTAATAGTTCCGAAATTTAACAATAAGTACGGACAGAGAACGTTTGAATACATCATATCGAAGATATTTAATTTATTACCTGACAATATACAGCAATGTAATTCTATGAATAAGGTTAAATATATGGTGAAAAATTGGCTATCGGAAAAAAATATTTATATTGATATTGATATGTATAAAAAAATGTTAAATCTGTAGATATAAAATGTAAATTTTAAATGTAAAAAATCTATATGTAACTAAAATTTAACCACCTGTTGACAAGCCAATTCAATTGGCTTAGCAGGACTTGTATGCTGATTACAATATGTATTATCTATTTTTAAAATAAAATGAAAAAAACGATTGATCATCATATTATAGTGCGTAAATTTGTAAATATAGTTGCGAAAAGTTCCACGCATCCGAAATTATTAATTAAATTCATTTTATTATAAAATTGACCCTAGCGTAGGCCAGTAGCGATGGAATGCCCGCTTTGTGATTAAAATCACTTTCAACCACAAAAGGGTACAACTTCTGCGGGGATACTCCTTCTGGTTCCGGCGCTTTGTGGGTTAACCCTTTGAGAAGTTCTTTGTGCCAGTCAAGGGGTTAAACAAGAGATTGAAAAGCGTAGTTTAAATCTAGAGTTAAATGGAATTGTGTGCACTCAACTGCAATAGATCTCGTTTGGTCTCTACATAATTATAAATTAAAGTCCTCCACCGCGTCTGTCTATCCGTCTGTTCGCGATAAACTCAAAAATTACTGAACGGATTTTCATGCGGTTTTCACCAATAGATAGAGTGATTCATTAAGAGGGCTTAAGTATATAATTTTTCTAGGTTTTGTGTAAATTGGTTGAAATAAAGAATACTAGTAGATCCGGCCACACGTTGCTGTGGCTAACGAAACACAACGCCATTACCCAACTTTTATAAAATCGAATAATTGAATTTATCGGCTTTTCTCTACTATAATAAGCATGTATTATATATGTAAACTAATTAATTCGCCACTAATTATACAATGCTTGCAATGCAACACTGGATATTTGAAAAGGGAAAATCAAATACCTACTTACTCTAGGACATCTATTTTTCAATTTCTTCCGTAGAACGAATTTCAAAAGTGACTATAGTACGGCCCGCCAGCCGTTTTAAATCGCACAAAAATATGTTTTCTTTGAATTTTTCGGCTTTTCTCTAATATAATTTACATGTATTATACATATAAACACTCCTCTTCAATCACTCTATCTATTGGTGAAAACCGTATGAAAATTCGTTACGTAGTTTAAAAGATTAACGCGCACATACATTTTGAGCGACTTCATTTTATACTATGTAATGATATAAAAGAGAATGTCTGTATGTGGTGGACTAGCGGGCTGACAAGCGGGCAGTGTGGATTTGATTTGTATGCAAATCTACAGTTTTATGCAGTTCGATGAAATTTTGCCGATGTGACCTTCAAAACAAGAGGTAGGTCACTTTCTACGTTTTATTTCGAAAACTCTGTGTAAAGCCCGGGCATAGCCGGGGACTTCAGCTAGTTATAGTAAAAGAGGTATGGCTGCGCGGTCTGTTTCATTCAATACCTAAGTATACCAATACCGCAACTGAGCTCAAAAAGAAGAATATGCAGAGATAAGTGTCATATAATTTCAATACCCGATATATCCTATTTTTTGACAAAATGATCTGAGTATGACATAAGACTAATCTAAAATTTAGTTTAAAAAATTCCTTTATCACGACCAAAAACTATGTTAAAACTGCGAGTGATAAACAAAACCCGCTATATCATTCAAGAAGTTACTATCAAAACCCGCTATATCTTTGCCAAGATGGCGGGTTTAGAAACACGCCCCTCAGGTCAGTTGAGTTTCAAAAATATAGCAAAAATCTTTTGAGGGCTGTCTAAAACAGCATTTAAAGAATCACTGTGAATTTTTTCATACATATAACTTGTAAAATAACTGAAACAGACTTGAAGATAATAATTTTCGAAGTATATTTTGCGATTTTTTCTATCGAGGGAATTTCGTATAATTTGCGTTTCGGCGTGGAATGCGTTTAGATATTATCTTAAAAAATATCATTTTTTTAAGAACTTGAAAAATATCAAATATTTCATATATTCAGTCCCAAAAAATTCAGTTTTCAAACAGCTCGCGCGCCACCATATATATTACAAATATTAATATTACCGCAAACGTGAATCCTAACGGTAATAATATAATATCTCATTAACTGAATTAAATTTTTTTCAGTATTAAACAATTTAATAAAGATTTATCACGTAGATATATGAAAAACCATGGACTTATGAATATATCTGGACCTGCCCTAAGTGATAGAAGCGTATTATTTCGCCCTCCCCATACCGGTTCCATGGAGCCGGCTGGGCTTACGAGAGCCTCGCTTGAATCTAAAAATGTGACGTCATCATTCTTGTCATGACCAGCGCCAAGCTAACATCGTACATTTTACGATCAAAAATGAGAGCTTGTGCTATACATTATACCCTAATATATGTGCATATAGCGAATGTGGGCGTTTCTCCAGTGAGCTCGTCGCTGGTTACAGGGGTAAGTAAACTATGAAACATTTGTAAAAGTGCCTCAAATATGTTAATAACGTGGCGAGCAATTCACGCTCCCATGTAAAAAGGTCTATTCATTCAAAAGCAGATTTTACTTTTAAGAACCAAATGGTGATATTATAATGCGAGATGCCTATATACTGTCAGATTGATTTTTTAACGAATCACAGTCATCTTTTCCCTACTCGCCCCCCCATAGTTTGGTTTTACCCCATCATCTGTATCTTCTCGTGTGTTAAATTTGGATGTCTATGTGAAAAAATCATTATTTTATTTTTATTAACCTTCAAATAGGCCATGGGTGATAGGTAATGTCAATGTCAGGTGACACATATTAAAAGTGTGTTGCCATAACCCGTCAGTTCCTAACTTTATGGATAGCGTAATGTAGGGCTGATATATAGGTAATTTCTAGTAATGGTACCCCTAGGCATATATTGTCAGGGCTCCTACCAGAGAGCAACTTGACGAACGTAAATTTGTCTCATAGCGACCACTAAAAGCAACTACCATCCCATAGGGTCGTTAAAACGCATTTTCATAAAAAGGCAGGTACCTTTTAGAGTTACAATCTTATTAATAAATTTTATAAACAAAAATGAGACAAACACATACATCTACACTATCTACAAGATTCAGCCTGCGAGGGAATGAGATGTAATAATCGGTCTCATCTTGGTGCGGTGCTTCGAAACAAACCTACTCTTTTCTATTTTAGTTTTCTAAAGGTTTCACTTCTACGGCGTGTGAATTGCACACTCTGTTTTGTTTTATTTGTAAGAATTTCAAATTAAGTTTGTACGGCCTTTATTCTATGTACCTATAACAAAAAATACCGTTCAACGCTTGAGAAGTGTTTTTTTTAATGGTCGGGCATTTTTAGTATATATCCTTAGTGAAAGGTTTAGGTATAATTAATCCGACCAGGTGACCCGTTTTCAGGCAGAGTGAACTGGTGTCCCCGAATACAGCTTCGGGACGCCAAAACGTCCCGTTTTCGAAAAGAAAGCGTACTACACCTAATTATATTTTCGTCTTTCGTTCCTGGAGCCAATACCTTTGGAGGACCCACCACTTACCCGCCCTGGTATAGGTAACAGATGGTTACCCCTTCAAGGCTCTTGCAAGGATTCTAATTTTTTTGGTAAAAACGACTCTACATTTGATAACGAAACTAGACCTCCAATGTCCCTGCATACGTTGTTAGTAAGCAGTATGCAAGTGCTTAGCGTGAAATACAGATACAATATGTGTGAGTATGACAAAATATAGACAAGACTATGGGATATGTTGGTGAAAGTCCACGAGGTGGCAAGCGCTGGGTGATTGTATCCAGCGTATCCTACAAGCACCTGTTTTTGAGGAAGACACAGTAGATAAGTAATAAGGGCATAGCAAATGGTTGGGAGTCCTCTCCAATCGATTGGCAGTCCCCGCAAGAATGCGCGTGACGTTCGGTCTAGTCGTGAACCACACTCAGCTTCCGCACCCCTTAGCCGGTTCCTCGGTGTTGCCTCAAAGAAAAGTAAATGGGAGATTGGGGGGAAATTCCCGACGAGCCTAAGGAATTCAGCGTCGAGTATGCCGATACCTACACTAAATAGTTCATAGTGGTATCCCATTTCGCCCCACCTCCCCATCTTACCATCCTGCTGCCTTAGCCCACCATGTCCCATCTCGCCCCACCACCCTACCCCGTTATGCCCCCCCCCCGTTGTGGCGTATCGGTGTCCTGGTTTGGGGGGAAATATAAATGGTCACGTTAGGTATAATAAGCATATTAAATGTAATGTTAGCATTGACATATGAATGTTTCTGAACCTGCCCTAAGTGATAAAAGCGTATTATTTCCCCCTCCCCATACCGGTTCCATGGAGTCGGCTGGGCTTACGAGAGCCTCGCTTAAATCTAAAAAATGTGACGTCATAATTTTTGTCCTAACCAGCGCCGAACTCACATCGTACATTTTACGAACAAAAATGAGAGCTTGTGCTATACATTATACCCTAATATATGGTAAACATAGCGAATGTGGGCGTTTCTCCAGTGAGCTCGTCGCTGGTTACAGGGGTAAGTAAATTATGAAACATTTGTAAAAGTGTCATAACTAAATACGGCAACTAAATATTCCTCTGTGAAAAAGGGCGAACTTTACTTTGCCGCATATGGACTTCGCAAATATGTTAATAACGTGGCGAGCAATTCGCGCTCCGATGTAAAAGGGTCTATTCATTCAAAAGCAGATTTTGCTTTTAAGAACTAAATGGTGATATTATAATGCGAGATGCCTATATACTGTCTGACTGATTTTTTAACGAATCACAGTCATCTTTCCCCTCTTCGCCCCCCATAGTTTGGTTTTACCCCCTCATCTGTATCTTCTCGTCTATTAAATTTGGATGTCTATGAATGTTGGGAATCTTTTAATGGTAACATATTCATTAATATTATATATCTCACTGTACTAAATTTTTGTTGCTTATATTTTAATTTAATTTATATAATTTTTATTTCCATCGTAACTTTATCTAAACTATTTGTTTTCTCATGTACTGCCTGTATTATTTTTGTAAAAGCCTTCTGGGCGTAAAATAAAAGAAATAAATAAACAACTAAATAAATTAATGTTCTCCAAAACGAGCTTGAAAACAAATCATTTGTCATATGTTTATAATTGTGTAATTTTTACTATTTCAGAAATTCTAAAAATTATAGTACTTTATTAAAATTAAATAGTCATAAATACACTAGGAATTAATATGTCAAATATTGGTTTATAAATGTGTAAATTCTAATTATTATGCAATTGTAAATGTTCTCTAAAATGGCCTGAAAAGAATCTCCTACTTGTGATCTCACTAAAGCAGGGGTTCCCAAACTTATTAGTATCACGCCTCCCTACTGCTTAAAATGAATATGCCCACGCCTCCCCTCGGCCCAGGGCCCAGCTAGGGGCCGTTCAAGTATTACGTAACGCACTTGGGGGGGGGGGGGGGGGGGGGGGGGGGGAACGACGCGTTACGCAACATGTTTTTCTTTATTTAAATAAAAAAAACTAGGGAATTAAAATCTTCCAAGTTGGCAACCCTTTTAGTATATGTTGTACGGGGAATTCCTCTACTGTATTGTGCTTCATTTTTATTTTATGTTCGTGCAGTTCAGTATTCATTAGTGTTTTAAACACGAAATACGCATAAACACAATTAATGTGAGTTTGTAGGAATTATAATATCCTCCAAAGCCGGAGATTTACAACATCAGCTGTTATTGGCCTATAAAGGCTCTCATGCTGACTTGCCAGCGCAGCGCAACCAAAAAATGACAACCATATTTGGAAGACAGCAAAAGAAAAAATAAAATGAAAATAATGAAAAATTTATGGAACATATGAATGATGTAATATGAGAGTTTTTAGTTGGAATAAGTAACGCTTTTTCGTTATTACACATAGGTCAGTTTACTGCTAAAATATAATAATATTACCTAAAGATAGGTTTCGTAGTACATGCATAGTTACACTCAGAACATGAAAAAGGTTTTCTCCACTTTGAATCGCATTGTGGATTTTTAAATCTCCCTTTCGAGAACTTTAATAACTAAGTTCGGGACAAAAAATGTTTTTTTTTCTGCTGAAGGTAAACATATGATTTTTGTGCCTCTTTGTAGAACACGAATAGTAGCAGTAGAAACATGTTAGTGGTTTTATTGCACTGTGAGTCAGCAAATGATTTCTAAAAAATTCCTTTGTACAACATGAATAATTGCAGTCGGGACATAAAAAAGGTTTGTGTCCAGTGTGGGTAAACATGTGACTTTTTAGATAATGTTTTGTAGCTCCTGAATAGTCGTAGTCGGGACAAGAAAAAGGTTTTTCATCACTGTGAATTAGCAAGTGCCGTTTTAGTTTTTTTTTTCGAGAAGAAGAATAGTTGCAGTCAGGGCATGGAATGAGTTTTTACCACTGTGGGTAAACATGTGATTTTTGTTTTTTTTTTTAAAAGTACATGAATAGTAATAATATGAAGAGTTGCAGTCGGAACATGAAAAAGGTTTTTCGTCACTGTGAGTTGGCACTTATTTTTTTCTAGAAGAGGAATAGTTGCAGTTAGAACACGAACAAGGTTTTTCTTCACTATCGGTAAACATGTGATTTTTAGATTTCTCTTCGTAGTAAACAAATAATTGCGCGATGAGTCAGCAAGTAACTTCTTAGATATCTCTTTTGAGGACACGAATATTTGCAGTCAGGACATGAAAATGCTTTTTCTTTGTTGTGAATCATACTGTGAATTTTTAAATCTTCCCTTTGAGAACTTGTATAACTGCATTCGGAACATGAAAAGGGGTTTACTCCACAGATGCGTGCGGTAGCGCGGGTATACGGCGGTCGTAGTGACACCGCCGCCCGCGCCCGCGCCCCCTGTACATGTCTTCGCGCCCCCCTAGTGGGGCGCGCCCCCCACTTTGAAAATCAATGCACTAAAGAAACCACTCATTCACTCTGAATGCAATTATTAGTGTTCTCCAAAATAAAATTGAAAAAAAATCACATCTTTGCGATTCTTTCAAAGACATAAAGAAACCATCCCTTCGTTCAGAATAAAAATTTTAATGTTCTCAAAAGTTGTCTTGACAGAAGCAAATTCCGGTGATATTTTGAACGAAACCATTCCTTCGTTAAGAATATTATTAACTAAATATACAATTTGGCTGTCCTGGGTACCTAGCATGGTCGATCGATATAGGTTTTATCGAAAATGTCGGTAACTTGTCATCCTCTCGAGCACGACTGCAGGCCGCTAACGAACAAATAACAGTTCATGTCAAATAAAGTAAGAACCCTTAGTCATTGTGAACTGTTGTTTGTTCGTTAGCGGCCTGCAGTCGTGCTCGGGAGCGATGACAAGTTACCGACATTTTCGATAAAACCTATATCGATCGACCACGCTAGGTACCCTGAAGCGGGTATCCTTCCCAGTTGGACAGACAAAGTATCATTTTGTAATGTATTGTAATATATATTCATATATAAATAAATAAATAAAAGAATCAACGGCAGTTATGTCAGTAGTTCTTCACACTTGCTTAGTTGTGACGAGCTTAGCTACAATCTGCTTGCAGATCTTAAGTAACTTAAATTAATTAATTAATTTAACGTTACAGGTAAAAATCACGTGTCACACGAAGGGGGTCGCTAGGGTCCCCCACACATCGCAGAGCGATCGTGTCTCTTGGCGGAGCTATCGGTGAAATCACCATTTTCGAATAATTTTCATTACGAATCGATTTACACTTTGAAATAGTTGAAGATTTTTTAGTATATTAAAAATAAAATTATTATTACTGTATTAAGAAAAAATATAAGAGCAAACTAATAAAAAATCTGTTTTTTCATTAAGAAACTATGAAGGCATGAATGAAACAACCTTCGAAAATTACAATTTTATGGATAAAAGTATCTGTGACAGTTTCCCTTGAATAGTTTTTATTTTTCTTATAAAACTATTCACATAATAAATAAAAACCAATTTTGGGCTCAAATCTGCAATAAATTTATAGACTCTGATTGCCAAGATATTTTTATGCCTTGTGGAGGTCGAACAAAGGAGTTGAATTGCAGTCGGTTGGCTATTCGATTGGTCCCCAAGCAGCCAATCGAATTCATTTTCAAGTCTGAAGAACTTTCTCCGCACCGCATTAAAAATCTGCATTCTGTTTTAAACACCCGGTCAAGATTCACTTGCAAATCGTGTTTGATCGCCCTTCACATTATTATTATTGTAAAATATTAAAATATAGAAGAATTATTGCACAAGTTGTAAATTGTTAATAAACTTGTAAGTAATGTACCGGCATCTTACTTATTTGATTTACCACATCCTTTACACACTTTAAAACACATAACACATCATTAATATTTAACAATTATCATCACCCTATAACTGGTGACCTTTCCAATAAAATACATACCTCCATAAAACATGACCCTCTATAGCCTGTTACCTATATTTTTTTGTGATTTAAGACACTTGAAATATATACATATTGGCTTATGTATTGAATCAGAGCAAAATTCATAACATTATGACGAAATAATAGTTGAAAAAAACTGTTCTCACATTAGATTTTTTTTAATTACTCTTAACACTTTACACACGGCTTTTGAATATCGTACTTTAACGATGAATAAATGTCGTCAAAATTCCATATCACCGAAGTCTATACTAAGTCCAGGCATGGCGAGAAAGTCTCAAGCTTGTCCTGGCGATTTTGTACATCGTCCTGCTGCTGGTCAATATGTTGCTCGTTGCTCATGGGTATTTTGTGTTGCAGGCATGGCAGTTGGAGGGCGGCTGCAGGCATGGCGAGAGAGTCGCAAGCTGGTGCTGGCGATCGTGGCCATCGCCCTGCTGCTGGACAATATGTTGCTCACCACTGTCGGTAAGCCAAGAACCCCCCCTTCCTATCATTCTACGAGGGAAAGTCAAAAACTAATGCCTCCAATTATTTTCTACTTATATAAAGTAAAAAAAAAATTGAATTTGTCGCTTTTCCACCAACCTTCTTCTACAATCTACTGGGGTTGGAACATTTAACTTTTAAATAGCCGACATCGATGTTCGTATTATACAACGTTCTGTGATTGAATTCTAGAATGCAGAAGGTGAAACGCCCATTAACTTTCGCGGAAGACTGAAAAATATTTACGTTGGTACAACTGTACAAAATTTGTCACCGGAGACGAGACTTGGGTTCATTTTTTTGGACCTGAATCAAAGAGGCAGTCAATGGAACGGCATTACACAAACTCGTGGAGGACGAAAAAAAATCAAAGATCGGCAGGGAAAGTTATGGCAACAGTGTTCTGGGATGCAAGGGATTTGATTAAGGCTGATTTTTTAAAGAAGGGATGCATAATAAATTCTGTCCAATACGTTAAAACCCATAGAAAAGCTTAGCAAGTCTGTCGTCCAATAACAGCTATGGCGGATGTTCTTATTTTGCATGACAAAGCAAGACTACACACCAGTGTAACGGTGTAACGACACCACTGAAGAGATTGTGAAAATTGGATGGATAGTCTTGCCCCATATAGCCTGATCAGGGGCCATCTGTTCGGGTTGCTAAAAGAAGCTCATCGTGAGATTTGAAGATAGGCCGTGAAAACTTCCAGGCTTCAATGGCTTAGGAAGCTCTAGGATACATGCCCTTGTCAAAAGATGGATCAAAGCTATGGAAATGGATGGAGATCATATTAAAAAGCGACAAATTAATCGTCAATAGTGTGTTTTTCAAGCAATGTAAGTAATTACATTTTTATTTCTTGACAAGGAGAAGAAGAAAGGAAGCATTAGTTTTTGACTGACCCTAGTATTATTTTTTCGTCCTTTTCAATGATGAAATGTCCTTTTCACCTTTTTTTCTGCACTTACGACTTTCCTCTATTTTCTTCTTCGATATTTTCTACTCCTGCTTCAGAAGCTTTCTGGAGTTCACAAATGGGCCCAGTTCTTTGACTGGCAGTAATGTTTAGGTCGTTATCCAACCAGCGTTTGCTCGTGGTTTGGCTGTATCTTTGCCAATGCAGGAGTGTCAGTTGTAAGTTACTTTAACTCCTGGCTTACTTAGAGTTAAAAATGTAGATGTCATTTGATGATCTAAACGATATTATATACCTACATATTTTTCCATCACAATTACAATTAAGCACCTAAAATAAAGAGGACCAAATTAAATATTAGTAATATATATTTTTTTGAGCAGTAATTGTTGAATGAAACACTAGTTTAAATTGAATTATTTGGCGGGCAGGAGATAATCCGACGTAGCTCAGTGGATCAGAGCAGTTGACCGGAAATCAAAAGGGTCCGTCGGCTGCATGTATCTTTCCTCGGGAGATTTTTTCAATGTCGATGAGTGTTTCAGGCTAATAATTATTACATATTATAATAATTGTTAAATATTAGTTAATACATACATACACATTTACGAATCTATGTATACACATTCACGTACATATGGGCATACACGTGTACACCACACACATATATATGCATATATCTACACGTACACACGCACATAATTATAGAGCCGATACATAAGTAGGTATACGATAATAGAGAACTCCAGTCAAATTTTTAATTTTTTTTTTGTGAATAATAGATTTTAGAAGCCGAAAATGCAAAACAGGATTGATTCGAAAAGTGGGTTTATTCAAAGAACTCATTAACACCAATTTACAAAGTAGCATTCCAGTCGAAGACTAGATATTTGATATACCTTTTGATTACAAAAAGAATTTTTCAGATTGGTTGGGTATTTTGATCTCAAATCCAAAATTAAGATTGGTATCAAAAGGGCCGAAATGGGCCGCGCGAACGCCCCACATAAGATTTACTTGAGTAATTCAACCAGAATCATCATATCATTATTATTTTTAATTTTTAAACTAACGTTTAAGACAAGATTTTTATGCATAGCACAAAGGGTAACAATTATTATAAGCAATAATTATCAGCCTGAAATACTCATCCACATTGAAAAAATCTTCCGAGAAAAGATACATGACGCCAACGGGACTTGAACCCGTGCCCTTCTGATTGCCGGTCAGCTGCTCTCCCAATTGAGCTATGGCGGCTTATCTTATACCCGCCAAATGATTCAATATATACTAGTGTTTCATTCAACAATTATTGCTTATTATATTTTTTCCACCTGAAAACAACCAACTTTAGTTTTTGCGAGAGAGAAATAAAAATAAAGATTGGGAGAGCAGCTGACCGGCAATCAGAAGGGCACGGGTTCAAGTCCCGTTGGCGTCATGTATCTTTTCTCGGAAGATTTTTTCAATGTGGATGAGTGTTTCAGGCTGATAATTATTGCTTATAATAATTGTTACTCTTTGTGCTATGCATAAAAATTTTGTCTTAAACATTAGTTTAAAAATTAAAAATAATAATTAATATTTGGCAAGTTTAAGTATTTCCCCAATATATGAAGACATAATTTGTCTCGACGCCACCTAGCGAGGGATTTAACACTAACAGTGTCTCTCTGGCAAAAACTAAAGTTGGTTGTTTTCAGGTGGAAAAAATATAATAAGCAATAATTTTTGAATGAAACACTAGTATATATTGAATCATTTGGCGGGTATAAGATAAGCCGCCATAGCTCAATTGGGAGAGCAGCTGACCGGCAATCAGAAGGGCACGGGTTCAAGTCCCGTTGGCGTCATGATGATTTTTTCAATGTGGATGAGTATTTCAGGCTGATAATTATTGCTTATAATAATCATTATATTATTAATTAAAAATTACTAATTACTATTAATCTGGTGTTATGTTGGTAGATTGTTATTTCAGGCATACAATAATAATTAGAAAATTTCCGCCAGTTATTTTCCTTTGCATTTATTCGATCTTCCAAAGCTAAACCGCTTGCAAATTAATTTCTCGGGCCATATTCAATTATAAGTTAGCACGACAAAGTATTCATATTGCTTTCGGAAGAGCGCTTCTAAAACTGTGTGTTCTGTGTTACTCTAGATTGGAGTGTATCACGGAAATTGAAATGTAACAATGTGGAGGCTGACACTATTTTCGTAATAACTTTAGAATTATGCAAAACGTTTACCATTATAAGCTTTTTCAAAATCAACAAATTGTTAATTTGGTGCAATAAAACAGACTTTACTTAAATATCTCAAAATGCCAAATAGTTAGATTTTCTCGAATAAAAAATCCAGTCATATCAAATTATATTATTGATAATAATGCTCTCCAGACATAAACAGAAATTAATAATATTTAATTAAATTAAGACAATATTAGCGAAACTCAATCGAAAATCTGGAGACAGAAAAATCAGAAAAGATATTGGCTCCGCTGGGACTCGAACCCGGGACCCTTTGCTTGCATGGCAAGAGCTCTACCGATTGAGGTACGGAACCCATATCAATTCGGTCACTTATACTTCGACTAAGAACTACCAACATTATCTTCATTTTCTTAACGCACATATTATTGGCTGCTATCTTTATATATGATTGCAAGATTCAACTCGAACTAAATGCAATCTAGATAGTGTCTGGATAATTTTTTTATCCATTTTATTTTTAATACGCGACATCTATTGACTTTTCTACAAGTCTAGGATGAATATTAATAATTAATAACTTGTAAATAACTTTTCAATCAAATCTATCATTTTTTTGTTTGTTTTTGGGGTGTTATGCCGTATTACGCTACCTCCTCCTTTAGGAGAGACACATCTGCCCTGATGATGGACACTGTAACGCTGTCCGAAACGTTGGCTAAAGGAGGAGGTAGCGTAACACGGCATAACACCCCAAAAACAAACAACAAAAATACTTTTGGCCGTGAAAATCTATCAAATCTTTCATTTGTTAACCACATAACGGAAATCTCTAATGAGGATTAACAAATTTTAAGATTTATAACCAGGCTAACTTGAAATTTCGACAAATTAAGTGTACCTGTAATATTTTATAATTTGCCTACGTTAGAAGTCAACTTGAATACAATTCTCCCATCTGGGACCCACATTATAATACTCATGTACCTACAAGTTGTTGAAAGAATCTTACTAATATTATAAACGCGAAAGTTTGTATGGATGTATGTGTGTTTATTACTCTTTCATTTTAATGACACTTTACAATAACGTAGCTCATATATCAGAATAATACATGGGCTATAATTTATAAAGCTAGCTAGGAAGGGGACGCGGAAGGGGAACGGGGACGCACGGGAAAGAGGATTCAGGGAGAAACACATTATTTCTTTGAATGTGGCATTGCAACGCGTGCCGGGAACCAGCTATTACTAAATAAATTCTTACGTTCTCTAAATTTTAAAATGGGTATTCCAGCAATTATGTTGACCTTCAACAATTTAAATGATGCGAATTCGCTTAAATTGTCAGATAAAAGGATTTTCACTGACTTGGTATCTTTATTACATAGTATAAAGCAAAGTCGCTCCCGCTGTCTGTACGCTTAGATCTTTTAAACTACGCACCGGATTTTCATGTGGTTTTCACTTATAGATAAAGTGATCCATGAGGAAGGTTAAGGCATATAATTTATAAAGGTTTTGTGTAAATTGGTTGAAATATAATATATTATAATCTATAAAGGGAGCGGGGTTTCAAGCGGGCGGTGTGAATTTATTACGTTTGCAAATTAACAGATGACGTTGGTTAAAAGGTTTGGTAATGGCGTTGTCAGTAGATGGCGTTGTGTTTCGTTAGCCACAGCAACGTGTGTCCGAGTCTGCTTGTTTCTATATAAAATACTAGCTGGGTCCCGGCATGCGTTGCAATGCCAACATGAATCCCGTTCCCCTCACACATCCCCTTCCCCTCCCGCGTTCCCCTTTCACCTTCCCCGTCTTCCCTCTTTCCTTTCCCGCTCCTCCCGCGTTCCATATATTCAAACCCCGTACATTAAATTGTAAAAGGTGGCCCGCGTGCCACCTTTTACAATTTTTATTAAAATTTCCATTTTTCATGTATATTAAAATTGGTACCTAACATAGGTACCTATTAAAAATATCTAAAATTCTTGATTCGATTCAAACTATTAGGGGAGTACCTAATTTAAATATATTTATCAACTTAAAGATTTTCAAAAATAGAATCCTGATTTAAAACATTATTGTTTTGTAAAATGTCATTCTCAAACACGCGAACTGTCAAACGTGCGATAGTCGTTAAGTTTTCTGAAATTATCCAATTTTCCAATGAAATTAACCATCCTCGTACTTCAAGGAATATTCTAAAAAAAGAATTAGCGAAATCGGTTCAGCTGATCTCGAGATTTGCGCTTAGCAACACATTTAGCGATTCATTTTTATATTATAGATTAAACGAATGCATCGCCCGAATAACGTTGCAAACAACAAAAAATCGTAAAGTGATTTTTTGGTGGAATAATGTTTTTTATATGTAAATTTATCTATCCTACTCTTTCACATTATGAAAAAAATCTATCTCCCTCTTTTAGTAGCATCCAAAGTGCGCTGGGGAGCCAGTCTCAGTGGAAAAACGTTGCGCGAGCCGACATAACATAACATAACAGAAGCTTTTATGAAAACCTACCGGCTCAGTAAATGTATGCACTACAGTGGAAAAACGTTGCAAGTGGCAGCTTAAGCAACGTTATTCCACTTTTTTTTTGTTTTATGTCGATTATTTCCTTTATTTTAATGGTTTTTTAAAATATTTTTTCACTTGTACCCTTGTTTATGTCTAAGTAGTATAAAACTGTAAAAAATGGGATGTTTTCATAGACATCAGAATTCAATAGACCAGAAGATACAGACGAGGGGGTAAAACCAAACTATGAAGGGGGAAGAGGGGAAAGATGACTGTGATTCGTTATACAATCAATCTGACAGTAAATAGGCATCTCGCATTACAATATCATCATTTAGTTCTTAAAAGCAAAATCTGCTTTGAATGAATAGACCTTTTTACATGGGAGCGCGAATTGCTTGCCACGATAATAACATATTTGCTAAGGCCAAATGCTCGCCCCAAAAAGACTCGCCCCAATACACATAGCAATATTTTGTTGCCGTGTTTAGTTAAAACACTATTACAAATGTTTCATAATTTACTTACCCCTGTAACCAGCGACGAGCACACTGGAGAACCGCCCACATTCGCTATGTGCACATTGATATGTAGATATATTGTATAGAATACGCTACCGTTTTGGCGTTGTATTTCGTTAAATGTATGGATGTTACCTTCTAGCTGTTCACGGCAAGAATGATGACGTCACACATTTTAGATTCAAGCGAGGCTCTATCCCCTCCCCATGGAGCGAGCCGGTTCCAAGGAGGAGCTCCAGCCGGCGCCATGTGGAGGGGGAAATAATACGTTTTTATCACTTAGGGCAGGTCCATGTATATTCATATGTCCGTGGATGTTTTCTAATAAAAAATCATTTAAAAAACGTTTTTTCTTGTTTCTGAAAAATCTTGTTTTTGTTGTTTGCAACGTTATTCGGGCGATAGATTCAACGATGTAGTTGAAAATCCATAATTGTTTGCATTGATAAGCTTTCAGATTTCTCTACTTAATACCAAAAATCTGGATTTATTTCAGTACGGAAATTCTACTTTATGTATGTAGGTATTCCTCCTTACCCAGAATACTAACGGAGGGAAATAATTATATCAATTCAGTAGACATCTTCAATTCGTCACTAAAATACAAACGGTTGTTACTGAATGGGGAATAACCAGACACAACCGGAAATATGTCATTTTTAAATAAAATTCTAGCCTTATTAACTCTTTTCAAAAAAAAAAAAAAAATTGGATTCGAAGGATTGTTCTTTTATGTAGTAAAGTTATGTTTTAAATTATGTGAAAATATGTTTATTTATATATATATTTTTATGTGAATACCGCACAAGAATCCCAACTGCTCCCATCAGAAGCTAGTGAGACTATGGCATCCCGAATTGGATTATTTTGTGAGGCTAGGTAGTGGGGAGGGGAAGGAGACAGGGTAGAGGAAGGTGGGGAATTACCTGGCTATTCAGATCTGGTCACCAAACACGGCTAATGCCTTTTCAAGCAACGTTTCAATTCTGAATGGTGGTCTTACACCAGGGCGATACTGAGAGTATCTTCCACTCTGGAACGTGCCGCAAATATACTACATATTATTTTAAATGAATAAATTGTGAAATAACACAAATTAATCAAATAAAATTTGTTTGCCTCGCCGGTATTCGATCCCGCGACCTTCGGTGTGCGAGTCAAGAGCCTTGCAGCTGGTCTACGCCGGCCGTCGAGTAATAATAAGGTTTAAGTTATAATAAGGTTAAACTGTAGGCCATTGGCAGATTTGTTAAATTTTAAAACAAAATTTTGTATTATGCAACACACATTTCAAATCATATAATCATGCAGTGAAATAAATCAACAATATAACGAAAGGTAGCTTTTCAAGTTATCTCGAAAAAGCTACTTTTCAAAATCTTAATTTCAGTTTAAATAAAATCATTAAAAAAAGATACTCGCACGTGTTTTGTGATGAAAATACTTCAGTTTGTCTGTTTATTTACGTTCTTATATATGTATTTTTTTCATTCTTATTTCAATTAGACGTTATCGATAAATGGTAAATACTTATGATAAAAAAATAATTACAAAAAGTACATAATTTGAGAGTGTATTGCGTCCTCTCTACAGCTCAGTGATAAGGAAAGCCGAGCTCAGCATCAAGACAAAGATGGCAGTGTTTAAAACGGTATACCACCCGACTCTCACTTACGGCCACCAAACATGGATGCTAAATGAACGAACACGCTCTAGAGTTCAAGCTGCCGAAATGAGGTACTTGAGAGGAGTGGAAGGGGTTATGAAATGGGATCATCTAAGAAACTCGACGATCCTAGATTTATTTATTTATTTATACGCCCAAAGGGCTTTTACATATAACGCAGTACATTTTTTTATTACAAACAAAATAAAGAGTTGACAAAATACAGATATCATAAAATATAGAAAATAAAATAAAGGTTACATAAAATACAAGATGCAAAGTATTCCAGAACTATCTCGAATGTTGTCCCGAGCGAAGCCGGGTAACCCAGCTAGTATTAGATAATTTTCTAATATCCTCCATATCAACAATAATATTAATAAAAGTGCATAAAATTGGTGTTCACAATAGTTAATGAAACAAGTTGAAATAGTTGGCACATAACGGCGTTTAAAGTTAGCCAAGTTAAAAATTGTTATCAAAACATCCATATTGTAAAAGTATTTGTTACCAAGACTATATAAAGGTTGTATTGTTGTATGTAATATGTATTCTTCTTTTCAATATAAATTGGGTAATGACTTGCTTATATTTGGTGAATGGTGTGTTGAATATGTCAACAACATCTTTATAGTCATTTCCCAAATTTTGTATGCGGCGAGCGGGGGTATACAACTGTGATTCTGTGTTGGAGTTATCACAATAGAACGGTAGATATTGCCTCGATGTTGGTTTGCGAGGTATATGAAAAGAAATCAAGTATAATAGTTCATGGCTGTCAATTATTGAATTTATGATTTTATATAAACATGTTAGGTCATTAACTATTCTACGTTCAGATAATTTTAATAAATTGAGTTGGCATAGTAGATAATCATAGTTGACACAATCCCTTGTAATACCCATTTTAAAATTAATAAATCTTAAGAATTTATTTTGAATTCTTTCTATCGTGAGCGAATGACTAGCGTAGCTAGGTGCCCATACTGTAGAGTTGTACTCAATTTGACTCCTAACCAAAGACATGTACAAATTTTTATAGGTTTGAATATTTTTAAATTGACTGCAAATTCTTATTATAAAGCCCAACATTTTCAAAGCTTTATTTGATGTAATTTCAATATGGTTTATAAAATTCAGTTTTTGATCAAAGTTTACACCCAAATCATTCACCTCGGTTACAGCTGTTAGCATTACATCATTGATGGAGTATTCGTAAATTATTGGATTTTTTATTCTATGAAATCTCATAATTAGATATTTACTTATATTTAGTTGTAGATAATTCTCTTGGCACCAAACAAAAAGTTTAAGCAAGTTATTTGACAATGTTTGACAGTCATTGATATTTCTTATGGCTTTGAATATTTTCATATCGTCCGCAAACATTAAAACTTGGACATCATTGAAAATAGAAAGAACATCGTTCACAAATATTAAAAATAAAATTGGTCCCAAATGTGATCCTTGGGGAACACCGCTGGTAGCAATAAATTTATATGAAATAAAACCATCAATTTTAACGGCCAATTGCCTGTTACTTAAATAACTGTTAAACCACATGTATAAATACCCTGCTATTCCTAATTTGTGTAGCTTTTTTAACAGCAGGTCATGGTTAACTCTGTCGAATGCTTTGCTGAAATCAGTATAGACTGAATCAATTTGTAACTTCTTAGACATGGATTCGGATATAAAGTTTTGGTAAATTAAGAGATTGGACAAAGTAGATTTTCCAGAAGTGAAACCATGTTGGTTAGGTGAAATTACTGGCTTGATACAGTGAATGATTTTATTTAAAATAGGTTTCTCAAACAATTTTGGAATAGTTGATAAAAGGCAGATAGGTCTGTAATTGCTCACCTCATTTTTGTCTCCCTTTTTAAATATCGGGGTGAGGAAACTGTATTTCCATTTTTCAGGAAAGTGTCCTGTTTGTAATGACTGATTGAAAAGAAAATGTAGTGGATATGCAAGAGTGGTAGCGCAATTCTTTAAGAAAACAGGTGGGATATTATCAGGACCACCGCTCTTACTTTGATCCAGTTGTTTTAGCTGAGTCAATACATCTTTATATTCAATTATTACATTGACTAAATTTAAGTTATGATCTGAGGAAAAACTAGGCGAGTAATCGTTGACTATTATTGAGTCACGGACATATACACTTTTAAAGAAGTCGGCAAATAGGTTAGCTACGTTTTGAGAGTCGTTGGTATGGTAATATCATCATTTTTCAAAGACTTTGTGTAATTCCAAAATTGTTTTGTATCTTCTTTAATTGACATTTCTACCTTATTTATGTAATTGTTGTAACAAATTTTTGACATATTTTTGCAATCTTTTCTTATTTTACTGAACTCAATATAATTTGATAGGGATCTCTCTTCTTTATATTTTATGTGTAAAACTTTTTTTTAACTATTAATTGGATTAATTCCTTATTAAACCATTTTGGATGCTTTGATTCTTTGAATTTAATTAAAGGTATACAGTCTATGATAATGGCATTTATTTTATGATAAAATGATTCTATATTATGGATCATATTGTTTTCCTTGAGAAATGACCAATCTACCTTGCTGAGATGATCATTAATTTCAGTGTAATTGGCATTTTTGAAATTAAAACTAGAACTTGTGAGTTCATTACTTTTTTTTGAATTGTTTGAAATAATTACTGACAGTGGAGGATGGTGGTTATCTATGGGAAGGATAGACTCTAATGCTTTTCTAACTATTATGTCCTCTTCATTTGAAAAAACAAGATCTAGGAGACGATTACTCGAATTATGTACATTATTAAATTGGGTGAGATTCAGAAATGTTGACATATCAATGATTTCTCTTTCGCATAATGTTACTGATTGGTAATTAGTACAGTTGAAATTACAATTTGGAAGGTTGTAATCTCCAAAAATTAAGAATTTATGTTTTTTATGTTTTGATTTTAAAAGTTCGACATCTTCGGAATGATTTTTATATATAGATAAATTAGCTGACGGAAGAATGTACACGCAACCAATGATGTAATTTTGATTTTTATCGTTTACCATAATGAAAATTTGTTCGACATCACAATACTTGGTTTTTAACATTTTTGAAGACATTTTATTGGAGACTGCTAAAAGGACTCCTCCACCTCTGGATCTGGAACTGGTCTTGATATTTCTGTCAAGCCGGTAGATTTGATGATAGGGTAAACCAAGCTCCGTTGAGTAAATTGAAGGTTCTAGCCAGGTTTCCGTAAGAGCGATGACATCGTGTGAAGTAAGTGGGGTGTTTATCCTAAATTCGTTCAGCTTTGTCCTTAATCCCCTGACGTTCTGGTAGTAACACATGATAGGTTTTAGTTTTTTGGATTAGTATTTACAATAGTAGGTTTATTATTTTTGTATTTGATTGTGAGTCCGGTTTCACCATTTTGTGTTCTTTGGATCGCAATGATCAATGTTTAGATGATCTAAACATTGAATCGCAACTGCGGTGGCAATTCCGAGGAAGATACTGAGTGCGATTCCAGAGGGTAGACGTCCAGTGGGCCGCCCCAGACACAGTTGGGCGAGGCAACTCCAGAAACTGTGTGAGGAGAGGATGGGTCTACCATGGATAGAGGCCGAACAATCAGCACAAGACAGGGACGTATGGAGGAGCCTTGTCGATGCAATGGGTCCCCGACCCGAAATAGGACAAGAGGAAGAAGATGATGATGATGACATAATTTGAATAGTTTTATCATCACGCCTTTCAACTTTTTTTAATGTAGATATAAATTAAAGCAAATCTTGAATGAAATAAAATCGAGATTGAGTTATAATTTTAAAAAGCTGGTACGGAGAATAATTAATCTTTCTCATTGGAATCGCCCTGTACGATAATAAGAACGTCTTTCGACGAAATGTGGATTTTCAACCGCTGGCTGGTTAAAGGCCCTTAAACAGCCGAGTTGTTGAACTCAAGATGAGTCGTAAAAGTGACCAGTCCTCATGTGACAAATTTCAACCGTACACAAATCTTGCAATGATAGTATCCCGTGATTTTTCACAGATCTGTGAATATTAATAAATCTTGTCATAATATTTTTCATTGTAACTTCTCGCAGAAAGAGATTTTTTTACTTGGAAAAGGTTTAGAGCCACTGGTTTAGAAATCAAATTATAAGTCCTTCGCCACCACTTCGCCACCATATGGAGTTAGTTTGGGAAACTGTCATAGGAGCTAAAGTTGTAAACTAACTAATAGTCAAGCCAGTTCCTCGCAGGAATAGACAGCGAGGATAGACCGCCGTACAATTCTGACTAGGAACACACTACTTGCTTCATTCACATTCATACATAATGATATATACTGTCATATTGACTCACCAGTATTGAGTCCGATTACGTATTGAGTCGGTTCCTGCATTAAGTATTGAGTCGCGTAATGTTGTTTTAAGTATTGAGTCGGTTCATTTATTATGTATTGAGTCGGTTTGTGTATTGTATTAAGTCGGGTAATATTTTAAGTATTGAGTCGGTTTGTGTATTAAGTATTAAGTCGGGTAATGTATTAAGTCACTTCATGTATTAAATATTGACTCTGGTCTTGTATTAAGCATTGAGTCAGTTCATGTATTAAGTATTGAGTCGGGTCATGTATTCAGTATTGCATCTAGTCTGGTATTAAGTATTGAGTCTGATCATTTATTAAGTATTAAGTCGGGTCATGTACTAAGTATGAGTCGGGTCATATATTGAGTCAGTTCCTGTATTAAGTATTGAGTCGGACCATACATTAAGTAGTAATTAGTCAGTTCATATATTCAGTATTGAGTCGGTTCGTATATGAAGTATTGAGTCAGGTCATGTTTTGAGTATTAAGTCGGATCAATGTATTGAGTTGGTTCGTGTACAAGGTATTGTGTCCGTTCGTGTATTAAGTATTGAGTCGGGTCACCTTTGGCAGAGGTGTTGGTTAACCGATAAATGGTTCCCGGGGCGGTGGTACCCGTACCCGCCTCACAAATTGTAAAAAAATGCAACACACTTCACTTGCAATACACATCATTAGAGAGGTGATTGTATTTCCAAGATTCTTTCAAAGTACCTATATTATTATATTTGATTGCGATATGAATTGCGTTTCATTTTATTTTATAACCAACACCCCTCTACGCTACGTTTGTTGAATTAGCAGAGGTGCCCGGGTTTATGGAGTGAATTTTGCCCGGGTCCTGGCAGCGGATGCGACTGCCCACCAGCTGCATGGTAGGTGGGAGAGAATGGTTGAGGGAGTCCATTTGACTTCTCCAGCCATACTCTCTCGGAACATCGCCTTACACTGCAGTAAGGATGGATTCATATGTCCGTCACTCCTGGACACGCTGATCTCCAGATTCCTACCAACCCCTAATACCCTTTTCCTTTCAAGAACTTCCTCTCCTTCCTTTTCTAAAAAAACCATCCACAGAGTATTCCCAAAGATGACATAGGCCCTGAGGGGAATTATTTTCCCCAGGGCCTCCTGTGTGAAACTAATGCCAAAAAAAAAATGTGAGAGTGAGATTTATGATAATGATTGTATGTTACCTTTGGGGGGGTGCAGATATATGTACTCATTTTTAACCCCCGACGCAATGAGCGGTGTTATAAGTTAGACTTTCTGTGTATCTGTCTGTCTGTCTGCGTGTCTATGGCATCGTAGCTCCTAAACGAATGGACCGATTGTGATGCGTTTTTTGTTGTTTGAAAGCTGACGAGATGGTTCTTAGCTACAATTCGTGAAAATCTGTTGAGACTTTCAAGGTCATCAGTTCTTTTTTGTGTCGGGGGTTGCTTAGAATTTTGAAAATTTTACTTAGGTATTATTGTTGTTAATTAGTGTTGTTGTTTTTTAGTGTGTAAGAAAGAGCTACTGCATTATAATATGTTTAAGAGCGAAAGAAAAAACCAGGAGCACATTGACATTTGAATTTTTTTTAATTTTTGGAATTCACTCACACTTCAATAATATCCTTGTAACTATATTCCATTATTTCAAAATTATCGTCATCGCTAGTAGTATTGTAGGGGTCTACGGAGACGTCACGGTGTGGTGTATGAGAGAGATGTAAGAAAATGATGACTATTTTTCCTTTGGAGGAAACAGACCTACGCACATTGTGTATCTCATCTTTTGAAAGAGCTGCAGAATTTTTGTGATAATGAACGTATGTTTATTGCCTGTTTTTGGCGTCACGGCACCGTAACCGTGAAAAGTCACGGTAATAATTATAAAAGCACTCATTCACTTTTCCTGACATATACCTCTTTACCCGAGAGCCGTATAATCCATTTTCGAGTAGCACATATGCGTAATCTCCACATGTGTGATAGCAACGCTTCGGTGCGCTCATGTGACCCTCTTCAGGAATAGGGACGGGAAAGGGGAAGATCTGTCATCGCCAGTACCCTCATAATGCCGACGGCTAATCCAGGAATGGTCAAAGCTTTCAAATGGAAGGTCGCAATGAGATTAATTTATATATGAATAAATAAAATTTTGGCTCGCAAATTTACGGATTTTTTTTTACGGATACTGCCGCCCCAGAAATCATTTATCGGATAATCAACACCCGTGTCAGAGGTCACCCCAAGTGAGTCGCTACGTTTGGTGTCTTAGCAAGGGTGCCTGGGTGAGGTTTGTCTAGGACTTGGCGACGAATGCGTTTGCCCACCTGCTGCGTGGAGGGCCAGATTGGGATTGACTACTAGCGAACCACTTGGGGGTGACCTATGGCAGGAATATTTGTTATCCAATAAATGGTTCCCGGGGCGGCGGTACCCATATCCGTGGGGGTTCATCCATACTAGCACGGGGGTTTATTGGGTGAGATTTTTCTAGATCTTGGCGGCCAATGCGTTTGCTCACCTATTGCATGGCGGGCCGGATCGAGACATTGGTTGAGGGAGACCTCTCCAGCCAGACTCTCTCGCCTTGCACGGCAGTTGGAGGGATGGATTCACGCGTCCGTCACTCCTAGATACATTGACGCCCAGATTCCTACCCACCCGTCACACCTAAGTGGTTCGCTACGTTTGGTGACTTAGCAGGGGTGCCCGGGTTTGTAGGGTCAGGTTTGTCTAAATCTTGGCGGCAGATGTATCTGCCCACCAACAGCGATGCAGGCCGGATCGGGAGAGACTGATTGAGGGAGATCTTTTGACCTCTCCAGCACGACTCTCTCAACCCATCGGGCATAAAAAAACTTGTGCCACGGCTCACCACATGCATTGAACGGGATGTCAATTATTCGTAAAAATTGTCAACAATTTGCTGTATTTTTTTTAAATACGCTTTTTAAAAAAAAAAAAAATAATTCAGTGCACTTACTTTCTGAACGTCCCTCGTATTATATATTTCAACCAATTTGCACAAAACCTTGACAAATTATATACCTAAAAACCTTCCTCATGAATCACCGCATGAAAATCCGTTGCGTAGTTTAAAAGATCTATGCGCACAAACAGCGTGAGCGACTTCATTTTATACTACGTAACTAGCAGACCTGGCCACACATTGCTGTGGCTAACGAAACACAACGCCATTACCCAATCTTTATAAAATTCACACCACCCGCTTGCCAGCTGCCCGCTGCCCGCTGCCTGAATTGAATATTTGAATTTATCGGCTTTTCTCTACTATAATAAGCATGCATTATACATATAAACCAATTAACTCGCCACTAATTATACAATGCTTGCAATGCAACACTGGATATTTGAAAAGGGAAAATCAAATACCTACTTACTCTAGGACATCTATTTCCCAATTTCTTCCGTAGAACGATTTTCAAAAGTGACTATAGTACGGCCGCCATTCGTTTTAAATCGCACAAAAATATGTTTTCTTTGAATTTCTCGGCTTTTCTCTAATATAATTTACATGTAATATACATATCAGCATTCCTCTTCAATCACTCTATCTATTGGTGAAAACCGTATGAAAATCCGTTGCGTAGTTTAAAAGATTAACGCGCACATACATTTTGAGCGACTTCATTTCATACTATGTAATGTGATGAAGATTACGTAAGTCCGTAGAATATCATTGGGTAATTTCGCCTGGGATTTGAACCATGGGCGTAGCCAGGGGGGGGGGGGGGGGTTTGGGGGTTCAAACCCCCCCCGAAAAGTTAAGATATCAACATCAATAATATTAAAAATAAGGAGATGCGGAGAGCGGCATAACTTATTTTATTACTAATCTATTATATAAAAATGAATCGCTAAATGTGTTGGTAAGCGCAAATCTCGAGATCAGCTGAACTGATTTCGCTAATTCTTTTTTTAGAATATTCCTTGAAGTAGGAGGATGGTTCTTACGGAGAGAAAAATTAAGAAAATTTGGCAGAAAATTGGATAATTTCAGAAAACCCGCACGTTTGACAGTTCGCGTGTTTGAGAATGACATTTTGCAAAATGTTAAATCAGGATTCTATTTTTGAAAAACTTTAAGGTGATAAATTTATTTAAAGTAGGTACTCCCCTAATAGCTTGAATCGAATCAAGAATTTTAGATATTTTAAATAGGTACCTATGTTAGGTACTAAATTTAATATACATGAAAAATGGAAATTTGAAAAAAAAATTGTAAAAGGTGGCACGCGGGCCGTTTAAAAATTGAATGTACTGGGATTGAATATATGGAACGCGGGAGGAGGGTTGGTGGGACGAGGGAGCGGGAAAGGGAATAGGGAAGGCGGGAAAGGTGGAAGGGGAACGCAGGAGGAGGAGGGGGACCTGGGAGGGGGGAGTGGAAATCGGGAGGGGGGTTCGCGGGACGGGGGAAGGGGGGGGGGGGAAGTGGGGAGAGGGAAGGTGAGGTTGATGGAGTGGGAACGCGAGAGGGGAAGAGGACACAGGAGAAGAAGGGGAGGAGGAAGGGGAACGGGACGAATGGGAAGAGACACTCAGGGAGAAACAATTTCTTTATTAAATGGCATAGCAACGCTTGCCGGGACCAGCTAGTTGTTAATAATAATGTATTTTGGATTCGCCCTCTCTACCACTCGCCGCTGGCCGTCGTCGATTATCTGATCGCATTCGGTAACCTTTGTACCTTTATTTTCGTGCCGTCTAGGGAAATTTGACTAGATCTAGGGGAGAAAAATATTTTTTAGGGAAAAGGGAAATCAGCACTAAATTTAGGGAAATTTCGACCTGGTAATTTTTTTATTGCATATGACAATATTACTGGTATTATATACCTACCCATATGTTTTTTGGAATTCCCATGAATTTTAAATATTTTTGATGTACTTACAAGCAATTTTTTCAAGCAATGTTATTTTTAACACTTACAACTCAAAATGAAGATAAATGGGGACCTCTGAAAGAAAAAATAATTTAACTTGCAAGTTCCGTTTTTTCGGTGATTGCGGTTGATTTTTATTTGGAATTCCATTTCTAATGAGGTGACTGCTTAAAATAAGATTGATTTTCTATATACATTTGTTACTTTAATTAAAGAATGTACATAGAAAATAAAAGTTTTCAACATAAAATGTCCACAAATTGTTATTAGTTAATGCTCAAGATTCTAAACGCTAAACGATGAAAGTGTGAAAGTCGGCCTATGCATGAACAAAGAAAAAACAAAATTGCTTACAAACTCTGAACCAGTAACTATAAAAATTGACAACCAACCACTCGAATATGTGTCAGATTACATCTATTTAGGACAGATAATATCTCACAAAGATCAAACCACTAAAGAAATCGAGAGAAGAGTAGCAAATGGATGGAAGAAATACTGGTCTTTGAAAGAAGTCTTGAAATCTAACGAGCTAAGTATGCAAATAAAAAGGAAAGTCTTCAACACGTATATACTTCCAGTCATCACCTATGGATGTGAAACTTGGGCACTCACCAAACGCCACAGAGAAAAGTTGGAACGCTGCCAGAGAGCCATGGAGAGAAGTTTGACAGGAACAAGGAAACAGGACAGAGTGAGAGGTAGCACAATAAGGGATAAAACTAAAGTTGCCGATGTAGTTACCCGAATAGACCAACAAAAGTGGAGATGGACAGGACACATGATACGCGATCCACAAGAGAAATGGTGCAAAAATGTCACTGACTGGTATCCCAGAGATGGCAAGAGAAGTAGAGGACGTCAACACATGAGATGGGAAGATGACCTAAAACTCACTGCTGGACATCAATGGAGAAGAGTAACGCGTGACAGGTCCCAATGGAAAATGTTAGAGGAGGCCTATGCCAAGAGGCAAACTGAGCTTCGGGATATACTATAACAAATAAGATCATGTCTAATACATACCTAACAGAAGTCCAGAATAAAAAGGCTTATTATTATTATAATGCTCAAGAAATACAAAGTCGTCGTCTCCGCCCCCCCCCTCCCGACACGAGTTTTGATTTTTGAACCCCCCCCCCCCCGATACTAAAACCATGAAAGTTAACTAATGAATTCATGAAAGTTAACTAATGAATTAATGAATAGAGTAATAAAAAGGAATATTATGTATGAAGTTATGTAAAGATACATTTTTAGAACAAGAAATAAATTCACACGAATAGTAAAGAAAAGATAAGTGAAAGAAATTTTAAAATAAGTTATGTCAAGCCAAGAAATGTAGTAAATTAGTTTTGTATGTTTGCAAGGAATCGTGGAAAATGTCTAAGTATAGTAATTTTTCAAAGTGTGTATAAGCTGTGATTGGTGAGTTTTTTTCTGCGTTAGTGTTGTTGGCTTCTATATAAAGAAGCATAGTGTGCCTGATACGCCTCATCGGAACGTTTAAACCGTAGATTCTCAACCTAATTTTGGCCACCGCCCACTTTCAGAACATTTTTTTCTAGCGCCCCCCAATTTTATTTTTACTTGTGAGGAGGGGGGGGGGGGGGGCTCAACTCTCACCGATTATTCCTTCGTTATTATTATATATTTTATAAACATGTTTATTGTTATACCTTCTTGTTAAGCAAGTTAAAAAGCATTTTTTATTTTTATTTTAAGTACCGGGTTGCTACTTCCTTCATTCTTATATTCATGAATGAAGTGTCTTTTCTCTCATTTTTTACCTGACCACGCCCTCACTGTGCTATCTCAACACCTCCAAATTTTCTCTGGGTCTTCTACCGCCCCCCTGAAAGTCTGAAACTCCCCCCCAATTTTCTCTGGGTCTTCTACCGCCCCCTGAAAGTCTGAAACTCCCCCCCAATTTTCTCTGGGTCTTCTACCGCCCCCCTGAAAGTCTGAAACTCCCCCCCAATTTTCTCTGGGTCTTCTACCGCCCCCTGAAAGTCTGAAACTCCCCCCCAATTTTCTCTGGGTCTTCTACCGCCCCCCTGAAAGTCTGAAACTCCCCCCCAATTTTCTCTGGGTCTTCTACCGCCCCCCTGAAAGTCTGAAACTCCCCCCCAATTTTCTCTGGGTCTTCTACCGCCCCCCTGAAACTCTGAAACTCCCCCCAATTTTCTCTGGGTCTTCTACCGCCCCCCTGAAAGTCTGAAACTCCCCCCCAATTTTCTCTGGGTCTTCTACCGCCCCCCTGAAAGTCTGAAACTCCCCCCAATTTTCTCTGGGTCTTCTACCGCCCCCCTGAAAGTCTGAAACTCCCCCCCAATTTTCTCTGGGTCTTCTACCGCCCCCCTGAAAGTCTGAAACTCCCCCCAATTTTTTCTGGGTCTTCTACCGCCCCCCAGGAAGTCTGAAATGCCCCCTTGACCAAAAGAAAATTGGGGGCGTTTCAGCCTTTCAGAGGGGCGGTAGGAGACCCAGAGTATGCTTGTTGAAAAAGTATCGATATATCGATATTTTTAATTCAATATATCGATATTTTTGCCGATATATTTTGATCCGATATCTCGATACAAAATATCCAATATCGAAAATTGTAAAAAAAAAAATCATTTTTTAAATTTATGTATTTAAAGTCACTAGAATCCAAAACTGTATAGGAACGAACGGAGAATGTAACTGTATTGGGTCATGACAACTGGCGGTTGAAATTTTAACTATTAATAGCTTACAAATCTATTGTCTTTGCATTAGTATTTGTGATCACTAATACTATCTCATGTGTGTAGGTACATACATAGAAACGTGTGCTATTTTTCGCCATTTTTTTCTAAGCCACTCCTATGTGTTGGTTCCCAATTGTCTATGATTATTGACTACACCTTGTTCCAAACACGAAGTCCTTTTTGACAGATTAATACGCCAATAGAATATTACTGAGATACAGACAAACTTTTTATGCGTCTCAGTTTGCACGTAAGTTAGAAGACAGCTTTTTAGTTTTTGATATTTTTGTAATTATTGCCTATTAAAAATGAATACTGATAAAAATACCTTCATTTTTATTGAGATTTTTGTACATTAAAAAAAGCACATTGTGTGTAAAAATTACTATCGATAATATTGAGCTGAATACACTATTATTTTAAAAACGCAAAATCTCTTGAAAATTTGACCGATATATCGATATATTTTCCTCGATATATCGACGTCGATATTGATATTTTAATAAATATCGATACATATATCGATATTTTTTTCGCTTTCGACATCCCTAACCCAGAGAAACCCACACCATATTGCCCCATCCTATCCCATTACTCCGTTGTGGTTAATATAATTGTGACGACAATTGCTGTTTCAGATTTTCAGATTCACGAGTTAGGGGGCGGTAGAAAAAAAAATCTCAAAGTGGGCGGTGGGCAAAAAAAGGTTGAGAATCTATGGCTTAAACCAATGATGGATAGCAATTTGGGATTATCTATTTTATTCTTAAGCAGGTTATGTATATATTACGGCAAGAGATTTCTCAAGTCGTTTTGCAAACTTGCCACAATTTGCTAAAAATCAGTCGAGTGCACCTCTAACAAACTCGAGTGGTTAGAAAGAATTAGAAAGACGATCAGAAATTTACATTTTCTACGAATACTGTTAGCATTCGTGAAAATTCATGAAATGCGTCAAAATTAAAAAGAGAAGAAATACATACGGTTTTCACCAATAGAGTGTTTCGTGAGGAAGGTTTAGATGTGTAATTTGTCAAGGATTTGTGTAAATTGGTTGACACATAACGATAATTGTTAGAAGTGTTGGAAAAAGTCAAGCCGCCTGGTAGCTTTCATCGAAAACGCTGCCTAATCCTTTTGGAATATAACAAAATAATGCATGGTAGGATATTCCTCTTTTATAGATCTACAAAAAGTCCGCGAAGGCATATATCTATCTTTTACGGATAGCTTACTATACCCATTCTATCTTCTAAAAAAATGGTCACCTACATTGCGGTTATTCAAAAGTTATTTAGACGGATACAGTATTAATCCTTATTAACTTAAATACGTTAGTTACCCCAAGCATTTCATGCACATTATTATAATCTTTCACACCATCTCTACGTATTATAAATTAAAGTCCTCCGCGGCGTCTGTCTGTCTGTCTCTTCGCGATAAACTCAAAGACGGCGGTGGTTATAAAGGTTGGATAACCACCCAGTAGATGACGTTGTGTTTTATTAGCCACAGCAACGCGTAGCCGGGTCAGCTAGTAGAATTAGGTATATACAAGGTACGCAGTCGGTTTAGGCAAAATACGGTATACCTAACTAACTAACTAACCATCACGCCGTTTCCGCAGGGGTAGGCAGAGAGGACGAACAGCCAAACAACTCGGTCTTGGCACATACTATTTGCCTCATTCACATTCAAACATCGTCTCATACATACTCTTCTATTATTCAGAGTCTTGACATGGCCCGTCTCAAGTATCTGGATTCACTTGATCGTGCCATGTCTTCCTCGGACGTCCCTGACTTCTTCTACCATTCACAATTGCGTCATATATTCTTCTTACACTACTTTCTTCGTTCATTCGCTCTACATGCCCAAACCATCTGAGGGTCCTTTTCTTAATCTTACTCATTGCGCTTACATTCCCTTGTATTATTATATTTGCCCTTGTATTATTTGCATTCTTTGCGGATCTCCACATTTCTCACACGATCATACATAGCTTTACCACACATACGTCTCAGGGATCTCATTTCAACAGCAGTCTGCTTTCATCCTTTCTCTGCCACTTCCATGCCTCACTGCCATACATTAGCTGGCAGTGAGGCTGCCCACCAACTGCATGGCAGGCCGGATCGGGTGAGAATGGTGGAGGGACTTTGACTTCTCCAGCTGTATTCTCTCTGCACCACAGTGGGAGGAATGGATTCATACTACGTCTGTCACTCCTGGACACAGTGACCCCCAGATTCCTACCCACCCCTTATACCTTTTTCAGTCGTTCCAATAATTTTCAAAATTTCAAAGCAAACATGATTATCATTGAAGAAGAAGACAACACTAATAATCTAAACGAAAATATGAAAGAGAACAAGTCACAGAAAAATATAAATAAAAAATATTGACAATTATGACGGTTTGATGGAAGGTGGCAATGGCTGAATTGATAAAGCGCACGTCCCGGTTAGACGAGAGGTTCTGCGTTCGAGTCCAAGTTGTGACAATTATCTTTTTCTATTTTCTGAGTCTTGTTCTCTTTCATATTTTCGTTTAGATCGTTAGTATTAAATTCTTTTTCAATTATATATTACAATGTTGGGAATAACCTTCAAAACTTATGTATACGAAGAGAGTTTATTTATTTATTTAATACAAACGGCAAAAGTATGCCGTAAACATTAATTACATGTCACAAATTCATATTCAAAATATTAGTAATGGTAAAACAGTTTATGTATAACAGTTAATTGTAACGATACATTGGGAAGTGACACCAGAGATACATTTACATGCAAAAATCTATAATACAAATAAAATTAATAGTGATTAAAAAAATATGATAGCATAGCCGTCTTGTACCTATGTTCCGTGCAGTTAAATAGATCTATCACGTCTGCATATCTATAAGTAACTTCATGCAACCTAGGTAAAAGTGAGTGTTTCGTATATTCAGTCCGATTATTGTTACATTTAAAAAGGATTTTAGAACGAGTGGTTCTCGTGGGAATATGAAATTCAATGAGCTTAGTTAGGTTATCAGGACTGTCTATTCTACCATTTACAATTTTGAACATTAATATTAAGTCGGATATAATTCTTCGATCTGACAGTCTTTGTAAATTTAATTCTTTCATCTAGTAATTATAATTTATGTTTTCAATGGGAATACCGATATTAAAATTAATGTGTCTTAAGAATTTGTGTTGAATTTTTTCGATTGAATCTGAATGTATTTTAAAATGGGGGACCAGATCGAGGAGTTATATTCGACTTGACTACGTACTAAGGATGTATACAAAATTTTTTAAGTTGAAATATTCTTGAAACCTCTGGATTTCTAAGAACGAAGCCAAGCATTTTGATACCTTTATTATAGATTGAGTTTATATGGGATATGAAGTTTAATTTAGAGTCGAAAGTTATGCCCAAGTCACTAATTTCTTCGACGGAGGTAAGGGTAGAGTTGTTAAGTTCATAAGGATGAATAATTGGTTGACTTATTCTGTAAAAAATTATTGAATAACACTTATTTATGTTCAGATAAAGTTTGTTAATAGAGCACCAACTAATTAATTTGTTTAAATTATTTTGTAGACAGGCACAATCTTCAGCGGTTTTGATGATTTTAAATATTTTTAAATCATCTGCAAAAAACAATACATCTACATCTTTATCAAATATGTCAACAATATCATTTATGAACAGTAAAAACAAAATTGGGCCTAAATGGGACCCTTGAGGTACACCACTGGAAGCTATAAATTGATTGGAATAGAACAAATTAATTTTTACAAGTAGAACTCTATCAGATAGATAGCTTGCAAACCAGTCTAAAAGTTTTACGTCAATACCGAGCTTACGTAGTTTAACCAGTAGAATTTTATGTTTAACCAGTAGAGTTGTTCTTATAAAATATTAAATTTGAGTTAATTACACCGGAAAATTTCTCATCACGCACAACATCACAGACAACCGAAATTACAACAATGTTTGATGATATCATAGTATTTAATGTGATATCTACTACAACGCCATCTATAGTCAGGTCTAGGTAATATCAGTGAGATTGGCCGTAAAGCTTCGACGAAACGATCACAGGTGGCAGCAGGGTAGAGCGGCTAACATTAATTAATAATTAAATTGTAAGCGCCGAGGTAATGGCTTTTTGATACCTAACAGGTAATTGCCTCTCAGAGAGCTTGAGAGAATCCATATCTACAGTCTGTCAACAAATTATTATGGAAATTTTAGTGGAACTCAACTTTTTATAGCTACGGCAATAGTTCCACGATAAAACAGAATAGTGAAGGAAAATGTAAAAGAAAAGAAAAAAAAAATCTAACTAACCTCACCTTTTGACGACCTCCGTAGTCCAGTGGGTAAGACTCTTGACTCACAATCCGGAGGTCGCGGGTTCGAGCCCGGCATGCGCAAATAAATTTTATTTCAATTATTATTTTTTTTAATTTATAAACTAACGTTTAGACAAGATTTTTATGCATAGCACAAAGGGTAACAATTATTATAAGCAATAATTGTCAGCCTGAAACACTCATTTACATTGAAAAAGGGACACGGGTTCAAGTCCCGTTGGCGGCAAGTATCTTTTCTCGGAAGATTTTTCAATGTAGATGAGTGTTTCAGGCTGATAATTATTGCTTATAATAATTGTTAAATTTTGTTTGATTAATTTGTGTTATTTCACAATTAATTCATTTAAAATAATATATAGTATATTTGCGGCACGTTCCAGAGTGGAAGATACTATCAGTATCGCCCTGGTGTAAGACCACCATTGAGAATTGAAACGTTGCTTGAAAATGGCTTTAGCCGTGTTTGGTGACCAGATCTGAATAGCCAGGTACTTCCCAACCTTCCTCTTCCCCACCTCCTTCCCCTCCCCACTACCTTCAGCCTCACAACATACCCCAATTGGGGATGCCATAGTCTCACTGGCTCCAGACGAGAGCAGTTGAGATTCTTGTGCGGTATTCACTGAAAAAAAAAAAAAAACCTTTCATAAACTAACCTCAGGGGCCGTTCAGTATTACGTAACGCACTTGGGGGAGGGTCTTGTGAAACGTTACTGTGCGTTACGAGGGGGGATTCGAAAACGCGTTACGTAACATGTTTTTCTTTATTTAGATAAATAAAAAACTAGGAAATTAAAATCTTCCAAGTTGGCAATCCTTTTCGTTCTCGAAATCTTTTGTTTTATTTATTACCGTGACGTATCTTACCTAATCAAACCCAACTTACCATAAAGTGTCTTAATCTAACCTAATCTAACCAAAATCTAACTTTAGATGGTGCACTAGTATTGCTTGGACGAGTTGTTTCGGAGATTTGAACAATTAAACAAATTTCAAAGTTAATTTTCAAGGTCTGTGAATGTTTTATTCAAATTACGTAATTATTTCAGTTTAGTGAACTGGCCAACACTGATAAAATAACAGAACTTGAATAGGACACTATCACAGAACTTAAACAGGACTTTCACAGAACTTGAAAATTAACTTTGAAATTTGATGAATTGTTCAATTATCCAAAACAACCCGACCCAAGTAAAGCAAAATCATGTGATATTGGTTTGAAAATCAAATCGCCTAGAAATATTTTAGATTTTTTAAGTAGAACACACATTTGCCTTTGAAATATTCGAGTATTTTTTTATTTGTCTTTTTATAAGCCCAGAAAAAAATTGTCAGGCCTATAAAAACTGCTTTAATATTCAAACCTCTTTTTGGTTATGATTTTATTGTATACCTAATGTAGAAAATTAAATTCTTTTGAAAATGATCTTAAAACATTTGTACATTTGTGCCTGAACTTTGTAAAATAAAATAAAACATAATTTTTCGCGATATTTTTTTTCATGAATGAATCAAAAAAGGCGGATTTTATTAACCACTCGAGCGTCAGATCAATTTAAAACTTTTTGCTCGTGATTTTTTTGTGATCATTTAGAATATTTTCCGCCCACATGAATAAATCATACCTCAACTTAATAATTCAAATTAAGTACAAATACATCTAGCGAAAATTTCCCTAAAACTGGCAGAAAGCAATCCGAGGTATTTTAAATAATGCCATTTTGTGGCAAATGCGCTCCTGTGGTGAAACTGGAATTTAAACCTTATCGACATCTACATAAGGTGTGTTATTGTTAGCGGCCTGATTCCAAATTTTATACGAGGTAACTAGGGTATTATTTTATAATCATCTTGATAGCTTATCCATGGGATAACGTATGTTTACAAATTACAAATTATTTATTTTAAAAATCCGAGTTTACCATTAGGTACTTAAACCTACGAATAAATAGTGGTTGTACGTCGAATGTTTTAGGCGGCACTTAAGGCGCGGTATACCTGCTCAAAAATAAGAAGATGGAGAGATATGTAAAAACGAATGTTAGAGAGAACGCTTTAATATTAAAAATGAAAATATTTAAGCAAAACATGTGAAAATGTTTAATAAAAAACGACTCGTTGAAAATAGAGCAAAAATCTCATGGAGAAAATCTAAAATAGTATTTAAGGATAAACTGTGAATTTTTTTATACGTATTAATTGTAAAATAACTGAAACAAACGTGTTTCTAATAATTTTCGGAGTAAATTTTGCGATTTTTTTGTATCGAGGGAATTTCGGAATTTTGTATTAGGGAATGTATAGATATTATCTTCAAGAATAACATATATTTTTGTAAGAGCTTTAAAACTCAAAGTATCTACATATTTAAGGAGTATATGTAATAAATCGGTAGAAATGCGGGAAGACGAGCCTAAATTCTTTATTGTATGGTTGAAACTATCATGGAGCCCTTCATTTTGATCTTTACAATTTCTTGACAGACTGTACAGTGTACAGAACCACTAACTAGCAGAGAAGGGGGGACGTGGGGCATCCTGTTACAATTTCAACAGGCCATAGATAAAATCGTTTTCAAATAATAGCAGTGCCACTAAATAACGGTGACAAAAAGCGATATGGCCAAAATAACAGTGACAAAATCACCCCAGTATTCATATAATTTTATGGTTGGCCGATGGTTGAGTAATGTTTATGTGTTTTTCTTAACTTACGGGATAACTCGATATAAGTGTATTATGAGCATGTTTTTTTAATACGAATACCTCACAAGAGTCCCAACTGCTCCCGTTTGGAGCCAGTAAGACTATGGCATCCCCAATTGGGGTATGTACTGAGGCTGAAGGTAGTGGAGAGGGGAAGGATATAACGAAGAGGAAGGTGGGGAATAACCTGGCTATTCAGATCTGGTCACCAAACACGGCTAATGCTATATCAAGCAACGTTTCAATTCTGAATGGTGGTCTTACACCAGGGCGATACTGAGAGTATCTTCCACTCTGGAACATGCCGAAAATGTACCATATATTATTTTTAATTAATTAATTGTGAAATAACACAAATTAATCAAATAAAATTTATTTGCCACGCCGGGATTCGATCCCGCGACCTTTGGATTACGAGTCAAAAGCCTTACCGCTGAAAATGCGCACGTCTCGGTTAGACGATAGGTTCTGGGTTCAAGTTCC
Source organism: Limnephilus rhombicus (assembly GCA_929108145.2). Classification (NCBI taxonomy): domain Eukaryota; kingdom Metazoa; phylum Arthropoda; class Insecta; order Trichoptera; family Limnephilidae; genus Limnephilus; species Limnephilus rhombicus. The sequence goes on along the minus strand of OV815290.1, from coordinate 12,124,667 downwards.
AGTTGCGACCATTATCTTTTTCTATTTTTCTATGGCGTGTTCTCTTTCATATTTTCGTTTAGATTATTAGTGTTATCTTATTCTTCAATGATATATTACATTGACGAGAATAACCTTCAAAAGTTATAAAAAGAGAGTTATCGTATTAAAAAAAAAATGGATAAATAATTGACGATCATGTTGTTATTGTTACCTGATAACACTTTGATCAAACACTCAATTGGACCGAGAATTTAAAATGTCGTCTTGTTCCAGTGCCGATCATCCCCGAGTTCCTGTACGACATCAGGCACCCAGACGCTCCGCTCAGCGGGCCTGCCTCTCCGCTCCTCCAGAAGCAAGAACCGCCCACACCCTGCCCGTGTCTGCCTCCTGGATTCAACGCCTCCAGGGACCTGCCGCCCACCCCGCCCAGCAATGAGACGGCTGGTAAGTACTGATTCGATGAAGCTCTAACCTAACCTAACCTAACTTTTATCCTTTTTTATTTTTATTTAAATTAAACATACAACGAAGTTGCATTCCTATGAGTTATCAAAACTCATTAAGGGATCGCCAATTGGTACTTTTGAAAAGTTAAACCCAACCCAACCCAATATGCAGACACAATATATGAAGAAAAATTTTACAAAACATTTCACAGAAGCAACATACAGACACAACATTTGAAGAATCACTTTACAATATTTCACAGAAACATGTCTTATAAGATTTTATGAATTATTATAACCACTCATTTGATTTATGTACTGTTGGTTTCAAAAAGTTAAAATAAAGTATCCTCCATGATGGACTATAGAAATGCATAAAAAAAAAACAAAATCAGGAAAATACAATAAAAGGTATGGGCTCAAAAATATACAGACCTAATACAAGATGTTTACATACAAAATACATGACAAGATTTTAAAAAGATATTAACTGCGCCCATCATATCTGGATGTACAAAGTTTGGTACTTGGAGATAATCAGGATAGCTATCAGAACAGAGTTTGTACCTACTTATGACTTAGGTTTAAAAAGGAAAAAAATCCTGTATGTAGGTTTATCTTATATGTAGTTTTTAATAAACCGAAATTGAGGACTTCTGTCTATCAGAACGCGCCAATCAACAGAGAGACTCAACTGCTCAACAATTCTGCATTAACTATCGACATTTTCGACTTTAAGATACTTACAGTCTTACTTAAGGCAATCGTAAAATGACGTTTAAGTAAGGTTTTTCTACGTTTGGTTACTTAGCAGAGTTGCCCGGGTTCATGGGGTGAGGTTTGTTCAGGTCTTGGCGGCCTATGCGTCTGCCCACCTGCGTGGCAGGCCTGATCGAGGGAGATTCGAACGCTTCAATAGTTTGGGCATATAGAGCGAATGAACGAGAAAAGAAAAAAAAACAAGAAAAGAAGTGTAAGGAGAATATATGACGCTAATGTGAATGGTAGAAGAAGTCGGGGATGCCAGAGGAAGACATGGCACGACCAAGTGAATACTTGAGTCGGGTCATGTCAAGAGTCATAATAATAGAAGAGTATGTATGAGACAATGCATGTACGTGAACGAGGCGAGGGGTGTGTGCCAAGATCGAGTTGTTTGGCGGTCCGTCCTCTCTGCCTACCCCTTCGGAAAACGGCGTGATGGTTAGTTAGTTAGTTAAGTATTGAAGTTTGAATTTTATGGTCTATTTATTAGAATATTTCATGACCGCGATGTTTTTTTATAACATAAATGTCTAATAAACCTCCAATAAAGAAATAGTTGACACAATACTCACCATTAAAACAAACAGTGCTGCTGGTAATGACAATATTTCTCCTTATATAATAAAACACATAGTTCACTTTATTACAACGCCGTTAAAACATATCGTTAACCTAAGCTTTAAAAGCGGTTCTTTCCCACACCTACTAAAACATGCAACAGTTATCCCAATCTATAAAGGTGGCGATAAAACAAATAATATTGAAAACTATAGACCCATTTCTTTGCCAAGTGTCCTGTCAAAAATCATTGAAAAAATTGTTAAAAGTAGACTTGTCTCCCATCTTGAAACCCAGAAGTTTCTCTCGCCTAATCAGTTTGGCTTTCAAAATAATTTAAATACAGAATCTGCAATCTTAGACTTGACGAATAAGATCACTAACAGCCTGGACGAAGGTGATTCCTGCCTAGCCATATTCCCAGACTTAGCCAAAGCATTTGACACGGTTTCCCACCCCATACTTCTAGAAAGACTATCTCAAATAGGCATCCGAGGTAGAACTCTTAACTGGTTCTCATCATACCTAACCGACAGATCGCAAGCTGTGAAAATTAACAACACAACAAGTAACCCCTCACCAATCCACTTCGGAGTCCCACAAGGAAGTGTTCTAGGCCCTATTCTGTTCTTCATCTACATCAACAATCTCTGTAACCTTCCCATAACCGGGAAACTAATATCTTTTGCAGATGACACTGTACTGATAACTAGACACAAAACCTGGAAAGGAGCATTCGACATAGCTCAAAACGACATACGCCAGATAAAGAAATGGTTAGATGATAATCTCCTAACCCTTAATGCTGGATAAACAAAATTCTTAACCTTCAGTCTTTCTGCTGCAACCCAACCTACCAACAATCAGAATATTATAATTCACTCCTGTCTAAGAACTTGCACTTCCTGTAATTGCCCAAACTTGGAACACGCCACCCACATAAAATATCTGGGGGTCATCATTGATCAACACCTTCGTTGGGATCAGCACTTGGCCAGTCTAACCCCACGCATCCGCAAACTCTCTTATGTCTTCCGAACCCTAAGAAATATCCTTACTACCTCAACTCTTAAAACTGTTTACTTCGCTCTCTGCCAATCTCTACTAGCATACGGCATTATAACTTGGGGTGGCTGTGCACAATCTATCATCAAACCTCTACTAAAAGCCCAAAAAATGGTAATACGTGTCATTAACAATCGACCGACAAGATACCCCTCCAAACGACTCCTCATGGAGTATAACGTCTTAAACATACGGCAACTCCATTTAAAATTTATGCTAATACATTTCCTGTTCAAATACAAAAACAAAACTCTCTTACAACACAACTACACCACCAGAACAATAACCAACAGACACTACAATGTACTTACACTATACACCACGTCAGCTCAAAGACAATTTTTCTTCCTAGCTCCTAAAATCTTTAACCTTATCCCTGAAAACTTAAAAACGTTGAGTCAACCCCATTCCTTTAAAAAACAAATAACGAAATGGATCCTTACACATGGAATACATTACAATTTTAACACCCATTCACTCTACACTCTATCATTTTAATCACCTTTCAGACAAAACATAATATATCTCTATTTTCTAAATTAGCGGCATGTATGTACAAGACTAATTAGTATGATCTATATCTAACAACTCCTCAAATTTCTCATTTTATAGTAATTCTCTAACTTCTCCATCTTCTTCTTGTAACCCAATCTAACTATAAGTATATCATTTTCTTACTAAAGAAGATCTGTGTGCATAGTATTAAGAGCAGGCAAAACATAAAATATCTTTATTTACTATCTAAGCAGCATTATATGTATAAGACTGATTACTGTGAACTATATATATCAATAATTCCTTAATTTACTAAAAATAACTTATCTTTTCCAATAATTCTTTAACTTCTTCACCTTATTCTTATTGTAGGAGAATTTGTGTGGATAGTATCAATTAGTGAAAAATTTCAACCTATATTAATGAATGTATATCCGCAAACTGTAAACTTCACCCGCCATAACACAGGGTCATCCCTAGCATGGAGGGTGAAATATCACAAAAAACTATATGTACTCTCGATAATTCATGTATTAAATAAATAAATAATACATGTGTTGGTACACATACCACACACATACCTAGGCTCCCTGATAACAAACGACAATAATACCACAGAGGAGATCCAGAAGCGCGTATTGAACGCAAATCGCTGTTATTTCCGCCTACAAAACCAAATAAAATCCAGACTGCTGTCCAGAATTACCAAGATATTAGTATACAATACACTCATTAGACCAGTACTCACGTATGCAGCTGAGACGTGGGTACTAACTAAGAGGAATGAGCGAGCAATGGAAGCTTTCGGAAGGAAAATTTTGAGGCGCATCTTCGGACCGGTTCTAGAAAATGGATTTTGGCGCAGACCTTACAACAGTGAGCTATATACTTTGTTTAAGGGGCTAAACGTCGCAAAATTTATAAAACTGGGAAGACTTGAGTGGCAGGGTCACGTGAAAAGAATGACCGAGCATCAAGCACCAAAGTCCCTGCTGAACTCAAGACCAATAGGGCAAAGGAGCCTGGGAAGACCAAGACTAAGATGGAGCGACAACGTCGTCAAAGACATATCTATCTTGGAATCTTGGAGCTTCTAAACTGGAGAGAGCTGGCACAAAACCGAGATGAGTAGAGGAAGACTCTTGAGGAGGCCAAGACCCACCAGGGGTTGTAGAGCCAATAGTGATGATGATGATTTGTGTTGGTAAACGTATCAAATTAACATTTTTGGATATGCTAGCAATCCGTTATTTTATTTTTAGGTTATTTTTTGGGAATAAAAGCAACTTCAAAATTTTTTTATTGAATGAACGTGGAAAAGTTTATTAGATTGTTTTCTTGTAAATTCCTCAAATAAAAGGTGGTCATGGTGACGACATTTATGAAGCAATTCATTGATGGAGTGTTCTGGTTTCAGTCAACGTTACTGCTCTGGAGGTAATCCGTCACAAGGAACTGGTTGAAGAGACGGTAGAAGTTGGGGTAATGTTTGCTTCTAAAGCCTTCGTACAACTCTTGGCCAACCCCATCGTTGGACCACTGACACACAAGTAAGTAATTTCTTGTTAAATGCTTTTATACTGTGGTGTTTTTGGCCATACTTTGGCCAATTCGTAAGTATGTGTTATAAGAGGCGAGTAGGCGTATGATGAAATTGAACAAACTTTGAACATTTCTTCTCTAGAAAAACGTAGAAAGGACTCTGATCTAATTTGAATGCTCAAAATTATCAACAGTATTACTGACACATCTGCTTTGTTAAAACTCATCTAGTTCAACATCCCTTCCCGTAGACTCCCAAAATAATGAATTGCTGTTCCTCAATAAACATTCTACTAACTGTGGATATCATTCTCCTTTATCCAAAATATCCATACTTGTCAACGAAAATCAAAGCATTGAATTTTTGTTTTAAGCCTAAATGACTTTCGGCATGTGTACTTTTTAGCCTTTCAAATCCATCTTCAAGTTGGGACTTGTATTTTTACATTATATATGGTCATTGCTCTTCATTTATATGTGCTCTCCTTTCACTGTCATCTTTGATTTTTATTCGTGTTATTGTTACATTGTTAATGGACTATGCATACTTACATTTACAGTAATTAACAATATAAAGACACGTCAGAGATGTGTTCGCCTGTTGATTCAGCATCTAGTTAGAGTGAAATAATAAATAAAGAGAATGAAATATTTACAGGATTAAGTACCTATGATTAAAACCAGCACCAGTAAATATTTTTCTCTTTTTTTATTATTTCACTCTAACTAGATGCTGAACCAACAGGTGAACACATATCTGATGTGTCTTTATCTGGTTAATTACTGTAAATGTAAGTATGCATACATTCTTCTTGTTATATGTATACATACATACATCTTTCTTGTTATCTTCTTATTATTTTGTGCAGCAGTGTGTTGTGATTTTCCCTATTAAATATTCTCAAAACACTCACACTAATCACTAATCAAAATTGGTTAAACGAATCCTTCGCCAAAGAGACGAGTTGTCATTTTGTACTCTTCGAGACACTGACCGAGTACATTCCAAATAACAATGAAAGATAGTAGGTATCTAAATATTGAATGTTTTTTTGCAGAATCGGGTACAGCGTTCCCATGTTCACAGGATTCATCATTATGTTCCTTTCTACACTGAGTAAGCCTATATAATATAATTCATTATTTAATTATTAATTCCATTTATGGGCATAGAGAGCAGTACCTACCTACATATTTAAAAAATGAAAATGAAAATAAAGAGTTGTTTTCCACAGGGCCTCCTGTGTGGAGTTAATGTAAAAAAACTCTCCAAATCAACGATAGTTTTAATAAAAATATATAAAATTGTTGAACAATAATTTACAAACTAGATTATTGGTGCCAGTGGAAGAGGGGGGGGGGGGTGGAAAAGTTGGGGAAGGGGGTTGGGCATGGCGTTGAGCATTGACCTGTCAAAAGCCAGAAAAAACACGGAAATTCCCTAACAAAGCACCATTTTTACTTTGAATTTTGAATTGAATGTTTTGTGGATTAATTTTGAGCTATCGTATATTTTATTTACCGAAACACATTCCTAAAACAATAAACTATGTACCAAAACAACATAACTTGCGTTTATTACGTAAATTGATAGGTTTTACGATGTTTTCGTCAAGTAACACGCATCGGACTTTGACAGAAAGACCGCGCAAATTTGACACTTCGATGCCACAGATAAAATCATTTAAAAATATTCTGGGGTTGTCAGGTGAACGAAATGTTTGCCTGTCTCATGGGTAAATGTTGGCGCCAGCGATTTTGACCTTGTCCTACATACAAATTCTGTACATAGAAGGGTCAAAATCGTAGGCAAACATATTTTTTTAGAAATTTTTTCCGCGCGTATGCGCACAAACCGCGCGTGGATGCACTTAAATTATTTCAATTTGGGAGATAGGGGTAACAAGGAGCGAAGGATGAGAAAAGGGTGAAGAAGGGGGGTGGACGCATTGGGGAAGGGGGGAAGGACGGGGGAAGTTTTGAGTTATTAATAATTTTTAATGGCCGAAAAGATTTTGAAGTTTGGCGCTAGGACTGGATTACTTTCTAAAAGGGTGGATTGGGAGGCTTGGGCATGGCTTTGAGCATTGAGACATTTAAAATTATTTGAATTTGGGAGATAGGGGATAGAAAGAGGGGGAAGGGGGATGGTTTGGTTGGCCAAAATAAATTTCTGAGCTTAGATGGTTATTTTTCACCGGTACTTCGGTGTGCAAAATTGCTTTTATTGTGAAACCGTGACTTTCAATGTTCGAAGACACCGACTGACTATATAAGCGCCCATGTGGTTTACTTTTTTAGTAGCATTACAACGCTTGCCGGAAACTAGCTAGTAGATAAATAAATATGTTACCACTGTCAGTTCTAATTCAGGTCTGAAAGGGAAAACAATATTTTTTTGCATGATTTAATAATTTGTTATTAATTGTTCGTTTAGTTAATAATAATAAAATTAAAACCCATTTTTGTATTTCAGTTTTCGCTCTCGGCCGTTCCTACAGCGTTCTTTTCATAGCCCGAGCCCTTCAAGGTATTGGATCTTCTTGTTCATCTGTTTCTGGAATGGGGATGCTGGCAGAGCGGTATCCTGATGATAAGGTATTTAAATTATTTATTTACACTGGATTTTACAGATGTTATCACTTCCATGAGAAGAATCCAACTATAAATCCCATTAGATTTGTCAAATAGCCCATTTTAAATATATTTCCCTTCCCACACCTACTTTTACCCTCTCTGTTAGGTACCTACCTCACCCTCGCACCCCCTCGCTCCCCCTCTCCAAAGTTGCTGTTCTCTCCCTTTTCTAATTTACATTAATTTTTTTTTGTATTTCTAGGGCATTAACTATGTAACAATTTCTAGCTTCAACAAAGAAAAAACCAAGTTAAAACATTCCAATATAAATACATATTTTATCGTTTTAAAATAAATGGCTAACCATGGTAATAATTTAAATATTTACAATAAATGCTTTACGAATGATAGAATGTGGTCCAATTTTGGACCGCTATCAATCGCAGAAAAATAAAAGTGGTCCACTTTTCGACCGTAATCTCTACAGTAGTTTATTCAGATCAATGTATAAGAAATATGGGCACACTTTTCAACATCAACGAAGACCACCAATATGAGACGCGTCCGGGTGTTGATTTCCCCCATTTTTCTATAGGGTGTGGAAACATGGACACTTAGAACCAGCAAAAGACATTCAGAAAAATGCTCAGGATTCCATGGACAAATGTATCCATCCTGGAAGAGCTAACCTTCCACAATAGGCTTTCAACTATCTGCCTACAACGTATCTTGGTACTTTAGACACTCGCCAAACTGAGGACTCCAGCTTGGAGAAACTCATAGCCACTGGCAAAGTGCTTGCAGAAAAAGCATAGGAACCCATAGGAGCGTTAGAATGCGATAAAACTAATAAAGATATAGCAAATGTGGCTAAATCTTGAAATCTGTTTTCTCCAGCCATGTCTTTGAAATTCATTACCTCATACCAAAATTTCTTTGTATTTGTTGTTTTTTCCAACTGATTAAATGCATTTGACGCCACTGCTCGTCAATTTTCACAATTTCTTCTTGATTATGATTAAAATACAGCATCAGGTCAACGATCGACTCTTTATTGTGAGACAGTATGTGATCTACACTGATTCTTTTAATATTTTTTAGTAGTTTCAAGTTTTCGGGCAATCTATTTTTCAGTTCATGAATCAAATGTACAATGAACTGGATACACCTATAACGTATTATTTCATTTTAATTGGGTGGAAGTCCTTTTTCTTTCATCGTTGACACATGAGATTCGAATCTGTACCCCAGATAACATTTTTTATCAACAAAATCTTGAATATTTTTCTTAAAAATATCTACCGTCTGTTTAGGAAATATTATTTTGCTACCACTAACTGAAGCAACCAAAGCCACTAGAAAAACCACTAGCTACAAAAACCAAAATTTCTCCGCTAAATGGTCAGTCTAAACCACCAGATCTAGTGGAGCAACACTGATAGGAAGGCCACTGCAGCGCTGGAGTGACCAAGTATCACTGGCGTCTGGTAAGAGGGTATCCTGGGCTCTCCACGCAGTGCAGAATCGCGAGGAGTGAAGGAGCCTTATCCACCTTGGAAATTGGAGTAGGGATCACTATCATCAGCAATGTAAAATTGACAATGAAGAGCTGGGTTTTGAAATTTAACAATATGTAGATGTAACAATTATGATTTTGAATATCTTTAACCAAAGGTACACTGCAATGCCATCTGTTGTGTGTTTCAGCAAGCACTAAACATTTTAGCACTATTTTCAATACATAAATTTGGGCGGCGGATATGGGTACCGCCGCCATTTATTGGATTACTCTGACACGGATCACCCCGAGTGGTCCACTATGTTTAGTGATTTAGCAGGGGTACCCGAGTTCATTGGGTGAGGTTTGTCCGGATCTTGGCGGCGGATGCGACGTGGCAGGCCAGGTTGGGAGGGAGGACTCTCCAGTAGGACTCTCTCTACACAGTGCCTTGCACCGCGGTGGGAGAGATAAATCTGTACCCGAGAAGCATACGGATGCAAGTCCAAAATTTGAAGAAATGAGTTTTTGATGCAGACTTGAAGTAAATAGTCATGTTCATCAGTGGTAGAAAGATACAGGTTCTATTATGAAGAAAATACAGGATTTTCAAAATTGCATATGGATGCAACTACCATGTTGCAACAACTTTCTTAGAAGCAGAAGGATGTACCATGGACTTGCATCTTTATGATTTAGTTGCATTTTAAGTATTATGACTCATTCATACGTTTTATGTGGTATTATGACTGAAATTGTACATTACTACCCTTTCTATTAAAGTAAACAATTCTTAAACATTGATCCTTTCATCAAATACCACATGTGAAAACAAAATATTCCACTTCATTTAGAAGCAGAAGGACTCAAGTCCGTGTTTTTGTTTGACTCTAGACAGCGTTTTATTTTAAATAATATTTTTAAAGGCTTTACATATAAAATATTTAGTTTTATTTGCTCGTTTTTAAAACAAAACTAATTGATTTAATAATTTAAAAAAATACATCTATCAGCAAGGATATCCGAAGAAGTTATGAGACCTTAGTTAGATAAAAAATAGTTTTTTGGCTCTCCTGAACATTTACCATTTTGGACTTGCATCCGTATGCTTCTCGGGTACAGAAATCATATGCCCGTCAATCTTGGATATACGACCCCCAGATTCCTACCCACCCCTCATACCAATTTCTATCACAGAACTTCCTCTCCTTCCTTTCCTTAAAGGACCCTCCAAACAGCAGTACCAGACCCAGCACTCTGGGCGTCCTGCTCGGAGCTAATGTAAAAAAAGGTATGAAACAATCCTTGAAGTAAGAAAAAAAAATACGTGATTGATAATTATGGGGAACAGAAGCGCGACCCCATTCATACAAATATTTAATTCGGACTTGAGATCAAAATATCCAAGCAGACAGAAAATTTATTTTTACCAAATTTTCAGATAAATTGAATGGGTGGACTGGCACTCGGCGTGCTGATCGGTCTGCCATTCGGTGGGGTCGTCGAATTGTGCCAATTCGTCTCTCCCACTAAAACCATGTCTCTAGGAACATGGTAACACCATGGGAATAGCGCTGGGTGGCTGGCATTCAGCGTGCTGATTGGACTGCTGTTCGGCGGGGTCGTGTAAAAATTCGTCTCTCCCACTAAAACCTTGTCGTGTTGTCTCTAGGAATGCGGTAACGCCATGGGTATAGCGCTGGGTGGACTGGCACTCGGCGTGCTGATCGGTCTGCCATTTGGTGGGGTCGTCGAATTGTGCGAATTCGTCTCTCCCACTAAAACCATGTCTCTAGGAACATGGTAACACCATGGGAATAGCGCTGGGTGGCTGGCATTCAGCGTGCTGATTGGTCCGCTGTTCGGCGGGGTCGTGTAAAAATTCGTCTCTCCCACTAAAACCTTGTCTTGTTGTCTCTAGGAACGCGGTAACGCCATGGGTATAGCGCTGGGTGGACTGGCATTCGGCGTGCTGATCGGGCTGCCATTCGGCGGGGTCGTCGAATTGTGCGAATTCGTCTCTCCCACTAAAACCATGTCTCTAGGAACATGGTGACACCATGGGAATAGCGCTGGGTGGCTGGCATTCAGCGTGCTGATTAGACCGCTGTTCGGCGGGGTCGTGTAAAAATTCGTCTCTCCCACTAAAACCTTGTCTTGTTGTCTCTAGGAACGCGGTAACGCCATGGGTACAGCGCTGGGTGGACTGGCACTCGGCGTGCTGATCGGTCTGCCATTCGGTGGGGTCGTCGAATTGTGCCAATTCGTCTCTCCCACTAAAACCATGTCTCTAGGAACATGGTAACACCATGGGAATAGCGCTGGGTGGCTGGCATTCAGCGTGCTGATTGGTCCGCTGTTCGGCGCGGTCGTGTAAAAATTCGTCTCTCCCACTAAAACCTTGTCTTGTTGTCTCTAGGAACGCGGTAACGCCATGGGTATAGCGCTGGGTGGACTGGCATTCGGCGTGCTGATCGGTCTGCCATTCGGTGGGGTCGTCGAATTGTGCGAATTCATCTCTCCCACTAAAACCATGTCTCTTGGAACATGGTAACACCATAGGAATAGCGCTGGGTGGCTGGCAATCAGCGTGCTGATTGGTCCGCTGTTCGGCGGGGTCATGTAAAAATTTGTCTCTCCCACTAATACCTTGTCTTGTTGTCTCTAGGAACGCGGTAACGCCATGGGTATAGCGCTGGGTGGACTGGCACTCGGAGTGCTGATCGGTCTGCCATTCGGTGGGGTCGTCGAATTGTGCGAATTCGTCTCTCCCACTAAAACCATGTCTCTAGGAACTTGGTAACACCATGGGAATAGCGCTGGGTGGCTGGCATTCAGCGTGCTGATTGGTCCGCTGTTCGGCGGGGTCGTGTAAAAATTCGTCTCTCCCACTAAAACCTTGTCTTGTTGTCTCTAGGAACGCGGTAACGCCATGGGTATAGCTCTGGGTGGACTGGCACTCGGCGTGCTGATCGGTCTGCCATTCGGTGGGGTCGTCGAATTGTGCGAATTCGTTTCTCCCACTAAAACCATGTCTCTAGGAACATGATAACACCATGGGAATAGCGCTGGGTGGCTGGCATTCAGCGTGCTGATTGATCCGCTGTTCGGCGGGGTCGTGTAAAAATTCGTCTCTCCCACTAAAACCTTGTCTTGTTGTCTCTAGGAACGCGGTAACGCCATGGGTATAGCGCTGGGTGGACTGGCATTCGGCGTGCTGATCGGGCTGCCATTCGGTGGGGTCGTCGAATTGTGCGAATTCGTCTCTCCCACTAAAACCATGTCTCTAGGAACATGGTAACACCATGGGAATAGCGCTGGGTGGCGGGCATTCAGCGTGCTGATTGGTCCGCTGTTCGGCGCGGTCCTGTAAAAATTCGTCTCTCCCACTAAAACCTTGTCTTGTTGTCTCTAGGAACGCGGTAACGCCATGGGTATAGCGCTGGGTGGACTGGCACTCGGAGTGCTGATCGGTCTGCCATTCGGTGGGGTCGTCGAATTGTGCAAATTCGTCTCTCCCACTAAAACCATGTCTCTAGAAACATGGTAACACCATGGGAATAGCGCTGGGTGGCTGGCATTCAGCGTGCTGATTGGACCGCTGTTCGGCGGGGTCGTGTAAAAATTCGTCTCTCCCACTAAAACCTTGTCTTGTTGTCTCTAGGAACGCGGTAACGCCATGGGTATAGCGCTGGGTGGACTGGCATTCGGCGTGCTGATCGGGCTGCCATTCGGTGGGGTCGTCGAATTGTGCGAATTCGTCTCTCCCACTAAAACCATGTCTCTAGGAACATGGTAACACCATGGGAATAGCGCTGGGTGGCTGGCATTCAGCGTGCTGATTGGTCCGCTGTTCGGCGGGGTCGTGTAAAAATTCGTCTCTCCCACTAAAACCTTGTCTTGTTGTCTCTAGGAACGCGGTAACGCCATGGGTATAGCGCTGGGTGGACTGGCACTTGGCGTGCTGATTGGTCCGCCATTCGGCGGGGTCATGTACGAATTCGTCGGAAAGTCTGCCCCGTTCCTGATACTCTCCGCATTGGCCCTTGGAGATGGACGTGAGTAAAATATAATATAGTAATAATTTGACGCCTCATTTTATCTTATCGTTTTAGGGTGTTTTGGCTTCAGGTCAGTAAAACACACAATCCTTTTAGACAAATATTCTGGGTTTATTTTACAATGCACATTTTTTTTCTAATAAAATAAAGGCATTTTCTAATTAAACAACGACAAAACTGCTTGTTCCGCGTATTCAAAAATATCTCCTTAAAAGGTTTTAAGAAATTAGAATTATTTTAAGTTATAACCCTTTGTGTGTCCCGGCTTAGATGGAATCTAACTATAATCAAAATAGAACAAAACTTTAAAGGCATTTTTCTCGAAACTAATTTTTTCGATACGGTTGACACGATACCTCAAGTTCTACTAAACCAATTTACTTGAAATTTGGTGTGAGCCCTTTCTATATATTACGCTATCGTGGTAACTAAAACTACAACAAGATTCCAATTTTTAATATTTAAAAAAAATCTGAAAAGTCAAAAAACTGTTAAAAAATGTCTTTTAATTTCAGACAGCCGCCACTTTTTGAAAAAAAAGTTTGACTTATCCTTATTTCGGGCCAAAGAAGCATTTGTTTGGAATTAGGCGCCGCTACCCGCATTTTAACCGATTTCTTTCACATCTCCCTTAAACTTTATTTTTAAAGATAATATCTAGACGCGTTCCACGCTGAAACGCAAATTATATAAAATTCCCTCGATAGAAAAAAATCGCAAAGTATGCTCCAAAAATTATTATAAACACGTTTGTTTCCGTTATTTTACAAGTTATAGTTGTGAAAAAATTAACAATATTACTTTAAATGATTCTTAAGACGCCTTCCACGAGATTTTTGCTCTATTCCTCTAACATTCTTAATTACATATCTCTCCACCTTCTTCTTTTTGAGGGCGAATGCGGCGCCTTAAGAATTTGTTTGTGTGCGCAATTTTTTGAGACCTACCACCCTCGTTTGATTTTTTTTATTTATGTATTCTTTAATGTATACATATTTGGTAAAATAATGGCTACAAAAAAACCTAAAATATGAATATGCTTCTAGACTAGAATACTCCCTTAAGGAAACATTTTGTATTTATAAACAACGGGTTTGAAAAACTAACACTAAAACGAAGTCAACTGTCAGCGTATTTACAAATAGACCGTAACAAACTCTTCAATACCGACTCAGAGAGAGATCTGTTGGTTAAAATAATAAGTAATTAATCTAAATGATAGTAGGTTTTAGTTATGTTCCGAACCTAATACTTTTGAGTTTTTACTCCACAGAGGGCAATTATATATAGTTTACAAACATATTCCTTTTCAAATAGAGGGGAATAGAAACAAACCTACGCTTTACACTTCTCCAAAATTTTCAGTGGATACCGAAAACGTTTTTTGCCTTTGTTTAAGTTATTAAAAAAATATGTTTTAGAGTTTGCATATTAGTTTAATATGAATATTTGTTACAGTTCTGCAACTTCTAATGCTGCAGCCGGCTGTTGTGCGGCAAGAATCGGACCCTCCTTCCCTGAAGGCACTGATCATGGATCCGTACATCATTATTGCGGCTGGTGAGATATCATATTGTTTATGTCTACTCAAGTTTCAAGAAGTTCACACGATACTCCCATAAATCTTACAATGTTCACTCGATAGTCCAACAAGTTTCCCGACGTTCACACAGTACTCCCATGAATCTTACAATAGTCCACAATACTCTTACAAATCTTACAATATTCACACGATATTCCGATCTACTCACGACGTTCAAAATACTCCCATAAATCTTACAATATTCAATATCGCTCACATGATACAACCAATAAACCTAACAATATTCAAAAACTACCCCCCATAAGTCTAACGATAGTAACACGATAGCCCTACAACTTTCGCGACGTTCGTTTTGCAATATTCACTCGAAATTCTCGTGGAACTGACCACAATACATGATAGTCCAACAAGCCTCACGATATTCACACGAAAATCTCTCAAATTTTACAACAATTGGAAGACAGTCCTATAAATTTCACAAGGATCACTCGAAATCCTCACAAATTTCACTGTACTCGCATGATAGCTCAAAAAACCTTGCTACATCCGTAAATCTCACAATATTCATTCGAACACCTAGAACACAAACGAATATTCATACAAACTCCTCGTAAATTTTTATAATTTTCACACAAAACCTTGTAAATCTCACAATATTCAGACCAACGCCTCGTAAATCACTAAATATTCAAACAAACACCTCGTAAAAAATCAGACAACATTTGCATGATAGTACAGACATCCATGCTAATTTCTTTTTGGTTCCAGGTGCCATAACCTTCGCCAACATGGGTATAGCAATGCTGGAGCCCTCCCTACCTATCTGGATGATGGACACCATGGGTGCGGGGAGGTGGAAGCAAGGAGTCACCTTCCTGCCTGCTAGCATCAGTTACCTCATTGGTACGTCACGATTTTCAGTTTTATTTACTTAGTTCTATTAAGAGCTTTATACAAATCTCAATTTTGGATTCGAGATCAAAACATTGCAAAATTTTATAATTAAAAGCAAAAATAAAAACAGTAGCTAATATCCGTACTAAATATTTGATATACCTTTCGATTACAAACATATTTTTTTCAAAAAAAAATGAAACAATACAACTTTGTATAAACCACTTATATAATGTGCAAATCCGACCGGTTTCGGAACAAACGTTCCTTCGTCAGGGAAAGCTTATGCTAATTTGACAGTTTAGAACAATGTTTTATTATGGTAGGGGTGGAGCCGTTGTTAGTTAATAATGTAGATTGGGTGGGTAGGTATGAGAACATTTAAGGTGTCTTAATAATAATAATTTTTCTGCGTTCGCTAACCATATCATTGAAAATAACCATAGTTTTGAAAAAAACACAGGGATAAATATTCTTCATATTAATCATGAAGGAAAACGTTTAGATAACTTAGAAGCTTTGGAAATTAAAAAATCCCTTAAAAATAATGAATCTATTATCAACAAACAAAAAATATTGTCATATAGCCCAATCATGGATTTGTTCCCCTACCCACCCACTCTACACTAATACCTACCCACCCACTCTACACTAATACCTACCCACCCACTCTACACTATACCTACCCACCCACTCTACACTAATACCTACCCACCCACTCTACACTAATACCTGCCCACCCACTCTACACTAATACCTACCCATCCACTCTACACTAATACCTACCCACCCACTCTACACTAATACCTACCCACCCACTCTACACTAATACCTACCCACCCACTCTACACTAATAACTACCCACCCACTCTACACTAATACCTACCCACCCACTCTACACTAATACCTACCCACCCACTCTACACTAATACCTACCCACCCACTATACACTAATACCTATCCACCCACTCTACACTAATACCTACCCACCCACTCTACACTAATACCTACCCACCCACTCTACACTAATACCTACCCACCCACTCTACACTAATACCTACCCACCCACTCTATACTAATACCTACCCACCCACTCTACACTAATACCTACCCACCCACTCTACACTAATACCTACCCACCCACTCTACACTAATACCTACCCACCCACTCTACACTAATACCTACCCACCCACTCTACACTAATACCTACCCACCCACTCTACACTAATACCTACCCACCCACTCTATACTAATACCTACCCACCCACTCTACACTAATACCTACCCACCCACTCTACACTAATACCTACCCACCCACTCTACACTAATACCTACCCACCCACTCTACACTAATGCCTACCCACCCAATCTACATTATTAACTAACAACGGCTCCACCCCTACCATAATAAAACATTGTTTTAAACTGTCAAATTAGTATAAGCTTTCCCTGACGAAGGAACGTTTGTTCCGAAACCGGTCGGATTTGCACATTATATAAGTGGTTTATACAAAGTTGTATTGTTTCATTTTTCTATAATGGATAACCACAAAGTAATAGCTACATTCAAAAATATTTTTTTTTTCAGTTTGGTTGGGTATTTTGGGTATTATAATTTTGTAAAACAGCAATCATGAAGTAAAATCTTCTTATATATAAAAATGAATCGTAAAATGTGTTGCTAAGCGCAAATCTCAAGATCAGCTGAACCGATTTCGCTAATTATTTTTTTAGAATATTCCTTGAAGTACGAGGATGGTTCTTACGGAGAGAAAAATCAAGAAAATTGCGCAGAAAATTGGATAATTTCAGAAAAACTATTACTAACCTAAACGACTATCGCACGTTTGACAGTTCGCGTGTTTGAGAATGACGCTTTGCAAAACAATGATTGTTAAATAAAGATTCTATTTTTGAAAATCTTTAAGTTGATAAATTTATTTATAGTAGGTACTCCCCTAATAGTTTGAATCGAATCAAGAATTTTAGATATTTTAAATAGGTACCTATGTTAGGTACCAAATTTAGTATACATGAAAAATGGAAATTTGAATAAAAATTGTAAAAGGTGGCACGCGGGCTGTTTAAAAACTGAATGTACTGGGATTGAATATTTGGAACGCGGGAGGAGGGTTGGCGTGACGAGGGAGCGGTAAAGGGAAGAGGGAAGGCGGGGAAGGTGGAAGGGGAAGGCGAGAGGGGGGGAGGGGAACCTGGGAGGGGGAGGAGAGCTCGGGAGAAGGGTTTTCGGGACGGGGGAAGGGGGGGGGGGTGTGGAGTGGGGAGAGGGAAGGTGAAGGAGAGGAGTGGGAACGCGAAAGGGGAAGAGGACGCAGGAGAAGAAGGGGAACGGGACGAATGGGAAAGGACACTCAGGGAGAAACAATTTCATTATTAAATGGCATAGCAACGCATGCCGGGACCAGCTAGTATACTAATAAAATTATATGCAACACATGCAGAAGAAAAAGTATTTTACTAACATATAATATTGTTTGTTACCCTTCCATGGATTCTATATCTCCGTAGCAGTTGCGCCTGTTATAACTAACCCACCGCACACGTCAAGAATCTATTTTATTGAACGACGCTACATTTATTTGAACGACTCTAGACCCTCCAATGTCCATGCTTACGGATTTAGAAAGCAGTATGCAAGTACTTACATTAACATAATACAAAAGAATAATAAATGTGGCAGCCCGTAGAATAATTCTTCTGAAATCTACAGAGAGTTAGTAAATAAAAATAAGAGCTGCGCTCGGTTGAGGAAGCCTGGAATAGACGAAAAAGTAACAGTGATAATTTAATGCACGTATTTACAATAATAATAGCAGGCGAAACCCAGAGTCCGCGCCCTTTAGCCGGCTCCCCGATTTTGCTTCGAAGAAATATATGTGAGAAAGAAGAAAAAGTTGGCGAAAGGTCGCATAGGCACCTGAAAAAGAACATCTTAATATATAAAACAAAGTCGGGTTAGTTACACTATTTATAACTCGAGAACGGCTGGGCTGATTTTGATGATCTTTGATTTGTTGGATTTGTCTCCGCCCCGGATAGGATAATAACTATTAAAACATCACAAAAGTTAACGAAATAAATAGTTATAAAGAAAATTATTTTCCCCATACATTTTGTATGGAACGAATTCTCCTATTTTGAAAGAGCTGTAACAATGTTGTGTTAGTTGAAGTTTGCGTGAATTCCAAAAATTCAAAAACGTCAAATGTCAATGCGCTGATTATTTCGCTTTTGTTCTTTAACATATAATGCTTAGTCTCTTTCTTACACACTAAATGTCGACTGCCGAAAATGAGACAAACGGTTAACGTGTGTCTTCACCCTTCCAAAGGAAAAATACAATATTTTTTTTTTACATGAGCTCCACACAGGAGGCCTTGAGGAAAATAATTTCCCTCAGGGCCTGTGTCATCTTTGGGGATGCTGTGTGGAGGGTTTTATTTTAAGGAAAGGAAGGAGAGGAGAGTTCTGGGAAGGAAAAGGGTTTAAGGGGTGGGTAGGAATCTGGGGTTCAGTATGTCCTGGTCATCCGCCTCCAATACCTAGACAAATCTCACCCCATGAACCCGGGCACCCCTGCTAAATCACCAAACGTAGCGAACCACTTGGGGTGACCTATGGCAGATGTGCTGGTTATCCAATAAAGGTTCCCGGGGCGGCGGTACCCATTCCTGCCTCCCAAATTATAATAAAAAAGACGCTAAAAACGACATAGAAGACAAATGAACTATATTTAAATAACTTTAGTCCGCCTCGGCACAGGACCCCCTAGTGAGGAGGACTAAGAAAGACAATATTTTGTACTTAATTTCACATTGCATTTTGTATGTAAATTTTTTTTATATAGTCGCTATAATAAAAAAAAAAAAAAAATTCCCTTAGACGTATAAAGAAAATGAATTACGTCACACATTAAGGGGGGGGGGGGAGAGGAGTAGAAAGTGTGACTAGGGGTACGGGGTGGTCATCAGCTCAACACAAGGTCATCTCTGATACAAAACACTGACAGTTGCGGATCGATAATTGCTTCGTTGTGTAATTTTTAACTTAATAAAAAACTGAATTTAATACAGCTAATAAATTAACACAACAGTTATTTATTCTGAGGTGATACGAAGTTCGCCGGGTCAGCTAGTTGTATATATTTTTAAATCGTTTTTGTTGTTGCAGGAACCAACCTGTTCGGACCTCTTGGCCACAGGATGGGCCGTTGGCTGGCGGCCTGTCTGGGGCTTGTGATTATCGGAGTCTGCCTCATCTTGGTAAGTATCTACTGTTTCCTCGATAAGACTCCACTCTCTTCTTAGCGATTATAATTACAATGGACCTACTAGGGATCCTTGTGGTACACCGGAAATTCAAATTCTTTTCTAATCTGTCTTTCATTTTTCGTCTATACTGTATGTGAAACTTATTTTTAATATCAAAATACCTATGTGTTAACTAAAAATAAAATTCTAACAATTTCCTCCAACTTATGAATTGTACGCTCTTTCCGTCCGGTCCTAAAATAAGTTGTGTAACTCATCAGGATTGCCCAGCTAGAAATAAAAATAATAAAAAAGGAAATAAAAAAATTGTGTTACAGTATTTATCAAAATAAAATATGCCAATTAAATTATACAGAATAAATGCTGAAGAATAGTAGGTACGAGTATTATGCTGACATTGATTTATTGAGGTATGTTCTTATATGCTGTTTGTAACTATATTTCGTGCAATTGAACACATCTACTACTTCTGAGAGGGTATTATAAGTAATAACAATTTGGCAAAAGGGTATGGGTAGGTACCGCTTTGGAAACCATTAATTGGATAATCAACACCCCTGTATTAACCAACACACCCGAAGTGGTTCGCTACATTTGTCGACTTAGCAAAGGGTGCCTGGGTTCATAGGATGAGATTTGTCTAGGTCTTGGCGGCAGGTTAGTTTGCCCACCTGCTGCGTGAGAGGCTAGTTGAGGGACACCTTTTGATCTCTCCAGCATAACTCTCGGAATAACGCCTTGCACCGCAGTGAGAGAGATGGATTCATACGTCTGTCACTCCTGAACACATTGATTCCCAGATTCCTACCCACCCCTCATACCCTTTTTATTCCCAGAACTTCCTTTCCCTAAAAAGACGTTTCACACAGCATCCCCAAAGATGGCATAGTTTTACGAATTTTTTTTCCCCAGGACCTCCTGTATGGAGCTATTGTAAAAAAAATTGCCAACTGCATGCAATCTAACCAACAAATGTCCAATTTCTCATAAAATTCTTATTGTTCCAGATCCCAATGGCTACTTCTATCAACCACTTGATCGTGCCCAACGCCGGGCTGGGCTTTGCCATCGGCATGGTGGACTCTTCAATGATGCCTGAACTTGGTTATCTAGTGGACATCCGCCACAGCGCTGTGTACGGGTCTGTCTACGCTATCGGGGACATTGCCTTCTGTCTTGGTTTTGCAGTCGGTGAGTCTAACATCAAATGCTATCGTCCACGATGCCCCGCTTGATTAGCTGTTGATGGTCTATCGATAAAATCCTACATTGACTAAATACGTCATCCATGGTTAGTTATCAATATCAGCAAGCACGGTCAACATTTCATCATCTCATTTGGATAAGGTTCTAACTTCACTTTACCTTGTTCTAAGATAATAGGAGGTGTCAAAGTTTGCAAAGACCTGCACTCATTGTCTATTTACCGATTTCTGATTTTAACCACTGGAGCGATAGCGCAATTAAAAATTTTTTGCTCCGATAGCTCGAGATTTTTTGATGATAATTTTGAATATTTTCCGCCCACTTTAAAAAAAACAAACCTCCGAATTTGAATATGGAGACATACAAACTGATTATAGTTCTTTTTTTTTTTACTTGAATACCGCACAAGAGTCCCAACTGCTCCGTCTGAAGCCAGTGGGACTATGGCATCCCCAATTGGGGTATGTTGTGAGGCTGAAGGTAGTGGGGAGGGGAAGGAGCTAGGGAAGTACCTGGCTATTCAGATCTGGTCACCAAACACGGCTTAAGCCATTTCAAGCAAAGTTTCAATTCTGAATGGTGGTCTTACACCAGGGCGATACTGAGAGTATCTTCCACTCTGGAACGTGCCGCAAATATACTTTGTATTATTTTAAATGAATAAATTGTGAAATAACACAAATTATTTAAATAAAATTTATTTGCCACGCCAGGATTCGATCCCGCGACCTTTAGAGTGCTAGTCAAGAGCCTTACCGCTGGTAATCTATATAGCTAATGAATGCATCTTTCTAGTGTTGATTATCACATATGTATTCGTAGGATTTATAAACAAAATATTATAAAATCGTTAACTTCTTAATTACTTACAAACAAGGGAAAATTTACCAAAATTGGCAAGAATGCAATCCGAGGCATTTTAAATAGTGCCAAATTGTGCCAAAAAGCTCTCGTGATTAAGGTTGAATATGCAAATAGAACTATGTATATGCAACCAGCTCTGTTCTTATGTATGGTTCGGAATGCTGGACAATCAGTAAGGGTGATGAAGGAGCCCTAGAAAGTTTTGAAAGGAAGGTGCTGCGAAGGATTTACGGCCCAGTCTGTGATAATGGAGAATGGCGTATCAGATACAACCAGGAGCTATACGATCTTTACGAGGACCCTAATATCTCCAAGGAAATCAAAACTGGAAGACTCAGGTGGGCTGGACATATCCAGAGAATGAGCGAAGGAGATATTCCAAAGCGAATTATGGATGGTGCACCTGGGGGTCGGAGAAGAGTTGGAAGACCAAAGCTTCGATGGCTGGATGGAGTGGTGAAGGATGCAAGCACCATCGGCATCCGAAACTGGCGCAACGCAGCGCAACACCGACAGTCATGGAGGCAGGCTCTGCTGGAGGCCAAGACCCGACCTGGGTTGTAGAGCCACAGATGATGATGATGATGATATGCAACCAGCTAGGGCATAATAATTCATTGCATGAGCATCTCATTATGTTTCCCTAATGCAATTCCAAGCTAGGGCCACGTTTTATTTTGCATTAAAATAAGATAAACTAAAATATCTTACACGAGATTAAACCCCAATATCATAAATTGTTAAATAGATTACGAAAATTCGAATTCGCAAACTTTGAAACCTCAGAACGTGGTAAGGCGAAGTTACATAGAACCCTATACAACCAAAGTGACGAACAATAATGCGTAAAAAAGGTCAACTGTCACATGCAAACAAAATAGATAGTGTGAGTAATGATAGAACCTTGTAAAATGAATTATTATTTAAAATGCTTGGTGTTAGAACTTTGTCATACATTTATCTACGAAAATACAACACAGACGGTTCTGAAAATTATTGTGACTATAGAAATGAGCAAACGAAATTCTTTGGCAATCAAAGGTTCTTTTTGAAAATAGTAATAACAGTTTATTCCAGGAAAAAATGTCAGTTTGAACCCTTTTCAAATAATGAGGTGACGATTTGTTAAGAGATGAATTTAGACAAAGGATTGAATTTGTATTATTTCTAAATGTTAACTGCCTCCTGTTCTATATAATTTAGTTTAAATGATTCTTGTTGAATGGCACCGTGATGGTTTATCATTATATATTGTCCTGTGCCAAAACAGCACTCACTATTGTTGTTAATATTGTTCTTTAGGAATTGCTTTGTATATTCGTTATTTCACATTATTTAATTAATTTTTTAAGGACTCGTAAGGAACACTGTAGGTTAATTTTAAGTTTATTATAATTAAGCGCACTTGAAGTGAAACATCACAAAACTGCGCTATATAAATACTTCGTTATTATTATTATTAAAGGATATTGAAATATAATAGATGTGCTTTCTGCAGTTTTTACTAGGTGGGACTGCGCTTCCGGGTGTCGCCAATATTGTTTACCAATCAACAAATAAACTATATGAACGAATAAACCAAACGAACGTTAAAGTAAATGAACGAATTCTTTCCGTATTCAAACTATATTGTTAATCAATACTAATGCACACCTTCGAAAAATCAACGAAATGAACAAATTCTTTTCGTATGCAAACTACCCTGATTAGGTTGTAGCCCGCCGACAGTTGCGCGGACATCATAGCATATCTATTTTAATTTCAAATTTCAAAGTTTATTTATTCATTTATTTATTTATTTTTGTTTATTTAGCACAAGCTTATTCATAATTTATTAAAAAAATTTGACTGCCCAACTAGGAGTATTCCCGTTTTAGGACAGTCAAAATATTATGGGTATGAACATGTGGAACACGATTTGTACAAAAAAAGAAAGAAAATTGATGAAATAAAGAGAAGAGAAAGAATATTAAATAAAATTTAAAAAAAGTTTAAAACATAGTAACTGTTATTTGTTTAGTATAGAAAATAATATTAATTTAAAAAAGAAAAAGTAGATAGGTACATATAGGTAACTTAAGAGGAATTAAGAGGATTAAAACATTTAGGTAACTTATTTATGAATTATTATTTTTAATTTATAAACTAACGTTTAGACTAGATTTTTATGCATAGCACAAAGGGTAACAATTATTATAAGCAATAATTATCAGCCTGAAACACTCATCAACATTGAAAAATCTTCCTAGAAAAGATACTTGCCGCCAAAGGGACTTGAACCCGTGTCTTTCTGATTGCCGGTCAGCTGCCCTTGACCAACATAAAAATCTCGTCTAAACGTTAGTTTATAAATTAAAAATAATAATTAATATTTGACAAGTTTATGTATATCCCCAATAAATGTAGTCATAATTTGTCTCGACGCCACCTAGCGAGGGATTTAACACTTACAATGTCTCTCTCGCAAAAATAAAGTTGGTTGTTTTCAGGTGGAAAAAAAATATAATAAGCAGTAATTGTTGAATGAAACACTAGTATATATTGAATTATTTGGCGGGTATTTGATAAGCCCCCATAGCTCAGTGGTCAAGAGCAGCTGACCGGCAATCAGAAGGATACGGGTTCAAGTCCCGTTGGCGGCAAGTATCTTTTCTCGGAAGATTTTTCAATGTTGATGAGTGTTTCAGGCTGATAATTATTGCTTATAATAATTGTTAACTTATTTATGCTTTGCATATTTTATTCCTACATACATGTGATGTAGAAAATAAAGAAAAAAAGATAAGAGAAAGAATAAAATAAAAATGAAATAATCAATTAAAACATAAAACAGCCATGGTTTGTTTAGCATAGTTATTGAAATGATAATTTTGTATTTGAATATTTTTGATTTAGACCGACAATTGATAAATTTTAGCACGGTCTCCATAATATCAGATAAGTTTCAGTTAACTGTCAAAATATATACATATATTTATTTTTAATAATGGCGGCCGATATGCTAAATTACTGGCTTATTAATGAACTGAATTGAACTAATGAAGCTCTTAATTTTTTAATATGTAATAAATTATTATATTTCATATATTTCTGGTGACGAAATGTCAATAACAAATCATTCAGAATAGATGCAAGACATCTCTTTTTAAAAAATGAAACTACCAAGTCAATTTGTGATTAATTGAAGTATGCAAGGCGTGGAGAATTTTGAAATAATTAAAATAAAAGTTTTAAAATATCTTTTCAAATTGAACACATTTTGGCCAACAACGCTCAAGGGTGTTGGAAATTGGCTAAAATTTGGCCCATAACGCTCCAGTGTAAAATTAATAATAAATTAGAGAATGCTGCTCGCAATGTAGTTGATTGGCAATTGGCACGATGTCCTTATTGATAAGTGATGTTTGTTCCCAGGGCCCGCAATGTCAGGAACTCTGGTGAACACAATTGGTTTCGAGTGGATGCTTTTCGGTATCGCCATGCTGAACTTCGCCTATGCGCCGCTGCTATTCTTCCTTAGGGCACCACCTACCAAAGAAGAGAAAAAGGTACAGCTTTTACGAACACAAATAATCCACAAAACCTCTTAATTTTCCATCAAATACACCATCATTCCAAAACAAATACAATTTAATCACAGATTTCGCAGTATTCTCAGAACATACACAATACTCTCACACTTGCAGTGTTCCTAAAATATACACAATGTTTTTTCAAATCTCACAATATTCTCAAAACATACACAATGTTCTCACCAATTTCGTAGTATTCTCAAAACATAAACAATGCTCTCACAGATATAGCAGCATTTTGAAAACGTACACAATGTTTTCACAGAGCTCGCAGTATTACCAAAACATTTACAGTATTCTAACGGGTCTCGCAGTATTCCCAAAACTCACATAATATTCGCCTCGCGGTATTCGTAAAAAATACACAATGTTCTAACAGGTCTTGCATTATTCCCAAAACTTACATAACATTCTCACAGACCTCACAGTATTTCCAAAATATGCATAATATTCTCGCAGATCTGGCAGTATTTTCAAAATATCCATAATATTCTCACAGACCTCGCACAAAAATTGTCCCATCATCCCCACAAAACTCTTATTATCGCATCATTCTTCCATTAATCTATTTCTTATCAATTCCATAAAATATTCACAAATTTCACACAACGGAACATAAAATCCAAATAAAATAACAATTTTTAAAACAACAATTAACAAATCCCGCAAAATCCCTGCAAATCCAACAACGTTTCCCAAAGGATCCCTTTTTTCTCATAAACATTCTCAAATAACTCACATATATTCATAAATCTTATAAATCACCCAATATTCCCAAAAATTTCTTAATATTCCCAAAAATCTCACAAAGTTCTCAATTTTTTCAAAATATTCCCAAAAAATCTCAAAATATTCCCAAAAATCTCTCTATTAAAGCTCCGTTTAAACTCTCACATGTTGTAATGTACTTTATGTGTTTGCAGTCGCTGATAATAGGCGAAAAGTCCTCCGTACGCTATGTGAGCTACCAAAATGACGAAGAAGAATAGCCCAAGCCGCCCGCCATACTGATCTACTAAACAGACCGTTTCTACAAG
Organism: Limnephilus rhombicus; assembly: GCA_929108145.2. NCBI lineage: Eukaryota > Metazoa > Arthropoda > Insecta > Trichoptera > Limnephilidae > Limnephilus > Limnephilus rhombicus. Next base: position 12,098,266 of record OV815290.1, on the reverse strand, counting down.
TATCACAAATGTCCACGAGTTGACAGATAAATAATTCATCGTATTCCAATTTTTGTTTTAGTAACGCCAATTTGTTTTTAGCCCAAAATGCTTAAGTTAAATTAATTCTTAAAAAACTGGAAAATTAGTCGTAATGATTTCCGTCACCAGTCTGTTATGAAAAGGGTGATTGGATTTTAAAGTTTTGTAGGGTTTATAATTAATATCTACAATTTATATGACGTAGCGTTTTTTCTTGTTAAGTGTCCAGAATTCACTTGGCCGGCACGAAATGTTGAAAAAGATGAGATTTTTAAAATAAAGATGATTGTTGTTTTACTTTATAAAATGACACGAAATTTCGTGAAATTACTAGAATTTTAAAAAATGGATACCTAGTTGAAAATACTGTCCTTATTTTTTCAAAAATTTCATCTAATTTCATAATTGACGTCTATTTTGACGTTAATAGACATAAACGCTACGAATATAACAGAAATACTGATACTGGCGTATGAAATTATGAAACGCAGAAAAAACAAAACGGTTCTGACAATCGTAGCATAATTAATACAGACGGCTCTTTGAGAATTGGATTATTTAAGAGAGAGAGATAGCGCTTTATGACATACCCTTAACCCGTCTCACTCGCTCTTTATGTTACGGAAAGAATTTTAATTTTAAACATTCAAAAGACACCGAAATTCAAACCCTCAAAAGGTATCAATTTTATCGTCAGAAAATCTGTAACTACGGACTGATCTCAACGTCATAAAATTGTAGATAAATAACATCAATCATTTAAAACTTAAAAAAGACTTTATTTTCAAATTAAACATAAATCGATCATGAAAATTTGAAATGTTGTAAAGGACAAAATGTTAATTGTTTAGGAAAGCGAATTGTTTGTTTTTTTAAAAAAATCACATCTACTGATTTTGTTGACATATAATTATGAATTTTTATTATAAAATAATATCGAATAGATCTTTCAGAACACTTAAAATTTCTTTAATATCAGTATTTAAAATATTTTTAATTTTTCAAAAAAAAATCCTTTTAAAATGCACGTCGTAAAAGACGCACTTATTTTTCAAAAAATATTTCGATGACGCAGATCGAAAGAGAAAATAAAACAGAGAAAAATGACATATTTAACTCAATTTTGGATTTATTGTCTGTCCTTTATAGAATTTTGAATTTCCGCTGTCGATATTTTTGTGCCACATGACTTCAAAGCGAATTTCACGAAATAACGTTAAACGCGTTTTAATTTATCCTATTATTTATACCAGCATACTTTAGAAAATTTTTGTTTACTCTTTGATGACTGGTATACAAATTTATAATATGTACTTTCATTCATTAAGGTTCCTTACGATTTTTTGCAAGACTAATTATTATTTTACATATTTTTAATAATGGGACATTTAAAAAGATACTTTTAACAGTGTGATGTAAAAATGGCTGAAATGATCAATATGGCGTAATATTATAAAAATCAAATATAATCTTTTTGCTATCATTGGTTGCATGAACCAATAAAAGCAAAGAAAGTGTTTGATTGGATTAAAAATGGCGATTTAATTTGCGAAAAGATTTTGTTACTAAAATAAATTTAGTCAATTTTTTTTTGATTGATGTACCTTTTTTTATGCCTATTATAATAATTAAAAAAATATATTTTGAATGTGGCTGAAATTTTTTTTTTTAATTTTTTAGTAGGTGTCAATGATGCGCTTTGTTCATAATCGTTATGAATGTTTTATCGCAATATTTATTGAATTTCGTGTCAAGCAATATCGAATTTATTTTAAGTAGGCTTAAAAAAGAGCAAAATTATATAAACTATTGTATAACGTAATGCAAACTGATCAAAAATTCATAAAATGTATATGAAATCTGTTTTCATGTTATCGTAGAAAGAAAAAAAATGTAAAATGCATGATTTTTTTCTGAAAATCTTCAGATATTATATTTACAATGTAGTAAATCCAATAATATTTAGAAAACCAAAGTTTTTTGACAGAATCCGAGTAAATATTGAGCTTTTATGAATATATATTAAATGTGGTCTAATTTTTTGAAAAAATCTTCATGTATTTGTAAATATGATATTTTACCTCTTGATAAAATGCTTTTAATAACGTTTTCAAAAGAAAATGAATTGTATTAGTATATAAAATAACACGACATGGATGAGATCTGTTTAAAAATATTCCTGCCAGGAGGCGTAGCACGGTCGATCGATAAAACCCTATGTCAATACTATATTGATTAAATTCCTCTTTTTCTTGGTCAGTTGGCGTTCTTTAGGAGCATGGCCAATCATTTAACAGTATTAATAGCCTTGCATCTGCGCGGTTGAAATTTAAGAACCCGGCTTCGAGTGCATGTCTGACGCCGCATCGTATGCGCCGCGACATATAAACATCTGTGTACGTGAAATTTCAAACAAAGCTACCGTTGTAATTTGGTTTCGAATTGAAGAATGAGTTAAAGGATGGCGCCACTTCCGTTAGCAGGTCGCGTGAGGCCGTGCCACTTGCATGTATAATTTATAAGTACTACGATTTTCAAAGTTGGAGTATCTCTCCGGAAATGAAAAGACTGACGGTAATACACACTTTTGAAAAATAGTATCATGCAGCTACACATTACATATGACGTCATTGTCTGTCCCGGTTACCTTGTCCCGGTGACTAGCTATCAGTGGATCCGGGGCTATTTTTGGAACTCCTATCGGATTTACAAAATGGTCACCAACACTCTAACTGAGCGAAGCCGAACCAAAAGCTGCCCGCAGGGCCTAGTATCTAAACATGAAGAGCGGGTTTTCAACTGCTAGAATATTAAGATTTCGACAGTTGGCTGACAAAAATTTAATAAGTTATAATATACACAACTTTTTGAATAACGTCGTTCGTTATGCAAAATAACTGTCTTATTAATGAATGGAGGTGAACTGACGAAGTCCTTAGAATAAAGAAATAATATTTGCGATCCATACATAAAATAATTCATCTAAGACGCGATCAATTTATTCCGTTGGATCTTATAGAAACAAAAGCGGTTAAAATATAACTAAAGACCTCAATAACTAATTAACACAAGTTCAGTGTCAAAAAAGTATTTAAAATCGAAATTGCTAATTTCTTTAGCATTTTTAACGTTTTGTAGCAGTTTGACGTTTAGGAATATAAATCCATACAAAGATCCGCCAGTGTTGCCAGCGTATATCGATCTATTATTTATTCCAAATCAATATCGGTTCGGCTGTCAACATTGCAACCGTGCTAAGGATATCGATATAAAACCGTCGAAGTAACGCCTATCGACATGATGTTGTAAAGTTATCGATTTTACTGTGCTCTAGATCCCTGGGAGAAAAAAAATAAACACATCTTTCTATGTTGTAGATGTGTTTCCATGAATTGAAAGAAATATAAATATTTTTGATTATGAATTTTAATTTTTTAAAATATTTATAAAGATGCTTTTAATTGATTGTCGGTGTATTGAAGATGTGAGATAAAGCAAACTTGCTAAAAAAACATAATTTAAAAAAATATGCCAAACTATCACAATTTTATATGAAAAATTATAAAAATTGCCCTGTGATTGTTATATCATATTTTTGTATGAAAATTGATCGTTTTTATAATTGTACATATTATTATTATGTAATATTTAACTATTTTTTAAGACATATCTGAATCTTCTTCATATCGATCAAAAGTTTTTATTTCAATACAAAATTCTTACATAGTAATACTGCACACCTAGTGCAATCATTTTTTTTGCATGAAAACAAAAAATCAAATGTGAAAAATGATAATGACCAATCAAAACTTAATTTCTAGATTTTACGACTTTTGTTTCGAGTTAATAATTTTGATGACAATATTTAAAACACTTTAGAAGTATAGACTGTGTTCTATAATATTAAATACATAATGACAATATAACTAACATTTTATTTGAATGAGACAATATTTTATCCCACAACAAATTGTCGTGGATTTTTATAAAACCATTTACAAAAATGTAGTATTAATATCACCAGTATAAATTTATACGAAAAATCACTGCACTTTCAAAAATAATATAATAATGTTGTTAATACGTTGCTTAAAAAGGACAGTAAATATTTCTCAATGTTCGCATAGAGGTATTATAAAATGACAGTAATTTCTCATTGTTTGCGTGGAAGTATTATAAAATGACAGCAATTTCTCATTGTTTGCGTGGAGATATTATAAAATGACAGCAATTTCTCATTGTTTGCGTGGAGGTATTATAAAATGACAGCAATTTCTCATTGTTTGCGTGGAAGTATTATAAAATGACAGCAATTTCTCATTGTTTGCGTGGAGGTATTATAAAATGACAGCAATTTCTCATTGTTTGCGTGGAAGTATTATAAAATGACAGCAATTTCTCATTGTTTGCGTGGAGGTATTATAAAATGACAGTAACTTCTCATTGTTTGCACAAATGTTTTATAAAAGTACTGTAATTTCTCTTTGTTCACAGAGGTATTATAAAATGACAGTAATTTCTAAATGTTTGCAGAGAGGTAATATAGAAGGACGGTAAATTTCTCAATGTTCGCATAGAGGTCTTATAGACGGACAGTACATTTCTTAATGTTCGCAGAGTGCTATTATAAAAGGACAAATTAATTTCTCATTGTTAGTAGAGAGGTGTTATAAAAGGACAGAAGTAATTTCTCAATGTTCGCAGTGAGGAATTGGTATTATAAAAGGACCAAAGTAATTTCTCAATGTTCGCATAGAGGTCTTATAGACGAACAGTAAATTTATCAATGTACGCATTGAGTTATTATAAAAGGACGATAATAATTTCTTAATGTTCGCATAAAAAGAGAAATGTCAGCCTATACAAACGGAGACTTGAAACCGTGTTCCGTTTGGTTCTCGAGACTCTGAGACTCTCGAAACATATCAAACTTTGCAAAGATTCGCCGCTAATTGTCTAATAATTGTCACAATAACGCAATATGACTGCCGTGTCTTGAAAACATAAATTTTAGGCAAAAAACTTGGTGCAGTGTTCACATCTTTTAAAATTTAACCCCGCTGACAATTAGGGATTACTGTACCATATAGGACGTAATTTTTAATATTTTTTAATTTAACACATTCGATTGACGATTCAAAACTTTATTTTTTTTTATTTTTTATATTAGTAACTCATCTTAAAGTTTCTAATGTCATATTTAAAAAAAAAATGAGATTTCTGTGGTTGTATGGCTGCAATCACCAAATTTCTCAATATGAAAATGAAAATATTGACAATTAATTTAGTCTTAAAAAATATTCAAAAGAAATACCTTACTCTCCAAATAATATTTTCAATTTGTTAAAAATTTTATTTTGAATTTGGAATGTTCAAAAGTGGAAGCTTTTAAAGATTTTGATGGTTGTTAATGGAAAGATTGTAAATAGGGGGATAACATTTTTTAACTTATCTCTTAAAAAAAACTTTTGGCAACATTGAAGCCTATCATGAACGAATTCTATTGGCTTAAAACTTAATGTAAAACGCGACGAAACCAATGGCTTAAAATATATTTATAAATAACACGACAGACAGTAAATTTTTAACATAAAGTCAAACCAAAAAATTCTGTCGGTTTTATCCGTAATTTTTTTTATATAATTTTAGATACCGCAAAACTTTCGGGGTTGATTGATGATGATCTAAGAAAAAAATTATATCAAAGTTTTCTAATCAAACGTTATTAATGGGGTAACGTCTGTACGGTGGAATTTTAAGAATCCGGCTAAGAATGCAAATCTGACGCAGTCATCTTCGTACTTGAAGTTTGTTAAAAAGTTAGTTTTGTAATTCGGTTTCAAATTCAAAAATTCGTCGAAGGATGGCGCAAATTATGTTAGCAGATCGCATAACAACGTGCCCCTTACAGGTATAAGTACTACGGATTTGTAAATTTGAGTATCTCTCCGGATATGGAAAGACTGACATTAAAACTTAGAGTTGCGAATAATAATATCACGTGGCCATAAATTACAAATGACATCATTGCCTGTCGCAATTACTTTGTCCCGGTGACTAGTTGTCACAGGACCTCAGTGGATCCGCGGAACAGTGGCGTAGCCAGCATGGGTGGCACCCGGGGCGGTTAGCGTGGTGTTTAAAATCGAGCATTCCTAGACTCCGTTTGCCAAGCGATTTTTTATACCAATTACCCACATTCGTGGTGATATAAGGCACACTAAGAATAAATACCAAGATTTATTACATATTTACCTCTCAAAATCATATGTTATTCTTGAAGATAAAATCTATATATCCCCACGCCGAAACGGCAATTGTATGAAATTACCTCATACAAAAAAAATAGCAAAATATGCTACGAAAATTATTATTTTCACGTCTGTTTAGGTTATTTTACAAGTAATATGAATGAAAAAATTCACAATGTTTCTTTAAATGCTGTTTTAGACAGCCCCCAAGAGATTTTTGCTGTATTTTAAACGAATCTTGTTTTATTAAACATTTTCACAATTTTCGCTTCAATATTAGCGCACTCCCTCTAACTTTCGTATTTACATATCTATCCTTCTTCTTTTTGAGCGGATACTGCCAGGCCTAAACCTAAGTACTAAAGAGCTTTCGACGCTTTAGGATAAAAATTTATTGTCTTTTGTTGTATTTAAAGCCATTAATGCATTTGGTTTTAGATGTAAAATAAATGAACGACCAAGAAAATACAAGGCAGTAGATTGTATGGAACTCTATTTACTAATAAATTAATATTCGCTCTAATTTAGGTAAAATGGATGTATTCTTATTGAGTCTAACGACTCTGCCAAGTGGAGAACTATTTACACTAGAACATATATATTTATAATACCTACATATATTAAATTATACATGAACATACTTACATATTATATATAAATGTCTACTTAAAATTAGATTTAACTGTATACATATTTTACTATTGTATTAATGAATGTACTCTATTAATTTCTATGATCTGGTACTGAAATAAAATTAAGTTTATTTACACACTTTTGAGTGACATTTTTGACAAACAGCGGGTTTCAATCCCATTTTTTGTTACAGCCTTGAAGCTGATATCAAATCTATCGGACGTTATTAATAGCCTTGCGTCTGTACGGTTGAAATTTAAGAACCAGAATTCAAATAAATCTCTGACGCCGCGCCTTACGCAAAACCATCATTGTACTTGAAATTTGTTAAAAAGCTACTTTTGTAATATAACCAAATTCAAGTAAGTAATCAATAATGTCAAAAGATGGCGCCACTTAATAGCTAGCGTGAGAAACGTCGGTTGAATACTTTGGATTTGTAATTTCGTAAATCTCTCCGGGAACGGAGAAATAGATGGTGATATAATTATAATTGTAACTGGCAGTTGTGAATAATAATACTGCGCGTCTACATGACGTCTTGCCTGTCGTAGTTACTTTGTCCCGATGACCAGCTGTCACTGGATCCGAGGAACTGGCTTTTTTTGCAACCACTTCCTATCGGAATTATAAAATGATCACCAAGCGCTCAAACGTTCAATCTATTTTTTTTTCTTTTGTTGGATACCCGCTGTTATAAAAACTGGATGAAAACGCTCTTCACCCAGACCAAAATGCTTGTGTATAATCCTATTAATTCAATCAGAAACATATAAGACCGTTTTAATAAATAAAAAAAAAAAAACTATTTTATTGATAAATTATATAGGCAAAAAATTGCCAAAAGAATTGCCGAACAAATCAAAAAGTATCATGACTTTTTGAACCCCCTACCCTACTGTATAGTAATACTGTATAAACAGGGGTGAGCAAAAAGTTTCATATCTTATTAAAAATACTCAAAGCATGTTAAATTTGTGTATATATACAAAAAAATAATATATATAGTTTTTTAAGGTTATTTAGAATGAATACTTTCATCTTTTTATTTGTTTTATTATTTTTATTTTTATGATGTGAAATTGTTGTAAAATTTCTTTAGTTTTTTTATTAATTCAACTATTTTTTAAGTATGTAAAGAAATTTTATTTGACTGCAGCAGGAAACGAATTTAAATATAAGTGTTTTATATTATAATTGTTTATACGTACTGGTTATTTACAGCGATAAAACTTGTTATGTTTCATGAGATAGTTAGAAAATTTGTCAGATCAGAGATTCATTTTGAAATATTCCCGCTTAAAATTCAAAATATTGTAAACTATTAAATGCAAATACAAAGCTTGGTGTTATCTCTTTCTAAAACCGTTTAGATCAAACTGTTATGTCTAATCGAAAGGAAGATATGACGATTTTTATGATGATGTGTCATTTGGTGACACATTTAGCACAATGTCACTCACTGTATTTAAATGTTTAAATGCAAATAGAATGTTTACTTTTTCGTTATTTGTTTTTGGGGTGTTATGCCGTGTTGCGCTAACTCCTTCTTTAGCCAACGTTTCGGACATCATTGCAGTGTCCATCATCAGGGCAGATCCGGATCCAAAAACAAATAACAAAAATGCTTTTGGCCGTGAAAATCTTAAAACGTATCAGAATGTTTACTGTTCTCTCTTTTTAAAACCGTTTATATCTCACTTTTATGTATAACCGAAAGGAAGATATGACGATTTTTATAATGATGTGTCATTTGGTGACACATTTAGCACAATTTCACTCACTGGGTTTATATGTTTAAATGCAATAGAGTGCTTACTGTTCTCTCTTTTTAAAACCGTTTTTATCACACTATTATGTCTAACCGAAAGGAAGATATGTCGATTTTTATGAGGATGTGTCATTTGGTGACACATTTAGCACAATGTCACTCACTGCGTTTAGATATTTAGTGACAAATACAGCACAACGTGATCCGAAAGGTTAATTCACATTATAAATGTATGTGTCCTGTCAGTGTCCTTTGGTACTCTCGTGTGCATGGCATTCGGTGCACATGTCTGGCCCATCATAGTCTTTGGAGTCTTAAATGGGTTAGAGTCTCGGAGCTTGTTAGATATCATAGAGATAATTATTGTGGCAGATTCTCCATGCCTCTCTCTTTCGCACCGCTAATAAGATTCTTCGAAGTACCTTTCTTTCGAAGGTGTCCAGGTTTTAATATAATAAAACAATAAAAAGGAATGACAAAGAAAAGTATCAATATTCTGATTAAAGCAATGCATATTTTCACGCTGCAAATAACCATTACGTAAAATTCTAGTTTTTAGTGTATTTATTGGAAATAATCTATGAACGTAAAATAGAAACAAGCTGGATTGGGAACTTTATTATATGAATTATGTAATACCATGTACTAAATGCAAGTTAAAAACGCTTCTGTGTACCTATTGTTACAATAATCCTTACGATTTTTTTGCAAGATTGCTTGAATTGTTTCAATGTTATTTTGAGTGCGGAAAAAACGTATGACTGGTTCAGGTATTTGCAAAAAAAAATCAAATCGATGTGTAAAATAACAACAAATTGATTGATATCGGAATCAAAACGTTTCTTGAAATGACTTAAGCAGTGTTTGGTCACCAAATCTGAATGGCCAGGTTCTTTCCAACCTTCCACTTCCTCACATCGAAGAAAATAATTTCTCTCAGGGCCTGTGTCATATTTGGAGATGCTGTGTAGTATATCTTTAAGGAAAGGAAGGAGAGGAAGTTCAGGGTTGGAAAAAGTATGAGGGTGAATAGAAATCTAAGGATTGGTCTGTCCAGTAGTGACTAACGTATGAATCCATCCCTCCTGCTGCTGTTCAGGTATTTGGGTCGGGAGAGATCAGCTGGAGAGGTCAAAGGGTCTCCTCAAACCGGTCTCTCCCGATCTAGCCCGCCACGCAGCAGGTGGGTATCCATCGCCAAGACCTGAACACACCTCACCCGATAAACTCGGGCATCTCTGCTAGACTCTGTAGGGGTCCCCGGGTTGACTGGCTCACTACCAAACGTAGCGAACCACTTGGGTGATCTACGGCAGAGGTGTTGGTTATTCAATATATTGTTTCCAAATTGTTGTCATGTTGCCTCATCATCTATTTGGCTAACGAAGTTTAAATTGCCAAGACAATGTTTGAACTTTGAATTTGCAGTGTATCGAAATTTATAAATTCGTTTGAGTTGTTACAGGTAAAGCAATCGATCTCGAATAAACTGTTTGTATAATATCTGAACCAAGAAATACTTTATTTTTAAAAAGGTTTTCAAACAATATTTCACGACCAGAGAGGACTTGTTTATATCAAAATATAGCCAATCATGCGCAATTTTTACATCAACATTTTATCAGAATACTTAGGTGATTTTCTAATGGATCATTCCTGATTTTAATCAGTAAAGAAAATAAATTAAATATTTGTTTAATTTTCCGTCCATAAATATACAAATTTCATTCGCTTAAATTGTCCAAATTCATTGCCAGTTTCAAAAATCAATCATAAAATATTTTATTTTATGTTTTTTTTTTTTTGCATTTAACTCTCACGTTACCATGTGGGATAAGTATGTCACCCCACCATTACATTTTTTTCGTAAACAATCATAATGCGAATATTCGGTTTGATTTTATTCACATTCATACATCTTATCATGCGCATAAAAGTGATTTTACATGTGATACCGTGTCGTATTTTCCCTAATGGTTTTTATTAAAGATACATTTTTCACAACATCATTTTTGTCACGGGTTTAATCTCCTGCTAGTCGAGTTCTCCATCGTTGCACAAGTATTGTTTGAAAACCTGTTTGTTTGCTTTTTATTGTAATACGAAGTAGGGAATTGATTGTCTATGATGTGTTACGTAAATAGAGAAGACACTTAAGTTTATAATAGTCTATGGTTTGTTGTAAATGGCTGATTCACGCTTGATATATGTTTCTTGTTAACGGTATCAATATTAATGGAAGCAAAAAAAACTTTTTTTTAAACTTAATGATTAAAACCTCTGATTGTAATATTTAATAAATGAAGACAATAATATTAGTGAAACTCAATATATGGTAGAGCACTGACCCAGCAAGTCAAAGATCCTGGATTCGAGTCCTAGTTGTTACTGTAATTTTCTCTGATTTTTCTATTGAGTTTCGCTAATATTATCTTCATTAATTAAATAAATATAAAAAAAAAACTCTTTACATTTAACCCTCACGTTACCATGCGGGGTCACTAGGTAACCCCATCATCACAAAAAACCCATACATTCTGAAGTAAGAAAAGATGTTTAGAGAATTCCAGGGAAGAATTGTAGAGAAAAGATGTTCTCTATAACATATATTTATTACAATATTTTGAAACATTATTAAGCGTGGATTTTATGCAACAAACCTTTAAAAGGCAGAATTAAAATGTTATTGTTATTTAACAGCTTTATTAGTTATTATTGTTTTTATTTGTATTGTGAAATGAAAAAAAAATTCCATTGTATTATGTTCTGCATGAATTTAATTCAATTTGTTTTATAATTGTATTATACCAAACACGAAATATTATGTTATATTTTACATAACTGTATAACCTATTTATTGTAAAAGTATAATATTTATAAAAATCTTCAATTTTGATATGATTTTAGATTTTTAGACAAAAGTATTATATTGATTTATTTTTGAGGTAATATGCCGTGTTGTGCTACCTTCAGCTTTAACCAACGGTTCGGATGGTATTACAGTATCAGGGCAGATGTGTTATCGAAGATTGTGGTGAAATGTGTGCTTATGTAAGTAAATGCGATACCGTGTTGCTAGCTCAATTCCTACAAGAGCTTAAGCATACATTAGATTAGACATCTACCCTGATAATGGACACTGTAATTTGTCCGAAACGTTGGTTACAGAAGGAGGTGACACAGCACGGCGTAACACCCGAAAATGAATCACTTTAAATCAATAGTTTGTTTATTTTTGCTTCTGCGCAAGCAATTTTAAAATTTATTTAAATTAGTTAATTCTGACATTAAGTATACCTATGTATTTTACATATATTATTAAGACAGTAATGTCAAAGAGTGCTGTTGTTGTTATCTTTGAAATGGCATTATGTGGCAGATTTGTCTCACATGTAATCAAGTTATGTCACATAATATGAATGTAACGCCACTGTCACATTTGAGAGTGACATCTGTTCGATAATCCAATGTAAAGGTAATGTCACAGAATTTGACGGTACCGTGCGTTTTCATCCCGTGACATAATATCCCCGACAAAATATCGCTCGACATAATATTCCAACGACAAAATATTCTTCGAACAAAATATCATCCAACAAAAATATCTACTAAAACTTCAAAACAAAATACTAACCTCATCTAACCTAACTTAACCTTATTTTACATTTAACTATTTCTGAACAATAATTTATTGTCTTTACAGGATGTCTGTATTATTTTTGTCCCATTTTTTCGTTAGGTTAGGTTAGGGTTTAGTAAGTAGATATTTTGTCGCGGATATTTTGTTGGGGTCTATTTTATCGCTGGATGAAAACTCACGGAACCGAATTGGACAGTATCTCGTATGACAGCGATGTTACATATAATATTATGGTTATGCTATAAAAGACAAATAATTTCGTCACATATAATTTTTGGTATCAATTTTGATTTGATGTACCTACTTCCCTTGTTCTTTTAATTTATTTACAATGTGAATTACTTAAAAAAATATTTAACGTATTTAAGTTAACTTATTTTTTAAACGTTCAACCCTCAAAGCCATGAAACTAAAAAAAAATACAAGGAGAACATTTTATTATATAAAATCCTGGAGCATTTCTTGTTTATTGCTATTAAAACTACCTACTTCAGTTAACTAACCACCCTCTGCATTTCATAAATATGTGAAAACCAAGCCAGAATTAGATTTTGGTGTAACAGAAATTTAAATGTCATTCAAAATGACCAATGACCGCCATTTTGTTAATTTTTGACATGATTCTACGTCCGTTTCAACTTTTGAACAAATTATGATTAACATAAAAGCTCAACTGTCATGTTGTTTTGCTTGTCATTTGAACACAAGTTGATAGAAAACTAAAATAGACCTAAGATCAGCGTTTAACAGGAATCTTTCAAGTCAAGTGTCAAAAAAAAACAAAATGGTGAGGATTGTCAATCTGATGTCAATGTAAGATTATTTGATTTTTGCAAAAGGCTCCAATTCCATCAACAGAAAAAGATACTATCGTTGCAATTAAAAATATTTGATTGTACTATAAGAATAGGATTGTTTTAAACCATAGTTTTCAATTCAACTTTGCAGTTTCGGAGTTAGTGCATGAAATGAGGTCTCCAAATCATAATCTAGCTTTGACAGAGAGAACTACCAGAGAAATACTTTGTTGACTAATGACGTTAATCATAGACCGTTTTTCTCCGATTGGTTCTCTCTGGCAGAGCTAGATTATGTCTTGGAGCCCTCATTTCAAGGTCCAACTCAAAAATTGCAAGAAGTGAGTTAGTTCTCTATGGTAAATATGGTGTTCTTTAAAACATATTTTCGTTAATTGTTTCATGGCTTTGTGGATTATACGGTATTATCAACAGAAATATTTAATGTTATGTTATATTATATTTAAAAGGTGCGAATAAACGTATATGTAGGTATATGAATTGTGTGTTTTATTTAACCCGTCTAATCACAGGAGACCCAAGTTGTCCCAAAACATCATATGCCGTTATAATAACAGGAGACCCAGATTGTCCCAGAGCGAACGTGCATTATTAAAATTTAGATATCTCTCTTTCTGTCATGCGAATATTTATGATTTCTTTTATGGTAGAAATGGAATGAAATAATGCTTCTCATTGTCTTAGAATTATATGAGCTAGGTTGTTCAGATATTTTACAAACCCGATCAAAAGTGACAGTTTAATTTTGCGCCAATTTGTGACGTATCACACATTTAATTTTAAAATAAAATTGTATGAAAGTGATAAAAAGTGAGGTGACAGTTTTATTACAAATTTTGTTTAGAAAAGGAATCTGTATTTAAAATTTTGGATTTATTCTATTTTAATTACTTTAATTCAAATATTCGCAGGTGTGCATTTTTTAGCCAATTTACATTTCCAATATTAAAATTTTAATATTTAGAAACAAAAATGTTGATTTCTAATAAACACAAGATTATTTTATCTACATTTTAGAACATTTTTTTTTTGCAAAAGCGTTTAAAAAAACAATAAATAGGAACATTTAAAATGCATGGGATGAACCAGGAATTTTGCGCGCAAACCTTGACATGCAAAAGTTGACAGAAAATTATTTTCTTATTATTCGAAGGGTTAAAAAAAAATCATAAGATAATAAACTTGATGTGTATTCATAGACATGAATATTACTAGACCAGAACATAAAGGTCAGGGGGAGAAACCAACTACAGCGGGGCGCAGAGCGGGAAGATGAATTTGGTGATATGTGCTTCGTCAATAACTCAATCTGAGAATATATGGGCATCTCGCATTATAATATCACCATTTAGTTCTTAAAAGTAAATTCTGCTTTTGAATGAATAGACCTTTTTACATGGGAGCGTCTATTGCTCGCCGCGTAATGAACAAATTTGCGAATTTCAAATACGGTAAAGTAAAGTTCGCCTATTTTCATAGTCCAATATTTTGTTGACGTAGGTATTAAGTTAAGACACTTTTACAAATGTTACATAATTTACTTACCCCACTATACAGCGACGAGCACACGCCATGTATTTCGAGTGATAGTGTGTGTTACAAAACTTACCATATTATGTGATCTGAATAAGCTTAAAATAAAGTAAAATAATGCTCGCCTATGGAATGTAATACAACAATTGGGTTTATTCTCTTATTCACTTCTATTTTTACACGTTTTCAAAATACAAGCCACTATTTTTGCCGTGTTATTTCGTAAAATGCACCTCGCATTTCGTAAAATGCAGGCTCGCAGAAGAATGATTAATTTTTTATCACATTTTTTAGATTCACGCGAAGTCATACTCGATCCCAGCCGGTTCCAATGGAACCGGTATGGGGAGGGGGAAATAATACGCCTTTATCGCTTAGGGCAGGTCTACTAATATTCATATGTCTATGTGTGTATTGTATAGGTTGGTAACGTAGTTTCAATATCTTTCAAGAGATGCCATTAGTATCATAACAGATATCAATTCAGTATTATTTTAGAAGAGTACCGACTATTGTAGTTCATGTCAAATGTACAAACGGTTACGACGAAGGCTGAAGGTATCTGATAACGGGGCGGACGCCACCAGTCTGGCAGCCCGCAGCGTTAGAAATACTTAGAGCCTACTAGAGTAAGGACGTAATATTCATTGTAATCTGTCTACGATAACGTAAGTAGTATTTATGAACGGAATTAACACGCCCCATATTACGTTATGTGTAAGCAAAAACATGTGGTTTCTTCAGACATAACAAACTTATTTTGTGCAACCATTTTACAATTTAGGAGGTGGGTATGGGAACCGAATATTTATTGGATAGCAGGGGTGCCCAGATTCATGGGGTCAGGTTTGACCGGGTCTTGGCGACGGATGCGTCTACCCACCAACTGCGTGCCAGGCCGAATCGGGAGAGACTGGTTGAGGGAGATCTTTTGATCTCTCCAGCAGGACTCTCAGCAGGATTTGGTTCGCAGTGGAAGGGATAGATTCATTCGTCCGTCACTTCCGGACACACAGACCCCCAGATTCCTACTCACCCCTCATACCTGTTTCCTTCCCTTCCTTTCCTCCCTCTTCCTAAAAAGACCTTACACACAGCATCCCCAAAGATGAAATATACCCTTTGGGGAATAATTTTCCCCAGGGCCTCCTGTGTGGAGCTAATGTATTTTTGTTTAAATTCAAGAATTCTTAATTTTATCCACGTTATTGTTTAAAAAACCAACATGTTTCTAGAGCAATGATTAAAAATAATTACATCAATAGACATAGACTTTTGGGAGGCGGGAATGGGTACCGCCGCCCCGGGAACCTTTATTGGATAACCAACACCTCTGCCATAGGTCACCCCAAGTGTTTCGCTACGTTTGGTGATTTAGCAGGGGTGCCCGGGTTCATGGGGTGAGGTTTGTCTAGGTCTCGGAGGCGGAAGTCCAGGACACACTAAACCCCAGATTCTCACCCATCCCTTAAACCCTTTTCCTTCCCAGAA
The DNA here is from genome assembly GCA_929108145.2 of Limnephilus rhombicus. Lineage (NCBI taxonomy): Eukaryota > Metazoa > Arthropoda > Insecta > Trichoptera > Limnephilidae > Limnephilus > Limnephilus rhombicus. Next base: position 12,082,108 of record OV815290.1, on the reverse strand, counting down.
CTCACCTCTCCTTCCTTTCCCTAAAAAAACCCTCCACACAGCATCCCCAAAGATGACAGAGGCCCTGAGGGAAATTATTTTACTCAGGGCCTCCTGTGTGGAGCTCATGTAAAAAAAAACTTAAAGGTGCCAATGGACAGACAGGAGTGGGAATAGGGCATAATTTACAAAGGGAACAAGTTTAACTCTTCCGCAGCCAACTTAGCCGAAGGTAGACCCCAAAATTACTATCCTTCTTATATCTACTTAAATAAAGGTAATATTCCCTGCTCAATAAATGGACGAATAACAAAAACAAAAAAAAGATCTCCATGGTTTCAATACCCATAATTTTTTTTTCATGGGGTCATCGGCCGACCCACTTGGTAACGGACGTTATGTTTGGCATCTTGGCCTGTCGAGAGTTAATAATGAGTCAACTAAATATATTTTTTGGTTATTTATTATTTTTAAATTCATTTGTATAGTCTTTCTAATTTCCGAATATGAATTTAAATATTATAATTAACTAGCTGGTACCCGGAATACGTTGCTATGCCATTTAATAAAGAAATTATTTCCTTTCGTCCCGTTCCCCTTCCGACCCCCCCATTCCTCTCCCGCGTCCTCTTCCCCTTTCGCGTTTCCACTCCGCCTCCACCACCTTCTCACTCCACTCCCTGCCTTCCCCCGTCCCGCAAACCCCTCTCCCGAGTTCTCCTCCCCTCTCCAGGTTCCCCTCCCCCCTCTCTGGTTCCCCTCCCCCCCTCCCGTGATCCATAAATTAAATCCCGGTACATTTAGTTTTCAAACAGCTCGCGAACCACCTACTGCAATTTTTTTATACAAATTTTATAATGCCAGAGCTCAACTGACAATAACGAACACAACAAAAAAAGAATTATCCAATTCAGGTGCAGTCGTTCCAAATTGGTGCAGTCGTTCGGAAGTTATGCGGGAACATACATTTCGGCGATTCATTTTTATTAATAGAGAATTAAAAAAATATTTTTAAATGACCCATTATTAAACTTCCTCCCTTTGTAAATTATGCCTCATTGCCCCCTCCCCACTTCGTCTATTCAATGACACCTTAACCTTTAACTATGGACGTGCGGTCTCCCAGGCCGCTTGCAGTTTGTGAATAGCGTGCCCCTCTCCTCCCGCGTAGGGTTTTAGTGTGGTATGGTTTTAATGGCAAAACGACTGTCGAAAGTGAAGGTTACGTCGCCGGCTGAACTTTGCGTGAGTAATTTCGAAGATAGTACTGAGGAACTAATTAGGCGACTTGAGGCATTCGAGATCTGGATCTACAGAAGAATACTTAAAATAAGCTGGATGGACAGGGTTACAAACGAAGATGTTATGGTTCGGATGAATAAAGAAAAGGAAGTAATTAAAACTATAAAAATCCGAAAACTTCAATATCTTGGACATGTGATGAGACATTTAGAGAAGTATGAGATCCTGCATCTCATAATGCAGGGAAATATTGCCAGAAGACGGGGCCCTGGAAGAAGGAGAACCTCATGGCTAAAAAACCTGAGACAGTAGTTTGGCTAGTCTACCGTGGAGCTGTTCCAGGCCGCAGTAAACAAAGTCTGCATAGCCAACATGATAGCCAACGTCCGTTGAACGGACAGAGCACAGAAGAAGAAGAATTTCGCTTTATATTTTGATTGCGGTCTGTGGAACCGCGCGTCCGCGTTTGTGTCGTAAATTGAGTTCATGGTGATTTTCTTTGTTCTAGATTTATTAATTAAAAATGTCAGAAAACGATCAACATAGTTCATCTGCAAGTAAACTATACCCATCAAAGATAAAAAGAAAAACGATTTACACTTGTGAAGGCTGTAAACACACACAGCCAATATGCCTACAATGTTCTAAGCCATTATGCATAGACTGCCAATAAATATGCACAACTCGGGCCTTTCCAAAATTTTTATGTTTTGTTTTTAGAAGTTGTTGTTAATTTTTAATTTTTTGTTCTTTATATTTTATTGTAAAATTAGTGAAACTTACTGAAAAATTAATTTTCCTCGAATAATGTTCCTACAAAGTGATCTCGAGTAAAAATGACTGAAAAGTGCCTTTGATTGTTAAAAGGTTAGATTTTAGCAAAAATAAATATATTTTAACTAAAATGTCGTGTTTAATCTACATTTGGAAAAGTTCGTACATAAATAAATGCACTTTTAGATACAATACTTACTTAACTAGATAGATTCCGGCCTTAAAAATAGCGTCCTGTGAGACTGCACGTCCAGAGTAGTGTAACAAGAATGTAACATCCATAGTTAAGGGCCCGCAACCCGAATTACCACCGATTTCTTACATATCTCCCTTAAACACTTTAAGTTTTAAAGCTCTTAAAAACATATATGTTATTCTTGAAGATAATATCTAGAAAAATGAAACAATACAAATTTGTATAAGCCACTTATATAATGTGCAAATCCGACCGGTTTCGGAACAAAAGTTCCTTTATCAGGGAAAGCTTATACTAATTTGACAGTTTAGAACAATGTTTTATTATGGTAGGGGTGGAGCCGTTGTTAGTTAATAATGTAGATTGGGTGGGTAGGTATGGGAAAAATGTGTAGAGTGGGTGGGTAGGGGAACAAATCCATGATTGGGCTATATGACAATATTTTTTGTTTGTTGATAATAGATTCATTATTTTTAAGGGATTTTTTAATTTCCAAAGCTTCTAAGTTATCTAAACGTTTTCCTTTATGATTAATATGAAGAATGTTTATCCCTGTGTTTTTTTCAAAACTATGGTTATTTTCAATGACATGGTTAGCGAACTCAGAAAAGTTATTATTATTAAGTTATTATATTACACCTTAAATGTTCTTTGATTCTGATTTCAAAATTACGAGTTGTTTTTCCAATATAAAATGAGGGACAATCATTGCATTTGAGTTTATATATTCCGGAATTAGTCAATTTATGGTATTTATCTTTAGTATTTCTCAAAAAATTACCGATATTATTTCTTGTTTAAAACGCTGGATTAATATTAGAAGGGAAATTTTTGAAACATTGAACTGAAAAATTATTAATATACAAAACTTTACGCCATTCTTTATCATAAATATTATTAGAATATTAATAATTCCACTTTCCATTCCATGATACACCGCTTAGTAAATGTCCCAACGTCTAATAATAATTTCCTTTCTGAACTTTCTATAATAAAACAAATTGCTATAAATAACGGATATGAACCAAAATTAATTGATAACATCCTAAATAAAAAACTTCAAAAAATAAATATCTATACAAATCTAATAATATTAATGATAAAGAATGGCGTAAAATTTTGTATATTAATAATTTTTCAGTTCAATGTTGCAAAAAATTCCCTTCTAATATTAAACCAGCGTTTTATACAAGAAATAATATCGGTATTTTTTTGAGAAATACTAAAGATAAAGACCATAAATTGACTAATTCCGGAATATATAAACTCAAATGCAATGATTGTCCCTCATTTTATATTGGAAACACAACTCGTAATTTTGAAATCAGAATCAAAGAACATTTAAGGTGTCTTAATAATAATAATTTTTCTGAGTTCGCTAACCATATCATTGAAAATAACCATAGTTTTGAAAAAAACACAGGGATAAATATTCTTCATATTAATCATAAAGAAAAACGTTTAGATAACTTAGAAGCTTTGGAAATTAAAAAATCCCTTAAAAATAATGAATCTTTTATCAACAAACAAAAAATATTGTCATATAGCCCAATCATGGATTTGTTCCCCTACCCACCCACTCTACACTAATACCTACCCACCCGATCTACATTATTAACTAACAACGGCTCCACCCCTACCATAATAAAACATTGTTCTAAACTGTCAAATTAGTATAAGCTTTCCCTGACGAAGGAACGTTTGTTCCGAAACCGGTCAGATTTGCACATTATATAAGTGGTTTATACAAAGTTGTATTGTTTCATTTCTCTATAATGGATAACCACAAAGTAATAGCTACATTCAAAAATATAATATCTAGACATTGCCCGCGCCGAAACGCAGATTATATAAAATTCCCTCGATTGAAAAAAAATTGCAAATGTAAGCTCCAAAAATTATTATAAACACGTTTGTTTCAGTTATTTTACAAGTTATATGTATGAAAAAATCACAGTGTTTCTTTAAATGCTGTTTAAGACAATACCCGCGTGATTTTTGCTCTATTTTAAAAGAGTCTTGTTTTATTAAACATTTTCGCAATTTTCGCATCGATTTTGTCGCTGTAAATGTTAGCGCTCTCCTCTAACATTCGTAATTTCGTATCTCTCCATCTTCTTCTTTTCGAGGCCGGTTGCGGAGCCTTAAAGGTTAAGTCAATATCTGTTGTAATTAGTTTTAAGTAAACCGTGATAAAGTAAGCATTGCTTACGAAACATGTCGGTTTTTAAACAATAAAGGTGGTTTAAACTAAATATTCTATTAATTTTGAAGAAAAAACGTGAATTGGATTTTTTGACTCGATGTTTCAAAAGATTTCTTTTTTCATTAACTCCATTCGAGGCCCGAGGGAAATTATTTTCAAAATGTCATTTTTAGAAATGCTGTGTGGAGGATCATTCCGAAGAGAGGAAGGAGTGATAAGACCAATGGTGTAGGAGGAAGGAAACACAAAGGTTCGACAGTCGAGGCATTGAACTCACGAAGAAGTCGCAGAAACGACCCATCAAAATGTGAAATATGCAATGAAGATGTTGGGCTTGCGTTTGGCGTATTTCCCGTCTGAGCCACATCATCTGAGCATCTTCCATTGAAATACCAACATTGGAGGTTATTCACCACATACCCGACCTGGGGTCCTAGCATGGTCGATCGATATAGGTTTTATCGAAAATGTCGGTAACTTGTCATCGCTCCCGAGCGCGACTGTAGGCCGCTAACGAACAAGCAACAGTTCACAACGACTAAGGGTTCCTAATTTATTTGACCTGAACTGTTATTTCTTCGTTAGTGGCCTGCAGTCGTGTTCGGGAGTGATTTCAAGTTACCGACATTTTCGATAAAACCTATATCGATCGACCATGCTAGGGGGCCTGGTATAAAGTAATGGTTACTCCTTCAGGTAAATACCAACAGGTCAAGGACAGCAATCCCACTTGACTCCTGTGCTCTAAAGATTGCAATCTTCTTTTTAAAGAGATAGCTGCCAAATTCAACAGCGGGGAGCACTTGCGATTTTTAGAGGGTCAGCAGTTTTGTACTATTTCCATATATCCGGGCCCTGTACAGTACGCCCAGTTTCTGAGAGGCTAACTTGACTCAACTAAGAACATAATATTAGTACTACTATTTAATTTATTTTAATTTAACTCTTAATTTAGAACCAGTTTTGTGTTTTTTTATTTTTTATTTTTATTTATTTATTTGAGACACAAACAGGATATTTATACAACATTTTTGTGGGTAGTATATAATAAATTAAAATGCAAATATAAGTATCCCTAGATTAATGTGTCTGCATTAATCACATATGCATTTTCACAGAAGCAAACTCTTGAAAAACAATGCAAGTGTTATTTATACATAACTTGAAAACTTAAATACAAAATTGAAATACATAATAATAACAAGTATACAATATTTATAAAGTATTTACTGAAAAGTAATACAACAATTTTTTTTTTTTTTTTTAAGTGCACAAATTGTGGAGATATTTCTTAAAATATGTTATATTATTTGCAAAAATATCTATGGAACTGTGTATTTTAGCAAGATCGTTGTATGACCGAGACATTCTAGATATAGGATTAAAATATCCAGTATTATTCGTAAAAATTTCAGTCCAAAATATGTTAAGGGTTCTTGTAGATTTGGGCCTGGCGTATAACTTAATTTGGTTGACTAAGTTACTGTCTACACGATTATTCACAATTTTATAGAGATTAAGAGGTCATTTATGTTTCTTCTTTTAACTAGACTCTCTAATTTGAAATATGTAAGTCTTTGTTCGTACCCGTCTAGAAGATGGTGGACACCTGATCGGTAAGACAAAATCCGTGTAAATTTTCTTTGGACTGATTCGAGTCTAGATACCTGTGTAATATAATGTGGATTCCAGACTGTTGACCCGTACTCAAGAACACTTCGGATTAAGGAATTAAATAGAATTATTAGGCTATTAGAATTCTTAAACAGTTTGGTTGATCTTACAATAAAACCTAGTAATTTATTTGATTTACTCACAATGTATTCAATGTGTTGATTGAATGTCAGTTTGTTGTCAAATATAATTCCTAAAACTTTTATTAATTCAACTGTTTCGAGATTGTGACCACATATGCTATATGAATATAGAATTTTGTTGGTGTTCTTGGTGAAGTTTATAACTTTGCACTTAGCAATATTCAGTTCCATTTCATTGTCAACACACCAGGTAGATATTGTGTTAAGGTCTTGTTGTAAGAGTTCACAATCTTTCATAGATTTAATTGCTTTATATAATTTGAGGTCATCAGCATATAGAGAAAAATTACAGCGGAGTTTATGTGTAAGGTCGTTAATAAAGATTAAGAAAAGTAAGGGTCCAAGGTGAGATCCTTGTGGTACGCCCGACGTAACTAATATTGGGGAAGAGTTAAATCCGTTAACAGTAACTAATTGACTTCTATGTGATAAATATGATTCTAACCAACTAAGCAAGTTTCCGTGAATGCCGATTTTATCGAGTTTATTCATTAAGATAGAATGACTAACTTTGTCAAAGGCCTTACTGAAGTCGGTGTACCCGGCATCTACTTGTGTTTTATTATTCATCGATTTACACAGAAAGTCCATATATTCGAGTAAATTAGTATTTGTGGATCTTTTAGCTACAAATCCATGTTGGAAAGGACTAAGTATATGTGTTACATGGTTAAAAATGGTTTTATATACAATGGACTCGAATATTTTGCCAGAATGTAACGATTAAATTCCAGTAGTGGATTCATCTGATTTCAAAGGAAACCATCCTCTTGTTGAAGTGCAGTTATAAAATTCTAGCTGCAGACTACTATGTACGCGCAGCCTGAATCGATGAAAACCCATTTTCATGATCTGAGTGTATTTTTAATTTCCCGCATACAAATTTAATTTAAACCAATTTTGTGTCCAGAAAATAACTTATTATAATAAAGTATTATTTAAGATAGTGAATTCTTACGTATTCCAATCGTATTGTGTTCTAAACACAATGTAAAAATTTAAGATGCGAAATACTCTGCTGGGCAATTCCAAGGGGTGACCGGACAACCCAGAATCCCGTAACTTTGAAAAGTCATTAAAAGTGATGAAAAAAATGGTTAATCATTACTTTTCAAAGGGATGCTAAAGTTGCATGATTCTGAGTTGTCACAGAACCAGTCAAGGGATATTATTCTCGCTTTCTGAGAGAAGTTATACAACTTATACATTTCTACATGCAGAATTTTTGTAAAAGATTTTTTTATTTTGAAGAATACTTGTCACATATGATATACAAAAAATCGGAACCTATTAGGCCAATTAAGGTCATAATAAAACAAATGAGGATTTCTATCGGGGTAGAAATTTAAAGTGCGCATACGTAACGAAACGAAATCTGACGTAACGAAATTATTTCCTACACCATTCATCAGATTGCGATGAAACTTTGGGGATTTGATGGGCGCACGCCCACGACAGTTTGAAGAATGTGTGTATTTCATGAAGTTTAGAGAAACAATTTCTTTATTTTAGTGGCATTGCATCGCTTTCCGAGAATTCGCCATAATACTCAAATAAAATAAAAATGTGTTGAAGATTGTTCAGACATTTCAAGCAATGATTCGATCACCAGGACACTTACATATGCAGTAGGAGCTATCCACGTTTACATGAGGAGAAAATTATAATTCAACATATTACTACAAATTATTTAATTTATTTTTGAAAAATTGACAGCTGTACAAAACACAACATAAAAGTTAATATTCAAATAAAAAATGAACTTTGAATAATTAAAACCAATATACCAATTATCACATATTATGTACTTTTTATTTATTTATTTATTTATTTATTTACATATGCATATATATTACAATACATTACAATGTGATACTTTGTCTGTCCAACTGGGCAGAATACCCGTTTCAGGACAGCCAAATTGTATATTTAGTTCATAATATTCTTAACAAAGGAATGGTTTCGTTCAAGATATCACGGGAATTTGCTTCTGTCAAGACAACTTTTGAGAAAATTAAGAATTGTATATAATCAAGGGATGGTTTCTTTGTCTTTAAAAGAATCGCAAAGATGTGATTTTTTTCAAGGTCAATTTGGAGTTTTGGATTTGTTTTCTTTAGTGAGATCACAAGTAGGAGATTCTTTCCAGGCCATTTAAGAGAACATTTACAATTGCATAGTCAGAATTTACACATTTATAAAGCAATATTTGACATATGAATTCCCAATGTATTTATAACTATTTAATTTTAATAAAGTACTATAATTTTAAGAATTTCATAAATAGTAGAAATTACACAATTATAATCCAACTATATGACAAATGATTTTTTAAGCTCGTTTTGGAGAACATTAATTTATTTAGTTGTTTATTTTACATCCACATTTATAAGTGTTCTAACCTTGGTTTATCTTTCAGTGTTCTTTTCTGTACAAAGAATAGACAAAATAAAACAGTGAACTTCAGGGTTACCTCAAGGCCCATGTTATCTTTGGGGATGCTGTTTTGGGGTCTTTTAAGGGAAAGGAAGTTCTGGGAAAGAAAAAAATATGAGGGGTGGGCAGGAATCTGCGGGTCAATGTGTCCAGGAATGAGGGACATAATAATCCATCTCTCCCATTATGGTGCAAGGCGATCGGGCGAGAAATACCGGCTGGAGAGGTCAAAAGGTCTCCCTCAACCAGTCTTTCCCGATTCGGCCAGCCATGCAGTAGGTGGGCAACGCATCCGCTGTCAAATCTAGACAAACTTCATCGGGTATCCCTGCTAATTCACCGAACGTAGCGAACCACGCAAGTCGATCTATGGAAGGGGTTTTTTATTTTTATTTATAACTAAATGTGTGAAACCTAATCGAAAATCTGAAAACAGAAAAATTAGAAAAAGATACGGTTATGTCTGGGACTCTGGGTTTGAGTCCCAGATTTTTTTCGGATTTTTATGTTTTCAGATTTTCGATTGTCTTCATTTAATTAAATGTTGTAGCAGGGATGTTGGTTGACAAATGGTTCTCGGGGTGGTGGTATCTATACCCACCTCCCAAAAATAGAATTCTGGTGCTTCAATTAAGACTAAGGTTACAGAAGAGTTTTATCTTATTAATGAGAGCTTTCCTGACCATCCAAACGCGAATCCTCACGCCTTAAGATAGGCCTCATTTCTCATCAATCTAAGAAATATGATTAATTATTAAAAATGATTAACTACCACCATATTTTGTGCAAAAATAGATATTCTGTACCAACTTAAAGCCAAAGAAACAAGGTTCCGTGAAGTTTTCTTAGGGCCTTAAAAAGCTGAATTTACACAATGTAGTGAGACGTCAAAAATGTTATATTTCGTTTACTTGAACTCATTCAAAATAATGTTTATTTTCATTACATCTGCGTAAATGTCAAATTCATTCAGGTCATAGTGAAGAAGCCAGTTAGGTGAAACTATACATTGAGATGTGCGACATAAGGTTTCAAGGAAATGTGTTAAATTTATTTAAAGATTATCTTAGAGATAGAAAAATATGTATCAAAATAAATAATAATTTTAGTAAAACAAAAAATGTATCTGCAGGAGTACCACAAGGTTCCATATTAGGACCTACACTATATATAATTTATGTAACCATAATGAAAAAACTTTTCTCTTTTGTGAAACATTTTGTATTCGCAGATGATACGGCATTGGTCATATCACATAAAGATCTAAAAATTGCAATTGAACTCATGCAAATTGACTTTAATCAACTCTGTAAATGGTCACATGATGCAGGACTATTAATAAATGCTAAAAAAACCAAAGTAATGCATATAAGATCACCTAATGCCAAATTTCAATTTAATCCTAATATTATATCTCATAATTTTAATTGCATTCATAAAAATATTCCAACTAATTGTAAATGTGAAAGCTTAGAATTAGTTTCGGAATACGTGTATCTTGGTGTTACTGTAGATTGTTTTTTTAAATGGGACAAACATATAAAAAAAAAACTGTAAAAGACTCAGATCGATTGCTGACAGAATGTACACATTAAATTTTTTCCTATCAATTGAAACACTTAAAATAATTTATATGTCACTAGCAGAATCTATTATAAGATATGGATTAACAATATGGGGAAATACTTCTTTAACCAATCTGAAACAAGTGCAATTTGTACAAAACGCAATTGTAAAATTATTGGTCGTCCCTAATATTTTCAAACAGAGACAAAATAAACCGTTGCTGTTTCAGAGTGCCAAAATTTTACCTGTTAAGGCAATACTTTGGCACAAAATTATAATTCAACATATATTTACCCCGCAGCATAAAGAGAAATTAGAACATAAATACAGCACTAGATTCACGCGTAACGACGGGTTAATAGTTCCGAAATTTAACAATAAGTACGGACAGAGAACGTTTGAATATATCATACCGAAGATATTTAATTTATTACCTGACACTATAAAGCAATGTAATTCTATGAATAAGGTTAAATATATGGTGAAAAATTGGCTATCGGAAAAAAAAGATTTATATTGATTTTGATATGTATGAAAAAATGTTGTATCTGTAGATATAAGATGTAAATTTTAAATTTTAAAAATGTATAAATATGTAACTAAAATATAAGCACCTGTTGAAAAGCCGATTCAATTGGCTTAGCAGGACTTGTTTGTTGATTATATTATATTTTATCTATTATTTCAAAAAAAAAAAAAAAGTGTATAGTCAGACATATATTGTATCTATGATATTTGGCTCAATATTATGAATTAGAATGTGCCTTTTCAAATAAATATTTTTAGAACATGAATACTTGCAGTGAGGACACGAGAAAGGTTTTTCTCCGCTGTGACTACGAATGTGTCTTTTTAAATTCGTCATTATTGAACTTGAGTAATCACATTCAGAACATGCGAACGGTTTAGCTCCGCTGTGAGTCATAATGTGTCTTTTCAAAGTCGAATTTTGTGAACACGAAAAGTCACATTCGAGACAGGTGTAAGGTTTTTCTCCGCTATGAGTTCGTATGTGACAAACTAAACAGGACTTTGTTGAACACGAATAGTCGCACTGGGAACAGGAGAACGGCCTTTCTCCGCTATGAGTCATTGTGTGATTTTTAAAAACTTTCTTGATAGAAGTTGAATAGCTGCAAAAGGAACACGAGAATCGTTTTTCTCCGCGGTGAGACAAGATGTGTTTTTTCAACAATTTCTTTTGAGTACACGAATAATTACAGAAGGAACAAAGTAGTTTTACTTCACTGTGAGACATCATGTGAACTTTCAAAGTGACATTTAAGGAACACGAGAAATTGCAGTCGGGACAAAATAAGGAGTTTTCTTTACCATGATTAACCATGTGAATTTTTAATCGCGATTTCGTTGAACACGAATAGTCACAGATGGGGCACGAGAATGGCAATTCACCAGTATGAGTCAACATATGATCTTTTAAATGCGACTTTTGCGTACACGAATAGTCACATTCGGAACACGTGAATGGTTTTTCTCCACTATGAATCAACATGTGTCTCTTTAAAGAATATTTGCTCGAACATGCCAAGTTGCAAGCGGAACACGAGAAAGGTTTTTCGACACTGTGAGTCTTCATGTGACTTTTCAAATGCGACTTCCTCACACTTGAATATTCACATTCATTGCACGAAAATGGTTTATCTGTACTGTGAGTTAGTAGATGCCTCTTCAAATGGGCCTTTAGTGAACATAAATAGTTGCACTTGGAACACGAAAATGGTTTTTCTCCACTGTGAGTCAGCATGTGCCTTTTTAAAGAAAAATTGCTAGAACACGTTACGTTGCACTCAGAACACAAGAGTGGTTTAACTCCACCAGTAGTCAAAGACAGAATTTTTGATTTCTGATCTTGAGGGGTTGAATTGCTCCATTTGCAACGTGAAACTGGATTTGATGTCGAATGAACCAACTCATTGGGTGCTTGATTCGTGATTAAGTGTTCCTCATCTTCTTCCGAATGAATTGTTCCTGAAAAAATAATTACACTATTCATCATATTCACGTCATTACTCTTAGTAGCCACAGTCCTATGAAAGGGAATTCTTAAACACAATAAAATCCAACTATTTTATTAACTATATTTAAAGAAAATTCATTGAAGAAAACTTGGTTTTTGACAATTTGTTGCATTAGTTCGCGAACAAATTATATCTCGAAGATATTGAGATTTTTGTGTACTCTAAAACAAGCTTTGGTAATTTTTCGGGCTTAGTGTCCATGGCTATTTCGAATAATTTTTAGAAAAAAACTTTAGATTCGCCTTAATCACTATAAAAGGAAACTTTTTGCATCACGGCTGGCGGAAAATAATGCATTTTAATTTTATATGTCGTTAAATAAAATTTCACTTCGCGAACTGATCTACGACAGCCCGCCCGCTGCCGCCTGTCATTTTGTCACTGTTATGTTGTTGGTATCCCTGACCTCACACAAACGAGAACTAGATACGATTGTAGCCGACTTCGTGGGATACATGATGGGCGCGTAATTATGAAAAACAGAATTAATGATATAATGTAAACGAACCTCTAATCAGGCACTGGAATGGAGAGAGACCATTCAAATCCTGGGATGTTTTTTAAAATAAAGATAATATACACAAGCCCGCTACACAAACCCTGCGTAGCCAAACAAACCATTCAAAAACGTAGGCTGTTTTTTAAAGTAAAGATAACATACACAAGCCCGCCACACAAACCCTGCGTAGCCAAACAAACCATTCAAAAACGTAGGCTGTTTTTTAAAGTAAAGATAACATACACAAGCCCGCTACACAAACCCTGCGTAGCCAAACAAACCATTCAAAAACTTAGGCTGTTTTTTAAAGTAAAGATAACATACACGAGCCCGCTACACAAACCCTGCGTAGCCAAACAAACCATTCAAAAACGTAGGCTGTTTTTTAAAGTAAAGGTAACATACACAAGCATTATAAGGCGCGTAATTATGAAAAACAGATTTATAATGTTAACAAACCTCTATTCGTATATATTTATTATTACCATAAAATAACGATTGGCTATAAGTTACGTAAAATAAAAATAAAAACATGCGTATTAGGTAAGTACTAATGTATCCCACGAAGTCGGCTACAATCGTATCTAGTTCTCGTTTATGTGAGGTCAGATACCAACAACATAACAGTGACAAAATGGCGGGCGGCACCGGGCGGGCTGCCGTAGATCGGTTCGCGAAGTGAAATTTTATTTAACGACATTGAAAATTAAAATGCATTATTTTCCGCCAGCCGTGATGCAAAAAGTTTCCTATTATAGTGATTAAGGCGAATCTAAAGTTTTTTTCTAAAAATTATTCGTAATAACCATGGACACTAATCCCGAAAATTTACCCAAGCTTTATAAACCATCATAATCTTGCAGAGGAAAGCAGAGAGGGTAAACCATGACACAATGTAACACTTTCTTTACACAAAATTCTTGTTTTATTTTTATTTTAACCTTATGAGTAAAACCTCCATTGTAATATTTAATTAAATGAAGACAATATTAGCGAAATTAAATCGAAAATCTGGAAACAGTAAAATCAGAAAAAGATATTGACACCTCTGGGACACGAACCCAGGGTCTCTTGCTTTCCGGGCAAACGCGCTAACCACTGCACCACGTTGTCAATATAAAATTCGGTCATTTTTAACTGAATCATACTTCAATTAAAACCACCCACATTATCTTCATTTTCTTAACGCGTATATTATTGGCTACTATCTTGATGTATGATTTCAAGATTCAAACCCAAACTAAATGCTCTCTAGATAGTGTCTGGATAAATCTATATCCATTTTATTTAATATGCGACATCTATTGACTTTTCTGCAAGTCTAGGATGAATATTTTATTTTTATTTTAACTTTATGGGTAAAACCTCAAATTTTAATATTTAATTAAATGAAGACAATCTAAGCGAAACTCAATCGAAAATCTGGAAATAGAAAAATCAGAAAAGATATCGACACCTCTGGGACACGAACCCAGGACCTCTTGCTCGAGTCCCAGAGGTGTCAATATTTTTTTCTGATTCAAGATTTTCGATTGAGATTCGCTTATGTCGCCTTCATTTAACAAAATTCTTGCTTTTTCCACACTCATACATACTATAAGTACTATTTTTCTGACCCCTCGTCATAAATTCTCCTTAAACACCTTCCTCCGTCCATCCGCTATACGTGTACAAATCAGCTAAGCATCCATTTCAAACTTTGTTAATTCAGCTCTCCAAATCTCCACACTTGCAAAATGGCCGTACATGGTTTTAGCACATATCTCGCACAATCTAATTTGCACAGAACTGGCATCAGCACTCTGTTTTGGACTGCTAGCTTTGCTTATTTAAGACACATTTTCAACAGCGTCAACTGCGTTCAATACTCCATTAATACATTTACCCTTATTTCAATACCTTAATCAGCCTTTCCAGCTCTCTTAACTATACTTTACACATTCATACCCTTGCTCTAAGTATTCATTATTCACAATATGATTACACATGGTTTTCGTACTCTCTTTCAAACACCATGACAATACATAAAAGCAATAAACTCAGATATTGATCACTTAGAAATCGCGCAGAAAACGATCTTAAAGGTAATACTTAAAAAACATAGACTTACAGACTAAATATTCAACAGTTGTGACGTACTAGATATACTTACGCCAAGTATACGTTAAAACTCTACTAAACTACATGTTCGACCAAAATAACAAATTTCTACAATCTCAAAATATCACTAACAGACCAGTAAGACAATCGTATAAAAATAATATAAAAACTCCGACAGTGAATACAAGCTTTGGACAAAGGCACTATAAAAATATCATGCTATAAAATCATTCAACAGTCTTACACTTGAAAATAAAAGAAAAGAAAACAAAAATAAATTCTTCAAATTTAGCAAATTCACTTTGTGGCACCATTTTATTAATGAAATAATTAAAAACACTTTGTTTTTACCACAATAAACTTTATTTAAAAGTCAACATGTTTCAAGAACGATGTTCTCTTCATCAGGACATAAAATGTACTAAATACTAAATGATCAAACATAGAACGGCGTGGGTAGAAATGGAAGTAGTGGGGGAGGAGAAAGGTGGAAAGGGGAGGTGCTTAGAAGATCAACAAGGAGGAGGGGGGGGGGGGGGGGTGGAAAGGGGGTGCTTAGAAGAACAAAGACAAAAAATTACAATGGAAATATGTTTAAGATAGGGTTACTCACAAAATTAATTTGATTGTTAATAATATTTAAATTTCTATTGACATTTTTCCTAATTTCTAATATTTCTAAAAGATCTAAGTGAAAACCACTAACGTTAGTATGTAAAATTTTAAAACCAGTATTTATATCAAATGAATGGTTAAATTCAATTAAATGGTTAGCAAATTCCGAATAATTATTGCTATTTAGACATCTCAAATGTTCCTTAATCCTCGTTTCAAAATTTCTGCAAGTTTTACCTACGTAAAAATGATTGCAGTCATTACAATTCAATTGGTAAACTCCAGATTTTTTCATTTTTTGGTCTTTGTCCTTGTTATTTAAAATATAATTTTTTAATTTATTATTCGTATAAAAAGCAGGCTGTATTGTATTAGGAATTTTTTTCATGATTAAATTGGAGGTTTGATGATTAACAAACAATATTTTTCTCCATTGTTTTTTAATATTATCAGTAAGCAATGGGTAAATGTAGGACAAATGAAATTTTTTCTTATATTTTTTGTTTAATAAATGGTCTATTAATTTGGAGTTATAACCATTATTAGAAGCAATTATTTTAATGGTGTTAAGTTCTGCTTTGAAATTATTTGGGGATAATGGGATATTAATTAATCTTTTGATCAAATAATGGAAAGCTAAGAGTTTTTGTGAAAATGGATGGTTAGATGAGTTGTGTATAATTATATCAGCGTATGTTTCTTTTCGAAAAATATTAAATTCAATCTTATTATTAATTATAGTTAGGTTTAAATCTAAGAAATTTATGCTACAATTAATTCCTATTTCTAATGTAAATTTAATGTTTTTGTGAATTTTGTTCAAAAAATTAAGGAACATTTGAAGTTGTCTTTTGGTACCGGTCCATATAACTAAAATATCATCTACGTAACGTTTGTAAAAATACACATATTTTAGTAATAAGGCAGAACTATTAAAGATTTTATTTTCTAAATGGTTTAAAAATATATCTGCTACTAACGAACTGGTACTTGACCCCATGGCCAAGCCATCTTTTTGTTTGAAAATTTTATTATCAAATTGAAAGAAATTTTGGTTTAAGACTACATTAAGACATTTAAGTAAATCCTGGGATAAGTCATTAGGTAATTTGGAGGAATTCAATAAGTTATTTATAATTGTTTTGCTTTCTTCAACTGGGACACTTGGAAACAGGTTAACGACATCAAAAGACACTAATAATGCATTATCCGGGATTTCCAAACATTTCACTTGAAATGATTGATCAATTGATCACTTGATACTGATAATATTAAAAAACAATGGAGAAAAATATTGTTTGTTAATCATCAAACCTCCAATTTAATCATGAAAAAAATTCCTAATACAATACAGCCTGCTTTTTATACGAATAATAAATTAAAAAATTATATTTTAAATAACAAGGACAAAGACCAAAAAATGAAAAAATCTGGAGTTTACCAATTGAATTGTAATGACTGCAATCATTTTTACGTAGGTAAAACTTGCAGAAATTTTGAAACGAGGATTAAGGAACATTTGAGATGTCTAAATAGCAATAATTATTCGGAATTTGCTAACCATTTAATTGAATTTAACCATTCATTTGATATAAATACTGGTTTTAAAATTTTACATACTAACGTTAGTGGTTTTCACTTAGATCTTTTAGAAATATTAGAAATTAGGAAAAATGTCAATAGAAATTTAAATATTATTAACAATCAAATTAATTTTGTGAGTAACCCTATCTTAAACATATTTCCATTGTAATTTTTTGTCTTTGTTCTTCTAAGCACCCCCTTTCCACCCCCCCCCCCCCCTCCTCCTTGTTGATCTTCTAAGCACCTCCCCTTTCCACCTTTCTCCTCCCCCACTACTTCCATTTCTACCCACGCCGTTCTATGTTTGATCATTTAGTATTTAGTACATTTTATGTCCTGATGAAGAGAACATCGTTCTTGAAACATGTTGACTTTTAAATAAAGTTTATTGTGGTAAAAACAAAGTGTTTTTAATTATTTCATTAAAAATAAATTCATTCTCAAAATTAAAAAAATGGATTAAAGAACAAAAAAAGACAATTTTACCAAAATCTCATAACATAATAAGAATAAAACACATACATGTAACACACAAAACCTATATAAAATACATCATAAAATAATTCATTTTACCTATAATTTGACATTAATTACAATTTTTTATTTTTAGTTTAATTTTAGCTTACTTTTTTATGCAGCATTATTTTTAATGTATTATGTATAAATTTTTGTTTTATAAAATGGAGGCCTCAGCACAGGTGAGCTACCCAGTGAGGCCGAAATTGCTGAATTGTATTTGAAATGTAAAATATTATATCTATGGGCATCACTTTTATTCATTTATGCGTGTGGCATCCCCACCACGTAAAGATAACATCTCTGGATCGCTCCGGCGATGACCGAGCAAATTATTCCGTCTCCAGCGCTCGAACCCGCCGGCCACTCGCGTTTTGTACCTCTCTACCCGTTTCATACGTGAACACTAAATCGTGTAAAATATTTAATCTCAAATAAATGTTAATCACTCAAAAATGAGCAAAGTGTTATCAATCATCATCCAATATAATTACTGAACACTGGATCGCGGCCTAGAAGTACCATGATCCCCAGGAGCCTGACTATTCCTTATGGTAAAGTATTGGTATACACTCGTCTGATGAGAAGACGGAGCACAGGTCAAACATTCTCCACCAGCTCCTCAGCCCTGGCAAACAACACTTCTAACAATATCAAATAAAACAAATTATAAATAAATAAAATCACCATTGATTTATTCTACATGTGTACATTATTCATCAGACACGAGAGACCGTTTCTGACTTGCAATGCAACAGGCACTGAGTATTATATGTTATTTCTTACCATCCGTTTGGTCAGTACTCTGGGAGTATTCAATGCATTCCTGTTTAAGACTCGGGACTTCTATTTCTATAAACGTTAGGGGAATTTCACGCTCTTCTTCATTTTGAGACCCTGGTTCTATTTTGATGGTAACAGCTCCTGGTATAGGAAGATCCATGGTATGGCTGAGCGATTTAAAGTATTTCTGTAAGCCTTCTAATTTCGGCTCACAACAAATGATACCTGAAATAAATAATAGAGTTAGTAGAGTTCGGAATATACAAAATAAAGAAGCATATCTTGAATGCTTCTTTGCTCTTTTTACTGGTACTTTTACATTTTTGTTGGTACTTGCCAATTGATTTGAGATTTATCGTATTACTTTTGTTCTCAATTTTATGCAGGTGCTTGCAGGCTTTTACAGATGCAACGCCGCCATATGGAGCCTCACGAATGAGTTTTTCTTTTGCCCTATTTAATTTATCTTTGTCTTACTAACCTGTTTTTTTGCATTTTGTTTTTCCTGTTAAGCACTTGCATACAGTTTAGGTACTAACAACGTATGGAGGTCTAGATTTGTTCAACATAAATAAATGTAGCTTCGTTTAACAAAAACAATAGAATCTTGCGAGAGTCTTGAACGAGTAACCATCTGTTACTTATACCAGGGCGGGTAAGTGGTGGATAACCTCCAATGCTCCTTTTACTAACGTAACCACTGAAAAGGAGTCCCAACTCCCTGGAGTTAGAAAAACTATGACACCCCCAAATATATTAGTATTGAAGAGACACAAATTGTAGGAGGGAGGAAACACAGAGCCCGGTAAATCGTTCCACAACTGTTGAACTAAGAAACGAGTCGTAGACACCACTCTTTCTCGTGCGACAAATGTCAACCGTCTACAAATATTCGCGTTTGTTTTCTCCCGGCTTCCAAACCAACACCTCTGCCACAGGTCACCCCAAGTGGTTCGCTACATTTGGTGATTTAGCAGGGGTGCCCAGGTCTACGGGGTGAGGTTTGTCTTGGTCTTGGAGGCGGATGACCTGGACACACTAAAACCCATATTCCTACCCACGCCTTAAACCCTTTTCCTTCCCAGAACTCTCCTCTCCTTCCTTTCCTTTAAAAAAAAACCCTCCACACAGCATCCATAAAGATGACATAGGCCCTGAGGGAAATTATTTTCGTCTGGACCTCCTGGACGCTCATGTAAAAAAAAACACCGGTGCCGAAGGGATCAATGATGCTAGTTCCTCGGAGCATCTTCCGTTGAAATGCCGGCAGAACAAGGACAGCATTCCCACATAACGCCATTGCTATAAAGATTGCAAACTGGTTGTCAAGATAGGGAGATTGGGACCGCCCGTTTCTGCGCAGTAAGGGTTTT
Organism: Limnephilus rhombicus; assembly: GCA_929108145.2. Classification (NCBI taxonomy): domain Eukaryota; kingdom Metazoa; phylum Arthropoda; class Insecta; order Trichoptera; family Limnephilidae; genus Limnephilus; species Limnephilus rhombicus. Next base: position 12,062,383 of record OV815290.1, on the reverse strand, counting down.
TTCATGTACTTCGGGGTTCCAGAACTGTCAAATTCAACAGTGGGGCGTACCTACTTGACGTTTGTACAAGGTCATCAGTTGAACACCATTTACCAATATGTTTATTGAATATGTAGCAATAATTCAAAGGGAAGTTAATACAATGAAGGAAAGAAGGATGATTGGACTGAAAATATGAGAAATGGGGTTTACGAAAACAATCTCAGATCTCAGAACACTTCGGAATTTTACGATGAATTTAGGTAGAATAACGTAAGGTCCAAGCCTCCAGTATTTACAGTGTAACTACCTGTACATTGTGGATAATTGGAGCCTAAACAAGTACATTGTGTGAATACACACAAACTACAGAACGTACCGTAGAAGTAAATTCAGTTTGCCAATTGACTGACTGAATAACTTTAGATTGGTAACCGACGTGTAAAATAGAGCAGACTTGGATTAAATTATTATTGATTGAAAATATTTGATAGTATAGCCTTTGTGTACCTACCTACCTTCCGTCGAGTTAAATTATTGCATATTATGTCTTTTATAACGGCGGTTTCTACTCCCGAGATTCACACTGTTGTCAAAAACTAGTCAAGAAACGAGTTACTTACTTCCACCTCAGAAGTTTTCTTTTTTACATGCATCTCGCGAATCTCTTAACAAACGTATTAACTTATACGCAATTTCTCATACATGCATTATAATAATAACGTTCGTAGTGTTGAATGCCTTGAACTTGCTGCTATATTTGGCAAAACACTTGCAAAGCTTTTGTTGTATTAACGAATATACGTGAAGTCAAACCTAACCAACAAACTAGTGATAGAAAGCGCCAACGCATAACTTTTAACCATAGATTCTGCAAAATAAAGAAAGAAAGCTTCTGGTGTGAATGTTGGATTTTGGATTACCGATCTACCTTCTCAAGCATACCATCCACGCTAGTGGCACAAATGATATGTATTTAGCATTAATTTTATTATCATTTACGTCATTTACACAATCAAAGCTTCTGTGCACATCCTAGGGTCCTAGGCCGTTGGCAAAAGATCTCCATTTTGGTATTGACGAACATTTTGCACACTTTGATAGGTATTTGTGACCACATGCAAGCAATAAAAAAGTTCATCCACCTACTTTATTAATGGTACGAAATGTGAAATAAAAAAATGAATTAGAATTTACCTACAGTAGAAATTTTAAATGACAAAAAACATAAGTATTAGTTTACAAAAGTAAACATACATAATACCTTATATCATTTGTAATTCAAAAGTTCTACATATCAAATTTTCAAATTTACAAGGAGAATTTTGTTTGGTTATGATTTCTATTATTTAGTTACTTCCGTCACTCCAGGACATACTGACCCTCAGATTGCTATCCACTCCTACCTTTTTCGCTCTCAGAACTTCATTAAAATAAAGGAACTTCCACACAGCCTCCACAAAAATGGTATTAGGCCCCAAAAGAAATTATTTTTCAGCAGTAAGTATGAAAAGGACTCGTTCCGGCCACTCCGTGGTGTATCAAAGCGGCGATCCGCAAACCCTTCTCTCTCTCTGTGAACATCTGCGGGGCGCTGCATTGCCAGGGGAGGCCGAACATCGTTCTAAATGCGAGGTAATACTCGGAACAAGTTCATCACGTGACTATCTGTTTGTGAAAGAAAACTAAACTTTTTTTGTAATTCAAAACAATGATTCGACCACCAGGGCATAAAAATAGATTTTTTTCCACTCTTGAATGGGGAGCAAATGATGATACACTTTGATGAAACAAACCATTTATTTTATTTTAGGGAAATTGGCGGCTTCACAAAATAGGTCATACGCGAAAAATATTCAAATTATCACTGACAATAGATGACTTAAGCTTTCTAAAATTAAAACTAAAATTTTTATAACATTTATATCAAAGGCTCTTAACTTCGACGTAAACGGTTGGATTAGCTTTTAAGTTTCCCAGAGGTACATTATAATAACAGTGAATAATTCGGATGCATAAATTTAGACTGACATCTCGGTTAGAGCAACTTCAATGCGTACTCTTAACCCTTGAAATAGATCCCATATCTTGTCAATGCAAGAATATTATTCTGACAGTATTAATAGCCTAGCGTCTATACTGTAGAAATTTAATAATCCGACAACGAATACAACTTTGACGCGCCGCCTTACGCAAAACCGTTTTCGTGCGTGGAGTTTGTTACACGTCAAATTTTGTAAAAAAAAACCGAATTTTAAAAAGATGACGTCACTTACGTTAGCAGCAAGCATGAGAAGCGTCAGCTGGCAGGCCTAAGTACTCTTAGTACTTTCGTCGATCCTCCGGGTATGGAGGTCGATGGTATGGTATGATTATTATTGTAACTGGCAGTTGTGATTTTTCCCACGCGTCTATATAATAATATATGACATCATTGCCAAAAGCAGTATTTTTACCCGGTGACTAGGTATCACTGGATCCAAGAGACCGGCTATTTTTGGAACTAGTTCCTTTCGGATTTATAAAATGGTCACCAACACAAACTGGGCGAAGCCGAACCAAAAGCCGCCCGCAGCACCCAGCAGCAAAACCTGTGGAGCGTGTTTTTAACTGCTAGTTATTAAACTAATATTATCAAAAATAATTAGCTGCCAATATATTATAGGTATATACCGCTTTTAAAAATATAATTTTGTGTACCATCTGCAAAGATGCGACAAAAGTTACATGAGGTTTTTTTAGTGCCTCAATACTCTACTAAACTTGCACGGATTTGACACGATGTAGTAACACTTCAAACAATGTCATTACTTGAGCTTTCCAAACACAAAATTATTATTTCTAATACAACGGCGTTACGCTACATTATAACAATGAGCTCTATACTTTGTTTAAGGAGCTAAACGTCGCAAAATTTATAAAACTGGGAAGACTTCGGTAGCTGGGTCATATGGAGAGAATGACCGAGCATCAAGCACCAAAGTCTCTGCTGAACTCAAGACCAATAGGGCGAAGGAGCCTGGGAAGACCAAGACTAAGATGGAGCGACAACGTCCTCAAAGACATATCTATCTTGGAGCTTCTAAACTGGAGAGAGCTGGTACAAAACCGAGATGAGTGGAGGAAGATTCTTGAGGAGGCCAAGACCCACCAGTGGTTGTAGAGCCAATAGTGATGATGAATACAACTGCGTATAATATGACAGTCACAAAAAATTAAAATGTCATTTATGTGATATAACCGATGCAGTTGTATAAATTGATGGTTCTTAATTTATGACATATTTTTTTAAATTTTCAGGAATTCGACGAGTGAATTAGAACGTGCCTTTCCAAATATTTCTTTTTAGTGCATGAAAAGTTGCAGTTAGCACATGAAAATGGTTTTATCCCGGCATGAGAACGAAGGTGCCTTCTTAAATTCGACGATAATGAAAATGAATGGTCACATTCAGAACATGAGAACGGTTTAACTCCGCTGTGAGTCAACATGTGCCTATTTAAAGTCGTAATATTTACACACGAAAAGAAGCATTCAAGACACGTGTAAGGTTTTTCACCGCTGTGAGTTCGCATGTGTAAAACTAAACATGATTTCTTTGAGCAAGAATAGTTGCAATGGCAACAAGAGAACGGCTTTCTCCCGCTGAAAAACACCGTGTAGTTTTCTAAATCTGTCTCGATTGAAGTTGAACAGCTGCAATCGGAACACGAAAATGGTGTTTCTCGGCGATGAGAAAAGAAGACGTGTTTTTTCAAAATTTTCACGTGCGTAGTTTTATAGTTGCAGTAGGAACACAAGAACGGTTTCTCACCCCTGTGAGTCACCAAGTGTTTTTTAAACAATGTCTTTCCTGTGCATGAATAATTACAGATGATACACACGATTGGTTTTTTCTCCCTGTGAGTCAACACGTGTTTTTTCATCAATGTGTTTTGTGTGCTCGAACATGTATAGTTACAAACGGAACACAAGAGTCGTTCTTTTACTCTGTGAGACAGCATGTGATCGTTTAACGTCGCCGTTAAAGAACATGAAAAGTTGCAGTCGGGACAAAAAAAGGAATATTCTCCACTATGACTCAGCATATGAATGTTTAATTGCGATTTCGTTGAACACGCATAGTCACAGAATGAACACGAGAGTGGAATTTTAACCCTGTGAGTCAACATTTGATTTTCCGAATAGGACATTTGCGTGAGTTTTTTAAATGTCTTTTGTGTAAATGTATACTTAACGTTGTGAGTCTGCCTGTGAAAACTTAAAGTCGCCCTTGAGGAACAAGAAAAGTCGCATTCGGGACAAAAGATAGAATATTCTCCACCGTGACTCAACATATGAAATTTTAATTGTGGTTTGTTTGAACACGAATAATCACAGACGGGGCACAAACATTGTTGTACCCGGACACCTTGAACAGAACACGGAATACCATTGTGAGTTAACATGTGATCATCAAAATGAGACTTTTGCATACACAAATATTTACAGTCAGGACACGAGAATGGTTTTTCTCGACTGTGAGTCAGCTCGTGCTTTTGCAGAGAAAAAATACTAGAATACGTTATGTTGCATTTGGAACACGAGAAGGGTTTATCTACACCAGGAGTCAAGGGGAGAACTTCTAATTTCGGTTCTTGTAGAGTTGTGTAGCTGCTCTTGGAACGTGAAACTGAATTTGATGTTGAATGAGACAACTCAAAAGGCGCTTGATTCCTGCATAAGCTGCTTAATTGTTCCTTATTTTCCTCCGAATAATTTGTTCCTGAAACAAAAAAGACAGCCATAAAACATGCATTACATTTGTTAATAACCACAGTCCCATCAAATAAATTATTATATTACCACCTATTTTAATATTAAATTTGAGAAATTACTTCATCAAAGGGAACCTAACGACGCCTTCTGTGGACGACATTGTCAAAAGTTGTGTTTTTGGTTGAATTTATTAATATATGAATTGTATTCCGAAGACAATGATATTTGTTGGTATTCTGAAAAAAGCTTCGTAACCAAACAAACATATTAAGCAGAGAGATAGAACACGTCGCAATACAATTCTTTCTTATCACAAAATTCTTGCTGCCTTAACGCATACACACTATTTTAATATTCAGAATCCGTAATACAAACTTTTTTTAATGCAATTATTATCCTTAAATGTCTTCTGCCGTTCATCCGCCCTACTTATACGAATCACCAAAGCATCCCTTTCTTAACCTTGATCATTACTCTTTCTGAATCTGACACATTTGCAAAATGGTCATATATAGTTTTAGCACACATACGCCTCAGAGAATTCATTTCCACAGCAAATGGTCTGATTTCATTCCTTCTCTTACTGCTCCATGCTTTACTGCAGTGCATGTACAGGGCGGCTTACTTGGGCGAAGGTTCAAAATCCCGGTGTGCGTAAATAAATTTAATTAGATAAATTTGTGTTATTTCATAATTAATTCATTAAAAATAATACATAGTATATTTGCCGCACGTTTCAGAGTGGACGATACTCTCGTCCTGGTGTAAGGCCAACATTCAGAATCAAACCGTGCGTTGCTTGAAATGGCTTTAGCCGTGTCTGGTGACTGATATATCAAGGATATCATAGATAATGATTATGAAAAAAATTAAAACTTAATATTATTGCGAATTCAATAAAAAAATATATATTTTGAGGAAATGTTGTTTTACCCGTCTTTTGGTGAATTCCTTCTGAGTGCTCCAGGCATTCCATTTTCACATCTGGGAGATAAATATCAATTTTATCATACGACGTTTCATCTCCGTTGTCTTCCTGTGTCTCTGGTTCTACCTTGATGGTGACTGTCTCTAGATTAGAATGCTCCATTGTGCCTAGAACCTTGTTCACCTGAAAACTGAAAGAATTAATCGAGAGGTTGCGCTAGTTTTCGAAGTAAAACTTTTTTACGCACACTCGAATTGGGAGGTAAGCCAGTGAATGCGTTACGAAAAAAAGTGAAGCGAACGGTAATCGATGCGAACGGTGATCGATGCGAACGGTGATCGGACGAGGCGAACGGTCGGGTCTTTACGCACGTTTGACTTGGGGAGTAAATAGGGGCAAGACAGAGAGGTGTGAGCACAAGGAATCATTTATTGAATAACCAATGTTAATGTCATATGTCACCCTAAGGTCATAGGTCACCCCAAGGTCGTAGGTCACACCAAGGTCGTAGGTCACCCCAAGGTCATAGGTCACCCCAAGGTCGTAGGACACCCCAACGTCGTAGGTCACCCCAAGGTCATGGGTCACCTCAAGGTCACCCCAGGGTCGTAAGTCACTCCACGGTCGTAAGTCACCCCATGGTGATATTTCACCCCAATGTCATATGTTCTTTTATAAGTTAGTGAGGTTCTACTTCAGTTGTGTGGTATAAAGCACACTGAATTTTTTTTTTAATACCTCCAATACTTCGATGCGGTTGGCGTACAAAAATAAATTATAAATTTTAACTCCTAATATGTGCCAAAGGAGAGGAAGGCGTTGAAAAAAACCAGAATCACTCGGTATTGCCTCTGGCCTGCCATACATACTTAAATTGTTTCTCATAAAACACACATGAGTTACATATATGTATAGTTCAATAATAAATAATAATAATTATAACACAGATTGTGCGGTTTTATAATCACCGCGACTTTTCACGGTTACGGTACAGTGACGACAAAAAAAAATGCAATAAACATACGTTCCCTAGCATAATAATGCTCCAGCTCTTTCAAAAGATGAGATACAAAATACGTAGGTCTGTTTCCTCCAAAGGAAAAAAAGTCATAATTTTCTTTCATCTCTCTCACACACCGCACCGTGACGCCTCCGTAGACCACTACAATACTACTTGCTGTGACGATAATTTTGAAATTATAGAATACTAGCTAGTTCACGGCGTGCGTAGCTATGCCATTTAATAAAGAAATTGTTTCTCCCTGCGTGTCCTTTCCCATTGATCTCTTTCGCCTTCCGCCTCCCCTTCCTCTCTCGCGTCCACTTCCCCTCTCGCGTTCCCACTCCATTCCTCCACTTCCTGCTAACTATCCTCCTGAGTTCCCCTTCTCCCTCCCAGGTTCCCGCATTCCATGCATTCATTACCGGTACATTCAGTTTTCAAACAGCTCGCGTGCCACCTATTGCAATTTTTTATACAAAATTTCATAATGCCAGAGCTCGTCTGTGTTATTCTGATGTACGAGCTATATTATTGTAAAGTTTCATAAAAATCAATTCAGTAGTTTTTGCGTGAAAGAGTAACAAACATACATCCATACAAACTTTCGCCTTTATAATATTAGTAAGATAGTTGCAAGTCCCTTAGAGGAACTCTTGGATTTTTCTACTTCGAAATTTTGAAATGAATGACAAAAATGTAAGTTAATACGATGTTATTCAATTTTTTAATGAAGTTTTTGCCAACAGCAAATATTTGGCAATATTATAACAATCCTCGAATGCAAAAGGTGTCTTTAATAGTAATTAAGGTGAATATGAAGACTTTTCTAAAAAATATTCGTATCAAGCGTGTTCACTTTCAGTATACCAAAGGAACATAATATTAAGGCAGTTGGTACGTACGGCCGGTTTTAATTGCTACGGGCACACTTGCTCATTTGAAGCCAAATAGCATGCTACCTAGTAACATGCGTGTCAGTGACGTTGCTCATTAATCAACAGCAGTTTGATTAATGAGCATGCTCATTGCATTATTTGATGCAAGGGGAAGCCTCTAAGCATGTGTGAATAGGCTAGCTTATGCGCATGCTCATTTCAATCCGATCTCAGTTTACGCCTGCGCGTACTTTGCAAAAATATCAAAATAGCCCGCTGGGGAGACGAAAAAACCTCGTTTGGCGTGATTTATTATAGGAATCACGCATTGACCAAGTAATCCTTAAAATTTCACAACTTTACTCCACTTCAAACACGAAGATTAATATCTGATCAAATATTTTTATACAAAATTCTGAATAACGGCTTGGACTCTCCTGAACTCGTAAATTATTTAAGAATTCACATACCTACAAGGCCAACCAGACTAAACCATTTTTTTCATTTGCCAGCGTGCAGAACCAACCTTAGAAAAAATTCTCCAATCCCCCGTATATGCGCGCAATATAACACGCAATTTAACAATATCGATATTCTTAATAATACTCTTGTGAAATACCGAAACGAAGTCAAACGTACGAACACAAATGTTAATTAAATTAATGCACAACTATAGAAAAGGTACAGCATGAGCATCTCCTGTCCCCATCCCACCTTCCTCTGCCTCTTGCCATTTCCTTTTCCTTCTTCCTTCTAATATACTTATATATATATTTTTGTTGTCGTTATTTTCATTTTCATTTTATGGTTATTACCAATTACAATTGTATATTATATCATAATAACCAACATTAGCATAAGAAACTGTTTTGGCTTACCTCATGTTTAACCTCCTGTATAACTCATCCTGTATATAAATTGCTGTTTGTTTCTTACAATAAATAAATAAATATTTGGAACACAAGATCACTAAAATACCCACAATAGATTTCCAAATTCCCCAAAAGCTCCTTTACCTCCAAAATGAAACCATATTCTATTGAAATTAGCATTTATTTTTTAATATTTAGTCATTTTCGGATTTATTGACATCTTGGACCTAAATCAAACGAATTACTTTACGTCAGTAGATTCTTAATTAATTGAATTGGAAGCAGTAATATTATTTTGTTTAGTTCTGAGCGAATGAAACTGACTCTATTTAACATATTTATTTATTTGACAAGAGCATGCTCATTAAATAGCACGTGTGTTCAAATGTTGGCTTTGAGCACGCCCATTCACGAGAAAGCTCAAACCAAGCCTGCTTATTATTGAGCAAATGTGTACAGTTGACTATTTTTCACAGGAGCACACTTATTAATGAGCATGCTCATAAGCCGGCTTGCGTGAGCAAGTGTGTCAGTACCTAATAGCGTTGGTAACACTGAGGATATGCGTTTGATTTGAATGCTTGTCGCTCAGAATGTTTAGGGGATACCAACGTAAAAAAATTAACGGTATTTTACGACACGTTGAATCTAACCCAACACAAATATACACAAGCTAATCGAAGGCGATGTACTTACGTATTTGAGGCGAAAGTTCTTGAGGTTATAAATCGCACGGTAGTATCAATTGGCTTGGACAGAATGAAATTTCAAAGAACTCTTGGCTAATCTGTGGTAATTGATGTGATGTTGAAGGAAGGTTGTATTCAATCGCAACAGTTCGGAGTATTCAACCCACGAATCCCATGAATCAAAAGCTTGCGCTCAAATTTTGCGTTGCTCAGTTGCCCTGGCCGACCATAGATAAAATGTCTCACAGTTTTGACATTTACCGTTGTAGGCCTGTACTGCCAGCGCACAAAATACACGCTTTAGATGATTACCTACCCGGCGAAATCGTCAAAATTATTAAAATATATAGTTATTATTAAAATTTAATTTGGATGATTTTGATTTGCCATGTCATGTTATAAAACAACCTGATTACTAAAAAATCAATTAAACCATGCAGTTCTCAAACCAGGACAATAATATACCAGTGTTTCTTATGCTACATTAGACATTATTTGCCGAGGAATTTTTGCAATATTTATAAGAATTTTTATCAAATATTTTCGCTACGATTATATGAGCGTTTATTTAATATAAGTATGGTCGCCTTTATAACCATCTGTTCCTTCGTTTAGAAAGCTTACTGCGCAGCTTTGATGGAAGCTTGAGCCTGCAGTAATATCGATTAACAAAACTGACATCACTGGGTTCCATAATATTTGCAATTTTAATAATATGCATGTCTGTTTTTATTCTACGACCAGTAAAAAGTCTCGGGAATATTATATATCGATTTTTAAAATAGATAATCTCTAAATAAATATTTAGATTATTAGGTTATTAAGGTTAATGTACCTTTTACTATAGTCTAGAAATTACACTAATAAAGTTCCAAGTTAATTAGAGTTTGTATATCCTGAAAATTTTCAAGAATAACTTTACTTAAAGGGATGGATTGATTCGTCCGTCACTCCTGGATACACTGACCCCTAAATTCCAACCACTCCTCATACCCTTTTCCTTCCCAGAACTTCCTATACTTCCCTTCCTTAAAAAGACCCTCCACACAGCATCCCCTAATATCACAAAGAACAACGGGTTGTAGCAGCCCGCGAATTCCTTGAGTGCTACATCGATGGTGAACATCGAGGGACTCAATTGTTACTGGGGACGAGACCTGGATACACAACATAACACCAGAGACAAAGAAACAACCCGGTCAAATGCGTCCGATGCAAAAATTAAAAACGAATTACAGAGCGTAGCAGATTTTTTTAAGGTGAAATCAGGCTACATTCCGGTGTTGCCGGATTGGGCGTAAAATCGTTCCTCGTGCCAACAGCACCTTGTAGACCTTCTTTTACCGACAGCCTTCTTACTCTTTGGCCATTTATAAATCGTGAGCAACTGCGACATGTTACTCGTACACTTCAAAACAGAAACGAAACCAACATCAATTTAATGGACAGACGAAATGCAAAACGACCAAATTAAAATGTGACTTAGCTACACTCAGTCAACTATTGATAATGCGCTGTTATGTTTGAGAACTGATATAATAAATAAAATAATAATTAAGTAATATACAAAACAGTTTTATTTTCTGATTTGGGAGAGGCATGAGCTCCACACAGGGGGCCCTGAGGAAAATAATTTCTCTCAGGGCCTTTGCCATCTTTGGGGATGCTGTATGGAGGGTTTTTTTAAGGAAAAGAAGGAGAGGAGAGCTCTGCGAACGAAAAGGGTTTAAGGGGAGGGTAGGAATTTGGGGTTCAGTGTGTCCTGGACATTCACCTCACCTCACCGGACAAAAACCTCACCCCATGAATCCGGGAACCCCTGCTAAAGCAAACCCTTGCTGTAACGAATCACTTGGGGTTCGCTACGATTCCCAAAGCTATAAGATTTGACTCGCAGCGAATCCTTGCTATTGTAGAAAAAATGAAATAGAAGAGGTTCGGACATGGACCTGCTTAAGCATCGAGATCGGCGTAAAATACTTATGTATATAAATTCGAAAAAGTAAGACGCATGAAAAAAGGAAGTGGGCAGCCTCAAGTTAAGTTGGGGAAAACATCTCCAAAGTTGTTGTTTGTATACAGTAATCCAGAGGTACAGAATCTTATTACCGTAGGGGGTCATTTGAACAATTGTAGTATCACCTGCGTAAAATTTTCATGCTCTGGGGGGAGTGGGTGACCTACGGCAGAGGTGTTGTTTATCCAGTATACAGTATACGGTTTTCGAGGCGGTAGTACCCACGTTTAAATTGAAAAAAAAACGGTTTTAACTTGAAAGATTATTTCTGTGGGGTCTCAGCTTAAATCAATTAATCCACGCAATCAATACACGAAAATGGTTTTCCTCATAAATATGCTGCACGTAGTCTGCAACTCAAAATTCACATCTTTTACTTGGAACTCTTGAAATTATTTGTCAGCAGATGAACCCACAAGAGAAATTTTATCATTACATTCCGAAAACAAAAGTGGTTTATCTTAAGTACGCGAAGGTAAAATTACAGTTAGCAAACATGAAAATGGTTTTCTTTAAAATTTTGCAGCATATTTGAATTTTAGACTCCACTCGGAACCTCAGCACGGTTTCGAATTTCATCCGGCATTCGGTAAATAAAACTTGTTTTAACTTTGTACTGAATCTGTGTACGCTTCCCGGAAGTTCAAAACTGCACCAGAAGTCGAAAATAGTTTTCCTCCGATTGTTGCAGCACATAGATTCTGAAGACTGGTTTTAACTTAAGAATGAATTGAAATTGTACGCAGACAAGCTCACTAGTCCACCAGTTTAAATTATAATAATTGTTGTCCTTCTTTTTTTAATATTGCGCAATGAACACGAAGACGACTTTAAAATGTTTTATTGATGTTTACAGCTTTCAATTAAGGTAAAAATGTATATAAATAACACCGAATTCACCATCTTAATATATAAAACAAAGTCAGGTTATTTACACTATTTATAACTCGAGATCAGCTAGACCGATTTTGATGATCTTTGATTTGTTGGATTTGTCTCTGCCCCGGATAACAGAATAACTATTAAAAAATCGCAAAAATTTACGAAAAGAAAGTTATAAATAAAATTATTTTTTTCATACATTGTGTATGGAACGAATTCTCATATTTGTTGGAATATTTGATGCTGTCAATACTGATAGTTCCGGAACAATCTTCTTTTGTTATTTTTTCTTCTGTTTGAAATTGAGTCAACTTGTATATTGTTTACCTGACAATAAAATACATCTGTACCTTGCAAATGAGTCTATTTAATTACAAACTAACAATATTTTGAAAGAACTGCAGAAATATTGTGATAGGTATAATATTTAACTGTACAAGATTTCCAAAAATTCAAAAACGTCAAATTTCAATGCGCTGATTGTTTTCTTTTGTTCTTAATAATATAATGCTGCTTCTCTTTCTTACACACTAAATTTCGATAGTCGAAAATGAGACAAACTGTGAACGTATGTCTCTGCACCCCTCCAAAGGAAAAATACAATAATAATAAATCTCTGAAATGAAACGCATTTTTCTTACGTAAGCTCCACCCAGGACTTATGTCATCTTAGGGGATGCTGTGTGGAGGGTCTTTTTAAGGAAGGGTAGGAAAGGAAGTTCTGGTAAGGAAAAAGGCATGAGGGGTGGGTAGGATTCTGGAGGTCAGTGTATCTGGGAGTAAATCCATCCCTCCAACTGCGGTGCAAGGTCATTGACTTGACCGGAATTGACCTTTTACCATGACCTTTTCAGCCGGACTTTTTCGACCCATTGGTCGAGAGAATCCGGCTGGAAAGTCAAAAGGACTCGCTCAACCAGTCGATCCGGTATCCAATAAATGGTTCCCGTGGTGGCGGCACCCGTACCCGCTTCCTTTCAAAAAGTGGAAAAGTAAGAAAATCACAAAAAATATAAATCCATACACAACGCCATCTCTGATACTGATAAAACAAAACATGGGCAGTAGCACATCGATATTTGCTTCACTGTGTAATTTTTAACTTCATAAAAAAACTTAATTTAATTCAACAGTTATTGATTCTGAGACGGTACAAAGTTCGTCGGGTCAGCTAGTTTCGTATAATTTATAAACTACATAATTTCAAAATATATCAGACGTACCGCGAAAGAAAACCATTCTAGGGTTCTAAATGTAATTTTTTTGCGATTCCTTTAGCACGATGCACCAAAAGTGCTCGCTGGCAGCATTGAAATGCCTCGCGGGCCGCAGATTATCCACCCCTGAATCAAAAAGAGAAATATTATATTTCTTTTAACAATATATTAAAAAAAACTAACCAAACCTAATCATCAAAATGTTTTTTTTACATACTGACCTATCTTTAAAAATGTGTTTATCTATGGTTAATTGTCGCCAGGGGGGTATAACTCCGATCAAAATTTTCAACCAACACAAAAGATATATAATATGTATATGTATAGACTGTGTGACGACAGAGTTGCACAGTCCATCCAGTGATGCCAATGGAAAAACTTTGAATTTAAGCTTTTGACAGCTGGGTGAAATAAAATATCAAAATGGTTGCTCGATTGCTCTCAACGGTTTATTTACATGCGACGGGAATTCAAAATTTGCTTCCTAAACAAGTGAAATAGAATTGAATACGTTTATTATCCAATTTTGAGAACTCGTGCATATTTTTGTGGCTACTAGTTTCGCAAAACGTCTCATTTCGCGATATGATTATGCTCGTTAAAACCATTATAACCTGCAAACAAAAAGGTACAAACATTTATATGAAACATTTCTGCATTTATCTTGTTTTGTTTTTATCTGTCGGTCGGCTTGATGTATCTCATGAGATGTTTTCTTTAATATTTTCAGCTCGAAACACCTAATCCTATCCTTGCAGCTGACAGGCCGGTGGAGATTACTGGTGTCATTCCCCTAGAGAAGAGAGCACGTTCCACGAACGACGGCCTGCGCCTACTGATCTCTGGGTTTGTTTGCATTTTACCTTATTATAATAATACATATAAAAGCATTAATTTAGCACCTTAATAATGACATATGATTGTTGTAGGTATGTGGGACAGTAACGTTGTGGTGTCATGTCAGGAGATGGGGCTGACGTGTTCCACCACTCTCTTGCACCGCTGTTTTTGAGCGAACATACGAAGGAGGAAGAGTACTCCATGGACTGGACCAGGATGCAGTAGGAGCAATATATTCTCAGTACGCTTAGCTTTTCTAAATTTGTTCTATTTTTATCGTTAAAGAGAGTACGAACACATTGTGCAATATAGTTGTGAACTTGGAGCAGGTGGATGAGTTTGTATATCGTGGGAAGTATGTGTATGAGAGACGGGAAGGCTGATAGAGATATTGAAAGAAGGGTAAATGTAGATAATTCTATTAATGGAGGACTGAATGCTGTTGGCGCTAACAAAAAACTGTCTAAAGAAGTGAAACTAGCAGTCCACAACGGAATGCTGGTACCTACCCTGATGTATGGCAGTGAGGCATGGAACTGGCAGAGGAAAGTGGACTGAATGCTGTAGAAATGACACCCCTGAGGATGTGTGGTAAAACTACGTATGATACTGTGTATTTTCTGCCTGTACAGAGTATAAATAATATAATTTGTACATTTTATATGCAGCAAAGCGTTCATCGGTCAAATCGTTGTACGTATGGGTAGTTTCATATCAATGATCGATGAACCGGTGGATGCAAGTTTTATCCATAAGTTGTTATAATGGATTGTCTACTTTGTTGTTGGAATTAGATTGCAGAAATATAAGTTTGTGCAGAGCACCTTTGAGGTATTTTTTTACAAAAAATGGCGCTATACAAATCATCCAAATATTATTATTTATGATCTGGGCTGATCATAATGAGTAAGATTGAAAGGGACCCTCAGATGGTTTGGGCATGTAGAGCGAATGAACGAAGCGTGGGGTGTAAGTAGAATATATGACGCAAATGTGAGTGGTAGATGAAGTCAGGGACGCCAGAGGAAAACCTGACACGATCAAGGGAATCCGATACTTGCATCGGGCCACATCAAGAGTCAGAAATAGTATGTACGAGTCAATGTGTGAGTGTGAATGAGGCAAAGAGTGTGTGCCAAGACCAAGTTGTTTGACGGTCCGTCCTATTGGCCTACCCCTGCGGGGAAACGGCGTGATGTGTAGTTAGTTTTTCTTGTATTTCCTGTTTTTAATAAAATACTAAATCGTTTAATTGAGTTTTTCATTTTTCTGTTGAAACCAGAGAAATGTCAAAGTCGATACTATCGTAGGAAAGCTAAATCTTATTTGAAATTGTTCTTCCCCTTTTGAAGGGATTGAAATTTCAAGTAATTTTAGGTTATTTTTACAGTTACAGTTGGTTTCTTCGCAGGGCAACGGGTTTCAATCTGACAAAGCTCTGTCCAGAGAAAATGAGCAGTAAAGAAAAATAAGCTCATTTTCTCAAGGTAGCGATCTGTCAGATCCAGCTCCGTTCCCTGGGGAACATTTTGACATTTAATTTTATTTTTAAAATAACATTTTAGGCTAATAAATTGGGTAGGTACTGAAAGATAATTATATTGTCTATGGTCTAGCCTTTTATTGTTTCCTCTATCCCCTTGTCTATGGTATGTGTGACGACAGATTTGCGCATATCGAATAAAAGTCGTCAAATATAGGTATGTATATGTCAAATAGCGTTGACACTTGGTCCATAGAAAAACCACGAAGTTATCAATCTAATGACTGGTTTATTTATGATTGTCGCATTTGACGTTCTCAGTTTATTTGATTGTTTGAGGTAATTGATTTCCCAAAACCTTGCGCTAGTAACAAATACGGTGGTGTTTTGTTTTTAAAGAAAATTGTTTACTACATTACGTATCTAATTGTTATATCTTTGGTTTACTTGGGTGAATGATAAATGATAAGTCCAGATTCGATATATAAAGTACTTATCACTGAACACTGTGTACTTAAAATGTTTAGGTTAATGCCTGACACATGCATGACCCGTATAATGTCAGAATAGCAATAGCAGTATATTATAAGTATTACCCACACATTTGCGCCCTCATTCGTGCATCCCTCTCTCACTCTACTAAACTCACATATGGATATATATATACTAAAGTAATGTCTTGTGCCTTCTATGTAATATTCAACGGATTCGGATTACGTTCACTGCATCCCACTTTATAACTATTTGCCATCAACATTGTTATGTTTAACCATCTGTTTTAGATGTTTGATGTGAGCTGTGATCACTTATTACAAAGCAACTCATCATTAGCTTAAAGCAGTGTCATGGACCTTCCTAAGAAAGAGAGTATTTCCATTAAGACGGAACCAGGAACTGTGGAAAGAGATGATGGGGAAATACTGTATACGGACATAGATATAGACCTGCAGGATGTTAAGAAGGAATGTTTGGAGAGCATCGAAAATCGTGATCAGATGACGGGTCAGAAGCATAATATTTTGAAAATATATATAAATTACTGGGGAGCTCAAAAGTTCATAGAACAGAGTAACAACAATAGTTATTTTACATTTTTAATAATGATATTATTATCAAAACTTGAAATCAAAATGGATTCCTACAAATTATTCTTGATAACAATGAATAAAAACGATTAGGGTTGGGGTAATTTTTGTTGAATTATTTCAAATTATTCTTGATAACAATGAATAAAAACGATTATGGTTGGGGTAATTTTTTATGTCTTAAGTATATTAAGAATTCTCTTTTAAAGTTGTTTTCTTATTTTTTTCGCCAATGGCAGCTAGTAACTTGACCAAACTACTTGACTTTACTAGTCTGTGTTGATTATACCACCCTCAATAAAAAAATACGAAAACCCACCAATTTTTTTTGCGGTATCTTTGCCTATCGATGGACGAGGCTGTCACTTCTTGGGCAGCTTATCTCCTCCTTTAGTCCACGGTTGAGATTTCTCTCTTGAGGTTTGTTTGGTAATATTGAATTCAAGTCATTAGAAAAATGCCTAACTCATCCCGTTAAAACTAAACTTACAGATGTTACGCTTGCAAAGAAACTTACATTTTTACAGATAACTTACAGATTGACTTATTTTGGTAAATTTTCGATCGCACTTTCCACGCTTATTACGAATAATTTTTGAAAAAAACCTTTAGATTTGCCTTAATGACTATAATTGTATTATATGGTCTCCTTTTTATGCTGTCCATATTCGTCATATTGAATCCGTTCAACATCGGTTCCTAAAGGGAATTGCTTGGAGGCTAGGATTAGAGCGAGGCAATTACTCGTATGCTGAAATTGAACAAACTCTAAACCTTTCTCCCTTAGAAGACCGTCGGATAAAATCTGATCTCATTTGTTTCTTCAAAATTATTAACTGTTTAATCGACTCGCCTACATTACTACAACTCATCACATTTAATATAACTTCTCGTAGACTCAGAAATAAAGACCTGCTTTTCCTCAATCAGCACTCGACTAACTATGGTTATAACTCACCACTGTCCAGAATGTGTAGACTGGTCAACTCACGTCAAGACCTTGATTTTTTTGGTATTAGCTTAAATGATTTCTGTCGCTCTTTAAACAAATGAAGATATGTAATATTCACCCTAATTTTTGCAAGGTCTTGACGTGACTTGACACTTATTTTTCTTCTATTTTCACTGTTTGTCTTTGCTTTCATGTACCATCCGAATCCGTACATTGTTCATTTCTATACTTCGTGATACTTTGTTTTAAATTGGACGTAAGTCCGTAAATAAATAAATAAATAAATAAATAAAAGGAAACTTTTTGCATTCGGGCGATGGATATCAATGCACTTAATGCAATGAAATTTTACTTCGCTTACGGAATTTGCAACGCCATTTATGATAATCTGTCATTTTTGTACTGTTGGTATTCCTGATAATATAACAGGGTAGTTGTTCGTAGCCGACTTCATACGAAAACATGAGACGTCGTAATATGGTCGTAATTTATTATAAAGACAAACATAATTGATAATATTTAAATATGGAATAGGTTTTAAGCAAGATTATTTTTACTTTAAAAAAAAATTTACATTGAAATTTTTTTCCAATAAAATGCGCGTTTTTTTTACTTTAAAAGATTTTTTGAATGAAAACAATTTTTTTTTAAAGTAAAAATAATCTTGCTTAAAACCTATTCTATATTAACATTTTATTAATTATGTTCGTTTTTTAAATTACTACCATAGTACGACATCTCATGTTTTCGTATGATGTCGGCTACGAACTCATACAAATTACTTCCATATAGTATCAAGAATACCAACAGAATGAACAAAACAAAATGAGAGGTACAATAAATGGCGGTGCAAATTCGGTACGCGAAGTTACATTTCTCTCTAGACAATTGAAATTTAAAATGCATCATTTTCCGCAGCCCCAAATGCAAACAGTTTCCTTTTATAGTAATTAAGGCGAATCTACCCTTATTTTAACTATTATTCCAATATTTTTTAATTGTAGTATTGTTGAAAGTATAATTAGTGTACATAGACTAACACCCAGTAAAACCCGAGATTATTTCTCTCCTAACTGTGTAATCAAAACTGTCAATGAATGATGTGTAACATATTATTGCGTATTTTTTACTTTTCGAATTTAAAATTAAAAAAACTAGAAAATAAATTAAAAAATCCAAGCTAAGGACTGGCGTTATAAAATAAAATTACTAGCTTATCTACAAGCTCTTTGAACTATCGGCTTAATTCTTTGAGGAGTCGAGGTCAGCAATTTTGATACGTATTTTTTTAAAATATATTTAGGAATTATTATGTTGTGACTGATAATCTGAAAGTATATTGACTGTTGTATGCTAATAATGCGGTGCTGATTTCTAACTGCATGGAAGATCTACAGTATCTCGCGTGTAGAATGATCAAACTGTGTATGAAGAATGAGTTAATGATGAATGTTAGTAAGCCTAAATTCGTGGTATGTGAAAGAGAGTACGAAAACAATGTGCAATACAGTTGTGAATGATGAATGCTTGGAATGGGTGGATATGGTGATTTATGGCAGTGAGGCATGGAACTGGCAGAGAAAGGATGAAAGTAGACTGAATGCTTTAGAGTGAATGCCGGATATCTTTAGTGTGGTAAAACCATGTATGATCGTGTAAGAAACGTTGAGTTCCGCGAAGAATGAGAGGCTGATGTAAGCGTAATGAGTAAGAAAGAAAGGGATCCGCAGGTGGTTTGGACATGTAGAGCGAATAAATGAGGTAAGGAGTGTAAGGAAAATAATAAGGAATGTGTTGCAAACGTGAATGGCAATAATAGAAGTGCATTTATGAGACGATGTATGAATGTAAACGAGACAAGGAATTTGTGCCAAGACCGAGTTGTTTGGTGTTCCGTACTCTCTGCCTACCCCTGTGGAGAAATAGCGTGATGGTTAGTTAGTTATATAAGTTCCTGACGAAGGAACGTTTGTTCCGAAACCGGTCGGATTTGCACATTATATTAAGTGGTTTATACAAAGTTGTATTGTTTCATTTTTCTAGTTAAATAAGTAGTTGTTTTTTAATACTTTGACGTGAAAATTATGCAAAAAATTACCTATTGAACCATTAATAATCTATTAAACCATTCCATTCCATACTTCCCTTTTTTCATTTGTTTCTTTTTCAACAGAACTTCAAGAACAAATATCCTGCCCGGCTTCTCATAAAGATGATACGATGATAAAATGTATTTCGAAACGATTGCTTTGTTCCGATTGCCAATTTCCTTGTTCTAATAATGTACAGGATTTAAAGATTCACAAAATAAGTGACACTGGAAAGCAACGTATATCATGTTTCGACTGCAACTATTCCTGTTCTACAAAAGGAAATCTTAAAAATCACTTACTAACTCACAATGGAGAAAAACATTTTTCTTGTTCCTACTGCAGCTATTCATCTCCTCGAAGGAGGGATTTAAAGAGACACTTTCTAACTCATAGTGGAGAAAAATCATTTTCATGTTCCAAATGCAACTATTCGTGTTCTACTAAGGGAAGTCTAAAAAGACATTTGCTGACTCATAGTGGTGAAAAATCTTTTTCATGTACGGACTGCAGGTATAAATGTTATCGAAAGGAAGAATTGACGAGACATATGATGACTCACAGTGAAGAAAAACCTTTCTCATGTTCTGACTGCAACTTTTCGTGTTCTACAAAAGTATATCTAAAAAAACATATGCGTTCTCACGGTGGAGAAAAACCTTTTTCATGTTCTGACTGTAGCTATTTATTTTCTCGTAAGGATCATTTGACGAGACACATGCTGACTCACAGTGGGGAAAAACCGTTTTCTTGTGTACTTTGCAAATATTCATTTTCCACAAAAGTAAGTCTAAAAAGGCATTCGCTAACTCACAGCAGAGAAAAATGTTTTTCATGTTCCGATTGCAGCTATTCGTGTTCAGCGAAAAGATATCTAAAAAACCATCTTCTGACTCACAGTGGAGATAAACCGTTTTCCTGTTCCGACTGCAGCCATACATTTTCTCGAAGGGGAGATTTAAAAAAACACATACTATCTCACAGTGAAGCTTTGTAATTCACATTTTTTTTAATAAATACTGCGAACTCGTCGATAAATTTGCTAATTTTTAAATAAAATAATAATTATTACATTTATTTTGCTTATGTGGCTGTGGTGAGTAGAAAACAATAAAATTTTACGTAAATATCAGAGTTTTATTCTAATTATACTTTGTGATGTATTTCACGTAAAATAAATGAAGTCCGGATGCGGATATCTTCTCAACGTCATGCAGGCGGAGGCGTGGTGGTCTTGGCGAAGATTACGTATCTTACGTCATTCCTCCAGGCCGATATTTCACATCGGTGGTGGAGAATAATGCTCAAGCGCTGGGTCGGAAACCTAAATCTAGCTCCACACTATTCGCGAAGTTGAACGAGGTTAGCCGAATACGATAGTGCGGAGAGGCACTTCGTCCAACCTTGGCTCGCCTCGGGCGACCTCCAGTTTTTGTCGGTTTTTGCGCCCGAGTCAAAGGACTCGAGGTTGCACGAAGTGCCTACACGAAGTCCCTCTCTACACTACTCGGACTTCAATTCGCTTCAATACGTCGTCGCAAGCGCACGTCCGTGCTAATAATTATTTTTTATCTGTAAAAAATACAATAAATTAAAAAAACACAATCCTTTTGTACCAATTTATTTCCGGTAGTTCTCTTTTCATAGTTTAATTGACTAAACTATCCTAATTCTGTTCCGGTGCATTGCAACTGCAATCATCCACCATCTTCTTTCCTCATTTTTTTTATAAATATCCACATAGTTATTTATTAATTTGTTATAAGAATATTGCACATTGTTTAGTTTTTTGTGTTATTTCATCCGCCATGCTAGGGATGTCCCTGTGTTATGCGGGTGAAGTTTACAGATTGGAAATTATACATTTGTAATGGTTGATAAATTAAATTATAAGTTGTACACATTAAATTGAATTGCAAAATTTTATAATAAATATAATTAATTATAATAATAGCATTTTATATTTTTAGCATATATTTTAGGAGCTAGGTATATGAAATGTCTTCGAGCTGACGTGGTATGCAGTGTAGGTAAATTATAATACGCGAGCGTGCACATTGCAACGGCAGCAGACTTGAACGTCCGTGACGTGCGAGTCGTGACGGCACCACCGCGCGAATGAGTTTCTCGCGAAGTTGAACGAGTGTGTAGTGACGTACTTCGAACTTCGGTCAACTTTCCCGAATATTTCGTCGAGGAACTTCGCGAGCAGTGTGGAGCTAGTAGAAGCCAGTCTCGTACAGCGAATGTCTCCAGTGGCAGGCCGTAAGTACTTTGTCGCTGACGGACAGCACGGTGTAGACCGGAGACGCAAGTCTCAGACGGCGGGTTGACAGTCGCAGCTAGTCGTAGTACTGTACTGTCTAACTGGTTGGCGCGCGCGCAGCATTTATGGTGACCGGACAACTCAGAATGAAGTCAACGCAAAACCTCCTTTGAAAAGCCGTTAAAAGTGATTAAACAAAAATACCTATAAAAAAAATTGGTTTAATAGGTTACGTTAGGTTAGGCTGTAAACTAAGGCGGCCAACCGTCCCGCATTCTGCGCGATCGTCCCGCATTGGCGGTGGTAGTCCCGCATTGAAATATTTGATAAAATAGTCCCGCAAATAGTCTAAAGCGTCCCGCATTCCTATATTTTTATAATATTGTCTACGGTAGACAAATAAAATTCCTCTATTTTTATTCTATTTTAACCATTTCGGTTTATCTGTGATTAAGTTGATAACAATATTTGTCCCTAGAAAAGGCCCGAAGATATCGATTTAGGGATTGGTTTATTTAGGTAAGTCAAGCAAGAGTCAAAGAGCGTTAGTGTAGTATTGAATAAGTGCAAGCCGTGACACGTGATTGATAACCCGTATTTATCATTCAAATCAAATCAAGTAATTTGTTGATCATGCCGCCGACAGCGAAAAAGCAAAGTTGTAGGTTCAAAAAGAATTTCCTTTCTTGCAAAAATGTTTATCTTTATGTTCTGAGTATAGTTTAAATGCGCCGCATACAGATATTCTTAATTATAATTATAAATAAGCAGTTTTGTGAGATACGATTTTCCGGCCAAAAGTATTTTCGTTATTTGTTTTTGGGGTGTTATGCCGTGTTGCGCTACCTTCTTCTTGAGCCAACCTTTCGGACAGCGTTGCTGACACATCTACCGGATCTGCCACGATGATGGACACTGTAATGCTGTCCGAAACGTTGGCTCAAGAAGGAGGTAGCGCAACACGTCATAACACCCCAAAACAAATACTGAAAAACTCAGTTTTGTGTTCAGAATGTAAAATTCTAGCTGGATTCATCTGATAAATATTTCGACGGAAAAAATTCTCTTATTCGAAGTGCAGTTATAAAATTCTAGTTGCAGACTATGTTGGTGCTGCCAAAATCAAAGAGAAACCAGTTTATGTTCTGAGTGTAGTTTTAATGCGCCGCATACAGATTTAACTTAAACCAGTTACCTACCCCGCCCCTCCCCCACGGCTTTCGCACACCTGTGTCCGGCATTGATATTTTATAAAGTTGGCCGCCTTACTGAAAACAATTTTTTTTTAAATCATGGCTTTTAATGATATTCCAAAGAGGTGTTGAGTTGAGTGGAGTGATTCTGAGTTGGCATAGAACCGGCGTTTACATAAGCGCGGTAGCTTGTAGAGCGGCCCCACATTTAAAGAAGCTGTGAAAGGCCGGAGGGCTCTCAAAGAAATTCCCGAAGCTTCCAGGATTTTATGTGCGAGGCCCGTACTACTAGTAGGTAGCGTGTCGGTACACTTATATCTTATAGGTAGTAACATACATTTGAATAATGCAAATTCTGATTCTCTCTGCGATCAATATTTATTTATTTCTATTATCGTACAAACAGATTATGAATGTTAACCATTTATTTAGATAATACCTTATTACTCATTGAGGTATATAAATAGAGAAGCAAACTTCATTACCGCTCATCGAAAAAAGCGTAACCACTCTACAACTGCAACGACGTAGCTTTGGAATCACTAAACATTTGAACGTAAACATATATTTGTTTCACTTGCACAAGTCACGAGAACATTACCACCGCTAGGATTAGACAAAGCCAGAAACGCAAAACGCAAACCTGCAATAGCGGCTTGGTGTTGCCTACCATTTGAAAGTTTACCCAAAATAAACAATGAAATATTTTTTTTTTATGTTAGTTTTTAATAAAATAAACTTATTTAAATTATTTTAAATATGTATTTTTTATTATATGACTAAAATAATGCACAACTAATGAAATAATGAAGTCATTATTTGTTCCAATATTTTTTATTGAACCAATTATATAAAACTCAAACCGAAATTGTTTCAAAAGTGTTTTCAAAGTTCTTTTCTCAGCAATCGGAATTATTTCCACCCACTTCTCACGGTGTGCTGCATCTTATGGTACCCTGCAAAATTATTAATATTATAAAATACGTAAAAAAAAATATATTTTTATTTTAAACTTTATGAGTTAAAGAAAAATAAAATATATATTAATTAAATGTAAAAAAATATAATTACTTACTAGATTATTCATTAATAAACTAAAATAAGTTTTAATGAAGTATGTTGTATGAAGATTAAAACATAATTTTTATTAAGTATTTTAATATGGTTACCTCCGTAGTAACTTATTCCATAAATTATGTATTCTCCCATTAATGTGGGAAAACCAAACCGACTTTTTAGTGGCAACACTGAACCCATATTAGAGTATTTGACATTTTATTTCATTTTCTGCTTTTTTTAAATTAAATGTGAATATGTAAACAATAAACTTAGGTGTGAAAATTAATTCCACTTGCTATATTATGTTGAATCGCATTTTTCGCGACGCATTTAACCATTTTGGTGGTAGTTTTGATCGCGTATCGTCTGGCACAAGTCGGTCGGCGTCACAATGAGCACTGAACTGACGTTAGCGGGGCATATGCTTTTGGACATATGTACAGTGGCAATGCTTTGGCGCGGTCATTAGTCATCTAGTATATATATATATCAATGTTATTACTGGTAAAACAAAAAAAGTTAACAATCAGTATCTGCGTCCATAGAAGCCTAATCTACGTCGTTTAGACGTACACGCCGACGAATTATCTCTTTCACCGGATTCGATTGCCGCGACCGTCCGAACTAGCCCGCCGAGGCCTTGCACCTTGAGTGTCGCTTCGGTATGCTGCCATTTTGTTGTAACAACAATATTGCACGTACGTTCGACGTATGTTTGGGCTTTATGTAATTTTGGCCACTGCTCATCCTTTTTTTATATTATGCTTTTATGTATTTTTCATTTATTTATTGTTCGATGAAATATCAGCTTTATTGGAAAATGAGGAGGTACGTATATTCTGAAGAGGAGGATAATATACAAAAGACCGAGTCACAAGCAACTACAAATACTTCCTGTGATGAGCCCGTACCAAAAAACGACGCTTTTGTGGATTTTGCTCCAATAAATAAAGGAGGGTGACGAAAGCACAGTGTAGCAAATGCCAAAAAGCTATATGTGGTTAACATAAAATGATGTTTGTCAAAACTGCATAATAAAAAGACTTTTTAAAATAATTTTACGTATTTAGTATTAATAAGAGTTGATTTAATTTTAATAAAACAAATAAGAATACGGTTGATTTTTGAAAATTTTAATACCAGTATTACATAAGAAAACTCAAGAGGATCTCATTTTTTGTTCAATTTTGTTGTTTGCAAAGTTATAATGTAAAAGTATATAAAACGCAACTTCTGTCAAATAATTTTTTTTTTTTTTTTTAAATTTCATTAGACTGTACATTCAATAAATAATGTAGAACTAGTTTATAATTTTAAATAAAAAAATAAAAATGGAGATTTAAAAATTACACGTCGTTTTGACGTACGATTGGGCTTTATAACTGCATAAATGTGATTGGGCTTCTAGGGTTAAATGGTTTTATTGGAGTATTTTATGCGTTTAAAACTGTGCTGAGGTGTTCACATGTATTTGGTCTAGAGATTCTGTACATACTATACTTTCTGCCAGTGTACAATCTAGTGCCTTAATTGTTAGTTATGGATTCATCTGTTGACACATTTCAAAGGAAAACATCCTCTTATTTGAGATAATAGCACCCACCGCTCCGTTCCACTGAATTAAACAATATAAATAACGTTAAAAATGAAACATTTTATGATGCATGCTTCAACAGCCGTCAAGTTTGTAATTTTTTTGTACTAAATTTTCAAGGCATTCTTTGCACTTTGTAAAAATCATTCAAACAAACTTGGTGTTTATTTCAATTGTTATGGGTCAGAAGATGATTGTTAAAAAGCGACCTTCTTGAACACGAATAAGTACATTTGGAACACGAGAAAGGTTTTTCTCCTCTGTGAATCATCGTGTGCTTTTTTAAATTTGCCTTTCTCGCACATGAATAGTTGCATTCAGGACATGAAAAAGGTTTTTCCCCGCTGTGAGTCATTAAATGATTTTTCAAATCTGACTTAAATGTACATGAATAGTTGCATTCGGGACATGAAAATGTTTTTTCTTCACAGTGTGTTCGCGTATGATATTTTAAAATAGACTTCTTTGAACACTTATAATTACAGTCGGAACACGAAAAAGGCTTCTCTAAACTGTGAGTTAAGGAGTGCTTTTTTAAGTCCGCATTTCTTGAACTTGAATAGTTGCAGTGGGAACACGAGAATGGTTTTTCTCCACTGTGACTCATCATGTGTCTTTTTAAAGATGCCTTTTGTGTATATGAAAAATTACAATAAGGGCACGAAAATGGTTTTTCTCCACTATGAGTCATCAGGTGATTTTTTAAATGAGACATCCTCGCACTAGAATAGCTACAAAAACGACATGCGAAAGGTTTTTCTCCACTATGAGTCATCATATGCCGTTTTAATCGTGACATTTCCGTAGTGGCATAACTGCAATCGGGGCACGAGAAAGATTTCTCTCCACCGTGAGTCAACTGGTGCCGCTTTAAGTTTTCCTTTCGCGAAACTGAATAGCTGCAGTCTGGACATGAGTATGTTTTAACTTCACTGTGGGTTGGTACACGACTTTTAATTTGCGTCTCTTCTGGACTTGGGGAGCTGTTATTTTTGCTCGATATGCGTTGCTGTTCGCATCCTTCCTTATTTTCGCACGAATAATGTATTTCTGCAATAAATAAATATTCCATTCATTATAATAATTACTATAAATTACGTAAAAGCTATCATAAAGCTTATCAAAGAAATAGTAAAAGATCATTAGTTTTAAAAGAAGTAGACAATATTCATAAATCTTAACGAAACATCAAACAAAACAAGACACAAAAAAGGTAATGGTTGTGAATGGAAATCGAACCCAGGATTTTTGTCTCACTGGGACTTTAAATTTATGAGAATTAATTGAGGATAATATTGGTAAATCTTAAATTGAAATATGAGATCAGGGTACCTAGCATGGTCGATCGATATAGATTTTATCGAAAATGTCGGTAACTTGGCATCGCTCCCGAGCACGACTGCAGGCCGCTAACGAATAAATAACAGTTTACGTCAAATAAGGTAGGAACCCTTAGTCGTTGTGAATTGTCATTCGTTCGTTAGCAGCCTGCAGTCATGCTCAGGGGCGATGACAAGTTACCGACATTTTCGATAAAACCTATATCGATCGACCATGCTAGATACCCAGATCTTGATTCGGGCCATGTCAAGAGTAAGTATAATAGAAGAGCGTGAATGAGACGATGTACAAATGTGAACGAGGCAAAGAGTGGGTGCCAAGATCAAGTTGTTAAGTTCTGCCTTTAACCCTGCGGGGAAACGGCGTGATGGTTAGTTAGTTTTAAAGATCGATAAAAATTTCGGAAAATAATCAGGACTCAATAGCTCATTCGTTGGAGTGTTGTCCCGGTAAGACAAAAGTATTGGGTTCGATTTCCAGTTCTGATAGTAACCTTTTTTATTTTCTGTTCTTTTGCAAGTTTCGTTTAGATTTATAAATATTAATTTCATCTATGATTAAATATTACATGTACGTGAATAACCTTCAAAAGCTATTTCGATGGGCTGACGATGTGAAGAAAACTAGATAACTGGTGAGAGTCGCCAAGAATAGGCCAATCTGTAAAAAAATTAGTCTCTAAGATCTAAATATTCTTACCATCTGTACGATCTAATATCTCAGAATGCTCTAAGCATTCCTGCTTAATATTTGGAATTTCTATTTCAATATAAGGTGTCATAACATCGTCTTCTTTTGGAAACTCTGGCTCTAACTTTATAGCGACACGATTTGGGTTGTGAAGATCCATGACACAGTTTTAAGAGGGGTGCAGCTACGTGATGATTGGTTATTGAACTCGGCTCACAATAAATTATACCTGGAATAGAACACGTGTATTTATTTTTTCACAGCGGACTAACATACACTTTGCTTTATAATTAAAACGAAATTAAAATAAGGATTTATAAAGGATAAAGGATAAAGTCAGAGAAAAACATAAGAAAAAACACATAAAAGAAGTCTTGTCAATACCTCACTGAAAATCGTTATAAGCATAATATTTCTTAATTTTCTAGTGACAGACTAAAATCATTAAGACTTGTATAAAAAATTAAGATCTTGACTTGAGTTGACCAGTCCATTCTAGACTATGGTGAATAATATCTATAATTATTATGACGTTCATTGAGGAAGAGGAATTATTTATTTCTAAGCCTACGGTTTGGGGCATTGAAAGGGATGAATTGTAGTTAAGTGAATCAATAATAAAATTTAAAAAATGTGTTAAAATTAATGATATCAAATTTGTTCGTACGATATTTTAAAGGAGAAAGGTTGTGATTTCATAACAAAAGTAGTCTAGTCTCTTTCAACGGAAGCAATCTTCCGAACAGGCCCTCCATCGAAATGCTTGGTGTAACCCTAAGTGACCAGCTCAGGTATGGGGGCTCCATCGAAGCCAGAGTAAAGTTAGCCTCACAGAAACTGGGCGTACTGTACAGGACCCACAGATACTTTAATAGTACACAACTGCTAACCCTGTACAAATCACAAGTGCGCCCCACAGCAGCTCCAAAATACCTGAAAAATACCCTCGACTCTGTGCGGAAACGGGCGGTCCGTTTGATAGATTCTCCCATCTTAACAGACGGACTGCAATCTTTAGAGCACAGGCGTCGGGTGGGAATGCTATCCTTGTTCTACCGGTATTACAATGGAAGATGCTCCGAGGAACTAGCATCATTGATCCCTTCGGCACCGGTGCATAGTCGGGAAACACGCCAAACGCGTGCCCAACATTTGTACACGGTTGACATTTGCCACATGAGAACGGGTCGTTTCTTTGACTCGTTCTTGTGTTCAATACCTCGGCTGTGGAATGATTTGCCGGCCTCTGCGTTTCCTCCTTCCTACAACATGGGTCTCTTCAAGACCAATGTTCATTCCTTCCTCTCCTCAAAAAGACCCTCCACACAGCATCCCAGATGACATAGGCCCTGAGGGAAATTGTTTTCCTCCACACAGTCCAGCGGTAAGGCTCTTGACTAGCATTCGCGGGATCGAATCCCGGCGTGGCAAATAAATTTTATTTGATTAATTTGTCTTATTTCGCAATTTATTAATTAAAAAAATTATATAGTATAATTGCGGCACGTTCCAGAGTGGAAGATACTCTCAGTATCGCCCTGGTGTAAGACCACCATTCAGAATTGAAACGTTGCTTGAAATGGCTTTAGCCGTGTTTGGTGACCAGTTCTGAATAGCCAGGTACCTCCCCACCTTCCTCTTCCATATCTCCTTCCTCTCTCCACTACCTTCAGCCTCTCAACATCCCCAATACATGAGGCCCTGAGGAAAATATTTTACCTCAGGGCCTATGTCATCTGGGATGCTGTGTGGAGGGTCTTTTTGAGGAGAGGAAGGAATGAACATTGGTCTTGAAGAGACCAATGTTGTAGGAAGGAGGAAACGCAGAGGCCGGCAAATCATTCCACAGCCGAGGTGTTGAACACAAGAACGAGTCAAAGAAACGAGATGGCCTATGTCATCTGAGATACTGTGTGGAGGGTTTTTTGAGGAGAGGAAGGAATGAACATTAGTCTCGAAGAGACCCATGTTGTAGGAAGAAGGAAACACAGAGGCCGGCAAATCATTCACAAGAACGAGTCGAAGAAGTGACCCGTTCTCCTGTGACAAATAATGTCAAATGTGAACATATGTTGGGCATGCGTTTGGCGTGTTTACCGACTATGCACCGGTGCCGAAGAGATCAATGACACTGGTTCCTCGGAGTATTTTCCATTGAAATACCGGAATAACAAGGATAGCATTCCCACCCGACCCGACACCTGTGCTCTATATCTATAGATTGAAATCCTATTGCTAAGTTAGGAGAATCTATCAAACGCCCGAGCTGATTCTAGAGATTTATTTATGTGAGTACCACACAAGAGACCCAACTGTGCAATGTTTAAGAATAATATATGTCATTACCTTAATTCCTTGGCTGTGAGTTTTCATAGTATTTTGAATCTAGGAAAAGTGACAGGACGACGAATTATTTTTAACCATAGATGTTTAAGAATCTAGATAGTAATGCTATCCACATGATTAAAAACAATTACCGACGAGCAATGCGCACGAACCGAAGCGAGGTGATCATTTCGTTTATCAATCATTTTTATGAAACGACATAATTTTTTTGTGCGTACATGCCCTAAGTACGAGTGTGAAAATTATAAAAAAAACTTTTAAGTGGGTACCTACCAATTTTAATAGGGGCCGTTCAAGTATTACGTAACGCGCATGGGGGGGGGGGGGGGTGACTGAATTTGGGATGTGGAAATGGGTACCGCCATCCCGGAAAACTTTTTATTGGGAAACCTTCACTACTACCATTTAAGGGGAGTGACTCTACACGAGTGCCGAGGTTCATGATGTGAGGTTTGTCTATGTCTTGGCGGTGGATAACCTGGACACACTTAACTTCAGATTTTTACCCACCCCTGGTAGCTTTTTCCTCCCCTGAAATTTTCTCTATCCCTTTTTCCTTTCCGATGACGTTGAACGAGTTTACAAGCTACTAGCCGGTGAATTCACTATCTGCTAGTAAACTCGCTCATTGTAATCGTATTACTAATTAACTAGCAGATTGTGAACAACCTACGAAACAAGTTGAAAGGGAGATTATTCGTTGTACAATCTGTTAAGTAAACGGCAAATAGCTACTAGCGGTGAGCTAACTGCGAATATCTCAGTTTTCTACAAAAAGTTGACAGATTAGATTGCGCGAAAGTAATTATTTTAGCTTAGCTTTTCGCTACTGAGCGAGTGAAAAGTTTTATAAGTCATCATCACAATCGCACCCGCCGATTTGCCCGCTTTCAAACTTACCAGCTAATACTTACTATAAGACCCTCCACACATTATCCCCAAAGATGATACAGGTCAGGCCTAGAAGGGAAATATTTTCCTCAGGGCCTCCTATGTGGAGCTAAACTATTAAAAATATGGGGTTTGAAAGAGAGATTTGCCTCTAAAATTACTTCAAGATCACTTATCTCATTGCAGCAAGGGAACAAAATTGTGGCTTTTAATCTCGTATACATAAGTTACGACACTGCATTTCTGGCCGAAGGATAATTTTGTTCAGTTTCTTTTTACATTAGCTCCACACAGGAAGCCCTGAGAAAAATAATTTCCCTCAGGGCCTACGTGATCTTTGCGGATGCTTTTGTGCTTAAGGAAAGGAAGGAGAGGAAGGTCAGTGGCGACCGTTTGAAAAAATAATTTCTGCATTTTTTAAAGTTAAATATTTTTTTAAAGAAAAAAATTAATCTCGGTTACGAAAAACTTTAAAATATTTCAATGTCTTTGATAACCATCATTATGCTTATTTTTTGTGAATACCGCACAAGAGTCTCAACTGCCCCCGATCACCTCGAGCCAGTGTAACGCGCCGTAACGTTTTTCCGTATCCCCCCCCCCCCCACCTAAACATTACGTAACACCCAAGTGACTCTTTTTTTTTATCTAAAAGTCACAATTAAGGTACGCGAAGTACAGAAAAGCTGCTTAAAATAAAATGAAAATGACGTAAAATACAGTCGAGGGATTCTCCGTACAACATAAACGAAAAGGATTGCCAACTCAGAAGATTTCAATAGATTTTATTTAAATTTAAAAAAAAACATGTTAAGTAACACGTTGTTTGAACCCCCCCCCCCCCCCCCTCCCGCCTCGACAACGCACAGTAACTTTTGACAAGATCCCCCCCCCCCCCCCAAAGTGCGTTCCGTAATACTTGAACGGCCCCAGTGAGACTATGGCATCCCCATTTTTATTTCTATTCATTTATTTTACAGTTAAACATATCATGTTATATTGAGTTAAGAAAATAATAATGTTCTCTTAAAATATTGTAGTGTTTCGTAAAAATTAAATTAAATATAATTCTGGATATTTGTTGCGCAGATAGGAACACCTACTACAGGCAATGAACGCCGCGAAATTGCCTATCACGTCTAGTATCCCGCGCAGTAAATCCTGTACCTACAAAAAACCCCGTAGGCCAGAGAGTCCCCGTCCCCAGTCCAAGCCACAAAACCACAAACAGACAAGCGAGTCAGCCAAGAGCCAAGTAATTCTGAACTGTTTGAGTGTCGCGTCTGTTTCATAGTCATCCCGCCAGGCATGCTATTCGTCATAGTCCTGCAAGTCTGTGCGGATTGAAATATTTCATTAACCCCGTCGCGCGTCGTTTTTGTACCTACAATTTTTCAGAACATCATAATTAACCCTAAGAAGAGTGTTTTGCGTAGTGAAAACTTTTTTTTTTAATTAATTGAATTAAAGGAATGAATAAAAGGATTCAATTCAAAAGACCGGGGAATCAGACTGAATCAATTCACTCCTGGGAATGAATCTGCCCATGTCTACTGGGTGGTGACGATAAAGGGGAAGAGGAAGGTGAGGAAGTACTCGGATATTCAGAACTAAGTACCATTCTGGGCTATTTTAAACAACGCTTCAATTGTGAAAGGTGGTCTTACACCAGGACGATACTGAGGGTATCTTCATATTTATGTGTTTGCCTCTTTTTAGTGTTGCTTTTTCGTTTCATCAAGTTTCAAATTACCCTTCACTTCAAACTTTGACCGGTCAGTGGTTGATGGGCATCGCGTTTGGTTCCCACCTACCTCGGCTGGCTAAGTCCTCCATCACAACACAAGAAACATTTTTGGCTTTCTGTGGTGGTAGTAGAGATTTTCAAACATTATTGGGTTATTCGTAACCCGAGAATGTTTGTCTTTCTTAAAAAAAACCTTTTCTGGTTTCTCCATCATTGCGTAAACATAATTCGTTATTGCTCATAATGACAAAGTATTTTTTTTTATATTGTCAGGTTTTTCTCAAGGCAATATTTGCCATTTTTAAAATATTGACAATAATAAATTTATTGTATTTCTTGGGCATTAACTATGTTACAATTTCTAGACATTTTGTTTTTTGAGAGTTTTATTAAATGTACATTTGTTACTTAAATTAAATCTTTCCGCGACCGGTTTCGTACAACCGTATCATTCACGACCAGAATTAAAACTAACTTAAAAAATAAATGCAAGTACCAAAGATTAATTAGGTGGGAGTAGTGGGAGGGATGATTTTGGGGGGAGGGGGAAAGCGGTGGGAGGAGTCAATATTATACGGAAACATGGTTAGTAAAGGAGATTTGCAAGGCGCTATCATTTTATTCACTAAATTAATTTTAAATTTAATTTTTGTTTTTATTTCGAGCGTTTCTAAAGCGCAAAGATTAAGGTATGAATTTATATTGCAATGTTTAAATTTTGTTTTTTCTTTATTGAAGCTATGGCTTGACTCTATTAAATGATTCGCAAATTCGGAATAATTATTATTTCTTAAACAAAGTTCATGTTCCCTGATTCTAGTTTTGAAATTTCTAGTTGTCATACCTACATACTGTGCGTCACAATCGTTACATTCTAAAGTGTATATCCCGTTTATTTCAAATTTATTAGAAACATCCTTATTATTTATCAATTTTTTTATTTTAGAATTAGTATAGAAAGCTGGAGAAATATGATCTGGTAATAAACGGGATATTTTAAATAAAAATCTCCTTTACTAACCATGTTTCCGTATAATATTGACTCCTCCCACCGCTTTCACCCTCCCCCCAAAATCATCCCTCCCACTACTCCCACCTAATTAATCTTTGGTACTTGCATTTATTTTGTTAGTTTTAATTCTGGTCGTGAATGATACGGTTGTATCGAAACCAGTCGCGGAAAAATTTAATTTAAGTAACAAATGTACATTTAATAAAACTCTTCAAAAAACAAAATAAGTAATTTATTTTTAATGTAAATTATGCAAGGTATATGCTGTATGCCACAAAACCGAGTTTTGCGGTTTGTGCTCGCGACATGTTCCGCGTGATAGTTAGGTACTGACTGTTATTTTCTCACTCTCTTGTCTATGGACAATTATTTTAAAGTTTTTTTTTCTGTGGATAAGTCAATCTTGACGTACGATGCAAAATTTGTGGCTCCGCTTTTCTGAAGTAAAATTGCTTAAAGTACTTGAAGCATATGCACATACATATTCAATAATGTATATTGATGTTTTGTTTGTGTTGTTTGAATTTAAATCAATATCAATCACCCTTTTATCGCAATTCGAGCACTTCTCATTTTCTAGTTACGTTTCTTCATCTCGTTGAATTTGACTGTTGTCTTTGCCGTGTACGTAAGTAGGTTCTTGTTATATTAACTAAATAGAGTCAAACTCCTAATTCAGTGCTTGAAAATATGTTTATAAAACAAAGATAAATATATACGAGGTTGAACAAGGAAGCCAAAAAGTCTCTAATGCTATTGCTGTTTACATAGAATTTTTATTTGGCCTATTTAGACTAATAATGTAAAAGGAACAGAAAGGGGAATATATGATAAGGATAGGCAATGGTCTCGATACATTCTACCCAAATGCATTAATTAGTGACCGAACGTATTTCTTCGGTTCTATATTTCTGAAGTTTTGTCCTAAAACTAAATAGTGTAATAGAATATTCAATTTTGGAAAGAAGCCCGAACTTTTGATTGTCCGATGTAGGATTTATAGTTAGAACGCAGCCAGAAATTTATTGTAAAAAGGACTAGTTATTCATAACCAGATTTTATTTATGGGGTCTTGCGATGGCGGGTATAGGTACCGCCGCCGCCCCGGGAACCTTTTATCACCTCTGCTATAGATCACCCCAAGTGGATCGCTATGTTTGGTGAGTAAGCAAGGGTGACCAGGTTCACGGGGTGAGTTTTTTACGGGTATTGGTGGCCGGCCTGATAGGGAGAGACTGGTTGATGGAGACCTTTTGGACTCTAGCAGGACACTCGGACCATCGCTTTGCACTGCAGTGGGAGGGATGGACCTGTACTGCTGTCACTCCTGGAAACATTGACCTCCATTTTTGTTACCACCCCTCACGCCTTTCCCAGAACTTCCTATCCTTCCTTTTCTAAAAAGACCTTTCACACAGCATCCCCAAAGAAGACAGAGTCTAAGTGGAATTATTTTTCTCAGGGCCTCCTGTATGAAGCTGCTGTAAAAAACTTTTATTGTTGTACAGGTTTATATTATTCATTTTAAGATTTGCTCTTACCCAAAAAAATAATGGGTAAATATTCGGAACAAACAAGTCAACGGTTAATAGCACTTTTTTTTATAAAACCTTTAGATTCTTCTTAATTACCATAAAAGACAACTATTTTCATTCGGGGAAGTTGAAAATGTTACATTTTTAATTTTAGTTACGTAAATTGAAAATTTGCTTTCGTATTTAAACACAACGCTTCACCATATGCAATTTGTAATGATTTTTGTCATTTTATTATGTTGGTATTCCCTTAATTTCAAACAGAAAAAAACCTACGGCTAGAAACCATTGATTTTCACTTTTTTTTAAATATTAAATAGTACCTACAAGGTGAAAGAATTTGAATGAAAATAACTAATATAAATTATTTTTTTAACGCATAAAAATAACGTCTTGACTCATATTGAATCTAACCTAACCTAACCTATGTACTAACCCAACCCAACCTAACCTAACCTAACATAACCTAACCTAACCTAACCTAACCTACTAACCCAACCTAACCTACTAACCCAACCTAAACTCTTACCTTTATTGACGAAAAAATCGTTCAACATCAATTCTTAAAAAAAACCATCCCAGGATTTATCTAGTTTGTATTCCAAGCAAAGTTTCTTACCAAATTAGTGCTTACCTAATTCAAAATTCGTGGTATAACTAATTTTCTAGCCACTCGTTATTTTATACAGCCAATGCATTGTGAAATATCAAAAATACCAACATATTAAAATAACAATAATATTGCAAATAGAGTGATTCGACAGTGTGAAAGCAAATTTTCAATTTACGTAAATAAAATTAAAAATGTAACATTTTCAACCTCCCCGAATGCAAATAGTTGTCTTTTATGGTGCCTAATTAAGAAGAATCTAAAAGTTTTATAAAAAAGTGCGTATTAACCGTTGACGTTTGTTCCGAACAATTACCAAATAATTATTCAATAATTTCTACTAAGTGACTTCACACATCTCTTCGGTTTTAATTTTATCAGGTTCACAATGGATCTTTCTATCGCTGGGAATACTGTCATTAAAGCTGAGCCAGGACCCTGCGAACAAAATGATGGAAGAATTTTTAGTAAAGAAACACATATAGACCCTCCGATCGTTAAAAATGATTACTTTGAGCTACTCGAAAATACTCCCAACGCGGAAGGTAATTTTTTTTTGTCTATTCGATTTAATGTTACAATTTTGTTATAAGTTTTCATGATAAATAAAAGTGTTTCAATGACATTGCAATATACCTATAGATGAACTGTAGACAAAGTGGCAAGCAAACAAACGTCAACCATAGTGCTAGATAGACTAAATAGATTTCGTAGTTTTAATAGGTACTCAATTGTTACACGTCGCGTAATGTCGTGTGCTACCTCTAAGTAAATGGAGAATATGTGATGAGAAAGTGTTTTGATTACTCGGCAAACACTAGTAAAACCAAGGAATTGAGATTTGATTGGTAAATCCACGAAAATTACCTATTATTATCTATTAACATCAATAGTACAATTATTTCCCTCTCGAAGATTATATGCCTCGTCGTTTGAGAAAACACAAGGCTGACTACAGTACAGGTCTACATACGCAACTGCCAAATTACGAAGTCAGTGCTGTCGCTAAGTAAAACTTTACTGTTTAAAATAGTCTAATCACTAAATCAGCAGTGACAACGATTACCAAAAAAATCGCCGCCATTTCCTAACTGTCGTTGCTCTATTATGGCCTGGAATTGACTTGATCATTTGATAACTCAAAATCCGTAAGATGCCAATGCTTGTACTCCAGGCGTCTTTGGGGTAGTATTCGAGACAATTTTTAAATGCGAAATCGTCGCCCGGGCCAACCGTTTATTTCGTTCATACACACATATAACGACTGTGTGTATGAACGAAATAGATATATAACAACTTAATTAAGAATTTACTGGAAACATAGTGTTTCTTCGTAAACTTTTATTTTGAAACAATTACAAGTCTAGCTGAATTGTAACATCATTGTGGTTTTTGGTAAATTATTGAGAGAATAATGATTTACAATAAGGTTAGAAGTTTTAAGATATACAATGCAGTAATACTATTATTCCCAATAATGCATTTTATTTTATCAGTTTCATTTGTCCGCAGAATAAATAAGAGCATTTCTTTCTGATTCTATGATTACATCAGATATGGTCAATGCATGACGGTCTTTGTCCAATAAATTCTCCCTTTAATATGTGGTAGGAAATTGAAATCAGGAAATGTGTAAATAAAATATTCAGTTTTTCCTTGTTATATTTTTTTTTCAAAATTCATAAAATATATATGTATATATAATGGTCTCCTACAATGAATGCATTTTAAAAATGATTTGTATTTATAAAATATTTCAAGCTTTCTATGAAAGTATTTTCGTAAACTGTTCTATGGGACGCTATTAAAAATATTAATTTTAATGTGTAGACACTTTAGAAAGTTAACAAGATCGATAAATATTTCATTAACTTAAGCATCGTTATAAATTTATACAGATCGAATGCTTTTGTTTTATTTTCTTTTCTTTCAAAAGTTTATTTTATTGTGCTAATCCGTCTTTTTCGCATTTTTTATAGGCGTAACGACACACATGGATATAGATACTGAAGAAAATTCTTTCTCATGTCCCCACTGCAGCTATTCTTCTTCCGTCAAGAAGGTCTTTTCAAAACATATGCGAAAGCATATAGCAAGTAAAACTTTCAAGTGTTCCCTTTGCAGCTATTCTTGTAGCGGCAATTCTGACTTAATGAAACACTTGCGCACGCACACTGGAGAAAAACCTTTCTCTTGTCCCTTCTGCAGCTATATATGTTCCGTCAAGAGGGGCTTAATGAGGCATATGCAAATGCATTATGCAGTAAAAAAACCATTCCCTTGTACGTACTGCAGCTATTCATGTTCCGACAACTCAACCTTAACGCTGCACTTACGCACTCACACTGGAGAAAAACCTTTCTCGTGTTCCCACTGTAGTTATTCATGTGGAGGCAGATCAGATTTAACGAAACATTTGCGCACCCATACCGGAGAAAAACCCTTTTCATGTTCCTTCTGCAGCTATTTATGTTCCGACAAATCACACTTGGTAGTTCATATAAGAACACACACTGGAGAAAAACCCTATGCGTGCTCCGATTGCAGCCAATCTTTTTCTCAGAAGGCGAGTTTAAAAGAACACCGGTTAACTCACAGCGGAGA
This sequence comes from Limnephilus rhombicus, assembly GCA_929108145.2. NCBI lineage: Eukaryota > Metazoa > Arthropoda > Insecta > Trichoptera > Limnephilidae > Limnephilus > Limnephilus rhombicus. The sequence goes on along the minus strand of OV815290.1, from coordinate 12,023,825 downwards.
AAAACCATTCTTGTGTGTTGAATGCAGCTATTCAAGCAAACGAAAGTCTACTTTAAAGAGTCACATGCTGTCGCACAGTAAAGAAAAACCATTCTCTTGTTCTGACTGCAATCATAAATTCTCAAGACGGTCCAATTTAAATAGACATAAATTAACACACTCTGTAGAAGAAGCATTACCGTAATCAGGGCCCCCAGGTGCCAACACATGCGAAAAATAACAAACTGCTGTGTTTCAAGTCAGTCATTAAGTTACGACGAAATTATGAAATTTTTGTGATATTATTAATGTACTCAATTAATAAACTCGTTAGAATATTTTAAAAGCATTTTTTAACTGAAATGAATGTTATTGATAAATGCGATGACGCGATAAATATCGAGCGCCCACTGAAATCTCACTCACGTAACGCAAGATGTACTCGCTCCTGCTCCTCACCCGACCCATTTGCAGGAACCAATACCAATATGTATGCAGATCAGTGGGCTTTCGGTATACCGCATCCTTATAGCGCTCAGCTTTTATCGATTTCTTACCGACCCGTGGGATGACAGAAGTGTCGAAAAACCAAGGTCGGTCAGAGAAAAATTAAACAACTTTCAGAACACTTAGTACGGGTTAATAAGTAAAAGAACAGCTTTGAAGTGTTGAAAAACCAAGGTCGCTGAGAAAAGAATTAAACAACTCACGACATCCAGAAGACTAAGTATGGGTTACCAAGTCAAAGCCGATAATCATTCATTCATTAACCGTCTGTTTTTAATTTTTTTCACACTGCAGGCTTTATGGAAAACATTTTATCTCAGGGCCAATGTCATGAAGAGACCCATCGCCTAGAATCTAGATCTTGAAGAGACCCGTGTTATAGGAGGCAGGAAATATAGAGGTCGTAGCCGAGCTGTTGAAATCAATTCAAACTCAATAATGAGTCGTAGAAACTATCCGCTCTCATGTGACATATTTATACAACGTATTGATATTTGTTTGCGAGTAAGAGGTGAAACCATCGGCAACCGCCTGATCCAGCTCTTCATCAAAAAGTCGCCAATACACGTACACAAGGAAGCAGGGAGTTCTTAAGAAGGCAGTTTGAAGTCCTCGGTGCCAAACCTGGTCAAAGTCCTTGGAAAAGTCCAGCGCTATCGTTTGAGTTTCTTTTTCGAAACGTTCCTGTCACCACCCCCAAATGTGCGTTACATATGCGATCACCGCACGAGCGGTTCCGCGAGAATCTGTATTGACTCTCGTTGATGGTGGACGTTGTAGGCGTTGTAGGAAGCACGAAAAGCACAAGAGGGGATACTTAACAACACTGCTCGCCTGTCTCTTCACTCACTGCCTTGATCGGGTTCAGACACTTTCCGGAAGAACTGTCTAAATCCATAATATTTCCGATTCCACAAGGCCTCCAATTGAACTTACGGGCCAATATCTCTTGCCACAATAATTGCAAGAATCATTGAAAAGGTCATCTTAAATTTAGGGAATCAAGCTCAATTCAGAGGACTTCCAAATTAGCTTCAAAGCTGGTAATACTGATACAGCTGTACGTATAGTATGATAATAACAATTGAATACTAAAAGGCCAGAAAAACAACGGTACACGCATGCTTCCTAGACTTTGTACCTACATCTTGGTGTTTTACCAATATTTTTTTTATTTTTTATTTTTTTTTTATTTATTGAAACATTTATTATAATTACAATTTTACAACTAAATATTTTTTTTACAGGTTTTTTTTACTACCCTTCCATTAAAAGCATTTGCTTGTGTATGGAAGGGGAGTGTACATAAATGCTATTAGTTATTAGTTAGGTATAAGGTAGTTAAAATTTAGGGAATCAAGCTCAATTCAGAGGACTTCCAAATTAGCTTCAAAGCTGGTAATACTGATACAGCTGTACGTATAGTATGATAATAACAATTGAATACTAAAAGGCCAGAAAAACAACGGTACACGCATGCTTCCTAGACTTTGTACCTACATCTCGGTGTTTTACCAATATAAAAGGCAAATGTAATACTTCCAATTATTATGAGACCTCTACTAAAATATCAGCTTTTGTTATGTATTATGTGTGTAAATTAAACAAGTAATAAAATTGTAAAATCTCTTACGAGTATATTCATAAATAAATTGTTTCTCTCTGCGTGTCGTTTCCCATTTTTCCAGTTCCCTTTTCGCCTCCCCTTCCTCTCCCGCATCCCTTTCACCTCATGCGTTCCCCCACAACCTTCCCCGCCTTCCTTCTCCTCTCGCCCGCTTCCCTCGTCCCGCGAACACCCTCCCGCGTTCTCCTCCCCACTCCCGCATACCATACATTCGGTCCCGAAACATTCAGTTTTCAAACAGCTCACGTGCCACCTACTGCAATTTTTTTATACAAATTTCATAATGCCAGACTTCATCAGTATATATAGAAACATTTGCGGGTGTGAGCACAACAACTCCCCAAAGATTCTTCGTAACCGGATGGATGGTTTAGGGACCGCATATGGGACATAAAAGTACAATCAATTCTACATATATTTAGATTAAAACAAGAACTCCTACACTAAGATATGTAGGTCCTACATATCTTATTTACGAAAAATTAAATAAACTCGAGGTGCGTTTAGCCTAATGAAGTCTACATAAATGTTACATTATTTGAAACCGATAAAATATGTCGCAAAAAACGTTGTGATTTTCATAAAAATTGATAAGCTAATCAATTGTTTCAAAACGTCGATCATGCTTAAAAAACTCAATACCCGGCGCCAGTTCACATTTTAATACTTTAACAAAATAACTTATGGTTAATCAAAACGGTGAATAAAAAATACTCATATTAAGCTAAATAGAAACAATACGAAGTGATTAGCTTGGAGAAGCCGCTATTTTGTAAATTGTTCTCGTCAAAACACACGTCCCCTCTCAGCGATAATTCCCTGGAACGATGTCTGGACCTGCCCGTAAACTTGATTGCAGCTGTATTTAAGTCAACAGAAAACGGAGCATTCACTTTCTTACAAAATATGTTTAACTGGGATCCACCGATTCTAAATTCGACAGATGTTATAAAACACTGTTGCGTTTTTTCCCGTTTCAATACAAAAAATCTAATTTTGTGGGTTTTCCTCAGTTATACATATTTATTGTTTTTTATCTCTTTGAGTGCCTTTATTGCTGTCCAAGTCCAGTAAGCAAGTCTATATTTGTCATGAGCGCTACAAAACAATTACATTTTTGTATTCGACTTTGTTTTCAGTACCTACTTGAATAAAATAATATTATCTGTCAGTTTATACTCTATGACTTTAATATTGTCTATGAATAACCGGTATTAAGTATTACCCAAAAATTGCTAATGACGCTTGCTTTTGCCGTCGCCAATCGTTTCATTCTGTTTGCAAACTCTAATAGCCGGTTCACACGGTTCAATTTTAGTTGATCAACTCGACACTTGAAAGCATATTGACAGGTGTGAACCTTATTTCAACAAAGTTGAGCAAGTTTTTTGTTGACTAGCTAAAGTTGATAGCCCGTCTACTTTTGACGTTCGAGTATGATCGCGCCATCTTGGTTACCATAGTTACTCGCGTGCACAACTAGAAGTCAAACATTTATGTCAATATTCGTTAGACATTCCTAGTTTCTACCGTCATGGAATCCGTTTTAACGAAAAAATATTTGAAATAATCGGATGATTTGATGTTCAGATTTATGCATCCCTATCTTTGGGATCAAAAGCAACAAGTGTACACAAATAGAAATGCCCGTGATACTGCAATAAATCATATTTGTTTCATTTACCTACACTACCTACCCAATATATTATGATAATGACAAAAAATAACGGTAAATATTCAGAGCATGCGTCACCATTAATACGCTTAAATTAAAAGAAAAAACACTTTGTACAAATCTAATAACAATAACTACCTATGTCAAACTTTGGCGTTTGGCGTTGTCGTTTTTAGGTTATGGTAAAGCTAATTTTAACGAAATATGGATTATTTTCTTGCTTCTCCGGTTACTGTAGTTAGTAGTAATTATTATTAATTTAAACATCTCTGAAAAATTTTATCGCCAATTTTGGAAAGCAGCTCATCAAATTGTTTTTCTGTCATCCATATCCTTCGGAGTCTTCTAGGGCCATCTCTTTCAAAATTGTGTTGGATGCGCCTGATTCACTCCTTCTCATGATCGATTTTCTCGCCCAAATACGACGTTTTTATGTTTTTTCATAATCTCGAGCTCGTCTCGCAGAACATCAGAAGTTAGAGAGACGGACGCACTGACAATTTCAGTTGACGCCATCTTGAATGTCAAATTCGGTTCTACTTAAATTGAAACGTGTGAACATAATCTTATTCAACCTTTTACGTTAAATAAAAGTGGATCAACAAAAATCGAAACGTCTGAACGCACCCTAATTCAACATAGTATCCCTTACGCTATTTTAATAACGTAGTTAAATTTACTTTCCAATGCTTGTGATAATTATTGGTAAGTTCTGATGATATTTTTATCCGAATATTTTAGACCACGACATTTTCAACGGCATTTAGATATACATAACGTATTTTGTTAAAATCGGCGTGGTATACTACTCAATATACTGTTTGGGTGAAATGCAGGTCCCGCCAATGTCAGGGAATTTAATAAAAATGCACTTTCTAGATGAGAAAAGTGTGGAGAAGTTGAATAAAAAAGAAATTAAGGTGCGCTCGGCAAAATTGAGGGAGATACAGCCGTTTAAAGTATGAATAAAATTTCACTTCGTGAACTGATACTACGCCATTTTGTTACTGTTATGTTGGTATCTCAGACTTGATACAAACGAAGCTAGATACGATTGTAGCCGACTTCGTGGGATATATAATAAGGCGCCTAATTATGAAAAACAGAATTAATAATGGTAATTTTTGGAGATCGCTGGCAACGGTTAATATGCCCAGTGGAAAATTTTCATTCTTAATTTCGATTACGTAAAATTAAAATTAGCTTTCGTCTAGTGAGATTGTACGCCAGAATCACAAACCATGTTACACAAACCTGGCGTAGCCGCTAAACTACTTGAAAACTGGGATTTTTTTGCCTTGACGCGAGTAGGCGTTATAAAGGGGCACTTTCTTATCCCACGAAGTCGGCTACAATCGTATCTAGGCTCTTGTTAATATCAGGTCAGGGATACCAACATATTAGTGTCAAATGGCGGAGAGTATCGGTTCACGAAGTGACATTTTATTCATACTTTAAACGGCTGTATCTCCCTCAATTTTGCCGAGTGCACCTTAATTTCTTTTTTATTCAACTTCTCCCCACTTTTCTCATCTAGAAAGTGCATTTTTATTAAATTCCCTGACATTGGCGGGATCTGCATTCCTCCCTACTGTTTTGCTGGTTATTTTCAGCGTCAGATTTCTGTTTTTTTTTTCAACATGAATACCGCACAAGAGTCCCAACTGCTCCCATCTGGAGCCAGTGAGACTATGGCAACCCCAATTGGGGTATGTTGTGAGGCTGAAGGTAGTGGGGAGGAAAGGTGAAGAAGGGAAGTGTAAGGGAAGAGGAAGGTGGGGAAGTACCTGGCTATTCAGATCTGGTCACCAAACACGGCGAAAGCCACTTCAGGCAACATTTCAATTCTGAATGGTGGTCTTTCACCAGGGCGATACTCAGAATATCTGCCACTCTGGAACGTGCCGCAAATATACTATATATTATTTTAAATGAATAAATTGTGAAATACACAAATTAATCAAATAAAATTTATTTGCCACGCCGGGATTCGATCCCGCGATCTTCGGAATGCGAGCCAAGCGCCTTACCGCTGCACTACGCCGGCCGTCAAAATTATTCCGACAATTAACGATAATTCGCTCAACGCTCAACCATTTTGAAGTATCTTAACTTCAAGGTCAAAATACAGTCGCTTTAATTGTCTCCATGGTTCAAAATATTTGGAAATGTGTGGTAAATTTATACATTATAGTGCAAAAAAAACCATTATCTTATAAATTATAGTAACGAAGCTCTGTTTCAGATATATTTTCTTGGCTTGAACCAGTTACCATTACGCTACCACATCAGTGCCATGGATCTACTAAATCCAGAGATTGTTTATATCAAGACGGAACCAGTGCTCCTGGAAGAAAATGAAGTTGAAATGCCGTATTCGGATATAGATTTTGATCTCCCAAATGTAAAGAAGGAATGTTTGCAGTATGCGGAAAGTTCTGGAACAGCCAGTAAGTTGCATAGCATACGTGAAAAAGTGTAAGATGTTAAATTTAGATGTTCGGAATCATTGTCCGTTTAGAAATATTTGCTCACACCAGACATAATGTGCGTTTTGCTGATATAATGTATTAGGATAAAAAAAATGGAACTAGTGCAAACTTTTTCTTTAAGTATTTTATTTAGGTTATAATATAAGTTACATTATTATTAAGTACTTGCTGGTTCCCGGCATGCATTGCTATACCATTTAATAGAGAAGTTGTTTCTCCCTGCGTGTCCTTTTCCATTCGTCCCGTTCCCCTTCCTCTCCTCTCTTCCTTCCTTCTCCTCTCGTGTTCCCACTCCGCCTCCTTCTCCCTTTCCCCACTAAACTCCCTCCCTTCCCCCGTTCCGCGAACTCCCCTCCCGGGTTCCCCTCCCCCCCCGCATTCCATACATTCAGTCCCGGTTCAAATTACATTATGCCAGAGCTCACTGCTTTTTTATACAAACCTTGTCCTGACAATTATGAACACAAAGCCAAAAGAATTATCCAATTTGGTGCAGTCGTTCGGAAGTTATGCGCGTACATACATTTCGGCGATTCATTTTTATTTATAGAGACTAGCTGGTCCCCGGCATGCGTTGCAATTCCATTCAAAGAAACAAATTGATTCTCTCTGCATGTTCTTCCCCGTTCTCTTACATGTTCTCCACCTTCCCCCTGCCTTGTCTCTTCCCTCTCCGCTAACCCCTCCTTCCCCGTTCCCCTCCCCCTGCCGCTAAAATATACGAAATACACACATTTTCATTTATACAAATTTCTTAACACCAGAGCTTACCATTATGTATAGCCTATATGTTATTTTGATGTATAAGCTATATTATTGTAAAGTTTCATTAAAATTCATTCAGTAGTTTTTGCGTGAAAGAGTAACAGATATGCACACATCCATACAAACTTTCGCGTTTATAATATTAGTAAGATTGTTTTTTTTTTCCTTTGGAGGGGTGCAGACATATTATGTTCACCGTTTGTCCCATTTTCGACAGTTGACATTTAGTGTGTAAGAAAGAGGGGCAGCATTATATGTTCAAGAACAAAAGCCAAACAATCAGCGCATTGACATTTGAATTTTTCGAATTCACTCCCAATTCAATATTATACTTATCACAATATTTCCGCAGCTCTTTCAAAAGATGAAAATTCGTTCCATACAAAATGAATGAGGGACAGAATTTTTTCCTAACATTTTTTTTCGTGAATTTTTCCTATGTTTTAATAGCTATTCTGTTATTCGGGGCGAAGACAAATTCAAAAAATCAATGATCATAAAAATTGGTCCAGCCGTTCTCGAGTTATAAATGGTGTAACTAACCCGACTTTGTTTTATATATTAAGATTAAAATGCACATATTATTAGATTTATTATTATTTCTCTAACTATACAAAACTCCGTGCAGAATGTGAAAGTAAATAATATTTCCTTCCTGAAGCATTCTTCCACGGGCTTATATCCGTGGTTCTTCTTATTTCTTAAATTATCCGAATTCCCGCTTCTACATAGTAAATCAATGCTATCTTTCATAGCAAATATTATAATTTAACTTTTTTATAATCAAAATAGTTTTGTAGTACTGTCTAGGAGCGAGACGACTGCTATGACATATGTAACACATTGTTCGTCAGAGTATATTAATGTATGCACCGGTGTTTGGTTTTTCTAGGTAGCATTAAAGTGGAGTCAGTTACCATTAAGGACTTGCCGGATGTTGATGAGGAATTTCCAAAACGGTTTCAAAGAGTTACCCAGAAAACAGGTAAGAGTAAATAATGATAATTTTATAATAATTTTTTTTTAATAATTTAACTATATTTTAATTTTATTTCTTGCTTAATCGTTTTCAGACCCATTAACAGATGTAAAGACGCACCCTGTAGAAAAGCGATTCTCTTGTACCTATTGTAACCACTCCTGTACTCACAAGTCAACGTTAGAACTTCACTTACGCAGTCATACAGGAGAAAAACCTTTTTCATGTTCTGACTGCAACTATGCAAGTTCTCGAAAGAAGGATTTGGAGAGACACATGCTGACTCACAGTTTAGAAAAGCCATTTTCATGTTTTGAGTGCAACTATTCATGCTCTCGTAAGGGAGATTTGACGAGACACAGGCTTACTCACAGAGGAGAAAAACCTTTTTCATGTTCCCACTGCAATTATTCATATTCTCGAAAGGGACAGTTGACGGCTCACATGCTGACTCACAATAGAGAAAAACCTTTTTCATGTTCTATCTGCAACTACTCATGTTCTCGAAAGGGAGATTTGCTAAAACACACACTGGGTAATTGTGACAAAAAACCTTTCTCGTGTTCCGACTGCAACTATGCTAGTTCTCGAAAAAGAGATTTAAGGAGACACATGCAGACTCATAGCAGACAAAAATCTTTTCAAGTTCTGACTGACACTATTTATGTTCTCGAAACAGAGATTTGATCAAACACATGCTGAATAGCAAGAGAGACCTTTTTCTTGTACCAACTGCACTGTTCATGTTTTAACAAGAGGGGTTTAAAGAAACAAATGCTTATTCTCAGTTGAGAAAAATATTTAAAGTCACGATGGAGTAAAACCTTTTTCATATTCCGATGCAACTATTCATTTGGTTTGAAGACCCATGCTGACTTACAGTGTTTTGAAACCTTTATTATGGTTTGTCTTTAATTTATCAATAATATAATAAATGCATGTTTACTATATTATATACTAGCTGACCCGGCGAACTTCGTACCCTCTCAGAATCAATAACTGTTGTGTTATTGATCTCTTCCCTCTCCGCTAACCCCTCCCCCCTAGTGTGACATCTAAAAGTAATCAAAACAGAAGTTTGCGTTTCATTTTCTTTATGCGTGTGAGGGAAATTTATTATAATTATATTGTATTTTTCCTTTGGAAGGGTGAAGACACACGTTAACTGTTTGTCTCATTTTCGACTGTTGACATTTAGTGTGTAAGAAAGAAAGGCAGCATTTTATGTTAAAGAACAAAAGCGAAACAATCAGCGCATTGACATTTTTGATTTTTTTGAATTCACCCAAACATTAACTAACACCACAACATTGCTACAGCTCTTTCAAAATATGAAAATTCGTTCCATACAAAATGTATGAGGAAATGAATTTTCTTCATAACATTATTTTTTGTGAATTTTCGCGATGTTTTAATAGTTATTCTGTTATTATACTTACTTTATCACTTGTATCATTGACATTTGACGGACAACGGACTAATAATAATGATATTCGGATGATTTATATAGCGCCGTTTTGGTGAAAAATCACCTCAAGGGCGCTGTACAAACTTATAATACATTTCTAAAATCTAAAAAAAAACTACAAGCTAGGCAAACAATTAAAAACAACTTATGGCTAAAAATTGCATAAACCGGTTCATTGATCACCGATACGAAAATATATGTACAATGTTTTGACCGATGCTGCCTAAAATTGAACGAAAACAGGACCATACTTACGTGTAATGAATACATGCGTAAATTGTAACTGGCTTAAAAAGTATACTCATGAACTGGTGATACCTATATGAGATTTATTTAGTTTATTTAAATTCTGTTTTTATCGGTTGTGTGCATAATTTCATGGTGATTAAAAAAAAAATAATAATTTACAAAACCGATTACTTTTTCATTTCACAACGTATCTTTTTGCGCTGCCGCGTATTTGCAAAGGGTGGAGGGTCGTGTCGAAGCATCATTCTGGCGGGAGTCCTATTAATGTGTGGTCGTGGCAAGGCGTCTACGGGGTAGGTACCCCTTGTACAATTAAGATATTTATTTATTTATTTGTTTGTTTGTCTGTCTGTCTATCCGTCGGTCTACTCTCATATCAATTATATTCACTCCTATGATTTTTATACGAAAAAAAGTACATTATGAAAAAAAGCGGCCTTCGTAATCAAAATCTGGAAGATATTTATTTTGTCCCAGGTCGAAAGACCGTAAATTGCGCACTCTTGTTCTTGACGTGAATGCGGCATTTGATACGGTAGATCATATTACCTATTTTATTAAATGTGCTTGAAACCAAATTTTGTGTGCGAGGTGATGTCAATTAATTTACCTTAATATTTAAAAGTGTAACGTGCAAAAAATAAAACCTAAAATAATTTGATTGGCGCCATCTGTGAATGCGTAGATTATAACGTACGTGGCATTTAACTTTAAATAACAAATAGTTAACATAGGTACTAAAAGGAGGGTTTACAAATTTGAAAGTACTTGGGAGTGATTTGAAGAGAAATAGGAAATATCTCAAAGATGCCTGAAATTTTTTTGACAACTCCCACTAGCTCTTTGAAGGAGTCGTTGTTTGTTTCTTGAGCCTTGGCCATTCGGCTCCCCACATCTGGCGTGGCAGCCAACTTCCTCCGTTTAATTCTCGACCTAAGGCCGGTGGCAGTGTTGGGTGGTAGTGTGGTGGCGGTGGCAGTGTTCGTACTATCCTAGTCGGGTGAGGACTCGTGTTTCTCATTGGAATACTATAAAACACACATATAATTGGCATTGGTGATGACAGGTTAACCACATTTTGACAGAATAGATTAATTAATATTCTAAGACAATAGTTATCTCAATCTCCAGCACTACTTCTTCTGGTCCGTCCCCTGAACCGCTTTAAGGCAGTCCACAGCTCTCAGAACTGGCTCTGCCGATAATATTTATCACCTTTTGGCTGATGTCACTTATCGCAGGTATTCTGGCAGTATTGCCAGTGCTGAGGGCAGCTCGCCTGGCATCTGCGATTCTGGCGCGGCTTTTGCATTTCAGGTCGCGCCATGTCTGAAAAATGTCAAAAAAATGTAAAAAACAATAAAAGGTTAAAAGTGATTTACGGACAAGTGTCAAGTGTCTCCACAATAGTTTAGAAGAAGGTCAGTATTTTCGTAATAAGAAGTAAATAAGTCAGTTTATTTAGGTAGGTACAAATACTCACTGTTTTCCACTGCTCGGCTGACTTAACAGGACCTAGCTCGGTCAAGTGCTCCGCCAACCTCTGCCATATTTCTTTATTTTTTAGCGCACCTTGTGGTCCGACGAATTTCCCGGCAGCAAATTCCAAATGCTCGGCCAAATAATCGGCTGAAAAGTTTATCTGCTGGACCGTCCATCGAACTTTCTTACTGAAATTATAATAACAGCATTCTGAATGTCAACAAGCTTATAATACTGCGCTTGATCGAAATGTAACTACAAATTTTCAACTTCACCTTGTTTGCCGCTCGTGCACCGGTGTGTCATGAGATTTTACACGCGATTTTGACCTTTATGTATAAAGAAAGTGTATGAAGAACACGGTCAGAATCGCTTGCTCTATTATCGCCCTTTACCATAGCGAAACCTGCAATGCTCCTAGTCACTCCAAATAATTTATATTAATAATTTACCGGAGCGCGGGAATGTGCGCAGTTCTTGCGCATGCGCGGGAAAAATATGTTTATCTACGATTTTGACCCTACAAATTTGTAAAGGACAGTGTCAGAATCGCTGGACACGAGTGTCATTTCTGCCGCCGGGTGCCGCGTCATAATTGGTGGAGCTTTTTGCTGGCCTACCCCGGCAAACAAGAGGTTTAATGTAAGATAAATATACAGGTAATAGTGGAAACTCTCCCGCATACAAAAAAATTACTTACGCTTCTTTCGGACCCGATATAGTTAGTTTATTATTTTTGGACATTATTATTTGACGCTGTAAGCTGTATACCGTAAGTAAACAATTGGCCGGGGCACACGTACACTTCCGACCGCGTGCCTCGCCCCCAGGCTAAAGCGGCATGCGACCCTCCCGCCGAAACGCCGTGTCCGCCTGCCGGCCGACCCCTTGCGCTAAAAAGTCACCCCACTTCCGCGGGCAGGCCAAAGCGCCAGTTTTGACCATAGATTATAGAAATATTATAGAAGCTCCATACAACTGTGCCCTCACGAAGGTGGATGTCTATGGTGTTCGCCAAGCAGCCCGCCGAAACGCCGTGTCCGCCTGCAGGCCGAACAGGTACACTATTTTGGGTAAAAAAGTCGCCACACTTCCGCGGGCAGGCGAAATCGTTGAATGGGTGACCTTGGGCGACCCTCGCGCGGAAGTGTACGTGTAAACTGATTTTCAAGCGTTCGGAGCGAACTGTGGTGTGTCGCGGGACATGTCGTGCAGTTCAAAAGTTTTTGCTACAGTTTTGACCATAACTAAGATGATACCTATCACCAATCACACGCTTGTCAGCTGTCACCTATCAAGTTTTGACAGTTTTAGGTTTTAGCGGCGGTGACAAATTATTTATATGAATGAAATTGTAAACCAGTATTTTAATAAAAAAATACCATATTATCAGTGAGGCTACAAGCATATTATAATTATTTTGATAATGTTTAAAAGGGTGAAGTTAATTATTTTCATATTTAATTATTTTCATTAGAATGATGCCACCAAGTGAATTTACAATAAATTGTAGAATAACTTAAGTGTACTTATTTTACAGTGTTGTATAAATTCAATTACAATGTAATTCTCATCCAAGACAGAAATATTTAGCAGTTTATTATGTGTACTGGCATTATTTAGCGTTGTTTTAACAACTGTGGTAGAGAGAGGTGCATAATTTGTTAGTATGAATATAAATTAAACATTTTGGTTATAGATAAGTTTTAAGATTTTCACGGCCAAAAGCATTTTCGTTATTTGTTTTTGGGGTGTTATGCCGTGTTGCGCTACCTCCTTCTTTAGCCAACGTTTCGGACATCGTTGCAGTGTCCATCATCAGGGCAGATCCGGCAGATCCGGTAGATGTGTCTACCGGATCTGCCGGATCTGCCCTGATGATGGACACTGCAACGATGTCCGAAACGTTGGCTAAAGAAGGAGGTAGCGCAACACGGCATAACACCCCAAAAACAAATAACGAAAATTTTGGTTATAAAATATATTTTCATTTACATACTACTTACATTAAAAAACAGAAGAAATAAACTATAGCTGTGATTACTTATAAATTAAAGATTGTCTCGGTTATGCTAGGATTTGAAAAACAGATCATACGTTGATATTTTTTTTATACTAACTCCACACAGGAGGCCCTGAGGAAAATAATTTCTAAAAGATGCTGTGTGGAAGGTCTTTTTGAGGAGAGGAAGGACTGAACATGGGTCTTGAAGAGACCCAAGTTGTAGGAGGAGGAAGCACGGATGCTCGTTCCACCGCCGAGCTGTTGAACTCAAGAACCAATCGGAAAAATGACTCGTTCTCGTGTGAAATGTCAGGACCGGTCAGTGGCTGAGTTGGCAATCCAACACGCGTCCCACCCGGGCATCGCGTGTTCAATTCTTCGGCTGGCTAAGTCCTCCTTCACGACACAAACAAAATTTTCGGCTGACTGTGTTGGTAGTAGGAGATTTTCAAACATTGTCAGGTTATTCGTAACTCGGGAATGTTTGACTTTCTTAAAAAAAAAACATATCAACCTTGTACATAAAATATAAACTCTATTTTTTTAAAAAGAAAGACAAACATTCCCGGGTTACAAAAACCTGACTATTTTGCTTGTGTCGTGATGGAGGACTTAGCCAGCCAAGGAATCGAACAATGGGACTCCTGGACGCGAGGCCAACTCAGCCACTGGGTCGGTCATGACATTTGTCACATGAGGAAGGGTCATTTCTATTTCTCGTTCTTGAGTTCAACAGCTCGTCGGTGGACCGATTTGCCAGCCTCTGTATTTCATCCCTACTTATCTCTTCAAGATTCCAAGCCAACTCAGTCACTGACCGGTCGTGGGAACTATGTTGGTGATGCATACAACTCAACTAGCACACTGCAATGATAACACCTCCGATATAAAAATTATAATCTTTTAATATGACGGGAACAGCACTTTCAAATAAATATACAAGGGCGGATTTAGGGGGGGGGGGGGGGGGGGCACGGGTGACCCCCCAAACGGTATTTTTGTGTACTGTGGAGATTCCATCACAGTACATAAAACTATCTTTATTAAACTTTTAATTTTTCTATTGTTTTAACACTTTCATAAACCTTTCTATACATACTTGAACTTGTTTATTTCTAACAGTAATTGTTAATTTTTTTGCCTGTCCGCCCCTTGTGCCCCCCCCCCCCAGAAAAAAATCCTAACAGTGATTGTTGATTTTTTTGCCCGTCCGCCCATTGTGCCCCCCCCAGAAAAAAATCCCGGATCCGCCCTTGTAAATATATGTGTAATTTAAAACCCCTAAAATTATGAAAAATTGACTACTTAATGGCCTGTATGTCGTAATATAAAATACATATCGATCATTCAGTTCATTGGTCAGACAACTCCGAAAAATCAATATTTAAGTTGAGTATGCAGTTATTTGCAAAAGTGTACCCCTATCTGGTACAATACTCAGTTCACTCATAAACACCACCAACATCTATTATAATGCACAAAAACTTGTAGTGAATTAAACAAAGTGTTGATGTTTTCTGGGCCGATAGCAGGATATTTCAAAATTTTCTTACTAATGTACTGGACCCGGACCATTATGCCTCCCGGGGTTATTTTGTATTATTTTTAGTATGTAAAACACAGACAAGTGTAAATAATATTTGATTTATAGTGAACATTTAAATGTTCCTTTCCTCATTTTATCTCAAAACTTAGTATTTGGAGATATCTTATTAATTAACTGGATGATCAGTATCTGTTCTAGATATTTTTTACACATTTGGAAAAAAAATAATATTCAGTTTGTACGAGTATTTTGGGCTCAAATACAAATTTAAAATTTGTTTGAAAAAGGCTGCGCAGCCGTTCCTCTTAAGGTTAAACGTCGCGTATGTTTTAATCTACGCATTCACAGATGGCGCCAATCAAATTATTTTAGGTTTTTAATACTTCTGGCACGTTTTGTTTTAAAATATTGAGGTGAATTAATTGTTTGCGACCGTACATATTTAATATGAATAAATAGTTTTGTCCATAAACAAACCCAAATCTTTCATGAAAGGCTGAAAAATACAATATTGGATTGAGTCACTGATACAAAATTGAATTTTTCAGCCTTTCTTGAAAGATTTGGGTTTGTTTATGGACAAAACTATTTATTTATATTCATATTAAATGTGTTCGGGCGCAAACAATTAATTTACCTTAATATTTTTAATCGTAACGTGCAAAAATGATTAATAACCTAAAATAATTTTATTGGCGCCATTTGTGAATGCATAAAAATAAATTGTAGAAGACCTTGTGTGTATTTATTTACTGTAGTTGTATCAATTCAATCACAATATAATTCTCACCAAATAAATTTCCTTAAACTTAAAGAAATATTTAACAGCTTAGTAACTGGCACTATTTAGCGTTGTTTTAACAACTGTGGTAGAGAGAGGTGCGTAATTTATTAGTGTGAAGATAAATGAAATATTTTTTTATAAAACATATTTTTATTTACATATCACATTAAAAAGTAGCAGAGATAATAAAGCTATCATTACTTGTAAAATTAAAGGCTGTCTTTGTCATTTTATTTTTATTAAAGCTTTTATTCCAGCAGGACTGGGAGGATAGTGCAATCCCAGTCTGCCATATTACATAAACATATATATATACATATATAATATAATAAATTAAAAATCTAAAAGAAATAAAATGTGCTTACATATTAGGTCGGTTCCTAATTGATTAATGCTATGATTTGAAATTTTTTTGCTGGAGGTGAAACAAAGGTGCACCTTTCACATTGAACCTTTGTTTGCTTTGGAACACTTTGCACCTGTGGGAAATGTTCCAGCCAATGTACCTGATACCTTCCACGGGGCGCGGGTGGGACTGGCGTACCCTTCCTGGAGCACTGGAACCCGCCTCCGCAGAGGGGTCCACCTCTACGACGTGCACATGTATCCAGCAATTAACCAGATTAAATACAATTCTCAGGTAGAACAGAACAGATCATATATGATTTTTTTTTTACATTAACTCTACACGGGAGGCCCCGAGGAAAATAATATCTAAAAGATGCTGTGTGGAGGGTCTTTTTGAGGAGAAGGAGCATGAGCGTAGCTAGGTTTTGATTTAGGGTGGGGAAAAAATAAAAATCTAGAGTAGGTAACGACTTATTCATGCTTAAGGCTTTATGAATGCAGATAATAAGAACTGAAAAAAGGAAAAACCATCCTATGAAGTGCTGTAAATTTGAAAATGCGACTCAGTGGACAAACCCGAAGCTCATGCATCGGCAGGCCAGGCATGGGGCAAACGCTCCACCTTGCCCTACCGTGCCTATGCCCATGGGAAGGAGTGAACATAGGTCTTGTAGGAGGGAGGAAACACAGAGGCCGGCAAATCATTCCACAGCTTAGCTGTCGAACTCAAGACCGAGTCGTAGAAATGGCCCGTTCTCATGTGACAAATGGATTCTAGATCACTAGTAGGATAGTTCAAAATGTCATAATAATAAATGTCATACTAATAGACAGTCTCCCAGTGTTATTTTACATCATTTTAAGTTTTTAAAACAGAGACAAGTGTAATTAATATTTGATTTATGGTGGACATTTGAATATATATTCTCAAAACTTAGGATTTGGAGATGTCTGACTAAATCAACTGGACGATCAATATCTGGACTAGATATTTCATACACATTTGAATAAAAAAATATTACACAATGTCAGTGGAGACTTTAAAATTACGGTTTGGAGGGATACCCTTTATCAACTTTCTAACTACCTTCATCACCTTGCACCGCAGTGGGAGGGATGGATTCATACGACCGTCACTCCTGGACACACTTACCCCCAGATTCCTACCCACCCCTAATACCCTTTTCCTTCCCAGAACTTCCTCTCCTAAAAAGACACTCCTCACAGCATCCCCAAAGATGAAATAGGCCCTGCGGGGAATTATTTTCCCAAGGGCCTCCTATGTGGAGCTAATGTAAAAAAAAACAATGTTTTCACTCATACCGTCATACCGGGCAGTCTTCTCACCCACATTACTGTTTTTGCCCATGTACATCTCAAAATCATAGACAAGCCCACCTACCTGGCTACTGGCCACTGGCCACACTGTGACTGGCTACCGCTCAGGAGAAGGCTTTGATGCCCCACTCGTGTGGCTCTTTTTTTATGTATTGCTTCAAATTACTTCTACCTTTGAACAGTATCATGAGCTCGTCTACAGAATTGAACTCCTCCTCAAGTTCCACCTTGACCTTATTTTCATGCGGGGCATTTGACAACGGCCTTATTTTAAATAGTTTGTCGTTACCCTGGCATCCTCTCGGAATCAACGTGTTATTGTTGTTTAAATGAAAACACAACCGCAACTTAGTGAAACGATTTCTAGGCATGACATCTGCGATAAGAGATAGCCTTTTATCGTTTACCCAGTAAAGGTGGAATGCCGGATACTTGAGGATACCCATCATGATGTGCATTCCTAGAAATCAGTTCATTTCGTTGACTGAGGTGTTTACGCTAATGCTATTTTTTGTACAGAATACAAATTTGTCTACTCAACAATATTTTTTGTAGTGTTTTCATCTATGAAACATAAAAAATATTGTAGACAGACATATTCAGTGGTGGGTTTGAAAAGGTCACATCACAGTGAGAGTCAACATGCTCGTAATCTTTCTTGATCCACCGTAGATCAGCTCTCCGTCCATGGGAAGTTGAGGCTTTACCGGGCTGTCCTAGGCGTACAGTGTACAGTGCAGGACTCTGACTCCCCCCCCTGTGGCTGCTGTCTCTCTTCCAAACTCTATAAATGAAAAAATATTACTTCATAGTTTCATTTAAAACCCAGACATGTTCATCGTTTTATAATAACATCAAACGCAATAATCGCTAGCAATAAGAAATATGTAATGATAAAAGTACTTGATGGATTTCTACCAATGGATCCATTCCAAGAGGCTTGGCTTGGCTCAATGCATCCCTCTGCAGGATTCTGGAAAACTTCTAAATATTCCACTGGCCAGCCCTCTTCGTCTTCTCCTCCGTCTGACTCCTAGCCTCCTTCCAGTATCATGGTGATCTAATCATGTAATAAATTTCTGATGTAATATAAAAATAAGTTAGATGTAATATATAAATAAGAAGTATTTAAAATAAATAAATATAGGTATATTGAAATAATCAAAATAATAGCAAGTAAAACAAACACCAACGACCAATGTGCCAGCTCGGGAACATGAATGTTTATTCCAAAAACAAAATTAAAAACCAATGTTTTTGAATGGAAATCATATTTATCTATTATATTAGACATGTAAAATAAAGTAATTATTATTTTCAACTTTATTTTTTACCTATGGTGAAATCGGTGAAATCCATGTGACATCCGAGATATGTCAGCTGTCAAGCGTCAAACAAGCGTTTCGAATTCGAAGACAGTAATATTTTGTGTTGCCAGTACGCGATTGTTATCTTTCTCAAGCTATACGCAAAATACGGGGCTATTTGTTTCATACATACAAATGGATTGAAAAACTATTATACAGTGTAAAACATTTTATGTATTCACAATTTTGGAAACTAAATGTAAACTACTAAGTGTTTTTTTGAAATGAAAACTTCGTCAGCACGGCAAGCTTCACAAGCCTACTTACAATTAATGCAAAAAAAAAAACAGCAAAAAATGTAAGAAAAAAGTCAGTAATAATTCATGTACCATATTAAACCATACAACTAAAATAAAGTACCTCGGTGTAATAGAGAACTCCAGTTCATTAAAAAAATAACAACCGTAACATCACCAATCAAAATGTTATAACTTCATTTCATGCCATATTAAAATTACGTCACAATATCCTAGTACGTAAGATTATATTTATTGTACACTCTTTGTAAAATTATGTAATAATAATGAAATAATTATGAAATAACTCCTACGCCAAGCGCAAGAGCTAGCACTCTTAATTGGCGTAGACATTTGTTAAAATATGTATTTCACTCAGTGGCGTAGCGTGGGTTTCGGCCGCCCGGGGTGGAGGAAAATTTTGCCGCCCCCCCCCCCCCCCCCCTCCACAGGTACTTCTTCCGCAGATTTTCAAGCGCTGACGGGGGGGGGCGGGGTTGGGTAGATATTTTCTATTTTTTTATGCCGATTATTATTCCATGTGCCGAGTACTCTTTCAATAAAATCATGCTTATAAATTCTACTACAAATTTATATATAGCTGCTCGCAGAAATTGAGAGTGGTATGCCTGTAATAGAATTTGCATCTTCATCACGCATACGTATGGAATGCAACTCAAATGCAAAGCTTCACTAGGTACACGATGTATCGGCAACTTATTGTTATGTTGATAACACAAAACTGGTTTAAATTAAACCAAATATGCGGTGTATCAAAACTACACTCAGAACAAAAAGATGATTTTTCTTTGATTCTAGCGGCACTTACATTCTGAACTGGTTTTAATTAAATCTGTATGCGGTGAATTGCAACTACACTCAGAACATGAAAAGGGTTTTTATTTGATTCTACCGGCACTTACATTCAGAACACGAAACTGGTTTTAATTAAATCTGTAGATGGTGAATCAAAACTACACTCAGAACATCGGGGCATAGGAAAATTTCGCCGCCCAGGGGGTTGTATTCGGAAATCCCATTTTTGTATTACGACCTGATTATATTCGAGCCGGATTTTTTAAAAATCACATTTGACGAGTATTCTTTCAACGAAAATCATGTTTATAAATTCTACTCCAGAGTTGATTTATTGATACTGCGTTAGAGTCCCCAAATAATATTTACACACGCAACAAACAATTTCTCAGAATTTTACAGCATTATGTAACTCTTATGTAAAACTTCACTTGAAGCACGATGAATCTGCAACCCGTTATTTAATTTATCGTTACATTCTGAACCCAAAACCAGATTGAATGCGGTGAATTAAATCTACACTCAGAACATGAAAATGGTTTTACTTTGATTCTGGCATTAAATAAATAGTCTGCAAATAGAATTTTATAACTGCACATCGAATAACAGAATGCTTTCTTTCGAAATGTGTCAGCAGATGAATCCAACTGAAGTTTTACATTCTGTACTGGTTTAAATTAAATCTGTACCTGGCGAATTTAAACTAAACTCAGAAGATGAAAATGGTTTTACTTTAATTCTTGCAGCACATACATAGTCTGCAAATAGAATATTATAACTGAACTTCAAATAAGAGGATGTTTTCCTTTGAAATGTGTCAACATACAGATGAATCCACAACTGGAAATTTACGTTCTCAACACAAAATGGGTTTGAATTAAGTCTGTATGCGGCGAATTAAAAGTACACTCAGAACATGATAATGGTTTTTCTCTGATTCTGGCAGCAGGTACAGGATACAGAGTCTGCAACTAGAATTTTATAACTGAATTTCGAATAAGATAATATTTTGCTTTGAATCGTGTCAGCAGATGAATCCTCAAATGGAATTTTACATTCTGAAAACTGGTTTAACCCTTCGAATAATAAGAAAAAATATCTATAAACTTTTGCCTATCAATGTTTGTGTACGAAATTTCCGGTTCTTCCCATGTATTTTAAATGTTCCTTTTTATTGTTTTTTTTTATCCTTTTGCAAAATTGAAAACAAAATTGTTCTTAAATCTAGATATAGTAATTTTTCCTGATGTGCTTACTAGAACATTATTGTTTTTAAATATTAAAATTTTGATATTGAAAATGTGGATTGGCTCAAAAATACACGCCTGCGAATATTCGAATTAAAGTACCTAATAGAATAAACTTAAAATTTTAAATACAGATTCCTTTTTTTTTTAAATGTAATAAAACTGTCTTAACTATTTATCGCAATCACAAATTTATTTTAATTAGATATGTGGGAAATAATTTCACAAATTTATTTTAAAATTAAATGTGTGGGACAATTTGTGTCTCCTGTGATTAGACGGGTTAAATTAAATCTATATTTGGCGAATTAAAACTACACTCAGAATATGAAAATGGTTTCTCTTTGATATTGGCAGCACATACATAGTCTGCAACTAGAATTTTATAACTGCACTTCGAATAAAATAACGGTCTCTTTCGAAATGTATCAGCAGATGAATACACAAATGAAAATAATTCGTTAATAAATTCTGAACATAATTCTGGTTTTAATTAAGAATGAATCTGTTTGCGAGTTATCAGCTTTAATTAATATTACTCTCATAATATGCGTACGGTTTTCCTGTGAATTGATAGTTTCCGCTTATATCTCGAAAAATTTCTCATAATAAGTAAGAGCTCATAAAATTATCTACAACTTTTATTCCTTACGTAATTTTCGTAATCCTAGCTGTTTTTGAGTTACACGCTCCACAAATGTAGATATTTTCGAAAAAATCATTTTACTTCACATTTTTCATCAAAAATTCCTTCATATCGTCTAAAATATCCATCAAAGAAAGAAATTTATTTAAAAGAAGTCTAGAGAATTTAATTGTATATATATATATATTCTAAAAGACAATATATATATATATATGCAAATGCAAATTAATCTTCAACCAGTAAATATTTACAGCAATTTTAAGTTTTTCAGTAAAATGTCATCATTTAAAAAACAAGCTGTTTTCAAATTATTACTGACACACTACTTTTGTTTGTAACAGAATTTGGGACTTATAATAATAATAATATGAACATTTATTCATCAGTAGATTTTTTTTCAATGTACATTTTTTTCTTTTATTATTGATTCTGTTGTTGAAAAGGTCACTGCTCAGCTATAATTCAGGATTTCTCGAGGTGATGGGTTGAGGGATTCTGGCTGGAGAGGTCAAAAGACCTTCTTATAGGGATGGACGATATACATCGTTGTATTGTAAACACTCGATGTATAGTAACGATTCATCGTATTGAACCGATCTATTGTTAATACTTCAAAATCGAATATATATCGATGTGTTTTATTCGCAAATAATACACTATGAGACGAGACTACACATATAAAACTTTTATTTTTTCTTTTATCAAACTTAATTTAGAGAAATCTATTTTCAATAAAATATTAAGATTAAAATATAAATAACAATAATAATTACAAAAAATTACGGTACCTAGAGTAGGTACCTTATTAAAGTTACTTACATGGTTATATTCAAATCATTTTATTAATTTATTCATATTATTATTAAATAAAAAGACGTTGTGAAACCGTAGTCCCGTACTAAAGTTCAAAATTTCAAGAACTACATTCCTGAATTCGGGATTTCACTCATGCGACCCATGCAAACAATAAACAAATCATATCCACTCAAAAGTAGGTCATTTGGCGACCGCTAAAATACAATGTCTTGTTCGATATGGTTTTTTGAGAAAACCGTGGAGGTATAAACGACCCAAAAAACCACGCATCTGGTAACACTGAATGGCAGATAAGTTAATTCTTGAATAAAATCAGTCAGCAAATAGCCATTAACAAACAAAAAAAGTCAAAGACATCTCGCGCGGCACCCGCTCCAACCCTTACGTGTGAACGCTCAACGGGCCAAACGCTGATACGAACTGGCGAGTGACTGGAGCGTTTCGCCTGCGAGTCGATCGCGTTTACACGTACGTTTCCGCCAACGATTCGGAGCGAAGTGTGCTGAGACTCGCAGGCCAAACTCTGCGTGTAAACCCCGCTTATAATTTGAGTTTCCGATACCATAGACAATTGATTGCTGCATAGAAAATATCTAAAGTGTTGCCAGCGTAAATCAAATTCGTTTTTATTAAGTACCTTACATTGCCTTATCATTATCGGTTCGGTAAAAAATCTTCGTAAGTTTAGCCTGTCAATGCGATGTTGTAAAGTTAACGATACCAGTGTGCTAGGACCCCTGGTCACGCAAAACATGGCTAAAGCTAATTCAAGCAACGTTTCAATTATTCTGAATGATGGTGTTACACCACCAGAGCGATACTGAAAGAATATCTACTCTGAAACGTGCCGCAAAATATTACTTATATATTATTTCAAATGAATTAATTGTGAAATAACTCAAATTAATCAAATAAAATGGATTTGCGAACGCCAGGATTCAATCCCGTGACCTTCGGATTGCGAGTCAAGAGCCTTACCTTTCGACCACGGAGGCCGCTAGAGTGTGTAGAGATAAAGTTCTCGTTGTAGGTTCATCTGCCTTCGTATATCGAAGGAACCCATTATCGTGCTCAAAGTAACGTTTTGATTTTTTTCCTGCCAGAATCGGAGGAAAACCATTACCATGTTCTGAGTGTAGTTTTAATTAAAGCGAGTCCCCGCAAACAGGTTCAATCTTAAATTAAGCCATTTTGGCGTTCAAAATGTAACGGTAGAAAAAAAAATGTTGTTGATTCTTCGAAGGTAACCATTCTCATGTTCCTATTTCAACTTTAAATTAACGTGGCACACCATATGTTAATCCAAGTCCGGCCCGCAGGTGATACAACAATTGTTCTAAAACCCCCGACAGAAAAAGGTTCCATACCCCTGGTTTAACTCAACAATAGAACTGCATTGTGGAAAAAAACAAGTCATCTCTTAATTTACACCCAATATTTTCTATGGAGGTTTCGAAGACGTATATCAGTGGTTAGGTTACAAAACCTAGTACCAGTGCAGGTAATCCGAAAAATATTTGGTAGTAATATTTAAATTTTGGGAGGCGGATATGGGTACCGCCGCCCCGGGAACCATTTATTGGATAGTCAAAACTGCTGCCACCCCAAGTGGTTCGCCACGTTTGGCGACTTAGCAGGGGTGCCCGGGTTCATGGTCTTGGCGGCCAATGCGTTTGTCCACTTACTGCAAGGTGGGCCGGTTCGAGAGAGATTGATTAAGGGAGACCTTACCTAGACGTCTCCAGCTGGTATCTCTCAGCCCATCACCTTGCAGTTGGAGAGATGGATTCATACGTCTGTCACTCCTAACAGTGGCGTAGCGTGAGTTTTCAGTGAGCTAGAATGCTAAGATTGAAAAATACGACATTACTGATGTAGTTGTAGCTGAAAATGTTTTTTTTTTTTTTTTAATTTATACTTTTTGAATGAAGAATTCAGGATTCTTAGAGTCAAGGAGGGCGGCCGCCCCCCCCCCCCTGACTAAAAGATCTCATACAAAAAGTTGAAATAAAAAAAAAATCATTTTCTGCTACAACTACATCAGTAATGTCGTGTGTTTCAATCTTAGCATTCTAGCTCACCGAAAACTCACGCTACGCCACTGACTGCTAACCCTGTACAAATCACAAGTGCGCCCCACGGTTGAATTTGGCAGCCACCTCTGGTCTGGAGCTCCAAAATACCTGAAAAATACCCTCGACTCTGTGCAGAAACGGGCGGTCCGTTTAAGAGATTCTCCCATCTTAACAGACGGATTGCAATCTTTAGAGCACAGGCGTCGGGTGGGAATGCTATCCTTGTTCTACCGGTATTACAATGGAAGATGCTCCGAGGTACTAGCAGACACGTTTTTATTTTCATCAGCTCGCTGTGGAATGATTTTCCAGCCTCTGTGTTTCCTCCTTCCTTCAACATGGGTCTCTTTAAGACCAATGTTCATTCCTTCCCTTCCTGAAAAAGACCCTCCACCCAGCATCCCAGATGACATAGGCCCTGAGGGAAATCATTTTCCTCAGGGCCTCCTGTGTGGAGTTAATGTAAAAAATAATATAAATAGGCCTCGGAAAAAGACAAGATAAATACAACGATAAAATAATTTTAAAAATCTTCCACTAGAAATCTAAAACAAGCGATGGGAAACAAGAAATTCAAATACAAATCTAAAAGATGGATTAAAGAAAACAAAGAATTGTGCAAAGAATTTATGACATCAAGGAATTAAACATGTTGGTACATATACATAAAATACCATACCTTTATTAAATCACACTGAATCACGCACAATAAAATTATATTGCTGAACCTATGGTAATTTTTCATTGTAGCTTTAATATATTTTATTAAAATTTGTTTCTTGAGGTCTTATTGAATTTTGTACTGTAAAATAGGGGCCTCAGCACTGGTAGGGCACCGAGTGAGGCAGCATTATTAAATATTGGATTGAAATATAAGTTTGCGTTCAATTTTTAGTCCCTGATAAGGCAATAGCTAAACAACAATAACAGGTTTTGACAAATATAATACAAGTACTTTTGTTCTATCAGCACAATGCCCAAAAATTATTGTGAATTTTCAACGATAATTATTGTTATTTTTCGCGTGTGTTACTAAAGATGAATTTGGTGTTCAGTACCTACTTGAATGAAAATGAACACATTTTATTTTTCACTGTCTATGCCTCCATTATTGTCTATTGCTTTACACATAACCTCAATAATGTGCTTTCGTCAATGGAATCTTCTCGCCCTGTTTTTTAATTATTCTTATTCTACATATAAACTCAATCTATAATAAAGGTATCAAAATGCTTGGCTTCGTTCTTAGAAATTCCAGAGGTTTCAAGAATATTTCAACTTTAAAATTTTTGTATACATCCTTAGTACGTAGTCAAGTCGAATATAACTCCTCGATCTGGTCCCCCCATTTTAAAATACATTCAGATTCAATCGAAAAAATTCAACACAAATTCTTAAGACATATTAATTTTAATCTCGGTATTCGCATTGAAAACATAAATTATAATTACTAGATGAAAGAATTAAATTTACAAAGAATGTCAGATCGAAGAATTATATCCGACTTAATATTAATGTTCAAAATTGTAAATGGTAGAATAGACAGTCCTGATCTAGTTGAGCTCATTGAATTTCATATTCCCACGAGAACCACTCGTTCTAAAATCCTTTTTAAATGTAACAATAATCGGACTGAGTATACGAAACACTCACTTTTACCTAGGTTGCATGAAGTTACTAATAGATATGCAGATGTGATAGATCTATTTAACTGCACGGAACATAGGTACAAGACGGTTATGCTATCATATTTTTTTAATCACTATTAATTTTATTTGTATTATAGATTTTTGCATGTAAATGTATCTCTGGTGTCACTTCCCAATATCCTCACAAATAACTGTTATACATAGACTGTTTTACCCTTACTAATATTTTGAATATGAATTTGTGACATGTAATTAATGTTTATGGCATACTATGCCGTTTGTATTAAATAAATAAATAAATAAAATAATATCCTTTAGTGTTTTTAATTGACACACTTTAATTGTACCCGTGTCTTGTGTCATCTTGAGTCCAAAGCCTGTTATAGTTATTGGCGAGTTTAAATGCGGATATTTTGTCACATGAGTAAATCACTCTATTTCTATTAGCAACAATGGCGACCATTTTCTGAAGTTTTTGTACATCGCAACTTTGGTCAAGAAATTAACAACACAATTAACTCAATTCAGTTTTACGTCTTCAATGTTTTGATGGGATATTCCAATCGAATCTGAATAATATGGAAAGTTCGTACTCAGTCATATCAAATTAGATTTACGCTAAAAATATTATTTTGAAGTTTTTTATGAGCTTCAACCAATTTTCATCACTCAACACAAGACTATCACAGCAGTACCATGGATCTTCTTAATCCAGAGATTGTTTCCATTAAGACGGAACCAGTGTCCCTAGAAGAGGGTAGAGGTGAATTGCCGTATACGGATATTGATATCGACCTCTTGGATGTGAAGAAGGAATGCTTGCAGTACACTGAGACTTCTTCGGCAGCCAGTAAGTTACATCACATAATATGTTAAATGTTAAATTAATATGTTTGGAATATTTGTTCGTTCAGGAAAGTTTCGCAGCCAAGAAAAATACTTGTTTACGGCGCAACCTCTTGGCCTCCGTTAGTTTATTTTGTTTTTACCTCTAAAAAGGTTGTTTATATCAGCCAGCGGCCGAGAATTCATATTTCGTCGAAAGATGTTCTTCAGGGCGATTCCAATGAGATATATTAATTACTAGCTGGTTCCCGGCATGCGTTGCTACGCCATTTAATAAATAAATTGTTTCTCCCTGCGTGTCCTTTCCCATTCGTCCCGTTCCACTTCCGCCTCCCCTTCCTCTCGCGCATCCCTTCCCCTTATGCGTTCCCACTCCGCCTTCCCTCTTTCCACTCCTCTCTCCCGCTTCCCCCGCCCCGCAAACCCCACTCTAGAGTTCTCTTCTCCCCTCCCGAGTTCCCGCCCCCCTCCCCCTCCCGCATTGTATACATTTAGTCTCAGTATATTCAGTTTTCAAAGAGCTCGCGTACCACCTATTGCAATTTTTTATACAAATTTCATTATGCCAGAGCTCACCGCATCTTTTATACAAACCTTGTCCTGGCAATAACAAACACACAATTTTTTTTATCTAATTTGGTACAGTCGTTCGGAAGTTACGCGCGTTCATTCATTTCGGCGATTCAGTTTTATTTATATAGATAGATAGATTCTCCGTACCAGATTTTAAAAATAATAACTCAATATCGATTTTATTTCGTACAACATTTGCTTTAATTTATATCTACATTCAAAAATGCTGAAAGACTTGATGATAAAACTATTTAAATTATGTACTTGTTGAAATTATTTTTTCATCGTAAGTATTTATAATAATGTTATTCTATTTCTGTTATAATTAGAGTAACTCGCTCATCAAGCATTTATAATAATGTCTAAGCAAAATAATAATGTAAAAAAAACTTTAATAGCTTAGTTTGTAAGATCGTAAATAAATAAGTAGACAAACTGAAGTATTTTCGTCACACAACACGTGTGCGGATCTTTTTTAAAATGATTTTATTTAAACTAAAATTCAAATTCTGAAAAATACCTTTCCCAGATAATTTAGTGATTTATTTTACTGCATGATAATATGCTTTGAAATATGTGTTGTATAATACAAAATTTAACAAAACTGCAAACTTATTGTACTAAACATCACCATATTTTCTTATAATTTAAAACATAGCTTTACTAGATAAAAGAACAGTCTTTCGAAATCAATTTGTAATTTGTTTTCTGATGTTTTAATGTTAGTTTCAAAAGCGAGAATTGTGCTTTAATTGATTATTTTACATTAACTTCATAATCCTGAGGAAAATAATTTTCCTCCGGGATTATCTCATCGTTAAAGATGTTATGTGGAGATATCAAATCCAAGATGTAACTCGATATACTTAATATAAGAGCGAGGTCGACAGCCGTATATTCCAGGCTAGGCTTGCATTCAATAAAAGGTCGAAAATAATAGAATCGAATAATATAGACCTAAAACTGAGAATACTCCTCATCAAGACCTATGTGTGGAGTATCTTGATGTAAGGCTGCGAAACATGGTGCGTATCCGAAAGAGATAAATGGAGACTAGAGGCTTTTGAGATGTGGTCCTATAGAAGACTATTAGGAATTTCCTGGAGAGACCACATTACAAATGAGGAGGTTCTCCAAAGAATCGAAGGAGGAAGGCACCTGCTCAGGACCTTGCCCGAAAGGCGTGCAAGATGGATCGGCCATGTAATACGACAAGAAGGCCTCTTGCACGCCATAATGGAGGGTATGACCGAGGGGATAAACTCTAGGGGACGCCCACGCTGAGAGTACCTGGAGGACCTGCTGGTGGACGTGCGCTGCATCATATGCAGACTTTAAAAGAGCCGCCCAAGACAGGGAAGAATGGAAGAGACGAATAGAGGAAATTGCTGCAAACCATTCCCAGGATTGAAACCAGAGAGAGAGACTTAACATTGTTGAAATTTTCCGCTATAATTGATTTGTAGGCCCTTATTGGAGATCTCCGTTATTATATGAAAAAGATAAGATTTAAAATTGGGACTAAAGTCATTAAATTGTGTTACTTAATGTCGTTTTGTTAAGTTAGCCTCTCAGAAACTGGGCGTACTGTACAGGGCCCGCAGATAATTTAATAGTACACAACTGCAAACCTTGTACAAATCACAAGTTCACCCCACGGTTGAATTTGGCATCCACCTCTGGTCTGGAGTTCCAAAATAATATTTAAAAAAACCCTTGTCTCTGTGCAGAAACGGGCGGTCCGTTTGATAAATTCTCCCATCTTAACAGACGGACTGCAATCTTTAGAGCATAAACGTCAGGTGGAAATGCTATCCTTGTTCTACCGGTATTACAATGGAAGATGCTCTGATGAACTAGCAGAAACACGCGCCCAACATTTGTACACGTTTTACATTAGTCACATGAGAACGGGTCGTTTCTATGACTCGTTCTTGAGGTCAACGGCTCGGCTGTGGAACGATTTGCCTGCCTCTGTGTTTCCACCTTCCTACAACATGGGTCTCTTCAAGATCCATGTTCACTCCTTCCTTTCCTCAAAAAGACCCTCCACATAGCATCTTCAAAGATGATATAGGCCCTGAGGGAAATTATTTTCCTCAGGGCCTCCTGTGTGGTGTTAACCCTCCCGTTGCTGACAGGGGTTCCCATAATTTCTAAATTTACTATTCTCCATGTAGAATTTTTAATAGAGACCTTACGATTTCGATATTTTTTGTATTCCTGCAAAACCGATAAACACGTGGTCATTAAAAAAAATATTAAATTGTCCTAGATTAAAGCGTAAAAAAATATTTTGTTACTGTGTAGGTATCATTCCTTGCCTCGTATGATATTTCTTGCTCGCTGGAACCACATCTACGACAAAATAAATTATGAGAAATGCTCCGTCTCTCTCCCGCATTAGTTCGCTTATGGATATGGTTCCCTGTTCTACTCGCAACTCGCCAATTGTCGGCATCTCGTTCCCACGCACTACATCGAAAGCTGCATAAGGGTGTAACGACATAGTGTCCTTTACCTAAACCGTCGCTGGTCTGGGGGCCTACTCTCTAACTTACTCAGAAAAACCAATAAGTTTCGGTTTCACAGTCGACCGTTTCTGTGTTTCTCAGTCTTATCACATTGGACTGAAAATTGCACTCTGTGACACAAATCGGTTTAGAAAAGTGTCGATGGGCGTCGGTATGTTTGACCATAAATATACTATGTTTGACCATAAATATACTATGTTTGACTTTCACACTCTTTATAGAAATAATGTGGATTGTCTATGCGCCTACAGTCTATGGTTCGCTAAATGCATCTTCGTGACGCGGGAGAAGCGTTGTTTTGACGTTTGTTTCGTGTTGTTTTTTATGTGTCTGCTTAGCAATGAACTGAATGAACGTAAGTTATATGATTATTTAGTACATTCATGTTAATTTTGTGTTTGTCTTGGTTTTAAAATTGTGTCATTTGAATTATTTATGCAAAAAACGTGATTATTATAGTATCCGGTTGACGGTGGCGAAACAATTATCGAGTATATGGCAAACTATATGAATTTTCGTTTTACCACCGCCAGCGGGATACTGTCATTACCAACCGCATTTACATGTTTTTATTGATTGCATTGTTAGTTTTAAATTAATAATAATAATGTATATTAATAATTCTTCTACAGAATAAAAGGTTTACAAGCGAACAGTTGGAGTTGCTCGCGTCATGGGTCGCCGACAGGCCTTCCATGGTATCAGGAAGATGTGAGGGGCCGGATGGAAGGATAGCCAGCAAGACGGAGTGGGACGAGTTGGCCCAAACCAGGCGAAAAATGGCAGCAAGTATGTACATAATATAATAATACTTTATTGAAACTGAAACAAACACCTTTCTCAAAATAATCTTAATTTATCGGTTTCTGTATAATAGTTTGACCATTTATCAATTGTTTCAGACTTGGCGGGACCTAAAAGGTAATGCCAAACAGAAGGCATCGCGGCATCGAGTGGAGTTAGTTTTAATTATTGGGCGAGACTTGATTGGTGGGACACTAATTTATGAGACGTTGATGGATGACGTTGCAATTGAGGTCCTTCCTCAATTACCTGGGTCGGATGAGGAAGCTTCGTCCGCGATGCCTGGGCCGGTGCCGACAGACGTTTTGCCCACATCGCCTGGACCGTCCGGCGTCAAAAGAAAGGCCTCCGACAAAGATCTTTGTAAGTACGAACAATGAAATTTCTTAGGGTGAATGGGAATAATTTTATGAAAAAACTAACTAACCAACCATCACACCGTTTCACCGCAGGCGTAGGCAGAGAGGACAGACCGCCAAACAACTTGGCACACATTCATATATCATCTCATACATACTCTCCTATTATTCTACTCTTGACATGGCCCGTCTCAAGTATCTGATTCACTTGATCGTGCCATGTCTTCCTCGGGCGTCCCTGACTTCTTGTACCATTCACATTTGTGTCACATATTCTTCTTACACCACTTTCTTAATTCATTCGCTCTACATGCCCAAACCATCTGAGGGTCCCTCTTAATCTTACTCACATTATGCTTCCATCAGCCTTGCATTCTTTGCGGATCTCCACATTTTCACACGATCATACATGGTGGGATCTCATTTCAACAGCATTCGGTCTGCTTTCATCATTCCTCTGCCAGTTCCATGCCTCACTGCCATACATCAGGGTGGGTACCGGACTCCATTGTGGACTGCTAGCTTCGCTTCTTTTGACAGTTTTTTATTAGTGCCAACGGCATTCAATCCTCCATTAATAGCGTTACCTGCATTTACCCTTCTTTCAATATCCCTCTCAGCCTTCCCATCTCTCGTGATGTTATGATATTATTCCTAATATTTTACTTTCAGGTACTCAAAGAGCCTTGATGGAGAGGTTTGTGAAAGCGGAGGAGGAAAAAATGCAAACCAGAGGGAGAAAAATATAAATGAGAGGGAGAAGCCCCTTCACAACAAGCACAAATGGGAGAAAGTGGAAGAGTTCGGTGCAGCCTTGCTGGCCAGCAATGCCAGCATGGCCGCACAGAGGCAAAATTCAGAGAGGCGCTGATAGCAGAGCTTGAAAGGAAAGTTTAAGATATAATTTATTTATTTACTATTTTGTAAGCCCATGGGGCTTTTACATTTATTTATTTATTTGTTTGTTTACGCCTTGATGTCTTTTACATGTAAGGGAACGTACCCATACTACGTGACACGTTTAGGGGGGGGGGTCTTCAAAATGTCACGCTCCATACAAATGAGCGGCGGGTTGCTTAGGTATTTGGTCACCGGGGGGGAGGGGGGTTAAAAATTGCAAAAAGTTGGTCACGTAGTATGGGTACGTTCCCTAAAGTAAATTGTACAGGAGCATTATAACAAGTATATAGAACATAAAATAATAAACAGAGCATGACAGACATAAGTAGGCACAACACAAGTAGGTATGAGTATTCGATAGTATAATTTATGTGAGCGTAGGAAGTAAACATGTACAGTATTTTAAAAGCAAGATGGCGCTGTATTCTAAAACATTGTGTTCTACACTACACGCCAGTAATGGCAGGGAAGATAGCCAAAACATGTGCTTTTCTTCATAATATGGCCATTGAAGCTCAAATGCCAGAACCGAGGATGTGATCATTGAAGAAATAAGAATGAATTGGATTAAAAAAAAGAATGAACTTGGATAGATGGTTAGAGGTATTTAAATTTGGCGATTGAGAGTCTCAACAAGCTCTCGTTGAGTTATCCGTCCTTGCCTAAGGTTATCGTTGTGTTGATCGATAACATTAACCACTTCTCTAAAATCATCTTCAATGATCACATCCTCTGGTTCTGGCATATGAGCTTCAATGGCCATATTATGAAGAACAGCACATGCATTGGCTATCTTCCCTGCCATTATTGGCGTATAGTGTAGAACAAAATGTTTTAAGAGACAGCGCCATCTTGCTTTTAAAATACCAAAGCAGCGTTCTACGCAATTTCTGACTCTGCATTGCATTTTGGTATAGTGGTCCTCTGGTGATCCCGGTGCCGCATTTAAAATTGGAGTCATCATGCTGAGTCTCCTGAAATATTAAAATTATTTTTAAACAATTTATTTTTTAAAACAAATATAATTAAAAATTGCAAACTTTAACAAATATTTATGTATACATAAAAGAAATTTACTATAGTAAAATTATAGAATAATAGTATGATATATTATATGACTGTATGATAAGCTATTCTGTATACATTTCAATAAACGAAATATTTATTTACCATGAGAGCATTCATCGAATGGAAACCTTTTCGGTTAAAGTATGCCTCTTCATTCATGTTCCTTCGATCTAATCATGGCTATGTGGGTTCCGTCTATACACCCAATAACTCCGGGAAAATGATATTTCTCATAAAATCTGAAATATATACAATTTGAATGCTTAAAATAGATATAGGTACTAAACTTTCAATATAGTTTTTTTTATTTATTTTTTTTGTTATTGTTTCAGAACAACAAGCTGAGAGCTGACCTTGTCGAATGGGAGATTTTTGCTGCTAGGCAGTGTTGGTGTCCATTTTATAATACCATTTCTCCTTTACAATATGTTTTCTAAATGTGTATTTAATGTAACATTTTTTTTATTTCAAATGAGGAATAGGGTGCAATCTTTTTTTTTATAGACAAAAACATGCTATCACCGGATGAGGACCAAGAACAGTGGAAATTCAGTGGGCTGTTCATATATAACTATTTCATTTTTTGTACACACATATTCTCTGAATGGCTATGCTTTTCTTAAGCTTACTAAAAATATAACGTTTTATTCGATTAGAATGAATATTGTATTTTTTTAATACTGTCATTGCAATATACATGTAATTGCTATTGTTACTATGTATTTCTTCTTTATTGTATGTGTTCTAAATGTGTAATCTTCTCTGTAATATATTGCTAACTGTTTTATAGAGACTTAAGTTTTTATCTATGTACAAATATAAAAAAGACACCACATTCATCATTTTTGTTGTTTTTGTTTTATTATTGTGCCTCCCTTCAACTTCTATAGAGACGACATGCTATAAAATTAATATTACTGTAATCTAAGTTAGACTGTTCTTCGCATTTCGAAAACCACACTGTGTTTCATCATCATTATGAAATTCAAGTAAGTGTACAAAAGACAGCAAAGGTAAAAGGGTTAGAACCAAATTATTTATTTATTAACGGTATAAATATACCATAAATACATATACAGGGTGGGAATGCTAGCCTTGTTCTACTGTTATTTTATTGGAAGATGCTCCGAGGAACTAGCGACATTGATCCCTTCGGTACCCGTGCATAGTCAGGAAACAAGCCAAAAGCGCGCCCAACACGGTTGACATTTGTCACATGAGAATGGGTCGCTTCTTCGACTCGTTCTTGAGTTCAACAGAGATGAAATATTACATAAAATAATTACATATTAGCCCATCATCTGAATATGCCACAAAATATAATAAATCAGAACATACCTACCCTTGTTTCACATCATTCCTTTGTTGCTGCGTTCCTGGGAACTTTACGTGCCTACGCATGATTAGGTTTATAGCAGACACTATTTCATGCATGTGTCTGCTAACCGTTTGTTGTGAAACGCTACAGTGGAAGTCGTTTCCCACAAGTTTCTGGTATGACCCTGTAGCTAGGAAAGACAAAGTTGTTAGAACCTGAAACATAAAAAATATTTGTTCATATGAAGCAGATACTTAAGGAATATGCTGTTAATTTACAGGATTGGGGTTTCACATTGAAAGAAAAAATAAACAATGTTGTATTCACTTTAAGCTCCAGGGGCACTCCGGTTGTTCTAATAGGTACAGGGAGTAACGGCCTCAACTCGTCACACAACACTTAGAAGAGGTCCTCCGACAGGCGGTAGTGAGCAATAAATAATGTTTCCGGAATATTCATGGGGTTTGACAGATCCCTCAAGGGTCTTCTTCGGGTTGCCTCTACCCTGTTCTCGTCTTAGTGAAAAATTCGCAAAACAAATTGCAGGCGAAAATAACCGTCCATTGTGGCTGAAATATGACACATAAATTATGAATAAGAAAGATTGCAACAGACCCGTACCCATTTGGTACATAGCATTCAAATTCTAATTTTCTTAATAAACTAGATAGGTATCCCTTTGCCCTTCGATGTTTGAGAAAGTTTCGCTTCGATCGAAATACGCACAAAACACTTAAATAACCCAAACTAAGAACCTATTTTGTGCAATTACATAGTTGTCAGTTGTAGGAATTGCTAAAACGGGGTGTAATTACGAATAAGTGCTTAAAAGTACGGCGGTTAGTTACACATCTACCAACCCGTTTGAGGTATCGTTTAATTCCAAATAAATCATATTACTTACCTTACAAGAAATTCGAATAAGTATATTAATTTATAGAAATGTGTCGTCAGACGAAATGTCAAAGGTTTCATAAAACGGAGGTCCTCCGATCCAGCTTGACAAACACGAAATTTATACGACTGAGTTTCACTTACGGCGACAGGGAATACCAAAAATGACAATGTAACCGGGCGTCGCTGTGAGAAGCAAACACATACATTTTAAGTTTGTAACTTTCGGGCTTCCGACTGATAAAAAGTGTCAAGTTTGCGAAACTGACAAACATCTGTCAAAATACGAGTGTGAAACACAGATAATGGCGGTTACGAGAGTTAGAGAGTAAGCCCCCAGGTTATCCGCCGCCAAGACATAGACAAACCTCACATCATGAACCTCGGCACTCGTGTAGAGTCACTCCCCTTGTATGGTAGTAGTGAAGGTTTCCCAATAAAAAGTTTCCCGGGATGGCGGTGCCCATTTCCACATCCCAAATTCAGTCTCCCCCCCGGGAAGACTGAATTTGGGATGTGGAAATCTTCCAATCTTCCCTTCGGTTAGTGCGCATTGCTCGACGCTAATGGACCGTTTTCTGAGTAATTCCAAAATATCCACGAGATGGCAGCACGGTGTTTAGCGGTCCTCCTGTCATCTAATCTGTGGACCAAATCTATGGACTTACGCACTGACGTCTTTCATTGATTGATCTGTCAATTCGATAGCTATTTGCAATTTGTTTTCCGACAAGTTTAGCCAAACAAAGTTTGCTCGATTTGTAAGTACAAAAAGTAAGATGCTGCTCTGAGCCACAGACCATGCTGCTCAACGGCCTCGACGCTAAGCAGGCTCTCAACGACGATGGACTCCTTATCGTAGCGGTGGTTCTGCCCTTCAAACCTCAAACCATACGTTGAATGTAAGATATGGATTTTATTATACCTCTAATACTTAAACCAGGGATTTAACCGGTCTTTTAAATGTGATTAATTTTAAATAAGTGGTACTATGGCACCCTCAATCAGGGTATGTTGTGAGGCTGAACTGAATGGGGGAGGAAAGAATATGGGAAATGTGAAGGCTGGGAAATGCCTGGCTATTCACACCTGGTCACCTAACACAACTATTGCCATTTCAAGCAGTGTATCGCTTCTAAATGGTGGTTTTTCACCGGCTGTTTAAGGAAGGGCCTTGAAAGAATGGATTTTTAATAAAGATCTTGAAAAGACCACTATAAGGGAGGAGAGGTAAATATTGCATGAGAATAAGTCGATGCTGCTGTCATCTACTATGGATGGATTTTCCGCTCTTGTCTGGCGAATTTCTTGCTGGTGAACCGATACCAAAGGGATCTCATCAATTTATTAACATTATCTGCTACGTGTATTGCCTAGATCTGAATAACCAGACAGTTACCAATTTCCTCCAGACAAAAGCTGCTGTTTTGTTACTATTAATTTTTCATTATTTTTGACATAGGTAAAAGCAAAGCTTAAATCTCAAAGCATAAAGCTAGAGGCAAAAATCTAATCGCTTAACACTCAAGCTTAAAGCATAATCTTTAATTTCTCCCAACTATGTCTAGGGTATTGCATTGGTCGTCTTCTCTCGGATTCCTTGTACTATTCAATTATAATTTTCAGATGAATCTGATCACATGGCGAAGGAGCGTCTGCCCATCCGAGGCCACACATTCGAGGAGCACGTGGAATCCTTCATCAGCTACTGCGCCACCACCGCGGGGCTCCAGGTCATGCAGTGGTCACGCGTGCCCTACCTCTGCGAGGGGGACTTCAACCAGTCCTACTACTGGCTGAACGACTCCATCTTCATCATCAAAAAGGACCCAAATTTCCCCGAAACCACGGCTGAATAGGAGTTTTAATAGGTTTACTTATATTACCTCTTATCACCTTTGTATTTTGATATCCCTCATCTGTGAAATAGATTATATTTATATTTCTATTGAATGTTTTCAAATAAAATATTAGCATATGAAAAATCTATGGTTTATCAAGTAAATTATAAAAATAAATGTTAATTAATATTGTATAGTATGGGGGTTGGGAGATTTTTTCGATTAGTTACCCCAAAATAAATATGTGTCCAAATACATAGTGTGCAATGCTATTTATTACCCCTCTGAGACTTGAAATTGAGAAAAAACCGACTTATTTATTCTACACTAGTTGCATATTTAATTTGCTAATCTTATTTTCTTTATTTTAACAGGTTGACTGTTCACAAAGTAGCTCACGAGTTGGTCGATGCTACCACAACTATATGATATTATGATGTAAAAAAAAAGCCAAAACAATAAATAATTTATGTATAATGTTAATTATTTATTGTACTGATATGTTCTTCTATGTGTATAATGTTTGTAAATGTTTTACGACACATTTATATTATGTCTGTAATCTCGTTCTTTTCATATTGACCTCGAGAAATAAAAGAAAGTTTTTTTTATTTATTTATATATTTGTTAAATTATTTTGTGTTATTTAATACCAATAAACAACAATCTTTTTTAAGTCTGAAAATGTCCGTAATAGGATGAAACCGGTCCTGGTGAAATATAAAATTAGTGGAAGGAAGTACAAACGTGTTTTAATTTGGCAGTAGCTGTCGACACTCACTCTTTATTTTAATAAAACAAATATAATAATGATCTTTTCGTTATTTGTTTTTGGGGTGTTATGCCGTGTTGCGCTACCTCCTTTTTTAGCCAACGTTTCGGACAGCGTTGCAGTGTCCATCATCAGGGCAGATCTGCCCTGATGAGGGACACTTCAACGCTGTCCGAAACGTTGGCTAAAGAAGGAGGTAGCGCAACACGGCATAACACCCCAAAAACAAATAACGAAAATAGTTTGGCCGTAAAAATCTTAAAACGTATCATAATAATGATCGTTTATTTCAGAATGTTGTGCAATGCAATACATTCCATATTTTGAAATAGTTCAAACATTGACAAAATAACAATGCATTCATACATAGAATGGAACAGAAAATAAATGAAAAATATAGTATAATATAATAATAAATCCAAAAAAATATCCAAATATCCGTTCATGGGGGATATTTGACAGGCTCCCATTTTCAGAAGGGCATCAGGGGGGACTCCATCCAGGCAACATTGGCAATGATGATGGTATTCTTCGACTGGCGTAGTCTGCGCCATAAGCTTCCCCTGCGGTGAAACAAAGGTTTATTTTAATATAAACAGTTAACTTTTCCTTTTTATTATGTCTGTGCGTCTTTATCTAGAGTCGGTCTATCACACGGAGTATCAAAAGACAATATGACTTCCACTGCCACGTCTTCTAGATTCACAGGCAACGCCGCTTCATCTTGTGGTTTTGGTTTTGTTGAATTTATATATATTTTTTCACGTATCAGACGCCTTTCCTGTCTGTTCTAAATTATAAATTACCTACTTCTAAGGAACTACACCTTTCAGTAGCTTTTGCCAGTACAGTACATATGAAAATAAAATTAGGCTCAAACTTTCATACTTGCGTGATATAAAATACAAAATGGTCTACGTAAGAAATAATAATTTGATTTTTTTCCTAAAACACTTCTGCTGAAAATTAAATTACAATCACGAGATATACAGACATGGGACGAGAAATGCAAAGCAAATTAAATTGTCAACAATGAAGAATCAGCTGCCCAGAAATCTCGTGCCAGACAGTTTGATAACCGTAATAAAATGATTGCAATAATTGTAAATGTTTAATTTAAAAAAAGGAAATAAGATATTATGTCTACCATAATTATTAATGTTAGTTGTGATTGACTACACTTGTATTGTACGTTTGTGTTATAATGTCAACTGTGAAAGAAGGCAAAACATTGTGTATAAAATTTTGTGCATTTTATGTCAAATGTTTCTTTACGTGTTCATTATACTACTTATACAAGTACTCTTTATATTATATTGGGGATTCAATTATAGTAAGATATTAATTGAATGAGTCATGTACTTACTGTTATGGTTAATATTATTGAATACATAATCGGTGTCCCTGAAATGAGCTTGACAGACTACAGAATCAGGAGTCGGTGCCCATTTGGGACGCCGATTGAATGAATCCATTTCGCTTTCAAGTCTTTCAATCTTTGGGAAACTCGTGCCCACCCCTATTTCTACACATTGGAACACTACAACAGGTTGACGGCATTATTATAATATTAAAAAACGCTAAATTGCGCCAAACGGCCTAAAAAATGTATGGGATCTGACAGTTAGATAAAATAGTTGGACCGGTAGGACTATAGCGAACCTAGCGGCCAAAATCGTGCGAAAACGGCCCATTGTTTTTAATCATGAGGATAGCATTACTATCTTGATTCTTAAACATCTATGGTTAAAAATAATTCGTCGTCCTGTCACTTTTCCTAGTTTTGATTTTTGGTCCTCTTCTCGCGAGATTCAAAATACTATGAATACTCACAGCCAAGGAATTAAGGTAATGACATATATTCTCATAAATAAATCTCTAGAATCAGCTCGGGCGTTTGATAGATTCTCCTAACTTAACAATCGTATTTCAATCTATAGAGCACAGGTGTCGGGTCGGGTGGGAATGCTATCCTTGTTATTCCGGTATTTCAATGGAAGATACTCCGAGGAACCAGTGTCATTGATCTCTTCGGCACCGGTGGATAGTCGGTAAACACGCCAAACGCATGCCCAACATATGTTCACATTTGACATTTGTCACATGAGAACGGGTCACTTCTTCGACTCGTTCTTGTGAATGATTTGCCGGCCTCTGTGTTTCCTTCTTCCTACAACATGGGTCTCTTCGAGACTAATGTTCATTCCTTCCTCTCCTCAAAAAACCCTCCACACAGTATCTCAGATGACATAGGCCCTGAGGTAAAATATTTTCCTCATGGCCTCATATGTTTTTTTTTCTGGAGGCAGTGAGACTACGGTATCCCCAATTGGGGATGTTGAGAGGCTGAAGGTAGTGGAGAGAGGAAGGAGATATGGAAGAGGAAGGTGGGGAGGTACCTGGCTATTCAGAACTGGTCACCAAACACGGCTAAAGCCATTTCAAGCAACGTTTCAATTCTGAATGGTGGTCTTACACCAGGGCGATACTGAGAGTATCTTCCACTCTGGAACGTTCCGCAATTATACTATATACATTTTTTAATTAATAAATTGCGAATTAACACAAATTAATCAAATAAAATTTATTTGCCACGCCGGGATTCGATCCCGCGAATGCTAGTCAAGAGCCTTACCGCTGGACTGTGTAGAGTTAATGTTAAAAAAAAGCTTTGACTTTAAAAACATAAACGCCTTGAGAACTCTTTATTGAACATATTCATCATATTGAATCCGTTCATCAAAAAGCGACAATTTTTTTTTTTTTACGTTAACTCCACGCAGGAGGCCCTGAGGAAAACAATTTCCCTCAGGGCCTATGTCATCTGGGATGCTGTGTGGAGGGTCTTTTTGAGGAGAGGAAGGAATGAACATTGGTCTTGAAGAGACCCATGTTGTAGGAAGGAGGAAACGCAGAGGCCGGCAAATCATTCCACAGCCGAGCTGTTGAACACAAGAACGAGTCGAAGAAACGACCCGTTCTCATGTGGCAAATGTCAACCGTGTACAAATGTTGGGCACGCGTTTGGCGTGTTTCCCGACTATGCACCGGTGCCGAAGGGATCAATGATGCTAGTTCCTCGGAGCATCTTCCATTGTAATACCGGTAGAACAAGGATAGCATTCCCACCCGACGCCTGTGCTCTAAAGATTGCAGTCCATCTGTTAAGATGGGAGAATCTATCAAACGGACCGCCCGTTTCTGCACAGAGTCGAGGGTATTTTTCAGGTATTTTGGAGCTGCTGTGGGGCGCACTTGTGATTTGTACAGGGTTAGCAGTTGTGTACTATTAAAGTATCTGTGGGTCCTGTACAGTACGCCCAGTTTCTGTGAGGCTAATTTTACTCTGGCTTCGATGGAGCCCCCATACCTGAGCTGGTCACTTAGGGTTACACCAAGCATTTCGATGGAGGGCCTGTTCGGAAGATTGCTTCCGTTGAAAGAGACTAGACTACTTTTGTTATGAAATTACAACCTCTCTCCTTTAAAATATCGTACGAACAAATTTGATATCATTAATTTTATCACATTTTTTTATTTTATTATTGATTCACTTAACTACAATTCATCCCTTTCAATGCCCCAAACCGTAGGCTTAGAAATAAATAATTCCTCTTCCTCAATGAACGTCCTAATAATTATAGATATTATTCACCATAGTCTAGAATGGACTGGTCAACTCAAGTCAAGATCTTAATTTTTTATACAAGTCTTAATGATTTTAGTCTGTCACTAGAAAATTAAGAAATATTATGCTTATTACGATTTTCAGTGAGGTCTTGACAAGACTTCTTTTATGTGTTTTTTCTTATGTTTTTCTCTGACTTTATCCTTTATCCTTTATAAATCCTTATTTTAATTTCGTTTTAATTATAAAGCAAAGTGTATGTTAGTCCGCTGTGAAAAAATAAATACACGTGTTCTATTCCAGGTATAATTTATTGTGAGCCGAGTTCAATAACCAATCATCACGTAGCTGCACCCCTCTTAAAACTGTGTCATGGATCTTCACAACCCAAATCGTGTCGCTATAAAGTTAGAGCCAGAGTTTCCAGAAGAAGACGATTTTATGACACCTTATATTGAAATAGAAATTCCAAATACTAAGCAGGAATGCTTAGAGCATTCTGAGATATTAGATCGTACAGATGGTAAGAATATTTTAGATCTTAGAGACTCATTTTTTTACAGATTGGCCTATTCTTGGCGACTCTCACCAGTTATCTAGTTTTCTTCACATCGTCAGCCCATCGAAATAGCTTTTGAAGGTTATTCACGTACATGTAATATTTAATCATAGATGAAAATAATATTTATATATCTAAACGAAACTTGCAAAAGAACAGAAAATAAAAAAGGTAACTATCAGAACTGGAAATCGAACCCAATACTTTTGTCTTACCGGGTCAACACTCCAACGAATGAGCTATTGAGTCCTGATTATTTTCCGAAATTTTTATCGATCTTTAAAACTAACTAACCATCACGCCGTTTCCCCGCAGGGTTTAAAGGCAGAACTTAACAACTTTTTAACAACTCGATCTAGGCACCCACTCTTTGCCTCATTCACATTCGTACATGGTCTCATACACGCTCTTCTATTATACTGACTCTTGACATGGACCGACTCAAGATCTGATCTCATATTTCAATTTAAGAATTACCAATATTATCCTCAATTAATTCTCATAAATTTGAAGTCCCAGAGAGACAGTGATCCTGGGTTCGATTTCCAGTCGCAACCATTAGCTTTTTTTATTTTTTTGGTCTTGTTTTGTTTGATGTTTCGTTAAGATTTATGAATATTGTCTACTTCTTTTATAACTATTGATCTTTTACTATTTATTTGATAAGCTTTATGATAGCTTTAACGTAATGATGATAATTTATAGTAATTATTATAATGAACGGAATATTTATTTATTGCAAAAATACATTATTCGTGCGAAAATAAGGAAGGATGCGAACAGCAACGCATCTCGAGCAAAAATAACAGCTCCCCAAGTCCAGAAGAGACGCAAATTAAAAGTCGTGTACCAACCCACAGTGAAGTTCAAACATACTCATGTCCAGACTGCAGCTATTCAGTTTCGCGAAAGGAAAACTTAAAGCGGCACCAGTTGACTCACGGTGGAGAGAAATCTTTCCCGTGCCCCGATTGCAGTTATGCCACTACGGAAATGTCACGATTAAAACGGCATATGATGACTCACAGTGGAGAAAAACCTTTCGCATGTCGTTTTTGTAGCTATTCTAGTGCGAGGATGTCTCATTTAAAAAATCACCTGATGACTCATAGTGGAGAAAAACCATTTTCGTGCCCTTATTGTAATTTTTCATATACACAAAAGGCATCTTTAAAAAGACACATGATGAGTCACAGTGGAGAAAAACCGTTCTCGTGTTCCCACTGCAACTATTCAAGTTCAAGAAATGCGGACTTAAAAAAGCACTCCTTAACTCACAGTTTAGAGAAGCCTTTTTCGTGTTCCGACTGTAATTATAAGTGTTCAAAGAAGTCTATTTTAAAATATCATATGCGAACACACTGTGAAGAAAAAACATTTTCATGTCCCGAATGCAACTATTCATGTACATTTAAGTCAGATTTGAAAAATCATTTAATGACTCACAGCGGGGAAAAACCTTTTTCATGTCCTGAATGCAACTATTCATGTGCGAGAAAGGCAAATTTAAAAAAGCACACGATGATTCACAGAGGAGAAAAACCTTTCTCGTGTTCCAAATGTACTTATTCGTGTTCAAGAAGGTCGCTTTTTAACAATCATCTTCTGACCCATAACAATTGAAATAAACACCAAGATTGTTTGAATGATTTTTACAAAGTGCAAAGAATGCCTTGAAAATTTAGTACAAAAAAAATTACAAACTAGACGGCTGTTGAAGCATGCATCATAAAATGTTTCATTCCTGTAACGTTATTTATATTGTTTAATTCGGTGGAACGGAGCGGTGGGTGCTATTATCTCAAATAAGAGGATGTTTTCCTTTGAAATGTGTCAACAGATGAATCCATAACTAACAATTAAGGCACTAGATTGTACACTGGCAGAAAGTATAGTATGTACAGAATCTCTAGACCAAATACATTTGAACACCTCAGCACAGTTTTAAACGCATAAAATACTGCAACAAAACCATTTAACCCTAGAAGCCCAATCACATTTATGCAGTTATAAGGCCCAATCGTGCGTCAAAACGACGTGTAATTTTTAAATCTCCGTTTTTATTTTTTTATTTAAAATTGTATGCTAGTTCTACATTATTTATTGAATGTACAGTCTAATGAAATTAAAAAAAAAAAAAAAAAAAAAAAACAATTTATTTGACAGAAGTTGCGTTTTATTTATACTTTTACATTATAACTTTGCAAACATAACAAAATTGAACAAAAAAAATGAGATCCTCTTGAGTTTTCTTATGTAATACTGTTATTAAAATTTTCAAAAATCAACCGTATTCTTATTTGTTTTATTAAAATTAAATCAACTCTTATTAATACTAAATACGTAAAATTATTAAAAAAAGTCTTTATATTATGCAGTTTTGACAAACATCATTTTATGTTAACCACATAGCATTATGGCATTTGCTACACCGTGCTTTCGTCACCCTCCTTTATTTATTGGAGCAAAATCCACAAAAGCGTCGTTTTTTTGGTACGGGCTCGTCACAAGAAGTATTTGTAGATGCTTGTGATTCGGTCTTTAGTATATTATCCTCCTCTTCAGAATATACTTACCTCCTCATTTTCCAATAAAGCTGATATTTCATCAAACAA
The DNA here is from genome assembly GCA_929108145.2 of Limnephilus rhombicus. Taxonomy (NCBI): domain Eukaryota; kingdom Metazoa; phylum Arthropoda; class Insecta; order Trichoptera; family Limnephilidae; genus Limnephilus; species Limnephilus rhombicus. Next base: position 11,979,018 of record OV815290.1, on the reverse strand, counting down.
TAAATAAATGAAAAATACTTTTTTTTTTTGTATATTTATTCAGTTTTTTTTTTAAATTTTACAATATTAACCTTTAAAATCATACAAAACTGATCAATCAGTTTGATTGTAAGAAATCTCTCATTTGTCCTATTTAATTAATACTATCATACTTTTATGTTTTACATTGTAATAACTGTGTAAAATCTAAAATACTAATTGTTAAAAACTACTAATTATTACAATGTTTATGAATACAGTGTGTGATAGTAATTTCCAGGTATTTAACTTTCTTAAATGGGTAGAGAGTTATTTAACAAATAGGCAACTGTTTGTAAAGTTAAATGACGTAATATCGGATGCCTTTTCTGCCACTAGTGGTGTGCCACAGGGCTCCCATTTAGGACCAATACTGTTTATTTTATTTATTAATGACATTGTAGACGTTTTTTCCGATGTTGATATCCTGTTATTTGCTGATGATTTAAAATTATATAAAAAAATAAAAATGTTTCTGATTGCATAATTTTACAAAAAAATTTAAACAACTTGTTTAATTGGTGTATATGCAATAAACTGGCACTTAACATTAGTAAATGTCAAATAATAAGATTTTATAAAATAAAGAAACCGATCATTTATGAATACAATCTTGACAAAATTATATTAAACTCAGTAGAAACAATAAATGATCTAGGTATTATTTTTAACTCAAAACTTACATTTATTAGCCATATAAATAATATTATTAATAGAGCAATGAAGATTTTAAGATTTATTATTACAATAACCAAACAATTTTGTAACATTGATACTATTCGCATTTTATACATAACGCTAGTGAGAAGCATTTTAGAATTCACGATTTGGGCTCCACATTACAATATCCATATTCAAGCGATTGAAAAAGTCCAGCATAGATTCCTTAGGTATATTAATTTTAAATTAGGTATTCCAAGAGAATCCGTGGACTATAATTTGTTATTAAACTGGACTAATCTCGTAAATTTATCAGATCGCAGAAAAATCTGTGATCTATTAATATTATATAAAATAATTCACTCGGTCCTGGATACCCCTGATTTAATAGAACTAATACGATTTCATTGCCCTGGTGGCGCTAATAATAGACTGACTCTACCGTTCTACTATAATAACACACATACATTATCACATTATTACTCACCAATCAGTCGATTACACATTTTGGGAAATGAATATGCTAACATCGGCGACATTTATTTCTTAAAATTAGCGCAATATAAACATGCACTCAAAAATTATTTTTCCATAATGTAACTTTATATACGCAATATGGACATGTTGAAATGAAATGTGATATTTCTCATTGTTCTTTTTTGTTATTTTTTGTTGTGATACACAAAATAATATTGTATGTTATTTTAAAGTTTAAAACTACTATTATGTAATGATATTATTTTTCTTACTTTTGTACTCTATTATATGTTTATTTATAAAAGGCAGTATAGCCGTTTATGTATTTAAAATAAAAAAAATAAAAATAAATAAACTTAAAACGCGTCCGTCCCGCAAGGATTCGCATCGATACTGACGTCAATAATATTGACACGTGTAATGGCTCACCTTGTGAGCCGGTTGCGATATTTTCGGATCGCGATATAATATTGATGCGAGGATTGATACTTGTAATGGGGGGATTAGTCTGCGAAATTTGGGTTAGATAGGTACAGGAGCAATAAATCATAAAACATTTTTAAAATGTCGCACCGCCTCACCGGTTTGATTCTACTAACTAGTGGATTTCAGATTAAAGCTAGTTACATTGATTGTTAATAGGAAGTTACCCTTTTTTGGAAGGGAATTAGAAATATTTTAGTTGAATGCTTTAGTACCTACCGTAAAATAAATGCATTTGACTAAGCATCTATTTTGCGATAAATCTATGACCAAGTTGTCAAAAAACCTGTACCCGTCTCATCGGAAATTTAAATGTACAGATATCAAGGAGAATATCATTGTTCACACGCATGCCTGAAATAAAAACATGCCGTAGAAAGCTTCGATCAGTAGGTATATACCTCAATAAATTAATCTTTTTCACGCTTTCTTGATTTGCCTCCATATTGTTTAAACTATGGATAACCTTACATTTTATTGAAGTTTGTTTTAGTCCTTCCGAAACGTGAATTCTGATTCCAAATTCTACTTCTACTTAGTATCTCTCACGAAATTTCACCGACATAGTTAGTTCATGCTTTTCCAATTCGAACTGAACTCCGAAAAACTTTAATTTGGACTAACTTTGGCATACTTTAATACGCTATTTAGTGGTACCTAATTTATTTATTTACGTATGCATATAATATTACAATACATTACAAAATGATACTTTGTCTGCCCAACTGGGAAGGATACCCGTTTCAGGACAGCCAAATTAGATATTTAGTTCATAATATTCTTAACACGACTTCCAACGCAATCATATCCACGACAGTATTCAAGAATGAAATTTGTACGCTTAACTACTTGACATTTGCAACTAGAATTGTATAACTGCACGTCGAATAAGATAATGTTTTCATTCGAAATGTGTCTGCAGATGAATTCACAACTGGAATTTTACATTCTGATCACATAACTGGTTAAGAGTGAATCTATTCACCGCACTCATTTTGTACTATTTATTAATAAATTTCGCATCGCCTTCAAGTTACAACTCGGGCTGACGGACTTATAAATATGTAAACCAAACCACACACTAGAAACTAGATCGATAACTTCGGGCTTTTGAAGGGGGCAATTTTCGACAATATTTCACCATGAATATGCAATAATTTGACGATTTTTTTTTTCTATGGGAACTTGTGACGTCACACACCATAGATGAGGATAGAGTTAACCTTTCCTGGTCTGTAATGCGTAAATACTACACATTGCTTCTAATAACTTTTATATCTCTATAAATATAATGAATTCTGGATTCAGATTTTAGGTATTCCTCCGTTATACATTTACACACTGAATTAAAAAATAGTATTTTAAATAATTAGCAAATTTAATTCAAAATCAGAGATATTTTGTTAAATATCGGGAATAAACCACAAATACAATCAACCGTGTGCCAGTGTGGACCGTGATACGCGGAAGAGTGTGCGGGGGGAGATGACACGCTATGTGACGTCTCGCTCTACTTTGCTATACGGGAACACGAGAAACAGAGACCGCCGTGTTGTGTTTCGACCGTCGATACCTACGACCGCGTAGTAGCTAAACATACATAGCTGTATGTATGTATTGGGTAGCAGCCCAGCGCCCAACGCCTCAGTCGTTCGCGGGCAATCCTTTGAGATGGTCTCCTTGCCCGTTTTTTGAGCAACGGACGATGGTTTTTTCATGTTTTCAGCAATTAAATTACAATTATTATCACTTGTAACACAAATTACGAAAAATAAAAGCGATTAGCTATGAATGTTCATATATTTCCGATATAAAATCGATGATTTTAACACGTGAATTGATTACACAGCACCGGAGCGCGCGTATTTTTTTAGCACAGTAAGGGAAAGGTTAACAACAACAAATGACAATATTCGTCACAAATAAATAATAAACAAAAAGGCATGACAAATGGGCGGTCTTATTAATTGAGGAACGTGAAGAAGATGCGAAATTCTATTACAGGCTTATCATTCTCAATTTCTGAGAGCAGTTATATATAAATTTGTAGTAATAAAAATTGGCATAAAAATATAGAAAACATCCACCTCGTTTCTTAAGTAACTTATTTAATTGTTTCCTCGTTTATTTAACGGTTTGGTTTGAACCCGCCATTAAGTCGGGCGTATCACTCTAGTCACCATTACCTTTTTTTCTTTTGAAAAACTGCCTAGCGATTCCGTATTTTTTGGGAGATCGTTATTGGATAACGGACGTAATTTCCTGTCAGATTTGTGTGATTTTTATGGCTGTTATTTGCGTTTTCTATGTACAACGTACATATGCGTAAATAATCATGTGGACTTGCAGAAATTCATGTTTAAATCCATCTAAACTAAAATATGTGACGTAAAAATCACACAAATCTGACAGAAGATAATGTTCGTTATCCGATAACGGACAAAAAATACGGAATCGCTAGGCTGGATCCAAACAAATATGGATAAAGAACCTGTTCCACAACGGATTCCGGTGACTGGAACCGCAGTGACAACCTTTTTTAGGTACCAACCATCTCTAGTTTTGGGACTTCAAGCTACATCACGATCCCGATGCGTTTTTTCCCGAAAAGTGCCTTCATGAGTGTGGTTTGGTTTATTTATGGGCTGTATAAGCTAACCGTATTAAATATTTTCTACGAACCGTGAGCTCGGGCCTTTTAGGATCGTGATATGTGATGATTTAACATGGCAACACTGAGATTTCATCCTAGACCCGGTTATTATTTTCTTTTCCGTAATATCTATGAGCAAACTTCCTGCGGATGCTTCCTGTCACTTTTTTTGTTGGTTATGCGTTTGACTGTACTCCTTTCGTCAATTTGCTAACCTTGGAAGAAAACCTCACTCCTTCTTTAAAAAAAACCTTCAACCTCGTTATACCTAAAGTTAAAGTAAAACAGAACTACCAGATGCATACGAAATAGCGTGGATTCCACCGCCATCAAAATTGCACCAGGCACAAGTGCAAAAGGAAATATTGCTGTGATGCTCACGGAAATCGATATAGATTATAATTTTATCAAAAAAGAATGTCCGAAATCCACTTCTCAAAATAATCAAGGTACTTCGTTGTGTTTTTTAGTGCATAACTTTCTTTTAGGCTCCGACTTTATTCCTTTTAGCTCAGAAGAGAGGGGTATACCGCCACGTACTTATTCAGACTATTGCATGGCTACGTCGAGAACTCAGCTATTTTTGAGGTAAATTTTCGATCGAAGTGACCACGCTTATTACGAATAATTTTTGAAAAAACCTTTAGATTCGCCTTAATTACTATGAAAGGAAAAAAAAATCATTTGGGGTGGCGGAAAATGATGTTTTTTAAATTTCAATTGCGTAAAGTGAAATTTAAAACTTTAAAACTTACACTTTAGGCAATTGAAATTTTACTTCGCGTACCGAATTTGCGCTTCCATTTATTGTACCTGTAATTTTGTTCTGTTCATTCTGTTTGTATTCTTGATACTATATGGTAGTCATTCGTATTAGACTGGGAGGCGAGATAGGTAAACCCTACGTCATCGAGTACACGGATGAAACTACTTTGTAGTGATAATGGACATTTAGAAAACCTTAAAAAAGCTGATCTGCCGGTGCACTGAAGGAGTAACCATCAAGCGGGTAAGAGGTGGATTACCTCCACTGGTCTGCCGGTGCGCCACTTGGCAGGAGCCGCGCAGTAAGCTGGAAATAGTCACCGATTTTTTTCGAAAAAATTACGTCATCGAGTACACGAACGGGAATGGTCTCAGATGATAAAAGTTGATTAGAAAATGAGAAAAAACAGGTCTGCCAACCGGCAGCCTGGCAGGTTCGCAGGCAGCCGGCGTCAAAGTGGGGTAAAAATTAGTAGATTTTACGTCATCGAGTACACAAATGAAACCAACGAATAACTATAGTCCAGATCATTCCATTTAAGAATTTCTTGGTCTGCCGACCAGCAGCCTGGCAGCTTTTTGTGTACGACGTTTTAAAGATTTTTTTTCTTAAATTTTCGTTTATCTTTACTATTATTTTTATTTCACTATATTTTTAAAAACTTTGAATGCCATATTTTAAAAAAATAAGCGACAAATATTAAAAAAAAAAATAATTTGAGAGTTCCGAGTGTACCCATCCGTCAGGCGAGCCTTTCGACGCCAAACCACCTACGAAACCTGCCGCGGTGCCCCTCACCGCTGTCGCGTGTTAATATTTTTGTACAAATTTATAATAATAATTGTCCTTTTAAAATTGCCTAATAGTGTATAGTAGTTGGAAATTCGAACAACCAACCCACCGTCGCCGTAAGAGCTGCGTTCGTCCGAAAAACGACGGAAATTTCCGAACCCCGTCCGTTTCATATCGGTTTCGCTTGCCCTTCTGCATCGATTACATCGAATACAAGATCGAAACTAATGAAAACCTGTAGTCTAGATCATCCCATTTATGACTTCTTTGGTCTGCCGACCAGCAGCCTGGCAGTTTTTTGTGTACGATCTTTTAAAGTTTTAAATATTTTTTTAAATAAAAAAAATATTTTTCTATATCTTTATTATTATTTTTATTTGAATATGGTTTTAAAAACTTAGAATGCAAAATTTTAAATAAAATAAGTTGTAATCATAAAAAAAATGAGTGTTCCGAGTGTACCCATCGGACGGGAGAGCCTTTCGACGCGAAACAACTTACTGGAAACTGGCCGCGGAGCCCTTCGCCGCCAACGCGTGCCCATATTATTAAACAAATTTATAATAATATAAGTTTTTTTAAGATAACCTAATAGTTCATAGTGGTTGGAAGTTCGAACAACCACCGCACCGTCGCCATAAGAGCTGCGTTTGTCCGAAAAACGACGGAAATTTCCGAACCCCGTCCGTTTCATATCGGTTTCGCTTGCCCTGCTGCATCGATTACGTCGAATACAAGATCGAAACTAATGAAAACCTGTAGTCTAAATCATCCCATTCATGACTTCCTTGGTCTGCCGACCAGCAACCTGACAGTTTTTTTTTGTGTACGATCTTTTAAAGTTTTAATTTTTTTTAATTTAAAAAATGATATTCTTAATATCTTTATCATTATTTTTATTTTAATGTGGTTTTAAAAACTTAGAATGCAAGATTTTAAATAAAATTAGTTGTAATGATAAAAAAAAAATTTAGAGTGTTTCGACGTGAAACAACTTACTGGAAACTGGCTGCGGAGCCCTTCGCCGCCATCGCGTGCCTATATTATTATACAAATTTATAATAATAATAGTTTTATAAGAACCTAACCTAACCTAACAGTCCATAATGGTTTAAATTACGAACAACCACCGCACAACGACGGAAATTTCCGAACCCCGTCCGTTTCATATCGGTTTCGCTTGCCCTGCTGCGAGCTTCGTCTTGCACAATGCTCTTTTGCTATACTGACTATGTTAGTAAGACCAAAGCTCCTTTGTAATGAAATTACTAATGCTCAGATTTTTTTCTGTAATCTATTTGAAACTCCTTTATAACGAATCAAATTGAACTAATCAATTCATGTTTTATTACAGTCATAATTTATTATTACCTGATATCAATAACCATCACATAACAGGACGCTATCACAGCAGTGCCATGGAACTTCTCAACATAGAGAGTGTTTCCATTAAGACGGAACCAGTGTCCCAGGAAGAAGGCGCAGGAGAAATGCGGTGTATAGATATAGATATACACCTTCCGGATGTAAAGAAGGAATGTTTGCAGTATGCGGAGAGTGTTCAGCCAACTAGTAAGTTTATCGCGTGTATTATCACAAAGAAGTTTCAGACGAAGCAGTCAGGAAAGCTGCTTCCCCTCTTGTCGTCCATCGGTACTTATTTGATTTTAAAATTAAGACAAATATTCCCCGGTTACGAAAAACCTGACAATAAATTAAAAGTCTCCTACCACCACCACAGTAAGCTGAAAATGTTGCTTGTCTCGAGATTGAGGACTTACCCAGCGGAGGAATTAAACTCTCGACTTCTGGGTGGGACACAGGATGCTATGCCAATAGCCACTGACCTCCGTCTTTTATTTCTCGTTTGTAATATTGCTCCACACTATCGAACTAAAAAAAAGTTTAACTTGTAATGTCCGCTAACAGTTCGTAGTTCCTCAATATGTTGCCTCATCATATTTATCACTTAACTAAATCATCTCACTTTCTCTACTACAAAAATAATTTAGGATTATAAGATAATGCAATCGTGTATTCTTGTGTTGCAGTAAATTTGTATTGTGATGTAGGTATACTTGTGATTTCTGATATCAATATTTTTCAGCGGTCTCATGAAATTTTTATCGATGAAACTCATTTTGAATTCTCTTAACCTATGTCCATATTTTTCCTGATTTTATTATCTTCAAGGGAAACTATATTACTTTGCAGTTTGTAACGTAAAATAAAAATATATATATTTTAAATTAGGCAATTCACCCTAAAAGAGTGTTTTATGAACGTAAAGTATTGCAATTAGTTTCTATCTAATACTTTCTCATTCACCGCCAAAAAATGAAACACACAACAAAAGATGAACCCGGGCATCCGTTTATAGCAAACCATTGGGAATGACTTATGGCAGAAGTCTTGGTTATCCAGTTAATTGTTCCCGGGCCGCCGGTACCCTTTATCCGACTCCCAAATTGCCATAATACAAAATATAAAAATAAATTTAATTGAGCATTAAAATAGCCCCAACCACCGAATTTTATAATGTGGCACTAAACAAGTCTTTACACATCGTATCGTCGTTTTGTCATTCCAGGTAGTATTACTGTAGAGACGGTTTCCATCAAGACAGAATCCCGAGAAGAAGATGGCGGGGGGATTCCTTATACGGAAATAGACATAGACCAGCAGGATGTAAAAAACGCATGCTTAGAGCACTCTGAAAGTATTACCCAAACTGCAGGTAAAATCGATTTTTCTTTATCTTAATTTGTTTAAATTTTTTTTTCATTATGGACACATACTTATTATGAACCTTTAGCGCCTTCCTACTTCAGATATTCACGTTCTCATAATGCAAATTTAAAATATTACTTGTTAACCATTTCAGGAGAAAAACCTTATTCATGTTCCAGCTGTACCTATTCCTGTGCTCGAAAGGAAAGTTTAATACATCACAGGTTTACCCACACTGGAGAAAAACCTTATTCATGTTCCATCTGCAGCTATTCCTTTGCTGAAAGTGGATCTTTGAATCGTCACATGCGAACCCATACTGGAGAAAAACGTTTTTCGTGTTCTTTATGCAGCTATTCAAATTCTCAAATGGGAAATTTAAAACATCACATCCTTGATCATACTGGAGAAAAACCTTATTCGTGTTCTTTCTGCAGCTATTCAAGTTCACGAAAGGGAAACTTGAAATGTCACATGCTTACCCATGGTATAAAAACATTATTAACAGAAAAACGTTATTCACGTTTTTCATGTCCCGAATGCAGCTATTCCTCTCGCCATAAGGGATCCTGGAATCGTCACATGCGAACCCATACTAGAGAAAAACCTTATTCATGTTCCGACTGTACCTTTTTCTGTGCTCAAAACGGAAATTTAAAACGTCACATGCGAACCCATACTGGAGAAAAACCTTATTCATGTTCCAACTGCATCTGTTCCTATACTCGAAAGACAGCTTTAAAACGTCACATGCTTTCCCATACTGGAGAAAATCCTTATTCATGTCCCGACTGCAGCTATTCCTCTGCTCAAAAGCGACCTTGGAATCGTCACATGCGAACCCATGCTGCAGAAAAATCTTATTCATGTTCCGACTGCAGCTATTCCTCTGCTCGAAAGGCAACTTTAAAAGTTCACATGCTTACCCATACAGGAGAAAAACCGTTTTCGTGTTCTTTCTGCAGCTATTCAAGTTCACAAAAGGGAAACTTAAAATGTCACATGCTTACCAACACTGGAGAAAATCAGTATTCATGTCCCGACTGCAGCTATTCCTCTCGTCATAAGGGATCCTGGAATCGTCACATGCAAACCCATACAAGAGAAAACTTTATTCATGTTCTTACTGCAACTATTCCTGTGCTTGAAAGGCAACTTTGAAACATCACATACTTACCCATACTGGAAAAAACCTTATACATGCCCCGACTACAGCTATTCCTGTGCTCAAAAGGGATCTGGGAATCTTCACCTGCGAACCCATACTGGAGAAAAACCTTAATCTTGTTCCAACTGCACTTATTCCTGCGGTCGAAAGGTAACTTTGAAATATCACATGCTTACCCATACTGGAGAAAATCCTGATTCATGTCCCAACTGCAGCTATTCCTGTGCTCAAAAGCGATCTTGGAATTGTCACATGCGACCCGTGCTGTAGAAAAACCTTATTCATGTTCCGAATGCAGCTATTCCTGTGCTCGAAAGGCAACTTTAAAGTTCACATGCTTATCCATACTGGAGAAAAACTGTTTTCGTGTTCTTTCTGCAGCTATTCAAGTTCACAAAAGGGAAACTTAAAGTGTCACATTTACTGTCATCAATCATACTGGAGAAAATCAATATTCATATCCCGACTGCAGCTATTCCTCTCGTCATAAGGAATACTGGAATCGTCACATGCGAAATCATACTAGAGAAAACCTTATTCATGTTCTTACTGCACCAGTTCCTGTGCTCTAAAGGCAACTTTAAAACATCACATGCTTACCCATACTAGAGAATAACCTTATTCACGTCCCGACTGCAGTTATTCCTTTCGTTATAAGGGATCCTGGATTTGGCACATGCGAACCTTATTCTTGTTTCATCTGCATCTATTCCTGTACTAAAAAGGGAACTTTGAATCGTCATATGCGAACCCATGCTGGAGAAAAACCTTATTCTTGATCTTACATCCCTCATGTTCTCATAAGGGAAATTTATGACATCACCTGCTTAACCATACTTGAGAAAAATCTTATTGATGTTCTGACTGTCTTTATTGCTGTGCTCAAAAAAGAACGATCATGCCATATCGATATATACATACCAACATATACATATCAATTCATGCCATATCGAGAAAAATGAAATTTATTAGATCATATAAACTGGAAATATTTGAAAGTGATTTTTTTTACGAAATTAATATAAAAGGACTCTAAGTAACTTTTAAAGATCATTAGAGATTATAATGATAATATTATAATTTAATAACAGATTAGGCAAAAATGACAACATTGTGTGAGTCAGAAGCCTCGATAATATACATGACATAAAAAAAATATTTATTATTAACTATCATCAGCGGAAAGTTCATAATTGGCATAATTAACATCTTATTATTGTATTATTTTGTAATCTCTGATTTGCTGTCAACTTTCTCTAAAATAAATAAAATAAAATAAAAAGTAAAACAAAATTATCAAATGATAACCCATACAGGAGAAAAACCTTATCCGCGTTCTATTTTTTGATTTGCTTGTTTATTTTAATTCTTAAATTTTTTTTACAATTTTTTTAGAAATGATAGTGGTCTTACTCTTTTAAGGCTTTCTAAGATCACAATGTGTTTGAAATATAATCCTGTATTATATTGTTACGAGAGGAAACTGCAACTTTTCGTTTATTCAAAAAGGACGTTAGAAATATCACATGTTTTCTCCTCATACTGAAGAAAAATCTTATTCTTGTTCTTCCTGCAGCTATTCATTTTCTCAAAAGGGAACTTTAAAATGTCAATTGCGAATCTATATTGGATAAAAATCTAAGTGATGTTCCGACTGCACCTATTCCTGTGCAGAAAGGGGAAATTTAAAACTTCACATGCTTTCCCATACTGGAGAAAAACTTATTCACGTTCTTCCTGAAGTTATTCCTGTTCTCCAAAGGAAAATTTAAGACATAACATGCTTAACCATAGTGGAGAAAAACCTTATTCATGTTTCGACTGCAGCTGTTTCTGTGCTGAAACGGGATCATTAAAGCTTTGCATTCGTACCTATACTTCATAGAGTTAAAAAAAGAAAAACCTTATTCGTGTTCTTCCTGTAGCTATTCATGTTATCAAAAGAGAAATTTAAGACTTCACGTGCTTTTCCTTACTGGAGAAAAAACCTTATTCTTGTTCCCACTGTTACCATTCAGGTTTTTGAAGACATGTTTGAAACGTCACACGCCTACTAGATATGGGCAGGTTTCTTTCACAGTAGTGAACCGATTCAATCTGTTAACCTTCGTCGCAAGTCACGTGGAATAATTATTTTTATTCGTTCCTTTATTTTATTTTAATTTTCCGCATTATAAACCTTTGTATAATAATGCTAAAAAATCTACATAATTTTTAGTTTTATATCTTCATCACAAAATTGCCTAATGTACAGAGGACTAAAGATGTAAGCTGATATGCCTAAAAGTATGAAGAATAAAGAAAGGATGAATGTATATTTAAAAATAAATGTTTTAAAAATATTTCAATTTTTCAAATGAAATGTTACATTGTGCTTATTTGTATATATTTATGCAGTATAAACTTACTCAAAAATAATAATAAAAAATAAATAAAAATATCCGGCACACTCTTGATTCTAAAATATTTTGCTCAACATGGATATTTTATGTCATTGTATTAATTTTTATACCTGAGTTTATGATATATCTGTTTTTTTTTTTTAATTTTTATTTAAGGTAAGACAAATAATTATGACCGAATCGGATAGGGGCACATTATCTCAGTTTGTCGAACTGCGCCCTGTCAGCGTATTTCCAAAACATATACCGTTTCAGCCGCGGTAGCGACTAGTTACATTTCAAATAAACCTCTATTTTGGTTATTTTTTATCACTTTGCAAAAACAAAAATGTCGAACATACATTTATTTTAAAGCAAGTAAATATACTTACATTAATTTTAACGTAAATGATTTTTGACCAGTTTTTATGTACCTATATTTTAAACGCGGTACCTGATCCTGAACACACTTATTTTTTCAACCTGTTTAAGCTGACTGAATGATTGGGTAAACGTAAAGTGGAGAAGATCTTTTAAAACAGTTAATTATTTATTTTTTCCACTGATAAAAATCTATTGTAAACACATATTAAAAAAACCATTGTCCAAACTGTTACATACATAATAGTAAAAATGAACAAGAATGAATGCAAGTAATGCATTATATGTTGCTAAGGCGGTTATAAAACCAATTCATCGAAAAAGCAAGGAAATATGTAAAAATACAGGAAATATGTTAATATTACACGATGTGGGTAACAAGCGATATATAAATTCAGAGAAAGTTACTTCTAAGTAAGCGGGGAAGTAAGTAGGTATATAATTAATTTTAATTTAAAAATATTAAAATTTCATTTCCGATGTACTTTAGCATAAGAAACTTCTGTGGCTTGACTTCAGTTCGCTTGTATATTTATCACTGTATATTATGTAAAAGCTGTTTGTTTCTTACAAATAAATAAATTAATAATACATACATAAATCTATTGTATATTTGGTATTATTATTTTTCAGGTACTCGTGGACTTTTTAGTGCATTACTTATTACGTTGTGCTTACGTGTATAAATAATTTGTATGTTCACATTAAATATCTTATTGCAAGTTAACTTGTTTTTTGCTTAAGTTGCGTTCCTTTCATTTAATAAACTTTTTTTTAATCTGTTGATTTTACTAAATAAATTTGTTTACCACCTTCTCAGTAACTTATAACGACTATTTCTAAACACAAACTCATTTTTTCCCGTTTCAGGGAAAACAATTACACCGATACAAATTATACCGTAAAATGGGATTTCAAATAATTATTTTAAAATTTTTACAGACTAAATCGATCGATTGTAATTGCCACCTTAGTATCATTAATAACTATTAAATATATATATATATATATATATATATATATATATATATAATAAAACACTGTACAATACACTTCCAGCCACATGGTAATTCTTCCTTGGAAGGGTAGTATTAAAATATTTGAAAATGTACCTAAATAAAAAACAAAACAAAAAAATATAATATTTTATTATTCTTTTTTAATTTTGTATAACAGTTGAAAGTAGTCCTGGGTCGGTCGTGAATAACCCGCTCATTGAAACCCGCTCACGGACCACCAAAGAGCGAGCGGGTCATTTTTTCGTCAGCACCCGGGTCTCGCGACCCACTTCTCGCAACCGCTCTACTACTGCAACCTGGGTTTCGGGTGCGGATGTGGCGAGGCGAGCTACGATAGATAGATGTATGAGAGAGCGAACGGTTTCTCAACACCCGGGTTTCACCACCCGCTCTCTCGACTCAGGTACTAGACAGTAGCTGGGTGAAGCGTAATCGAGTTTCATATTTTGTGTCGCGAAAAGAGCGGGTCTTTGCGACCCGCTCGTGACGCCAGTGTGTCGTGAGCGACCCGGGTCGTGTAAAACGATCGATCGACCCAGGACTAGTTGAAAGTCAATAATCTTCGACCACTTTGTTCAAAATTGATGGGTGTCCTTTTAAATAAAATAATTATCTTTGCAAAAAACTTCACTGTTTATTTCACTTGGACATTTAATAAATGTATTATATTACGGTGTCAACACACCGGGCCAAACACTGGCAGTTGTTTACTGTTAAAACTTGCGTTGGGAAGAAGCGATAATAATGAGCTGCTAGCACTTTTATAATGTAAAAACCTGCACACATTTAAAGAATGAACCACATTATACATTTGACATTCGGAAGTATTTACAAAAAAATGGCTTCCTCCATAGTACGCACTCCGTAGCTAAAACAGGCTGCGAACACTCAGCGACCAGCCAAGCCTCGCACCATTCGAAATATCAACGTCTGGGAGCTTGCTCAAGCAACCCATAGGTGCTGGTAGTATCTCAATTTTTAACATAGCTTCCACCTCGGGGTTTCTAAATCGCCTATACCGATTTATGAACCCTTCAAGAAAACATAACAAAAACAGGGGAAGACAATCAAGGCAAAAGCAAAAAAAAAAAAAACACAAATCCTAACTCTAAATACCGTACAGATACTAACAAATAATTTTACCTATTATAAATTAGCAGCCAAAACTAAATAATCCTGCACTGCTAATTAAACTATTATTTAAAAATGTACATTTACAAGTTGAATTTTAAGGTGATTAACCTAAACTAATTACATAAACTTAAATTAAACAAAAAAATTTTTTTTTACATATTTAAATAATAACTTAACACAAAATACTATTATAATAGAACACAACCCAACACAAAATAATATTATAATAAAACCCAACCCAACACAACACAATTGTCTTTTTTTTTTTCAAGTTGGTTAGGATCTTCTCCAGGTGCAGTCCACGATATAAGCACCACAGCGCGGGGTGCCATCAATCATCAATTTATAGGTTGTCATGTTGTTCCTGGGATTGGTATCCTTAAAGGGTCTTTTTTTTAATATTTTCACCCTAAAAAGTTTCATCATGGTCGTCCGGGGTGTCCGGACTGACGGAAGGGTCCGGGGCGTCCGTCACAGGTTCAGCTTCCGGATCCAGAGGCATTAGACATATCTTTGTGATAGGCCTGACAAAGATTCCTTGAGGGGTTTTCAGGGTAACCACTCGCACTACACCATCCGCGCCGGGATGTGTACATATAACTCGCGCCATTTTCCATAATGGTGGAGGTAAATTATCTTCCTTCAGAATAACCAGATCATCCTTTTGCAGTGCCCGTTGATTACTGGTTTGCCATTTAGTCCTTTTTTGTAGCTCCATCAAGTACTCTCGCTTCCATCTATACCAAAAGGATAACATTAGCGCATGGATTCTCTGATATTGGGTCAGCCTGTTGTCTGGTATGGCTCGGACATCTCTCTCCGGAATGATAGAGGATTAAGTGCCTATGAGGAAATGGTTTGGGGTGAGGGGTTGGTAATCGTGGATGTCATCAGACAAGGAAGTCAATGGACGGGAATTTAGACAGGCCTCAATCTGACAAATTAAGGTATACAAAAGTTCAAAGGTTAAAGCAGAATTACTAGTGACTCTATACAAATGAAACTTTGCTGACTTGACCGCAGCTTCCCACAGCCCTCCCTGACTAGGGGCTCGAGGGGTTATGAACCTCCACTCAATACCTCTGTTAGCTAAATAATTTTGAATCTTGTCGTTGTTCTCTCTCAAACTGGTATACAGCTCCTTGAGCCTATTACTGGCCCCCCGAAAGTTGCTAGCGTTATCGGAAAAGATCTTATCAGGTTCTCCCCTACGGGATATAAATCTCTTTAAACTGTTCAAAAAAGCATTGCTAGATAAATCCGAAACTAATTCCAAGTGAACCGCCTTTGTGGAAAAACAAACAAAAATACATAAATACGATTTCACGAGTGGAGCTCTCCTCAGTGGCCCACTTTTGGTTGGAATCGGTCCAGCAAAATCGACTCCCGTGATAGCAAACGGTCGGCTCGGTGTGATTCTTTCGCTCGGTAAGCTTCCCATGATTTGGTTATCAATACGAGGATTACACCTAAAACACAATACACTTATGTAATATCTTTTTAACAGTATTTTTCCCAAAAATAGGCCAAAACCTTAATCTTATTTCAGCTAATAGGGCTTGAGGTCCTGCGTGTAAGTTTACATAATGATAGTGACGTATAATCAATTCGGTTAGCTTATGTTTAGCTGGCAATATAATTGGATGTCTTTGTTGGTACGATAGGTGTGTAGCTAAATTTAATCTACCGCCCACATATATAAGACCATCGCATAAAAAGGGATGAAGAGATTTTAAGTTACTATTTTTGTTGACATTTCCCTGGTTTTTTAATGTCTTCAACTCTTTTTGAAAGGCATGTGCCTAAGCTGATTTCAGTAGACAATTCAAACTTGCTTCTAGTTCAGCTACACTTAAATTACCTGAAATTTTACTTTTAATATTTCTGCAGTTATTCACAAACCGCAGTACATATGCTGTAACCCTTTTCAATTTGATAAATGAGGAAAATTTTCCAAATATTTCCCATTCTTGAATATTAGTAGATAAAAGAATATTTTTACTCTTGAGCTCCGGAGGGTTTGAACAGGAAATGTTCGATATAGGCCAATCGTTGACTCCGTCGGTCAACTAATTTGGTCCATTCCACCATATTGTAGAATTTATCAGTTTATCCGCAGTAGCTCCTCTTGAAAGTATATCCGCTGCATTGTCGGATGATGATACGTGTCTCCATTGATCTGGATCACTCAGTTCTTGTATTTCGGCTACTCGATTAGCCACGAAAGTGCTCCAACGAGTAGGTTGACCTTTCAGCCAACACAGCGCTATCGTAGAGTCACACCAATAATATGTGTTGATCTTCATTATATTTAATGCTTGTTTTATAGTTTTCATTAATTTTGCCAGTAGTACAGCACTACACAGCTCCAACTTAGGCAGTGAAATAGACTTCAATGGTGCTACCCTTGATTTGGATGTTATTGAGTGTGAATGCCACTTACCGCTGTGGTCCATTGACACCATATAGATACAGGCTCCGAAAGCCTTCTCAGACGAATCGCAAAAACCGTGTAGCTGTAGCTCTTTTGCTTGCTTGCAAATAATTTTTCTTGGTATTTTCAACACATTTAGTTGAATTAAATCTTGCAGGTAGGTCCTCCAGGGTGCTAATATTTCATTAGGTAACTGATCATCCCATGCTGCTTTGGACTGCCACAGCCTTTGCATTATTAATTTGGCTATGACTATTATCGGCCCTAGGAGTCCCAATGGATCGAAGGTTGATGCGATGCAAGACAATATCTCTCGTTTGCTCTCGGTTGGATCTGATGGCTTCATTATTACATAAGAAAAGTAATCAGATTCATTGTTCCATGTTAATCCTAATATTTTCTCAGTCTTTGGATTGTCAGTAATAATTTTGTCGGAATCGCCTGAATCGGCACACTTAGCTTGGCCCGACTCGGCTGACAATTCCAACGCATTGGACCTCCACTTCCTCAATGTCATCCCCGCAGATGACAAGATGCTGATTAATTCTTCTTTTAACTTTTTACAGGATTCCAGCTCATCTGCTCCCGTTAACAAGTCATCCATATAGAAGTCATTTTCTATGACCTGACTAGCTCTAGGAAAAATTAAATTATTATCCATACCAATTTGCTTTAAGCATCTTGTGGCTAAGAAGGAGGAAGGTGCCAGTCCATAAGTCACAGTCTTCAGACGATAATGCTTGAGCACATCCTGTGGCGACTCGCGCCATACTATCTTCTGTAGGTCCAGGTCATCTTCACACATGTTAATCTGGCGGTACATCTTCTCGATGTCGGCAGTCATGACTATTTGATGTTTCCTGAAATGCAATAGTTGGTTATATAGATCCTTTTGTATAACAGGTCCTGTCATCAAGGCTTCATTGAGGGAAATTCCATTTGAGGTTTTGGCGGAGCCGTCAAAAACGACCCTCACCTTAGCAGTAGTGCTGGATTCTTTCACTACAGCGTGATGCGGTAAAAAATAGGAGTCACGATCCCCTTTTGACTGGTCACACATCTCCATGTGTCCCAGTTCTTCATATTCACGCATGAATTTTACATATTGTGTCTTTAACTGGGGATGTGACACAATTTTTTTTTCTATATTTTTAAATCTTTTTTCGGCAGTGAGCAATGAGTTTCCCAACTGATCAATGCATGCCCGACGCGGTAAACTTACTACATATCTACCGTCATCTTCTCTAGTATGAGTACTTACAAAACTGGCTTCGCAAGCCTTTTCTTCTTGAGTTTGAATTTTAGTGGAATTAATCTCTTCCAATTTCCAAAATTTTTCTATTTGATGACTCAACTTATTTATAGATAAACTGCAAAAATCTGATACAGGCCTTTGTTTGGGATACACGTTGATAGGACCGGACACAATCCATCCCAGTTGCGTACGTTGAAGCGTTGGTCCTGACTCGAGTTTCAATCTATCGTTGTTTAGCATTTCCCAGAAGCTCTCCGCGCCCAACAGGATGTCGATGGGTGCAGCTATATTGAAGTTCGGGTCTGCCAGCTCCAGTCCTGGTGGTATTTTGAACTCTTTTTTCGCCATTGTCACTTGTGGTAAATTGGTTGTAATTTCCTGTAAAATCAGACATGATATTTCGCGTTTATAATCCGTATTAAGCGAAGTCATCTCCACTGAAATTCTCTTTTTTATGTGTGTGATATTATTATGGATCCCAGACACGGGTTTGTTTATCCATTCACATGGTAAATTTAATTTATTAGCAAATTCAGCTCTCATAAAATTACTCTGCGCACCAGAGTTAATCAGGGCGCGAGCCTTAAACATTTTATTGTTGGCCCCCACAATTCCTATGTAGGCGGTTGACAATAATATTATTTTTTCTGCCTTTTCCGATGCAGAAAAATTCGACACTATAACCTCGTTATTAGCATCCATATTTGAGGTCTCCGGCGGAGGTACCTCCTTGTGTAGTAGAGTATTGTGGCTATACTTGCCACAAATTTTGCAGGTTAGGTTTGTCTTGCGACTCTGTGCTTGATGACCCAACCTCAAACATTTAAAACACGCCCGGATTGATTTCGTAGCATCAATCCTATCCTGTAATTTTAATTTTAGAAATTTTTTGCAAATATAAATTTGATGACCTTTATCATTACAATAAATGCAGTTGTTTGCCTTTATTGCCAAGAATACCGATGAATCTTTTTTGTTATTATTGTTGCCTATTTGCATTTTATGTAGGTTAGAAGATTTTTTCTCTGAAGCATTCATAAGCTCCAATACTTGTGCCCTAGCAGATAAACATTTTATGAATTCCTTTAATGTAGGTAATTCACCTTGCAATGTATATTGTTCCCAATTTCTCCGGGTAGCTATATCCAATTTATTTGAAATTATGTAAATAATCAAAGGATCCCAATGATCTACTTTAAGTCCGATGTTTTGTAACGCTTTCAAATTGACATTAGTTTCATCAATTAAATACCTTAATGCTACAGGCTCTTCATGTTTCATATCCTTTAATTGAAATAGAGTTTGGATATGTTTATGTACGGTAGCCCTGAGATTCGCAAATCTGTCGTGCAACAATTCCCAAGCTGATAGGTAGTTTAATTCCGAAACTTCTAGATTAGCAATTATTTTCAATGCGTTCCCTTTCAGCGCAGATTGTAAGTAAAAGAATTTTTGGACGTTGCTCAAGGAACTGTTATTATGAACCAAAGTTTTAAAGGTTTCAACGAAATTTACCCAATCTTTTTGATTTCCATCGAATTCTCTCAATTGGAGAGTTGGAAGTTTGATTTCGACTTTACCCTCGTTAATTGAGTCAATCGCCCCTTTAGCAGTCGCAAGGACTGAAAAATATTGATTTTCAAACGTCTCGCGCTGAATAGAATTTTCCAGTTCCTCATCCGATAAAATTTCAATTTCGTCCTGTATAGATTCGAACTGATCTAACAATGGCTTAATTCGGTCGTACCTCAGTTTAATTTCAATCGCGGACAAGGAGTTTATAGAATCCGCGAAACGCGTCAATTTCCCCTTAATCACGCCTCTCTTGGCTATTAAAGATTTGATCTTATCCATTTTGTGTACAAATACCTTTTCGTAGCTTAATCCCTGATAAAATGTGTTCCGACAATGCGTTTTTATTTATTTGAGAAGCTACCCGCCTGAAAGACAACAACGACAATATTCCTGGCAATTATTAATTGAGAACCTAATGTTCAATCATTAATTGAGAATCATGAGTTGCATAAAATCTTTACGTGGGTAGTGATTTTATTTTTTACAATACAATATTTATGGAATTAATCTTGTTAAAAAACTACGAATGAGTTCTGAATGGATGTTAAAGGGAATGGGTATGGGTGGGAAGGCACTAAAAACTTATCTCATTTCCGATGTGAATCCAGTCTTCCTTTGTTCATCTTTGTGATTCCGGTAATTGTAATTTTGGTCATCTGTATTAATTGGCAGCTGGTTCTTGTTTTTTTTTATATTATTGCAGTCCTCTGATTGCAATCCGGATCGTAAGGCCCATGTTCAAAATTGATGGGTGTCCTTTTAAATAAAATAATTATCTTTGCAAAAAACTTCACTGTTTATTTCACTTGGACATGTTATAAATGTATTATATTACGGTGTCAACACACCGGGCCAAACACTGGCAGTTGTTTACTGTTAAAACTTGCGTTGGGAAGAAGCGATAATAATGAGCTGCTAGCACTTTTATAATGTAAAAACCTGCACACATTTAAAGAATGAACCACATTATACATTTGACATTCGGAAGTATTTACAAAAAAATGGCTTCCTCCATAGTACGCACTCCGTAGCTAAAACAGGCTGCGAACACTCAGCGACCAGCCAAGCCTCGCACCATTCGAAATATCAACGTCTGGGAGCTTGCTCAAGCAACCCATAGGTGCTGGTAGTATCTCAATTTTTAACACACTTTAAAATTTAGTTGACGTTAATGTTAAATTTTATTATTTTTTAATATTAAATTTGAACACTTGATCTTTTATCTAAAATGTTCTAGTAATGTTGTAGCTTTAATTTTTTTTTTGTATTTGATTATTTACTTTGATTTTGTGTTCTACTTTCGCCCTCTTTAGACCTTGGTGACGAAATGTTAATGGAGGTGATTTAAATAAATACATAATATTAATAAACTTGAAGAATAAAAATTAAAAGTTTTTTTTATGTAATAATTAAATTTCCGACCAAAATGTATGTACGTCTTTTACTAGTTGTGTAGTTTTGAGTTTTATTATAATGTGCGTGTGAATATAAAAAAAAATTATTTGGTTCGCATAAAAATAATAGTATTCATCATAAATATGCGTACACCTTAATTAATATTGGACACCAAATAAAAACTTCAACGATAAGCGCAATACGGAAAAACACCCCAAAATAAACATATATTTTTATTAATTATTATTTGTACTTACGATTTGACAATAAATAAACAATTTTTACATGTTAAACTACTGTATGTAGTATAAAGACAATAAAAAACCTTTCCTCACCATAAAGAGACAAGACTGTTGGGTTTGGTGAGGGAATTCTAGCTCACATTTAAAATATCATATTAAAACCGGTTGAGTAAATCTGTGGACTATATAAGACAAACTAAAATTTGACATAAAGTAAATTTGGCATCTTTTTAAGACATCGCATATTATGGTCTCATAAAAAATTGTTTCATCCACAAAATATTTATTTATCCATAAAATATTGAACAACACGTTACCAAAATACTTCTCAAATAAAATTGTATACAATAAAGACATTCACAGATATAACACAAGGACGTGCAAGGAAATTAGGCTACAAAAAAGGACAAAGCGAATACGCAGAACAGTCTACTGTACCATGGAACGAAGTTGTATAACACACTACCAGAAACTTTAAAGTCCACACCAATTGGAAAATTCAAGATGTATTGTAGGAGCTACATAAAACTTGATAAAATATAGTGAATATGAAATATTATAATCAATTAGAAATTTGTAAACTTAAATGTACAAATTACTAAAATAAATATTATTATTATTATCTCCCTTACTCTAATGACGAGAGATATGATTTAAAGTAAGTAAAAATAAACCATTGCAAATAATAACTAAAAGGTAAAAAGGAATAAAAATACCTAATAGACATGAAATCTTACAGCAGCTTTTGATAATTTTTCAAATTAAGCTGAAATTTGTGAAACTTTTGGATAAATATTAAATTTACTGGGACGTTGTAAAAATAAATAATACCTAGATAGACGTTTTAAAATTGAATTGTATGTTATTTAACTGTATTTTTTCAAAAATTTGTAATATCGAATATTTTCTTTACATTTTTGATCTATTGTCGGTAGACTCCAGATACTAATATCTACAGCCTCTATGTCGGACGAATATCTATAGAGCTAAGGTCGGACGAATATCTATGACGGTCCCAGTGTTGACTAATATCTACAGAGCGTAGGTTGAACTAATATCTACAGAGGGTAGGTTGGAGTAATCAGCTAAATATGTCCAATAGTCCAATATTAGGGATTTTTACATACATACATACATAAATTAAGTTTTTTAAACTGCATACGCAATATTACGTTATTCCAATATGCTATACATAATTGCAAATCCAACCTCTACCAGTGCTGTAGATATTCGTCAATACTTTGTTTCTCATAGATATTAGTCAGCAGTTTGAGTTGTAGATATTCGTCAACACTTTGGTTCTCATAGATATTAGTTCGATTTTTTTCAGTTTTTTGAATTCCTGTAGATATTAGTAGACGCCTCCTTGTCGCACATTAAATGTTGAAAAGACAATTTAAATTCAAAATTTATGTGTTTTTTTTTCAGCAGTATCTTCACCACTGGAACGATTTCGGTTGAAAAATCGACCACTTTTATTTTTCTGCGATTGATATTGGTCGAAAAATCGACCGATTTTTCTACCATTCGTAAAATATTTATTATAATTATTTAAAACCTTTCCATGGCCAGCTATTTGTTTTATCGAATAGCTGATAAAATATTCTTTATGTCTATGACCTTATCGGTTGTCTTTGAAGTGTTATTCAATGAGTTTTAGCGGTTTTCTAAGGCGTCCTGTCAAAAAACAAAATAAAGATTTTGACTATTTCGACGAATTATGGTCTCTACCTAAAATGCCGTAAGTAATTCATTTATTGGGTTTTTAACGCATAATTATATATCTGTGTTATCATGATTGAATTATCTATCTTTGAAATGCGTTTTTAATTCATTTGTTGTTAATATATTGTTTTGCTTCGATGTTTTGTGTAAAAATGCGTCGACTGAAGACGTCATCTATTTTTGATTTACAATAATTTCATAAATACTGCACTCGCGCATTTGAAATAAAGTTATTCAATCAGAGTGATTCATAACAAAGAGATAAATATAAGTTTTATTTGAATTGGTTCATTATTAATACAGATATTTGCTGTCCAATTATACAAAGTCATATGTCAAAAAGTCAGACTTTTTTTAGATGTAAAATGGTGTAAAGCCTTCGTCGCACAATAAAAATTTGGTTATTTAGTTGTATAATCAATTAATTTGTTTACTTTTACCAAATTTGTGCAGAAACAGCTATCGTCCAGGGAGAGGGAGCACTCCACGACCCAGGTTTAAATAATTATTTAAAAAAAAATTATTACTGCAACATTTAACAAAATTTAAACATTTAAGTACTTACCTACATTAATTGTTTTCAATTTAAAATATATAGAGTGGTGCTGACTGCAAGAGGTGGCAGAGGAAGAGGGAGAGGTGGCAGAGGAAGAGGGAGAGGTGGGGTACGAGCTGCAGATGGAGTACCAGCTGGTGCCGGACTACCTGCACGTGGACGTGAGAGTCAACGCAGAGCTGCAATTGCAGCCTCGTCTGGAGTGTTAGTATTTTTTAATGTTTTTTATGAAAGTACTTTGCTGTGGCCGTTGAATTCATCATATATTTGTATTTATTTAAACGGTGACCCTGCTTTGCTACTGGTGCGAGAGGATCGCGTCAAGGCCCTAAAGGCTGTTAGGGCCCTGCCTGCTTCCTTCCGGCTACAGTGAGTTCCACTGTTACAGTGAGAGTTGGTAAGATCAGCGCTCTGTCCATTTGGCACATTCAGTGCATATTGTACAGAGTTCTAATTTTATTCTTTATTTACATACTGCACTTACTATTTCACACGTGAATGAGAACAATTCATATGATTTATGTATATGTTTTCAGAATTACTTCTCCGGAGAGAATAACGTGTCCCTTTTCACAAGGGACACCTTCACCATTGCCAAGACCCGTTCCACCACCGTGGATGTCCACTCCCGCACAGACCCAATCAATGGCTCCCAATGCACCAATTACGCCAATCCAGGCAGCATCTCCGGAGCCGTTAGCTGGGACATCGCGGAGTGGGGAACTCCAGTGTGGGGAACTCTTCTCTCCGGAAGCCGGCTACCACAGCGAGCTGTGGGTGGACGTGCCGTTCTACCAAGAATTGTCGGCGTTTGGGAACGGTGAGTTTATTTTTTGAAATGTCATACCAGGGGCTCAAAATAAAATCAATTATCTATATTTTATATTGATGTCCCTAGCACAGTTTCACTGTTGGTATATTGGCAGGAGATAAGCATAAAAAATTAAAAATTAAAAATTCCACATAACAAACATACAAAATGTACTGTAATCCAAAAAGATATGATGTACCTACATTCTATGCAAGTAAATATGTAGTTACTAACGTAAAAAGTCTGAAATTTGAGTTTGTTTTGGCTAATTTTTGTTCGATAGTAAGAACTTCGCACAGCATTGTGAATACCGACATCATAGTTTCACACATGACAATGCATAATATATTTGTACTTGAGTTAATGTCCTGAAACGTTAAGTGCCTCCATACATGACGCTACTTACAAGCTACTCGATCCTCGTGAGCGTATCATACGCGCCGATCGTAAGTACCCCCCGTACGATTTTGCTGGTAGCACCGTGTACGGGGCGCTATGCGACGTCTGTCGGTATCAAATCAGTTTCACGCAACCGGCGCGGCGGTGCTGAACGCACGCGACGCGTTGCATCATTTGTGTCTGATACTTTTCGTTTGACGTTTGACAGAAATGGCATCGGAACATGAAAGTAATGTTAGATTTGTTCTGGAAGTAGAAAAAATGCATGTTTATGTAACGATACTTTACCAGAATACATAAGAAAGGATTTAGTGGAGATGGCATGGATTGATGTTGGGAAAAAGTCATATGACATCGTGTAAACTCCACGGCTGCACGTAAAAAATGATCAAGTTCAGTATATTCCGGATAGTGCCGTGTACGGAAACCAGCATTAAAGAGTGGTATATATGCAGAGTACTTGTGGTTTCGTCACAATCATATAGTTTGTAAGTATCTCCATGAACGGAGGGCCTTACATTTCAAAACATTGGCATTAAACAGGGATTCTATCTTTTTTTTCTGTAACGGGTATTGTAGAATGAGAAATGAGACATGCCGAACTCCTTTGCGAGGGTTACATGTGATTCACCGGCTTCGAAACGGTGTAATACAGCACTTTTTTCATCAATTGAAAAAACACTTTCGCTTCACGGGACTCATTGTGTCGAGCTTCCTAGTCAAAAGCGAGGCTGTATTGGTAGTTGGGTTTTGTAACCGGACAAATTATCATTAAAATAGGTCGCTTTAAGTAGTTGGTCACTTTAAACAGATATGTTTTCCTACTAAAAGCTATGAAACCTTACTAGAGTTTCCATTATCGTCGCTTAAAACGGTAGACCGTTAAATGCAAAGTCATTATATCCGAATTCTACTGTAAATTTGTGTTTTCTATTATTTCAGAGTCAGACATGGGCAGAACCGACAACGTGGACGAGGCAGCTCTCTATCAAGAAGAGTCGGTACTTGGAAACCGTGAGTTATAAAACTAACTAACTTACCTGCACGCCATTTCCCTGCAGGGGTAGGCAGAGAGGATGGACCGCCATGCAACTCGTTCTTGGCACGCACACTCTTTTCTTCATTCCATACCTACCTGACTGTGCTATTCTGACTCCTGACATTGCCCGCCTCAAGTATTTGATTAACTTTTTATTTTATTATTTATATGAATACCTCACAAGAGCCTCAGCTGGAGCCAGTGAGACTATGGCATCCCCAATCGGGGTATGTTGTGAGGCTGAAGGTAGCGGGGAGGGGAAGGAGGTGTGGAAGAGGGAGGTGGGAAAGTACCTGGCTATTCAGAACTGGTCACCAAACACGGTAAAGCCATTTGAAGCAACTTTTCAATTCTGAATGGTGTCTTACATCAGGGCGATACTGAGGGTATCTTCCACTCTGGAACGTGCCGCAAATAGACTATATATTATTTTAAATGAATTTTGTGTGAAAATAACACTAATTATTCAAATCAAATTTATTTGCCCATGCCGGGATTCGATCCCGCGACCATCGTATTGCGAGTCAAAAGCCGTACCAGAGGCAGTGGGTAATCGTAATATAGACACGTTAAATTAATTTGGGTTTTCTGTTGTTTCAGAAATGGATATGGACAGAATGAGCGACGTCGACCACAAAGAGAGCGATGAGGATACCTTCTACATGCCACCAATACCTTATCATAATATTATCAACGTTTCACCTAACTCCGCTATGGCCATAGACTTTAGTAGACAAGACCAGGTAGATAGTGAGGCAATGCATGCGATTCTGCCGCCTGAAGGTTACTCTTTCGATTGGTCCAAAGATATCTCACGTTTTACTGGGATAAGGGAGACATTCACAGGCACGCCAGGACCAACTTTCAATACCGACGAAATGGGCAAACTTGTGAATGCCTTTCTTAAAATCTTTGATGCAGATGTCATTGAACTGATCACGAGAGAGACCAACAAGTATGCAGATCAATGGATTGCGAAAAAACAATTTAAGCGCCATGCGCGTACCAATAAATGGGTTCCCACGAATAAAGAGGAAATGTATGTATTCTTGGCAATTTTAATGTATCAAGGTATTAGTCCCCTTCCTGTTGAAAAAGACTACTTCTATTAAAAAAAAACTCACCGCCATGCCTTATTTCAGCCGAGCCATGGATTATAATCGTTTTCTTCCAATTAAAAAATTCCTTCACTTCACCAACAATAAAAGTCTTTCTTCTGGTGTACCGTTATCTGTGCGAAGATTACAAAAGATTCAGCCCGTCTTGGACCATCTCTCAAATAAGTTTGAGACTTTATACCTGCCCGAGCAAGACATCTCACTGGATGAATCCTTACTCTGCTATAAAGGCCGTTAGGGATTCGTCCAGGTGATCAAAACCAAAGCGGCCAGCGCGGGTATAAAGTCTTATGCTACGTCCAGACTGAAGCCAACCTTCCAACTCCGAACTTAGTTCGGAGTTGGAAGGTTGGCCCATCGTGTTGTCGCTGCGGCCAACCCCCCAACCCCGAATTCCGTACTCCAAAATGGCGGACATGAAACAGCTGTAGCTACGCTGTATCTTTTTCAGTTGCCTACAATTATTACGTACGTATAATCATATACTTATATACACGACATGTTTTCAAACAATTGTTATACCACTATCCGTAATAATATAGTCATTTTAATAGTACGCGGCACGGTGTGGACAGCTGCGGCAGGCTGGTTCGTGTGAGTTGGCCGTCGGGATCGCCTCGAAGGCGATCCCGGGCCAACGCGAACTCCAACCTTCCAACTCGAACTTCCAACGTACGAACACCCCTCCACACGATCGTCCAAACGTTTGAAGTTGGAACGTTGGCCGCAGTGTGGGCTTACCATTACGAGCTTTGTGAGTCCAAGACTGGCTATCTTTGGAAATTCCAAATTTATACGGGAAAGACCATTTCCAGACACGCTGAATCGACAAATCCAGACCAGGAAGACATGACGGAAGACATAACGGAAGACATAACGGAAGATATGACGGACGACACGACACTGATACTGAGTCTCACTCTACATCGAGGCACAATGACATTATGTATTGATTTTCTTAAATTATGAATAAACCAATATAAATTGAATACATTTTTATTATGATAAAGTGTGTAAACAATGTTTAAATCAATATACTGCTCTTTCATTGTAACTATTGTGTTTCCTCCGTCCTACAGCATGAGTCTCTTCAAGACCAATGTTCATTCCTTCCTCTCCTCAAAAAGACCCTCCACACAGCATCCCAGATGACATAGGCCCTGAGGGAAATTATTTTCCTCAGGGCCTCCTGTGTGGAGTTAATGTAAAAAAAAAAAAAACTAAAACTGTAATATTAATTTAATTGATTTAAAAGAATATTAGGGCTTAATAATTAAATAAATCAATTATGGGTTCCATCAATTATTTTCCCCTCCACCATTTTTTTTCGATACCTTTGCTTTTAGATATAAAATTATCACAATGATATTGTTTGCCATTCGACGCTCATACAAAGGTTTGATATATATACAATTTTATCATCATCATCATTTTACATATTCTGATTTACCCTATGTAGATTGACCTTAAGGTAGCTGTCAGAAGTGATTTTTCGTCAAATATTGGTGGATTTCATCAACTTGCAAAGTATCCCTCTGAAATATTGGCAATGTGTATATCTATGATATATATTTCATTTTAAGCCTTATTTCCTTGTTTTGAACGTTATATAAAAACATGGTTACAAATCTTCAGTTCTAATTTACAATTATTGAAAAAGTATCACCATGATTTTGACATCGTGAAATAGGCTCTCTGTATAATTCATCAAATGAATCAAATAAAGCCAACACGGCAGCTATCCTTATAAATAATTGTAGGCAGTTAATGTATCTTCCTAATGTAATACCAGTTTTTGTGGTAAATTCATTAAATATTATAATACAGTGATTTCAATTTTGCACGTCACGCACTCAAATTTTACAAAATCATTTCCCGACCAAACTTTTGAAGAGATCATAAACATCCAAAAAATTATTTTCCTATTATATTCTTGCATCTGTGGTTATCAAACAGGCCATAGAGAACATAAAAACGTAGAAAATATTCAATAAAGATATTTAAAACTGCTACTGGCGGCAATTTCAAATCACAAAAACACAAATTTCGCGCGTTTATAAAGTTTAAGATTTTTTTATAATTTATCTATGAATTCTAAAAATATAGGATAATTAGTAAAATATAGGTGAATTCATTGGCTGTAAAGCACTACAATCAGTTTTATGTCTTCATGTTAAAATTCGGAGGTATGATTTTTTTAATGTTGGCGGAAAATATTCAAAATCGTCGCCAAAAAACCGCGAGCAATCGGAGAAAAAAGATTTTTGACGCGCGATCGTTCGAGTGGTTATGAAACTTGGAACTAATTTAAGTGGATTTAAAAAGTATCATAATATGTTATTCCCCAGCCAATAATACCATATTATGAAATCATTGAATAATTCTTTATTACACTCTTTTTATTTTAGGTTTTCTACCGTAAAAATATTTCTAAGTCTTAAATGAAAATACATCTCCTAATTCTTTCGACAAGTTCACTGTATATCTGTCAATGTCAATTCCGGCAGTTGTAAATTCCCAAGAGGATTCAATGAATCCGTTTTATTAATTAAATTATAATCCAAAATCCGACGTAGGAACTGTCAACAAACTTTTTAAATATTATATTTCTCAATTTTGTCTTTGTCTATGGAAATGTCATTAGCGAATGTGCGAATGACGTTTCATATTTTGTCGTCGCATAATTCCATTTGTGGTCCGTTTTTCTTTTGTAATATTGTAATACCGGACAATGTTTGTGTTTAGGACACATTTTTAGTCCGACGTTATTAAAATTCCAGCGCTACTACTGATGCAGTAACGTTTCTTCAACACTTTGGAATTGACCGCCGTGCTGCGCTTTGTACGTAAGTAGTTTCGTGTTATATTGACTAAGTAAGACCCGAACCTCGTATTTGGTGCACGTTTATTGTAAGGCTGGGTTTTTTCCTAAGTTTTTCCTGTACGCTTATGTGAGCGATTTATGGCCAAAATTACCAATGTAAACGACAGCAAAAGTCAATTACCGTAATTTACAGCAAGTTACAGAACTTGTTCTTTCGGAAATTTTTTGACAGATCTAATCGCGCCCGCGCAAATTTCCAGCCTTCTCACAGCTTATAAAGTCAGTTTGATAAGCTGAGAGATTTGACGTAAGAAATAGTACCAAAATGCGCCGTTACGAAATGTCAAAAATTTTAAGATTGAATTGTTTTCATAGAATTTGTTTTGTGTAAAATTAGTATTTATTTTCACTTATTTAAGTTTTCTGAAAATTAGCATTCTTCTATTCAATTATAATTTTAGTCCACCTCACGGATAATACGCAACGTTCGTGTTAGCGAAGTTTGATGCACGGGTAATACGGAATATTCCTTTTTAACTAATAGACAATCAAATATGACATTTGTCGAAGTACCTATCTTATAAAATAAATTCTCTAAAATAAACTCGCATGTCACCATAATTTTAAAAAAAATCCCAGATTTTGAATGGTTTGCTAGGCAAAGCAGAGTTTGTCTAGCGGGTTTGTGTAATTATTCTAATACATTTCTTTCCATGTTCTGCTGTTATAAATACAGGTACAAACTTGTCAATAATGCATTCACTTTGTTTTACGCAATAATATATTTTCTTTGATTGGCAGCATTGATTAATTGTCTATGAAATGTTAGTGAATTTTTAAATTTAACAAAATTAAAAAGTTGAATGCATATTTTTTTAATGTTTTTTGATCTCCCCCGACATAAATACTCATTGTTCGTAATAATAAATCTAAATCTAACTGTTTGAATAAAAAATATTCCTTATTAACGAGTAAGCGGTTCAATGGATAAATGTCAAAATCTGTTTACATGCTTTATTTGTACCTTTTCGTATTTATCGACAAAATCGCGTAATTTTGACATTAGCAGGTCGTTGTTGAAAGGAAGCCATCTTACCTCTTACCGCAAATAAATTTACAGATGTAAACGGTCGCATGAGCAATTATTACGTGTGATTTTGACCTACTGAGTATTGTTACATGTTGTATTTATTTTGAACTGGGACTGATTTCGGTAATTTTTTGGGATTAGTGTCCATGGCTATTACGAATAATTTTTTGAAAAAACTTAAGATTCGCCTTAATCACTATAAAAGGAAACTTTTTGCATCACGGCCGGCGGAAAATAATGCATTTTAACTTTCAATTTCGTTAAATAAAATTTCTCTTCGCGAACCGATACTACGACAGCCCGCCCGCCATTATTGTCACTATTATGTTGGTATCCCTGACCTGATACAAACAAGAACTAGATACGATTGTAGCTGACTTCGTGGGATACATGATGGGCGCGTAATTATGAAAAACAGAATTAATAATATAATGTAAACGAACCTCTAATCAGGCACTGGAATGGAGATAAACCATTCAAATCCTGGGATGTTTTTTAAAATAAAGATAATATACACAAGCCCGCTACACAAACCTTGCTTTGTCAGACAAACCATTCAAAAACGTGGGCTGTTATTAAAGTAAAGATAACATACACAATCCCGCTAGACAAACCCTGCTAACCATTCAAAAACGTAGGCTGTTTTTTAAAGTTAAGATAACATACACCATCCAGCTAGACAAACCCTGCTTTGCCAGACAAACCATTCAAAAATGTAGGCTGTTTTTTAAAGTAAAGATAACACACACAATCCTGCTAGACAAACCCTGCTTTGCCAGACAAACCATTTAAAAACGTAGGCTGTTTTTTAAAGTAAAGATAACATACACTAGCCCGCTAGACAAATTTCATAATTACGCGCCTCATCATTTATCCCATGAAGTCGGATACAATCGTATCTAGCTCATGTTTGTATCAGGTCAGGGATACCAACATAACAGTGACAAAATGGCGGGCGGACTGTCATAGTATCGGTTCGCGAAGAGAAATTTTATTTAACGAAATTGAAAATTAAAATGCATTATTTTCCGCCGGCCGTGATGCAAAAAGTTTCCTTTTATAGTGATTAAGGCGAAACTAAAGTTTTTTTCTAAAAATTATTCGTAATAGCCATGGACACTAATCCCAAAAATTTACCCTAATTTCTTACATCATATTAAGACATGAATATTACAGACGGCCATGGATCTTACCAATCTCGAGAGACCTTCCATCAAGGTGGAACCAGGTTCCCAGGAAGAGGTTAGAGGTGAAATACCTTACACAGATAAAGATATCTACCTCCCGGGTGTGAAGAAGGAATGTTTGCAGTATTCGGAAAGCACTCCGACAGCCAGTAAGTTGTATTGCATAAGTAACAAAATGTTGATTTCATATATTCGCTGTTCATGTCTATTTTGAAAATCGAAATGAAAATCTAGTATCTTTCAACGGTAGCTATCTTCCGAACAGGCCCTCCATCGATATGCTTGGTGTAACCCTAAGTGACCAGCTCAGGTATGGGGGCTCCATCGAAGCCAGAGTAAAGTTAGCCTCTCAAAAACTGGGCGTACTGTACAGGGCCCGCAGATACTTTAATAGTACACAACTGCTAACCCTGTACAAATCACAAGTGCGCCCCACGGTTGAATTTGGCTGCCACCACTGGTCTGGAGCTCCAAAATACCTGAAAAATACCCTCGACTCTGTGCAGAGACGGGCGGTACGCTTAATAGATTCTCCCATCTTAACAGACGGATTGCAATCTTTAGAGCACAGGCGTCGGGTGGGAATGCTAAACTTGTTCTACCGGTATTACAATGCAAGATGCTCCGAGGAACTAGCGTCATTGAATCCTTCGGCACCGGTGCATAGTCGGGAAACACGCTAAACGTGTGCCCAACATTTGTACACGGTTGACATTTGTCACATGAGAAAGGGTCGTTTCTTCGACGTTTTTCTTGTGTTCAACAGCTCGGCTGTTGAATGATTTGCCGGCCTCTGTGTTTTCTCCTTCCAACAACATGGATCTATTCAAGACCAATGTTCATTCCTTCCTCTCCTTAAAAAGACTCTCCACACAGCATCCCAGATGACACAGGCTCTGACGGAAATTATTTTCCTCAGGGCCTCCTGTGTGGAGTTAATGTAAAAAAAATTGGAATATTTCGCAGACGGGACATAATGCATGCTTGTTCACGAAGTCACCTCTTGCTGTTCATTGGTCATTTTATGTTTTCTTTGTAATTTATCTTTACAGTAAGTTTCCAAACTATGTAAGAAAACTTTTTTTTCTTATAATGCTCGCAAAAAGTACCCTATTCTGCAAGTTGGCGGCTTTTCTTATTTTATCTCTACAATAGATCATCTCACGCTCCCTAGCAACAACGTCCTCCACTACAGAAAGCTTTTTATGTGTTTAAAGAAATGTCATATGTTATAAGTATTATTTATTATGCATCAATTAAAAAATATTCAATTGGGATTTGTCAAGAGTCTGAATAACAGATTGGTATGTTTGAGACGTTGTGTGAATGTGAATGAAGCATGGAGTGTGTGCAGAGTTCGTTTTTTTGGCGGCCTTTATTTAGTGGTTCATTCTCCCTGCCCACCCCTGTGTGAAAACTTCTTTAACATTAGTTAGTTACTTAGGATCTGGCTAATAAACGCTACGTTACCGATAAAAATTACACAGTTGATAAACAACCTGTAATGTTTATAAATGATTGTTTATCAGTTTTGCAAAATTTGAAACGTTTATTAGTAAGTGGGTTAGTATGCAGGAATTCATCCTTCCAGTGACAGCAAAATCTAAAGATAAGAACAATGATTCTAATTAAATGATTTGTTTCGCGCTGTTTTTGTGAAAAATCAATTCAAGGGCACAATCAAAAATTAAAAACAACCACTGATCAACACCTGTCCTACCCACTTTCCAGGGTCCACCGTGTTTCCAAGATTCTGAATAAAGCATTATTCTCTTTAATTCGTAGTACTCAATTTATTTGAAAACCCGTCTGCTTGGTTCAATATATTCGCACGTCAGAAGAGAAATCTCAATTTCGCGGGTAAATTCTGAAACCGTCACTTTGGATCGAGATTGTAAAATATCTATGCAAGATAGCTTTCATATTTCAAAGACAATAAGAAACATTATTTTATTCTCTTTCTGGTTAAAATAAAAAATGATGAGAGGAAGAGATATATATATATATAGCTTTTTAAATGTACATTCGCTCGGGACGTTTTTGGTCTTACGAAAGTGTAACGCGATTACGTGTTTTGGGATGTATTTATTCTTAAACAAGCAGACGGGTTAAAGAAAATCAAATAAAGTTATTGCCGTCTAATTAATAAATTCAATTCCCCTCTCCGTGGATTTTTAGTCGTATTATTCCATTGAAGAGCCACTATAGAGAATCAAACCATTTAATTTTCGTTTATAATTAAAAAAAAATTGTTTTACGGTGTTCTAGTCCTCTCACGGTTAAGGACGACAGTGCTTTTGGTTGTGATACTCGGTTTGTTTATCAATGTACTGTGTTATTTTGCTTTTCCAGAGAGAATTAAAGTGGAGTCTGTTACAATCAAGGCAGAACCAGGACCCCGAGTAGAATATGGAGGAGTTATTCCATATATTGAAATTAACGTCGATCTACCTGATGTTAAAAGGGAATGTTTAGAGCACTCTGAAAGAATTGCTCAGAAATTAGGTAAAACGGGTTTTTATTATTTGTTTATAATTCTCTTATTTTTCCTTGATTTATTTATTTTAAGATCTTTTTCAGACCATTCCATGAAGAGGCATCCTGGAGAAAAAACTGGTACATTCTCGTGTACTCATTGCAAGTTCTCTTGCTCACGCGAGTCAGCGTTAACAGTGCACATACGCACCCATACTGGAGAAAAACCTTTTTCTTGTTCAAACTGCAACTATGTTTGTTCTACAAAGGGAAGTCTAAACCGACACATGCTGACACACAGTGGAAAAAAGGAATTTTCTTGTTCCGACTGCAACTATTCGTGTTTTCGAAAGGAACATTTGACGACTCATATGCTGATTCACAGTGGAGAAAAACCTTTTTCATGTTCCCGCTGTAACTATTCGTGTTTTCGAAAAGGAGATTTGACGAAACACATGCTGAGTCATAGCGGTGAAAAACCTTTTTCTTGTTCCGACTGCAACTACTCGTGTTCTTTAAAGGGAAGTCTAAAAATTCATTTACTGACCCACAGTGCGGAAAAACCTTTTTCGTGTCCCAACTGTAACTATTCATGTACTACAAAAAGATATTTGAAAAGACACATGCAGACTCACAGCGGTGAAAAACCTTTTTCGTGTTCCCTTTGCAACTATTCGTGTTCTATAAAGGGAAATTTAAAAGTACACTTGTTAACTCACAGTGTAGAAAAACCTTTTTCATGTCCCAATTGTAACTATTCATGTACTTCAAAAAGTTATTTGACGAAACACACGCAGACTCACGGTGGTGACAAATCTTTTTCTTGTTCCATTTGTAACTATTCGTGTAAGAGAAAGGGAAACTTGACAAGACACATGCTGATTCATAGTGAAGAAAAACCATTTTCATGTTCCAACTGCATCTATTCGTGTTATCGAAAGGATCATTTGACGGCCCACACTCTGACTCACAGTGGAGCAAAACCTTTTTCATGTTCCGGCTGTCACTATTCGTGTTCTCGAAAGAGAGCTTTAACGAGACACACGCTGACGCATAACCACGAAAAACCTTTTTCTTGTTCCAACTGAAACTTTTCGTGTTCTTCAAAGGTTAGTCTTAAAAATTAACTTGCTGACCCACAGTGCAGAAAACCTTTTGACGTCTCAACTGTAACTATTCATGTACTATGAAAAGATATTTGACGAGACGTGTGCAGGTTATAGAATATATATGTATATAAGGTTATAAAGGTTAGGTAATGGCGTGGCGTTGTGTTTCTTTAGCCAAAGCATCGTGCGCCCGGGTCTGCTGGTACTCTATAAAACATACAGATAATGGGTAGAGAACAATTTTATTTTAAAACCATGCGAAAGATGAATAAATGCAAGTAGAGTTATCAATATGGGCTATGGAATTTCTAATAATCGGGATGTGTCGTGAAGTTGTAGACGTATGTTGAGGTTGCGACTAAAGATGAAGGAGGAAAAAGGATAAAGATAAGAAGAAACGGGAAGATGAAGAGTTACCTATTTTACTGAAAAACGAATCCCACAAATGGTCATAATCAGCAAAACTCTTATGACGACACAAATAGGTATAAGAATGTGAAATAATAATTATAAAGGTGATATCCGGTAATATCCTCATTATATAATAATACATATTTGGAAAACAAACAATTTAGGCACATTAGATTTGTCAAAGAATTTATATGTAAAAATGCAAAAATCGGTCATTTTAAATACATGTAGGATTAAAAAAGATTTTTTAAATATTAATATTGCGGGATCAGTAAGATTTATAGGTTCAATTAGGAATTCCACAGAGCCGAACCCTCTGATACGAAAATATCTGGAGTCGGTGAATTATTTTCCCATTTGGTCTCTGGTAGGTTGACATGTTCTTGTATTGTTTTGTATTTATAATACTTATATAGTGCAATTGCATAGCGTGGATTGACTAGATCATTGATTTTCAAAGTGGGGGGCGCGCCCCCCTGGGGGGCGCGAAGACATGTACAGGGGGGCGCGGGCAGCGGTTATCACTCCGGTCGCCCGCCCGCGCCCGCGCTACCGCACGCACCTCACTTCCCGCACTGCACACTCCTAGCAAACACGTTTGTTAGAGTAGTAGTGACAGGTTATTACTTCTATTTCGCCATGAGCTCGACGAAAAAACGCAAATATAATAATGATTATATTAAATCCATGGACCGAGGGGGGGCGCGAGCATATTCATTTTAAGCAGTAGGGAGGCGTGATACTTAGAAGTTTGGGAACCCCTGGACTAGATGATCATTTGGGGAAGTTTGTGAAAGGGTTCAGTTTTTCCTGTGGGGAAAATTTAACCCGGACATTTAAATTCGGTGCGTTAAGTATAATATTCTATACAGGTAATATCTGATGTCTGGTTCCCACCTAGGTCCGCTTTTCTTCAACATTTATATAAACGACATTGGAAAATGCTTTGAAAATTCTGAATGTGTGCTTTACGCTGGTGAAAATATTCAACGTTGTACAGCGATCAAAGCTCTCTCTGACTGTGAAGCGTTACAAAGTGGTCTAGATAGGCTTTGCAAGTATTGCAAAGTTAGCTTTTTAGATATAAATGTTTCCAAATGTCACACTATAACATTCACCAGAAATATACTTTCAATTAAGTACTCGTATTCACTCCACAATGAAGCTGTTATCTCTAAAACGGAATGTTAAGATCTTGGCGTTTACCTTGATAGCTAACTTATATTAAATAAGCACATCGAATCCATCGTTCACAGGTCGTATAAAATGCTTGGTTTTGTTCTTCGTATAAGAAAAGTATTCAGTAACCCGCTAGTAATGTTATATTTTGCATTAGTCAGAAGTACACTGGAATATGCCTCACCAATTTGGAACCCGCAGTATAAAGTATACATTGAAAGCATAGAACATATTCAAAACAAATTTATAAACGATCTTATCTTCAAATTCAATAATAACTTTGAATGCACATTTCAAACTTTGCAACAAAGGCGAGCAATAGCTGATTTAACATTTATACACAGAATTTTAAATAATAACATCGAATGTACTGAACTTCTTTCTATAATTAATTTTTAAAAACCCTTAAGACGTACGCGCCATACTATTCCACACGCTGAATAATAAAACAAATGCAGCAACTAATTCGCCAATTAACCATGCCCTTGATACGTTGAATTAAATTTGCTTAAACTCTAACATCGACAATTTCTCCGATTCACTGCCCAAATTTAAAAAGAGCATCATGTCGATAATATAAACTGCTCAATCCGCATCCATATCCTTTCACACTTCACCACTTCTCATATCTACAAACATACTTACACATACAAACACTAATTAACAAATATAAATAAGACACTACAGAGAAACATTTCCCACCATCTCCGATCCTAATCCTAATTTTCTCTTCCTCTCCACCTCATCTAAAATTAATTTTAAGATATAATAAAACTTCATTTCCAAGTTACTCTAAAATAGGAGGCCTTTTTTGGCTCGAATTAATTTATCTCTTTATTTTTTATGTAAAAGCTGTTTGTCTCTTACAAATGAATAAATAAATGAAATATTACTTAAAATCTGCAAATTTTCGCACCACTGTAATCAATGTACAGTTTGTTTCTTTATAAATAAATTACAAGCTATCATTTATCACCGAAGAAATACGATAACTTTTTTTATTATTATTATACAAAATAAATAGTTTGTGCTCACAAATTCATACCAATAAATCTAAATCTCATACTTATATACCTACAACCGTTCTTACAGAACTCGCTACCATCAATAAAATAACCCTGATATGGGTACCAGGACATAAAGGTATTGAGCGCAACGAGCGGGCTGACGAACTAGCAAGGAAAGGGGCGAAAGCACCACTTGCGGGATCTGAGCTGGCCGTAGGAGTAGCAGCTTGCCACACCAAATCACATATCGAGAGGTGGGTCAAATCCCAGCACTGGAAGGAATGGGAGAGGGCACCCGGAATGAGACAATCCAAAGTACTCATAAACGGACCCGTCCCCAGACGGATCAGGAAACTACTCGATATGGACAGAAACTCGCTGAGAGAACTGGTAGGCCTACTAATGGGACACTGCCATCTCAGGAGACACATGCAGCTATTGGGAGTGAAAAGCACCAGTAGATTTAGAAAATGTGAAGAGGGTGAAGAGATTCCAATTCACTTATGGTGCCATTGTCCTGCCCTGGTGTGAACTAGGCTCAGATACCTGGGGAGACATGTTGTAGAACCAAAAGACCTAGCCACATATCCAATAACAACTCTGGTGAACTTTATAAAAGGGACTGGGTTATTGTTAAAGGATTGAGGTAAAATGAGAGAAAGTACAATGGGCCCATGGCCTAAGTACTCACGGGAACTAATGGTAAACCGTCTCCGCTTATATAAAAACATATATATACCTTAAATTTTTTTTTTATCAAATTATATTTTAATGGAGGCAATGTTCTTTATAATTAAATCGGAAATTGATACCTACGATTTCCTAATTTTTCTTTTTGAATTATTATCGTAATTTTACACAAAACATCTGTGACGAGAAAACAATAACAGTCAAAAGAATCAATTCAACAGTCAAATTTTTCTCCAGCTTGCAACAAATTATTGTTTTAAAATTACCCGCACACTTTAGTCAACCAAACTCAAGGTGCGACTCAACTTCAAGTCCGACTTTACATCAACTCCAGAGCCCCATCGAAAGTGCTTGATACCCGTCCACCAAACAAACACAAAGAGCACAACCGCAATGCGATTATTTCTCATGCATACTCGCACAAGTACCGCTTCAAAATATTACAAGAAGCCGTTGGAGATAACAGCTAAATGACACCAACGCAAAGAGTTGGTACAAGAAAAATGATTTCTCAATTGTGAGTCAGGTTATGACGTTTCAAAGTTACCTAGTGTGAGCTAGGCTGCAGTAAGATCACGAAAAAGGTTAATCTTTTCGATAAGTTAGCAATGATTTTTTTAATGTCCCTTCCGAGGATATGAATAGTTGCAGTCGAAATTTTAGGTCTTTACCATAGACATCAGAATTCAATAGACCAGAACATACAGATGAGGGGTAAAACCAAACTATGTGGGGCGAAGAGAGGAAAAATTACTGTGAATAAATTAAAAAATCAATCTGACAGTATATAGGCATCTCGCATTATAATATCACCATTTAGTTCTTAAAAGCAAAATCTGCTTTGAATGAATCGACCTTTTTACATGGGAGTGCGAATTGCTTGCCACGTTAATAACATATTTGTTAAGGCCAAATACTCGCCCCGAAAAGGTTCGCCCCAATTGACATAGCAATATTTTGTTGCCGTGTTTAGTTAAGAAACTTTTACAAATATTTCATAATTTACTTACCCTGTAACCACCTACGAGCACACTGGAGAACCGCCCACATTCGCTATGTCCAGATAATATGTGGGTGAAATGTATAGTACAAGCTACCGTTTTTGGCGTGTTATTTCGAAAAATGTATGGATGTTACATCCGCGCTGTTCAGGACAAGAATGATGACGTCACTTTTTTTAGATTCAAGCGAGGTTCTCTCCCCTCCCCATGGAGTGAGCTGGGTCCAAGGCGGAGCTCTAGCCGGCTCCATGGGGAAGGGGAAATAATTCGTTTTTATAAATTAGGACAGGTCCAGATATATTCATATGTCCGTGGTCCTTACATATGAAATTGGCGTTTTGTATGGGAGGAACATTAAGTCGATTTTTTAAAATATAATATATCTATTTAATCAAAGTATGTACCATTGCTATCTATGCACTTTTGCCATCTCATAGGCAGTTCATCGATCCCTTTACTAAAAAAAACCATTCGGACGGGAATCAATAAAATCTTTGAAGGTGGTTTGGACTGCCCCATCGGAGTTGAATTTTTTCCCTTGCAAGAAGTTATCCAGATTTCGAAAAAAAGGTAATCTGTTGGGGAAAGGTCCGGAGAGTACGGTGGATGTCTTAGATATTCCAATTGAAGCTCCTCTAATTTGGTAGCCGTCTTTTGTGCAGTGTGTGGTCTAGCGGTCAACGCGCGTTCGTTGATTTGCTTCACTCAATTCGTGCGGGACCCACCTTTCAAGCTTTTTCACCTAACACCGCAGCCTGCAGCTAACTCGGACGTGGTTTGCGATGGATCCGCTTCCACAATAGCCTTCAATTCTTCATTATCAACTTTGTTATACGGCCGTCAACGGGGCTTGTTCTGCAGGTCGAAATCTCCGGAACGAAAACGTTGGAACCAAAAACGCACTGTGTTTTCTTTTGGGGAGCCGTCGCCCGTCGCCATAGACATCATTAATCCTTCGAGCCGTTTCTGCAGCACTGGTTCCACGGTGAAACTCGTACTCGTAAATAACGCGATATTTCAAGTTTTCCATTTTGTAAACTAAGTGACGTAAAGAAAAAAAAAACAATTAAGGAAAAAACAAATGAATTATAATTTTTGTAACACAAATACATGAGTAAATAACTGTATAAATTTGAATTTGGAATTCCTAACCAAAGAGAAGATATTTGAGATCAAAGTTGCCAGTACGGCAAAACGCCAATTTCATAAATAAGGACCCAATATAAAAAAAAAGTATTTGTTGATTCTGAGTATTAATTGTTTTAAGTTTAATTCTTAGAACTTCATTCAATTTAAAAAAAAAAAAAATTATATAATAAGTTATTGTCAAGTTCTGCAAGTATTTTGGCATGTATTTTTATTACAGCTGTTTCGACTTGTAAGGACACAGTTTGAAAATGACCTTGCAAGTCGAAACAGCTGCAACAAAAATACATACCAAATTCCTTGCAGAACTTGATGATAACTTATTATTATTAAACAATTATTATGTATAAGCAATAATTATCAGCCTGAAACACTCATCTACATTGAAAAAATCTTCCGAGAAAAGATACTTGCCGCCAACGGGACTTGAACCCATGTCCAACAATTACTGTTTTTATTACATTTTTCCACCCTAAACACGGATTCAAGTCCCGTTGGCGCCGAGAATATCTTTTCTCGGAAGATTTTTTCAATGTATATGAGTATTTAAGGCTGATAATTATTGCTTATAATAATTGTTACCCTTTGTCTTATGCATAAAAATCTTGTCTTAAACGTTAATTTACCAATTAATTTATTTATCAATAATAATTAATATTTGACAATTTAAAGTATTTCCCCAAAAAATGTAGACATATTTTGTCTCGACGCCACCTAACCTAGCGAGAGATTTAGCACTAACAATGTCTCTCATAAAAATAAAGTTGGTTGTTTTCAGGTGGTAACACGTACCTAATAAAAACAGTAATTGTTGAATGAAACACTAGCATATATTGAATTATTTGGCGGGTATTAGATAAGCCGCCATAGCTCAGTGGTCAGAGCACCTGACCGGCAATCAGAATGACACGGGTTCAAGTCCCGTTGGCGGCAAGTATCTTTTCTCGGAAGATTTTTTCAATGTAGATGAGTGTTTCAGGCTGATAATTATTGCTTATAATAATTGTTACCCTTTTATCTATGCATAAAAATCTTGTCTTAAATTTTTATCAATTAAAAAAAAAAAAAATTATTATTAAATTTAATTTTAATTAAAATTAAAAAAAAACTCTTAGTTACCTTATGGATTCTAAAATTGTAAATTATGACTAGTTACAGTGGAAACATGAAAAAGTTTTTCTCCGCTTTTAGTCAGCTTGTGAATGTTTTTTTTTTTTTACATGAGCTCCACACAGGAGGCCCTGAGGAAAATAATTTCCCTCAGGGCCTATTATATCTTTGGGGATGCTGTGTGGAGGGTTTTTTTAGGAAAGGAAGGAGAGGAGAGTTCTGGGAAGGAAAAGGGTTTAAGGGATGGATAGGAATCTGGGGTTCAGTATGTTCTGGTCATCCGCCTCCAAGACCTAGACAAACCTCACCCCATAAAAATATGTTTAATTGATCCGTTCGAGAATATGAATGACTGCAGTCGGAACAAAACAATTTTTTAACCACTGTGATTCAGCATATTATATACATATTTTTTTTACATTAACTCCACACAGATTACATTAAGATCCCATGTCACCTGAGATGCTGTGTGGAGGGTGTTTTTGAGGAGAGGAAGGAAGTCTTGAAGAGACCCATGTTGTAGAAAGGAGGAAAGACAGAGGCCGACAAATCGTTCCACAGCCAAGCTGTTGAACACAAGAACGAGTCGAAGAAGCGACCCGTTCTCATGTGACAAATGTCAACCGTATACACATGTTGGGCACGTGTTTGGCGTGTTTCGATTATGCACCGGTGTCGAAGGGATCAATGACGCTAGTTCCTCGGAGAATCTTCTGTTGAAATACCGGTCAACAAGGATAGAACAAGTATAGCATTACCGCCTGTGCTCTAAAGATTACAATTCGTATGTTAAGATGGGAAAATCTATCAAACGGACCGCCCGTTTCTGCACAGATTCGAGGGTATTTTTCAGTTATTTTCGAGCTCCAGACCAGAGGTGGCTGCAAACTTCAACCGTGGGGCGCACTTGTGACTTGTACAGGGTTAGCAGTTGTGTACTATTAAAGTATCTGCGGGCCCTGCACAGTGTGCCCAGTTTTTGAGATGCTTACTTGAGATGGCTTTTAAAACCAGCCTTTATAGAACAAAAATAGTTACAGGCGGAACATGAACAGAGTTTTTCTCTAGTGTGAGTCATCTTGTAAACTTTAAAAATCTTTTTGAACAACAAGAATAGATGCAGTCAGAAAATGATGAAGGTTTCTCCCAACTCTGAGTCAGCTTGTGGATATTTAATATCTGGTTGCACCAGTTTGGATTTAAATTATTGTTTGTCTATGATAATGTAACCGAGTAACTGCTTTGTTCCCTTATCCAACTCTTACCTATCATATGCCAAAACAAAA
Source organism: Limnephilus rhombicus (assembly GCA_929108145.2). Taxonomy (NCBI): domain Eukaryota; kingdom Metazoa; phylum Arthropoda; class Insecta; order Trichoptera; family Limnephilidae; genus Limnephilus; species Limnephilus rhombicus. Next base: position 11,935,292 of record OV815290.1, on the reverse strand, counting down.
CAGCTTTGTTCGCTTTATTTGCGCCTAAAAGTATTGTCACACAAAAACTCTGACCGCCTGTGATATACCCAAAGATTCAATCTTGCTTTGTAAAACTGCCCGCCACTACATGTATTGTATTTTGATCCACCGTATTGCTTGTTGACTCCCGCTTTATTGTTTGGCCCGCACCTAGCGAAATATCTTTATTGATTCGTTTGTTATATTGAAACACCCGCGACAGTTCAATTTGTTAATTGTTCATTTTTTTATTCTAGCCGCGGCTGCAAACAGCAGCTGTATTCTTTTTGTTTGTGAATTGTGAACCCGCAACGTGAACTTTGTGAAGCATTTACGAGTACTCGTAGAGTGGAAGATACTATCAGTATCGCCCTGGTGTAAGACCACCATTCAGAATTGAAACGTTGCTTGAAAATGGCTTTAGCCGTGTTTGGTGACCAGATCTGAATAGCCAGGTACTTCCCAACCTTCCTCTTCCCCACCTCCTTCCCCTCCCCATAACCTCCAGCCTCACAACATACTCCAATTGGGGATGCCATAGTCTCACTGGCTCCAGACGGGAGCAGTTGAGATTTTTGTGCGGTATTCACTGTAAAAAAAAAAAAAAAAAAATACACTGAAGGAAATGTTGTATTGTTAACTGTTATAAGAGACTAAACCAGTGGCCTGAGATTGAATATAGATAGTGCAGTTTGGTAAGTTTTGGCACCCCATTTTTAACCCTTCCTTCATTTGCAGTTATTCAGTGATTTGTTTATTTATTTAGCATATGCACCCTGCTTTGCGAACGGATTTGAGTTTGGAAAAGCCGTAACCATTGGTCGTTCGAGCCGGATACGTGATATTGTGAGATTATGATGGATGCTCGAGAGGAAATGTTGGATGGTTTACAAGTGACCACGAGACCAGTATGGAGCGCTGATCTCGTCTCCAATAAGGTGAACTTCGAGTGCCTGCGGAAGTTTACAAAGGTTTGGGTTGAGAGATGGCCTGATCTTGGAGTCGCTGAGCAGCTATAAAATCATTGTGAGTTTTAGATGCCTAGTATATTTGCTCCTGATGACCACTTATTTTTTTAATCATCTCTTTTATTACCATTGCTCCGATTTTTTGGTTTTCTATATCTTTATCTTCACTGCCTATAAGTTTCCTTGGATTTCAAATCCAAGCAGAGCTGAAAATATTTTGTTTTTACTTCGATAAATTCCTGGTGGTTTAAAATCTTTATGTACTTCATGTATTTCTGCTTTTTCTCCCATTTCAGACTTTGATGTGCCGAATTGAGAGCGAAGGTCCTGATGACTCCTTCCAGGACACAGGAGGCCCTCAGGAAAATAATTTCCATCAGGGCCTATGTCATCTGAGATGCTGTGTGGAGGGTCTTGTTGAGGAGAGGATGGAATGAACATTGGTCTTGAAGAGACCCATGTTGTAGGAAGGAGTAAGGAGGAAACACAGAGGCCGGCAAATGTCAACTGTATACATATGTTGGGCACGCCTTTGGCGTGTTTCCCGACTATGCACCAGTGCCGAGGGGATCAATGACGCTAGTTCCTCGGAGCATTTTCCATTGAAATACCGATAGAACAAGGATAGCATTCCCACCCAACGTCTGTGCTCTAAAGATTGCAATCCGTCTGTTAAGATGGGAGAAGCTATCAAACGGACCGTACGTTTTGCACCGAGTCGAGGGTATTTTTCATGTATTTGGGAGCTCCAGACCCGAGGTGGCTGCCAAATTCAACCGTGGGGCGCTCTTGTGATTTGTGCAGGGTTAGAAGTTGTGTACTATTAAAGTACATATCATATCTGAGCTGGTCACTTAGAGTTACACCAAGCACATCATTTCGATCCCTTTTAGACGTAATCAGACAATATTGGGTCTTTGAAACATTGAATTCAACGAGATTATTTTTACCCCAAGAAGAAACACTCTCGAGGTAACCGTCCATTCTTTGCTTCAAAGCCCTACGAGCCGTTGGAGTTTGTGAGCCCTTTGGGGGCTTGTCAAAAAAAAAGATGTTACAGCAGGTCAGATGTTATAGCAAGTAAATGTTAGTATCAATGGTATTTATCCAAGACTTTATTACATTTGTATATTTTCTGTAGGAGAAATTCAATTTTTGTAGTCTTATACAGAGCACTATTAATTTGATTTAGTTTGATAATGTAATATAATCAAACTTTATAAAACTGAGCGGACACATTAGTCCAAATGTGTTCTCTGATGTCCTGTAGTAGGAAGAAGAATAATTGCCTATGACTTTATTTTATGGGATGTTCAACATTGTTTGCATAAATACTTACGTTATATACTTACTGTTCTGTGCCTTACTGTTTGAAAACATTTTAACTTAACACGTTTTAGAAGCAACAAAAACAACACAGATCGTCCCCAATTCAAAAACAAGGAAAATTAAACCCTGGATTACTCTAGGATTAATAAAAGCCATTAGAAAAAAAAACTTTATAAAATAACACAAAGGCTACTAGTTAACAATAAAATTGTACTATATTATAAAAAGTATAAAAATATATTAACTACTCTAATTAGAAAAACGAAAAACGACTATTACTCAAAAATTATTTCAGAAGCTAAAGACAATAATAAAAAAATATGGTCAACAATAAATGAAATAATAAATAAAAAAAATATATATAAGCACATATCAGAAATATCAGATGGGAAATTAATATATAACGTACAGAAGGACACAAAAAAATGTTGTAATATTTTAAATAACTATTTTAATAACGTTGTAAAAAACCTAGCAAAATCCATAAATACAACCAATATATCAAATCCACAACAAATAACACAATGTCAAATAAATAAATTTCACCCAGTCACAGAAGCCGATATTGACAAAACAATCTCGGAACTAAAAGGAGGTTCCGCCCCCGGCTTTGATTACATAGATGCAAAGACAATAAAAGCGATGAAAACATACTTAGTTCTCCCCATAACACATATAATAAACCTAAGTCTAGCAAGTGGCGAATTTCCCAATAATTATAAAAGAGCAATTATAACTCCCATTTATAAAACAGACTATCGTAAAGATCCACAAAATTACCGCCCGATTTCCCTCCTATCAAACATATCAAAAATATGACCGGTCAGTGGTTGAGTGGGCATCGCGCTTGGGTCCCACCCGGGCGTCGCGTGTTCGAATCCTCGGCTGGCTAAGTCCTCCATCACAACACAAGCAACATTTTCGGCTTTCTGTGGTGGTAGTGGGAGATTTTCAAACATTGTTGGGTTATTCGTAACCCGGGAATGTTTGTCTTTCTTTAAAAAAAAAAATGAGAAAATTGTAAAAAAAACAAATTTGGACATTCTTAGAAGAAAATAAAATAATTAATGAAAACCAATTCGGCTTCAAAAAAATACAAGTACTCAAGACGCGATAGTAAATATAACTAACTATTTATATACGGCCCTAGATTCCGATAAAAGATGTATCGGAATATTTATAGACCTGAAAAAAGCTTTCGACAGCATATCACATAAAAAATAAATGAATAAATTAAAATCGATAGGAAGTAAGGGGAAAGTCTTAGCATGGATAACTAGTTATTTACATAAAAGACCTCAACAAGTAAAATTACTCAATCAAGTCAGCGATTCAAAATATATCAACTTTTCAATACCCCAAGGTACAGTTTTAGGACCACTGTTATTTATTATATATGTCAATGATATATTCCATATTTCCAAATATGAAGATATTGTCTCCTACGCTGACGATGCAGTCCTACTACTAAAAGCAAATACATGGTCTGAATTAAATAAAATGGCAAACACAGATATTAATGCACTAAAATTATGGTTTGATGAAAACCTGTTGACTTTAAATTCTAAAAAAACCTATTATTTACCATTTTCCATTAAAAAACAAGAAACACCTAAAGAATTAAACATAATAATCCACTCTGTGACAAATACAGAAAACCACAAATGCAATATATTATGTACAAACATAGAAAGCAAGACCGATATTAAGTACCTGGGCATAATAATAGACCAGCGTTTAAAATTGTCCCCACACATAAATATTCTGAATAACAGAATAAGGAAACTAACATATATATTTAGATACTTAAGAGATATTTTAAATGAAAAATTACTTAGAACCACATACTTCGCTTTCTGTCAATCAATTATACAATACGGCATTATAGGATGGGGCGTTACATATACAAATCAAACACAAACAATTTACATATCTCAAAAAAAATTTGAACTGAAAAAAAAATACTAAATTTTACCAATATTAATACACACAAGCCCTGCTTATTTATGGGGGTACATCAAATACATGTATTATGTAATTAATTATTGTAAAAAATATATTATAATTTATGTATCCTTTTGTAAATAAAAAAAATAAATAAAAATAAAACTATAGCCACAATGATAGTAGCAAAGGTGATAAGGCTCTAAGTCGCAATTTTTTTAGCATGGCACTGTCATCGTCATTTATGAGAAAGCGATTAGAAACTCCTACTTTGATTCGATATTTGCAGGATAATATCGCTGATATGTTGGCAAAAGATGTCCCGAATTCATCAAAAGACAATGCCGGAGAGCCGGCACAACAGTTTTTCTCCACTGTGAGTCCGTTTGTGGATGTTCAATTGGTCCTTTCCAGAACATGAATAATTGCAGTCCGAACATGAAAAAGTTTATTCTACACTGTTAATCAGCATGTGCTTATTTTTAAGTATCAATTGAGTACATGAATAGCTGCAGTCGGAACATGAAAAGGATTTTTCTCCACTATGAATAAGAAAGTGAATATTCAACTGTCGCTTTTGAGAACACGTATAACCACAATCAGAACATGAAAAAGGCTTTTATCCACTGTGAGTCAGCATATGACGTTTCAAATTCGCCTTAAGTAAGCATGAATAATTGCAGTAAGAGCATGAAAAAGGTTTGTCTCCACTATGTGACCGAAAGTGTTTGTTTAAATTTCCCTTTCGAGAACATGAAAAACTGCACTTGGAGCATGAGAAAGGTTTTTCTCGACTATGAGTCAACACATGATTTTTTAAACTTCCCTTTGCAAAACATGAATACTTACAGTCGGAACAGGAAAAAGATTTTTCTCCGCTGTGAGTCAGCATGTGTATATTTAGTTGTCCTTTTCGAGCACATGTGTAATTGCGGTCGGAACATGAAAAAGGTTTATATCCACTGTGAGTCAGCTAGTGGCTGTTAAGTGTGTTTTTCGAAAACATGAATAACTGCTTTCAGAACATAAAAATGCTTTTTTCCCCTATGAATCAGTAAGTGCCCCTTCAAACTTTTCTTTTGAGAACATAAATAGCTGCAGACGGAACATGAAAAGGTTTTTCTCCACTGTGAGTCATCTTGTGGTTGTTTAATTGCTCCTTTCGAGAACATGAATAATTGCAGTCCGAACATGAAAAAGGTTTTTCTACACTGTGAATCAGCAAGTGCTTTTAAAAGTACCATTTGAGAACATGAATAGCTGCGTCGGAACATGAAAAAGATTTTTCCCCACTGTGTGCAAGAAAGCGAATATTCAACTGTCGCTTTTGACACGTATAACCACAATCGACACATGAAAAGGGTTTTTCTGCACTGTGAGTCAGCAAGTGTCTTTTTAAATAGCTCTTGTTTGAACATGAATAGTCGCAGTCGGAACATGAGAAGGGTTTATCTCCACTGTGAGTCAGCAAGTGTATTTTTAAAGTTCCCTTTCCATAACATGAATAACTGCAATGGGAACATGAAAAAAAAAATTCTCCACTGTGAGTCGACTTGTGGATATTTAATTGACCCTTTTGAGAGCATGAATAACTGCAGTTGGAACATGAAAAAGGTTTATCTCCACTGTGAGTCAGCCGGTGGCTGCTTAATTGCCACCTTCGAGAACACGAGTAGCTGCAGTCGGAACATGAAAAAGGTTTTTCACCACTGTGTGTCACAATGTGACCTTTTAAATGTGCCTTTTGATAACATGAATAGCTGCGATGGGAACACGAAAAAGGTTTATCTGCACTGTGTGTCAATTTGTGGATGTTTAATTTTCCTTTTCGAGAACAGGAATAACTACAGTCAGGGCATGAGAAAGTTTTTTTTCCTCTGTAAGTCATAAGATGGATTTTTAAAAGCACTTTTCTAAAACAGGAAAAATTGCAGTAGAAACATGAAAAGGGTTTAAGTCCCGTATGGGTGCGCAAGTGCACTCCTAACGTTGACTTACGAGAGCAAGAGTAGTTACAATGCGGACAAGAGAGTCGTTCTTCTTCAGGATGCGTGTTTAGATTTGTGAATAAATCTGAAAAAAAAATACGGATATAGCTTGATAAGTAGAAATACAGTAAAATAATAAAACGCAATAATTAGGAGAGCACGCACGATCATTTTTACAGACCAAAATCGCTTTTACCTGTTGTCTGGATTATTCTTTCAGATCGATCAAAGCCTTCCTTTTTAGCATCCGGAAAGCTTCGATAATTTTCATATAAGAAATTCGCCCTCCACCTTTTTCTCGGGGCGCTGATTCCGCCTCGATGGTCCCAGTCAGTTTATTATTTATACCTGGAATAATAAAAATAACTTGCTTTGTCTCTTTGGACATATTATTATAACCCATTAGTTTGCATAATTGTCTGTCGGTTTTTCCCATTCTTTGTAGTCTTGTAAATGTATCATCACCGCTTGTTATATTTTTATCTTATGGTCTTCCTCTGCATTTAATAAAGGCACACACTATGCATTTCTTGTATAGTATTAATTTGAACCTAGTTGATGCCTGTGCAAAGCAAAACCGTTAGGTAAATAAATTAATTAATACTCGTGATTTTACACTAAATAATTGTTTTATTTTTGTTAAATATGTCAAACCACAAAGATCTACTTTCTACAATAAAATAACAACATACTGACATGTCAAAAAACACCACGCTTCATACCAAAAGAACGGTCGAACTGAAATAAATAAAATAAAAAACTAAAAAATGACACGGTTAAAAACACTTGTATTTAACTTAACACAACTGGTAAACCTGGTAGTGTCGCGTCCACTGGAAGTTGGCGTTAAGTTTTTTTTTTTTTTTTTTTATATATTTTTTTATTACAGTTAAAAGAAAAATACATTTTCACTCATTTAAGTAGAAATAATTATACAAATTAATATAAAGTAAATATTTCAATACAGCGCTATTCAACATCATTATTTTGTTTATCAAGAATAAATATTAATATATTTTTTTTAAATTTACCCAGCTTCTTTTCGTTTTTAATGTCTTTTGGGAGGCAATTATATAAGTTGCCTCCCTCGTAACCAATGGATTGTTTACCATACATTTAAACACCATCCACCATGTGGATGGTGTTTAAATGTATGTTATCGTGTTGTCTCGTAAAGTGTTTGTGTACTTGGGACGTTTTAATGAATTCTGTGTTTGTGTGTACGAGTTTATTGTTTATTTTGTATATAAGGAGACATGTATTGTATTCATATAGTTTTCTTAATGTTAGTAGTTTTGTTTCCATATATATATATTTTGTGGGTGTTCTGGGCTTGTAGTTAAATAGTTTTTTGATTACCTTGTTTTGTATTACCTGTAATTCATTTATGTATATTTCACATGCGTTTCCCCAGATTTCAATCAAGTAATTTAAATGTGAGTGTACGAGACTATAATATAAAACTTTTTAAAATTTATTTGGCAACAGATCCGGCTAAATACGCTAATTAAGGGGATGATTTTATATTTAATACCTTGTATATGTTGTTTAAATGTCAAATGCTGATCAATGCACAGCCCAAGATATTTTTCCTGGATCAGGATTTGAAGTTCGTTGTTTTCAATTTTTAAGGGTATATGAGGAGGAACTATTTTACGGGGTGAGTTTAAGATCATGTATCCTGTTTTTTTAACATTCATTGTTAAAAAAGTGCTGCAGAGCAAAGCCCTATGCAACCCTCGAAGGACTAGTCCCGAAACTACTTGATCGCTAAGTTACAGGGACGATTAAATATGCATACACTTGCAAAACCTGATGGATAGTCAGGCGATGGTTCAGATCTGAGTTTCTGGAAACTTAGATAAGCCCAGATTGGATAAAGGAAAATAGGACTCACCGTTGCACATGGGGCCTCACCGACTCCAAAGTTGAGTCATTTTTCTTGCAAAAATTGCCCTTTTTCATCGTGATATTTAGGATGGAAAGATTAGGTAGGTGGAATAATTCCAGGATTTTGACAAATGTTACTCACCAAGTCTACGAATGTAATACTTAATCGATCCCATATAATAATGCGCTAACACCAGGGATGAGGAAACTGCGGCCCGCGAAGCTTTTTGGTGCAGCCCGTGAGCACTTTTGGTGCGGCCTGCTGAAAGCACCATTAAAAATTACACCCAGAAAGCTAGAATAGTTTTTTTTCGCGATCTTTCAGTTACATTTAAAAGTTGTTATTACTAAGCCCAGCGAAAGTTATAACATAGTTGACAGGTATGTGCTTAAGTGTGCACCTATGTTACTAGAAATCAGTTTAGACAAAAGCACATACCTACGTGATCCAACATCCCGATTAAGTTTAATTTGAATTTAATATTATTATGCGATATGGAAAATAATATTGAAAAAATATTCAGTATTGATGACAATTCCATTCACAAAGGAAATAAAATATTCCTCCACTTCTGCCATAAAAAAATGGTTAAATAAAAATAAAATCATTCCGTATGAATTATTGTAAATTGTTAAATAAATATACAATTTCTTTACAGGTAATAAAAAAATGCTGTAAAATGCAGAAAAACCATATGTTACTTTAATTTTAAATTTTTTGCGACCGGTTTCGACACGTCCGTACATAAATGAACTAATACCCGTCCGTATCATTAACGAGTAAACTTAAAACTAACTTAAAAATTCTATCCAAGTACAAAAAATAATTAGGCGGGGGTAGTGGGATTGGGGAATTTGGTGGAGGGGAAGAGCGGTGGCAGGAGTTAAAATTACATGGAAACATCGAAAGTAGAGGGGATTTACATGGTGCTATTATTTTATTAACTAAATTAATTTTCAATTTAATTTTTTTGTTAATTTCTAAAGTTTCTAAAGCGCAAAATTAAAATATGAATTTACATTGCAATGTTTATACTTAGTTTTTTTTTTTTCTTTTTTGAAGCTATGACCTGCCTCTATGAGATGGTTAGCAAACTCGGAGTAGTTATTATTTCGTAAACAAAGTTCATGTTCACTGATTCTAGTTTTAAAATTTCTAGTAGTCATTCCTACATACTGTGCGTCACAATCGTTTTCTAAAGTGTACATCCCGTTTTTTTTTCAAATTTATTAGAAATATCTGGCCGGGTCAGCTAGTTTACACTAAAGAAATGTTCTTTATTAGTTTTTAAGATTTCGAACACTTATGAAAAGTCCTAATTATATAACAAAAAGTGTAAAAATATACATTAAGATAAAACAAATCACTTTCTATACACAACTTATTTAACAAAATTTTCAACATATTGTTTCAAGGTTTGCAAATTTTGATAAATTTGAAAAAATAAGGTAATAATATAATTTTCAATAAATAAGTGGTGTATTCAAAATTATCTGTTATCTCCTTAATCCTCTTTTCATACATTCCACACAGAGTGCACGCCAAAATACCGCTCCTCATAGATTATTTAAATGTATTGCGTATATTACAGTAAAAACAAAATTCTTATCGGCAAATGTTTTCGTAAAGTTCAATTCAGCGAAAGATCTACGTTAATGATTTGTGAGCGGTCTCATATAGTGTTTAAATCTTTTTAAATTAACTTTGCAAGTGACAGTTCAGTGAATATTATTGCCCAAACAAATATTCGCTTATTACAAACGTGTCTGTCTAAGTTATTAATTAGTGCATCTAAGATAATTAATATTGCACCATCTTCACGATACGTCACATGTGGCTAATAGTGTAGTGGCTAGCGCGCTCGCTCAACCACACTTAACGGACCAAGTTCGAACCCTACCTATTCCAGAAGAATTTAAATATTTTTATTTTTTCTACATCTTTACCCGATATCCAAATTCTTCCAACACCTACACCAATCCTAATAAGACGACCAAATGTGCAGGAAAAGGAGCACTTGAATTAGACGACAAAATTATGGAAAAAATTATCATCCACATTGATAAAAACATGGATAATATTAAAAAAGAAATAATCACTAAAATGGAAAAAATCACCTCAGAAACACAAAAAAGCATCGAATTTATAAGTAATCAGTATGATGAACTAATAAAAAAGATTGACCAAACTCTCTTACAAAAATTGAAGGTGAAATTGAAAACTTCAAAAAAGAACAACTAGGCAAAAATACTATTATTAAACATCTTGAAATTAAACTATCTGAGCTAGAATCAAAATTCCGATCTAACTATTTGGAGATAGCAGGCATTAAACAATCAAGTGGCGAAAAGGCGACTGAAATAGTGAAAAGAGTGGCTGCAGCGGCTGGTTTGGAGATAAAAAATGGAGATATAACCGATATTAAACGAATTCCGGACATACGTACTGATGCCCCCCCCCCCAAACTGCTGGTTCACTTCAACAACAAAACCGCAAGAGACAACCTCATCGCCTTAAGAAAAAACATCAACTACGCTGCCATCAAAGGACTTGCCCACGACAAGATATACATTGGAGAAGAACTTACCGCGTATCATAAAGAACTTCTATGGCAAACCGAAAACTTTGCCTAAGAAAAAAAATAAAACCTATGTCTGGTACAAGGATGGTAATATCATGATGAGGCGCCTCATATATAAAACATGTAGATGATTTAAAAAAAAATAACTTTAAATATTGGGAAATTATCCTCTCATATTTCTTCACAATCTACACATCATACAAAATGGATTCTTTTTCTATCAACATAAAGTCTAACAAATCAGACCTATCTATCTACCATCAAAATATTAGATCGATAAACAAAAACTTTGACTATTTTCTCATCGAACTCGAACTTACTAAAACCAAATATGACCTAATTATCTTGACAGAATGTTGGCTAACACCTTACTATACTCCCAAAAACATCCCCAATTATACCCACCATCACACCTCGAATCACTACAGACAAAACGACGGCGTAGTAGTATATACATTAAACAACACTCCCAACACATATAACGTCAAAGAAATCACCATTACAAACTCCAACTGTCTTCAAATAACATACAGCATTAACAGATGTATTATTGCACTTTATCGCTCTCCTTTCAAACCTAACATCTCCCCCTTTTTGCGAGACTTAAACTGTTATCTTACCGAGCTAAAAAAAAACAAAAAACCTAGTTTAATTGGAGACCTTAACATTAATATTCTAAAAAACAACGAACATCCCCAGTGCCAAGATTACTTAAATACCATTATGTTTCACGGAATGTAAAGTACAATAAACTCACCTACACGATGTACACCACACTCTTCTTCCTGCATCGACCATATTATGGTTAAAACATCAAATCAATACACTTCAGAAATCCATCACTATCCAATTACATACACCTCCTTCACAATGAGTTCCAAACACAACGTACAAAGCAAAACATCAACCGAAATAACAAAGAAAATAATTAACTATGACCACCTCAACAAAACGATTAGTTCTAAATCCTGGGACAGACTCTATAAGATAGCAAACATAGAAAAGGCATGGAACTACTTCTCTACCTACATACAAGACACCCTTGTCCAAAATCACAACAAAAACCATTCCTAGAGCTATCAAACCTCTCAAACCATGGATAAACCATACTATCATCAACTGCATTCGGAAACGCAACTCCATTCATAAAAATTGTGACACAAATCCATATGATATTACACTCCATAATTTCTACAAAAGATACAGAAATATATGCACACAAGTCATTAGGAAAGCCAAAAATCTATACTACAATAAAAAAAAATTCTTAATGCAACAATGATCCTAAAAAAATATGGAAAGTCCTCAAGGAAGCTACCAATTCAAATACAGCCACCGATGCCTTAAACTCTCTCAATATCAATGATATCACTGTAGACTTTACATCGAACCCCAACACAATTGTCAATCATATAAACAGTTATTTTGCAAATATCGGTCAAGAACTGTGAAAAATGTGCTTGGCCCTAGCGTCCACCCTTCCAATGATGAATTCCCAACCCGCTTTGTTCTGAAAACGGTTACAGAGAAAGAAGTTTCTACTGTAATAAACTCTTTAAAAAACTCTTCATCCACCGGCATTGATGACATACCCAACAGTGTTCTTAAAAAAATTGCCCCGGTCATAATACAACCATTAACTCATCTGCTGAATATTAGCATCCGCCAAGGGTTATTTCCCGCCATTCTAAAACAAGGTCTTACTATCCCTATTTTTAAAACAGGCTCCAAACTTGACATTAGTAATTATCGTCCTATTACGTTACTCAATTCTCTGTCTAAAGTATTTGAATAGATCGTTAATAATAATCTTATGGAATACCTTGAAACCAACAACCTACTATCGCCGCGGCAATTTGGCTTCAGAAAACATAAAAGCACAAACGATTCCATAGCCACCGTCACTGACCATATCTCTTGCCACCTTGATAAGGGCTCGAAATGTCTATCGGTTTTTCTCGACCTGTGTAAAGCGTTTGATACAATATCACACATCAAATTAGAACGCAAATTGTTCAATATAGGTATTAGGAATAATGAATTAAGCCTCCTCTCCAGCTTCTTATCTGACAGATCCCAATGCGTTAAACTCAGAGCTACAAAGAGTCAGAATTTACCTATTAGTTACGGTGTCCCACAAGGCAGTGTTATAGGTCCAACGCTCTTCCTAATATACATTAACGAGTTGTGTAACCTAGATATCGATGCTACTATTGTCAGTTTCGCCGACGACACTGTCTTACTATTCCAAGCAAAAGACTGGCCTACCGTATATTCGAAATCGGAGGTAGGAATTCAAAAGATTAAATATTGGCTTAACTCGAACACACTTGACTTAACTCTTAACGTACGGAAAACAAAATACTTACTGTCTAGTCTCACCAATATCACAAAACTAAACCTACACCCAAAATTAAAAATACACGAATGTAAAAACTCATCTCTGAACCGGAATTGCAACTGCCCATGCCTGGAACAAGTAAACACTATCAAATATTTAGGATTAACCTTTGATACACACCTAAATTGGAAGCAACATATACTTAACACTACAAACAAAATCCGTAAATCTATATACTTTTTCAAACAAACGCGCAATTTCCTTAACCTACAACTTTTAAAAGCAGTGTATTACTCACTGTGCCAATCTCACATCGAATACGGAATTTAAGCTTGGGGTAACACTTATTCTAATGCCCTCGACCACATCATTAAAGCACAAAAACCAATAATAAAAATAATTCTTAAACTTCCTCTCACTACCAGCACTGATACGATCTTCAATACTTTCAACGTTATGGACATTAAACAGCTCTACGCAAAATCCATCTTAGTTTATTTACATAAAAACAACAAAATCCTATACAAACCAACACAAATGATACACAATACTCGAGCCAAAAATAAAGAACTTCTCCAAACTCCCTTTTCTCAAACCACCTTTGGACAAAAACACTTTAAATACATAGCTTGCAAACTACACAATACACTACCAGCTACGATTAGACAAACCGAATCAACGACAAAATTCAAACAAGATATAAAGAAATGGATTATAAGTATTGGACGTCACACTACTGTTAACATCTGTAAAATAGATTACAAATAGACTGAATTACCAACTTACGTATGTCCTTACCCATATTAAAGAAATTAAAATAGTAAAATCCTATATGTATAATAATATAACTCCCTATAAAGATTTGACAGGAACTACTTTATTCATCTCTTCCTTCATCTATATAATGCTCTCTTTATGGTATTTACCCACAATTTAAATAATCTTTCTATTTTAATTGTATGAATCAGTGTGTGTTTTACCTTAAATATTCTTATGTTATAATTAAATATCCTTATGTATGATATTCATTTATGAACCTTTACGCCTGTCTCAACACAGGTATACCCTAGTGAGAGAGGCATCGAATAATGTTATGTAAAAATACCTAAAAAGATAAATAAATTAAATTTAAAAAAAAAAAATTAAGCATCAGCCACATGCTTAGATAAAATCGCGAGCAGATATCTGTTGAACCGCGAGCGCTTGTCAGCGGCTGACCCAACTAGCTGTATTTATTGGGGTTTAGCTACAGTGCGTGTCGAAACACTACAGCGGACGGTAAAAAAATAATTTGATTATTGAAAAGTTTGAAGTGCGGTTTTTGTGGTATATCGTTCCATTCTTGTGATATTGCCTTTCAATAACTGTGTTCATAATGACAAGGGGTCTAACTGACGAAGAATCATTAAATTATAGATAACGCTCGACCCACAAAATGTAGGCATTCAAGACAGAAATATCAACTAACTCCATAAATATTCGAAATAGCCATCTCCTGTTTGCTCTTACACATGGATATTGTATCACCGGTGGTGTCAACTATCGGAAGGTGACCATTCCTACCTTTGTTTTGTTGTAATGTAAGATAATATCGGATATCTCCATAAAATAGTTGTGTCATCTACGACAATAATATAATTTTTTTCGTGAATCCAAATATTGTTGACAGTTCTTCCCTTTTTTATTACTACCTATTCACTTTTTCATCCATTTCTCTCCAACGATTTTATACTAAAAATAATTTAAAATATAACAATCTATGTATTTACCTTCACATTTTAAAAAATCAATAAAAGTTGGGTTACTTTATCAAGGCAATGCAAATAACATGAATATAATGACATTTGGGAAATAACCCATTAATAGTTTATTCTCTTGTACCTATAACAAGTATTATTATTTTCCAGATATTCATGAATTCTTAGGAGCATTATTTGCATATCATTATCAGATCGGTTCGCAGCTCTGAAAAATTTATACATGATCTCTGCGAATCACATGATATTATAGTAGTCCAAGAAACTTGGTTACTCCCTACAGATATTGACTTTCTATCTCATATTCACCCGGACTTCAACAGTTTGGGAACCTCTGCTGTGAATATCGCCGATGGGCCGCTAATCGGAAGATAATCAATCCGCAATCCCGATGCATAATTGTCGGATGGCTGGAATCGAGGTTAGTTTGATTACAGAAACATTAAGCATTTTTACAATTTACATGCCGACTTGCTCAACTGACAACTTTGAGGAATATTCTAACTGCCTTGCCTCCCTACAAGCAATAATTGATGATAATAATTATATTAATACAATTATAATCGGAGATTTCAACGCTCATCCCAACTCGCTTTTTGGAACGGAACTACTATCTTTTTGTCAAGAATTTGAATATGTATGTGCGGACATCGAAATTTTGCCTGTGAATTCCTACACATATATCAGTGACGCTCACAGCTCCACTAGATGGTTAGACCACTGTCTAGTTACAAAAAATATTTCGAAGCAAATTATAGATTTGAAAATATACTACGATATAGATTGGACAGATCACCGGCCTCTCGAGCTGACCTTACAAACAGTGGGACTGGCGAAAACGGAATTGTTTACTTCTGGATTAAGGGATCCAGCATTATGGAATCCGAATAATATACGTGATATCGGAAAATACAACTCGTGCTCGCAAACCTATCTTGTCAAAGTTAAACCAAAATACACATTTCCTGAGAACGGCGACAACCCTGTTCACGCCAAAATAGAATACCTCTATGGGAGTATAGTAGAAGCCCTACGAAGTAGTGCCATCTCTGTATTTAATAAGCGTACTATTCAAAAACACAAGCAAGTATGTGGGTGGAACGAAGTTGTGGCGAATAAATACTATGAATCCAGACAAGCGATGCACACATGGATAATGAATGCGAGACCGCGCGAGGGACCTATCGCAGAGGAGAGAAGAGCAAAGCGTGCTGCCTTTAAAACTGCACTTAAACAATGCCAAAAAAACTCGTCTCAACTTCAGATGGATAAAATAGCAGAGGATCTAGAAAATCGGGACTTCAAAAAATTTTGGATTAAGTCTAACAAACTATTAAACATGCGCTGCAAAATCTCATGCAACATACATGGAGAATCGAACCCGGAAGTAATCGCAAACATGTTTAAAGAACATTTTACAACTACCACCCCAGCTATCGACTCAAATGAAACGCATCTGACTGCCTATGATGATATCGATCCCATTGTCACAACTAGCATGATAAAATCGGCCATTAGTAACATGAAATCTGGAACGTCGGCAGGGCATGACGGCTTAAGCACCGAACACTTCAAACATGCAGGGGCAGCGGTTATGGAACTAATGGCAACACTATTCACCGATATCTTAAAGTGTGGCTATCTACCTAAAGACATGACAAAAACAATTATAATACCGATAATAAAATCGAAACTGTCAGACATAACTTTAAAGGAAAACTACAGACCAATTTCCATCGCCACGGCTATCGCCCGTATATTTGAACGAGTTCTCTTGGATCAAGTCGGATCTCATTTGACAACGAACGATAATCAGATGGGCTTCAAGAGAGAGTGTTCTACGGACTCGGCTATTTTTTGCGTAAAACGGACCTTGGAATATTACAGGAAGAAGAAAACATCAACCTATGCATGCTTTCTGGACCTAAGTAAGGCTTTTGACCGAGTTTCCCACCCCCTATTATGGAAATTACTAAAAGAAAGAGGTATACCTTGGAAAGTGGTAAAAATCCTCGAAACTTGGCACCGTCAACAGGAAAATCTTGTAAAATGGAAAGATGGATTTTCAGTACCTTATTTCCTGAAAAGCGGGGTCAGACAGGGAGGATGTATGTCCCCAGTATTGTTTAACATATACATGGATGAACTAACCCATAGGCTAAACAATGCTGGAGTGGGCTGCCACATCGGAGGTCAATGTATCAATAACATGAGCTACGCAGACGATATGGTTCTGATGGCACCGTCAATAAGGGGATTACGAATCCTCCTGAAGATCTGTGAAGAATTCGCACACGAAACCAACATGATCTATAATGCGAAAAAAACAGCACTGTTGGTCATAAAACACGGTGAAGGCCCAAAAAATATCCCCCCCGTCTTTTTGAACGGCGAACTCCTAAAAACAGTAGAATCTACCAAATATCTAGGACATATCATCAACGATAAATTAACAGATGATGAAGATATTGACAGGCAGAGGCGCGTACTGAGCATAAAATCCAACATGCTCAGTAGAAGATTTCGGCTATGCAGTCCACGGGTAAAAAGGACGCTATTCCTAGCCTTCTGCACAACCCTGTACACATGCGAGCTTTGGGCAACCTTAAAAAAAAGAACCATGGACAGGCTTCAGGTGCAATATAACAATGCTTACCGTCTGATGTTTGGACTCCCCAGGCACTGCAGTGCCTCCTCAATGTTTACAGAAGGGCGAGTTCCAGGATTCAAAGCTCTATTAAGAACCAGGATTGCAGGACTGAGGGGAAGGATAAACCACTCCAGAAACATTCTCATAATAGAATCCCGCTTGACTTCAGGATCGAGCTAAGAAGAACATTGGAGGAAGACACTGGCTCCCATAACCCCAGACTGATTTTTTTTTTTTAATTATTTACTATTTATTTATTTTTTTTACTTGTATTTTTATTTTATTTTCTTCTTAATACCATATTTTATAAATATCTATGTGTTTTATGTATGTACTTACACACTATATAGGATGTGTGGGATTGCACTCACCTCCCCACATTCTGGAATAAAGACCTTTATTTATTTATTATTTATTTATTACTCTGGTACTGCCTTCTCAGAAATTTATAATGATTCTTGCGGAACATGGAACTAACATTTTTCCCGTTTCATGTAAGCGGCACTTTGGGGGTTATTTAAATTGTTTGATCTCAAAAAGGGGTTCATAATAATTATTTTTAGATTTTTACAGGCTCAATCGTTTGATTTGTAAAACAGTTTAAAACCGTTCTTCAACTAGTTTCTAGTGTAGATAATTTTATATAGCGTACGTTCACTTATAATAAATGATCTTTTATTTAAAGTGTTTTACTTCTTTCTTTTAAACCACTGTATAGTTATTGTAATTAACAGTATTTGATTCTTTGCATATCTTTCGTGTGTTACTTATATATACTTCTTGGACTTTGCTAAATATCTGTTTTAGAAGATGATTCAAATAAATAATAAATATAATATTTTATTATTGTATGCTGAATTTAAATAAATGATTAAATTGTTAAGTTTAAGTAATTGTTGTGATACCGACAAATTTGTATGTATATCTTGCGAAGTTTAATGTTTTATCTGTTTATTTTCTTATGTATGTAAATCAATTATCATACCCCAAATAAAAATTTAAAAAAAATCGATGTTTAGTTTTTAATTTTATTTTTGTTATTTTGGAACCACCCGGTTACAATTCGCTCCGTCGGCCGCCGGTCGCACTGGCCTGCCGGCAGGTACCAAAGTACCGACTAGGAAGCTAGTCAAAGCCGTCATGGCCGGAGCGTTTGTTGATGAATGATTTTATATAAAATTAACTGAATAGGTTTTATATTATGAAATTAACTGTATAATGATATTTGTTTAACGGAAATACATTAAACATGTAGGCCATAAGAGTAATTTTCCATCAAACTTATGCATAACTGGGAAAAAATGCATTGAAATGATAAAATCCCTGGGGTTGTAGCGTCACCCCTCATGGTACCCAACGTTTTGTTTTTCATGTTGGCATGCCGAAGGTTAATGTAAAAAAGGCATTTTATCAATAGAGAAATTTAAGATCGCTGGGTTTTTTATTCTAGAAAATCCGACTTTTTCACATTTTAACATCCCTATTTAAATAAGGTACATATTTATGTCTTAATATTCGGAAATTTACTTGGTTTCATTTTAATTAAGACGGGCGCCACACACAGCTATACAAGATAAAAGATCATCGCACGCCCAATAACGCTCTCTATACAATCCCATCAGACCTATCACGCCTAAGCAGTTTATGCGTAGATCCACCATAGACAATACAGATCTTACACCGTAACCGCTCCTGAGGCGGGTTCCATGCCAAGTCAGAATCAAATCAATCCAACACCTCTATGAAAAGTCATTAAAAGCCATGAAAAAAATATTTTAAAATAGCCCTTAACAGTAACCTCACGTAACCAATTATCAATATTTTTTTTATGATTAGGTACCTACTTTTAATGTCTTTTCTGCGGAGGTTCTGATTTGATTTAATTCTGAGTTGTCCGGTCACCCTGAGGCGATGTGCGAAAAGTTATGTGACCTCTCCGCTGAAAACAGGAAAGGGGGACTTTTTAATTACTTATCTGCCTAAACGGGCAGATGACAGATGTCAAGTTGACAGATTCAGTACAAAGAAATGGCATTTCGTAGCAGCTCTCTAATTCACCTGACCCATTCATCCCCTACCACAGAAAGAAATATTTGATAGCGTTGTGTGACGGTACAACACATAAGCGCTCGCGGTTCAACAGATATCTGCTCGCGATTTTATCTAAGCATGTGGCTGATGCTTAATTTTTTTTTTTTTAATTTAATTTATTTATCTTTTTAGGTATTTTTACATAACATTATTCGATGCCTCTCTCACTAGGGTATACCTGTGTTGAGACAGGCGTAAAGGTTCATAAATGAATATCATACATAAGGATATTTAATTATAAGATAAGAATATTTAAGGTAAAACACACACTGATTCATACAATGGGCCGTTTTCTGAGTAATTCCAAAACACCCACGAGATGGCAGCACGGTGTTTAGCGGTCCTCCTGTCATCTAATCTGTGAACCAAATCTATGGACTGACGCACTGACGTCTTTCAATGATTGATCTGTCATTTCGATAGCTATTTGCAATTTGTTTTCCGACAAGTTTAGCCAAACCAAGTTTGCTCCATTTGTAAGTAAAATGCACAAAAAGTAAGATGCTGCTCTGAGCCACAGACCATGCTGCTCAACGCTAAGCAGGCTCTCAACGACGATGGACTCCTTATCGTAGCGCTGGTTCTGCCCTTCAAACCATACGTTGAATGTAAGATATGGGTTTTATTATACCTCTAATACTTTAACCAGGGATTTAACCGGTCTTTTAAATGTGATTAATTTTAAGTAAGTGGTCCTATGGCACCCCCAATCAGGGTTTGTTGTGAGGCTGAACTGAATGGGGGAGGAAAGAATATGGGAAATGTGGAGGCTGGGAAATGCCTGGCTATTCACACCTGGTCACCTAACACAACTATCGCTATTTCAAGCAATGTATAGCTTCTAAATGGTGGTTTTTCGCCGGCTGTTAGGAAGGGCCTTAAAAGAATGGAATTTTAATAAAGATCTTGAAAAGACCACTATTAAATAAGGGAGGAGATGGAAATATTCCTAGTATGTAGGGAAATATTGCATGAGAACAAGTCGAATGCTGCTGTCATCTACTGTGGATGGATGTTCCGCTCTTGTCTGGCGAATTTCTTGCTGGTGAACCGATACCAAAGGGATCTCATCAATTTATTACCATTATCTGCTACGTGTATTGCCTAGATCTGAAAAACCAGACAGTTACCAATTTCCTCCAGACTCAAAAGCTGCTGTTTTGTTACTCTTAATTTTTCATTATTTTTGACATAGGTAAAAGCAAAGCTTAAATCTCAAAGCATAAAGCTCGAAGCAAAAATCTAATCGCTTAACACTCAAGCTTAAACTCAAAGCTTAAAGCTCAATCTTTAATTTCTCCTAACTATGTCTAGGGCATTGCACTGGTCGTCTTCTCTCGGATTCCTTGTACTATTCAATTATAATTTTCAGACGAATCTGACCACATGGCGAAGGAGCGTCTGCCCATCCGAGGCCACACATTCGAGGAGCACGTGGAATCCTTTACCAGCTACTGCGCTACTACCGTGGGGCTCCAGGTCATGCAGTGGTCACGCGTGTCCTACCTCTACGAGGGGGACTTCAACCAGTCCTACTGGCTGAACGACTCTATTTTCATCATCAAAAAGGACCCAAATTTCCCCGAAACCACGGCTGAATAGAAGTTTTAATAGGTTTACTTATATTACCTCTTATCACCTTTGTATTTTGATATCCCTCATCTGGGAAATAGATTATATTTATATTGAATGTTTACAAATAAAATATTAGCATAGGAAAAATCAATTTTTTATCAAGTAAATTATAAAAATAAATGTTAATTAATATTGTATAGTATGGAGGTTGGGAGATTTCTACACTAGTTGCATATTTAATTTGCTAATCTTATTTTCTTTATTTTAACAGGTTGACTGTTCACAAAGTTGCTCACGCGTTGACCGACGCTACCACAACTATATAATAAATATTAGGATGTAAAAAAAAATTGCCAAAACAATAAATGATTTATGCATAATGTTAATTATTTGTTGTACTGATATGTTCTTCTATGTGTATAATGTTTATAAATGTTTTACGACACATTTATATTATGTCTGTAATCTTGTTCTTTTCATATTGACCTCGAGAAATAAAAGAAAGTTTTTTTTTATTTATTTATATATTTGTTAAATTATTTTGTGTTATTTAGTACAACTAAACAACAATCTTTTTAACCATGGCAGTAGATGTCGTGCAAGGCCGCAGAAAACCATGACAAAACTGGAGCGACACTCAGTCTTTATTTTAATAAAAGAAATATAATAATGATCTTTTAGTTATTTGTTTTTGGGATGTTATGCCGTGTTGCGCTACCTCCTTCTTTAG
This sequence comes from Limnephilus rhombicus, assembly GCA_929108145.2. Taxonomy (NCBI): domain Eukaryota; kingdom Metazoa; phylum Arthropoda; class Insecta; order Trichoptera; family Limnephilidae; genus Limnephilus; species Limnephilus rhombicus. The sequence goes on along the minus strand of OV815290.1, from coordinate 11,913,447 downwards.
CCAACTTTTCGAACAGCGTTGCAGTGTCCACCATCAGGGCCCCCTGATGATGGACACTGCAACGCTGTCCGAAACGTTGGCTAAAGGAGGTAGCGCAACACGGCATAACACCCCAAAAACAAATAACGAAAATACTTTGGCCGTGAAAATCTTAAAACGTATCATAATAATGATCGTTTATTTCAGAATGTTGTGCAATGCAATACATTCCATATTTTGAAATAGTTCAAACATTGACAAAATAACAATGCATTCATACACAGAATGGAACAGAAAATAAATGAAAAATATAGTATATAATAAATCCAAAAAAATATGCAAATATCCATTCATGGGGGATATTTGACAGGCTCCCATTTCCAGAAGGGCATCAGCGGGGACTCCATCTCCATCCAGGCAACCATGGCAGTGATGACGGTATTCTACGACTGGCGTAGTCTGCGCCATAAGCTTTCCCTTGGTTTCGGTTTTGTAGAATTCATATATATTTTTTCACGTATCAGACGCCTTTCCTGTCAGTTTCTTAATTCTATATTACCAACTTCTACTTTTATCCAGGGAAATATTGAAGGAACTACACCTTTCAGTAACTTTTGCCTGTACAGTACATCTGAAAATAAAATTAGGCTCAAACTTCCATACTTACATGATATAAAATACAAAACGGTCTACGTTAAGAAATAGTAATAATTTGATTTTTTTCTTAAAACACTCCTACTGAAAATTAAATTACAATCACGAGATATACAGACATGGGACGAGAAATGCAAAGCAAATTAGATTGCCAACAAAGAAGAATCACCCGCCCATAAATCTCGTGCCAGACAGTTTGATAACCGTGTAATAAAATTATTGCAATAATTGAAAATGTTTACTTAATACAAAAAAAAGGAAATAAGATATGTCTACCATAATTATTTGTTAGTTGTGGTTGACTACACTTATATTTAAAGGTACGTTGGTCAAATAATGTCAACTGCGAAAGAAGGCAAAACATTGTGTATAAAATTTTGTGCATTCTATGCCAAATGTTTCTTTACGTGTTTATTATACTATACAAGTACTCTCTGTATTATATTGGGGATTCAATTTTAGTAAGATATTAATTGAATGAGTCATGTACTTACTGTTATGGTTAATATTATTGAATACATAATCTGTGTCCCTGAAATGAGCTTTACAAACAGAATCAGGAGTCGGTGCCCATTTGAAATGAACCTAATTGAATGAATCCATTGCGCTTTCAAGCCTTTCAATCTTTGGGAAACTCGTGCCCAACCCTATTCTACACATTGGAACACTACAACAGGTTGACGGCATTATAATAATATTTAAAAACACTAAATTGCGTCAAACGGCCTAAACAATGTATGGGATTTGACAGTTAAATAAAATAGTTGGACCGGTAGGACTATTAGCGAACCTAGCGGCCAAAATCGTGCGAAAACGGCCCATTAAAATAGAAAGATTATTTAAATTGTGGGTAAATACCATAAAGAGAGCATTATATAGATGAAGGAAGAGATGAATAAAGTAGTTCCTGTCAAATCTTTATAGGGAGTTATATTATTATACATATAGGATTTTACTATTTTAATTTCGGAATAAATTCGGTGTTTGGGTAAAATTCCTAAAAAATAAAACTAGTTATTTTTATATTAATTTGGGGTCGGGGAATCCGAATCTGAAAGAATTAGGCGTCGGCAAGCAATATTAACTGAATTACAGGACTTTAAAAATTTTTATACACATACAGGAAAATAGCCATTTTGGAAGCATTTTGATTCCTAGAAAATCAAACTAGTTATTTTTATACTAACTATGGGCTGGGGAATCCGAATCTGAAAGAATTAGGCCGCGGCAAGCAATATTAACTGAATTACACGACTTAAAAATTTTCTATACACATACACTTGAAAATAATCATTTCGGAAGTATTTTGACACATGTAGTACAAAGATCATAGAAAAACAAGAAATATACAAAAACATGTGCCGGTAGTGTTACCAGCTCTCAAAAACATACCTTATAAATCGACCAAGTCTTCTTCGTCCGTCGTATTGACACATTAACCTGATGAATTACGACTATCTCAACGGCGTATTCTTAAATCAAAAGTATGAAAATTCGTAGTCTTAAAAATGCGTAACCTAACCTAACCTAACGTTAGGTTTGTGTAACATGGTTTGTGCCCCTTTATACCGCCTGCTCGCGTCCCTAACCTAACCTAACCTAACGCTAGATTTGTGTAACATGGTTTGTGCCCCTTTATACCGCCTGCTCGCGTCACGGCAAAAAAACATCCCTGTTTTCAAGTAGTTTAGCGGCTACGCTAGGTTTGTGTAACATGGTTTGTGCCCCTTTATACCGCCTGCTCGCGTCCCTAACCTATCCTAACCTAACGCTAGGTTTGTGTAACATGGTTTGTGCCCCTTTATACCGCCTGCTCGCGTCACGGCAAAAAAACATCCCTGTTTTCAAGTAGTTTAGCGGCTACGCTAGGTTTGTGTAACATGGTTTGTGCCCCTTTATACCGCCTGCTCGCGTCACGGCAAAAAAACATCCCTGTTTTCGAGTAGTTTAGCGGCTACGCTAGGTTTGTGTAACATGGTTTGTGCCCCTTTATACCGCCTGCTCGCGTCACGGCAAAAAAACATCCCTGTTTTCGAGTAGTTTAGCGGCTACGCTAGGTTTGTGTAACATGGTTTGTGCCCCTTTATACCACCTGCTCGCGTCACGGCAAAAAAACATCCCTGTTTTCGAGTAGTTTAGCGGCTACGCTAGGTTTGTGTAACATGGTTTGTGCCCCTTTATACCGCCTGCTCGCGTCACGGCAAAAAAACATCCCTGTTTTCAAGTAGTTTAGCAGCTACGCCGGGTTTATGTAACATGGTTTGTGATACAAAAGAACGTGCCCCTTTATAACGCCTACTCGCGTCAAGGAATAAAAACTCCACAATACTAGTTGGTGTACCTTCCTAAAATATTTGAGAATCAATTATAAAAAATAAGTACTTAAAATATAAACATGTTATTTTACGTTATAAATATTACTGCTTAATGGCAGCACTTAATTTTGTGTGGTAAAAACATCTATGTTATCGTGTTTTTCTATGATCTTTGTACTACACGTGTCAAAATACTTCCGGAATGATTATTTTCATGTGTGTGTGTATAGAAAATTTTTAAGTCGTGTAATTAAGTTAATATTGCTTGCCGCCGCCTAATTCTTTCAGATTCGGATTCCCCGGCCCATAGTTAGTATAAAAATAACTAGTTTGATTTTCTAGGAATCAAAATGCTTCCAAAATGGCTATTTTCCTGTATGTGTATAAAAATTTTTAAAGTCCTGTAATTCAGTTAATATTGCTTACCGACGCCTAATTCTTTCAGATTCGGATTCCCCGACCCCAAATTAGTATAAAAATAACTAGTTTTATTTTTTAGGAATTTTACCCAAACACCGAACTTTAGCCTTAATTTCTTTAATATGGGCAAGGACATACGTAAGTTGGTAATTCAGTCTATTTGTAATCTATTTTACAGATCGACGGTCCCGTTGAACAATGTCGGATCTGCAAAAAAGCAAAAATCGTATTTTTGGCTTATTTTAAATTTCTTTTCTTACTTTTGTAGTCTGCGTTTTCAGATTTTTTTTATCTTGATTATTTTAAAAGTTATTGAAACGGACAAAGTCGGTTGTGACATACTATTCGAAGAACATTGTCAGAAGTGCACAACCGACTTTGTTCGTTGTCATACGTCCGACATTGGAGGTGCGCGCGCACAGTCGGTTTGTCAGAATCGACTTAGTTCTTCGGAGAGTTGGGACGGTGAGGACGTGCGTGATGAATCAGTGCTTGCAAATCAAAATAAAAGTAAATTGTTGCTCTTTTGTTAGTAAGACAGTATAAACTAACGATGCCTCGAAAATATAATAATCGTTTTAAATGTTTGCCTAGTAAAATGTGTCCAATTGACAATTCAAGTGATAACTGGAATGAACAAAGTGCAGACAGAGATATACGAGAACCAGGACATGCCTCTAACGTGTCGAGAAACATTAATTGTCGAATAAAGCAGTTAATGGACATTACAAATAACATTATTTATCCAAATCAGGATAATGAGAATGAAAAAGAAGTTGTACTAGGTAAGTTTTTATTGTTTTCCTACAGAACTGCTATGATTTTAAATTACTTCATCGGGCCTCCCAAAAACAATGTTGGATTGTCATAACCGACAACGGGTGAAATGCAGAATACGCCAATGTCAGGGAATTTAATAAAAATGCACTTTCTAGATGAGAAAAGTGTGTAGAAACTCATTAAAAAAAGAATTAATGTGCGGAAAGCAAAATTGAGGGAAATACAGCCGATCAAAGTTTTATAAAATTTCACTCGCAAACTGATACTATGACAGCCCGCCCGCCATCGTTATGTTGGTATCCCGGACCTGATACAAACAAGAGCCTAGATACAATTGTAGAATTGTAGCCGACTACATGGGATACTTGAGGCGCGTAATTATGAAAAACAGAATTAATAATATAATGTAAATAGGCACTGAAATGGAGAATCCCGCCAGACAAACCATTTAAAAACGTAGGCTGTTTCTTAATGTAAAGATAACATACACAAGCCCGCTAGAAAGGTTAGGTTAGGTTCGGTTAGGTTAGGTTAGGTTATGGGGGGGGGGGCAGATCCGGCGCTGGGTTAACATACACAAGCCCGCTAGAAAGGTTAGGTTAGGTTCGGTTAGGTTAGGTTAGGTTAGGTTAGGTTAGGTTAGGTTATGGGGGGGGGGGGCAGATCCGGCGCTGGGTTAACATACACAAGCCCGCTAGAAAGGTTTGGTTAGGTTATGGGGGGGGGGCAGATCCGGCGCTATAATACACAAGCCCGCTAGACAAATTTCATAATTACGCGCCAGTATCGCGGGCAATCTGGCTAAATATATGTTCCAGAAACGTTGTCGGGAGCGGAACGTCGATCGCATGGACGAATTTTTGTGCATGGCTGGACGTTTATATGACGCCACTGTGGAACGTCCACCCAACACTCTGCCGTCGCTTGAGGATGGGACATCTGACTCTGAGGACGATTACGAGTGAGCGATTTTAAGGTAGTATTTTGTTTTGTTTCATAATTACGCGCCTCAAGTATCCCATGTAGTCGGCTACAATTCTACAATTGTATCTAGTCCGTGATACCAACATAACGATGGCGGGCGGGCTGTCATAGTATCAGTTTGCGAGTGAAATTTTATAAAACTTTGATCGGCTGTATCTCCCTCAATTTTGCTTTCCGCACATTAATTCTTTTTTTAATGAGTTTCTACACACTTTTCTCATCTAGAAAGTGCATTTTTATTAAATTCCCTGACATTGGCGTATTCTGCATTCCTCCCCCGACAACAATCACAGAAAATAAATTATTTTTCTTTACAATGAGAATTTTTACTTTACATTAATTCAATCGTTGTTACGTGGTACTAAAATATGTTTAAGTGATAAAAAATTATGTGTCGCCGTAAAAGCACATCCGACATTTTTTGTTGGAATCTGTCAAGTAGCAGGGTGCAGGAAACAAACATCCGACTTTGTTCTTGGAACATTAAAAAAATTTTTCGTGTCGGATGTTCACATCCAACATTATTCTTGGGAGGTTTTTTCAATACTACTTTGTTCGACAAAAAAAAAACACTCTTAAACACCTGTAAAATATTTTTTTTTCTTTGGCGTTATTGATTAAACTAAAGTAAATGCAATCCTGCTTGAAAATTTATAATTTTATCATGTTTCATCAATTTTGTAAAGATTTATCTGCTGTGTTACAATAAACAAATTGATATTTGTGTTACAATAAAAAAATGTAATTTAATAAATATTTGAAATTAACATATTCCATGTTTTTAGATCCCTGTTCACGTCGTGAAGATACTCCGAATCAAATAAATAATGCGGATATTACAAAATCGATGAATCCAGATTTGAATTCCCTTGATTCGTCTCAGTCACCACTGTCACAGGAAGAAGAAGGTCAATAATTTTTACTTTACTTACTTATTATTCATCATAAAAATTATAAACGTTCTTAGAATCAGATTTTCTTAAACTTTTGAGAAACAGAGTTTATTTAATTTTTTTAAACCTTTCAGAGATTCCTGAATCACCTCTTCCTGATGGGGTTGATAAAATGCAAGAGGAGTTTGGAGATATCATGGAGGATCTGTTAAAAGATTTGAATAGTCCACAATCTGTATCTCAGTCCGATTCGGCAAAAAAATCAGGTAGGTGTTTAAAAAGCGCATTAAAAAAAGAGAAAAGATAAAATTTATACCAAGTATGTAACTTCGATTTGCTGCTAGTATATAGAAAATTATGTTTTGATTTTAGGCGTTTCTGAATCCGACCCTCCGCGGAGTGTTAATATTGGCCAAACAGCAGACCTGATTGCTGAAAATGATTTTTCATCGCTGCTTGCTGGATCAGGTAAATTATTAAAACATTAATTGTATCTGAAACTATATAATTTTGAAAGTAAATTTTCTGAGATTACTTTTAATCGATGGAATTAAAAAATATTGTTGTAATTTCAGATATTCCCGGTTCGCATTCTTCTGTTACTGTGAACATAGAGTCCAGCAGACAAAATGAACAGCCGCAATTGCTGGAATTCAACGAAACTCCTGTACCATCCCCTGTGAATGGCCACATATTATGCGATGACGACTTTTGTGGCATACACAATGAGGATTATAATATTTTACCTATAGATAATTCTCCAAGCTGTTCTTCGAATGCATCATATCCAGCTTCAAGCATTAATACGAGGATAAATACAAAACGCCGCCGAAATCAATCGGAATGGGTAGACATCAAACGAAAATGTCTTAAAAACCTGGGCAAGAAGTACTTCACCAAACGTGGAAAATGTGCCGATGAAAAAGTACTTGGCCCACCTTGCTCCTGTAAGCTGAAATGTGGCACACATTTTTCAAATAAAGAAAGAGCAGATATTTTACAAAAATTTTGGAATCTGGGTGATAGACAGCTACAATGGAGCTTTGTTGTTAAATATACTACAAAGGAGAAGAAACGTCGTGCACTCACCAATGATTTAAAACATAACCGTCAGTATACGTTCAAATATTTCCTGCCACAAAGGTCAATGTTATCGTTGGAATCTGATAAGACCAACGTCTGTAAAATATTCTTTTTGAATACTCTTTCTGTCGGGGAAAGAATAGTTACAACGGCCTGGAAGAAGTATAACGGATCAATGGTCGTTCAGCCAGACAACAGAGGGGCCCATAAAAATCATAAAAAAATAATTGTCGAGGATGTGGTGAAAAGTGTGTGCGACCACGTTCAATCATTTGTACCGGTCGAATGGCATTATATTAGAAAAGATTCGACAAAGTTATATTTAGATGGAAGTCTCAGCATTGCTCGGATGTTCAAATTGTATGTTGAATGGTTTAACCCAGACATATATACCAAAAAGGCGCAATCTGAACGACAATACAGAGATATTGTTAATCAAAAATTTAATTTAGGTTTCCATATCCCTAAAAAGGATCAGTGCGACCAGTGCTATGCATTTAAAAATATGTCTCAGCCCTCTGATGAGCAGAAAGAAGCCTATATTCTGCATCGCGAGGAGAAAGAGTTTGCCCGGAACTTAAAAAATAACGACAAGGCCAAAGCTATCGCTTCTGATGGTTCAACAATATGTGCGACTTTTGATTTTCAAAAGGTGTTAACTTGTCCTCATGGTAAAGCGAGTATTTTTTATTATAAACGAAAATTGTCCACCTACAATTTCACTGTTTACGATATGGCAGCGAGACACGGGATCTGCTATATGTGGCACGAAGGAATCGCAAAACGAGGAGCCAATGAAGTAAGTAGTTGTTTGCTTGATTTTATTAAAAAAAAAAGTTGAAAAGGGGGCTAAAGAATTCAGATTCTGGTCTGATAACTGCCCTGGACAGAATCGAAATAGAGTGGTTTTTAACCTATATTTATATGCAGCTAAAGAATTCGGAATCAACATTACACACAGCTTCTTAGAAAAGGGTCACACTCAAAATGAGGGAGATAGTGTGCACGCAGTAATTGAAAAAGCAAGTGCTCCTAGGACGATTTATAGTCCAAATGAATGGAAGATTCTCGTGAGATCGGCAAAAATTGATGAACATCCCTACGAAGTTCGAGATATGTCGCAAGATAACTTTTACGACTTTAAAATACCGTTAAATAATAAAAATTGGACTAAAGATACCCAAAATAAAAAAATGATATGGAGCTACGTCAAGCAAGATCATACCTCTGGAGATCATTCCAATCAGCTGGAGTATAAATATGACCTCAGAAAAGAGTTTCAGACTATCATCGTCCGTAATGCCACAAGACATTTTCATGCTATTGACATCGAACTTCATAAGGCGTATGATACCCCTTTGCCGATTCAAAAAGATAAATACAATGACCTTATAAGTCTTTGTAATTCAGGAATTATTCCTGAACAATATCATGAATTTTATAAGACCATAACATACGGAAACATTGGTGTTAATGATGGTGACTCCGAATAATAATAATTTCAATTTGGGAGGCGGGAATGGGTACCGCCGCCCCGGGAACCTTTATTGGATAACCAACACCTCTGCCATAGGTCACCCCAAGTGGTTCGCTACGTTTGGTGATTTAGCAGAGGTGCCCGGGTTCATGGGATGAGGTGTGTTTAGGTCTGATGACCAGGACACACTGAACCCCAGATTCCTACCCACCCCTTAAACCCTTTTCCTTCCCAGAACCCTCCTCTCCTTCCTTTCCCATCCCTAAAGATGACATAGGCCCTCAGGGAAATTATTTGCCTCAGGGCCTCCTGTGTGGAGCTTATGTAAAAAAAAAAAAAAAAATTATTAATTTAGGTCAAATAAAAATTTTCCATTTTGAAAATAAGACTATTGATGTTTTAATTTTATGTTATGATTAGGTACCACCCTGTTATGTTTCATTTTTTGTTATATTTTCTTATTTCATCTCTTTTAAATAATGTTATAGTCGTACTTATGTAACTGACTGGGCTTGAACAATCCTCCCAGTTTTGCTAGATAAAACAAATAAAACTACGGATGTTTTAATTTTATGTTATGATTAGGTAACCTGTTTTGTTTTTAATTTTTATTTTATTTTTTCTCTTTAAATAATGTGTATATCTCATGTAATATGGCAGACTGAGATTGAAATATCCTCCCACTTCTGTTTGGATTAAAAACAAATAAAAAATTGAATATATTACTTTCCCTGTTTTTATTTATTTAGTGTCAAATTATTATACATAATTTTTATTAAAAAGGGGTTCCTTCACGTAATTATTACAAAACATAATAGATTTTTTTTTTGTAACACTAGAAACAAAAAAAATATATAAAATAAATTAGGTTTTAAATACGACAAAAACTTATGTTTGAATTCCAAAGAATAAAGTAGGATATACGTATACGACACACATGTTTCACGCTATGTCCGTAGAACAATGTCGTATGTAAACATCCGACAACTCCTTGTCCGTAAAAAAAAGTCGGAAGTGATTTTTCTTAAAAACTACAACAATGTTGCAATAAGCTGGCATACTGTATTTTTCCAATTAAATAAATAAGGGTTAATACAAAATATCAGATCAACTTTACATTTATTTCTCTCAAAAAACTGTAAAAATGCAGAAACGAAACTTTAAACAGCTCTCCTGCGAAACTACGATTTTACAGATCCGACATTGTTCTTCGGGACCGTCGAGATGTTAACAGTAGTGTGACGTCCAATACTTATAATCCATTTCTTTATATCTTGTTTGAATTTTGTCGTTGATTCGGTTTGTCTAATCGTAGCTGGTAGTGTATTGTGTAGTTTGCAAGCTATGTATTTAAAGTGTTTTTGTCCAAAGGTGGTTTGAGAAAAGGGAGTTTGGAGAAGTTCTTTATTTTTGGCTCGGGTATTGTGTATCATTTGTGTTGGTTTGTATAGGATTTTTTTGTTTATATGTAAATAAACTAAGATGGATTTTGTGTAGAGCTGTTTAATGTCCATAACGTTGAAAGTATTGAAGATCGTATCAGTGCTGGTAGTGAGAGGAAGTTTAAGAATTATTTTTATTATTGGTTTTTGTGCTTTAATGATGTGGTCGAGGGCATTAGAATAAGTGTTACCCCAAGCTTAAATTCCGTATTCGATGTGAGATTGGCACAGTGAGTAATACACTGCTTTTAAAAGTTGTAGGTTTAAGGAAATTGCGCGTTTGTTTGAAAAAGTATATAGATTTACGGATTTTGTTTGTAGTGTTAAGTATATGTTGCTTCCAATTTAGGTGTGTATCAAAGGTTAATCCTAAATATTTGATAGTGTTTACTTGTTCCAGGCATGGGCAGTTGCAATTCCGGTTCAGAGATGAGTTTTTACATTCGTGTATTTTTAATTTTGGGTGTAGGTTTAGTTTTGTGATATTGGTGAGACTAGACAGTAAGTATTTTGTTTTCCGTACGTTAAGAGTTAAGTCAAGTGTGTTCGAGTTAAGCCAATATTTAATCTTTTGAAATCCTACCTCCGATTTCGAATATACGGTAGGCCAGTCTTTTGCTTGGAATAGTAAGACAGTGTCGTCGGCGAAACTGACAATAGTAGCATCGATATCTAGGTTACACAACTCGTTAATGTATATTAGGAAGAGCGTTGGACCTATAACACTGCCTTGTGGGACACCGTAACTAATAGGTAAATTCTGACTCTTTGTAGCTCTGAGTTTAACGCATTGGGATCTGTCAGATAAGAAGCTGGAGAGGAGGCTTAATTCATTATTCCTAATACCTATATTGAACAATTTGCGTTCTAATTTGATGTGTGATATTGTATCAAACGCTTTACACAGGTCGAGAAAAACCGATAGACATTTCGAGCCCTTATCAAGGTGGCAAGAGATATGGTCAGTGACGGTGGCTATGGAATCGTTTGTGCTTTTATGTTTTCTGAAGCCAAATTGCCGCGGCGATAGTAGGTTGTTGGTTTCAAGGTATTCCATAAGATTATTATTAACGATCTATTCAAATACTTTAGACAGAGAATTGAGTAACGTAATAGGACGATAATTACTAATGTCAAGTTTGGAGCCTGTTTTAAAAATAGGGATAGTAAGACCTTGTTTTAGAATGGCGGGAAATAACCCTTGGCGGATGCTAATATTCAGCAGATGAGTTAATGGTTGTATTATGACCGGGGCAATTTTTTTAAGAACACTGTTGGGTATGTCGTCAATGCCGGTGGATGAAGAGTTTTTTAAAGAGTTTATTACAGTAGAAACTTCTTTCTCTGTAACCGTTTTCAGAACAAAGCGGGTTGGGAATTCATCATTGGAAGGGTGGACTCTAGGGCCAAGCACATTTTTCACAGTTCTGGACCGATATTTGCAAAATAACTGTTTATATGATTGACAATTGTGTTGGGGTTCGATGTAAAGTCTACAGTGATATCATTGATATTGAGAGAGTTTAAGGCATCGGTGGCTGTATTTGAATTGGTAGCTTCCTTGAGGACTTTCCATATTTTTTTTAGGATCATTGTTGCATTCAGAATTTTTTTTATTGTAGTATAGATTTTTGGCTTTCCTAATGACTTGTGTGCATATATTTCTGTATCTTTTGTAGAAATTATGGAGTGTAATATCATATGGATTCGTGTCACAATTTTTATGAATGGAGTTGCGTTTCCGAATGCAGTTGATGATAGTATGGTTTATCCATGGTTTGAGAGGTTTGATAGCTCTAGGAATGGTTTTTGTTGTGATTTTGGACAAGGGTGTCTTGTATGTAGGTAGAGAAGTAGTTCCATGCCTTTTCTATGTTTGCTATCTTATAGAGTCTGTCCCAGGATTTAGAACTAATCGTTTTGTTGAGGTGGTCATAGTTAATTATTTTCTTTGTTATTTCGGTTGATGTTTTGCTTTGTACGTTGTGTTTGGAACTCATTGTGAAGGAGGTGTATGTAATTGGATAGTGATGGATTTCTGAAGTGTATTGATTTGATGTTTTAACCATAATATGGTCGATGCAGGAAGAAGAGTGTGGTGTACATCGTGTAGGTGAGTTTATTGTACTTTCCATTCCGTGAAACATAATGGTATTTAAGTAATCTTGGCACTGGGGATGTTCGTTGTTTTTTAAAATATTAATGTTAAGGTCTCCAATTAAAACTAGGTTTTTTGTTTTTTTTTAGCTCGGTAAGATAACAGTTTAAGTCTCGCAAAAATGGGGAGATGTTAGGTTTGAAATGAGAGCCATAAAGTGCAATAATACATCTGTTTATGCTGTATGTTATTTGAAGACAGTTGGAGTTTGTAATGGTGATTTCTTTGACGTTATATGTGTTGGGAGTGTTGTTTAATGTATATACTACTACGCCGTCGTTTTGTCTGTAGTGATTCGAGGTGTGATGGTGGGTATAATTGGGGATGTTTTTGGGAGTATAGTAAGGTGTTAGCCAACATTCTGTCAAGATAATTAGGTCATATTTGGTTTTAGTAAGTTCGAGTTCGATGAGAAAATAGTCAAAGTTTTTGTTTATCGATCTAATATTTTGATGGTAGATAGATAGGTCTGATTTGTTAGACTTTATGTTGGTAGAAAAAGAATCCATTTTGTATGATGTGTAGATTGTGAAGAAATATGAGAGGATAATTTCCCAATATTTAAAGTTATTTTTTTTTAAATCATCTACATGTTTTGTATATGAGGCGCCTCATCATGATATTACCATCCTTGTACCAGACATAGGTTTTATTTTTTTTCTTAGGCAAAGTTTTCGGTTTGCCATAGAAGTTCTTTATGATACGCGGTAAGTTCTTCTCCAATGTATATCTTGTCGTGGGCAAGTCCTTTGATGGCAGCGTAGTTGATGTTTTTTCTTAAGGCGATGAGGTTGTCTCTTGCGGTTTTGTTGTTGAAGTGAACCAGCAGTTTGGGGGGGGGGGGGGGCATCAGTACGTATGTCCGGAATTCGTTTAATATCGGTTATATCTCCATTTTTTATCTCCAAACCAGCCGCTGCAGCCACTCTTTTCACTATTTCAGTCGCCTTTTCGCCACTTGATTGTTTAATGCCTGCTATCTCCAAATAGTTAGATCGGAATTTTGATTCTAGCTCAGATAGTTTAATTTCAAGATGTTTAATAATCGTATTTTTGCCTAGTTGTTCTTTTTTGAAGTTTTCAATTTCACCTTCAATTTTTGTAAGAGAGTTTGGTCAATCTTTTTTATTAGTTCATCATACTGATTACTTATAAATTCGATGCTTTTTTGTGTTTCTGAGGTGATTTTTTCCATTTTAGTGATTATTTCTTTTTTAATATTATCCATGTTTTTATCAATGTGGATGATAATTTTTTCCATAATTTTGTCGTCTAATTCAAGTGCTCCTTTTCCTGCACATTTGGTCGTCTTATTAGGATTGGTGTAGGTGTTGGAAGAATTTGGATATCGGGTAAAGATGTAGAAAAAATAAAAATATTTAAATTCTTCTGGAATAGGTAGGGTTCGAACTTGGTCCGTTAAGTGTGGTTGAGCGAGCGCGCTAGCCACTACACTATTAGCCACATGTGACGTATCGTGAAGATGGTGCAATATTAATTATCTTAGATGCACTAATTAATAACTTAGACAGACACGTTTGTAATAAGCGAATATTTGTTTGGGCAATAATATTCACTGAACTGTCACTTGCAAAGTTAATTTAAAAAGATTTAAACACTATATGAGACCGCTCACAAATCATTAACGTAGATCTTTCGCTGAATTGAACTTTACGAAAACATTTGCCGATAAGAATTTTGTTTTTACTGTAATATACGCAATACATTTAAATAATCTATGAGGAGCGGTATTTTGGCGTGCACTCTGTGTGAAATGTATGAAAAGAGGATTAAGGAGATAACAGATAATTTTGAATACACCACTTATTTATTGAAAATTATATTATTACCTTATTTTTTCAAATTTATCAAAATTTGCAAACCTTGAAACAATATGTTGAAAATTTTGTTAAATAAGTTGTGTATAGAAAGTGATTTGTTTTATCTTAATGTATATTTTTACGCTTTTGTTATATAATTAGGACTTTTCATAAGTGTTCGAAATCTTAAAAACTAATAAAGAACATTTCTTTAGTGTTAACTAGCTGACCCGGCCAGATATTTCTAATAAATTTGAAAAAAAAACGGGATGTACACTTTAGAAAACGATTGTGACGCACAGTATGTAGGAATGACTACTAGAAATTTTAAAACTAGAATCAGTGAACATGAACTTTGTTTACGAAATAATAACTACTCCGAGTTTGCTAACCATCTCATAGAGGCAGGTCATAGCTTCAAAAAAGAAAAAAAAAACTAAGTATAAACATTGCAATGTAAATTCATATTTTAATTTTGCGCTTTAGAAACTTTAGAAATTAACAAAAAAATTAAATTGAAAATTAATTTAGTTAATAAAATAATAGCACCATGTAAATCCCCTCTACTTTCGATGTTTCCATGTAATTTTAACTCCTGCCACCGCTCTTCCCCTCCACCAAATTCCCCCCTCCCACTACCCCCGCCTAATTATTTTTTGTACTTGGATAGAATTTTTAAGTTAGTTTTAAGTTTACTCGTTAATGATACGGACGTGTCGAAACCGGTCGCAAAAAATTTAAAATTAAAGTAACATATGGTTTTTCTGCATTTTACAGCATTTTTTTTATTACCTGTAAAGAAATTTTATATTTATTTAACAATTTACAATAATTCATACGGAATGATTTCATTTTTATTTAACCATTTTTTTATGGCAGAAGTGGAGGAATATTTTATTTCCTTTGTGAATGGAATTGTCATCAATACTGAATATTTTTTCAATATTATTTTCCATATCGCATAATAATATTAAATTCAAATTAAACTTAATCGGGATGTTGGATCACGTAGGTATGTGCTTTTGTCTAAACTGATTTCTAGTAACATAGGTGCACACTTAAGCACATACCTGTCAACTATGTTATAACTTTCGCTGGGCTTAGTAATAACAACTTTTAAATGTAACTGAAAGATCGCGAAAGAAAACTATTCTAGCTTTCTGGGTGTAATTTTTAATGGTGCTTTCAGCAGGCCGCACCAAAAGTGCTCACGGGCTGCACCAAAAAGCTTCGCGGGCCGCAGTTTCCTCATCCCTGGTGTTAGCGCATTATTATATGGGATCGATTAAGTATTACATTCGTAGACTTGGTGAGTAACATTTGTCAAAATCCTGGAATTATTCCACCTACCTAATCTTTCTATCCTAAATATCACGATGAAAAAGGGCAATTTTTGCAAGAAAAATGACTCAACTTTGGAGTCGGTGAGGCCCCATGTGCAACGGTGAGTCCTATTTTCCTTTATCCAATCTGGGCTTATCTAAGTTTCCAGAAACTCAGAACTGAACCATCGACTGACTATCCATCAGGTTTTGCAAGTGTATGCATATTTAATCGTCCCTGTAACTTAGCGATCAAGTAGTTTCGGGACTAGTCCTTCGAGGGTTGCATAGGGCTTTGCTCTGCAGCACTTTTTTAACAATGAATGTTAAAAAAACAGGATACATGATCTTAAACTCACCCCGTAAAATAGTTCCTCCTCATATACCCTTAAAAATTGAAAACAACGAACTTCAAATCCTGATCCAGGAAAAATATCTTGGGCTGTGCATTTTTTTATTTTTTTTATTTATTTATTTATCTATAATAAAATATGTTGACAATGGTTTTATTTGTATGCCTGTCTCACTAGGGTATACCTGTGTCGAGACAGGCGTACAGGTATATAAATGAATATAGTAATTACAAGGATATTTCAGGTAAAATACATATTATGAATAGAATTAAAACAGAAGGGTGATTGGAAGGGTAATAAATCTTTTAAAGAGAGTTATTTTATAAGTGTTGGAGATGGAGTAATGAAATCAATTCTGCCTAGTCTATTTATAGGTTAAATTTGACAGGATTCCATTATTTTCATTTGTTTTATATGGGTTAGGTTGTATGTGAAAAGTTATTCATGTCTATGTGTGATTTATTTTACAGATATTCGTGATAGTGTGGCGTCCAATACTTATAATCCATTTTTTAATATCTTGTTTGAATTTTGTAAAGGAGTCACTTTGTCTGATCGTAGTTGGTAGTGTATTGTATAGTTTGCAAGCTATGTATTTAGAGTGTCTTTGCCCGAAGGTGGTTTTGAAAAAAGGAGTTTGGAGAAGTTCGTTGTTTTTGGCTCGGGTATTGTGTATTGTTTGTGTAGCTTTGTATGGTGTTTTGTTGTTTTTGTGTAAATTAAGTAATATTGATCAGCATTTGACATTTAAACAACATATGCAAGGTATTAAATATAAAATCATCCCCTTAATTAGCGTATTTAGCCGGATCTGTTGCCAAATAAATTTTAAAAAGTTTTATATTATAGTCTCGTACACTCACATTTAAATTACTTGATTGAAATCTGGGGAAACGCATGTGAAATATACATAAATGAATTACAGGTAATACAAAACAAGGTAATCAAAAAACTATTTAACTACAAGCCCAGAACACCCACAAAAAATATATATATGGAAACAAAACTACTAACATTAAGAAAACTATATGAATACAATACATGTCTCCTTATATACAAAATAAACAATAAACTCGTACACACAAACACAGAATTCATTAAAACGTCCCAAGTACACAAACACTTTACGAGACAACACGATAACATACATTTAAACACCATCCACACTAACTATGGTAAACAATCCATTGGTTACGAGGGAGGCAACTTATATAATTGCCTCCCAAAAGACATTAAAAACGAAAAGAAGCTGGGTAAATTTAAAAAAAAATTATTAATATTTATTCTTGATAAACAAAATAATGATGTTGAATAGCGCTGTATTGAAATATTTACTTTATATTAATTTGTATAATTATTTCTACTTAAATGAGTGAAAATGTAATTTTCTTTTAACTGTAATAAAAAAAAATATAAAAAAAAAAAAAAAAACTTAACGCCAACTTCCAGTGGACGCGACACTACCAGGTTTACCAGTTGTGTTAAGTTTAATACAAGTGTTTTAACCGTGTCATTTTTTTAGTTTTTTATTTTATTTATTTCAGTTCGACCGTTCTTTTGGTATGAAGCGTGGTGTTTTTTGACATGTCAGTATGTTGTTATTTTATTGTAGAAAGTAGATCTTTGTGGTTTGACATATTTAACAAAAATAAAACAATTATTTAGTGTAAAATCACGAGTATTAATTAATTTATTTACCTAACGGTTTTGCTTTGCACAGGCATCAACTAGGTTCAAATTAATACTATACAAGAAATGCATAGTGTGTGCCTTTATTAAATGCAGAGGAAGACCATAAGATAAAAATATAACAAGCGGTGATGATACATTTACAAGACTACAAAGAATGGGAAAAACCGACAGACAATTATGCAAACTAATGGGTTATAATAATATGTCCAAAGAGACAAAGCAAGTTATTTTTATTATTCCAGGTATAAATAATAAACTGACTGGGACCATCGAGGCGGAATCAGCGCCCCGAGAAAAAGGTGGAGGGCGAATTTCTTATATGAAAATTATCGAAGCTTTCCGGATGCTAAAAAAGAAGGCTTTGATCGATCTGAAAGAATAATCCAGACAACAGGTAAAAGCGATTTTGGTCTGTAAAAATGATCGTGCGTGCTCTCCTAATTATTGCGTTTTATTATTTTACTGTATTTCTACTTATCAAGCTATATCCGTATTTTTTTTTCAGATTTATTCACAAATCTAAACACGCATCCTGAAGAAGAACGACTCTCTTGTCCGCATTGTAACTACTCTTGCTCTCGTAAGTCAACGTTAGGAGTGCACTTGCGCACCCATACGGGACTTAAACCCTTTTCATGTTTCTACTGCAATTTTTCCTGTTTTAGAAAAGTGCTTTTAAAAATCCATCTTATGACTTACAGAGGAAAAAAAACTTTCTCATGCCCTGACTGTAGTTATTCCTGTTCTCGAAAAGGAAAATTAAACATCCACAAATTGACACACAGTGCAGATAAACCTTTTTCGTGTTCCCGTTGCAGCTATTCATGTTATCAAAAGGCACATTTAAAAGGTCACATTGTGACACACAGTGGTGAAAAACCTTTTTCATGTTCCGACTGCAGCTACTCGTGTTCTCGAAGGTGGCAATTAAGCAGCCACCGGCTGACTCACAGTGGAGATAAACCTTTTTCATGTTCCAACTGCAGTTATTCATGCTCTCAAAAGGGTCAATTAAATATCCACAAGTTGACTCACAGTGGAGAATTTTTTTTTTCATGTTCCCATTGCAGTTATTCATGTTATGGAAAGGGAACTTTAAAAATACACTTGCTGACTCACAGTGGAGATAAACCCTTCTCATGTTCCGACTGCGACTATTCATGTTCAATCAAGAGCTATTTAAAAAGACACTTGCTGACTCACAGTGCAGAAAAACCCTTTTCATGTGTCGATTGTGGTTATACGTGTTCTCAAAAGCGACAGTTGAATATTCGCTTTCTTGCACACAGTGGGGAAAAATCTTTTTCATGTTCCGACGCAGCTATTCATGTTCTCAAATGGTACTTTTAAAAGCACTTGCTGATTCACAGTGTAGAAAAACCTTTTTCATGTTCGGACTGCAATTATTCATGTTCTCGAAAGGAGCAATTAAACAACCACAAGATGACTCACAGTGGAGAAAAACCTTTTCATGTTCCGTCTGCAGCTATTTATGTTCTCAAAAGAAAAGTTTGAAGGGGCACTTACTGATTCATAGGGGAAAAAAGCATTTTTATGTTCTGAAAGCAGTTATTCATGTTTTCGAAAAACACACTTAACAGCCACTAGCTGACTCACAGTGGATATAAACCTTTTTCATGTTCCGACCGCAATTACACATGTGCTCGAAAAGGACAACTAAATATACACATGCTGACTCACAGCGGAGAAAAATCTTTTTCCTGTTCCGACTGTAAGTATTCATGTTTTGCAAAGGGAAGTTTAAAAAATCATGTGTTGACTCATAGTCGAGAAAAACCTTTCTCATGCTCCAAGTGCAGTTTTTCATGTTCTCGAAAGAGAAATTAAAACAAACACTTTCGGTCACATGGTGGAGACAAACCTTTTTCATGCTCTTACTGCAATTATTCATGCTTACTTAAGGCGAATTTGAAACGTCATATGCTGACTCACAGTGGATAAAAGCCTTTTTCATGTTCTGATTGTGGTTATACGTGTTCTCAAAAGCGACAGTTGAATATTCACTTTCTTATTCATAGTGGAGAAAAATCTTTTTCATGTTCCGACTGCAGCTATTCATGTACTCAATTGATACTTAAAAATAAGCACATGCTGATTAACAGTGTAGAATAAACTTTTTCATGTTCGGACTGCAATTATTCATGTTCTGGAAAGGACCAATTGAACATCCACAAACGGACTCACAGTGGAGAAAAACTGTTGTGCCGGCTCTCCGGCATTGTCTTTTGATGAATTCGGGACATCTTTTGCCAACATATCAGCGATATTATCCTGCAAATATCGAATCAAAGTAGGAGTTTCTAATCGCTTTCTCATAAATGACGATGACAGTGCCATGCTAAAAAAATTGCGACTTAGAGCCTTATCACCTTTGCTACTATCATTGTGGCTATAGTTTTATTTTTATTTATTTTTTTTATTTACAAAAGGATACATAAATTATAATATATTTTTTACAATAATTAATTACATAATACATGTATTTGATGTACCCCCATAAATAAGCAGGGCTTGTGTGTATTAATATTGGTAAAATTTAGTATTTTTTATTCAGTTCAATTTTTTTTTGAGATATGTAAATTGTTTGTGTTTGATTTGTATATGTAACGCCCCATCCTATAATGCCGTATTGTATAATTGATTGACAGAAAGCGAAGTATGTGGTTCTAAGTAATTTTTCATTTAAAATATCTCTTAAGTATCTAAATATATATGTTAGTTTCCTTATTCTGTTATTCAGAATATTTATGTGTGGGGACAATTTTAAACGCTGGTCTATTATTATGCCCAGGTACTTAATATCGGTCTTGCTTTCTATGTTTGTACATAATATATTGCATTTGTGGTTTTCTGTATTTGTCACAGAGTGGATTATTATGTTTAATTCTTTAGGTGTTTCTTGTTTTTTAATGGAAAATGGTAAATAATAGGTTTTTTTAGAATTTAAAGTCAACAGGTTTTCATCAAACCATAATTTTAGTGCATTAATATCTGTGTTTGCCATTTTATTTAATTCAGACCATGTATTTGCTTTTAGTAGTAGGACTGCATCGTCAGCGTAGGAGACAATATCTCCATATTTGGAAATATGGAATATATCATTGACATATATAATAAATAACAGTGGTCCTAAAACTGTACCTTGGGGTATTGAAAAGTTGATATATTTTGAATCGCTGACTTGATTGAGTAATTTTACTTGTTGAGGTCTTTTATGTAAATAACTAGTTATCCATGCTAAGACTTTCCCATTACTTCCTATCGATTTTAATTTATTCATTAATTTTTTATGTGATATGCTGTCTAAAGCTTTTTTCAGGTCTATAAATATTCCGATACATCTTTTATCGGAATCTAGGGCCGTATATAAATAGTTAGTTATATTTACTATCGCGTCTTGAGTACTTGTATTTTTTTGAAGCCGAATTGGTTTTCATTAATTATTTTATTTTCTTCTAAGAATGTCCAAATTTGTTTTTTTACAATTTTCTCATTTTTTTTTTTTTAAAAGAAAGACAAACATTCCCGGGTTACGAATAACCCAACAATGTTTGAAAATCTCCCACTACCACCACAGAAAGCCGAAAATGTTGCTTGTGTTGTGATGGAGGACTTAGCCAGCCGAGGATTCGAACACGCGACGCCCGGGTGGGACCCAAGCGCGATGCCCACTCAACCACTGACCGGTCATATTTTTGATATGTTTGATAGGAGGGAAATCGGGCGGTAATTTTGTGGATCTTTACGATAGTCTGTTTTATAAATGGGAGTTATAATTGCTCTTTTATAATTATTGGGAAATTCGCCACTTGCTAGACTTAGGTTTATTATATGTGTTATGGGGAGAACTAAGTATGTTTTCATCGCTTTTATTGTCTTTGCATCTATGTTATCAAAGCCGGGGGCGGAACCTCCTTTTAGTTCCGAGATAGTTTTGTCAATATCGGCTTCTGTGACTGGGTGAAATTTATTTATTTGACATTGTGTTATTTGTTGTGGATTTGATATATTGGTTGTATTTATGGATTTTGCTAGGTTTTTTACAACGTTATTAAAATAGTTATTTAAAATATTACAACATTTTTTTGTGTCCTTCTGTACGTTATATATTAATTTCCCATCTGATATTTCTGATATGTGCTTATATATATTTTTTTAATTTATTATTTCATTTATTGTTGACCATATTTTTTTATTATTGTCTTTAGCTTCTGAAATAATTTTTGAGTAATAGTCGTTTTTCGTTTATCTAATTAGAGTAGTTTATATATTTTTATACTTCTTATAACATAGTACAATTTTATTGTTAACTAGTAGCCTTTGTGTTATTTTATAAAGTTTTTTTTTCTAATGGCTTTTATTAATCCTAGAGTAATCCAGGGTTTAATTTTCCTTGTTTTTGAATTGGGGACGATCTGTGTTGTTTTTGTTGCTTCTAAAACGTGTTAAGTTAAAATGTTTTCAAACAGTAAGGCACAGAACAGTAAGTATATAACGTAAGTATTTATGCAAACAATGTTGAACATCCCATAAAATAAAGTCATAGGCAATTATTCTTCTTCCTACTACAGGACATCAGAGAACACATTTGGACTAATGTGTCCGCTCAGTTTTATAAAGTTTGATTATAGTACATAATCAAACTAAATCAAATTAATAGTGCTCTGTATAAGACTACATAAATTGAATTTCTCCTACAGAAAATATACAAATGTAATAAAGTCTTGGATAAATACCATTGATACTAACATTTACTTGCTATAACATCTGACCTGCTGTAACATCTTTTTTTTTGACAAGCCCCCAAAGGGCTCACAAACTCCAACGGCTCGTAGGGCTTTGAAGCAAAGAATGGACGGTTACCTCGAGAGTGTTTCTTCTTGGGGTAAAAATAATCTCGTTGAATTCAATGTTTCAAAGACCCAATATTGTCTGATTACGTCTAAAAGGGATCGAAATGATGTGCTTGGTGTAACTCTAAGTGACCAGCTCAGATATGATATGTACTTTAATAGTACACAACTTCTAACCCTGCACAAATCACAAGAGCGCCCCACGGTTGAATTTGGCAGCCACCTCGGGTCTGGAGCTCCCAAATACATGAAAAATACCCTCGACTCGGTGCAAAACGTACGGTCCGTTTGATAGCTTCTCCCATCTTAACAGACGGATTGCAATCTTTAGAGCACAGACGTTGGGTGGGAATGCTATCCTTGTTCTATCGGTATTTCAATGGAAAATGCTCCGAGGAACTAGCGTCATTGATCCCCTCGGCACTGGTGCATAGTCGGGAAACACGCCAAAGGCGTGCCCAACATATGTATACAGTTGACATTTGCCGGCCTCTGTGTTTCCTCCTTACTCCTTCCTACAACATGGGTCTCTTCAAGACCAATGTTCATTCCATCCTCTCCTCAACAAGACCCTCCACACAGCATCTCAGATGACATAGGCCCTGATGGAAATTATTTTCCTGAGGGCCTCCTGTGTCCTGGAAGGAGTCATCAGGACCTTCGCTCTCAATTCGGCACATCAAAGTCTGAAATGGGAGAAAAAGCAGAAATACATGAAGTACATAAAGATTTTAAACCACCAGGAATTTATCGAAGTAAAAACAAAATATTTTCAGCTCTGCTTGGATTTGAAATCCAAGGAAACTTATAGGCAGTGAAGATAAAGATATAGAAAACCAAAAAATCGGAGCAATGGTAATAAAAGAGATGATTAAAAAAATAAGTGGTCATCAGGAGCAAATATACTAGGCATCTAAAACTCACAATGATTTTATAGCTGCTCAGCGACTCCAAGATCAGGCCATCTCTCAACCCAAACCTTTGTAAACTTCCGCAGGCACTCGAAGTTCACCTTATTGGAGACGAGATCAGCGCTCCATACTGGTCTCGTGGTCACTTGTAAACCATCCAACATTTCCTCTCGAGCATCCATCATAATCTCACAATATCACGTATCCGGCTCGAACGACCAATGGTTACGGCTTTTCCAAACTCAAATCCGTTCGCAAAGCAGGGTGCATATGCTAAATAAATAAACAAATCACTGAATAACTGCAAATTAAGGAAGGGTTAAAAATGGGGTGCCAAAACTTACCAAACTGCACTATCTATATTCAATCTCAGGCCACTGGTTTAGTCTCTTATAACAGTTAACAATACAACATTTCCTTCAGTGTATTTTTTTTTTTTTTTTTACAGTGAATACCGCACAAAAATCTCAACTGCTCCCGTCTGGAGCCAGTGAGACTATGGCATCCCCAATTGGAGTATGTTGTGAGGCTGGAGGTTATGGGGAGGGGAAGGAGGTGGGGAAGAGGAAGGTTGGGAAGTACCTGGCTATTCAGATCTGGTCACCAAACACGGCTAAAGCCATTTTCAAGCAACGTTTCAATTCTGAATGGTGGTCTTACACCAGGGCGATACTGATAGTATCTTCCACTCTACGAGTACTCGTAAATGCTTCACAAAGTTCACGTTGCGGGTTCACAATTCACAAACAAAAAGAATACAGCTGCTGTTTGCAGCCGCGGCTAGAATAAAAAAATGAACAATTAACAAATTGAACTGTCGCGGGTGTTTCAATATAACAAACGAATCAATAAAGATATTTCGCTAGGTGCGGGCCAAACAATAAAGCGGGAGTCAACAAGCAATACGGTGGATCAAAATACAATACATGTAGCGGCGGGCAGTTTTACAAAGCAAGATTGAATCTTTGGGTATATCACAGGCGGTCAGAGTTTTTGTGTGACAATACTTTTAGGCGCAAATAAAGCGAACAAAGCTGTTTTGTTTTGGCATATGATAGGTAAGAGTTGGATAAGAGAACAAAGCAGTTACTCGGTTACATTATCATAGACAAACAATAATTTAAATCCAAACTGGTGCAACCAGATATTAAATATCCACAAGCTGACTCAGAGTTGGGAGAAACCTTCATCATTTTCTGACTGCATCTATTCTTGTTGTTCAAAAAGATTTTTAAAGTTTACAAGATGACTCACACTAGAGAAAAACTCTGTTCATGTTCCGCCTGTAACTATTTTTGTTCTATAAAGGCTGGTTTTAAAAGCCATCTCAAGTAAGCATCTCAAAAACTGGGCACACTGTGCAGGGCCCGCAGATACTTTAATAGTACACAACTGCTAACCCTGTACAAGTCACAAGTGCGCCCCACGGTTGAATTTTGCAGCCACCTCTGGTCTGGAGCTCGAAAATAACTGAAAAATACCCTCGAATCTGTGCAGAAACGGGCGGTCCGTTTGATAGATTTTCCCATCTTAACATACGAATTGTAATCTTTAGAGCACAGGCGGTAATGCTGTACTTGTTCTATCCTTGTTGACCGGTATTTCAACAGAAGATTCTCCGAGGAACTAGCGTCATTGATCCCTTCGACACCGGTGCATAATCGAAACACGCCAAACACGTGCCCAACATGTGTATACGGTTGACATTTGTCACATGAGAACGGGTCGCTTCTTCGACTCGTTCTTGTGTTCAACAGCTTGGCTGTGGAACGATTTGTCGGCCTCTGTCTTTCCTCCTTTCTACAACATGGGTCTCTTCAAGACTTCCTTCCTCTCCTCAAAAACACCCTCCACACAGCATCTCAGGTGACATGGGATCTTAATGTAATCTGTGTGGAGTTAATGTAAAAAAAATATGTATATAATATGCTGAATCACAGTGGTTAAAAAATTGTTTTGTTCCGACTGCAGTCATTCATATTCTCGAACGGATCAATTAAACATATTTTTATGGGGTGAGGTTTGTCTAGGTCTTGGAGGCGGATGACCAGAACATACTGAACCCCAGATTCCTATCCATCCCTTAAACCCTTTTCCTTCCCAGAACTCTCCTCTCCTTCCTTTCCTAAAAAAACCCTCCACACAGCATCCCCAAAGATGTAATAGGCCCTGAGGGAAATTATTTTCCTCAGGGCCTCCTGTGTGGAGCTCATGTAAAAAAAAAAAAAACATTCACAAGCTGACTAAAAGCGGAGAAAAACTTTTTCATGTTTCCACTGTAACTAGTCATAATTTACAATTTTAGAATCCATAAGGTAACTAAGAGTTTTTTTTTTAATTTTAATTAAAATTAAATTTAATAATAATAATTATTTTTTTAATTGATAAAAATTTAAGACAAGATTTTTATGCATAGAAAAAAGGGTAACAATTATTATAAGCAATAATTATCAGCCTGAAACACTCATCTACATTGAAAAAATCTTCCGAGAAAAGATACTTGCCGCCAACGGGACTTGAACCCGTGTCATTCTGATTGCCGGTCAGGTGCTCTGACCACTGAGCTATGGCGGCTTATCTAATACCCGCCAAATAATTCAATATATGCTAGTGTTTCATTCAACAATTACTGTTTTTATTAGGTACGTGTTACCACCTGAAAACAACCAACTTTATTTTTATGAGAGACATTGTTAGTGCTAAATCTCTCGCTAGGTTAGGTGGCGTTGAGACAAAATATGTCTACATTTTTTGGGGAAATACTTTAAATTGTCAAATATTAATTATTATTGATAAATAAATTAATTGGTAAATTAACGTTTAAGACAAGATTTTTATGCATAAGACAAAGGGTAACAATTATTATAAGCAATAATTATCAGCCTTAAATACTCATATACATTGAAAAAATCTTCCGAGAAAAGATATTCTCGGCGCCAACGGGACTTGAATCCGTGTTTAGGGTGGAAAAATGTAATAAAAACAGTAATTGTTGGACATGGGTTCAAGTCCCGTTGGCGGCAAGTATCTTTTCTCGGAAGATTTTTTCAATGTAGATGAGTGTTTCAGGCTGATAATTATTGCTTATACATAATAATTGTTTAATAACAATAAGTTATCATCAAGTTCTGCAAGGAATTTTGTATGTATTTTTGTTGCAGCTGTTTCGACTAGCAAGGTCATTTTCAAACTGTGTCCTTACAAGTCGAAACAGCTGTAATAAAAATACATGCCAAAATACTTGCAGAACTTGACAATAACTTATTATATAATTTTTTTTTTTTTTTTAAATTGAATGAAGCTATAAGAATTAAACATAAAACAATTAATACTCAGAATCAACAAATACTTTTTTTTTAATATTGGGTCCTTATTTATGAAATTGGCGTTTTGCCGTACTGGCAACTTTGATCTCAAATATCTTCTCTTTGGTTAGGAATTCCAAATTCAAATTTATACAGTTATTTACTCATGTATTTGTGTTACAAAAATTATAATTCATTTGTTTTTTCCTTAATTGTTTTTTTTTTCTTTACGTCACTTAGTTTACAAAATGGAAAACTTGAAATATCGCGTTATTTACGAGTACGAGTTTCACCGTGGAACCAGTGCTGCAGAAACGGCTCGAAGGATTAATGATGTGTATGGCGACGGGCGACGGCTCCCCAAAAGAAAACACAGTGCGTTTTTGGTTCCAACGTTTTCGTTCCGGAGATTTCGACCTGCAGAACAAGCCCCGTTGACGGCCGTATAACAAAGTTGATAATGAAGAATTGAAGGCTATTGTGGAAGCGGATCCATCGCAAACCACGTCCGAGTTAGCTGCAGGCTGCGGTGTTAGGTGAAAAAGCTTGAAAGGTGGGTCCCGCACGAATTGAGTGAAGCAAATCAACGAACGCGCGTTGACCGCTAGACCACACACTGCACAAAAGACGGCTACCAAATTAGAGGAGCTTCAATTGGAATATCTAAGACATCCACCGTACTCTCCGGACCTTTCCCCAACAGATTACCTTTTTTTTCGAAATCTGGATAACTTCTTGCAAGGGAAAAAATTCAACTCCGATGGGGCAGTCCAAACCACCTTCAAAGATTTTATTGATTCCCGTCCGAATGGTTTTTTTTAGTAAAGGGATCGATGAACTACCTATGAGATGGCAAAAGTGCATAGATAGCAATGGTACATACTTTGATTAAATAGATATATTATATTTTAAAAAATCGACTTAATGTTCCTCCCATACAAAACGCCAATTTCATATGTAAGGACCACGGACATATGAATATATCTGGACCTGTCCTAATTTATAAAAACGAATTATTTCCCCTTCCCCATGGAGCCGGCTAGAGCTCCGCCTTGGACCCAGCTCACTCCATGGGGAGGGGAGAGAACCTCGCTTGAATCTAAAAAAAAGTGACGTCATCATTCTTGTCCTGAACAGCGCGGATGTAACATCCATACATTTTTCGAAATAACACGCCAAAAACGGTAGCTTGTACTATACATTTCACCCACATATTATCTGGACATAGCGAATGTGGGCGGTTCTCCAGTGTGCTCGTAGGTGGTTACAGGGTAAATAAATTATGAAATATTTGTAAAAGTTTCTTAACTAAACACGGCAACAAAATATTGCTATGTCAATTGGGGCGAACCTTTTCGGGGCGAGTATTTGGCCTTAACAAATATGTTATTAACGTGGCAAGCAATTCGCACTCCCATGTAAAAAGGTCGATTCATTCAAAGCAGATTTTGCTTTTAAGAACTAAATGGTGATATTATAATGCGAGATGCCTATATACTGTCAGATTGATTTTTTAATTTATTCACAGTAATTTTTCCTCTCTTCGCCCCACATAGTTTGGTTTTACCCCTCATCTGTATGTTCTGGTCTATTGAATTCTGATGTCTATGGTAAAGACCTAAAATTTCGACTGCAACTATTCATATCCTCGGAAGGGACATTAAAAAAATCATTGCTAACTTATCGAAAAGATTAACCTTTTTCGTGATCTTACTGCAGCCTAGCTCACACTAGGTAACTTTGAAACGTCATAACCTGACTCACAATTGAGAAATCATTTTTCTTGTACCAACTCTTTGCGTTGGTGTCATTTAGCTGTTATCTCCAACGGCTTCTTGTAATATTTTGAAGCGGTACTTGTGCGAGTATGCATGAGAAATAATCGCATTGCGGTTGTGCTCTTTGTGTTTGTTTGGTGGACGTGTATCAAGCACTTTCGATGGGGCTCTGGAGTTGATGTAAAGTCGGACTTGAAGTTGAGTCGCACCTTGAGTTTGGTTGACTTAAGTGTGCGGGTAATTTTAAAACAATAATTTGTTGCAAGCTGGAGAAAAATTTGACTGTTGAATTGATTCTTTTGACTGTTATTGTTTTCTCGTCACAGATGTTTTGTGTAAAATTACGATAATAATTCAAAAAGAAAAATTAGGAAATCGTAGGTATCAATTTCCGATTTAATTATAAAGAACATTGCCTCCATTAAAATATAATTTGATAAAAAAAAATTTAAGGTATATATATATTTTTTTATATAAGCGGAGACGGTTTACCATTAGTTCCCGTGAGTACTTAGGCCATGGGCCCATTGTACTTTCTCTCATTTTACCTCAATCCTTTAACAATAACCCAGTACCTTTTATAAAGTTCACCAGAGTTGTTATTGGATATGTGGCTAGGTCTTTTGGTTCTACAACATGTCTCCCCAGGTATCTGAGCATAGTTCACACCAGGGCAGGACATTGGCACCATAAGTGAATTGGAATCTCTTCACCCTCTTCACATTTTCTACATCTACTGGTGCTTTTCACTCCCAATAGCTGCATGTGTCTCCTGAGATGGCAGTGTCCCATTAGTAGGCCTACCAGTTCTCTCAGCGAGTTTCTGTCCATATCGAGCAGTTTCCTGATCCGTCTGGGGTCGGGTCCGTTTATGAGTACTTTGGATTGTCTCATTCCGGGTGCCCTCTCCCATTCCTTCCAGTGCTGGGATTTGACCCACCTCTCGATATGTGATTTGGTGTGGCAAGCTGCTACTCCTACGGCCAGCTCAGATCCCGCAAGTTGTGCTTTCGCCCCTTTCCTTGCTAGTTCGTCAGCCCGCTCGTTGCGCTCAATACCTTTATGTCCTGGTACCCATATCAGGGTTATTTTATTGATGGTAGCGAGTTCTGTAAGAACGGTTGTAGGTATATAAGTATGAGATTTAGATTTATTGGTATGAATTTGTGAGCACAAAACTATTTATTTTGAATAATAATAATAAAAAAAGTTATCGTATTTCTTCGGTGATAAATGATAGCTTGTAATTTATTTATAAAGAAACAAACTGTACATTGATTACAGTGGTGCGAAAATTTGCAGATTTTAAGTAATATTTCATTTATTTATTCATTTGTAAGAGACAAACAGCTTATACATAAAAAAATAAAGAGATAAATTAATTCGAGCCAAAAAAGGCCTCCTATTTTAGAGTAACTTGGAAATGAAGTTTTATTATATCTTAAAATTAATTTTAGATGAGGTGGAGAGGAAGAGAAAATTAGGATTAGGATCGGTGATGGTGGGAAATGTTTCTCTGTAGTGTCTTATTTATATTTGTTAATTAGTGTTTGTATGTGTAAGTATGTTTGTAGATATGAGAAGTGGTGAAGTGTGAAAGGATATGGATGCGGATTGAGCAGTTTATATTATCGACATGATGCTCTTTTTAAATTTGGGCAGTGAATCGGAGAAATTGTCGATGTTAGAGTTTAAGCAAATTTTATTCAACGTATCAAGGGCATGGTTAATTGGCGAATTAGTTGCTGCATTTGTTTTATTATTCAGCGTGTGGAATAGTATAGCGCGTACGTCTTAAGGGTTTTGAAAAATTAATTATAGAAAGAAGTTCAGTACAGTCGATGTTATTATTTAAAATTCTGTGTATAAATGTTAAATCAGCTATTGCTCGCCTTTGTTGCAAAGTTTTGAAATGTGCATTCAAGGTTATTGTTGAATTTGAAGATAAGATCTTTTATAAATTTGTTTTGAATATGTTCTATGCTTTCAATGTATACTTTATACTGCGGGTTCCAAATTGGTGAGGCATATACCAGTGTACTTCTGACTAATGCAAAATATAACATTACTAGCGGGTTACTGAATACTTTTCTTATACGAAGAACAAAACCAAGCATTTTATACGACCTGT
Source organism: Limnephilus rhombicus (assembly GCA_929108145.2). Classification (NCBI taxonomy): domain Eukaryota; kingdom Metazoa; phylum Arthropoda; class Insecta; order Trichoptera; family Limnephilidae; genus Limnephilus; species Limnephilus rhombicus. The sequence goes on along the minus strand of OV815290.1, from coordinate 11,883,076 downwards.
GAACGATGGATTCGATGTGCTAATTTAATACAAGTTTGCTATCAAGGTAAACGCCAAGATCTTAACATTCCGTTTTAGAGATAACAGCTTCATTGTGGAGTGAATACGAGTACTTAATTGCAAGTTTATTTCTGGTGAATGTTATAGTGTGACATTTGGAAACATTTATATCTAAAAAGCTAACTTTGCAATACTTGCAAAGCCTATCTAGGCCACTTTGTAACGCTTCACAGTCAGAGAGAGCTTTGATCGCTGTACAACGTTGAATATTTTCATCAGCGTAAAGCACACATTCAGAATTTTCAAAGCATTTTCCAATGTCGTTTATATAAATGTTGAAGAAAAGCGGACCTAGGTGGGAACCAGACATCAGATATTACCTGTATAGAATATTATACTTAACGCACCGAATTTAAATGTCCGGGTTAAATTTTCCCCACAGGAAAAACTAAACCCTTTCACAAACTTCCCCAAATGATCAATCCACGCTATGCAATTGCACTATATAAGTATTATAAATACAAAACAATACAAGAACATGTCACCTACCAGAGACCAAATGGGAAAATAATTCACCGACTCCAGATATTTTCGTATCAGAGGGTTCGGCTCTGTGGAATTCCTAATTGAACCTATAAATCTTACTGATCCCTCAATATTAATATTTAAAAAATCTTTTTTAATCCTACATGTATTTAAAATGACCGATTTTTGCATTTTTACATATAAATTCTTTGACAAATCTAATATGCCTAAATTGTTTGTTTTCCAAATATGTATTATTATATAATGAGGATATTACCGGATATCACCTTTATAATTATTATTTCACATTCTTACACCTATTTGTGTCGTCATAAGAGTTTTGCTGATTATGACCATTTATGGGATTCGTTTTTCAGTAAAATACGTAACTCTTCATCGTCCCGTTTCCTCTTATCTTTATCCTTTTTCCTCCTTCATCTTTAGTCGCAACCTCAACATACGTCTACAACTTCACGACACATCCCGATTATTAGAAATTCCATAGCCCATATTGATAACTCTACTTGCATTTATTCATCTTTCGCATGGTTTTAAAATAAAATTGTTCTCTACCCATTATCTGTATGTTTTATAGAGTACCAGCATACCCGGGCGCACGATGCTTTGGCTAAAGAAACACAACGCCACGCCATTACCTAACCTTTATAACCTTATATACATATATATTCTATAACCTGCACACGTCTCGTCAAATATCTTTTCATAGTACATTAATAGTTACAGTTGAGACATCAAAAGGTTTTCTGCACTGTGGGTCAGCAAGTTAATTTTTAAGACTAACCTTTGAAGAACACGAAAAGTTTCAGTTGGAACAAGAAAAAGGTTTTTCGTGGTTGTGCGTCAGCGTGTGTCTCGTTAAAGCTCTCTTTCGAGAACACGAATAGTGACAGCCGGAACATGAAAAAGGTTTTGCTCCACTGTGAGTCAGAGTGTGGGCCGTCAAATGATCCTTTTGATAACACGAATAGATGCAGTTGGAACATGCAAATGGTTTTTCTTCACTATGAATCAGCATGTGTCTTGTCAAGTTTCCCTTTCTCTTACACGAATAGTTACAAATGGAACAAGAAAAAGATTTGTCACCACCGTGAGTCTGCGTGTGTTTCGTCAAATAACTTTTTGAAGTACATGAATAGTTACAATTGGGACATGAAAAAGGTTTTTCTACACTGTGAGTTAACAAGTGTCCTTTTAAATTTTCCTTTATAGAACACGAATAGTTGCAAAGGGAACACGAAAAAGGTTTTTCACCGCTGTGAGTCTGCATGTGTCTTTTCAAATTACTTTTTGTAGTACATGAATAGTTACAGTTGGGACACGAAAAAGGTTTTTCCGCACTGTGGGTCAGTAAATGAATTTTTAGATTTCCCTTTATAGAACACGAGTAGTTGCAGTCGGAACAAGAAAAAGGTTTTTCACCGCTATGACTCAGCATGTGTTTCGTCAAATCTCCTTTTCGAAAACACGAATAGTTACAGCGGGAACATGAAAAGGTTTTTCTCCACTGTGAATCAGCATATGAGTCGTCAAATGTTCCTTTCGAAAACACGAATAGTTGCAGTCGGAACAAGAAAATTCCTTTTTTCCACTGTGTGTCAGCATGTGTCGGTTTAGACTTCCCTTTGTAGAACAAACATAGTTGCAGTTTGAACAAGAAAAAGGTTTTTCTCCAGTATGGGTGCGTATGTGCACTGTTAACGCTGACTCGCGTGAGCAAGAGAACTTGCAATGAGTACACGAGAATGTACCAGTTTTTTCTCCAGGATGCCTCTTCATGGAATGGTCTGAAAAAGATCTTAAAATAAATAAATCAAGGAAAAATAAGAGAATTATAAACAAATAATAAAAACCCGTTTTACCTAATTTCTGAGCAATTCTTTCAGAGTGCTCTAAACATTCCCTTTTAACATCAGGTAGATCGACGTTAATTTCAATATATGGAATAACTCCTCCATATTCTACTCGGGGTCCTGGTTCTGCCTTGATTGTAACAGACTCCACTTTAATTCTCTCTGGAAAAGCAAAATAACACAGTACATTGATAAACAAACCGAGTATCACAACCAAAAGCACTGTCGTCCTTAACCGTGAGAGGACTAGAACACCGTAAAACAATTTATATAACAATAATACTTCAAAGTGACAACTGTCTGTTTTGTTTACTCCCGCAAAATTAATAAAAAAATACATAAAAAGTGACAGAAATCATTGAATAAGTGCACTAACTGCTGCTAGTATTTTAGTTCTGTGTTTTAAGTGTCTTATGTACAGTCAAAACCATAAGGTTTTACTCCCATTATACAAAACAAAATCAAAACTAACCAAGCCAAAGAAAAAGTGATATTGTTTATAAGTACAATTCAAATTCAAATTAAATAACTGTTATTTATCCACTCAATTTAATAATTTTTCTCTAATAATGGATAAACAAACAAGAAGCAAAAATACAAACCAGAGTGATCTGAAGCTGAAATCTTTACTCCCAGAACATAAAGAGATTCTTGACATTGTCTTAACAGCTGTCAACAATAAATTTGAAGAAATGAAAAAAGAATTCTTCGAGAAAATGGAAGAAGAAAATGCTGAATCTCGAAACTCACGTAATTTCATTAGTAACCAATATGATGATATAAATATTAAAATAGAAAATATTACCAAGCTGGTATCTGAAGTTGAGACGCTTCGGAGAGAAGTAAATGATAAAAACAAGATTATAAAAAGCTTTGAAGTTAGAATCGCGGAACTAGAACAAGCCTCGAAAGAAGATTGCATAGAAATATGTGGAATCCCACAATCAAATGAGGAGCAGCCAGTCTCACTAGTACAACAGGTGGCTGCGGCAGCTGGGATGGTGATTCAGCTACACGACCTGAAGGAGGTGAAACGTATCCAGGACAGACGACCAGGAGCCTACCCGAGAATCCAAGTTAAATTCCACGATAACAACAAACGAGACCAAATATTAAAAATGCGGAAGAATATCGACGCTAAAACCGTGACAACCCTGGGCAGCGAAAAATCTACATAGGAGAAATCATTTGTACATACTTTAAAGAACTACTCTGGAAAACTAAACAGAAAGCAAAAGAAACTAAGTATATGTATGTCTGGTTTAGGGAAAACAAAATACTGGTCCGTAAATCACCAAATGAAAAAGTAATCTATGTTAAGCATTCAGACGATCTAAATAAACTTATCTAGACGGTACATGGCACTCGCACCACCGGTTGTCAGTTATCTAAAAAGTCAATAAGTACTATAATACTACCAATTATCTAAAAATAGTTTCAACCGATGGTTACGGGTGTCAAACTGTTCTTAAACTTGATATGTAAAAATGGATGCTAAAACTAACTATAGAACCTCAAATTCTAAATTCTATAAAAAAATTGTACAAAATAACCTATTCTCTCTTCAAATTGCACTATTCTTAATTCTCTTAATTATTGTAGTTATTTTAAATAATTTAGTACCGATAACATTTATCCAAATCATTAATCGAACTGATCTATTATCTATATTTCCTAAATCTATCTATTTTCATTTACTCAATTTAATTTTAATTCTTTTAATACTTATATTATACACTTTTATCATATATTATATTATACACCTCCATTACACTTTTATTATAAACTTATATTATACAATTTTACTCGATAAAAATAATTTACTTTGTTCAATTAGAAAAGCTTATTCAATCTACATACAATATTTAACTAAAATTGTAAATCATATTGATCATTTTATTATATTTTCTATACTTATCTATATTAACTTACTACACTTAATTTTACTTATTTTAATTCTTAAAATTTTGCAATTATGTGATTCCCCTAAAATTCTCATTTCTCAAATTAACTTTCATGATCTTATTTACACCTATTTATCTAAATTACCTTTTTATACCAAGTATTTTACATTCAAATGTTATTATACTACATGTATTTATTACCCAAATTATTTTAATTATTTTAACATCAAATTTTATTGTTCTAAATGTTTTTACTACCCAAATTATTTTAACTACTTTACCAACAAATCTTATTGTTCAAATTGTTTTTATTACCTAAATTATTTTATTTATTTTAACAACAAATTTTATTGCTCAATTTGTTTTTTTACTCCAAACTATTATAATCGTTTCTTATATTTTAAAAATCGTAATATTTCAATTTTATTTGTCATTTTAGTATTTATTCTCCTAATCGTTTCAGTACCTTCACTTATTTCAACCAACTTCATCCATAAATTTTTAATGTCTTATTATAAGCCTTCCAATCACTCTAAGTATGCAATCCTTTTAAAATTTTCAATTTCTACATTTCTATTTATTCCTATATCTAATGAAATTATTTTTCCTTTTATAAAACATATAATCTATCATTTACATTCCCTAAATTTATCTTTGTTCATTGACTCAATTTAATTTTAATTAATTTAATGCTTATATTACACACTTACACAAATACTCAACAACATGGCTGAAAACATGGAACATATAGACTCGGACAACCAACACTACTGTATAAGTACAAACGACATTAATCTATGGACCAATATCACAAAAGAAAAAAATAAAATCAAAATATTGCACCAAAACATCAGATCGATTAATAAAAATTTTGATGAATTCACTATGTACCTAGAACAACTAGATAATAACTTCGATATAATTGTTCTGACAGAATGCTGGTTGAATGAAAAATATATTCCAAAAACAATTGAACACTACAACACACACCACACAAAAAAACACAAAAATCAAAATGATGGCATAGTCGTATACACTAATGATAAAATAAACACATTCATCCAAGAAATACATATCGTAGACTCCAACTGCATACAAATAACATATGAAAAAGAAACGTGTATTCTTGCAATGTACAGATCTCCATCCAAAAACAATATTACAAATTTCCTAACTGCATTCAATAATACATTAAATGATCTCAACAAATACAAAAATATCATCGTCATTGGAGACCTAAACATAAACACTCTACAAAACGGACACCCACAAAACTTAGAATACCTAACAATATTAGCACAGCATGGACTGGAGCCAACGATAAATGTTCCAACACGAGTCACACACAACACAAAAAGTTGTATAGATCATATAATGATCAAAACAAAACTAAAAACCAAAACCATAGTACTTGAAAGCACTATTACAGATCACTACATGAATATGATAGCAATAGATACCGAAAACACAAAACCTAACCAACATAAAATATTCACAAAAAAAATATTTGACTACACAAACTTAAAAGAAAAACTCAAAAAAATAGACTGGAGTACAATATACCAAATAGAGAAGGTCGAAGAGGCCTGGGACAAATTTACAACAATTTTAGCGCAAGAAATAAATAATAACACTACTCTAAAACAAGTAAAACTTACGCACAAAGCAAAAAAAATTAAACTATGGATAACGCAGGGAATATTAAACTGTATTCGTAAACGAGACAGAATTCACAAACAAATTAAACATACGCCATATGACATACAACAACTTAATTACTACAAAAGATATAGAAACATCTGCACGAAAATTATTAGAGTAGCTAAGGAGTTGTATTTTAGAGAAAAACTTAAAAAAGAAGAAAACAATAACCCAAAGGAAATATGGAAAATATTAAAAGAAGTTACATACACACAAAAATTCAAACAAGAAAATACAATCGAACATCTAAACATTAACTCAAAAAAAGTAGACGCCAATACAAATAATGAAACTATAGCAAATCATGTAAATAACTTCTTCGCAAGTATAGGAAAAGTCTTAGCGAACCGTAAAATTCTCAACACAAACACGACAACACAAACAAACAGTTCAAACATCAATACACAACCGACACAACACAGATTTGCAATAAAAACAACTTCGGAAGAGGAAATTGACAAAATAATAAACACATTAAAAAACCGTATTGCTCCTGGATTAGATGAGATAACGACGGATTGCATTAAGATAATAAAAACAGAAATTTTAAAACCCATAACACACTTAATCAATCTAAGTATAACACACTCCTGCTTCCCTAGTACTCTTAAAAAAGGACTGGTGATCCCTATTTACAAATCCGGAGACAAAATGCAAATAACTAACTATAGACCTATCACTTTGTTAAACTCGCTTTCAAAAATTTTCGAAAGAGTAATAAAAAACCAAATTATAATATACCTGGAAGAAAATAAATTAATCTCGGAAAAACAATATGGATTTAGAGAAAAAATAGGCACAAAAGAAGCTTTGGCGTGTACAATAGACTATATACATAGCAATTTAGATCAAGGGTATAAATGCATAGCGATATACCTAGATTTAGCTAAAGCTTTCGATTCAATCTGCCACCAAACGCTTTTTAAAAAATTAGAAAACATAGGCATCAAAGGCAAGGAACTCCAACTATTAAAAAGTTATATGAGTAACAGAACACAGCAAGTAAAAATTAACAACCATATTAGCAAGCCACTGCCAATTACATATGGAGTTCCACAAGGAAGCATACTAGGGCCCGTTCTTTTCACTATTTACATTAATGAACTTTGCAGCATGAAAATAGACGGTGAAATAGTTAGTTATGCAGACGACACAGTTTTACTCTTTAAATCTAAGGATTGGAAAAATGCATACAACATAGCGAATTTAGGAATCACGCGAGTGAAATCATGGCTAGACTCAAACATACTTACACTGAACATATCGAAAACAAAATTCACAACGTACAGTATAAATAGCACAGGACAGCCAAAAAATAACACAAACACCATAAAAATACACGAATGTTTAAACACCAACATTTGCGTTTGCCCTCCTCTAGAAAAAAAAGAACAAATAAAGTATCTAGGAATCATAATTGACCATAACCTTAGATGGACACATCACATCCAACAAGTCACAAATAAACTCCTCAAAACGATACACATTTTCCTAAACATAAGAAACATATACAAAATACAACAAATGAAAACAATATATTTTGCTCTATGTCAGTCTATAATAGAATATGGAATAATTGCTTGGGGAGGAGCAACAAACTCAGCTATCGAACACCTGGAAATTGCGCAGAAAACGATCTTAAAGGTAATACTTAAAAAACATAGACTTACTGATACAGACCAAATATTCAACCGTTGTGACGTACTAGACATACGACAATTATATGTTAAATCGCTACTAAATTACATTTTTGACCAAAAAAACAACCTTCAACAAACACAAAATATCACAAACAGACCAGTTAGACAAGCATACAAAGAAAACTTTAAAACTCCGACGGTAAATACAAGCTTTGGACAAAGACATTACCAATATCACGCTATAAAAGCATTCAACAGTCTAACACTTGAAAATAAAATTGAGGAAAACAAAAATAAATTCCGACACAAAATTACAAAATGGATTAAAGACCAAAATAGACAATACTACCAAAATATCATAGCATAAAATAACAAAACATATAAGTAACACACAAAACCAATATAAAACACAATCACCCACAAACACACAACACATATTAAAAATATCGTTTTTAACCTTATATAATATTATTTATTCTTAATTTTACGTTAATTCTAAATCTCTAATTAAGTTTAATTTATCTTAATCGTATGTTTATTATTTACTTTTTTCCTTTTTTTCACCAATATTATGTATATATATATATATTTATATGTATTGTGTATAATTTTGTATATGAAATGGAGGCCTCAGCACGGGTAAACCACCCAGTGAGGCCAACATCATTGAATTATGTAAAAAATGTAAATAATATTGCATCAAATAAATAAATAAATAAATAAGATGGGAGAATCTATTAAGCGTACCGCCCGTTTCTGCACAGATTCGAGGGTATTTTTCAGGTATTTTGGAGCTCCAGACCAGTGGTGGCAGCCAAATTCAACCGTGGGGCGCACTTGTGATTTGTACAGGGTTAGCAGTTGTGTACTATTAAAGTATCTGCGGGCCCTGTACAGTACGCCCAGTTTTTGAGAGGCTAACTTTACTCTGGCTTCGATGGAGCCCCCATACCTGAGCTGGTCACTTAGGGTTACACCAAGCATATCGATGGAGGGCCTGTTCGGAAGATAGCTACCGTTGAAAGATACTAGATTTTCATTTCGATTTTCAAAATAGACATGAACAGCGAATATATGAAATCAACATTTTGTTACTTATGCAATACAACTTACTGGCTGTCGGAGTGCTTTCCGAATACTGCAAACATTCCTTCTTCACACCCGGGAGGTAGATATCTTTATCTGTGTAAGGTATTTCACCTCTAACCTCTTCCTGGGAACCTGGTTCCACCTTGATGGAAGGTCTCTCGAGATTGGTAAGATCCATGGCCGTCTGTAATATTCATGTCTTAATATGATGTAAGAAATTAGGGTAAATTTTTGGGATTAGTGTCCATGGCTATTACGAATAATTTTTAGAAAAAAACTTTAGTTTCGCCTTAATCACTATAAAAGGAAACTTTTTGCATCACGGCCGGCGGAAAATAATGCATTTTAATTTTCAATTTCGTTAAATAAAATTTCTCTTCGCGAACCGATACTATGACAGTCCGCCCGCCATTTTGTCACTGTTATGTTGGTATCCCTGACCTGATACAAACATGAGCTAGATACGATTGTATCCGACTTCATGGGATAAATGATGAGGCGCGTAATTATGAAATTTGTCTAGCGGGCTAGTGTATGTTATCTTTACTTTAAAAAGCAGCCTACGTTTTTAAATGGTTTGTCTGGCAAATCAGGGTTTGTCTAGCAGGATTGTGTGTGTTATCTTTACTTTAAAAAACAGCCTACATTTTTGAATGGTTTGTCTGGCGAAGCAGGGTTTGTCTAGCTGGATTGTGTATGTTATCTTAACTTTAAAAAACAGCCTACGTTTTTGAATGGTTAGCAGGGTTTGTCTAGCGGGATTGTGTATGTTATCTTTACTTTAATAACAGCCCACGTTTTTGAATGGTTTGTCTGACAAAGCAAGGTTTGTGTAGCGGGCTTGTGTATATTATCTTTATTTTAAAAAACATCCCAGGATTTGAATGGTTTATCTCCATTCCAGTGCCTGATTAGAGGTTCGTTTACATTATATTATTAATTCTGTTTTTCATAATTACGCGCCCATCATGTATCCCACGAAGTCAGCTACAATCGTATCTAGTTCTTGTTTGTATCAGGTCAGGGATGCCAACATAATAGTGACAATAATGGCGGGCGGGCTGTCGTAGTATCGGTTCGCGAAGAGAAATTTTATTTAACGAAATTGAAAGTTAAAATGCATTATTTTCCGCCGGCCGTGATGCAAAAAGTTTCCTTTTATAGTGATTAAGGCGAATCTAAAGTTTTTTCAAAAAATTATTCGTAATAGCCATGGACACTAATCCCAAAAAATTACCGAAATCAGTCCCAGTTCAAAATAAATACAACATGTAACAATACTCAGTAGGTCAAAATCACACGTAATAATTGCTCATGCGACCGTTTACATCTGTAAATTTATTTGCGGTAAGAGGTAAGATGGCTTCCTTTCAACAACGACCTGCTAATGTCAAAATTACGCAATTTTGTCGATAAATACGAAAAGGTACAAATAAAGCATGTAAACAGATTTTGACATTTATCCATTGAACCGCTTACTCGTTAATAAGGAATATTTTTTATTCAAACAGTTAGATTTAGATTTATTATTACGAACAATGAGTATTTATGTCGGGGGAGATCAAAAAACATTAAAAAAATATGCATTCAACTTTTTAATTTTGTTAAATTTAAAAATTCACTAACATTTCATAGACAATTAATCAATGCTGCCAATCAAAGAAAATATATTATTGCGTAAAACAAAGTGAATGCATTATTGACAAGTTTGTACCTGTATTTATAACAGCAGAACATGGAAAGAAATGTATTAGAATAATTACACAAACCCGCTAGACAAACCCTGCTTTGCCTAGCAAACCATTCAAAATCTGGGATTTTTTTTTAAATTATGGTGACATGCGAGTTTATTTTAGAGAATTTATTTTATAAGATTGGTACTTCGACAAATGTCATATTTGATTGTCTATTAGTTAAAAAGGAATATTCCGTATTACCCGTGCATCAAACTTCGCTAACACGAACGTTGCGTATTATCCGTGAGGTGGACTAAAATTATAATTGAATAGAAGAATGCTAATTTTCAGAAAACTTAAATAAGTGAAAATAAATACTAATTTTACACAAAACAAATTCTATGAAAACAATTCAATCTTAAAATTTTTGACATTTCGTAACGGCGCATTTTGGTACTATTTCTTACGTCAAATCTCTCAGCTTATCAAACTGACTTTATAAGCTGTGAGAAGGCTGGAAATTTGCGCGGGCGCGATTAGATCTGTCAAAAAATTTCCGAAAGAACAAGTTCTGTAACTTGCTGTAAATTACGTTAATTGACTTTTGCTGTCGTTTACATTGGTAATTTTGGCCATAAATCGCTCACATAAGCGTACAGGAAAAACTTAGGAAAAAAACCCAGCCTTACAATAAACGTGCACCAAATACGAGGTTCGGGTCTTACTTAGTCAATATAACACGAAACTACTTACGTACAAAGCGCAGCACGGCGGTCAATTCCAAAGTGTTGAAGAAACGTTACTTCATCAGTAGTAGCGCTGGAATTTTAATAACGTCGGACTAAAAATGTGTCCTAAACACAAACATTGTCCGGTATTACAATATTACAAAAGAAAAACGGACCACAAATGGAATTATGCGACGACGAAATATGAAACGTCATTCGCACATTCGCTAATGACATTTCCATAGACAAAGACAAAATTGAGAAATATAATAGCGCCGTTTACACGCACACTTCGGAGCGACCGAGTCCCGCGCCACTTCAGGCCGCCGCGCAGAAAAGTAAAGACCGATAGGTTTACAGCGCAGTTCACTGTGAGACTTTTCTGCGCGGCGGCCTGAAGTGGCGCGAGACTCGGTCGCTCCGAAGTGTGCGTGTAAACGGCGCTAATATTTAAAAAGTTTGTTGACAGTTTAGTGAATTAAAAACATTGAATGAACAACTAATGGAGTGTCATAATATAATTAATGACCTCACACTTAAAAATAAGGAACTTGATACAAATTATAATCTGATTTTATCCAAATTAAACCGCCTGGAGCAAACCTCATTAAGAACAATGTAGAAATTATTGGCGTTCCTGAAAAAAAGAACGAAAATTTAGTAGATGTCATAAAATTGCTGGGAACCAAGGCAGGTATTGATGTTCTCCCGAATGATATTGACGGTATTTCTCGTACGAGGGTCAAGGAATTACCTAGAGAAAATCCTAAATTTACTCGACCAATTGTGGTGAAGTTCTCAACCAGCCGCTGCAGAGACAACTTTCTAGCTGCTATAAGGAAGAAAGGCGGCATAAACTCTGGCGACTTGAAGCTTCCTGGGGACAACAACCTTTATGTTAATGAACATATGACGGCTTCAACCCGTGCACTTTTCAAGAGAGTGAGAGATTTATGCAAGGATAAGAACTTTAAATTCAGGTGGATCAAGTTTGGTAAAATCTTTATACGAAAAATTAATCCAGTCCCATTATTCAAGTGACTTTGGAATCGGACTTGATTAAGGTTTTTTGCTGAAATCTCTTTTAGTTTTATCAATCGTAAAAATTAACTCTATTAATATTACCAATATTTCTCTGTTAAATCCTTTATTTTTTTCTGCTTTACTACAACAACACTCTAATACTTACAATGTTCTACTACATGCCTACAACTCTTTTAAAAATTTAATATTTTATATATTTTATGAAATGAATGAACCAAAATGTTGAATGTTTATTATCAGAATGTAACTGGACTGCGATCCAAAACAAATAGTTTTTTTATTTTAATGTTACTAATAACAACTTTGATATTATAATGATAACAGAAACTTGGCTTTTAGATAGCATTGCCAGTGAAGAGCTATTTGACAACCGTTACCTAGTTTTTAGGCGTGACCGCAAAGAACAAAAACGAGGAGGAGGTGTACTAATTGCGTTAAAGAAGCACCTCGTAGCTCACGAACGTAATGATTGGATCACGAATGCAGAAGATATATGGGTGACTGTTTCGATCAAAAATATCATAAAAATTCACTTATGCTGTGTATACATTCCACCAGGAGTCAATCACTCTCATAACATTAATGAATTTATGAATAAATTATGTGAACTTAGAGCACTTCATCATGACGATCATTTTGTGATCTCGGGTGATTTTAACTTACCAATAATTAACTGGTCTCTTAGTAAAGGAAACAGTATGCAAATTATGAATGGTTATCAATCTGAAATTATCTCCAAACTATCTGACACTCTTTCATTTACTGATCTATCGCAGTATTGTACCTTTCCGAATAATAATTATAAATTCCTAGACCTTGTTTTTAGTTCGACCCCTGTAAATGTATCAAATACTGACCAGTATCTCATCCCGGAATGTAAACATCATAAAGCCATTCTCTTTGACATAAACATAGCTCTTGAAACCCCTATGGTGAACAATAAACGGACAATCAATCTCTTTAGGAAAGCTAATTTTGAAACAATAAATAACATTCTCGGTAGTATTGATTGGGACGCTGAATTCTTAAATTTATCAACTAATAATGCCATTGATCGTTTTTATGTTATATTATATGAAATCATTCGTTTAAACGTCCCATCAAAGGATGTTCATATCAACAACTCTTATCCCTATTGGTTCAGTCCAGCTCTGATAAAACTGACTAAAGAAAAATATAAAGTGTTCAAAACTTGGAACAAATGGTCCAATCCTTTAGACTACCATGAATTTTGTATCCTTAGAACAAGGCAGAAGAGAATGTCTAGGGAATGTCTCAAACAATTTATAACAAACGCTGAACTTAATATATCCCGTGATCCCAAAAAATTCTGGTCTTATGTTAAAGGAAAAAGAAATAATTCTAGTTTACCTCATGTAATGAAACTGGGCGACGTTACTGCTGTTAATCCTTTTGCAATATGCAACCTGTTCTCACAGCACTTCGTCTCCACCTTTAATTATTATACTACCTCCGATGTACACTCTACCAACCATCATAATATAAATAATCAAGTTAACATCTCTTCGGTATCAGTTTCAAAAGAAAAAATAGAAAAAATAATCGATACTATTTCTAACTCATTGGGTGCGGGTAGTGATAAAATTCCAGCATTCTTTATCAAAATGTGTCGCAAGGTAATCTCGAAGCCCCTATTATTGCTCTTTCAATCCTCATTGAAAGAAGGCATCTTTCCGGATCGTTGGAAGTGTGCTCTTATCACACCAGTATTTAAGTCTGGGCCTAAAAATGATGTCCAGAACTATCGTCCAATATCTAAGTTACCAATTTTCAGTAAAATTTTTGAAAAAATTGTTCACGAACAACTTTATAACTGCGTCCAGTCTGTAATACTCGTGAACCAACATGGCTTTATGAAAAAAAGATCGGTTGTCTCTAATCTTGCCATATTCATTGAAAATATTACGAAATCAATGGATGATCAAATCCAAGTTGACGTAATCTATACAGATTTCTCGAAAGCGTTTGATAAAATTGATCACAGTCTTCTTTTATCCAAATTACTAGCTTTAGGAATTCACGGAGATTTGTATCGATGGTTAGTCTCTTATCTTAATGGGCGCACTCAAGGAGTAACAATTAATGGCTTCATCTCTGAGTTCGTAAATATGCCTTCTGGTGTACCCCAAGGATCTCACCTGGGACCGTTACTATTCACAATTTTTATCAACGACATTATAAAATGCTTTAATTATGCAAATGTTCTACTCTTCGCTGATGATATGAAAATATATCTTCCGATTAACTCTATCATTGACTGCATTAAATTACAAGAAGATCTTTATAGGCTTAATGACTATTGTATAATTAATAAACTCAACATGAACACTTCTAAATGTTATGTGATTACCTTCACTAGAAATAAAATTAAATTTGACCATAACTACCATATAGCCAGCCAATCACTCAAAAGGGTTACTCAAATTCGTGATTTAGGTGTTCTACTTGATAGTAAACTTACATTCGAGGCACATATTAATATGATTGTGAAGAAAGCCCTTAGAATGTTAGGATTCTTATTCCGTATTGGAAAAGAATTTAAGAACATCCAAACACTTAAAATATTGTATTTTTCATATGTTCGCAGTCATCTTGAATTCGCTTCTCAAATATGGAATCCTCAATATAATATTTATATTAAACGCATTGAAGCCATTGTTCATCATTTAAATTTCAAGTTTAATTTTGGTTATCATAACATTAACAGCTTGCAGGACCCTTATGGACTTAAATCATTAAAAATTAGAAGAGACTCCGCAGATATAATATATCTTCATAAAATTATCAATGGTTTTATTGATTGTTCACCCCTTTTGGCTGAGATTAATTTTAGAGTCCCCTCCGTTAGAACCAGAGAAAAATCAATTTTTCATCTTCAAAAATGTTCTACTAATCTCAGACAAAATGCTTTTATATTCAGAACATGTAATGTATTTGATAAGAATTTTAATGATATAGACATATTCTCATGTAATTTAAGTACCTTAAAAAAGTATGTCATAGTCAACATTAAATAATTTTTTGACCGTATTGCAAGTTAACATGTTATTGCTTTGAATCCTTTCCAGTCAGTTGCATACTTGTCATTCGACTTACTATTGTATTTACTCATTTGTAGGTATGTACAATGTACATATTATTATTATTGGTGTTGTGAAGTGAGAACAAATTTCTGACTCCTACTTCATGTTTGAAATTTTGTAAGCAGATTATTACAGTTTATATTGTGTTTTTATATCTTTTTTTTTTGAATAATTTTCAGGGTTATATTTTTGTTAAGTTCTTGTGAGTACAGGACCCTTACTTTTTGTTTTACTTTTTAATTATAATTTTAATTATGTGAAAATCTATCATTGGGTATTATGTATATTATTAATTTTATTATTACAAGTGTAAAATATCTGTTGATTTTCCAAAATAAATAAAATAAAATAATATCTTTCGCCGATGACACGGTTATCATATTCACTAGCAAAACATGGAAGACATCAATAGAGAAGGCAAATTATGGTCTTAACAAAATTAAAAAAATGGCTAGACTCCAACCTCCTCACCCTAAATGTACAAAAAACACAATACATTCACTTTTCAATCCGTAAATTCACACTCCCAGAAAACCTTCCTAAATTAATCATTCACACCTGCTCACAAAATCTAGACACATCTCCACAAACACCCAATAATAGCTGCTCATGCCCAAATCTTAAACCATCAAATGAAATAAAATACCTAGGTGTCATTATAGATAACCAATTACGCTGGGAGGCCCATATTAACTCCATAACTAAGAGACTCCGTAAGTTATGCCATATTTTTTATTCTCTACGATCAATCCTTGATATAAACACTCTAAGAACTGTATATTTTGCTCTATTTCAATCGATAGCAACGTATGGCATTATAGGTGGGGAGGTTGTGCTCTACCCTCTAGTGACAGTACAAAAACTTTTGCTAAGGGTCATCTTCAAATGTTCCCCCTCTCATCCATCAGAGCCACTTTTCAAGAAACTCACAGTCCTTGACATTCGCCAACTGTATATCAAGATAGCTCTTATCCATATCTGGAAAAATGGATTGATAAACTCTACGCAAACGGACATACATACACGCTACTCAAAACATGGAAAATGCATAATTTCTATAACAAAAACCACTTTTTCACAAAGGCAGTACTCATACATCGCACCTAAAATATTCAACACGTTAAATAACGACACCAAAACATCAAAAACACTTACTCACTTTGCAACCGGTGTGCATAAATGGATATCTGAAAAGGGGCGAAATTTCTTTAAGCGTATATAATACCCTCGGAACATTTCGTTAACTGTCAAAATGTGTTTATTTTAACATCGCTAGATGGCAGTAGGGGTGTCTTCCCAGATTTCAAAAGGTCAACATTATACTTGCGTTATGTACATCCAAGCACAGTATTTTTAAATAACGAAGTAAAAGCAAACCAATAACAAAGTGTGGTTTGTTTATGGAACTTATTCTGTTGGTAGAATATCTAGTATGATCCTTTTTATAAATGTTTCATCATTTGCTTGTTCTTGGTCCTTCCACATAGGCTTACATTATAAAAAGCGTTTGGAATCTCGTGGTTCACATTTGGAGTGGATTTAATGAAGTTTTTTTTTTAAATTTAACTTCTAAATATTCAGTTGTTTATTGTTTTTTAAACTATATATTTTCTAGAATTCATCATTATTATTACTATCCCCAAATTCTAAACGTATATTTGATAGAATATCTATAAATATTAATAACATCATTAATAATATTGACTTCGAGAAATAAAAGAAAGTTTCTTTTTTATTTATATATTTATTCAGTGTTATTTTGTACAACTACACAATATTTTTTTAAAATCATGGCAGTAGCTGTCGTGCAAGGCTGCAGAAAACCATGACAAAACTGCAACGACACTCTTTATTTTAATAAAGCATACATATAATAAAAATCGTTTATTCCAGAACTAGCGAATTCCAGGCAGAGCTCGCTATTATATGTATACATATAGAAACCATCACGGGCATGCACACATAAAATCCCCAAAAGTGTCATCGCAATTGGATGAATGGTTAGCAACGCATAATTTCATGATGCCAGAACTCACTATATATACAGAAACTATCGCGGGCATGCACACAACAACTCACCAAAGTTTCCTCGCAATCGGATGTACGCAGAGTAGTACAATGCAATACATTCCGTGTTTCATTAGTTTACATTAGTTTCAATATCCCGTAATAGATTTTTCTTGCATTTCTTAATTTTTTCTGTTCTAATTAGTGTCGCTGCTTTTCTTTTTTTCTCCAAGGCGGACATAATATATTGTGGGTCACGAATGGGCATAGATCTTTTAAATCTTGAATCTATAATTTCTGGTAATAAACAATCCATAAAGAAAGTACTTAATCTGCTTTCCATTTTTTCTCCCCAAAATTTGCCGTCTCGTTTAATTAATTCTATTTTTAATGGAATTGCTTCACCCAACCAGACGGCAAAAATACATACAGTCTTTTTGGAAATGTGAAGTTGACCCTGTACTTGATAATACCAGTTGTGATTTGTGTTTGTAAAAATAAAATTGTTTTTTTTTTATCTTGCTTCCAGAACGTTATTTTTTTTTTGCTATTGCTTCTTCAAATAGCATCCCACTAGCAGAAATCGGACATTTAATTTCTTATATTGTACTGTCATTTACCAAACCATCTGGGGTGGCTCCTAAGAACGGGAAAATATCATCAATAAATAACCCACAGTCATCGACGACAATATTTTCTTGAATGCAAAGTTGCCTTTTTGCAACTTGCTCATGGTCCCTACCATATTGAATAGATTTTATATTATCTAGAGAGCGGCCGTATAATATTGTTTTGACTAAATTAGCACAACTAATGGATTGACTTCGTTTACAGATATTACCAAATAAAGAAGCTGTTAACATGTTTCTTCTGCGTTCCAGCCACTCCCCGCTATCAGACTGTAAGACAGTTCGTCTTTCGACTGCCTTCTTTTCATTTTGTGAAATGTCGAGTAGCTTTAAGAATTCTGCCTTAGCACATTCATATGCATCTTGTTCCATATCCGTTTTTTCGCACAATTCGCCATTATGGTTATCAGGTGCTCCCGATTTTGTAAGCAAATGTCTCCCTTGTTTTTTTCGTAAAGATCTTTTATCGTTTGTTTTAGAAGCCATTCTTCTTTTTGCTCTTTTCAATTCTAACCGTTTTAAAAAATTACTAGGACTTCTGTTGAAAATCTGTCTATGTAAAGAATAATAAGGTCTCTTGGAATTGAAAGAAACTACTGCAGCTGCACAACGACCCATATAGGACTGTTTTAAAGAATAATTTATTCTTTTTCCGCCAATAAATTTTGCAATAACTCCATTAAAACTCTCAACAATATTACTGTCTAAACAATATACTAGACTTCGGGCATTACTGACAAGCCGAGAATTAGCGTCCATAATTTTTAATATTGTTTTGTAACTGTGGAACGTGATTGTAATCTAATATTTTATTCGGATCAAGTTTAAATTTGCAGAAGTATGGTAAACAATCTTTATGTTCACCGAAAACATGTTTGGGTCCATTTAATAAATCTTTCCTTAAATCGGTAATTTTTTGGTCCAAAGCACTATTTGATTGCATCCTGTAATTTGCAGCTCCGACTACCGCCTTCCTAAGACGAAGTTTGTTGGTTGAAATAATTTTTCTGAACTCCAAAGGAAAGCCAGTATCTTTTGTAATTTTTTCAATTTGATTGCTGTAGTTTCGAATTAAGTGGTTAGAGCATTCTATTTTCTGTACTGTAATATTGGGATACGGGTGACTGTTTTTAATTCTGGCATAAGTACTGGAGTCTCCATCGGCAATGAGGGTTGAATATATAAGACCGTACATACTCATCGATTGTTGGAACCCGTCTAAAATTGCTTCAGCTTCCATTCCGCTTGACGAACCAACATAATTTTTAAAGCAAGTGTGCTCGGGCATAGGAATTTTCAAATTTATAGCTCTTGCGCAGGTTGTACAGTACTTGTTTTTAACTGCCATGTAAATAATTTTTTTTGTGCGGTAACCGATAATCGTAGCAGCTCCTGAGAGGGCGGAGTAGTTGGTTTTATAAGATCGCTTGGACCAACACGCATCAGCTACTACAGTGATCATCGGCGTCCCGTTTTCGTCAACATCGCCGCTTTGAAAAGCCAGTTTTTTTTCTTCGTCGGCTGCCGCAGCCATACTGGTAAATTTGGTTTTCTCCCACCATTCACAAACCTTCTTATGGCATTTTCCATATCCAGCAATAGATAAGGACGGAATTTCAAGGGTAGCACATAGCTCTTCCATGCCCGAATAACCCGATCCTATGCTCATTATTCCCGACACAAAAGATTCGTTGATGCCAATGCCTTCTTGTAGGCTTTCGGATGTTTTAAGTTTAAAAGTTTTACCACATAACACGCATTTTAAATTAAATGTAGAATTCAAACCATTTCTATTTTCTGAGGTAATTCGTAAATGCTTTAAATTGCAGTTAAAAAGGGAATCATGTTGACTAATACATTGGAGTTGTTTAAAAAAATAATCAAATTGTACTACTCTCCGCCCTTCTATGCAAATATCATCGCTTTCTTCTATCACCTCTTCAATATTAAGCTCCTGCTCCGATTCTTCACAGCTCCATCCTTGGTCTTCGGTCACAGGTAATTTCGCCAAAGAATTACTGTTTTTTTGCTCCTAAACAATGTAGAAATAAAAACTGATTACCATGCTATTCAATCTGATTTTGAGATTGTTAATATAAATTTTGATAAAATACAAACCTATTATCACGATGTTGGGAACACGTGTCATAAAAATCATAAAAATTAAAAAAAATTCCCGCCCATCGACAATATATTTTAAGAGGGCCAACGCAGGTGCATGTAACAAATGTTCCGATATATCAGGAATATCCTTTAATAGGTTACCTAAATAAAAGTACCTTTTCGACAGAAGTGGCTGATGATCCAATAAGAATATCCTCGTGCTCTAAATCTTCCAAGTTTGGTCCTTTGTGTGCAATATTTACGGTAGGCTTATTTGGTTCTATCGTATGTTGGTGTTCTTGCTGTATTTTTTCCTAAATAAAAAAGCAAAAAAATATATTAAGGAGTTAAGACGAAAATTTCCCCCCCCCCCCCCCCCCTCCCCCCTCCCGGGACTCCGACGCACTCAAATTCATTTGTTATTTGAAGCATACCTTGTTTGGAGTATTTTTTCCGGCTGCCATGGATAAATCATGTTTTGATCTACAAATAGAAAAATAATATTATTATTTGGAACTTTACGACACAAAACATATATAGAATTTCTTTGATTTGACAATGTGTGTGTGAATGGTTACGTATTTATACGCAGAAAGGCGATATTTTTGTTAATTTCCTTTAAAAGTTTTTTTTGTCTATTTCTTAAACACCATGTACATTAAACATTATTCACTTCATTTGAAATTTTAGATAAAAATAAATAAACAGTAATAAACGGTAATAAATTTTTGTATTTATTACCAAACACCGTGCACAAAATTGCGGCGAAATTTATGTCTTGCCGAAACACCGGCCGTGCTACGTATATTATAGCTATGTATGTGTACACATTTAATAGCATCTCCCACACGCACACTTCGGAGCGACCGAGTTCCGCGCCCGCTTAAGGCCGCCGCGCAGAAAAGTCTCATAGTGAACTGCGCTGTAAACCTATCGGTCTTTACTTTTCTGCACGGCGCGACTCGTGACGAAGTGTGCGTGTGGAGCAAAACATGCCAGCTGCCAATAGACATGAAGATCGTACTAACCTACAGGAAAAAACGCACAGGCAATGTTATATTTTTACACGTTTGGACATTCATCCGTTGAAAAGTACATCACGCACAATATTTACACGAAAAAAGGCAATTTGTGATTACTTACTGTTTTTGTAGCTTCCTGATATTGTTGCAATCTTTCAAGTGAGTCGGTATTCTACGTTTAGAGCCATTAATGAAACATTTTGAGGGCATTTTCGAAATTTACAGACTATAAAACGAGGAGCGTATAGTTTCAACGCCTATCAACGGGAGATTCTAGCCCGGAATGAGTTAAAAGCTCTGGAGTGTGTTAGAATTTGGTGTAAAATGAAGTATTTATTTATTTGTTAATATCCACAGATATCATAACGATAATAAGAGGCCGTACTTCTACAGATGTATGTATTATGTACATATTTTAAATTAAAAATATTGTGTAAAATCATTATTAATGCGACAATCATAGATTTAAGTTTAAAAAATGGGATGTATGGTGTATCAATGTTTTTATTTTTCATGGTCGAATGCCTACATCAATTACAAAAAAAAATAAGCAGATTGAAAAATAAAGGTCCATTATTTGGTAACAAAAAATATCAGGTCCGAGAATGACACTTGAAAGGTAGTATTAAGCTGTTTTAGAGAGCCGTTTTTCAGAAAATAACCATTCTGCCCCTATAACACACTCTTGGAACATATGGACCTATACCACCAGTAAATAATTTAAATAACTTGTATATTACAGAACAATATATTTCTCTTTCATATTCATCATTAAAAAATGTTTAACACCACTGACATGTTTCTTATACTCAAGTATTTATTACGAAAAATATTATGAAAATAATTCCATATTTGAGTACATATTTTTAGCCTTAGCTCAAACGTGGATTTACGCAAAAACTTCTGATATATATCTATACCTATGTTACCATAACACGCACATGCAAATTGCTCATCAAGATATAACTTATCCCTACTCTCTTACCAAATAGTACTTTCTTTGATTTTATATTGTACTTGTATTTTTTACAATCAAACTTGTACTTAATGTACTTGTATTCTTATTACATTTTAATTACACAAATGTACTTGTATTTCTTTATTTTTTTTTTTGATACATGCTCCTTGTATTATTTTTAATTCAATAGTACTTACGTATTTTCTTTCATATACTTTTCATATTATTTAAAATTTTTCTGTTTTTCCATACTTATTTTTTATATTCATATATCTTAAACTTATGTAGATATTTTGCATTATTTTTAATTCCTTTATACATCATACTTGTTTTAGATGTATAAATTATTTTATTTTATTTTACATTCAACTTATTTTTAATTTGTATTATTATACTTAACATAAAATTGGCCACTACAACACGGGCATGTGCCTAGTGTGATGGCCAAAAAATTATCCATTTACTGTAATGTATAAACTTTACTGAATAAAGAACATTAAAAAAAAAAAAAAAATTGGGGTATTTTTCCGTATTGCGCTTATCGTTGAAGTTTTTATTTGGTGTCCAATGTGTACACATATTTATGATGAATACTTTTATTTTTATGCGAACCTAATAATTTTTTTTTATATTCACACACACATTATAATAAAACTCAAAACTACACAACTAGTAAAAGACGTACATACATTTTGGTCGGAATTTTAATTATTACATAAAAAAAACTTTTAATTTTTATTCTTCAAGTTTATTAATATTATGTATTTATTTCAATCACCTCCATGAACATTTCGTCACCAAGGTCTAAAGAGGGCGAAAGTAGAACACAAAATCAAAGTAAATAATCAAATAAAAAAAAATTTAAAGCAACAGTACAGTGATTTTAGATAAAAGATCAAGTAAAAATAATTATTTGAAATCCCATTTTACGGTATAATTTGTATCGGTGTAATTGTTTACCCTGAAACGGGAAAACAGGAGTTTGTGTTTAGAAATAGTCGTTATAAGTTACTGAGAAGGTGGTAAACAGATTTATTTAGTAAAATCAACAGATTAAAAAAAAAAGTTTATAAAATAAACTTCATAAACAATACAAATAAAATCTAACGAAAGATTTTCACGTGAGCATAAAATTATAACAAAAAATAAGGGAGTCCAATACCTGTGTAATCCTAAAGTATTTACAAATATTGCAAAGGTCACAAATATATGACAACATATATAAGGAAACTAGTATTATTAGGCAATCATTTTCCAAACAAGATATATTAAAAATATTTTCCTTACTACGCCTAACAACAGCAATAATCACTAATAACACAAACCTACAAATAAACTGACATCAATATGTTTATTAAATGAAAGGAACGCAACTTAAGCAAAAACAAGTTAACTTGCAATATGATATTTAATGTGAACATACAAATTATTTATACACGTAAGCACAACGTAGTAAATAATGCACTAAAAAGTCCACGAGTACCTGGAAAATAATAATACCAAATATACAATAGATTTATGTATGTATTATTTATTTATTTATTTGTAAGAAACAAACAGCTTTTACATAATATACATTGATAAATATACAAGCGAACTGAAGTCAAGCCACAGAAGTTTCTTATGCTAAAGTACATCGGAAATGAAATTTTAATATTTTAAAATTAAAATTAATTATATACCTACTTACTTCCCCACTTACTTCCAAGTAACTTTCTTTGAATTTATATATCGCTTGTTACCCACATCGTGTTATATTAACATATTTCTGTATTTTTAGATATTTCCTTGCTTTTTCGATGAATTGGTTTTATAACCGCCTTAGCAATATATAAAGCATTAGGTACTTGCATTCATTCTTGTGCATTTTTACTATTATGTATGTAACAGTTTGGACAATGGTTTTTTTAATATGTTTTTACAATAGATTTTTATCAGTGGAAAAAATTAAATAATTAAGTTTTTGTTCATATGAAGCGGATACTTTGTGATGTGACATTATTAATTTAAAATAAAACAATAACTTTGTAAACACCACTTTTATTTTTATAGTTTATTTTTATACCCTGATGAAGCTACGGTTGTAGCGAAACCCGGTCGGCATAAAGTATAAAAATAAAAGTGGTGTTTACAAATTTATTGTTTTATTTTAAAATAAATAATTAACTGTTTTAAAAGATCTTCTCCACTTTACGTTTACCCAATCATTCAGTCAGCTTAAACAGGTTGAAAAATTAAGTGTGTTCAGGATCAGGTACCGCGTTTAAAATATAGGTACATCAAAACTGGTAAAAAATCATTTACGTTAAAATTAATGTAAGTATATTTACTTGCCTTAAAATAAATGTGTGTTCGACATTTTTGTTTTTGCAAAGTGATAAAAAATAACCAAAATAGAGGTTTATTTGAAATGTAACTTGTCGCTACCGCGGCTGAAACGGTATATGTTTTGGAAATACCCTGACAGGGCGCAGTTCAACAAACTGAGATAATGTGCCCCTATCCGATTCGGTCATAATTATTTGTCTTACCTTAAATAAAAATAAAAAAAACAGATATATCATAAACTCAGGTATAAAAATTAATACAATGACATAAAATATCCAGGTTGAGCAAAATATGCCGGATATTTTTTATTTATTTTTTATTATTATTTTTGAGTAAGTTTATACTGCATAAATATATACAAATAAGCACAATGTAACATTTCATTTGAAAAATTTAAATATTTAAAAAATATTTATTTTTAAATATACATTCATCCTTTCTTTATTCTTCATACTTTTAGGCATATCAGCTTACATCTTTAGTCCTCTGTACATTATGCAATTTTGTGATGAAGATATAAAACTAAAAATTATGTAGATTTTTTAGCATTATTATACAAAGGTTTATAATGCGGAAAATTAAAAAAAAATAAAGGAACGAATAAAAATAATTATTCCACGTGACTTGTGACGAAGGTTAACAAATTGAATTGGTTCACTACTGTGAAAGAAACCTGCCCATGTCTAGTAGGCGTGTGACGTTTCAAACATGTCTTCAAAAACCTGAATGGTAACAGTGGGAACAAGAATAAGGTTTTTTCTCCAGTAAGGAAAAGCACGTGAAGTCTTAAATTTCTCTTTTGAGAATATGAATAGCTACAGGAAGAACATGAATAAGGTTTTTCTCTCTTTAACTCTATGAAGTATAGGTACGAATGCAAAGCTTTAATGATCCCGTTTCAGCACAGAAACAGCTGCAGTCGAAACATGAATAAGGTTTTTCTCCACTATGGTTAAGCATGTTATGTCTTAAATTTTCCTTTGGAGAACAGGACTAACTTCAGGAAGAACGTGAATAAGTTTTTCTCCAGTATGGAAAAGCATGTGAAGTTTTAAATTTCCCCTTTCTGCACGGGAATAGGTGCAGTCGGTACATCACTTAGATTTTTGTCCAATATAGATTCGCAATTGACATTTTAAAGTTCCCTTTTGAGAAAATGAATGGCTGCAGGAAGAACAAGAATAAGATTTTTCTTCAGTATGAGGAGAAAGCATGTGATATTTCTAACGTCATTTTTGAATAAATGAATAGTTGCAGTTTCCTCTCGTAACAATATAATACATGAACTTTCTTATATTTCAAACACATTGTGATCTTAGAAAGGGTTAAAAGAGTAAGACCACTATCATTTCTAAAAAAATAGTAAAAAAAATGTAAGAATTAAAATAAACAAGCAAATCAAAAAATAGAACGCGGATAAGGTTTTTCTCCTGTATGGGTTATCATTTGATAATTTTGTTTTACTTTTTATTTTATTTTATTTATTTTAGAGAAAGTTGACAGCAAATCAGAGATTACAAAATAATACAATAATAAGATGTTAATTATGCCAATTATGAACTTTCCGCTGATGATAGTTAATAATAAATATATATATATATTTTTTTTTTATGTCATGTATATTATCGAGGCTTCTGACTCACACAATGTTGTCATTTTTGCCTAATCTGTTTTTGAATTATAATATTATCATTATAATCTCTAATGATCTTTAAAAGTTACTTAGAGTCCTTTTATATTCATTTCGTATAAAAAATCACTTTAAAATATTTCCAGTTTACATGATCTAATAAATTTCATTATTCTCGATATGGCATGAAACTAAGTTGAGGCTATTAAATTCTGAACTTCCGATGACTTCGAGGTCATTAGTATTGTAGCTCTCTGTCGTTCATATTTAATGCACTTCGATAATGTGTGCTCGACATCTTCAATTTGTTCACATATCGAGCTCATTGGAGAATCAGAGAGGCCTATCAAACACAATATTCTTCCCATTAGTGCATGTCCGGATCTTAATCTAAAAATGATTCTCATTTCCGATCTTTTCAGATTAACCTCAGTGAACCATGGTCTTTTAAACGGTTCGTTTTGGAGCTTTCTGTACCATATTCCTTTATTGGTAGACAACATTTCAAAATGATTATTCCACATATTATTACAAATGGAATTTATTTTTTGGCAGTAATCTTCAGCGTCTGGCGTCCAGTCGTAGATGATTCCATTCACACATGCTTCATTTGCCAACAAATCCTCCTCTTCATTCCCATGTATTCCTACATGAGATGGTATCCATTGTAAACATATGGACACATCTTTCTGCTGTAACCACCTTATTTGTTCAACAATATTGTAGGCTATTTTCCTACAGGGAACTCCTTTCGGAATACTTTTAATATGTTGAAGTGCACTTTTAGAATCACTTAATATTACAATTTGTTTCCACTTATTTTTAATTGCATTTTCCACCGCTTCTTTGATTGCTATCAATTCTGCATTCGTAATAGTGCAATTTTTATTATTTTTTATTTGATGGGAAAAATTGTTTGTCATTGAGAGGAAAGCTGCTCCAACTTGGTCTGATTTTTTTGATCCATCAGTGAAGATCTGGTTGGATCCAGAATACTTTTTAATTAGCATATCGCTTACAATATTACTAATTTCATTTGGTAAGAGTAGTCTTTTAATAAATAATAAATAATAAAGTGTGACATAGTAAGGGTATTTTCTGAGTTTCATTTTTTAGTTACAAAATATAAAAAGGGGGGGGGGGGGGGAGGAGGAACATAGGAATAGGATTAAGAGGCAAAGGACGGGAACATATATAGGGATTGAACTTTCTAGTTTGAGTCATGTTGCTTGGTGAGTTTTCGTTTTATGTCACGTAAAGTTGAGTTTAAAATGTCAATGTGGTAATAATTTAAGTTAAATGAGTGTGTGGATCTGTAGATAAATGAGTTCTGTTTATAAATGTGTAATTTTAAATAACATTACCGAATCTGCTATATTTCTTCGACAAGTTAACGTTTGTATTTTGAAGAACTTTGCAGAGTCTTCATTACTAACATGAGATCGAAAAGAGCGGAAATTGAGGAACCTTAAAAATCTATTTTGAACGCTTTTAATTCTGTTTTTGTGCACTGCATAGCCTGGGTTCCACACCTGAGATGCGTATTCAAGGATACTACGAACATATAAGAAATACAGTGTTTTGAAAGTAGTAAGGTCTTTAAATTGTTTACAGGAGCGGATTATGAAACCAAGCATAGAAGATGCGTTAGTGACTATATGGTCGATATGTTTATTGAAATTCAGTTTACTATCAAGTATAGCCCCAAGGTCTTTACTTTCGAATTTGATAGACAACGGTATATGATTAATTAAGTATTCATGGATTAATACATTTTTATTTCTAGTAAAGCGCACGATGAAGCATTTAGGTATATTTATTTCCAGACAATGGGCATTACAATACGTGCTCAAACGTAGCAAATCATCTTGCAGCTTCTGACAGTCCTCGATTGAGTTTATAGGTGAAAATATTTTCATGTCATCTGCATACAGGATATTTTGGCAGTTTAGAAAACAGTTACCAATATCATTGATACTTATAGATGTTAAATAATAATGGTACCAACAGGCTGCCTTGAGGAACTCCTGATGTAACAGCAACAGAATCTGATTTAAATCCAGCAACCACTACTATTTGGCTACGGTTGGAGATATAAGAAGAGAGCCAACGATAAAGATGGCTGTGAATACCAATCTCTAAGAGCTTGTTTAACAAGATTGAGTGATCGACCCTGTCAAACGCCTTACTAAAGACGGTGTAGATAGTGTCCACTTGTATTCGGTTATCCAAATTATCCTGGAGGTACTCTGTGAAAGTTAAAAGATTTGTGCTTGTTGATTTACCACTAATGAAACCGTGCTGGTTCATATTCAGGCTAGGTTTAAGAGCAGCATATAGTTGATCATAGATTATTTTTTTCGAAAATTTTGTTGAATATGCAAAGTTTCGAGATTTTGACATCAGTTTTTTTACTATTCTTGAAGATGGGAGACACAAACGGGGATTTCCATATAACTAGGACAGTGCATTCGGTAAGAGATCGATTGAAAATCGAAGGGAGGGGTCAGGCTAGATTGTTTGCACATCGTTTAGTAAGAATTGAAGGTATTTCGTCAGGACCAGCACCTTTGCAAGTATCAATTTCCTTAAGGTATTTGAAGACGATTTCTCGCGTCACCTCAATATTGCTTACATTGGATGTATGGTTTCCGACGTCAGTTGGATTACGGGTAGGTGGATCGGAGGTTTTACTGAAAACCGAACTGAAATATTCTGAGAATAAATTTGCAATGGCTGTTCCATTATCGGCTCTCAGCTTTCCAAGATACATACATTTTGGAACAACTTGGGATTTGTTAGAGGATTTGACGTGGCTCCAGAAGTTTTTCGGGTTTGAGGATATATTATTTTCGATGTTACTTAAGTAACGAGATTTGTTTTCCCGACATAAATCTTTGTGCCGTTTACGAAGGAGAGAAAATGCGTCGTAATCAGCCTGATTTTTGTATTTTTTATATTTGCTAAAACATTTCGATTTTTCCTTCATTACGTTAATAAGGGCAGCATTGTACCAAGGAGGATATTTCAAATTCCACGAAAATTTATGAGGAATGTGAAGGTTTATGAGGGATTTCAAAATTTATAGAGAGCATTAAGCGCTGGTTCTATTTGGGAGGTAGAGAAAATTGATGCCCAGTCAGCTTGTTCTAGGGCGAGACTAATTGATCCGTAGTCTCCGCGATAATATAGAAAAACTTTCCTTTTCGCATTTCTCAATGAAAGGGTTTCCTGAAATGGCACACTAATGGACACAGGTTTATGATGTGCATCCTCGGGAACTAGCGGATCATCATTAGATTCGACGGAGATTAATAGATTTGATAGAATTAGATCTAGAATATGGCCGCTTGAGTTTAGTTCACCGTTGTATTGAGAGAGATCCATAAAATGCATACAGTCTACGAAATGATTACTAACGTGAGTAGAGTAATTACTAGCTGCATAGTGGGCAGATGACGTAGTTTGGGTCCATGAGATTTCGGGAAGATTAAAGTCACCTAAGATTATAAAAGAATCCATGGGGTTATTTGATACTATATCTGATAGCATGTTTAGGAACTTTTCGATTAAATATTGATGTTGAGTCCCTCCGGGGATGTATGCACAGCATATATGGATCGTTCTGTGGGGTGTACTTTTAGTGCGAATGGTGACCCAAATGTCTTCAGCACAAGAGGTCTATTCAAGTCGAGCGACGCTGATCAGCTCCTGTTTAATAGCTAACACTACACCACCGCCAAGATGTTTACCAGTGGAAGCGTAGTCGCGGTCCCTACGATATACATAGTATCGAGGGTCAAATAATTCGTCATCTCGAAGTCTTTAGTGAGCCATGATTCTGTCAGGACGATTTTTTATTTATTTTTTTTTTTATTATGTGCATCTATATAAAAAGGTTTACATATATTTTTTTGGCCTTGCCTGTCTCACTAGGAAATCCCGTGTCGAGACAGACTAGTTTACAAATATTTTATAAATATTAAATAAAGTACACTTTTCAATACAGCAAAAATATTTGACAAAATTTTTCAGGTTGGTTAGTGGTAACAATAATGAGATAGAGGATTATATTTGGGTGAGGTGACTAATTATTGCACGACCTTTTTCGATGATCCATTGTTTGATCAGGATTTTGTATTTGTTAATATTATTCGATTGTCTTGTTTTGTCAGGTAGGTTATTGTATATTTTAGGCGCAATGTATTTGAAATTTCTTTGACCAAATGTTGTGTTTGTTTTAGGTGTTTGTATGAGTTCTTTGGTTTTGTGCCGTGTGTTTACAATATTTTGGGTATTTTCATAAAATGTACGAGTTTTATTTTTAAACAGATGAGTTAAGATTGTTTTGTGTAAATTTGTCGAATATCTAATACAGGGAATTTTTTGAATATATCTACAGTACTAAACTTGTTACTATGGGAACTTTAAGAATGACTTTCATAATTAATTTTTGTGCCTTCGATAATGAATCTATAGCTGATAGTGTTGCACCTCCCCATGCGATTATACCATATTCAATGATTGATTGACAAAGAGAGTAATAAACAATTTTCATAGATTTGGAATCTAGTATGTTTCTAATGTTTTTGAAGAAATAAATATGTTTTCTTAGTTTATTCGTGACTAGTAGGCAATGTGTATTCCACTTAAGATATTGATCAAATGTTAGACCAAGGTATTTGATATGGTCCGTTCGATCTAGGCAAGGAAATTGACAGAATGTATCGTGAATGCAAGAACATTCATGTATTTTTTTTTCAACAACTTGATTAGGTTGGCCAACGATATTTATACTAGAAGTCATGTATTTTGTTTTGGTAATATTTAGTGCAAGAGAATTAATGTCTAGCCATTTTTTAACAGAGTTAATTGATTTCTCAGCCAATTTGTATGCATCTAACCAAGTGTCAGATTGAATGAGTAGCACAGTATCGTCAGCAAAACTTACAATTTTTCCATCTATCATTAGGTTACAAAGATCGTTTATGTATATGAGAAACAAAGTAGGGCCTAAGACGCTTCCTTGGGGAACTCCGTAGGTTATAGGGAGGGGTTTGCTGAATTTGTTTTCGATTTTGACACTTTGAGTTCGATTAGTAAAGTAACTTTGAAGAAATTTGAGATCTTTCCCTCTTATACCAATGGTATTTAGTTTATTAATAAGGATGTCAAGGGAGATAGTATCAAAAGCTTTTGAGAGGTCTAGGAAGATAGAAATGCATTTTTTACCCTTATCAAAATTTGAAATAAGAAAGTCTGTAACAGCAATAATAGCATCGGTAGTGCTCTTATTTGACCGAAAACCATATTGATTTTCGGAGAGTAGCTGCTTGCTTTCCAAAAATGTTTTCAGTTGTTTGTTAATTATTTTTTCAACTACTTTAGAGAGAGAGTTAAGTATTGTTATGGGCCTATAATTTTTAATGTCCACTTTTAGACCACTTTTGTATATGGGTATGACGAGCCCTTGCTTTAATTGTTTAGGGAAAATTCCCTGTGATATGCTGAGGTTAATTATGTAAGTGAGAGGTTCCAATAGTTCATGAACAAGTGCCTTGAGTAAATTTATTGTGATGCCATCCATACCGGCGGACTTTGTGTCTTTTAATGAAATAATTGTATTCTTAATATCGTCATGTGTAACCGTTTGAAATTTAAATTGTTTAGAATGGGGTATATGTGTTTTTTCCTGTAATTTTGTATTAGAATTCAAGGAGGACATTTTGTTTGCTAATTTTTTCCCGACATTAGTGAAAAAGTCATTGGCATGGTTTAGGATTTTTTCCGGATTCTTTGAGAAGTCGACGGTCAGTCCATCAATATTGAGTTGTTTTAGGTCAGTGTTTAAGTTAGGCTTAGTATGAGTAGCTACGTGTAAAATGTTCCACATTTCTTTTGGATTACCTTTGCTTTCTTCTATTTTATGTCTATGACTTTGTACATATGTTTCTGTATCTTTTGTAAAAGTTGTTAAGAATAGTGTCAGAAGGATTCAATGAAGTTTTTAATGGAGTAAGTTTCTTTTTATTATACAATTTATAATGGTGTGATTTATCCAGGGAGTTAGAGGTTTAAATTTGTGAGGGATTGTTTTTACTATAGAATTAGTGTTATTATTTATTTCAGTTTGTAGTTTGTCTATGAAGTAAGTCCATGCATCATCAGCGTTGGGTATGTGTAGTAAGTTGTGCCAATAATTACAGGAAATAGATTTTTTTAGATTCTCGTATTCAACTCGTTTTATGCAATAAAAGTGTTTCATTTTTACATTTTTTGATGGTGTGTTTTAATGAAATCATAGTTGCATAGTGGTCAGTAATAGTAGATTCAAAAACAAGTGTTTTGTATGGTTTATTCGTTTTTATCATAATGTGGTCAACACAAGAGCTGGATTCTTTGGTGACCCTAGTCGGGTGATTTATTGTAGATATCAATCCATGGTAACTAATTAGGTTTAAGTAATCTTGGCATTGCGGGTGTGAATTATTTGGTAAAGTGTTAATATTAATGTCTCCAACTAAAATTAATTTTTTTTTATGCGCAAGTTGTGATAATTTTTCATTTAGGCTTTGTATGAATGGAATTATATTGTGGTAGGAGGGAGATCTATACATTGCTAGTATGCATGTGTCACCGTACGATATTTGTAGACAATTTGCACCCGGGATTATTATTTCCAAAGTTTGAACATTCAGTACATTATTCACATGTATAATAATGCCATCATTCTGATTGTAATGGGTTTTTGTGGAGAAGTGAGTATAATCAGGAAGGTGTTTTGGTACATATAGTTCATTAATCCAACATTCTGATAGAATAATTATATCAAATTTAACCTTTAGATTATTCAGTAAAGTAAGTATTTCTTCCCAATTTTTATTTATGGATCGAACATTATGGTGAAAAATTTTTAGGATGGTGTAGTCTTTCATTAGTAAATTACAAAACTTTATATCTGAAGATACATAATTATTAATTTTATCAGAAGATTCTGTTTCATTATCAAAAATCAGTCTAGCCATTTTTAGGAACAATTCACAATGGAACTTTAATATTTTGTATTGGGAGCCCTGTCACAGTAGCTAAAACTGGGAGTTCGCCCTATATCCGATAGTAGTACATAGGTAACATTATTTCTGACAGTATGGAAACAATCACTGTAAAATGATTTCACAACAACAATTTAAAATAGTCAAGATCAGGTTTTGTACGGTAAGAGCGATCGGGCCAATGTTTGACATGTGACAGAGCTCATCAACATCCTAAATAATTTTACATAAGTCATCACAATGTTTAATATATATTATTTTATCCGTGGCTGATTTCTTTACCAAAATTTTTTCGTCTTTATACCAAACGTATGAAAACTTTTTTTCCTTGCATATTTGTTTGGTTTTCCATAGAAGTTCTTTGAAATAAGGATTAAGAATAACACTTATAAAAATCTTTTCGCAGTTAAAGTATTTTAAGATATCATGGGGAATTTTTTTTTCGGTTTACTAGTAGTAGGTTTCTTTTGCGAATATCCGTGAATCTGATACAAATTTTCGGGGGAGCTCCGGGTCGCCTGTCGGGAATCCTTTTGGCTTCCAGGATATCGTGGGGAAGAAGCTCTACACATATAGCTGCTGCTAGCTTCTTGACGGTCTCCGAGGGTTGTTCACCTTCACGTGGTGGTATTCCTGCGACCTCTAATGCATCCTCCTTTGAAGTCTGTTCGAGGCTGGCCAGACGAATTTCGAAATTTTTTATAATAAGGGTTTTTTCATTTAATTCTTTTCTTAAGTTTTCTACCTCCGATACTAAATTTGCAATAGTATTCATTTTTGTATTGAGGTCATCATATTGGCTGCTGATAAAATCTCTTGAAGTTCGTGCATCTTTATTTTCGTTGTCTATTTTTTGAAACATTTCTTTTTTCATGGTCTCAAATTTATTCTCCATCTGCTTCATGAAGATTCCAATGTTGGTCTCACTGGTGTCAGGAATATTCAGTCCTAGACCTTTGCTCCTAGTTTGTTTCTCGGCCATAACTGTTCTGATACTGCACTGCAGCAAAACTGTCAAAAAATAACCTCAACTATATTGAAAAATTGTGATAGTGTATTATTTTTATGGTTCGTAAATAATGCTGAATCACTGTATAATTATAATTTTCACTTTAATTATCACTTTGTAGTCTTTTGCAACTTGTACACTTAATTTTATTATCAATTTATATGGGAGCAAAACAAAAACAAACATCTGTCACTCAAAGTTATTGTTACATCGTAATCGTTTGAATAGGTATTTTGAAGAATCGTTGTTGTTTTGGTTCGAAGACCTCTGACATTTTGATAATATATTGCTAAAGACATGGGGGAGTAATCAAGTAAATATTAGTGAGTAAACGGTAAGTTACACATATGTATGATAGCTGCGACAAGTGAGTTCGGTTATAGTAGTTATGCAATCTAACATAGTAAGTACATCTAACACAATAATTTATGGTTGCAAAATATAGTTTAAAATAATTATGCGAAAGTCTTGTAATATGCATCTCAGGTCCGGCTAATGATAATATTATTCTGATATTGTTTTAATTAGATAGAGGTAGGTATCCATATTTGAGGCAATAACGGTTAGTAATATTATTAAGTATGTACTTTAGTAAATGTTTGTTAGCATAAAATGAGTGTAAGGTTGATTTGCTTACCACGGGAGAGAAGATAATTAGTGTGAGAGAGACCGCTATTGCATGTCAAACAGAGCTGAATTGCTATGTGGGTTTTTCGCCAAGTGGCAAAGCCAAGGATACTTTTCGTAAAACAACTTTAGTGTTGTAGTGCTGGTCAGGATCCCACAGATTTTATCCCGTAGGAAGCGCCAATTCTGGACGGGTTATGGAACCCGTCAAGAATACCTGTGGTTCCCAAATATGCTCAGGGTGTGGATCTTAAACCACGATATGTGTCGTTCTCCAAAGAGATGGTTATTGCAAGGTACATAATTTAAAGGCGGAATTGTGAGATCAAACATATAATTTTAAATCAAATGGCAAACATGGGTCGAGGCCTCACTCGACAAGGTTTTAAATATTGCATTTCACTTACCCCCATGGAACCGACCTCTTTTTTACTATGAATTCTATCGCTAGCTAACTAATAAAATGTCCGTCTAGTAGTTGCAAGGCACAGGCAGCATTTCCTCGTGCATGATCCGGAAAGCCATCACCGAAGCCGAGATCTGGAGTCAGTTCCGCCGTCAAAGGGAGTTCGTCAAGCGGCCATTCGCCGCGACCAAATTTAGCAAGTAACCCCGCCGCCAAAGGAGGAACACCAAGCGGCCTTTCGCCGCGTCCAAAATTAGCAAGTCACCCCGCCGCCAATGGGGGTGTTTTACGTTCAAGAAGGTTTGGCATGTAGGTAGACCGCCCTCGGTCCAGACGAGAGTCAGGGTCGGCGTAAAATTACTTTCCCGCCACAAAGAACAGCGAATATCATCGCGGGCTGACGATACACAGATCATCCATCAAAACGGGGCTCTGTCCTAGTGTGATCGGACGTATTTATCATGGATTGAATCTTTCAGGCTCCAACAACGCTTGGCCGCCATACAAGTTTCCTTAGGGTTGCAGGAATCACAGCTAATCCCACCAAGGGGAATTCAAACTATCGATCACACAATACGTACTCATTATCACTTTTACCGCCCGGCATTATCTAAAGTAAAAAGGATTTTTTTCCCGTTCAAAACTCAAATCTTACAAAAACTCCATTGACTGTCGCGTCGCTAGGTTCCGGGCCCCGACTCTCCAAAACCTACCCACGCAAAAAGTGACGTATTGCCGCGGAACTGCTCCAGAGGTCGCCCCGGGCCGTCGATAAAGTCAGAGCTGGCACTTTAATAATTAATAACAAGTTCCTACCTAATTACGATTTCGACGGGTAGAGTTGTTAGGATGCAGTACAAATAATAAAGATGTTAATAATTATATTTAAAGTAATACGGATTTGTACTGCATCATAACAGAATGTCAGACGTGTAGGGGGTCGCCAACAAGCAGTAACATGTATTTCAATTTGGTTCATGAAAAGTGTTGAGTGATTTAAAAATGAATTAGAAAATTTATGAGAGAGGGTATAATGGGAGAGGGAGGATAAGTGAGATAGGAGTGGATAATGCGAGGGGGGAAATGTGTGGGGAGATACATGAGTGAATAAAAAATCTATTTTTCGACGTGAAGAGGATGCAGATCGACTCAGGAAATTTTCTTTAGGTCTTCTTCCATGGCAATTAGTATGGGAGGCGAAGTTGGATTTTTTCTCACATATATCCTGCTGTTTTTTAGCTACGTGAATTTGTATCCCTTGTCTGTCGCAATACCCTTGGCCCGAAAAAGGAGGTTTTTGTTAGAGCTGGTCAGATGGTCGTTGACATAAATTTTTCTTCCGTCACCGGGGGAAGTCAGGTCCTTCGTGGTTATCCCTTTTCTTCGTCGAATTTCCGGGATGAATTCATTTTTACGTGAGCGGGTGGTGAATTTCACGATTATGGGTTTAATTAATTTGGAATGAAGTGGGTCTTTCGCCGAGACTCTGGTGGCAAACTCGATTTCATTAGTTTTAAAATTCTTTATACCAATTTTTTTTGCTATCTCTGAAAGGATGTTTGGAATGATTTCATTATTATTTTGAGGAATTCCTTTTATTTCTATATTTTGTAGCCTCATCTATTGTTCCCTTTTGTTTGAATCTTCTTGCATTAGTTTGATGGTTGATTGAAGGGAGTAAACTTCTTGTTCCAGATAGGCTACTTTATTCATCGATTCTTCGAAAGCTTGGAATCGTTTGGTAAAGTCATCCAATTTTGCGTTGTTGAAGTCGACGGATTTTTTTAATTTCCGACATGTCTTCCTTGACTTGATTATTAAGGGTTTTGGGGGAGTCAAGCTCAGAAAATATTTTTTTTATTTCAATCATCATATCTTTCATGGGGTTGGTTGGCGTAACGGTTGATTGGGGTGAATTTTTGCAGTTAGTGCAGCGCCAGGTTCTTATTTTCTCGTTGTTGGCTTTTCGAAATGTAGTTTCCGATGTCCCTCCGCATTCATAATGAAATTGTTTACTGCAGGAGTAACATGTGATACCGTCTGTAATAGATAGTTGGCACTTGGAACAGATCATCTTGAAAAGGTTGGTCGCCTCTGAGTTGTCGGTCGATGGAAATGAATTAGTTGTATGGGTAGGTACATGTACGTGTGATGAGCGACAGAGCGAGGCGCTGCACTTGTAGGTAGGAGTAAATTCTAACTGCGGCAACACAGAACTGAACTTTTGTGATATTTATAATGTTGATTTCAAAATAAATCAGCATCAACACTTTAGAAAAAATATGAGGGCTGATTTTGTCTTAATTCGCCGAAGAATTTTGCGGGGTTTAATAATTCAATTTGATGTTTATCTATAGGAAACAACAATTTTGACAGAGCGAAAAATGACGTGTGTCACACATGATTTTGATAATAATATTGAGAGAGGGTAAAAATGTGACAATTTTCAGCTCAGATGGAACATGAATAAGGTTTTTCTCTAGTATGGGTTCACACGTGACGATTCCAGTTTCTGTTTTGAGCACAGCAATAAATACAGTATATGAATATTGATTTTCTCCAGTATGATGACAGTAAATGTGACACTTTAAGTTTCCCTTTTGTGAACTTGAATAGCTGCAGAAAGAACACGAAAACAGTTTTTCTCCAGTATGGGTAAGCATGTGAACTTTTAAAGTTGCCTTTCGAGCACAGGAATAGCTGCATTCGGAACATGAATAAGGTTTTTCTGTAGCACGGGTTCGCATGTGACAATTCCAAGATCGCTTTTGAGCACAGGAATAGCTGCAGTTGGGACATGAATCAGGATTTTCTCCAGTATGGGTAAGCATGTGATATTTCAAAGTTACCTTTCGACCGCAGGAATAAGTGCAGTTGGAACAAGATCAAGGTTTTTCTCCAGTATGGATTCGCAGGTAAAGATTCCTAGATCCCTTTTGAGCACAGGAATAGCTGTAGTCGGGGCATGTATAAGGTTTTTTTCCAGTATGGGTAAGCATGTGATGTTTCAAAGTTGCCTTTCGGGCACAGGAATAGTTGCAGTAAGAACATGAATAAGGTTTTCTCTTGTATGGGTTCGCATGTGACGATTCCAGGATCCCTTATGACGAGAGGAATAGCTGCAGTCGGGACATGAATATTGATTTTCTCCAGTGTGGGTAAGCATGTGACATTTTAAGTTTCCCTTTTGTGAACTTGAATAGCTGCAGAAAGAACAAGAAAACGGTTTTTCTCCAGTATGGGTGAGCATGTGAACTTTTAAAGTCGCCTTTCGAGCAGAGGAATAGCTGCAGTCGGAACATGAATAAGATTTTTCTGCAGCATGGGTTCGCATGTGACGATTCCAAGGTCGCTTTTGAGCAGAGGAATAGCTGCAGTCGGGACATGAATAAGGATTTTCTCCAGTATGGGTAAGCATGTGACGTTTTAAAGCTGTCTTTCGAGTATAGGAACAGATGCAGTTGGAACATGAATAAGGTTTTTCTCCAGTATGGGTTCGCATGTGACGTTTTAAAGTTCCGTTTTGAGCACAGAAAAAGGTGCAGTCGGAACATGAATAAGGTTTTTCTCTAGTATGGGTTCGCATGTGACGATTCCAGGATCCCTTATGGCGAGAGGAATAGCTGCATTCGGGACATGAAAAACGTGAATAACGTTTTTCTGTTAATGATGTTTTTATACCATGGGTAAGCATGTGACATTTCAAGTTTCCCTTTCGTGAACTTGAATAGCTGCAGAAAGAACACGAATAAGGTTTTTCTCCAGTATGATCAAGGATGTGATGTTTTAAATTTCCCATTTGAGAACTTGAATAGCTGCATAAAGAACAAGAATAACGTTTTTTTCCAGTATGGGTTCGCATGTGACGATTCAAAGATCCACTTTCAGCACAGAAATAGCTGCAGATGGAACATGA
Source organism: Limnephilus rhombicus (assembly GCA_929108145.2). NCBI lineage: Eukaryota > Metazoa > Arthropoda > Insecta > Trichoptera > Limnephilidae > Limnephilus > Limnephilus rhombicus. Next base: position 11,844,107 of record OV815290.1, on the reverse strand, counting down.
ATAAGGTTTTTCTCCAGTATGGGTAAACCTGTGATGTATTAAAGTTTCCTTTCGAGCACAGGAATAGGTACAGCTGGAACATGAATAAGGTTTTTCTCCTGAAATGGTTAACAAGTAATATTTTAAATTTGCATTATGAGAACGTGAATATCTGAAGTAGGAAGGCGCTAAAGGTTTAAAATAAGTATGTGTCCATAACGAAAAAAATTATAATTTAAACAAATTAAGATAAAGAAAAATCGATTTTACCTGCAGTTTGGGTAATACTTTCAGAGTGCTCTAAGCATTCGTTTTTTACATCCTGCAGGTCTATGTCTATTTCCGTAGGAATCTCCCCGCCATCTTCTCCTCGGGATTCTGTCTTGATGGAAACAGTCTCTACAGTAATACTGCCTGGAATGACAAAACGACGGTACGATGTGTAAATACTTGTTAAGTGCCACATTATAAAATACGGTGGTTGGGGCTATTTTAATGCTCAATTAAATTTATTTTTATATTTTGTATTATTGTAATTTGGGAGTCGGATAAATGGTACCGGCGGCCCGGGAACAATTAACTGGATAACCAAGACTTCTGCCATAAGTCATTCCCAACGGTTTGCTATAAACGGATGCCCGGGTTCATCTTTTGTGGTGTGTTCAGGTTTTGGCGGTGAATGAGAAAGTATTAGATAGAAACTAATTGCAATATTTTACGTTCATAAAACACTCTTTTAGGGTGAATTGCCTAATTCAAATTATATAAATATATAAATTTATTTTACGTTACAAACTGCAATGTAATATAGTTTCCCTTGAAGATAATAAAATCAGGAAAAATATGGACATAGGTTAAGAGAATTCAAAATGAGTTTCATCGATAAAAATTTCATGAGACCGCTGCTGTAAACCATTTTTAGGTGTTTCATTCTTAAGAATCTTCAGAAAAAAGTGTCGAGTATCTTAAAGTAAATCGAATATTGATATCAGAAATCACAAGTATACCTACGTCACAATATAAATTTACTGCAACACAAGAATACACGATACTTGCATTATCTTATAATCCTAAATTATTTTTGTAGTAGAGAAAGTGAGATGATTTAGTTAAGTGATAAATATGATGAGGCAACATATTGAGGAACTAAGAACTGTTAGCGGACATTACAAGTTAAACTTTTTTTTAGTTCGATAGTGTGGAGCAATATTACAAACGAGAAATAAAATGCGAAGGTCAGTGGCTGTTGGCATGGCATCCTGTGTCCCACCCAGAAGTCGAGAGTTTAATTCCTCCGCTGGGTAAGTCCTCAATCTCGACACAAGCAACATTTTCAGCTTACTGTGGTGGTGGTAGGAGATTTTTAATTTATTGTCAGGTTTTTCGTAACCGGGGAATATTTGTCTTAATATTAAAATCAAATAAGTACCGATGGACGACAAGAGGGGAAGCAGCTTTCCTAACTGCTTTGTCTGAAACTTCTTTGTGATAATACACGTGATAAACTTACTAGTTGGCTGAACACTCTCCGCATACTGCAAACATTCCTTCTTTACATCCGGAAGGTGTATATCTATATCTATACACCGCATTTCTCCTGCGCCTTCTTCCTGGGACACTGGTTCCGTCTTAATGGAAACACTTTCTATGTTGAGAAGTTCCATGGCACTGCTGTGATAGCGTCCTGTTATGTGATGGTTATTGATATCAGGTAATAATAAATTATGACTGTAATAAAACATGAATTGATTAGTTCAATTTGATTCGTTATAAAGGAGTTTCAAATAGTTTACAGAAAAAAGGAGCTTTGGTCTTACTAACATTAAAAAAAGAAATAAACTGCACCTAAAAATTAAAAAAACAACCCTGTTACCTATTACTAAAAACAGAATTTACTAAAATACGTAACGACATAACCATAAAAAAACGAAACTTAAAAAAACAATACTACAGCAGCCTATTTAAAAAATGTGAAAATAATACCAAAAAGACTTGGAACGTAATAAACAGCATCATCAAGAACCAAACAAACACGCAAAGTAAACCATGTACAAAATTAAAGAACGGTAATGAAATCATCACAGAAGACATCAAGATATGCGAATACTTTAATAACTACTTTTGTAATATTGGCGCTTCTTTGGCTGATAATATAATCACCAAATACACCCATAAACTGGATGATAAAATTACATTAAAGTATGAAAGTGCGGAATCAATATATTTGCACCCGAAATATTAGCTATCATAAAATCCCTAAAATCAAACGCGAGTGCTGGACATGATCAACTAAAATGTACAACAGTACAAAAACTTGCCCCACTACTAACTCCTACACTAACTAAACTGATTAACCTGAGCCTGAAAGAAGGTCAATTTCCGGACAGTTGTAAAATTGCAAGGGTTATTCCAATATATAAAGGGAGCTTGAAAACCCAAACATCTAACTATAGGCCCATTTCTGTCCTACCGATTCTATCAAAAATATATGAAAGAGTAATATACGATAGGCTAGACAACTTTCTGAAAAAAAAATCATTTCTATATGCCAAACAATACGGTTTCAGAAAAAAATGTAATACTCTCTCTGCAACTAATGATCTCATAAATAAACTTAGAACTAGCATAGATAATAAAAACTATGTCATAGCAATTCTCGTAGACCTTCAAAAAGCCTTTGACACCGTAAGTCATGAAATACTGATTAAAAAAATAGAAAAAACAGGTGTAATCGGTCCAGCTATCAAACTAATAAAATCCTATCTGTCCAACAGAAAACAATGTGTTAACATAGGAGATAAAAACAGTCAACTCGAGAGTATAAACTACGGAGTTACACAAGGATCAATACTGGGGCCACTTTTATTCCAAATATACATCAATGACATCTGTCAGCTAAAACTACATGGTGAAATTTTCTTATACGCAGATGACACGGCAATTTTTTACTTCGGCAAAAACTTAGAAAGTCTATTAGAACAATCTCAAACGGATCTTAATGTACTTAACGATTGGCTAATACAAAATATATTAACAATAAATATTAATAAAACCGGTTACATGATCTTAAGCTCACTTAAAAGAATAATACCATCGAATAAACACTTACAAATAGAAGAAAGAGACCTACATATCCTAGATAGCGAAAAATACCTGGGCTTATATATTGATAAGCATTTAACATTTAAACAACACGTAGAAAAACAAAAAACAAAAATCATCCCATTAATTGGTGTATTTGGTAGAATTGCTCATCTTCTACCAACAGAGGTAAAGAGGGGCTTATAATTTAGCTTAATCCAGTCCCATCTAAATTATTTAATAGAAATATGGGGAAACACATACATTACGTACTTAAACGACTTACAAATAATACAGAACAAAGTTATTAAAAAACTCTTCAACTATAACTCAGACACTCCCACAAAAAAACTATACCAGGAAATGAACCTTTTGAAAATAAGAACATTGTACGAATATAACATATGTCTTTTAATCTACAAAATACAAAATGAACTTATACACACAAACACAACATTTATAAAAACATCACAAGTACACGAACATTATACTAGACAACACAATAAATTGTACACAAATACTGTCAAGACTGAAAGTGGCAAGAGAAGTATTGGTCACGAGGGAGTTCATACATATAATCTCGTTCCAGATAGCCTAAAAACGGAAAATAACATAAAAACCTTTAAAAAAAAAATTATTTAAACTCAAAATGTTGGAACAAAATTAAAAATATTACTTCTTACTACTGTACTATATATGCTCTGTATTTAAGTTAAGAAAGCGAAATATTATGTTTCTTTTAACTTAATAATAAAAAAAAAAATTAAAAAAACATAGTCAGTATAGCAAAAGAGCATTGTGTAAGACGAAGCTCTGCGGTCGATTTCAAACTGTCGAGTAAACTTCAGTAGAAATGTAGTAGCTCGAATTAAAAAAAATGATAATATTTATTAAATAATGTCAAGTAGTTAAGCGTACAAATTTCATTCTTGGATACTGTCGTGGATATGATTGCGTTGGAAGTCGTGTTAAGAATATTATGAACTAAATATCCAATTTGGCTGTCCTGAAACGGGTATCCTTCCCAGTTTGACAGACAAAGTATCATTTTGTAATGTATCGTAATATTATATGCATACGTAATAAATAAAGTAGGTACCACTAAATAGCGTATTAAAGTATGCCAAAGTTAGTCCAAATTACAGTTTTTCGGAGTTCAGTTCAAATTGGAAAAGCGTGAACTAACTATGTCGGTGAAATTTCGTGAGAGATACTAAGTAGAAGTAGAATTTGGAATCAGAATTCACGTTTCGGAAGACTAAAACAAACTTCAATAAAATGTAAGGTTCTCCATAGTATACACAATATGGAGGCAAATCAAGAAAGCGTGAAAAAGATTAATTTATTGAGGTAGATACCTACTGATCGAAGCTTTCCACGGCATGTTTTTATTTCAGGTATGCGTGTGAACAATGATCATAAATATACCAATCCCTAGATCGATATCTTCGGGCCTTTTCTATGGGACAAATGTCGACACCAACTTCACCACGGAAAAACAATCCCGATCTTGGTAGAAGGGAGTTTAAGGTCATTTGTCATAGACAATGGTACAAGGCCTGCCATAGACAATATACTCGCCCTATTTATTAGCCCAATAAATTATTAAAAAAAAAATTGAAAAGCAGAAAAATGAAAAAACTTTTCCTCAGGACAACAAGGTTCCATGTGACAAAGATGGTTCCGAGGAAATGAGATTTACATAGGTTTTTACAGCTCATTTTCTCAGGAGGGAGCTTTGCCAGATGGAAACCTGTTATCCCGAGGAGATGAAAAATTAGAAAAATGAAAAACTCACAGGTGCATGTTTTAAATATTTTTTTTATTTTCTAAAAGACAGGATAAACAACACAGAGATAAAAATGCAGAGTCAGTTCCACCGATAGATTGAGCGTGAGTCAGAAACTAATGTTGATCGGGCCATAACGTATTCACGCCAGTATTACAGCTTATCCTCGAGGTACATTGTACTCGTCATATAATTAACAGTAATAATATGACAAGAACAATGTACCTGCCTCGAGGACTTGTCATATTATTTTTGTTAATATAATTAACAATATTAATACGACAAGTATTATATAATTGTTCATTTATCCAATGGAATATCCATTAATACATTATTTGGCTTAATACGATAACTCTATAAACTTTTATATAAAATGTACAATTAATGCGAATACACACAAAATAATAGTACAAATTACAAGCACAAAAACAGTACACAAAAAATTAAAAAACAAAAAGCTTTATACAAAAATATGTAAACGTTGGAGTTTGCCCACCACTTTCCCACAGCGTTCAAAGGAAACAGATGGGTTCCTCCTTCACCGTACACGTCAAGACTCTAATTTTTGTTTATAAAGAATCTACTTTTTAATAAAATGACTTCAGACCTCCAATGACCAGACATACATTGTTAGCAGGCAGTATGCGAGTGCGTACATGTTGTTAATTATTTATTTCACTGTATCACGTCTCATCTCCGCCACTTGATGTATCTGAAATAAAAGTTTATTAATATAAAGGAAGAAGAGTTCAGGCAGTCCCGCCGAGGATGAGCGGAGCTATCAGTCCAGTCGCAAGCAAGACTCGGCATCAGCACCCCTAAGCCGGCTTCCCGGTAGGACCTCGAAGAGAATGTTGGGATGAAGGGGGAAAGAAACCTGAAGACTCTAGGAAAAAAAAGTGTGCATCGGGCCACCAGAGGCAGGGTGTAAGGACACTGGTCCGCTACGGTCAATCTTCAGGCCTGGTCATGGCAACGGGGGAGGTGCGGGAGGGTTATGCAGTGACTGCCTTCGGAGTCATCTCCTCAGTTGATGCACGGTCAAAATATGTAAACACAAAAAGCTTTATACAAAAATATGTAAACATTGGAGGTTGCCCACCACTTTCCCATAGCGTTCTAAGGAAACAGATAGTTTCCTCCTTCACCGTACACGTCAAGACTGTAATTTTTGTTTATAAAGAATCTACTTTTTATTAAAATGACTCTGGACCTCCAATGTCCAGGCATACATACGCTGGACGTATTTCAGCCGACGCCTGGTCTTCAAAATTTCCAAACTGCCCTTTTTCTTCTTCGGAGTCTGGGCTGCGATCTGTCCCACATAAGTTAAGATGCTCTTCTTATTACCTGGAAAGACAATATTTGAAAAAAAATGATTACATTTTTCATAACAAAATATACCAAATCATGATCTACAAACAAAAAGCTAAAAATATGCTTACGCTTAAAATGTTCATTTTGGTGTGTTGCGTTGCGAGTTGCGACTGCATGACTACTGCCGGGTCTCACAGGAGTGCTTATATCTGAAAAAATAATATGTATCTTAGTTCTTGAAGGAATGGTAGAAAAAATCAGATGAACATAATGTAGAATTACTATTCCCTTTCAACGAAAATAAAATATATTAAATTATAAAATACACTCTGTAATACACCACATTTTATTATTAATATTTAATTTCGCTTAGCTCAAGCTTCATCAGGGCTTATTATATTAACTAAAGCTAATTTCATACAGATACATACTATAAGAAAATAAAATAATGAGTAATGATAAATGTTAATGTTCAGTTTATTACGTTATACATATACTAAACGCTTATTATTATACTCGTGAACAACTGATGTATACTCCTAAACAACTTGTTTACTAAATGTACATACCTTCGTTAACTCCTGGGACCCCTTTGGCAGGAACAATCTCACTGCTGGTGCCTGCATTGACATTTTGATCTGAAATAAATATATTTAACACATTAACCAAAGTTTGGAAATAAAAAGTAGAATACTTTTCCATTTCAAAAAATATTCAGGAGCATTGTAATAAACTTTTTGGATTCTTAAAACAAAATATTATCCAAATAGCGAACGTCTGGGGCACGCCATATGTAACTAACTAACCATCACGCCTTTTCTCCGCAGGGGTAGGCAGAGAGGACGGACCGCCAAACAACTCGGTCTCAGCACACACTCTTTGCCTCACTCACATTCATACTTCGTCTCATACATACTCTTCTATAATTCTTACTTTTGACATGGCCCGCCTCAAGTATCTGATTCACTTGATCGTGCCATGTCTTCCTCGGGCATCTCCAACTTCTACCATTCACATTTGCGTCATATATTCTTTTTACACTACTTTCTTCGTTCAGGTATGTTTGTTCCTTACCTAGCAGCAAAAACCCGGGTCAGGTAGGTACTGTAGACGCCTAAAGGCATTGGAAATGGTGCAAGCTCATTTACTCATACCGTCCTATAATTCAGTGTGCCTAAGTTTACTAAATGTACATACCTTCGTTAACTCCTGGGACCCCTTCGGCAGGAACAATCTCACTGCTGGTACCTGCGTTGACGTTTTAATCTGAAATAAATATATTTAATGTGTTAACTAAAATTTGGGAACAAAAACCACTTGATTTTTCCCTTTCAAGAAATATAACTAATTTTCACAGCTTTGTGCTCAGCAATTATTAAATTATTAGATTAAATCTGAATAAATATAAAAATAAATAATGATGCAATTTGAGATTACATACCTTTTTGATGTTTGACGCAATCGTGGTCCCTTGGCATCATAATACTTAATGCTGTGCGATTTTGTCGAGTTGGGGTCTACAATGAGAAATAAATTCAGTTTTAGGCAAACAACGACAAAATGTAATATAAAAACAACGTTGTAATAACGGATGAAAGATTATCACCTGCATTTTTGTCGCCATAACTTCCACTTGACTGTCCTTTTCCTTTTTTCAGTTGGCTTGGGTAAATCTGTGAATTTCTAATGCCGGGAAGATGTAGTGTTGGCAAGGCACATTTTTCTATTGCGCCGTTTACCGTGTGTTTACTACGTATTGTAAAATGAGACCCACAAACTGAAGTTCCTTTTGCTAGCATCGGATTTCTAATAAAATCGATTCTATTCTCCAGGACCACTCACGAAACTGACTTTCTTTAATTATGTAGTTGGGATATCTATGTCGAATAGAACATCTGTCAGCACAGCCTTTAACGCAGCACGGCTTTTTCAAATTTCCTCGAAGCGCTTTGGCAAGAAACATTTTAAATTCAAAATATTTACGTATTGGTATAACGCGACAATTTACTGACAGTTGCAAACAATAATCATAAACCCACGAACCGGATATACTGGTTCAATGGCGTATTTTTGTCATTTCCGTTTACTATCTACAATTCAGTTCATCTATGCATCCCGATGTTTTTTGGAGTTACAAGGTTAGTAAAGAGATATACGCCCCTGACAATGATATTCTCCTTGATATCTGTACATTTAAATTTCCGATGAGACGGCTTCAGGTTTTTTGACAACTTGGTCATAGATTTATCGCAAAATAGATGCTTAGTCAAATAAATTTATTTTACGGTAGGTACTAAAGCATTCAACTAAAATATTTCTAATTCCCTTACAAAAAAGGGTAACTTCCTTTAATATTAACAATCAATGTAACTAGCTTTTATCTGAAATCCACTAGTTAGTAGAATCAAACCGGTGAGGCGGTGCGACATTTTAAAAATGTTTTATGATTTATTGCTCCTGTACCTACCTAACCCAAATTTCGCAGACTAAGGGTGGGTTTCTTCATTTACTGAGAATGCTAAATGCAATGCTAATAGTAAAAGTAAACGGTTAAATGCATCGAAATTTTTAAATTTCGATCGTTTACTTTGAAACCAAAAATGAAGAAACCCACTATTACCATCTATTTGATCGCACTCATCGATGGCCTGGCTTATTAAATTAAGACGATTTGCAAGGAAAATTAAATCTGCAAACATCAATGTGTATATCATGAGTTCACAGCATGAGTTCCTGAAATAAAACCACGTTGTTGAACGTAGTAATTAGTAGGTAGGTACCTTCAGCAATAAATAGATGATATTTTTCATGATTTCTTAGTCTGTGTCAATATTGGTATGTGTAACCTAACTTTAAATGAAGCGTGCTTTCTTCACTGCAAAACGTATCGTCCTGATTCCAAACTCTAATTCTACAAAATATAACTCTAATTTCGTTGTGTCCAACGTGATTAAGCTTAACTAATGCCGTAAACCTAATAATAAGTATTACGGAATCCATTTACTAATATTACTGTTACGTTTTTAGTTACGTACTGGGTTCACAAACTATTAAAAACAACACCATTTCCTGTTACACTATTTATTTGCATTATTTATTTATTTATTACAGAGGTATTTATATTTCAGTGATTTATCCAACACATTTTTATTTGTACTCCTTGTTATTTTTTTCGTTACCATGGTGATGCATTTATTTACTCTAGATTGGCACCATAATGTTCTTCCCTTTACGTTGCCCCCTCCTTAGGGCTGTTTCGTCCCGGAACAGGCCCCGAATTTCCTTCATGAAGGTATCGGCAATCTGGTCCTCGATTGCATCGAGCCGACGCAAAGAAATGACAAGCCACTGTTTTACCGTGACTTGCATCTGACCCACTGTGGTAACAGCATACCAGAACCGATATGCCAGTGTATCGGAAGATACACTCGAACATGCTCCGCAAGATCCTCCAGTCCAGTCCATTCCCACGGCCACCCAGCTTCGGGATCCCTATCCGGTTGATGTCAGACTGCAACAAGCGGTCCCTCAAAACCATCAGACAGTCCCAAATGGTTCGGTACCCCGGCGTAACTTGGGTCGTCTCCCTGGTCACCAAGCAGAAGATCAGTTGTCCCTCCCTGTTGAGTTGCGCCACCTCTCCTATGCCTGGTGCCTGCCGCTCCAACTCCTGTTGCACCAGAAATTTATGCTGCAAAACCCTCGATATTCCCCGTGACATGTCAAAGTCGTGCGTCACGCAGAAGGCCACAGCATGCTCTTTTGAAAGCCTCTAGCAGTCTCTAGCAGTCCCCACCCGGAGATCCGAACGGGGGACTATTTTACCTCCGGAGAATTTTACTTGAGATTGGGTATTCATGTTTTGCTGGTTCTTGGGATGCCACTTGGACCTTTAATGTGGTAGTTTCCCGTTTCTTTCCACATCCTTTGCCGTTGACCTCGAAGGTTCTTCCGCCTTTGGAGATTATTTACTTCTCCAGGACAAGAGGGTGCCCTAGACAACGGACGCCTGGTAGGGCGAAAGTTGGTGGTCAGCTTATTCCGGCCAACGCTCGGTCCCTGTCTATATTTGCCGATACGAGGTCGTTGCTCACTCCCCACCACGAGAAGGAAATAGATCAGGATTTTCCTTTCCTCAAACCTGAGACCAGAAGGCATTTCTCAGAGTTCTCCAGTACTTTCGGGGAGTTTTGTATATATACAAACAATAATATAATCTTAAATAAAGTTTTTGCTGTATAGAAACCTACATTTTACATTTATAGAAAACCATAGATGAAATTGTGAGAAACAATTTACAAAAAATTCTGCCTCAATACAGGTTCACCTAGTGAGGCAGACTATGCACAACTAAAAATATTGTATAATTATGCTACTTCTGTGTAACCGATCTTACATTACTTTCTACTTGTTAATTTTTTTGTACTGATGTAATCTATTTGTAATCTACATTGAACTTGTACTTTTTTAGTTGTAATGTTGCCAATTTCATTGAATAACGATAAATTATTATTATTAATAACAGCGATCACAAATTGGGAGATTAACTTTAATACCTACATTAAATTCTAGATATAGGTACTACACTTAATATGCGTAACTAGTTTAGTAATAGTATTTTTCAACAGCTCAAAAATTTAAAAAAATAATATCCATCATTAACAGATCGCCCTGTGCAACAAAGTAGCCATGGGCGCGGGCGATGTAATAGGCCACTTGCATGGATTTCATAACGACTTGGAAAAAATCATGTGGATAGATATTTTTACTTAGATTTCGAAATTGTTAGTAAAATTTTTTAGAAATGTACATTTTTATTTTTATATAAATAAATCCATTATTTGGGCTCGTGACGTCACTACATCACAATGTCCCGTCTCCAAAAATATTCCTATTAATTTTGTACAATTCCACACAGATTTTTTTTTTATATGGCATCACTTTGATTTCAGGTGAATTTTTGAATTCGTTCACGAGATTTATTGTTTGTTCTCTGCGAACTTTTCATTTGGTTTAACTTTTTGACAGATGTGGTGAAGAGAAACCCGTACATTTTCGATGTCGGTACGTGTTTTAGAGGTATAATAGTTATGGTGCTGATTTTAACAATATCAAATTTTATGATATTCTTATTATTATTATAATTTACAAGTAAAAATATATTCATTGGATTCAGTAATATAGACGTTGTACATTATAATGATTTATGATCAATAAGATGGATCAAGGAAAAAAATATTTATGAGTTGTAATACTTTTGGTATGCCTCGTTATTCTCCTGTGACATTCGTGAGGAAAACTTTTTTTTTTTAATGATTTTCGGCTATGTAATTATCGTTTTTTCACACCAATTAAATTATGTATGTTCCGATTTAATTTTCAATTTTTGAAACATTCAAAAATTGGATTAAAAAAAAAAAACAGAATGTCTTAGAATATTTGCCTAAACCGGATTTTTTTTTTTAAATGTGGTGCAAGTGGCCTATTGCCAATCGCCAGTCGAAATTCGGAAGCATGGAGTTATGTTGGCTATTTTTTGCAATGAAAAAGACGATTTATGGGTTTTATATTGCACTTTGATACAATACAATATCATGAGATGTGGACATTTACTTTTTTCTACAACAGTGGCGATGAGATGTGGACATTTTACCAATGTTTTTCTTTATTAAAAGCAGTTAATCTTGAATAAAAAACGCCTCGACTTAAAGTCATTCCACCATTGATTCTTCCATTCAAAATGATAACACCTGTTGAAAGTGAATAAAACTATCGGTGGGTGATGACATCACACAATCCACCATAGATACGGTGGTTTTCGAGGGGACTTGAAAAATTAAAACTTTGACAATTATTTTAACTATTAAAACTAACTCTAAAAATAAAAATGCAGTTATTTAAGTTTGAAGGTTCATTAAAAAAAAATTAAAAATGGACTGGACTGTTGGAGGTGTCACAATATTATTATTCATGGTGTCCGGAAACTAGTGACACAAGCGGTAACTGGTGAGTGTCATTATATTATTATACGTGGTGTCCGGGAACTAGTGACACAAGCGGGAACTGGAGAGTGTCATTATATTATTATACATGGTGTCCGGAAACTAGTGACACAAGCGGGAACTGGTGAGTGTCATTATATTATTATACGTAGTGTCCGGGAACTAGTGACACAAGCGGGAACTGGTGAGTGTCATTATATTATTATACGTGGTGTCCGGGAACTAGTGACACAAGCGGGAACTGGAGAGTGTCATTATATTATTATACATGGTGTCCGGAAACTAGTGACACAAGCGGGAACTGGTGAGTGTCATTATATTATTATACGTGGTGTCCGGGAACTAGTGACACAAGCGGGAACTGGAGAGTGTCATTATATTATTATACGTGGTGTCCGGGAACTAGTGACACAAGCGGGAACTGGAGAGTGTCATTATATTATTATACATGGTGTCCGGAAACAAGTGACACAAGCGGGAACTGGTGAGTGTCATTATATTATTATACGTGGTGTCCGGGAACTAGTGACACAAGCGGGAACTGGTGAGTGTCATTATATTATTATACGTGGTGTCCGGGAACTAGTGACACAAGCGGGAACTGGAGAGTGTCATTATATTATTATACATGGTGTCCGGAAACTAGTGACACAAGCGGGAACTGGTGAGTGTCATTATATTATTATACGTGGTGTCCGGGAACTAGTGACACAAGCGGGAACTGGAGAGTGTCATTATATTATTATACGTGGTGTCCGGGAACTAGTGACACTAGCGGGAACTGGAGAGTGTCATTATATTATTATACATGGTGTCCGGAAACTAGTGACACAAGCGGGAACTGGTGAGTGTCATTATATTATTATACATGGTGTCCGGAAACTAGTGATACAAGCGGGAACTGGTGAGTGTCATTATATTATTATACATGACATCCGGGAACTAGTGACACAAGCGGTAACTGGAGAGTGTCATTATATTATTATACATGGTGTCCGGAAACTAGTGACACAAGCGGGAACTGGTGAGTGTCATTATATTATTATACGTGGTGTCCGGGAACTAGTGACACAAGCGGGAACTGGAGAGTGTCATTATATTATTATACGTGGTGTCCGGGAACTAGTGACACAAGCGGGAACTGGAGAGTGTCATTATATTATTATACATGGTGTCCGGAAACTAGTGACACAAGCGGGAACTGGTGAGTGTCATTATATTATTATACATGGTGTCCGGAAACTAGTGATACAAGCGGGAACTGGTGAGTGTCATTATATTATTATACATGACATCCGGGAACTAGTGACACAAGCGGTAACTGGAGAGTGTCATTATATTATTATACATGGTGTCCGGAAACTAGTGACACAAGTGGGAACTGGTGAGTGTCATTATATTATTATACACGGTATCCGGAAACTAATGACACAAGCGGGAACTGGAGAGTATTATGATATTATTCTACATGGTGTCCGGAAACTAGTGTCACAAGCAGGAACTGGAGAGTGTCATCGTATTATTATACATGGTGTCCGGAAATTTGTGGCATAGAATTGGATAGTGTCATTATATACATGGTGACCGGAAACTAGTGGCACAGGAGGGAACAGGGGAGTCTTATCATAATATCTCCAGTTTCCACTTGTGTCTAGTTTCCGGACACCCTGGATACGTTTATTGGGACGAAAATCGTTAATGATTTTTTCTAATTTTTTAAAGTTTATCTAAAATATAACAGAAATGTTTTTCGGTGATTTTTTTAAAACTGACTCCTTGGTGAGCTCTAGCGCTGCAAATTTGTAAAAAAAAAATTGTCCGGCGGTGTACGTACAATTTGTACGGTTATAAATATTATATTATTGAAGGCCTCCGTGGTCGAGAGGTTAGGCTCAAGACTAGCTATTCGTTAAATCCCGGCATGCGCAAGTAAATTTTTATGTTATTAATTACTGTTATTTCTCATTTCACTCATTAAAATATATATATAAATATATCTAGTACCTTGGTTGCGGCACTTTCTAAATTGGAAGATTCTCTCAGTATCGCCCTGGCAAAAGACCATCAATTAACTATTTTTAAACTATTTATGTTAAAATGCGCCTGCTCTCAACACAGGAACTCCTAGTGAGACAGGCACAGCACAATTACCTATGTAGTATAAAAAAATAAAGATTTCAATAAAAAATAAAAAAAATAATCAGAATTGAAACATTGCTTGAAATGGTTTAGCCGTGTTTGTTGGCGAGATCTGAATTGCCAGGCACTTCCTAATATATATTTTTCCCATCGCCTTTCTCTCCCATCTACCTTTAGCCTCACAAAATATCCCAATCGGGGATTCCATAGTCTTACTGGCTACAGACGGTTGAGAGCAGTTGGGACTGTTGTGTTGTACTAAAAAAAGCTAGCAGTCCACAGGGGAGATTTATTTGTACATATAACATTTTATATAAATTATTAAGATTTTAAAAATTGAAAATTATAATATAATATTTAATATTAAACAATAAAGATGATACCAATCCTGATGAATGGCAGTGAAGCATGAAACTGGTAGAGGAAAATATGAGATCCCTGAGTAAGTCATTTAAAACCTGGTAAGTCTGGTAAAACAGTGCGCTTATAACCATCTTATATATGCTTGGATTCGTAGAGAATGAAACGCTCTTGTAAGCATAATTAATAATATAAAGAACGAGGTGCGGAGATGTAGAGCGGATAAACGAAGAATTGAGTGTAAGTGGCCCGAACACCCGTTCAATTACTCAACAAAATACCTAAGAGAATTGGTTGGCATACCGATCCAAATACGTACCGAACGTTATATGTAATAGAAACTGTTATAGAAAAATGGCGCCAAGACAGCCGCAAAGCTGAACCGTTTGCAAAGCGACTTAATAATATCTATTGGTAACCATGGAAACGATGTATGTCGGCAGCCAACCTAACCGTCATTTTTGTTTTGGTAAAATGTTTTATTGGTAGGTAGGTATGCTATTTTTTTATTTTTTTTACGTGAGCTCCACACAGGAGGCCCTGAGGAAAATAATTTCCCTCAGGGCCTATGTCATCTTTGGGGATGCTGTGTGGAGGGTTTTTTAGGGAAAGGAAGGAGAGGAGGGTTCTGGGAAGGAAAAGGGTTTAATGGGTGGGTAGGAATCTGGGGTTCAGTGTGTACTGGTCATCAGACCTAAACACACCTCATCCCATGAACCCGGGCACCCCTGCTAAATCACCAAACGTAGCGAACCACTTGGGATGACCTATGGCAGAGGTGTTGGTTATCCAATAAAGGTTCCCGGGGCGGCGGTACCCATTCCCGCCTCCCAAATTAGTCACTGGTTCACAGTGGTTTATGTTTGCTTCATGAGAACGGGTCGTTTCTTTTTTGTGTAAGTCGACTCATTTGTGAAACGAGCTGCCGGTATCTGTTTTTCATCCTTCATATATTCCAGAAACGCATTGATAAACCCCTTCCTACAGCCCCTCCTATAACCCGCCTCACAACGCTGCCCAACCGAGTGGCGACATAGTTCTGTTTTCTTTACACTGTACAGATAGGAGCGCTCTTGTGATGTGTCACATGAAAAAAAGGATAAAATAAAACATAAAAGTAGGTACAATTTGCAATTTGGAAGGCGGGTATGGGCACCGCCGCCCCGGAAATGATTCAAACGTCACCCCAAGTGATTCAATGACTTAGCAGTTGTGCTCTGGTTCATGGAGTGAGGATGCGTTTGCCCGCTCATGGCGTGGCGGTCGAGGGAGACTTTTTATTTCTCTAGCCAGATTCTCTCGACCCATCGCCTTGCACCTCAGTGGGAGGAATGGGTTCACAAGACCTTGATTTTTTTGGTATTAGCTTAAATGATTTCTGTCGCTCTTTAAACAAATGAAGATATGTAATATTCACCCTAATTTTTGCAAGGTCTTGACTTGACTTGACACTTATTTTTTCTTCTATTTTCACTGTTTGTCTTTGCTTTCATGTACCATCCGAATCCTTACATTGTTCATTTCTATACTTCGTGATACTTTGTTTTAAATTGGACGTAAGTCCGTAAATAAATAAATAAATAAATAAATAAATATGTCCATCACTCCTAGACACACTGACCCCCAGATTCCTGCCAACCCCAAATACCATTTTCCTACCCAGAACTTCCTCTCCCTCCTTTCCACAAAAGCATCCCCAAAGATGACATAGACGAAGAGGGCCTCCTATGTTGAACTTTGTAAAAAAAATGTCTCTGCCTACCTCTGCGGGAAATTGCATTATGGTTATTTGAGTTATTTTTTTATCAAAAATTTAAAAATAGTTTGTTATGATTCGATGTTCGGCATACGTGCATGACATTTGTTTGTGGAAAAACCAGACCTTATATCTACTAGCTCGAGGAATAATGAGAATTATCTGACCAAATGGTGTTTTAAAATAACTACGATGTCACTAACAGGAAAACAACACTGACGAATTACAAATGCGGAGTAGATACCTCAAAGAATGCAATTTGATGCAAATGTTGCGCAGGGCCGTATCTGTAGACTGCGATGCTGAACTTGTGGTGGGTTTGGCCTTTTGTGGAAAACTTCTTGTCTTGTATTCAATATTTAGTCTCGCTATTTTTCATTATAGAGTAAATTCTTGCTAATTTTTCGGGATTAGTGTCCATGGCTATTACGAATAATTTTTGGAAAAAACTTAAAATTCGCCTTAATCACTATAAAAGGAAACTTTTGCATCACGGCCGGCGGAAAATAATGCATTTTAATTTTCAATTACGTTAAATAAATTTTCACTTTGCGAACCGATACTATGACAGCCCGGCGGCAATTGCGTCTCTGTTATGTGGGTATCCCTGATACAAACAAGAGGTGGATAAAAATCCTGTTTTGCCAAACAAGCCATTCAAAACCTGGGATGTTTTTTTAAAGTAAAGATAACATACACAAGCCCGCTAGACAAACCCTGCTTCGCCAGTCAAACCATTTAAAAACGTAGGCTGTTTTTTAAATCAAAGATAATATATACAAGCCCGCTACACAAACCCTGATTTGCCAAACAAACCATTCTAAATATACACGAATAGAGGTTCGTTAACATAATAATTCTGTTTTTCCTAATTACGCGCCTTATCGTGTATCCCACGAAGTCGGTTACAATCGTATCTAGCTCTTGTTTGTATCTGGGATACGAACATAACAGTGACGAAATGGCCGCCGGGCTGTCATAGTATCGGTTCGCGAAGAGAAATTTTATTTAACGCAATTGAAAATTAAAATGCATTATTTTCCGCCGGCCGTGATGAAAAAAGTTTCCTTTTATAGTGATTAAGGCGAATCTTAAGTTTTTTTTCTAAAAATTATTCGTAATAACCATGTACACTAATCCCGAAAATTTACAAAATTCTTAAAATACATTAAACATGGCTCAACCAAAAGCGCTGCAAGATTAATTTATTATTTTTTTTCAGGTTAATAAACCATATGGTTTATTAAGATACTGCTAAAAAAATTATCTTTAATGCTTGGCCTCTTACATAAACAAATGGGTTAACAATTACTATCACCTTTTTTTTGTTTTCGACATTGTTTTTGACATAACACAAAAAAACTTGACGTTTGACATTTGTCGTTCAGGTATATAAATGTTAAAATGCGTTCTGATGAATAAAAGATGCTAGGTACATCAGGCAATTGACATCAGGGAGAAAACACAGATATTTATTTATTCATCAGGAAAGATTTCCGACTAACATCGATTTTTGCAGGACCTAAAGTTACTTTTTAAAATTTTCCAGTATTCACGTCAAAAACAGAAAAATTAATTAATTTTTGATATTATATTATTTATATTTGTCATGTTAATAGTGATGTTTGACTTGAGGGATTGTCACTTGAAGTGAAATGACACAAAACTGCGCTATACAAATATCACGTTATTATTATTATTGGTAAAAGTTAATGGCGGAGCTCACTGGAGACCCGACTTTACATTGTTTTACTTTTGTCATTTCAGACTAAGTACAATTTCGAAACGCCTCCAACTTAACAACACGTGACTATACCGGCTGCCTTTCATTCAGATTCCATGTGTTATTTAATGATTTGTGCAAAATTAACTGCATGGAACTTAATCTTGATAAATGCAAAATTTTGTCCTTATATAGTCTATCCTTTTGTTGTATTACTTTCTTGGTTTTCCAGTTCTTATTCCAAGGAACCCTGTTTTGATCTAACCTTTATTATCTCTTTTAGTATTGCGTTTGTTTAGTTCTTTTTATGTTCTCTTTCTTTTCAGTCCAACAGTCTCCATTTTGTTTTGTTCAGAAGGCTGAACTGAACTGAACCTTTTTGTTTAGTAATGTCTTTTTCCCCATTTGAGGGTGCGCTAGACCTTGTTCTAGACATTTGTTGGACAACGACGGCACGGTGCCCTCTAAAATCATTTGCGCCACCCCCAGCAACATGTGCAGGCTTGAGATTTCGGGCAACATCGACTCTCCTTCGCCCTGCCTCCGGCTTCTCGACGCCGATTTCCTAGGTTCGTTGGGCATTTCCCCCCAATCTTCCATTTATTTTTCTTTAAGGCACCACCGAGGAACCGGCTAAGGGGCGCGGAAGCGGAATATAGTTAACGGCTAGATCGAACGTCATGCGCATTCTTGCTGGGACAGCCAATCGATTGGAGAGGAATCCCACCCGTTTTCCAGCGCTATACTTTTATTATTTATGTACTGTGTCTTTCTCCCTACAGGTGCTTGCAGGATACGCTGGATACAATCACCTAGCGCTTGCCTCCTCGTGGACTATCACCAATCTTTTCTATAGTCATACTAATACTTATTTTATCTTGATTTCCCGCTAAGCACTTGCATACTGCTTACTAACAACGTATGCAGGTACACTGAAGGTCTAGATTCGTTCAAAATTAAATGTAGATTCGTTCATTTAAAAAATTAGAGTCCTTGCGAGAGCCTTGAAGGAGTAACCATCTGTTACATATACCAGGGCGGGTAAGTGGTGGATAACCTCCAATGTCCTTATATAGAACCAAAAAACCTAGTCAGTTTGATTACAATCTAAATAATTTTTCTCTCTCTACTGTCACATCTATCAAGGACCTTAGGGTCATTCTAGACTGCTTTCTTTCCGTGATTACACTAATAACATCGTAAACAAATCACTTAAACTACTCGGCTTAATTCACAGAATTACCTCTGACTTAAAACTTATAAGTACACTTAAAACTCTTTAATGTTCGCTGGTTCGCCCTTACCTTGAATATGCTAGTGTCATTTGGTCTCCTTTCTATGCTGTTCACATTTGTCACACCGAATCTGTGCAACATCACTTCCTACGAGGAATTGCTTGGAGATTAAGACTTGAAAGAGGCGAGTACTCGTATGATGAAATTGAACTTTAAGCATTTATTTTTAAGAAAAAAACGTAGAAAGGACTGTGATCTAATTTGCATATTCAAAATTATCAACGGTATTACTGACACCCCTGCTTTGTTATAACTCATCCAGTTCAACATCCCTCCCGTAGACTCAGAAATAATGAATTGCTGTTCCTCAATCAACATTCTTCTAAAGGAAAATGATATCCGTAATTAAATTTTGGATATCATTCTCCTGTATACAGAACGTTGAGACTTGTCAACGCAAATCAATGCATTGATTTTTTTGGTGTAAGCCTAAATGTCTTTCGACAGTCGATACGCAATACGATTTTTTAAAACCTTTTAAATCCATCTTCAAGCTGCTTATAGTTATCTTCTATATGTACTTTTATATTACTTATATCTATTTTTTTAATGTTCTTCATATATATGTACTCTCTTTTCTCATAATTGTCATCTCTTTTTTTTATTCGTGTTATTGTTATATTATTAATGGACTATTTCTCCGTAAACAAATAAATAAATTCCCCACTCCCTTCTGGTTGCGCGAAATCAGCGGCTCTCTGAGGCGGGCCCTGCACCTGCCTCCTGACTGTACCTAATGCGCTATCTGGTGTTGCTATGGGGTAAATAATTGCCACGGGGGGTAGCAAATGCAATGCAAAACCGCAACGTAACGTTGGGTGTCAAATGCAATGTTGGACTCAAGGGCGGATCCAGGATTTTTTTCTGGGGGGGGGCACAAGGGGCAAGCGGGCAAAAAAATCAACTATTACTGTTGGGATTTTTTCTGGGGGGGGGAGGGGGCACAATCATCATCACAATTATCATATTCCAAGTTTATTTCTACAAGTTAAAGTATGAATAGGAAGGTTTTTTAATTTTTTTATTTCTTTATTATTTTTCTATGAAAGTGTCAAAACAATCGAAAAATTAAATGTTTAAAAAATGCAGTTTTAGCTTCTAAGTATGTACTGTGAGTACACAAAAATACCGTCTGGGGGGGGGCACGTGCCCCCGTGCCCCCCCCCCCCCCCCCCCCCCCTAAATCCGCCCTTGGTTGGACGTGAATGTATGTTGCCAGAGAGATGAAATAATATAATATAAAAAATCAAATATCCCCACCATCACAGGATAGTGGGGATATTTGTTTCTATTAAGGAGGAAGCAAATTACTGAACGAAAGAGTTAGTATTGTGACATAAAAATGTATTGTAAATGGAAGTACATACACAAAGTGTATCCAAATAACAACAAAAGGAATAGTAAGAAATTAACAAAACAAAAACTCAAAAATACCCGATGGACCAGATGATAAACTATGCTAATCTATTACACGCTGAGGATGAGGACGTGACGGGCATGATAGCTCGGAGTGTGAAAGGCGAAGTGTTTCATCCCCCACCAGGGAAAGTCCAACCTTCACGGGAACTCGACATCAGAAGAAGGCCAAGGTCATCCTTCCACGGTATAGGTTCAGCAGCTGCTTCAATATGCCTCAGAAACCTCAGAGGTTCCAGGCTCCCACGTGTCCCATCCGTAACAACGGTTCCAAAAACCTTTGGGGCGAGAACGGCTATTTTCTTGGGAGTCAACAAGATGGATGGTTGTAAGGATCCATCGATCCTGGCGCGTAATCAACAGGATTACCCCATAACTTTCGATTCCACATCGGACTCGGCTGGCAGGTAGCCATTATCATAAAAATCGGAACAAACACATTATCCACGAACTAAAAGACTCGAACATGCTCCTCAAGTGACGCGTGAACTCCCCGGCACTCGTTACGGTTATCCGGACTTAAATTACTTAAGGTATTAACTACGGCGATTCCCAAATGCCGTCGTTTCCATAAGTGAGGAACCAGAAAAATTGTCGCTCTCTCGGCAAAAGCCGTAACTAAAATATTGCCAGTCGAAAAAATTAGTATAAGGCTATCGACAAGTAACATTACTGGCCATGTCATGTAAATAATTTACGTGACAGTGTTAGTAGTTCGGCTAGCGGCAATCCGCGCAAGGCCTGTCACCGCGCAATGGCGTATGAAATGGTATTATCCTCAGTCACATAAACATTATAAAGATAGCCAGTCCTGGGAAATTCTAAAAATATTTTATAAAGATAGCCAGTTCTGGGAAATTCTAAAAATATTTAAAAAATTCTAAAAAATGGGTAATATTAGGTCCTTACATATGAAATTGGCGTTTTGCCGTACTGGCAACTTTGATCTCAAATATCTTCTCTTTGGTTAGAAATTCCAAATTTACTCATGTATTTGAGTTTCGAAAATTATAATTCATTTGTTTTTTCCTTAATTGTTTTCTTTTTCTTTGCGTCACTTAGGTTACAAAATGGAAAACTTGAAATATGGCGTTATTTACGAGTACGAGTTCCACCGTGGCACCAGTGCTGCAGAAACGGCTCGAAGGATTAATGATGTGTATGGCGACGGTGCCGCGAAAGAAAACAAAGTGCGTTTCTGGTTCCAACGTTTTCGTTCTGGAAATTTCGACCTGCAGAACAAGCCCCGTGGACGGCCGGAGACCAAAGTTGATAATGAAGAATTGAAGGCTATTGTGGAAGCGGATCCATCGCAAACCACGTCCGAGTTAGCTGCAGGCTGCGGTGTTAGTGATAAAACTGTTTTAATCCACTTGAAGTAAATTGAGAAGGTGAAAAAGCTTGAAAAGTGGGAACCTCCCGAATTGAGTGAAGCAAATCAACAAACGCGCGTTGACCGCTAGACCACACACTGCACAACAGACGGCTACCAAATTAGAGGAGCTTCAATTGGAATATCTAAGACATCCACCATACTCTTCGGACCTTGCCCCAACAGATTGCCATTTTTTTCGAAATTTGGATAACTTCTTGCAAGGGAAAAAATTCAACTCCGATGGGGCAGTCCAAACCGCCTTCAAAGATTTTATTGATTCCCGTCCGAATGGTTTTTTTTAGTAAAGGGATCGATGAACTACCTTTGAGATGGCAAAAGTGCATAGATAGCAATGGTACATACTTTGATTAAATAAATATATTATATTTAAAAAAAATCGACTTTACGTTCCTCCCATACCAAACGCCAATTTCATATGTAAGGACCTAATATTTAAATTGAAAAGTTTTCCTTTGGTCATATTTTGGAAATATTTTTATTTTTTCGCCTTTTAGGCCTCATTGCACGACCCGCCATCGGTTAAAGTAAATTAAGGATAAATTAAAAAAAGTAAAATCAACATTACGCACTCATAAAATGCTACCTTTTTTTCTTGGAAAACTTTTAAATACGAAATAATATTTTATTATTATTTAAGAGGGTTGGGCCCTTTCCCCTGGATGCGGCGCTGCTACCGAGATGACTGAGTCAATAATGTATTTATCATAAATGCGTATTAAACATTTATGGTTATGATGTCATTTATTTTGACTAATATTTTTATATCATTTCTTTCCACACTTCAGTAACCGCGCGATAACGATAAACCACATTTCTATCATATTAAAGTCAAACCAAAAAATGCTTTTGTTTTTATCATCCTGAAGAACATAATATTTAATTCTGGACGTGTGACAAACCACAAAATATTATTTTAACGTAGCAACAACAATGCTAATTATATTAATCACTCAGACTGACAATATACCGTTAGTGTCGCCGTGGTGATGGACTAAATGACTTTTGTCATGTTTGGTAACTAGATCTCCATCTCCCCCCACCTCACCCTTCAGCAAGATAAGATTCCCCAATCGAGAATGCCATTGTTCCAATGGCTTCGGGCATTTGGGACTCTTGTGCTATATACACGTAATAAATTCACAGTGCTCTATCTTATTTTTACATTTCACTCCACACGCCTATGTCATCTGAAATGCTGTGTGGAGGGTCTTTTTGAGGAGAGGAAGGAATGAACATTGGTCTCGAAGAGACCTATTTTGTAGAAAGGAGGAAACACAGAGGCTGGCAAATAGTTCCATAGCCGAGCTGTTGAACACAAGAACGAGTTAAAGAAGCGACCCGTTCTAATTTGACAAATGTCAACTGTGTACATATGTCGGGCACGCGTTTGGCGTGTTTCCTATCTACGGTAACAGTATAATAATTACTAGCTTTCAGAGTGAGACCTATCCTACTGCCAGTATCGCCCTGTTGATAAGCCTCATGCTGCTGCTGCTGCTTGAAATTGATTTAGCCATGTTTAGTTACCAGTTCTTATTAGTTGGGTTTCGTTCGACCTACAGTTAGATTTGCTCATTATATATTGTTGATGGTTAATCGATATGATATTCATTTCAGCATAAATAACTTACATACTTTTTTCTCAGCTTCGTTTTTTTTTTTTTAATTTTTTTTTTATTATGTGCATCTATATAAAAAGGTTTACATATATTTTTTGGCCTTGCCTGTCTCACTAGGAAATCCTGTGTCGAGACAGACTAGTTTAAAAATATTTTATAAATATTAAAAAAGTACACTTTTCAATACAGCAAAAATATTTGACAAAAAAATTTTCAGGTTGGTTAGTGGTAACAATAATGAGATAAAGGATTATATTTGGGTGAGGTGACTAATTATTGCACGACCTTTTTCGATGATCCATTGTTTGATCAGGATTTTGTATTTGTTAATATTATTCGATTGTCTTGTTTTGTCAGGTAGGTTATTGTATATTTTAGGCGCAATGTATTTGAAATTTCTTTGACCAAATGTTGTGTTTGTTTTAGGTGTTTGTATGAGTTCTTTGGTTTTGCGCCGTGTGTTTACAATATTTTGGGTATTTTCATAAAATGTACGTGTTTTATTTTTAAACAGATGAGTTAAGATTGTTTTTGTGTAAATTTGTCGAATATCTAATACAGGGAATTTTTTGAATATATCTACAGTACTTGTTATTATGGGAACTTTAAGAATGACTTTCATAATTAATTTTTCTGCCTTCGATAATGAATCTATAGCTGATGGTGTTGCACATCCCCATGCGATTATTCCATATTCAATGATTGATTGACAAAGAGAGTAATAAACAATTTTCATAGATTTGGAATCTAGTATGTTTCTAATGTTTTTGAAGAAATAAATATGTTTTCTTAGTTTATTCGTGACAAGTAGGCAATGTGTATTCCACTTCAGATATTGATCAAATGTTAGACCAAGGTATTTGATATGGTCCGTTCGATCTAGGCAGGGATATTGACAGAATGTATCGTGAATGCAAGAACATTCATGTACTTTTATTTCAACATCTTGATTAGGTTGGCCAACGATATTTATACTAGAAGTAATTTATTTTGTTTTGGTAGTATTTAGTGCAAGAGAATTAATGTCTAGCCATTTTTTAACAGAGTTAATTGATTTCTCAGCCATTTTGTATGCATCTAAACAAGTGTCAGATTGAATAAGTGGCACAGTATCGTCAGCAAAACTTACATTTTTTCCATCTATCATTAGATTACAAAGATCGTTTATGTATATGAGAAACAAAGTAGGGCCTAAGACGCTTCCTTGGGGAACTCCATAGGTTATAGGGAGGGGTTGGCTGAATTTGTTTTCGATTTTGACACTTTGAGTTCGATTAGTAAAGTAACTTTGAAGAAATTCGAGATCTTTCCCTCTTATACCAATGGCTAGTATAATATTTAGCTTTTGAGAGGTCTAGGAAGAAAGAAATGCATGTTTTACCCTTATCTAAATTTGAAATAAGAAAGTCTGTAACAGCAATAATAGCATCGGCAGTGCTCTTATTTGACCGAAAACCATATTGATTTTCGGAGAGTAGCTGCTTGCTTTCCAAAAATGTTTTCAGTTGTTTGTTAATTATTTTTTCAACTACTTTCGAGAGAGAGTTAAGTATTGTTATGGGCCTATAATTGTTAATGTCCACTTTTTGACCACCTTTGTATGTGGGTATGACGAGCCCTTGCTTTAATTGTTTAGGCAAAATTCCCTGTGATATGCTGAGGTTAATTATGTAAGTGAGAGGTTCCAATAGTTCATGAACAAGTGCCTTGAGTAAATTTACTGTGATGCCATCCATACCGGCGGACTTTGTGTCTTTTGATGAGTTAATTGTATTCTTAATATCGTCATGTGTAACCGTTTGAAATTTAAATTGTTTAGAATGGGGTATATGTGTTTTTTCCTGTAATTTTGTATTAGAATTCAAGGAGGACATTTTGTTTGCTAATTTTTTCCGGACATTAGTGAAAAAGTCATTGGCATGGTTTAGGATTTTTTCCGGATTCTTTGAGAAGTCGACGGTCAGTCCATCAATATTGAGTTGTTTTAGGTCAGTGTTTAATTTAGGCTTAGTATGAGTAGCTTCGTGTAAAATGTTCCACATTTCTTTTGGATTACCTTTGCTTTCTTCTATTTTATGTCTATAATATAATTCCTTAGCATTCCTTATGACTTTTGTACATATGTTTCTGTATCTTTTGTAAAAGTTGTTAAGTATAGTGTCAGAAGGATTCAATGAAGTTTTTTTATGGAGTAAGTTTCTTTTTTATACAATTTATAATGGTGTGATTTATTCAGGGAGTTAGAGGTTTAAATTTGTGAGGGATTGTTTTTACTATAGAATTAGTGTTATTATTTATTTCAGTTTGTAGTTTGTCTATGAAGTAAGTCCATGCATCATCAGCGTTGGGTATGTGTAGTAAGTTGTGCCAATAATTACAGGAAAAAGATTTTTTTAGATTCTCATAATCAACTCGTTTTATGCAATAAAAGGGTTTCATTTTTACATTTTTTGATGGTGTGTTTAATGAAATCATAGTTGCATAGTGGTCAGTAATAGTAGATTCAAAAACAAGTGTTTTGTATGGTTTATTCGTTTTTATCATAATGTGGTCAACACAAGAGCTGGATTCTTTGGTGACCCTAGTCGGGTGATTTATTGTAGATATCAATCCATGGTAACTAAGTAGGTTTAAGTAATCTTGGCATTGCGGGTGTGAATTATTTGGTAAAGTGTTAATATTAATGTCTCCAAATAAAATTAAGTTTTTTTTATGCGCAAGTTGTGATAATTTTTCATTTAGGCTTTGTATGAATGGAATTACATTGTGGTAGGAGGGAGATCTATACATTGCTAGTATGCATGTGTCACCGTACGATATTTGTAGACAATTTGCACCCGGGATTATTATTTCCAAAGTTTGAACATTCAGTACATTATTATTCACATATATAATAATGCCGTCATTCTGATTGTGATGGGTTTTTGTGGAGAAGTGAGTATAATCAGGAAGGTGTTTTGGTACATATAGTTCATTAATCCAACATTCTAATAGAATAATTATATCAAATTTAACCTTTAGATTATTCAGTAAAGTAAGTATTTCTTCCCAATTTTTTTTTATGGATCGAACATTATGGTGAAAAATTTTTAGGTTAGTGCAGTCTTTCATTAGTAAATTACAAAACTTTATATCTGAAGATACATAATTATTAATTTTATCAGAAGATTCTGTTTCATTATCAAAAATCAGTCTAGCCATTTTTAGGAACAATTTACAATGGAACTTTAATATTTTGTATTGGGAGCCCTGTCACAGTAGCTAAAACTGGGAGTTCGCCCTATATCCGATTGTAGTACATAGGTAAGATACATGATTTCTGACAGTATGGAAACAATCACTGTAAAATGATTTCACAACAACAATTTAAAATAGTCAGGATCAGGTTTTGTACGGTAAGAGCGATCGGGCCAATGTTCGACATGTGACAGAGCTCATCAACATCCTAAATAATTTTACATAAGTCATCAGAATGTTTAATATATATTATTTTTTCCGTGGCTGATTTCTTTACCAAAATTTTTTCGTCTTTATACCAAACGTACGAAAACTTTATTTCCTTGCATATTTGTTTGGTTTTCCATAGAAGTTCTTTGAAATAAGGATTAAGAATAACACTTATAAAAATCTTTTCGCAGTTAAAGTATTTTAAGATATCATGGGGAATTTTTTTTCGGTTTACTAGTAGTAGGTTTCTTTTGTGAATGTCCGTGAATCTGATACAAATTTTCGGGGGAGCTCCTGGTCGCCTGTCGGGAATCCTTTTGGCTTCCAGGATATCGTGGGGAAGAAGCTCTACACCTACAGCTTCTGCTAGCTTCTTGACGGTCTCCGAGGGTTGTTCACCTTCACGTGGTGGTATTCCTGCGACCTCTAATGCATCTTCCTTTGAAGTCTGTTCGAGCCTGGCCAGACGAATTTAGAAATTTTTTATAATAAGATTTTTTTCATTTAATTCTTTTCTTAAGTTTTCTACCTCCGATACTAAATTTGCAATAGTATTCATTTTTGTATTGGGGTCATCATATTGGCTGCTGATAAAATCTCTAGAAGTTCGTGCATCTTTATTTTCGTTGTCTATTTTTTGAAACATTTATTTTTTCATGGTCTCAAATTTATTCTCCATCTGCTTCATGAAGATTCCAATGTTGGTCTCACTGGTGTCAGGAATATTCAGTCCTAGACCTTTGCTCCTAGTTTGTTTCTCGGCCATAACTATTCTGATACTGCACTGCAGCAAAACTGTCAAAAAATAACCTCAACTATATTGAAAAATTGTGAGAGTGTATTATTTTTATGGTTCGTAAATAATGCTGAATCACTGTATAATTATAATGTTCACTTTAACTATCACTTTGTAGTCTTTTGCAACTTGTACACTTTATTTTATTATCAATTTATATGGGAGCAAAACAAAAACAAACATCTGTCACTCTAAGTTATTGTCACTCAAAGTTATTGTTACGTTACTTTCTACTCATAGCATTAATTACCTTTGTATTTAATTCTTTTCACACGTTTTTTAGTTATTTAAGAGGGCATTACCAGAGAGAACCAGAAATATGTCATTTTCAAATCAGATTTTAGATGTATTGACTCTTTTCCACAAAAATTATTAATTAAGATTGTTCTTTTATCTAGCATTCGCATGTAATAAATTTTGAGAAATTTTTAAAATTTTTAGTATAATAAGGTTATTCCATAGGTCGTTGGCAGATTTGTTAAATTTTCAAAAAAGATTTTGTATTATACCACACCCATTTCAAATAATATAATCCATGCAGTAAAATAAATCAATACATTATCTAGCAAATGCATGTTTTAGAATTTTAATTTTAGTTTCTAGATTTTAGGAGGCTAGATAACCACTCGTCTTGCAGCTATCAAGCGCATGGATTGATGGAATTCCAGCCCCCCAATAAATTAAATAAAATATCTTTTAATATGTACGTATTTTAATTTACTTAACTATGTAGGAGGCTAGATAACAACTCGTCTTGCAGCTATCAAGCGCATGGATTATTGGAATTCCTGCCCCGCACTAAATAAAATAAAATATATATATATATTTTTTTTTTTCATATGTACGTATATCAAGATTATCGGAATATACATTTACTTAACTTATGTAAGAGGCTAGATAACCACTCGTCTTGCAGCTATCAAGCGCATGGATTGTGGAATTCTTGCCCCCCACTAAATTAAATAAATTTTTTTTTTTTTTTTTTCATATGTACGTATATCAAGATTATCGGAATATACATAATTACTCTCTCGCTTCAACATTTGAACCTAGAAATAATAATTAGCTACCGACCGCTCTTGTTTAATAAACTAATACCCTAATTAAAAACTAATACCTGCTGCGGACACAATCGTATTGCAGTCTTACTAGAGGTAATGCAAAAGCATTGCACTCTTGTGATCACTCATGTATCACTCAAGTACATTATTTTAATAGTTTTATCATCACGCCTTTCAGCATTTTCGAATGAAGGTATAAATTAAAGCTAATTTGTATTGAAATAAATTCGATATTGAGTTATAATTTAAAAAAACTGGTACGGCGAATAATTAGTCTTTCTCATTGTAACCGCCCTGCACGATCGTAAGAACAACTTTCGACGAAATGTGGATTTTCGTCCGCTGGCTGGTTAAACGCTCTTAATAGTTCATATCTTTTTTTTTATATTTGTACTTATTCATACTCCCGTTTAGGTTATACTTAAAATGCTTTATATGCTTTTTCATAAATAGTCAGAGTTAAATTATTTCAGGAAAATGACAATTTTTTATCGTTATGTTTTAAAATGTTAATACAAATTTATGGTTTGCGCCCATCCATGGCAATATATATATATATAGGAAATATATTCCCTTTAAATTTGAATCCTATAATGTCAATTAGAATGCAATCATCGATTGTCATTTGTTTTGTTATTCTATTATTTGATTGTTAGAAAAAAACCATTCAAAGTGATATTAATAAGCATAAAAGTCGTTTCTTAGTTAAAAAAAACTTTGCAACACAAGTGTTTTATTTAGAAATTAATAAAAAGGAATTAAACCTATCAACTTATATATATATATACATATTTTTTACATTAGCTCCACACATGAGGTCTTGAGGAAATAATTCCAATAAGTCTTCTTTGGGGATGCTGTGTGGATGATCTTTTTGTGAAAGGATGAAGAGGAAGTTCTGGGAAGGAAAAGAGTATTAGGGGTGGGTAGGAATCTGGGGGTTAGTGTGTCCAA
This sequence comes from Limnephilus rhombicus, assembly GCA_929108145.2. Lineage (NCBI taxonomy): Eukaryota > Metazoa > Arthropoda > Insecta > Trichoptera > Limnephilidae > Limnephilus > Limnephilus rhombicus. Next base: position 11,813,977 of record OV815290.1, on the reverse strand, counting down.
GAGTGACTGACGTATGAATCAATCCCTCCCGCTGCGGTGCAAGGCGATGTTCGGAGAGAGTACGGCTGGAGAAGTCAAAGGAACTCCCTCAACCATTCTCTCTCGATCCGGCCTGCCATGCAGCTGGTGGGCAGACGCATCGGCCGCCAAGACCCGGACAAACCTCACCACATGAACCCCTGCTAAATCACCAAACATAGCGAATCATTTGGGGCAGAGATAGATCTTTTATAGGTTTGTCCAAAACAAACGAATCTTTCAAGAAAGGCTTGTACATACAGTAGCGTATCGGTAAATCAAAATGTTATTTGTAAGGCTTTTGCTACTCGTATATACGGGAGGCAGGTATAACGGTCGGCGTGGTCAAGCGGTAACGCTCTTGACTCGCAATCCGAAGGTCGCGGGATCGAATCCCAGTGTGGCGAACACCGCACAAGAGTCCCAACTGCTCCCGTCTGGGGCCAGTGAGACTATGGCATCACCAATTGGGGTATGTTGTGAGTGAAGATAGTGGGAAGGGGAAGGATATGGGGAAGAGGATAGTGGGGAAATACCTGGCTATTCAGATCAGGTCACCAAACACTGCTAAAGCCATGTCAAGCAACGTTTCACTTCTAAATGGTAGTCTTACAAAAGGGCGATAATAAGAGTATCTTCCACTATGGAACGTAGCGCAATTTATTTATTTTTTTTAAAGAAAGACAATTATTCCCGAGTTACGAATTACCTGACAATATTTGAAAATCTCCTACTACCACAACAGTAAGCCGAAAATGTTGCTCGAGTCATGGATGGAGGACTTAAACAGCCGAGGAATCGAACACGTAGCGCCTGGGTTGGACCCAAACGCGATCAACCACTGACCGGTCTATAATATGAACTGCATATTATTTTAAAAGAAATTAATTATGAAATAACACAAATTAAACAAATAAAATTTATTTTCCAGGCCGGATTTGACCTTCGGATTGCGAGTCAAGAGCCTTACCGCTAGACTAGGCTGGCCGTCCGAACATAAATTTATCCTGCATTTGGAGAAAAAACTGGTTTTAACTTTCTGTGTGCGTTTCCCCAGGTTCAAAACTGCATCTAAAACTCAAAAATGGTTTACATCAGATTTTTTAATCACATAGTATGCAACTTGAATTTTTTAACTGCCAACGTAACGTTTAATCGCAACGTAATGTGGAACGTCAGATTACTGCGTTTGTTTGATTTTAAAATAATTGGAATAACTGTTTTAAGTGCGTCCACTTATGCAAAGAATGAGAATGAGCTGGATGTGTTCGCTTCGTCAAAAATAAAGCCAATTCTTTTTAAATAAAATGAAAAAAAAGAGATAGATAATGTGCTTCTCTATAGTTGGGGATTCCGGATAAAATGAACCGCATGCAGTGCACCGATCGAAGGGATCGTACACTACGTTCCAGTTCTAGTGTTGCCACCATAACTTTTTTTTTTCCCTAAATTTGAGAAATTTACGAGTAAGTAGGCCTGGCTCAAAGAGCGAGGAAATATATTTCCTGGCGGCCCTGGGCGGTCGCCCAACCGCGCCCTACCCTAACGCCGCTACTGATGACAGTGATAATAATATGTATGTCATTGAGCTATCGAATAACGACAAATTGAAATTTAGAACCATAATACAAAAATACACAATACCTATACCTGATATAAACAATTCTGATAAAGTGCATCTTCTTACAACCCATTGGCCACAAACCCCGGTAGCCTGCCGGGTGTGCAATCAGGTACTAACCACAAACCCCGGCGTGCTGACGCGCTAGAGTACGTCCGCCAAAAAATGGAAAACGAGCACTACAGTGACATTTTTTAATAAAATTTTAAATGCCGAAAGCTCTGTAGGTAATTGATCATTCATTTCGTGGAATTGGAAATAATATGTTTCTTATGTTTTTTCCCTGATATTTGCGTTTTAAGTTTTGTATGCAGCCAGCCGCCATTTTATTTCTTCAAAATTGCGAGTGGTTCTTGGCTTTTGGTAGTGAACCTGAACGTCCCTCATTGCTTTGAGGACTATCATACCAAATTATTTTATTAGCTATCAGTAAATATGTATGTAAAAAACAAAAATTGTCATTGTTCGATTTATGAATATTATGTTTTTTGTAACTTTTTGAATAAAAATGTGGAAAAAAAACTTACGAAAAAAGAGAAGGTTATATTTGAATCCTTAGTTACACATATTTTAATATTTTTGAAAATTTTATTTTTATGTTTTTCTTTACCTTAATTCAATATGTAAACAAATTAAAAAAAATATTTGAATATATGGTTCAAAAGTTACAGTAAATTTAGTACACCAATGCAGGTTTTCAATTTTTGGTACAAAATTAATTCAGTGGGGAAGGCCAATTTTTTGGCTCATTATTCTGTGGCCAATGGGTTAAATCGACAAAAGTAATATTTTAATTTTTTTATTATAGCGACTTTATAAAATTTTTAACATACAAAATGCAATGTGAAATTAAGTACAAAATATTGTATTTCTTAGTCCTCCTCACTAGGGGGTCCTGTGCCGAGGCGGACTAAAATTATTTAAATATAGTTAATTTGTCTTCTATGTCGTTTTTAGCGTCTTCACTAGGGTTTTCTCATTGACCTCTTTAAGCCATATTTTTATTCTTGATTTGTATTCAATTGGATTTTTTATTAGTTGTATGTCTTGGGGAAGGATGTTATGGAGTTTTGTTGCAAAGTGTGTATAGTTTCTTTGTCCAAATGTGGTTTTATAACATGGAATATTTTTTATATCATTTTTATTCGATCAAGTGTTATGAACACACGGTCTAGTAGAGGATTCATTATTTTTGAAGATATTCAATAATATATTTTTGGCATATATTCGTTGTACATTTTTTAAGGGTTTTAAGGGTTTACAATTAAATTTTTATAGATATCAATAAAATATATTTCAGGAAGTGATTTTATGTGAATTTGAACTGCTAAAAGTAGGAGAGAAAATTTATTTATTTATTTATTTACACATATACGGCACGACACGTGCCATTAACATAATTGACATACTTATAATAGTACAACAACATGAAGAATTACAGTATAAATGTTAGTAAAATTTAATTTAAGAAAAAAGGTGAAAAGTAAGGTAATAAGTAGTGTATAAAAACTATAATGTATATTATTATTATAAGTAAATTATAAAGTGAATAGTATAAAATATAAAGTATTAAGTACAAACTATAAATTATTAGGTAAAAGTAAAAATTAAAATTTAAAGAGAGAAATAAAACAATAAAATGTAAAATATACAAATAAAATATACCTATCTCAAGGTACCTACAACGATTTAAATATAAAATATAAAAGTAACAAATCCTGGATTATGTTAACCGATATGATAAATTTTACAAGTACCTATGATTTTTAGTGCATAAATAGTTTAAGAGTGAAGTATTGGTAGGCATATTATGTTTATATGATGTATTATATTTACATGGTACTAGCAAACAAATTAAGTTTAACGCATCTTTTGTATGAAGCCAGATTACCGGCGGCGTGATCAATATTAGCATATTCATTGCCTAAAATATGCAAGCGATTTATGGTTGAGTTTTGTTCTGCGTTCGTCATAGCATTGTCACAAATGTGGTGATACTAAAAATAAAAAAGAGACACACAGAAATCAATTAAATATTAAGTTATTAGTTAAACATGTGCATTCAACAGTATTATTTTTTTATGAATGCTGTGAATTTATCAAGGTGTTTGTTAAACACATCGATATTTGGGCATAATCTGTTAAAGGTGCTACAGCTTCTTTTTATAAATACATTTTCAAGATAATTTGTCTTGCTCTTAGGGATATAAAAGGTATCCGGAGATCGAGTAACTGTTAATGGACATCTGAAATGAATATTTTGTAGTAAGTACGGGCTATCAATGAAGTTATGAATAATCTTATAGAGCATTAATAGGTCTCTGATATCTCGGCGTTGATCAAGAGATTTAAGGTTTACAATACGTAATATAAACCACTAGCGTGTTGTAATTTTTTGATTTTTTTTTTTAAAGTTATTTCGTATAGGAGGTAGGACCCCCTAAAAATCGTTAAAATTGCCTGGTTTGAACGCCATCAACAGACGTTCATAATACAAACCAGTTAATGTATTATTTAAAAAGGCAAAACACACAGACATAGAGTAATTTATTCTAATACAGTTTGTAAAAAAATGAAATCTCTTCAGTGTTGGAGGTAAAAAATGGAGAACACAAAACCTCGAGAGTGATGATTTTATTTATGTGCAGTTATCACTTTCGCTCAGTAGTCAGGGGAGCAGGAGCGACAGTGACAGCAACAGTTTGTTAAAATACCTATTGTTCAATTTTTTTGGCGACCGGATTTCCTCTTAAGTTTTCTTTCGGTGAACTGAGCGCGATTGTTTTATTTATTTATTTATTTATGTTTATTTAGGAAGCATACAGTTGTATAAAAAGTAGTTGTTCATAAAACAGTGAACATAATTGTAGTGAACGTATGTCTTGCAGTATGAAAGAGACATGTGTGTATGAGTGAGACAGCATGCGGAACGTATAAAAGGCGTGAATGTTGTCTACTCGTCCTCTCTTAGCATTTAGGCTTCCTACGACGCACCTCTGTACGACCTCGGAATAAACAGAAATAGTCTACCCACTTCTTTTATTACCATCCCACTGAGATCACCATCAAGAGGAATCTGGATCCACCACAAAGAGTCCAGAGTAATGTGTATAACCGGCCACGGTCATTTGCGTTTCGGCGCTGGCAAAGTCTAAATATTATCTTCAAGAATAATATATTTTTTTAAGAGCTTTAAAACTTACCGTAGTTAAGGGAAATATGTAATAAATCGGTACAAATCCGGGTTGCGGGCCCTTAACTCCCATTTAAGGTTTCACAAAAATACTTGCAATCCTGTTTCGTATTCTAACTATACAGAAATGAATATGGGGATTTTTTTAAATTTTTTTTTTTTTTTTAATGGCAATGTTTATTAAAAATACATACGAAGTTACAACAGTTACATAGTTACATAGTTACATAAGGTTAACAAAAAAATTAAAAAATTGCCTTTCCTCACCATAAAGAGACAATGCTCTTGTGTTTGGTGAGGGAGTTCTAGCTCAATTAGTAAATTAATGATCGTGTAAGGTAGTATTAACGGCTATTGTAAATAATAAGTAGGTTAAAAAATCTTGTATAAATTTAAAAATAAAAATCCTGAAGAGTTTAAAAAAATCATAATATAAATTAAAAAATCATTATAAATGGAAGAATCTTCGAAGTTAGTAACAAAAATTATTGTAATAAGTAAGTAAAGGATACGTAAGAAAGAACGCAAGATTTATACAATAGTAGACTCAGAGATTTAGAAACTAAGAAATGAAAGAAAAAAGAAGGAATAAATGATTTATAAAATAGCAGACTTTAAGATACAAAGTAAACATATTTGGGACTTTTATAGCAGTTTAAGGTAATTTTTTTTAATTTGGGCTTAAACTCCTGCGTATTTTCGATGGTTTTTAATTTTAATGGGAGGTTGTTATAATAGATTATGCCCAGATAAAGATAGGAATTTTGAATGTGCTTAGTATTAAATTTAGGAATTTTAATAGTTTTCTGGTATCTTGCTGATGTATTGAATTGGAAGTTACGAGTATTTAACTGTATTTCTTTGTAAATTTGAAGTTTTGAATATTTTTTATAGATTTTGTCTATTACAGGCACATTGAATATTGAAAAAAGAATTTCAGTAGGAAATTTAGACGGTTTTTTCAAGACTACCTTAATTATCAACCTTTGAACAATTTTGAGGGGATTTAAAATACTGTCATATGTTCCTCCCCAGCCAATAATACCATATTGCAATATAGATTGAAAAGTTGCATAGTACACTCTTTTTAGGTTTTCTAAGCTAAGAATATTTCTAAGTCTAATAAATATATAAATACATTTCCTAATCCTTTTGACGAGTTCACAAATATGTGTTTTCCATTTAAAATGTTGATCTATATATACACCGATTACAGTAGGTATATGGTGTGAGCAATTTGTAATAAAATATCAAAAAGGTGATAATAATCAATACAGAAATAATAGTTTCCAGTAGTTGTTTAAATAATAGTACATAGTGTGAAGAAAAGAGATATTAAAATTAAAATAATAAACAAGAAATAATAGTTTTCATTAAAGTACATTGTACGGTTAGTTTGATTTCAAACGATTTAAATAGTTGTTGATAAAGTGTTATCCAAAATAACGGGGCTGCCAGTCCTCAATGAAGTGCTGATACCAACACTAATATATGACAGGGAGGCATGAAATTGATAGATGAATGATGAAAACATACTTAATTCTGAGTGATGAGATCCCTGAGGCATATATGTGGTAAAGCCACGTTTGACACGTGTTTCAAATATGGAATTCTAGAAATATTGCAAGGCTAAAGAGAGCGTAGTTAACTAAACGTGTTAACTAAAATTAATAAATGGTATGGACATGCGGAGCGTTCCAAGACAGAGCTGTATGGCGGCCTATCTTCTCTGCCTGCCCCTGCTGGGAAACAAGTTAACATTCTTAAATACAGAAGAGTATCTATCCGTGAGACGATGCATGCATTAAAAATGAAGCAAAAAAGTGTTGCCATATCCCAAAAATTAAAAACCATTTTTCGGGGATAAAAAAATTCACGCTTTTTCATGTTTTGACGGAAAAAAACAATGTATTAACGAATATAAATAAGAAAATAACACAGCCTAAGTAAAGAATTAATAATGCTTTTTAAGACAGTGATTTAGCAGGGGTGCCCGGGTTCATGGGGGTGAGGTTTGTCTAGGTCTTGGAGGCGGATGACCAAGACACACTGAACCCCTACTGATTCCTACCCACCCCTTAAACCCTTTTCCTTCCCAGAACTCTCCTCTCCTTCCTTTTCCTAAAAAAACCCTCCACACAGAATCCCCAAAGATGACATAGGCCCTGAGGAAAATTACTTTCCTCAGCGCCTCCTGTGTGGAGCTCATGTAAAAAAAAAAAAAATCATTTTGTAATATTTTTTTTTTGTAAAAAATACAGTTTTCGTAAAAAAAACAGTAAAAAAATAAACCTATTTTTGTTTGTGAAAGGGTTGTTTCTTTAAACAGGAGTTTTATTCCGTTATCAAATTTAATTTTTAGTTCATTCTTATAAGCACATAAATAACTTTTTAAATTAAAAAAAAATTTCGGGTCGATGAGATGAGGAAGAAAAAATTCCCCGTAACTCCTTTAATATTTTTGCCCACATTTTTTAGAAGTTGGAGTTGCAACATAATTATAGTTACTTCATATATATATTTTTAAGAATGTATTAATATTACTTATTGACAAAGTTAAATTAGATAAAGAGACATTGTGAACCAGTGCTGGATTTCATTATTTCCCCACGTGACCCATGCTAAAAACTATATATTCCATTCAGAATTATAAACTTTTGTTGACCGGTAAAAAACCATGTTTTGTTCCAGGCATGACCGAAAACATGGTAAAACCATGCAGATGGCAAAACTATCCTTAGGGTTACCGATGCTTATATCCTAAAATACCCACAATAAATGTTCAAAATCTCCAAATTGAGGAGAACAAAATATTAAATTATCCGCAATTTCTCTACAACTTATTTTATAATTCTGCTTCGAAAATAAAACACAATCTATGGAAATTAGCATTTTTAATAGATTTTTTTTTCGGAACATTCACAGGTTCAAAAACATATTATTATGCTCACATTAAGTATATAAAAGTAAAAAATTGGTTACAACTCAATAACCAGTAAATTGCATAGCTAGCAGAAAAAAAGGAACCATAAAATGAAGGTAATATAATCATACGTCAAGTATGTCAGGTATGGCTAGGAGAAAAAAGGAACCATAAAATGAAGGTAATATAAATCATACGTCAAGTATGTCAGGTATGGCTAGGAGAGAAAAAGGAACCATAAAATGAAGGTAATATAAATCATACGTCAAGTATGTCAGGTATGGCTAGGAGAAAAAAAGGAACCATAAAATGAAGGTAATATAATCATGTGTCAAGTATGTCAGGTATGGCTAGGAGAAAAAAAGGAACCATAAAATGAAGGTAATATAAATCATACGTCAAGTATGTCAGGTATGGCTAGGAGAAAAAAAGGAACCATAAAATGAAGGTAATATAAATCATACGTCAAGTATGTCAGGTATGGCTAGGAGAAAAAAAGGAATCATAAAATGAAGGTAATATAATCATGTGTCAAGTATGTCAGGTATGGCTAGGAGAAAAAAAGGAACCATTAAATGAAGGTAATATAATCATGTGTCAAGTATGTCAGGTATGGCTAGGAGAAAAAAAGGAACCATAAAATGAAGGTAATATAATCATACGTCAAGTATGTCAGGTATGGCTAGGGGAAAAAAAGGAACCATAAAATGAATGTAATATAATCATACGTCAAGTATGTCAGGTATGGCTAGGGGAAAAGAGGAACCATAAAATTAATGTAATATAATCATACGTCAAGTATGTCAGGTATGGCTAGGAGAAAAAAAGGAACCATAAAATGAAGGTAATATAATCATACGTCAAGTATGTCAGGTATGGCTAGGAGAAAAAAAGGAACCATAAAATGAAGGTAATATAATCATGTGTCAAGTATGTCAGGTATGGCTAGGAGAAAAAAAGGAACCATAAAATGAAGGTAATATAAATCATACGTCAAGTATGTCAGGTATGGCTAGGAGAAAAAAAGGAACCATAAAATGAAGGTAATATAAATCATACGTCAAGTATGTCAGGTATGGCTAGGAGAAAAAAAGGAACCATAAAATGAAGGTAATATAAATCATACGTCAAGTATGTCAGGTATGGCTAGGAGAAAAAAAGGAATCATAAAATGAAGGTAATATAATCATGTGTCAAGTATGTCAGGTATGGCTAGGAGAAAAAAAGGAACCATTAAATGAAGGTAATATAATCATGTGTCAAGTATGTCAGGTATGGCTAGGAGAAAAAAGGAACCATAAAATGAAGGTTATATAATCATACGTCAAGTATGTCAGGTATGGCTAGGAGAAAAAAAGGAACCATAAAATGAAGGTAGTATAATCATACGTCAAGTATGTCAGGTATGGCTAGGGGAAAAAAAGGAACCATAAAATGAATGTAATATAATCATACGTCAAGTATGTCAGGTATGGCTAGGGGAAAAGAGGAACCATAAAATTAATGTAATATAATCATACGTCAAGTATGTCAGGTATGGCTAGGAGAAAAAAAGGAACCATAAAATGAAGGTAATATAATCATACGTCAAGTATGTCAGGTATGGCTAGGAGAAAAAAAGGAACCATAAAATTAAGGTAATATAATCATACGTCAAGTATGTCAGGTATGGCTAGGAGAAAAAAAGGAACCATAAAATTAAGGTAATATAATCATACGTCAAGTATGTCAGGTATGGCTAGGAGAAAAAAAGGAACCATAAAATTAAGGTAATATAATCATACGTCAAGTATGTCAGGTATGGCTAGGAGAAAAAAATGACCGAAAAGGTCTAGTTATTCAAAGAAAAAATTCAAAGAAAATAAAATAGTATTTTAGAGATGAAACTATTTTAATTTTATTTTGTTAATTGAAATTGAGACAATAATTTGAAACAAGAACTAAACTTATTCAATAATCAATTCACATTATTATAAGACTTTATTAACAACATATTTAAAGGATCCTAAGGTGCTTGACAAAGGACAAATTAGTAGACGTGGGCAGAATGATTCCCAGGAGTGAATCGATTCAGTCTGATTCCCATGGCCTTTTGAATTGATTCCTTTAATTCATTCCTTTAATTCAATTAAATCTCAAAAAAAAAAAAAATTAAATGAATAGGGAGGCTAACACCGCACACGAGACCGGGAGGCCACGGAGTACCCAGAGTACCGCGAAAGAGGAGACTGATAGGCTACCAAGCATCGCACAAAGAGGTAACCGATTATTCTATCTGATTATCTCGCTAAAACCTATAGATTAATGTGTTTGACTCTTTTTAGTGTCGCTTTTTCGTTTCATCGGTTTTCAAAATCACAATGAGTGGGGAGGCTACGAAGCACCGCACAAAGAGGAGACCAATAGGCTACGGAACACCGCACAAAGAGGAGACCGATTATTCTATCTCAGAATCTTGCAGGTTAAAACCTATAGATTAATGTGTTTGACTCTTTTTAGTGTCGCTTTTTCGTTTCATCGGTTTTCAAAATCACAATGAGTGGGGAGGCTACGAAGCACCGCACAAAGAGGAGACCAATAGGCTACGAAACACCACACAAGAGGAGACCGATCATTCTATCTCATTATCTCGCAAGCTAAATCCTATATTGTTTGTCTTTTTTTAGTGTCGTAATTTTTCGTATGTAAAATGTATTTATTGCTAGCAATTTTATCTTAAAATTATACACGTTTTCGTTTCACCCTTAAAATTTTATTGATTTTATTTTATTTATTAAACTTATAATTTTGTTCCATTTCATGTGATCTAATATAAACATACATGATGAGTATTTTATGACAGCTAACCACAGCTAATTGGCCTTATAATATCTGCAAATTTACATATTATATCGACCCAAGATCTACGTCTAAAAGTAGGTAGGTACAATATCTTCCTTACGTACCAAAAAACAGATAAGCATCATTTTAGCTTCTCACTGCTGATGTTCAGATTCAAAGACGAAAGTTTTCGACTAACTATATAATGAAATTGACGGCTTGGCGCGCGGGGGAATAAATGAACCGCGCGGACGGATTAAGGGCTGGCATTGAGGAATGAATTAGTAACTTTTGACTAATGTTTTGTGTCTTACCTAGCAGTGACTTGATTTACTCGCGAGCTGCGGACCTAGGACTGGGATGCGTTTGGGACATATCGTGACATTGACGTGACGATGACGCCTGACGTCATTTCTAGGTCTGAGATTTACAAAAGACCATGACGTCACAAGTGAAAAAGACTTTTGTTTTAATTCCTCTGTCTGTCGGAATCGGATAATCTCGATTTCGACAGACTAGATACCTGGGACGCGGACATTGAACACGGACCTGGGACGGCGGGGACCTTAGGACAATCTCAGGACTATTGATTAGGATAAATGATTAATTCCTTGCGTGAAAGAGATGCTCGGGCAACCCGGATGAATCGCGGCCGCGTTTTGGCCATTTTGGGACATGGACTTTGATGATGTTCGGGTGTTTTTAGAATGGCGGCGCGGCGGTAGCGGAATACAATCGTAATAGGCGAGTCGTTCACAATGCCGTCCGTCGACCACTTTGCGGCGCGCGGCCGGTTTAATAATATTTAAATACCTATGAAACAATATAATATTTAAATCGTTTACAGAACACATTATTCATTGAAATAATTTAACAGTAAAATAAATGGAAATTAAAAATGTATGGTGTCATTAAAAATCGTAGGATGCAAGGCCAAAGATAAGGAATGAAGAATCAATTCCTTTTGAAATTGAGAATTAGATTGAGTGTGTCACAAGATTGAATTTATTCATTTAATTCGGTCATTCATTTTGCCCACGTCTACAAATTAGGATAATACACGAGAAAAGCAGCACACGTGTAAAATAGTTACCTACATATGTGTAAAATAGCTATCTACTTTAAATAAATAATTGCTGCATCATACCATATGTTTAGGTTAACACTAAACTTCCTCCTTCTGTCTTAACCCGTTCTCTTGTAGCCATCAGTTCTACCATGTATAATGTACGACGGCGATTTCTATTTTCTGTTTTCAAATGTTTAAGCAGAATGAATTTCCTCTCAACGAAAGCTTTGGAAAATGGTAACAAGAGCAATAAATGCTTTGTTAGACTTTAGTTAGACAGGGTCTGGGAGTTGCGCATTAAATTTCGACTTAAGTTATACAGGGACTGTGAGTTTCGGATTCCAAAACGTCATGTTTAGTTAGACTTTAGTTAGACAGGGACTGGAAGTTGCGGATTCCAATACGACATTTTTTGAAGTTCGTGTCCCGATATTCAGGAATCCCCCTCTGTTACTGTTTAGAAATAAATGCTACAGTGCTGCCATAAAATAAACTATGAAATCTTCGATAAAATATACATATTTTTTAACATGATTGGATAATCATAAAATGTCCAGCATCCTCGTATTTTTCCCGCAAAAGGGTTCTCCCCGCATTCTTGAAAAAACTTAAAATCTTCCCGCAATTTGGGGAACTTCCCGCAAACTGGCAACCCTGGTTAAAACACTGATATCAAATTTAAAAATATGATTATCAAGCTATTTGAAGCACAGTGTGTTTTCAACTCACAACTGGAGAGGTTCAATACAATTGTTTTTAAATAAATTCAGTGTTGCAAATTTATTTCCAAAATGCGTTGTTTAATAGAAATTGTGTTGCCGATCATACTTTTCACAACGTTTACCCGTATTCATGGACAACGGCAAGGTAACCATTATAAAAATATTTATTATTTATATTATCCGTACTTTATAAATATATATTCAATTCATAATTAAAGTAAAACCACTGTTTGAAATAAGAAAACTTGTCATTTTTTTAACAATAATTCAAACTATTGGATAATGCCATTGGAAGGTGAAAAAGAAAGATATACTTTTGGAAAAATTAAAAACCGTATTTTCGCTCTCCTGAACAATTAACATTTTGCACTTAGAGCATTTCAAATTTCCGTAATCTCTATATCTCTACATCTTCTCTATCTCTATCTCTTCTCTTCTCTACATCTCTACATCTCTATCTCTACATCTCTACATCTTCTCTATCTCTATCTCTTCTCTTCTCTACATCTCTACATCTCTATCTCTACATCTCTACATCTTCTCTATCTCTATCTCTTCTCTTCTCTACATCTCTACATCTCTATCTCTACATCTCTACATCTTCTCTATCTCTATCTCTATCTCTTCTCTTCTCTACATCTCTACATCTCTATCTCTACATCTCTACATCTTCTCTATCTCTATCTCTATCTCTTCTCTTCTCTACATCTCTACATCTCTATCTCTACATCTCTACATAGGTATTATAAATTACAGTCCCCCGCGTCGTCTGTCTGTCTGTCTGTTCGCAATAAACTCAAAACTACTGAACGGATATTCATGCGGTTTTCACCAATAGATAGAGTGTTTCATGAGGAAGGTTTAGGTATGTAATTTGTCAAGGATTTGTGTAAATTGGTTGAAACATAACGATAATTGTTAGAAATATCGGAAAAAGACAAGCCGCCTGGTAGCTTTCATCGAAAACGCTGCATAATCCTTTTAGGATATAACAAAACAATGCATGGTGGGATATTCCTCTTTTATAGATCTACAAAAAAGTCCACAATGGCATATATCTATCTTTTACGGATAGCTTACTATGCCCATTCTATCTTCTAAAAAAATGGTCACGTACATTGCGGTAATTGAAAAGTTATTTAGACGGACACCGTATTAATCCTTACTAAGATGAATGTACACGTGAAATCCTATTTAGATACTATTTTTATTAATCTTTACGACGAATCGGCTTACAGTATGAACATAAAAAATTTGCTACGGATAAATCGAAGCTTTTACTAGCTTTTCTATGTATTGGAATTACAATAAAATTATTATTTACGTAACAAAAAATAAAAGCGTAAACCACCAAACAAAATGTTTTTTCATGACTTAACTATGAAGTAATACAAGAAACAATTTTAAAAAAATACCCCTTTATGGCTAAGACTATTTTTGAGGTTTTCCATATTCTAACTTTTTTCGTTCTTATAAAATTATGCACAAAATAAATTAAAACCACTTTTTCGCTTACTTGCCTCGTGCAAAAAGACGCTCGATTTTACAATTTTGCAGGCACGAGATTTGAAATATTTCTAGCGTTTATATTCCTCTTAACTTAAATACGTTGTTTACCTCAAGGATTTCACGCACATTATTAAAATCTTTCACACCATCTCGACATATTATAAACTCAAAGACGGCGGTGGTTATAAAAGTTGGATAACCATCCAGTAGATGACGTTGTATTTTATTAGCCACAGCAATGCGTGGCCGAGTCAGCTAGTAGATATATAAGTATTGAAAGATAGCTGATAGGAACTTTCCTAGTTTTGGGGTTTCTCAATGGTCACTTCCTAGTTCCTAGATCAACAGACAATAGAAATCCTTTTTACTACAGTAACGTACCCAGGATATTGTCTTGCGGGGCCAAATTAAAATAATGGAAATATGACAAATGCACTATAAGTAATTGAAATATTTTAAATTTTTAATTACCTATAGGTGGTACGTGATAGGTGGTAGGTAACGGTGAAAAAATCAAATTAAAGGGTCCAGAATATATATTTTTTTAATATCGCATAAGAGTTAAAAGTAAACTCACTTACATTAAATGTTAATAAAAATAAATATCTTTTTTTTTCAAAAACAAAAGCGGACAACCAATGAATGATCATACCATCAAATTACTTTTTTTTTTTTTTTTTTAAATACATACGTATACAGATTCATAGTAAAACATTTGGTTCTTAAAGCTAATAACAATATGTAAATTTCTTTTTAATGAAACTACCCAATTCAAAAGAGAAAACATTTCTCGTGCTTGAATTTTGGAGTGCCATTGTAAAATGTATAATTACACAGAGTATGTTATTACAAGTACTTATATTAATAAAATATATATTCATGAAGACAAGTGGACATAATAACTGACAGTATTGTCAGAGTAGGTACATATAATAAAGTTGTAACAATTTGGTGCCTGCAAATAATGCGTATGTACTTGCTTTCAATTTGATATGGTGATGAAATATTTTTAGAGATTATGTTCTAGTTTATTTTTTTTGTTGTTATTATTGTGATGATGAATTTAAAACTTATAATTAGTGTCGGGTTGGTCTATTAGTGTTTTTATTTGGGATTTAAAAACTTTATAAATTTTTTCACACTTGATTTTATATGGGAGAGCATTGAAAAATTTTATACCTTGATAAGCATAATGGTGTTGGGAAGCAGTCGTTTTAAATTTTGGAATTTCTAAATTGCCCTGCATGAATGTTAAAATACTTTTCCACAATGTTCCTGCCCGTCTGTAACCCAAACAAAAAGTATTAAATATCTGGGGATTGAAATTGATGAAAAACTACAGTGGAATTCACACATTGATCTTATCTCATTAAAGCTAACAAAACTCATCTACTTCTTCAAAAAATTACGAAACATCTTGTCAATGAGGGATTTAAAGGGAGTATATTATGCTTTATGCCACTCTCGATTGGAATATGGAGTAATAGGATGGGGCTCAGCAGCATCTAATCACATAAAACAACTTAAGTTAACTCAGAATTGCACCATAAAGACCATACTAAAGGTCCCCACAAGGACGTCAACAACAGAAATTTTTAAACAGTTTGATGTTCCAAGCATACAGAAAATCTATGCCAAAAACATTCTATTACATCACCACAAAAATGATTCAGAGGCAAACACCTCACATGCTCATAAAACTAGAGCCAAACAAACAGACATGCTTAATATACCAAAGTGTAACTCTTCATTTGGACAAAGAAGTTCTGAATTTTTAGCAATAAAGTTACATAACAAACTCCCACTTAGTACCAAACTAATTAAAACGAAAAACAGCTACATTAAGGACATTAAATGTTGCCTGAAGGAACTATCAGAAAATGAACTTACTAGTATATTTAAAATATCGTCATAGAAGTTTCTGGAAAACCTTATCCGAACAATGAAGTTAAACCATAGAAGTCGCTGAAAACTTATCCAAAGCATACATAGTCCCCCCTCAGCACAGGATCGCCTAGTGAGGAGGACTATGAATATGTTTTCTATTTTAAATATGTATATACCTAACATGTTTTATATAAAAAAGTAATAAAAATAAATGTATAGTTACTAAATAAAAATAAAAGTTCCAACCGCTAACATTAATTTTCATCTTTGTTCGGTTTATCGAAAAATCTCAATATTTCACTTTGCGAAAGTTTTTCAGGAATAATTTTATTTTTAAAAACAAAATTGACTTTTAGAAATTGCTGAAAAACATTTATTTATATTTTTTTATTATTGATTTGTACTTTGCCCTCACTGTTTACTTTGCCCTCACTGTTTACTTTGCCCTCACTGCGTATTTTGCCCTCACCGGTTACTTTACCCTCACTGGGTACTTTGCTCTCACTGGGAACTTTGCCCTCACTGGGTACTTTGCCCTTACTGCCTACTTTGCCCTCACTGCTGATCCTCATTTTACTGTTTAATAAATCAAATAAAAATAAAACTTAATTATTATAAGCAATAATTATTATCAGCCTGAAACACTCATCTACATTGAAAAAATCTTCCGAGAAAAGATACTTGCCGCCAATGGGACTTGAACCCGCGTCCTTCTGATTGCCGGTCAGGTGCTCTGACCACTGAGCTATGGCGGCTTATCTAATACTCGCCAAATAATTCAATATATACTAGTGTTTCATTCAACAATGAATGTCTCTCGCTAGGTGGCGTCGAGACAAATTATGTCTACATTTTTTTGGGGAAATACTTTAACTTGTCAAATATTAATTATTATTAACTAAGACAAGATTTTTATGCATATCACAAAGGGTAACAATTATTGCTTATAATAATTGTTACCCTTTGTGCTAAACGTTAGTTTATCAATTAAAAAATAATAAAACTAACTAACTAACTAACCATCACCCCGATTCCCCGCAGGGGTAGGCAGAGAGGACGGACCACTAAACAACTCGGTCTTGGCACACACTCTTTGCCTCACTCACATTCATAAATCGTCTCATACATTCTCTTCTATTATTCTGACTTTTGACATGGCCCGACTCAAGTATCTGATCCGACTGAGCGTCCCCGACTTCTTCTACCATCCACATTCGCGTCGTACATTCCCTTTCTTAATCTTACTCATTATGCTTACATCAGCCTTACGTTCTTTGCGGATATCCACATTTCTCACACGATCATACATCGTTTTACCACACATTTGTTACTTTAATTTTATTAAAAATATAAATGAATAAAAAATAAAATAAAATGCACGCCGCAGTGCAGTCGAATGATGACATTTTCCTGCCGCGAGGTGCAGTCCGTACTCCGTAACAATAATAGTGAGAAAATGATTGGTTGTGAATCACACAATAACTCCCAGAAAGTCAGTTGCCAGTTGCCAGTTGCCAGTTGCCAGTTGCCAGTAGTTCCTACAGGTGCAGGTAGAAGAAATTATAAACCCCAGCAAGTTGTGAGCAGTACGCACCCAGATAGTGCTATCCTTCTTTTTCGACCCTTTGGATAAACAAGGTTCCATCTGTCGCGGTAACATCATGTGATAATGGGATCCACACTTTAGAGTTTAACCAAATCCGTGCATTGATATTTTTTTTTTACAGTGAATACCGCACAAGAATCTCAACTGCTCCCGTCTGGAGCCAGTGAGACTATGGCATCCGCAATTGGGGTATGTTGTGAGGCTGAAGGTAGTAGGGAGGGGAAGGAGGTGGGGAAGAGGAAGGTTGGGAAGTACCTGGCTATTCAGATCTGGTCACTAAACACGGCTAAAGCCATTTTCAAGCAACGTTTCAATTCTGAATGGTGGTCTTACACCAGGGCGATACTGATAGTATCTTCCACTCTGGATATCTGGGTCGGGGGTTCAACCCCCCCCCCCCCCCTGAAAAGTTAAGATATCAACATCAATAATATTAAAATAAAGAGAGGCGAGCGGCATAACTTATTTAATTACTAATTAATATATAGCAATCGGACGTGCTACGTAAATGCGTAAAAGAAAACACTAGAATTAACTGTTAATAGTTTTTTTACTAATAATTAAAATTCACAATATTATCGGAATACGGAGCGTGACAGTAGTAAATAACGGGACCACTTGTTTTGGCTTGCTGTTCTAAAGATTAATGTACAGGGAATTTGAATGCTCCGGTACTTTCCATAAGGTGCGACGATATGCCAAATATTTCAGCTCAGGTAGGTAAGTACTTCTCCGTATTCAGTGTTGTTGTTGCTCAACGTTTTGTTGAGCGTTGGCTCGCCACAAATACACTAATAATTTTATTCGGATTCGCCCTCTCTACCACCCGCCGCTGGCCGTATTCGATTATCCAATCGCATTCGATAACCTTCGTATATTTTCGTGCCGTATCGGTACGGTATTGTTAGGTATGTATCCCCACTAGGGAACTTTGACTAGATCTAGGGGAGAAAAATATTTTTAGGGAAAAAGGAAATCAGCACAAAATCTAGGGAAATTTCTAACTTGTTAATTTTTTATTACATATGACAATATTACTGGTATTATATATACCCATATGTTTTTTTTAATTCCCATGAATCTTAAATATTGTTGATGAACTTACAAGCAATTTTGTCAAGCAATGTTATTTTCGACACTGACAACTCAAAATGATATTATGTATCTAAAAAGATAAATGGGGATCTCTGAAAGAAAAAAAAACTTTCAAGTTCCGTTTAATCAGTGATTGCGGTTGATTTTTATTTTGCAAAGTCTTTTTTATTTGGAATTCCGTTTCTTATCAGTGGTAATTGTATAGGTACTTTGAGTTTTTTATTTCACTTATCAAAAAGTGTTTAATAAACATATAACAGGATTAGTGTGGAAGGAACATATTATATTAGGATCAGGTGAATACGTAATATGATCAACTTGTTTTATCATATTCGCCTATTGATCAAGTCAGTATTACCTGTAATATGATCAACTTCTTATATTATATTCGCCGTTCGATCAACCACAAATATTACCTACAATAAGACCAACTTCATACATTATATTCGCACTTCGATCAACCACAAATATTACCAACAATAAGATCAACTTCATATATTATATTCGCGCTTTGATCAACCACAAATATTACCTACAATATGATCAACTTCATATATTATATTCGCCCTTTGATCAACCCCAATATTACCTGTAATATGATCAACTTCTTATACCATATTCGCCTATTGATCGACCTCAGTATTACCTGTAATGTGATCAACTTTTTATTTTATATTCACCCTTTGATCAACCCCAATATTACCTGTAATATGATCAACTTCTTATTTTATATTCACCCTTTGATCAACCCCAATATTACCTGTAATATGATCAACTTCTTATATCATATTCGCCTATTGATCGACCCCAGTATTACCTGTAATATGATCAACTTCTTATTTTATATTCACCCTTTGATCAACCACAATATTACCTTTAATTTGATAAACTTCTTATATATTTTTTTTTCCTTTATTTTTTCCCATTATACATTTCAAAAGAAATTTTCACACATTTTTCAAATATATACTCGTATAACATAACGCAAGATAAAAATAATGTAAAAAATAAAAATATATATATAAGACAAAAGTAGATAATGGGAACCCACTAAGGCCCTGCCTGTGCGTGGATAATATTATACTAGCTTTTTCCCAGCGGCTTCGCTCGCATGGTATTAGGGGGGTTCCCACTCCGCCCCGTCTACCTCCCCCCTTCTATCCCGCCCCCCCACGCCACCCCTCCCACCTTCTCCCACCCCCTTCCCTCCATCCTCCATCCTCCCCCCTCACCATCTCCCTCATCCACCACTCCCAACCTTCCAACCCCCTACCTTCCCCTCTCCCTCCCCCCTCTCTCCACCCTCCCCCCCACCAATCCCTCCCCTCCCTCCTTCCGCATTTATTTGAAGTACTCCCCTAATAATATGAATCGAATAAAGTTTTGCATTTTTTTATACAAATTTCATAATGCCAGAGCTCTGAGCTATATATGCAGCATATGTTATTAATATATTATTGTAAAGTTTTATTAAAATCTATTCAGTAGTTTTTGCGTGAAAGAGTAACAAACATACATATATCCATACAAACTTTCGCCTTTATAATACGAGTATTAGTAGGATTGTTACCTTATTCTTCAACAAGAAGTATGAAAATCATGTTTTCGCATTTTTCATATATTCGGTCAAGGAAATTTTAAATGCTGTGAAGGACAAAATTTTAATTGTTCAAGAGAGCGAAATGAAAGTGTGTTTTTCAAAAAATTATATCTCTTATTTTTGCAGACGTATAATTATGAATATGTATTACAAAAAGCATAGATCTCTCAGAATAATAAAAAAAAAATAATAACTGCTTTTTCGTTATTTTTTTGGGGATGTTATGCCGTGTTGCGCTACCTCCTTCTTTAGCCAACTTTTCGGACATCGTTGCAGTGTCCATCATCAGGGCAGATCCGGCAGATCCGGTGGGTGTCCACATCTACCGGATCTGCCGGATCTGCCCTGATGATGGACGCTGCAACGATGTCCGAAACGTTGGCTAAAGAAGGAGGTAGCGCAACACGGCATAACACCCCAAAAACAAATAACCAAAATGCTTTTGGCCGTGAAAATCTTAAAACGTATCTAATAATAACTGCATTTAATTTATTTTTAATTTTTGAATCGTAATGTATGCTCCTATGTTTCTAGAAATATTTCGACAACGCAGATCGAAAGAAAAAAAAAACTGAAAAAATGACATATTTACCACATTTTTCGATTTTTTGTCCTTTTACGGCATTTCATATTTCCGATATCGATATTACTAAAAAAAACCCTTACCTATTGTAATTTAACAAAACATCGTATCAAGTAAAATAAAAAGTAACGAATACAAATAATATATTGGAGAGGTCTAGGTTAGGTCTCCCTCAAACATCTTCCCGATCCGGCACGCCACCCAGCGGGTGGGCAAACGCATTCACCGCCAAGACTTAGATAAACCACCCCTTCCGGGTATCTCTGCCAAGACACCAAGCGTAGGAGTGTTAGATATTTATTAAATAGTTTCCGGGGCGGCGCTACCCTTAACCGCCTCCCAAAGAAGAGGTAAACTTGTCTCTCTTGTAAAGTCGCCAAAACGGACTAAAGTAATTTACTAGTTGATTTAGGGGTATGGTATATTTGTAGTTATTTTTTCACTAAAGAAGGACTCTTAAATAGTCAGTTATCTACCTTCGTAAATTAGTAGGTCGACAAAGAAAGTGGTTTTAGATAACTTACATGGCATCCGGAAACTCGTAGTACAGATGTGAAATGTAGAATAGTACCTAAAGGAACCATTTATTTCGATTTATTTTAAATTTGTTGTTTTTCCATTTTTATCGGCAACTAAACGGTTATAAAAACCTTTCGTGCCGGACACGAGCTTAAATGCTTTTTTAACGAAATTAAACAGATGATATTAACAACGCAGCCACTGTTTTTTTTCTCTTTAAATTTGATCTAAAATGGACTCAATTTACTCGAAAACCAAACCCCAGACGGACCAGGAAACTACTCGATATGGACAGAAACTCACTGAGGGAACTGGTAGGACTACTAACGGGACACTGCCATCTCAGGAGACACATGCAGCTATTGGGAGTGGAAAGCACCAGTAGATGTAGAAAATGTGAAGAGGATGAAAAGAATTCAATTCACTTATGTTGCCAATGTCCTGCCCTGGTGGGAACTAGGCTCAGATACCCTGTAGTGGGGAGACACACCGCACCACCGAACCACACACTGTAGAGCCACATATCCAATCACAACTCTGCTCAACTTTATTAAGGGGACTGAGTTATTGTTAAAGGATTGAGGCAAAATGCGAGATAGCACAATGGGCCTATGGCCTAAGTGCTCACTGGAACTTTTCGTAAACCGTCTCCGAAAAAAGAAAAAAAAATACTCGAAAACGAAAGGTAAAATCAAAAAGTTAACCTATACACTACAAAATGTTATTACAATATAACTACGGCCTAATATAATTGACGGCCGGCGTAGTGCAGCGGTAAGGCGCTTGATTTGCATTCCGAAGGTCGCGGGATCGAATCCCGGCGTGGCAAATAAATTTTATTTGATTAATTTGTGTATTTCACAATTTATTCACTTAAAATAATATATAGTATATTTGCGGCACGTTCCAGAGTGGAAGATACTCTCAGTATCGCCCTGGTGTAAGACCACCATTCAGAATTGAAACGTTGCCTGAAATGGCTTCTGCCGTGTTTAGTGACCAGATCTGAGTAGCCAGGTACTCCCCCACCTTCCTCTTCCCTATCTCCTCCCACTGGCTCCAGACGGAAGTAGTTGGGACTCTTGTGCGGTATTCATGTAAAAAAAAAATATATATATATATACACTAGCTTTTGCCCCCGGCTTCGCTCGCATAGTATTAGGGGGATACCCACAGTGCCTCCTCCACCTTCCTTATCGCCATTCCAATCCCCCCCCCCCCTCTTCCTCTCCCCCTCACCACTTCCCCCCACAAATCCCCCCTCACCCCTCCTCCATACCCGTTACATTCATTTTTCAAAAAGCTCGCGTTCCACCTATTGCAATTTTTGTATATAAATTTCATAATGACAGAGCTCTATGCTGTAGCCTATAGCCTATTCTGATGTATGGGCTATATTATTGTAAGGTTTCATTGAAATCCATTCAGTAGTTTTTGCGTGAAAGAGTAACAAACATACATCCATACAAACTTTCGCCTTTATAATATTAGTAGGATTGCAGGATATATAAGAACATTCTTTTTATTCTTTTTTTTTTTTATCAAGAACCAGTTTAATTGACGGTTTCCGATAATCTTCTGTCTTTAACGAATTTAGTTCCTTATAAAGAATCTCTGCAATACCTTGCAGTTAGTGTCAACCCTCAATTTCTTAATTTCGAGATAAATCAATTTTTAAACTAAATGCCTAATTGAAAACACTATTTTTCTAAAGCATCTCTCCAAACAAAGTACCTAACTGAATAAAGGTATATGAACTTATTACTAACTTATTTACTTACAATACGTCGCCAAAAATTGTTTATTGGTTGTCTGTGCGTCCTGCATAACTCTCGTTTGATGCATTCAAATTTGCTTGGAACTTAAGCGTGTTTTAAAAAATTGGAACTGATTTGTGATGAATTCCGACAATGTGGAGAAGGAGGGGGAGGCAGAGGGGGGTTAATGGATGGGTGGAGTGTGGAGAGGGAAGGTGGAAGGGGGAGGAGTTCGGGTAGGGGTGGTTGAGGGGGAGGGTGGGGAGGGGGTTAATGGGGGGATTGGAGTGGGGGAGGGGTGGGTGGAGGGTGAGGGGGGAGAGGGGTTGATGGGGGGAGTGGAGTGGGAAGAGGAAAGGTGGAGGAGGCAGAATGGGAATCCCCTAATACCATGCGAGCGAAGCCGCGGGAAAAAGCTAGTCTGTTATATTTCTCATTTATTAGTGGTTAGAAATATTTAAAAAAAACTTTTTTTTAATGGTTTAAATATTTTCTTTTGGGGTGTTATGCCAAATTGCGCTACCTCCTTCTTTAGCCAACTTTTCGGACAGCGTTACAGTCTCCATCATCAGGGCAGATGTGTAATTGAATGAACGAAACGTTGGATAAAGAAGGAGGTAGCGCAACACGGCTTAGCATCCCAAAAACAAATAACGAAAATACTTTTGGCCCTGAAAATCTAAAAATATATCTGGTTTACATTAATGTTTCTTTGTCTTTTTAACTCGAGCGTTCTAAAAGTGTTAGACGACATGTGATGTATTTTTAAAAGCAAAAATTATTTTGTGTATAATAAAACGTATTAATTACAATATCACATCATTCAATTTATAACGCTCAAATTCGAAAGTTATTTGGAGTGCTAAGTGTTCGTAGTAGTTAGTTAACTATAACGCTCATTAAATTCGAAAGTTACTTGGAATGCTACGTGTTCGTAGTAGTTAATTAACTCTAACGCTCATTAAATTCGAAAGTTACTTGGAATGCTACGTGTTCGTAGTAGTTAGTTAACTCTAACGCTCATTAAATTCGAAAGTTACTTGGAATGCTACGTGTTCGTAGTAGTTAGTTAACTCTAACGCTCATTAAATTCGAAAGTTACTTGGAATGCTACGTGTTCGTAGTAGTTAGTTAACTCTAACGCTCATTAAATTCGAAAGTTACTTGGAATGCTACGTGTTTGTAGTAGTTAGTTAACTATAACGCTCAAATTCGAAAGTTACTTGGAGTGCTCCGTGTAGTACTATGAAAGGTCTAAAATATTTTCATAATATCCGAGTGATTTAAAGTTCCTTCCGAGTGTGGTATTCGATTACCGAATACTACCGCCAATCCAACTGAAAATCGGTTCATTCACACAATTAAAATAAGCTCTTAGTAAATCTTGCCTAGACCACATCAACGTCAAAAAAATTAACCATGTTGACTCATTTGTCATTCACTCCATAATCTCAGATCACTATACAACAGCACTCTGCCTTAAAAACAAACCTCCTAATCCTGCTAAAATTAAACATGTTGTAAGTATAAACTACAATGACTAAATTGAGGACCTGAGCTCAGAAAACTGGCAAAATTTTCTAGACCAAACTGATGCCGACTTGAATGAATGAATGAAGTTACTACTAAATTACATTCATATATATCTAAACACACAAGCAATAAACACGTACCACATAAGCAAATAAAACTCAAGCCATGGATCACTCCTGGCCTTATCAAATCGATTAACATTAGGAACCAACTTCATGAAAAGGCGAATAGGTGCCCTGAGAATATTAAAGTTCAAGCTCATTACAAGAAGTATAGGAACTTTTGCAAAAAATAAAAAAAATTTGCGAAAGAAAATTATTATAAGATATTTATTTATGAAAATGACTGTACTCCAAAACGTTTATGGGGAGCATTTCGCAATATAACTAAAACAAAAATAAATAAATTTTCCGATATTAATTCATTGAACATCAATAACTTGAACACCTCAGACCCAAAAATCATTGCAAATTTCGCCAATAATTACACAGGTCTACAAAAAAATAAAAATTGAGAGCCGTTTTGGTTTTTTTGCGTAATTCTTATGTTTTTGGGTGTGCTAAATCCGAAAATGACTTTCATTTCGTCACAGAATGTCACGTTTTCTGACAATGTATGTATCTATGATAAACAAGTTATCATCTTAAAATAAAAGATAAAAAACTAAAAAATATAATTATTTATAATTGCGTAACAAAACCTATTTTTATATCTAAAATATATTGATTTGTAAGCATTAAACACATTTTTTTCCCAGTGAGACTCCTTTTGGTACATCTTCGCTTGTAGGAAGTATCTGGAAGGTCTCTCTGAAGCGTCCAACAGTAGTCTGCAATCATTGAGATGCTCCATCTTCCCTGGTATCTTTTTTCCATCTCCTTAATATCTTTGTGAAATAGTTCACCTTGCTCTTCACTCACGTATCCTAAATTTTCTGGAAAGTAGTCTAGGTGGGAATGAAGAAAATGTACTTTTAAACTCATTAGGCAACCTAAAGCTTGAAATGCTTTTAACGATTTGTTTGTAGTTAGGGTCTTTGTTATTGCCTGAAAATTCAGGTTACCTTCCCCGATCCCTAGTTCCCCTCCCCCCTCCCTCGAACCCCCTACCCGAGTTCCCCTCACCCCTCCCACATTCCATACATTCAAACCCGGTACATTCAGTCTTCACAGCTCGCGTGCCACCTATTGCATTTTTTTATACAAATTTCATAATCCCAGAGCTCACCAGTAGTTTTTACAAACCTTGTCTTGACAACAACGAACACAAAAAAAAGAATTATCCCATTTGGTGCAGTCGTTGAAAAGTTATGCGCGTACATACATTTCTGCGATTCATTTTTATTTCATTAATTAATATTTCGTAATTTCATGATGCCAGAGCTCACTATTGTATACAGAAACCACCGCGGGCACGCACACATCATATCCCCAAAGTTTCATCGCAATCGGATGAATGGTTTAGCAATGAAATGTTTATTGCCAGAGCTCACTATTGTTTATACTATCTATATCTGTATATACATATACATATGTATACCGTTTTGCAAAATAACCTGACGTTCTGGAATTTTTTGAGTATTTTTCTAGTTTTCAGAACACCTAAATACATAGATATCAGTTGAAAACATCCAGACAGCATTTTTGTTGTAGACCTGTGTTATTTCACGTCAGTGGGAGTCACACATGCGAAAAAAAATCTCGACAATTTTAATACAATAGAATCCGATCTCGCTAAGTTAAATATCTCTAATTTCGGCCATAAATTAGACAATATCCAAACAACTGCAAACAAAGTCATGAAAATAATTGACGAACTCAAATCATCGAAAGCTTGTGGTCCTGATAACGTCTCATCAATTCTGCTAAAAAGTACTAAATCCTCCATAGCAACTCCAATCGCGCGTATTTCCAATCTAAGCTTTGATATAGGAAAATTTACAAATCATTTTAATTAATATATTTTTTTAATTAATTGCCGGCAACCCGGGCATTTATTGAAATAACATTAACATATACAGACAAGTAAGTAACCCGCCTCACTAGACAAGGTATGTTCAGAGACGGGTACATATAGATGCATACATATACACAGACGTACACACATACACATATTTATACGCATGATTATTGCATGCAATAATCATAAAAACATAAGTATATAGAATCTAGATTAAATTATTGTAAATTGCTGATGGTTATAGTGGGATGTACATAATGTCATAAAACCAAAAACACAAACACTCTATCGTTATACTGCTTCACAAAATCGAGATAAATCGCAGATACGCAATTACCAGCCAATTTCTTTGCTCAATTCTGTTTCGAAAATTATTCAGAAAATTGTGAAGAATCATCTCAGTCATTATCTTGAAAAAAATAACATCCTTTTAATAGACATTACGGCTTCAGACCACGATTGAGCACTGAAAATGCCAATACAAACCTGACGAAAATCATCTCCAACAATATCGATAGAGGAAGAAAATGCATTGCGCTCTTCTTGGATCTAGCCAAAGCGTTCGACACTATCTCACACAAAATTCTCATGAAAAAACTACAGCGCATCGGCATTCAGGGTCAGCTATTTAAGTGGTTGGTTAGTTATTTAGAAAATAGGAGCCAAAGAGTGAATATTGACAATACTCTGAGCGATCAAGCTGCTATTAACTTTGGTATACCTCAAGGAAGCACTCTAGGTCCACTTTTATTCAATATCTATATAAATGAATTATGTAACAGTTCATTTGCAGATCACATTATCACCTTTGCCGATGACATAGTATTATTATTTGAACGCAAAAAACGGAATGAAGTTCAAAAAAATTCAGAAATGTGTATTAAGAAGGTAAAAAAAACGGCTAGACAATAATCTTCTCACTCTCAACACTGACAAAACTAAATTCATCCGCTTCAGTGCAACTCAAGCGGGACAACCAAGAGAAACTCAAAGAATTATTATACATACACCATTACAATGACCTAAACACTTGCAATTGCAATACCTTAGAATATGTAGATAGCATAAAATATCTAGGAATTATCGTAGAAAAGAATCTGAGAAGGAATGAACATATCGACTCAATTTCCACAAAGGTCAGTAAACTCACGCATCTTTTCATGGCTATTAGAAATATTCTTTGCGTGAAGGATCTGAAACCGATGTACTATGCAACTTATTACTTGAATATGCATCTTTGGGATAGGGAGGATGTCCTTAATCAATACTGGACCCCTTAGCTAAAGCACACAAATCACTACTAAGGGTCATCCTTAAAAAAACATTCAGATACCCCAGTAATGCTTCATTCAAAGAGATTGGAGTTTTGGATGTGAGATAACTTTTCATAAGAAAAGTTATATTATACACACAAAAATATCGTCACCACTTCCCCTACGTAAAACATTACCACGACACCCAACATGCAGGGAGGAATCCAATAGTTCCACTTACTACTATGACATCCCTTGCTCAAAGACAATATTCTTACCTAGGTCCTAAAATGTTCAACCTTTAACCGGGATCTTGGAAATTGAAAAGTTCAAGTGTCCTGCGTAAATTGGTCAACGACTGGATTTCTGGACTGGATTTCTGGACATAGGGAGAGACGAATGTGATCGCATGCTGTTTAACTGATATACAAAATCACCTCACTTTCCTAATCACTAGACCAAAACTCCCACCACACTTCATTGTGTTCTGATATTGCTTTGCAATGTTTCGACATCCTTTTGATATGTTTATACCTGAGATTTATGGTTTTGCGCCCCTGAAGACTGTTCGCTACTTCACTGTTAGTACTTCACGTAAGGCCTAAAACACTCCCGTCGCTCACTAGCATCAATACCATGATTTATAATAAATAAACAATACATAACACAACTTGTATGACGTACGAAATAATGCACCAATTTCACAATACCTTTACCAAAGTAGCACTAAATCGGGTAACATTTATTATATTCAGAGTTTCTATTCATATAATAATTCACCTATTTGGTCCCCTTTCTATAAAGTACACTCTAACAAAATAGAACGTGTTCAACACAAATTTCTTAAGTACTTAAATTTCAAACTCAAAATTCCAATAGAAAACATTAATTATTTAAGTTTAATGAATCGACTAAATTTAATTACGCTGTCTGACAGAAGAATTATTTCAGACCTAATTTTATTGTACAGAGTTATGAACAACCTAATTGACAGCCCTGCCATCGTTTCTAGTATTAAACTCCATGTACCGACAAGGAATACTAGACAAAATATAACATTCTTTTGCAACACATACACAACCAACTATCAATCACACTCACTTACCAATAGGATGCATGATTTAGGCAACAAGTTTGGTGGTATTGTAGATATATTCGCTGATTCCCTTTACATTCTAAAATGCAATTTAAACCAACACTTTGTGGAATCCTACAAATTATTGTAACGTGGGTATAATATATTTAACGATTTGATGTGTTATTGTAATGTTTTATATTATATTTTGTTCTATGGTATTGTTAAATATTACATTGTTAAAAATATTTCACAGTTTTAAGCAAGAATATACAAGTGGTTTTTTCTTTAAAAACTACTTGTATATTCTTAAAAGTTTTTTCACTTTTATAACGTTTGATATAAATTCTATGTATGTGTAATCCTCGATATCTTAAATATTATTTTATAATCTATGTAAAAGCCCCTACGGGCGTATAAGAACAATAAATAAATAAATATTATTCTATCTATTTTTAAGTATTTATATTTTAGCAGGAGCAGTTCAAGACATGAGCGCGGTGTACATATATTCGTATTATCGTATAATATAATATGTACTGAAAACATGTTTTAAAATCAGTAAAAATAATCATGTTTGCACATAATTATTTACACATTGTTGTTACAGCGCATAAACAAATAAATAAAACAACATTTATATTATTACATACATAAAATATATCTAATATTGTAAATGTTGATGTTTTTTCTCTTACAAGTTCACACTTCTAAACGCATAACCTAACACATACATAACTTCATCTCTTTATATTGTAAATCTTATTGTAATTCCTCCCACTTGTTATCATATACTTGTTTAACACTTTTCAATACTACTAACTTACATACTTATCTCATACACTGTAAATCTGAATATATTATATTTTACCAGCTTAATTCGGTAAATCCGAATATAACATTAGGTTCTTACATATGAAATTGGCGTTTTGTATGGGAGGAACATAAAGTCGATTTTTTTTAATATAACATATTTATTTAATCAAAGTATGTACCATTGCTATCTATGAACTTTTGCCATCTCATAGGTCGATCATCGATCCCTTTACTAAAAAAACCATTCGGACGGGAATCAATAAAATCTTTGAAGGCGGTTTGGACTGCCCCATCGGAGTTGAATTTTTTTCACTTGTCTGTTGGGGCAAGGTCCGGAGAGTACGGTGGATGTCTTAGACATTCCAATTGAAGCTCCTCTAATTTGGTATCCGTTTGCTTCACTCAATTCGTGAGGTGACTCACCTTTCAAGCTTTTTCACCTTCCCAATTTGCTTCAAGTGGATTAAAACAGTTTTATCACTAACACCTCGGACGTGGTTTGCGATGGATCCGCTTCCACAATAGCCTTCAATTCTTCATTATCAACTTTGGTCTCCGGCCGTCCACGGGGCTTGTTCTGCAGGTCTAAATTTCCAGAACGAAAACGTTGGAACCAAAAACGCATTGTGTTTTCTTTTGCGGCACTGTCGCCATACACATCATTAATCCTTCGAGCCGTTTCTGCAGCACTGGTACCACGGTGGAACTCGTACTCGTAAATAACGCGATATTTGAAGTTTTCCATTTTGTAAACTAAGTGACGCAAAGAAAAAAGCAATTAAGGAAAAAACAAATGAATTATAATTTTCGAAACACAAATACATGAGTAAATAGCTGTATAAATTTGAATTTGGAATTCCTTACCAAAGAGAAGATATTTGAGATCAAAGTTGCCAGTACGGCAAAACGTCTATTTCATTTTTTTTTTGCTTTGTAATTATGTAATGAATAATATGAACTAAAATTGTCAATTTGTCTGTTCTGGAAGGGGAAACTTTCCTAGTTGGACAGGCAAAGCTTCCTAATATGTAATTTGTACTTTATTTTGTATCTATCTATAATAAATAAATAAATAAAATTGTACCATCATATCAAATAACTTAAAAAAAATACTTTATGATAAAGCAAAAACAATAAGCTTCTAATTAAAATGTGTCTGAGCAGTTTGTACAAGAAGTGTTTACAATACTCAGTTTGTGAGACACGTATAGTGATATAAATAAAGTTTCAACGTCTGTATGTTAAGCAATGACGTTTTGTGCCATAATTTTAATTCTTTTAAGGGCCTTCCTTACTAGCGATCTCAATCGTTGTATGGAGTATCAAGAATTCTCAGATTCAAACGACAATCTAAGTTATTAATCGTCAAAATATCGATAATGTAGCCACGCTAAGCTATCATAAATACATTTTTCTGTCGAGATATATGTTTTTATTAACTATTTATTTTCGTTAAATACTATATAATGAACATCTAAGAATTCTCCTACTCATTCGGCTCTAAGAGGTGGCCGTGAACGCACGCTTCATACGGTCCGTCGTGTCAATCTTTTTTCAAAGTTCAAAATTCCGCGTAATTATAATACTTACATGCGACGTTTCAACAATATTACACTCTATGCGTTGCGCGTAGGGACTATAATAGCGTGCCGCCTTTCTCATCTGTGAGTTTCCGTTGAAGCTGCGTATTGTGAACTAGTATTATTAAGAATTAATTTATTGTTAACATTTTTTCGGGTTTCTAGGTAATAAGCAATTTGATATTTTTTAAATATAAAAGTGTGGATCGTCCACACTATTCTTTGCTTAAATTTGCAACCGGTAATAATCCCGGAAAACTCATAAAGCAATTAGAATTAAAAAGATTGGAGAAAAATAATCAACAAGTTTTAAGTTTTTTTTTACATGAGCTCCACACAGGAGGCCCTGAGGAAAATAATTTCCCTTGGGGCCTATGTCATCTTTTGGGATGCTGTGTGGCGGGTTTTTTTTAAGGAAAGGAAGGAGAGGAGAGTTCTGGGAAGGAAAAAGGTTTAAGGGGTAGGTAGGAATCTGAGGTTCAGTGTATCCTGGTCATCCTGTCCAGGACCCAGACAAACCTAACCCCATGAACCCAGGCACCCCTGCTTAATCACCAAACGTAGCGAACCACTTGGGGTGACCTATGTCAGAGGTGTTGGTTATCCAATAAAGGTTCCCGGGGCGGCGGTACCCATTCCCGCCTTCCAAATTAAGTAAAAAGAAAAAAAAAACCCTGCAGCTCGTTCCAGCAAAAGATCAGCATTATGGTCCCAATGCAGAAAAACTTGATAGGGACCAAGCATCGTATGAGGCAGATAAAGATGATTTTTTAGAAAGGCTTTTTACCATAGCCAATGATAGGCAAGCAATTGAAAGGGCGACAGTACTTCAAGCATCTAGTGGAATGTGGATCGAGATGTGCCGCAATATGATTACGGTATCGGGGTTTGGAAAAGTGGGCAAACGGGGGCGAAATATCAGTTGCGCTCTATTAGTCAAAAATATACTGTACCAGCAATCGTTACCAAATATTCCTTCGATTCGACACGGACAAAAACATGAATACGATGTCCTGAAGGAGCTTGCAAAACTAAAACGCATTACCATAGAAAAGTGTGGTCTTTTCATAGATGAAGAGTATCCGTATATGGGTGCGACCCTAGATGGAATTTCTTCCGAAGACACCGTGATTGAAATTAAATGTCCTTTTGCAGCACGCAGCATGCTCATACATGAAGCAGTAAAATCCAAAAAAAATTACCTTTTGGAAACTAAACAAAAATGGAGAAATGCTGGTAAATACATCTCACGATTAGTTTTACTAGGTTCGGGGCCATTAACAAAAAAAGATATTTGTATGTTTGTTGTATAGACTGAACTCGGAATAAAAATCGAAAAAATTTTACGGGCTGACGAATTTTGGCAGACTAATATGGTTGAACAGCTGAAACGCTTTTACAATTTTTGCATGCTACCCGAATTAATTGATCCTCGACATATTCGCTGCATGCCTATTAGAAATCCTGAGTATTTAGAAAAGTGCAAAATAGCAAAAAGAAGTAAAGTAAAATTGGTTTTAGCTAAAATCAAAACATGTAAGAAGGAATTGTTTCGAAGAAATCAATAACATTTTATTTCATTGAAGTGTCTTCAGAAGAAATTTCATTTATATTCCTAATGTATGTAGTCCACATTTTTAGAGATAGGGAAGAGAAGGGTTGGAAAGTTTCTGGTTATTCAGATCTAGTCACTAAACATAACTACGCCGTTCTCAAGCAACTTTCAATTCTGAATTATAGTCTCTCACCAGGGCGATACTGAATGTATCTTCGACTTTGGAACGACGTACAGATTCATTATATGTACCTATATACATTTTATTTTAATTCTACAATATGATATACCTACTCATGTAAATTAAATTTATTTTGTCCTCGCCGGCTTTTGAACCCGTAACCTCAAATCAAACTAGACAATTTAGTATTAACAGTGCCCCGCCGCACTGCGAAACCAGGCTGGAACAAAGGCCAAGCCTTTTGTCACTTTTTATTTACGTATTACTATATGTACCTTTTACTATGTGTACCTTTTTCATCTGTGTAAGTATCAAAAAAATTCCAAATAAAAAGTTATATTAAATGTTTTGAGAACCTCCTCCATGAATCAAGCTATCGCTATATTACATCACATTGTAAAATATATTTTAACATAATTTTCGTAATCATTATATCTTGAATTAATAATAATTTGTTTTGTTCTGCGAGTGTCTTGGTTTTGAATGGAACGCACTGGCCAGCTGCACGAGCTACGAGTTCGATATTCGAATTCTAGCTGGAAACATTTTAATACCGAGGGCCGTTAAGTATTGAGGAAGTTTAGTTGTCGTGATTTTATTTCTGTAAAACATTGAAGGTACAAGGTCCAATAAAACTGCTGTGTGTTTGCGTTTGTTTGGTTGGTATAAAATACTGTGAACTGAAAATTCATCCGGCCACAATTGCCCCCCCGACAGTAGATCCGGTGGACCGTTGATCCCCGACAGTTGAACCCCCAACAGTTGGTCCCCTGACTAATAATCCCCATACATATGGTCCCCTTACATTTGATCCCCAGACAGTTGACCCCGACAGTTGATCCCCAGACATTTGACCCCCGACAGTTGATCCGGTAGACAGTTGATCCCCCGATAGTTGACCCCCTGACAGATGGTCCCACTTATTGAATAGCTATTTTTATACTTCCACGGCGACGGCACAGCGACGGCAACGGCACGCGGAATACGAATGAGGAAGATGCAAAAAAGTGATTGCGTTGTTTGCTTTGGAGGAAGCAGAGATATGTTCACTGTTTTTCTCATTACTATTGAGTGTGTAAGAAAGAAAGGAATGCCATACACAGAAAATGTTTACGTATTTTGATTTCATTCGGTTTTTGTTCATTTCATTTCAGAGAAACATCCCTTGTTCGTGCACGTATATGTTATTTTGATTCATTGGTGTGAATGGGTGGGGTTGATTGCCGAGATGAAGTGATGTTATGGCCCATATGTTATGATCCTTTGGCGGGATCCAGTAGGAGTCCAGAAGAGTCAAGAAGAGGTGATTCAAAATGGGGAATAAGATGCAAGAAGAGCCAATTGGAGGGGACCATACGACTTTTACGTACGTACGGTTTCCTCCTTAACCGCACGCGTCAAAACCCTATTTTATTGAACGAAGCTAAATTTATTTGAACGACTCTAGACCCTCCAATGTCCATGCATACGGGGTTAGAAAGCAGTATGCAAGTACTTACATGAACATTATACAAAATAATAATAAATGTAACAAGAAGAGCCAAGTCAAGCCAATCATAAGCAAAAACAGACAAAAAGATACTAGAAAATACGAGAAGACACAAGACAAGACAAGAGGAGCCAAGAAAAGACTGAAAGAGTCTAGAAAAGATAAGAATAGACCAGAGGGGGCGGTAAGGAATTATAAGATTAAATAAGAGCTAAGAGGAGGCAGGATGAGTGTTACGTACCGACGGGCTCGAACCGCCTGATTACGAACTTATAACAAATTTGAAATTAAATAACACAATGTTCAAGACTCAACAACAATGGTTCAATTTAAATACTTACCAAAACCAAATTATAATACAAACCTCGGCTAGCTCCTCCCAGGGATATTGTGTTCTCAATTCGATCGGATTTGATTCAAAACGATCGTCGCTTCATTTATTGAATAAAGATAGGGTTTAATAAATTAGAAGATCTCTTGTCGCTTTTAAATAATTTGTGAATTTATTAATGACTCGACGCTTCTAGGAAAAGCTTTTAATCTCTTTGTGAACTCAAGGTTAATGATTCTAAAATATAATAAACGGGTTGAATGATAACACATAATAATATAAGTTGTACGTACGTTACCCCGTCTCGGGTTTCATCTGGGCAGAGAACCTCGTCCGGAAACACCACTGAGTTGATTTAGATATATAAAATTTAACTATATTTTAAGTTACGTGTTCCAACAAACGCTGAAACCAAAAGGCGGCCGACAAGATGCGAAGTACCGTCCCATCGCAAAGCTGAAACTAGAAGAGCTCGTGAAGGAGCCCGCAGACCGCAGGCTGGCCGCCTTGCCCCTCCCACCGAATTCTTAGCCAATCAGAAGATCTAGCCAATGTTGCAAACTTTTGACAACTATTATTAAATATTTAGTACCTGATGACGGAAATAATCATATAGGGGTGGGAAGTTAAAATTCAAGAAAGCACTTCATGACACATCCCCGAAAACACCAGGAAAAAACCGCCGTTGTAACGAAGGTTTTTTGAATCTAAACCCTTCAAAGAATTCCCTCGATAAACTTTACAAAAAAAATCGTTCACATAGAGATTCAGCATTAAAAACCTAGGCAAAAAGTAGTACAGTTTACAATAAGTTATATAGTTTACAATTTATATAAAATATCAAATAGACAGCAAAATCAACACGTCGAAGTGGCCTGGCAGGAACTTGGTTTCTAGGTAGCGCAAGTCAGTGTGTAATGTCCATCGGGGCGTCTAGAGGAATAGTCAGGCTCCTCAGCAGGAGAGAAATGTCAACATGGAACAAAATAACAAAATTATTAGAAAGGTACAAACACTTAGGCATCAAGGCACATAGAGTAAACAAAATTATCTGAACAGTAGTGTATAAGCAACAAGAGATCAAAGCGTAAGGTAACTCCACATTAGATGTCGTGATGTATGTATTGACATATCGTAGAACAAAAAGCACATTTAACCCCCTTTTAAAGAACGGGTAATGGCTCAGTTAAGTCAGTATCCACTTTTTAACAGTACGGATTACTGGTTAATGACATATTAAAACAAAACAGATAACAAAATAGACAACAAAAATCAGAGTCCTTTAAAGACCCAAACAGCGTCCTGCATCAATTCAATTCAGGAACACTCATACAACGTCCTATAATTCAGGACCATTCAAACAACGTCCTATAATTCAGGACCATTCAAACAACGCCCTATAATTCAGGACCATTCAAACAACGTCCTATAATTCAGGACCATTCAAAAATTTCAAGAAAACACATTAATAATACCTCAGGTTTTATCACATTCACTGTAATATAATTGTCGTCGATATATCGCGTTTTAAGGCAATATTTGAAGTTATTGTAGTCAGCGCATTATAGTATTTTTTTTAATGATGACAACAATAATTTAAAGTTATTATTTTAGTCAGCGCATTATAGTATTTTTTTAGTAATGACAAAAATAATAATAATGAAATAATAATTCAGAAGTCAGGGACAAAAGTGTTGAAATATATCATAAAACAGTATAGCCTTTCCACTTCATTTACGCGGGCTGTGCCGCGGGGCGCCAGCTAGTTTTTTCCCGGAACGAGCAAACCATCAAATCGCAATTATTAATCACCAACGACATTCATTCTCGAGCTTGAAAGAGAGGTGAAAATAATAGCAAGCAGAGGCTAGTTATATATGAAATACAATACGAATGTCGAATGATGTACATGAATAGTTATTAAATGCAAGTGTTGTGTATGTAACCGCCTCCGGTTAATTACTCCGAAGTGGCCATATTGTAAGGGTGTGTACACACTGCTTTCGAATGGGCCCCTTCGAAAACAGTGTCAAGGTTAGTGTATGTGTGAGTGGCGAATGTTAGTGGTTATCACATTCGGTTAATTACTCCGAAGCGATTGTAATGTACGTGTATGCACTATCCCAAAAGCGTCCTTTCGAAAACAGCACGATGAGTGTAGGTATGTGTGGAAAGGTGTGGTGTCAATTTCATATCTTATTTTCACAATACGTTGATTTCTCCGGTTCCTACAAAACCATTTGAGTGATAAATCAGTCAAAATACGATTCACGTCCGTCGCTTAGCGCGAAACTCTACTCAAACAAATAAATTTCAAAATTATTTGAAAAAATAATTTTCCACTTGGCTAAGATGGATTCCATCTTGATTTTCTTTGAATAACTATTTTCTAATTGGTATGGGCCAACATTATAGTTGCATTCCGTCTTGATCTTCTTCTATCAACTTATTAAATATCTGTAAATAAGTTCGTTTCTTATCTTTATTATTTCAAATAATAACTTTAATTTCAATTAACATCTATTGATTTCTATGCAATCAATCTACACCGTTAGTTGAATAAATCTAGACACTCGTTCTATCCTGAGCAAAATCTCGAAAATCAAAAGTAATAATCGAACCCACTATCACTTTTCCGTAAAATAATTAATTAATAGTAATACCTATACATTAATATTAACAGATACCGATTATATCCATCTATTTTAAAAAAAATAGCTATCGTACTTCCGTTACATAGACAGTTACATCCGTTCCATTACCGTTTTCATAGACTTCGTTGTCGTATCAATTTGTTGTTGCGGGCATGGGTACCGCTGCCCCGGAACTATCTATTGTATAACCAGCGCCTCAGTTATAGGTAATCCTCTTAAGGGATTCGCTACATTTGGATGTTGCTTTATTCGCTACGAGTACCTGAGTCCATACGGGGTAAAATCGGACTGGGTGTCTAGACTACCTGCCATCGAACCGTAATTTGGAGAAAGGAATTCCTATGTCTGTCACTCCTGGACACTGACCACTAAATTTATATCCGCCCCTCATCCCTCTTTCCTTCCTCTCCTTCCTTTCCTTAAAGGGCCCTCCACACAGTATCCCCTAAGATATCGTAGGCACAAACATATTTATCTAATCGTTAATAGGTTTCTACTCTTCGATAGAGAGATCGGCATGGTTACGGAGATATATATTATTTCGCAAGGAATCGAACCCGCGACTGAATTTTGAAGTAAGGTAATTACGTCGGAGTGCGTTGCAATATTATCATTCCAGATTCGAACTGTTAGGTATTTATATCCTATAAGGAAGGCAGTATCATTGAACACTAAAAATTATATCTCACTGGTAAATCACGAGAATTGAACTCGATTAGAGTTTTATATCGTTCGTTAAAAATAACGTTAAAAATCTATGTTTTAAATAGGTAAATACTATTTTACCACTCTAAATCATCAGCTCGTTTCAACGAAAATAACGCTAAAATATGGTCTCAACACACTTTCTGTTTCAAACTAATGGCCGTTATTCTAAAAATAATCGCATCTACTAGGTAAGTACTTTCAGATATTTGAAATAAATTCTTTGCCTATGAAAAAAGACAATAGTTATTGTCTCCAAAGGAACCCAACATACAATCGTTCCTCCCGCTACCCGGTGATAATTGCTTACCCGGTAATAAAACGAACCTTAAATTTTATGAAGGTCTCCAAAAAATATTTTGAAGAATTCTACCTGCTTTTAGGTGCCTGCACCAGAACCATTTAACTTTTGTAAAATTTTAAACTCGAACATGGCAAGTAAATTACGTCGATTTAAAATTATTCAAATATATTTAAAACCTATGTCAAGCAAACTAAACTTGAGGTCACACAATTTAAATTGGCGTGCTATGTGAGCGGCACTTACTAAAGGAAAATTTGTTAAATAACTAACTAACAAATAACTACAACACCGTTTTTTAGCAGAAGATCACAATATGAAGTCACCAAATATGGCTAAATCCATTTCAAGCAAGGCTTAAATTCCGAATTGTGGTTTTACTCGAATTTCACTATCTCCCTTTTTGAGCGGGTATACCGTACCTTCAATGCATTTACCTACGCTAGCAGATTTTAATCTGAGGTATCTAATTCTGAGATTTCCGGTAACCATTTTGTTTCAAGAATCGCGTAAAACAAAACGAATCTTTTCAAAATACGGCATGACTAAATATTTAACGGTCAAAAACACGTGGCGATTTGAGATGCTTCCAAAATGGTGGCTGTTAACGACAAAAAACTTGGTTTAACGGTCAAAAACACGTGGTGGTTTTTTTTTTTAAATTCGGAGATGCGGCCGACAAGATGGCAGATCCTTGAAACACGCGTGAACTTTTTTAAATACTTCTCGAACACTTGATATACCGGCGGTTGAAAAAACACGTGGATCAAAATGGCGGCGTTTGAAAACACGCTTGAACTTTTTAAAACTATTCACAATCACTTATTTAGCTATACATTTAAAGGGGAAAAAATTATTATTATTTACATATTTATACATACATCACGAAAAACAGCATGGAGTTTATGAAAAAAATCAAGGAAAGCGACATATCATAATGAACCAAATCTAGCTCCACGTTGAAAGGCGTCAGTGTTACGTACCGACGGGCTCGAACCGCCTGATTACGAACTTATAACAAATTTGAAATTAAATAACACAATGTTCAAGACTCAACAACAATGGTTCAATTTAAATACTTACCAAAACCAAATTATAATACAAACCTCGGCTAGCTCCTCCCAGGGATATTGTGTTCTCAATTCGATCGGATTTGATTCAAAACGATCGTCGCTTCATTTATTGAATAAAGATAGGGTTTAATAAATTAGAAGATCTCTTGTCGCTTTTAAATAATTTGTGAATTTATTAATGACTCGACGCTTCTAGGAAAAGCTTTTAATCTCTTTGTGAACTCAAGGTTAATGATTCTAAAATATAATAAACGGGTTGAATGATAACACATAATAATATAAGTTGTACGTACGTTACCCCGTCTCGGGTTTCATCTGGGCAGAGAACCTCGTCCGGAAACACCACTGAGTTGATTTAGATATATAAAATTTAACTATATTTTAAGTTACGTGTTCCAACAAACGCTGAAACCAAAAGGCGGCCGACAAGATGCGAAGTACCGTCCCATCGCAAAGCTGAAACTAGAAGAGCTCGTGAAGGAGCCCGCAGACCGCAGGCTGGCCGCCTTGCCCCTCCCACCGAATTCTTAGCCAATCAGAAGATCTAGCCAATGTTGCAAACTTTTGAAAACTATTATTAAATATTTAGTACCTGATGACGGAAATAATCATATAGGGGTGGGAAGTTAAAATTCAAGAAAGCACTTCATGACATGAGATAAGAAAGGGTAAGAATATGTGAGAAAAGGTAAGAAGAGGCAAGAAAAACTAATAAGAGGCGAGAAGAGCCAAGAAGACGCGATAAGATCGCAGAAGGTCAAGATCAAGAAGAACAATAAAATCGCAAAAGTAAGAGAAGACAAGAAGAGATAAGAAAGCCACGAAGAGTCAAGAAGAGCCGTGAAGAAAAACAAGAAGAGATAAGAAGAGACAAGGAGAGGCAAGAAGAGACGAGAAGAGATAAGATACAAGAAGACTCAAGAAGAGACGAGAAGATTCAAGAGGAGGCAGGAAAAGACGGGACGAGCCAAGAAGAGACGATAAGATCCCAGAAGAGGCAAGAAGAAATATGTGGATACATGAGGCAATATGAAGATACAAGGAAAGCCATGAATAGCCACGAAGAGCTAAGATACAAGAAGACTCAAGAAGAGACGAGAAGATTCAAGAGGAGGCAGGAAAAGACGGGAAGAGCCAAGAAGAGACGATAAGCTCCCAGAAGAGGCAAGAAGAAATATTTGGATACATGAGGCAATATGAAGATACAAGGAAAGCCATAAATAGCCACGAAGAGCTGAGAAGAGACAAGAAGGTCCATGAAGAAACAAGAAGAGCCGAGAAGAGAAGGGAAAATTCAAGAAGAGGCAAAGAAAGGCGAGAAGATCCAAGAAGAATCTTTGGAGGAAATGGAAAAACTCACCTAACAACAAAAAAAATGAAATCGATTTAAAAAAAATACAGAAATAAATTAAATAAATAAATAATAAACACAAAAAAAATATACTATAACAATAAATTTAAACACTGTTTCAAAGACATTAAAAAAACATGGAATGAAATTAATAAAACTTTAGAAAGGAAAGATAAATCCGGTTGTGATGAAGTCATATCAAAATATTTCTTAAAATCCAAATCGAAAGATGCAGTGGCAGAAAATTTTGCAGACTTTTTTGATGAGGGGGTAAATAAGTTATTACATGTATGTGATGTCCGAGCGTCAGAATACACGCCGTAATATTTAAATCACACAATGTATCTACCACGAGCAAATACAAAGCAAATCGAATTAATTATCGGAGGTATGAAAAATTCCAAGACACCAGGCATAGATTTAATTCGTATGTATGATTTGAAAAAACATGTTAAATTACTTAGTTCTATAATCGCCCACTTAATTAACAGAATAATTGATACGGGCCATATTCCCGTTGAACTAAAATATAGTATTGTAAGGCCTATCTTTAAAAATGGAAATCACTCTTTATTAAACAATTACAGGCCGATTTCCTTACTTCCTGCATTAGAAAAAATATTAGAAAAATATATATCAATAAATTTAAATAAATACTTAAATAATCTGAGTATTATTGATGAATGCCAGTATGGCTTTCAAAAAAATAAAAGTTGCGATAAATTGCTCGAAAAATTTTCTAATCATATAAATTCACAACTAAACTGTAAACAACATGTATTGGTTCTATTTATTGATTTCTCAAAAGCTTTCGACACACTTAGTCATAAACAAATAATATAAGTACTTGAATTTATAGGTATCCGGGGTAAACTCCTCTTATTCTTTAAAAACTATTTAACAAATAGAAAAATGAGTGTGAAGATTTTAAATATAATTAGTAAATCAAGATACATCAAATCGGGAGTACCGCAAGGGTCAATTCTAGGTCCAAAATTATATATTATATATGTAATTGCTATGATTGTAAGATTTTCAAAAAAACTCGTCGATTCATTTTTGCTGATGATACTGCTCTTGTTGTATCAAATGGAAATCCTGAAATAGCTATACAAGAATTACAAAGAGATTTTAACGAGCTTCTCAAATGGGCTCATGATGTACGATTAATTATTAATGTGAAAAAAACCAAATGCATGTACATAAAATCACCAAGTTTGAAAATGTGGAATGTTCCTAAAATAACCGCTCATAGCTTTGACTGTATACATAGAGGAATTATTAATGTTTGTGACTGTGAAAAAATAGATTTCACAAATGAATATACTTATCTGGGAGTAATTGTTGATAACAATTTTAAGTGGGATAAACAAGTGGCTAAAATTTGTAACCAGCTCAGATCCTTAGCTAGTAACTTTTACAAATTAAAATTTATTTTGCCTCATTGTACTCTTAAACTCATATTTTTTCTATGGTCGAATCCATCCTTAGATATGGTATTCGAACTTGGGGACATGCAAGCACTACTTACATTAAATATATTGAAAATTTACAAACTGCCATAATAAAAAAATTGTCACAACAAACATTTACAAACAGAGACATAACTTAAAACTACTGTATGGCTCAGAGAGCTTACTTACAATAGAAGGTCTCCACTGGTTCACTACTATTATGGATAATCAAGGGGAAAGCCCTTACAAACACCTACTTGTACACAAACATACCACAAGATTTAGAGAAAGAAAGGGCCTAAAAACTCCTCGAATATTAAATAAATATGGAAGCCGTACTCTTGAATATCTAATACCAGTGATTTTCAATAAAATCAATAAAAACATAAAATTTGAAAAAAATGAGAGACTTTGTCCTAAAATGATAAAACTATGGTTAATGAACGAAAACTCCATGTATCTTTGAATATCTTAACTGCCTACATATCTTGTTATTAGGCAGGTATATTGAAATATCTTATATATTTATGGTTGTAAGTTAAATTATCTAATATTACTATGTGATCTATTCTAATGTTTCCTTAAAACTATAAATGTATTTACAAATATTTTCTTAGATATTATATTAAGAATGTTTAAATTGTTAGAACCTGCAGACAAGCTGCCATATGACAGCTTTGTGGGTCTACTCAAATTTTTTGTACAATATTATTTACCCTGATATTATTTACCCTGATGTGAGGTCATTTGATAAACTGAATTTGTCCCCATTTGATTGGTTGGAAATTGATGAATTTGAAATACAGCTGATTGATTTCCAGTTTAGTTCAAATATCGATCATGCCGAAAGTCTGTCATCATACAAAAGATGCATTAGACAAAACTTATCTGCTAGTGTAACCATAATATTACGTCCTACCAGTATGCACTCTAATACCTATGGATTAGAACATATCATAGGTACCTACTTTTCATATCGCTTTGTATACTCCGTAATACCTTCCTTTTATTTATTAAATATATTTTTTCAAATTTTTGCTTATCTTCAATATTTGGCTCCTAAGAGCATTTCTTACTGTTTACTTGTCATAATTTTTATATATTTATAACTTTTGTACTTTATATTATTTATAAAGGTAACTTATAGTCTATATTATTTCCCACCTTTCAACTTTTTATCTTAACTTTTTACTTTTACATTATACTTTATATTTTATAGTTCACACTTTTACTTTATACTTTCATTTTATACATCTTAATTCTATTTACTACTCATTACCTTAACTCCTTTTTTTACCTTTTGTTTTTATATTTAACTTTACATTTATATGTCACTTTCTTATGTTATTGTATATATATATATATATATATATATATAAATATAATTATCTCAATGGCACATGTTATGCCGTATGTTTTGAAATAAATAAATGATTCAAAAATTGTTGAAAAAAGGAGAGAGTTAGAATTAATTGAAACGGAAATATTGACTTATAATATAAGTGAAAATGCTAATACAAAATTTTGGAAACACGGAATGCGTTACCAGACATATTTAATTGTTTGAAGAAGCTGA
Source organism: Limnephilus rhombicus (assembly GCA_929108145.2). NCBI lineage: Eukaryota > Metazoa > Arthropoda > Insecta > Trichoptera > Limnephilidae > Limnephilus > Limnephilus rhombicus. The sequence continues at coordinate 11,770,169 of OV815290.1, read as the reverse complement.
TTCATGCTATTTTAACAATATTTTCATCAAACTATGCCTGCGAGTCATTATTTTCAGAGATGAATAACATTAAAGCGTCGGTTAGGGAGAGTTTGACAGATGACTCCAGTTCAGCATGCATTCTGCTAAAAGTAACATCTTACAACCCTAACATATGTTATTTGTCATCTAATCTGCAACAAGAGAAGTCACACTCATTTTACCTTAATTTAAATTACTCGTATAATGTTCATATTTAGTAGTAGTAAATAAAGAGTTTTTAATTGATACTAAGTATTTACTATTATTTTTGTTGATCTATTCGGGTAACTACATCGGCAACTTTAGTTTTCTCCCTTATTGTGCTACCTCTCGCTCTGTCCTGTTTCCTTGTTCCTGTCAAACTTCTCTCCATGGCTCTCTGGCAGCGTTCCAACTTTTCTCTGTGGCGTTTGGTGAGTGCCCAAGTTTCACATCCATAGGTGATGACTGGAAGTATACACGTGTTGAAGACTTTCCTTTTTATTTGCATACTTAGCTCCTTAGATGAGATGGACAGGACACATGATACGCGATCCACAAGAGAAATGGTGCAAAAATGTCACTGACTGGTATCCCAGAGATGGCAAGAGAAGTAGAGGACGTCAACACATGAGATGGGAAGATGACCTAAAACTCACTGCTGGACATCAATGGAGAAGAGTAGCGCGTGACAGGTCCCAATGGAAAATGTTAGAGGAGGCCTATGCCAAGAGGCAAACTGAGCTTCGGGATATACTATAACAAATAAGATCATGTCTAATACATACCTAACAGAAGTAAAGGCTTATTATTATTATTATTATTTACTATTATTATTTTGTAATAATCACAACTAGCAGACCCGGCCACACGTTGCTGTGGCTAACGAAAAACAACGCCATTACCCAAGCTTTATAAAATCCACACCTCCCACTTGCCAGCTGCCCGCTGCCCTGTGCCTGAATTGAATATTTGAATTTCTCGGCTTTTTTCTACTATAATACGCATGTATTATACATATAAACCTTCCTCTTGAATCAACTATATTATTATTATAATTATTTTTTATTTATATAATAATATTATAGTTAGCGATCGCCACTAATTATACAATGCTTGCAATGCAACACTGGTGGTGGGTTTCTTCATTTACCGAGAATGCTAAATGAAATGCTAATTGTAAAAGTAAACGGTCAAATGCATAGAAATTTTTAAATTTCGATCGTTTATTTTTACAATTAGCATTGCATTTAGCAGTCTCGGTAAATGAAGAAACCCACGCTGGATATTTGAAAAGGGAAAATCAAATACCTACTTACTCTAGGACATCTATTTTCCAATTTCTTCCGTAGAACGAATTTAAAAAGTGACTATAGTACGGCCCGCCAGCCGTTTTAAATCGCACAAAAATATGTTTTCTTTGAATTTCTCGACTTTTCTCTAATATAATTTACATGTTTTATACATATAAACATTTCTCTTCAATCACTCTATCTATTGGTGAAAACCGTATGAAAATCCGTTACGTAGTTTAAAAGATTAACGCGCTCATTAAACATTTCTTTGGAGAAATGGCACGTTGATACGTAAATGTTCGCCATCCCCGGGGTAGGTCACTCTCCAGAATTGATCTGTGTAATATATAGCTGACTGGAACTTCCCTAGTTTTGTGGATAACAAAATCCTATTATTACGGAATAAAATTAATATTAAAAATCATATAAAGAATTAAATTAAATGCAAAATACATTTTTGAATCTTAAAATAAAAAACTAAAAAACTGTTTAGAATCAGAAATGCAACATTTTATATTTACATTTATTATTTAAAGTGATAATATGCAAAAATTATCTCAACATTTTATGGCAGCCTCTCGAGGAGTGATGCTCTCGACTATCAAACCGAGGATCGCGGGTTCAAATCAGGGTAGGTACTAGGACTCCATTGTGGACTGCTAGCTTCGCTTCTTTTGATAGTTTATTATTAGCGCCAACGGCATTCAGTCCTCCATTAATGGAGTAACCGAAAGTTAAGTTATTTCCCTCAGGGCCCATGTCATCTTTGGGAATGCTGTGTGGAGGGTTTTTTAAGATGAATATATACGTGAAATCCTATTTAGATACTATTTTGATTAATCCTTACGACGAATCGGCTTACAGTATGAACATCAAAAAATATGCTACGGATAAATCGAAGCTCTTACTAGCCTTTCTTTGTATTGAAATTACAATAAAATTATTATTTACGTAACAAAAAATTTAAGCGTAAACCACCAAAAAATATGTTTTTTCATGACTTAACTATGAAGTAATAAAAGAAACAAATTTTTAAAAATAACCTTTTAAGGCTAAGACTATTTTTGAGGTTTTCCATGTTCTAACTTTTTTTCGTTCCTATAAAATTATGCACAAAATAAATAAAAACCACTTTTTCGCTTACTAGCCTCGTGCAAAAAGACGCTCGATTTTAAAATTTTGCAGGCATGAGATTCGAAATATTTCTAGCGTTTATATTCCTCTTAATGTGAGGAGAGGAGAGTTCTGGGAAAGAAAAAGGTTTAAGGGGTGGGTAGGAATCTGGGGTTTGTGTGTCCTGGTCATCCGCTTCCAAGACCTAAACAATTCTCACCACATTAACCCGGGCACCCCAGCTAAATATTCAAACGTAGCGAACCACTTGGGGTGGACTATGGCAGAGGTGTTGGTTATCCATTAAAGGTTCCCGGGGCGGTGGTACCCATTCCCTTGTTTTAAATGCTTACTGGTAACTGGTTAGAACGCAATATTTCTTATTCAAACAGTTAAATTTAGCTTTATTATCACGAGAAGTGGGTATTTATATCGGGGGGGGGGAGACGAAAAAGTTAGAAAAAAATATACATGTTCATTTTGTTAACAATATTTTTCTTGCGCGGTATACGAACTTCGCTACGCCTTTTTTATTTTCATAATTTTTGTATTAAATTTTATAGAAAATCAATCATCAATCAATGCTGTCAATCATAGAAAAAAATATTATTGCCATATAAAACAATAATTTATTCATGTTATGAAGTAAATGCATTATCAATAAGTTTATAACTGTATTTATCACATAACAACATGGAAAGAAAGGTATTTGAATGATTACACATACCTGTTAGATAAACCCTGCTTACCAAACAAACCATTAAAAACCTGGGATGTACATCTAAATTATGACGATATGCAGCTTGCGTAGCTTGAACCTCACCCCATATAGTACTAGTAATTCAAAGTAGATACTTTTTGTTTTTATTTTAACGAAAATTTATTTTATAAGGTTGGTAGGTATTTCCAACAAATTTCATATTTGATTTTCTATTAATTAAAAAAAGGAATATTCCGTATTATCCTTGAGGTGGGCTCATACATTTTACACCGTTTGTTTCTACGATTCGTTCCTGAGTTCAACAGCACATCTGTGGAACGATTTGCAGACACCTGTGTTTTCTCCCTCCTACAACATAGATTTCTTCGAAACCCGGGTTCATTCTTAATTTTCCTCAAACAGACCCTCAACACAGCATCCCCAAAGATGACCGGCTCCGAAGGAAATTATTTTGTGAAATTATCTTGTGTGGAGTTAATGTAAGAGAAAAATCTCGAGAACTAAGAGTTCACATTAAGATGGCCAAATAACCTGTAATCTATTGACTAACTGTGACGGCCTTCATGGTCGAGGGGTAAGATCCTGGACCACGAATCCAGAAGTCGTGGGTTCTTCTCCTTTCTCAAACTTCATTTTGGTATAATGTTGCAGGAGATCTGTGTGTCATGGCGGGAACAATACAGCCGGGTGTCTGCAGACACATAATGAGGTGCTCCGCCGTCTTGGAAGCTGCATTCCAAGGAATACCATATCAGGTGAAGTTACAAAGATATCTTTATTAGTCTATATGTTATAGTCAATCATCGAAGCTCCGGCGCTCCTAGGTTTGACTAGTCAATCCTCAGGTCTGATTTGAAGTCTTAGTTAAAGCCAAAATAAATTAAGTTTTTCGGCCTCTGACTAAAGAATTTTCGTCAAACCTAGGAGAAACTAATTTGGTCAGGCAAAAGTCAAAACTCAATTTAATGAAATCGGAGTTTGACCAGTCAAACTTCAATTAGGTATTAGAAAGTCTTAGTTTGTTAAATTAGGTTTAATAAAACGATTTTATTTTTATTTTAATGTTACCTAACCTAACCTATTTTCCATGCACTACGGACAATTCTGGCCACATAACTTTTAACTCTTCTACGACATGGTTGGCAAATTCTTGTCCGTTGTCGAAAAATAATTTACAGAGAAAGTATAAACTCGTTTAAACGTGTTACAAGTACAGTCGACGTTTGACCGAGTCTGCCAGTCGCTTCTAGGATCGACTAAGCAAAGCCGGAAACCGATTATTTTACTTTCGATGTTTGACTGAAAAGTTAGGAACTTCTAGGTTTTACTAAAAATACTTTAATCAAAGGCCGAAATTGGAATTTATTTCGGGGTTAGCCCGAAGGCTTTGGTCAAACCTAGGATAAACCAGTCATTCCGTGAAGAGACCAAGGGCGGATTTAGGGTATGGTATTTTTGATGTACTGTGGAGATTCCATCACAGTACATACTTAGAAGTTAAAACTGTCTTTTTTTTACATTTAATTTTTCGATTGTTTTGACACTTTCATAAACTTTCCTATACATAGTTCAAGTTTATTTCTAACAGTAATTTGTGATTTTTTGCCCGTCCGCCCCTTGTTCCCGCCCAGAAAAAAATCCTAACAGGAATTGTTGATTTTTTTGCACGTCCGCCCCTTGTGCCCCCCCCCCTCCCTCACCACACTCCCCCCCAGAAAAAAATCCTGACAGTAATTGTTGATTTTTTTGCCCGTCCGCCCCTTGTGCCCTCCCCAGAAAAAAATCCTAACAGTAATTGTTGATTTTTTTTCCCGTCCGCCCCTTGTGCCCCCCCAGAAGAAAATCCTGGATCCACCCTTGGAAGAGACTGCATATCGACTTTTGATTATGACATATATAATCTTATTCGTGATTCTATTTTCCAATCACAGTTTCTACTAAATGTATTTTTCTATGGATATTTTACATTTAATATTTTATTTCTTTGAAAGAAAACCCATTTGAGAGGAAATAACCAGAGAAAATCAGAAAAATGTCATTTTTATACACAATTTTAGACGTACTGACTCTTTTCCACAAAAATTTAATAATTGATTTCGAAAGATTGTTTAGACTAGTAAAAGTTTGTTATAAATTTCGAGAAAAAATGGTAATTTTTAGTATAATAAGGTTAAACCGTAGGTAGTTGGCAGATTTGTTAAATTTTCAAACATAATTTTGTATTATACAACACACATTTCAAATCATATAATCTTGCACTAAAATAAATCTATAAATTATCTGGGAAAAATATGTTTCAGAATTTTAATATTAGTTTAAATAGAATCATTCAAAAAAGACCCGCGCACGTGTTTTGTGATGAAAATTCTTCAGTTTGTCTTTTTATTTACGGTCTTACAAACTAATGCATTTAAGATTTTTTGTACATTCTTATTTTGCTTACACATTTTTGTAATTATAAATTCTTATGGTAAAAAAAATAATTACAAAAAGTAGATTATTTTAAAATAGTTTTATCATTACGCTTTTCAGCATTTTTGGATGTAGGTTTAAATTATAGCAAATATTGAATGACATAAAATCGTTATTGAGTTATAATTTTAAATAGCTGGTACGGAGAATAATTAATCTTCTCATTGGAACCACCCTGTATGACCGTAAGAACATCTTTCGACGAAATTTCAACTGTCGGCCGCTGGCTGGTTAAAGGCCTTTAAGATTATGATTCAGCAAAGCAACATTAAAACTGTAATGAACCAAGATTTCTAGCTCAAAGGCATCGTTTTCAGAAGATACAGAGAAGCTGCTGAGCGAGTTATGAAAGAAATAAAACGAAATACTCTCTTAAGTCAGAAAACATACAGGATCATACTTACCTGATAGGTCACTTGAGATAAACACTATTTATTTAGAGCATAGATTTTCAACCTCTTTTTGCCCACCACCCACATTGAGAATATTTTTATTTTTAGCGTCACCTCGTGAATCTGAAGCAGCAATTTTCGTCCCGATTATATTTGCCACAACTGAGGGGGCGTAACAGGATACCACGATGGAGGGGCGTGATGAGATAGGGAAAATATTTTTGTGGCGGAAGGCCCCTAATGGGATGGGTTTATCTGGGTCTCCAACCGCCACCCTAAAAAACTGAAACGCCCCCCCCCCCGATTTTTTCTTGATATTCTACCGCCCCCCATGAAGCTTTGAAACGCCTCCAAGGGGGCGTTATCGCCCACGTTGAGAACCTATGACTTAGAGAAATTTAGATACAGTTTATACGCAAAGGACATAATTGGGAATACAAGTTATTGGAAAAGCCATTTTTAATCCAGGTATATATTTTTATAATAATATATAAAATATTATTTTATAAATGTGTTTGAAAAGTAAACTTTTATGATGAGCGGTACAATAGTTTGATTAGAATAGTTATCTTCCTAAATGTGATTCGTCTCAAAACCAGAGTGATTATCTTTGTTAGATATATTTCATTTAAGGGAATGAGAGCCTAAAAAAGTAGGTTTTTAGTTTGGACTTAAATTGTTTTGGGCTTGGTATGCATTTTAGTTTCGGAGAGAGTATATTCCAAGCCTTAGGCCCAGATATTCCTAAATCACGATCTCCAAACTTTGTATTTGACTTGTGCTTAGGTTCTATCAGTCTGCCTATAGCTGATGAAGATGTTGCCAATCTGAGGGTTGACTGCCATGGGCCAGTATTTTCTGGTGCGCATAGTTCAAAGTAAGAGTTGATTAGTAATTTTAATAGTAACACAATTTGGTGTGTTTTCAGGTGTGCGCCTCCCCGGAGAACAGGTTGATAGTGTGCTGCCCCTGGGTACCAGGGCAAGAGACAGGACTGCAAGCCAGATGCCTGGCAAACACAACTATCCCTAGAGAAGGTACTTCACTTTTATTTAATACAGTTTATTCATTTTCTAATATTCCACATCCCACACTCAAAAATAAATTACACACAAGATTCATTTGTCCGAAGGACGTGCACAAAATACAATGATATCTTTTACGACGCTGATATTTTCCATTTGTCCTCAGGCCAATTTATTAAATTCATAATAGAAAAAATCAAAACAAATTGTTAATTATGAACTCTCCACCCCTGCTGCATGTTATTTTTTTTTAAATTCTTATTATGTTGGTTTTCCTAATTTTCATAATAATAATAAAATTTGGATGATTTACATATCCCACATGCTTTAATTTGTGTTTTTTTTCATTTCTGGTGTACATATGTATATATATTTTTCTTTTTTTCTACCACTTTACGTTTTCTTTTATGTTTTAATCTATGTTTTTATATATATATATTATTAATTTTAACGGAAACTTCGCTAGTTAATACAACCATGTAATATGTTACTCTATTATGAAAGTATGTATATATATATATATATATATATATATATATATATATATATATATACAGGGTGTAACAGGACGTACCCGAGGGATTTTAACCAGCGGTTCCTGAGCATATTTGGAGTAAAAAATGTAGATTTCATTTTGCTCTCCGGTGATATTTTTTTTCTATTAAAAACAAAAATTATGTTTTTAAATCACGCGTCGCCAATGGCATGATCATTGGTCTACTCGGGAGACAACGTCGCAATTTCACACGTGCACACAGTGGAAGGGAGGCGACAACGACCAGCGCGCTTCAAGGCAGGACCATATTATATGCTCCAATACCAAACAAGTAATATTTAATATTGCGTAAATAATTATTATGCTTATTTTACTCAGATATTATTGCTAGCTTTAAGTAAAGACTTTAAGTACCGAAAATTCCTGATGGAATTCTAATTTAAATAATTTGTGGTTAGAAGACGGGTGGGTTTCTTCATTTACCGAGAATGCTAAATGGAATGCTAATTGTAAAAGTAAACGATCGAAATTTAAAAATGTCTATGCATTTGACCGTTTACTTTTACAATTAGCATTGCATTTAGCATTCTCGGTAAATGAAGAAACCCACCATTAAATAACTTTTAAACAAAAAAAAATGTAGTTCTACGAATTAAACACAAAAACAGTAATTAAATAACTTATTTGTTGACAATAATTGAGAATAATTTCCAATGGTCCTTTTATCATAAATATTAAGAAATAAGATAAGATAAATATTTAACCACCTTTAAAAACACAATCTCCCTTGCACTTGCTTAATTAGGTATCCAGAATCACCAAAACGAAACGCGCATTATAATCGCGAAATTATTGTCAATAAAATCAATGCTCATATAAAACGAACTTGTCAACAGCTGCAAATGCGTAACCGTGACCTTGACCCACAGAATTTAAAATAATATGAAATACATACATGTATAGGTAGAATACGATGTTATTTTAAAATTAGAATGCTGCCAGGTGCTGAAGTATTTGAATAAGAAAAATATTTAATTTTATAAATGAATTTAAAAATAAATCAATTACATATTGGAACAATTTTAAAACCGTGTGAAATATTTTGTTCAAAAGATTTATTAAACATCACGCGGTAGGTAGAGAGGATGAACTGCCAAACAACTCGGTCTTAGCATACTCCTCGCAATTCCACGTAGTAGGTAATTGTGTATTCTTGGAAGTACCTAGTCATGATTCAAATTCCAATTCAAATTCCCCATTTATTTTTACCTAACTACACAATGTAGGTACTAATATTTTTCAGTTATGTAGGTACTCAGAATAAGGGTTACAATCAATAAACTATTGGTTTTACCGATCTATTAATACGTATTATGAAGAACAGGATACCTAACACAATTCTTAGAAAGTTCTCGACTTATAATGTGGCCTAACCAGTGTTTTGAAACAATAAACTATTGGTTTTACCAACCCATCAATAAGTATGTTGACAAAGTTCTTAGAAAATAAGTTGATCTAGCAATGTTTTGAATGAAATAGCATACATTTGGATTACAAGGAACTATCCAGAATAAGGACTGCAATAATAACCTGTTTTACCGTTACAAATAATATTATCATTTTACAGAAGGGAACGTACCCATACTACGTGACCATTTTTTTTTTGCAATTTTTAACCCCCCCCCCCCCCCCCCTCCCCCTCCCGGTGACCAAAATCCTAAGCAAATCGCCGCTCATTTGTACCAAGCGTGACATTTTGAAGACCCCCCCCCCCCCGAAGAGGTTACGTAGTATGAGTACGTTCCCTAAGGTAATGGTGCCGATTTAAAGAAAAAAAAAATCAAGTCAATAAGTTGACTGTATTCAGCCTTACCAATAAAATACAAACTAACCACAAACAGTCCGATTATGAAGGATTGGAATGTTTCATAATTTTGACACAAAATGTGAGTTCTTATAGAAGTTTCAAATAAATTAATCGTGGTGGTTCGATCATAAGCTTTGAAAACATTTTAGTATCTACTGTTTAAGTGTAATGTTGACTGAACTTACAATACTTAAAAATACTATTTGCGAAAGTTATAATTAAATAATACCTCTAAAAATAATTTAAAAACCCACCCGGCAATGTTTTGTTCGCGTTTGTGTCTGTCATCTGTCACAGATACGAACATAATATTATGAATGACATGTAAGAATAAAAATGCTGACATTTGGTTATAATATTTTTTTTATTATTATTATAAAAGTTGCTCGAAGTGGCCGCCATCGGCTTCAATGCATGCATGCAATCTTAACACATTATGGATGCTTAAATTAGCAGGATTCGCCTTCAGTTCGTCTGCTGCCTCCATGATCAGTTGGATCAATTGCTCTCTCGTCGCTATCGGCTTCGAATCACCTTTTCCTTCAGAGTTCCCCAGAGGTAGTAATCCAACGGTGTTAGGTCGGGTGATCTCGGTGGCCATGCAATGTTAGGACTACCTCGGCCTATCCACCGTCCAGGAAACTCTACATTCAGGTAGTTCCGCACGGCAACGGAATAATGGGGTGGAGCTCCATCGTGCTGGAACCACATCCTTCGCAGTGCTTGTAAGTTTACTTCGTCCAGAATGTCGCCCAGCTGCCCTTGCAGGAACTCCAGATACATCGGTCCATTTAACCTGGGAGGCAACTCGATCGGACCAATTATTTTGTTACCCAAAATACCCGCCCACATATTTACTGAGAATCTCTCTTGGCTCGACGATTCCCGGACAAGCTTAGGATTTTCTTCGGCCCAATGATGCAGGTTGTGGATATTTAATATTCCTGTTTTCGTAAATTGGGCTTCGTCTGTGAATAGAATATTTTTCATGAAATCTCCATTTCTCAACACATTTCGTAGCATCCGTCTACAGTAAATTAGTCTTGAGAAATGGTCGTTCTCCAGTAGACCTTGGCAGCGCCTGTAGTGGAAAGGTTTCAGGCGATGTTTTTTTAGGATTCTCCATACCGTCGTGTGTGTTATGTCTCCAACGATCATGGCGACGCGACGCACGGAAAGCGTCGGGTCTTCTGTCATCATGTTGAGGATCCTCTCTTCAACACGAACTGGAACATCATTATTTCCTCCGCCCTGAACCCGTACGATTCCATGGTCGCGCAGGCGTTGATACATCTGCAAACAAAAATACAATTGCTAACATTATTCTGTTATAAAATATCAGTAAAAATGAATGACGGGTGCGTTTTATATCAGTTTATTTCTGAGAACATAGAAATATTTGATTAACATAGAAAACGTTCCGTAAGTACGAATTAATTTATTTTGTGAGTGAAACTATTTAAAACAAGCTTTCTTGGAACCGATTTTGATTAGCAACTATTTACGTTGGGGGACAAGCACAAAATATGATTATTTAGTTCTTAATTTGGGTTATAAATAAGTGTTAATAACAATTTCAAAATGACGCGACGGCTTGATATTTTTTTCACAAGAATTTCGAACTTTAATTGTAATGAAAATGGAACTTTAAAGCATCTTTTACCAATTAACCTACGTAAATTATTCTTGTTTCTGTTGTATTATTATTCATTTTTTACATCAACTCCACACATTTTCGGGGATGCTGTGAGGAGGATATTAAGTTAAATGAAGTGTTATTTAAATAATTTGAGCTTAAAGAATTAGCCAAGTTGGGAAACATTACCCTATTTTTTTTACTTGGCACGTTTGATAGGTATTATCTTGGATTTCCGAGAGTGAAACATAAAATTTTGGAAAGTTTTGTAAATAAACATACGTAGTGATAACCTTTTTCCGTAACATTACAAGACACAATTAGGCGGATTTTTGGGAGCCTTTACAATGAGATGGCGGCATTAAATGTGTGTCTAGCTCTACGATAATAAATAGGTAGTTAGGTACAAACCTGTACGAAAGTTGTATGGTGTGGTAGACGTCGTTCTGGATATATTCTGCGATACTCTCTTACAGCTTCCACTGAATTTCCTCGGCAAATTCCATAAACAAACACTATATCTGCTTCATGGGCAGGTGGATAATTTTGAGGCATCTTTTAGAATAAACACTAATAATAACAGTAAAACAAAAACAAATTTCAAAGCAACTACGCACGACCCCGTTCACCGTCAAACTCCAAACACAACTGACCGAGCGGTATTCGGAAAGGGGTAGCTTCGCCGCGGTATGGGAGTGAGGGAGCGTGCTGCCGATAACTGTAGGGTTGGCTAGCGGATAGGGGGAGGGGTTATCGCGAGGTTGCCATATCCTTTACTCGAAATATGAGATCAGTGAAGGTGTGTAGAAAAAACAAAAAAAAATGTTTTTAATTGAAAAAAAATGTCACCGTACAGCAAAATGATATACAAATTTTTTTCTCCAAATAAGCTCAGGAATCGCTGGTTAAAATCCCTCGGGTACGTCCTGTTACACTATTTAAAAATACTGTATGCGAAAGTTATGTTAAATATTATCTCCAAAAAAATATCTATTTAAAAAACCACCTGGCAATATGTTTATTCGCGTTACGAGGAGGCGCGCAGTAGAGAGTGAAAGAGTACGCTGCCAACAACGGGGTTCGGGTTGGCTAGCGGATATGGGGGAGGGGTTTGCGCGGAGTTGCCGTATCCTTTACTCGAAATATGAGATCAGTGACGGCGTGTGGAAAAAAACCAAAAAAATGATTTTATTTGAAATAAAAATTTCACCGGAGACGAAAATTTCATTTACATTTTTTACTCCAAATATGCTCAGGAATCACTGGTTAAAATCCCTCGGGTACGTCCTGTTACACCCTGTATATATATGAACAGACATGCGAAAGCTATCAGTTTGAGACAAAAACTCAAGACATAAGGCCTCTGAAGATGGACAGTGTGATCTGTCCGAAACGTCAGGAGTTAAAAAGTCCTTGTAAGGACTACGTTACGCTGGTAAACCGAGAAAATTGTTCTACATCTTACACCCGTGAAAACCTTAATCATAACATATATATATATATATATATATATATATATATATATATATATATATTACCTGTTGTGTTGTGTAACTCTGGTGTGTATTTGTTTGAAGGTGATAATTGCACGATGGTGGACACAGGAAGGGCGGGAGTGTGCAGTCAATTCTCCAACTGTCAGACAGCAATAGAAGCCACCAGTAAAGGTCGATCTCCACAGGTACTGTTCTGTCATTTATGTAAAATAACAACATGTTTTCACAGTTGCAGAAATTTTAGTTGCGATTAATAATTATTATTACAATTAATAATTAGTACAAGCGGAAAACTGGTGAATCCTCATCATATTTGGAGTCGATTTTGTAGTATAACTTTTTTTATTTGAGCTTTCGTTTTCGAGTAAATCGAGTCAGAAGTTGATTTTTTTTTTGGTCAAATTCCTATAAATTATTACTGACGATTATAGTACCTAACTAAAAACAACAATTTCGCGCTTTTAGTCAGAGTGCAATGCGAAATTTGCTGTCCCTTGGTAAGGTAAGCTACACTTTTCAAAAAATGACTTGACCTTGAACTGTGAGCTCACGAACCAAATTCTTTACCCGAGAAGCATACGGATGCAAGTCCAAAAAGGTAAATGTTCAGGAGAGCCAAAAGACTATTTTTTCTGTAACTAGGGTCTCATAACTTCTTCGGATATCCGTGCTGATAGATAACAAAAAAAGTAATTTTTAAATCAATTAGTTTTGTTTTAAAAACGAGCAAATAAATCGAAATATTTTATAGGAAAGCCTTTAAAAATAGTTGTTTTAAAAAAAAACGCTGACTTGAGTCAAACAAAAACATGGACTTGAGTCTTACTGCCTCTAATTGGAGTGGACTATTTTGTTGTGACATGTGGTGTATTATGAAAGGAATAAAGTCCATGGTACATCCTTCTGCTTCTAAGATAGTTGTTGCATCATGGTACTTGCATCCATATGCAATTTTGAAAATCTAATTTTTCTTCATGATAGGACGCTTTCTGCCACTGATAAACATGATAATTTACAAATTTTTGTATTTCTTGGGCACTGACTATGTAACAATTTCTAGACATTTTTGTTTTGAAAAGTTTTAGTTTTCGATGTACATTTGTTACTCTAATTTTAAATTTTTTTGCGACCGGTTTCAATACGTCCGTATCATTAAGTTTTAAGTTTGCTCGTTAATGATACAGACGTATCGAAACTGGTCGCAAAATAATTTAAAATTAAAGTAACAAAAGTACATCGAAAATTAAAACTTTTCAAAACAAAAATGATAATTTACTTCAAGTCTGCATCAAAAACTCATTTCTTCAAATTTTGGACTTGCGTTTGTATAATCCTCGGATACACAAACAAACATGGTCGTATGGTACAGTAGTGTTCGAAACGAATGTGAACAAGGTTATTATCATTTTTTTTAATAATGTAATAATTAGATTCAAAAAAATAGTATAAAGCTATTTTTTTCTCCATCGACTACTACCATTTAGACAAGTGCTTAGCAAAAAAAACCCCGCCCTTACCCCCCTTGCTTCCCCCCCTGTGCCCCCACAAACATGAAAAGTGTAAGGGTTTCGTAAATCACGTCCATCTCGATTACTAAACAACATATCGGATTGCAATTTATATTCTCATTGCTGTAACATTGTCTACAATTAATGTCCAGTTAACTTCCGTCGTAACTTTTACCGTTTGTTTGTAATTCGTGTGAAAAGGTAAATTTTTTTTTTGGCACGTAATTTTACTTTTTGTCACGCCGACATTTAATGAAAAAATATTTCCTTCAAAAGTTTTAGCTCCTACAATAGTTGATAAAAGGTAGATCGGTCTGTAATTCCTCATCTCATTTTGGTTTCCTTTTTTAAATATCGGAAATTATTGACGAACCTTTCGAAGTCTTCATTTGACATCTTTTTATGTACGCTCAACATTTGTTTTAAGTGTATTTGTGCGGATTTGGCGTAGAGCAAATGACCAGCAGCATGCAAATACGGTATCATGCAAACACTGTATTAATGTGCAAATTCCAATCGCCGATTCTCTCCGCCAGAATAAAGTCTAGAACCAAATTCACTAATTTAAACTCTTGTAGCCACAGTTTTGTATTTCTACTAGTTTTAACCAAATCTTCACACACTTCTTTTAGTCTTGTCATTATTTCGTTTGTTTTAGTGCACTAAAGCTATGTGGAAATCGTGAACGTGAAATACTCGTGTTAGTGAGGGTTATTCATAATGGAGCTAGTTTATACTTCCATTCAATAAATAAAGTTATAGATTTTAAACTGAAACACTATGGCATTTTTAGTTGCTGAAACTTGAACTGATACCAGTAAGCATAATTTCACTTCTTCAGTAAAACCAAAATTTAAAACAATTGACAAAAAATACAATTAATGAGTATAAACATCATACATGAGTAGTGCGGTAATGAATCGGCTGCCGCGGAGCGCCGCAGAGATGGTGCACCAAGCATTCACGGTTGATATCTGGTGTTTTCTAGCCATAAAGTACACATTAAAATATATAACTTTACAGCTCATAGAAAGGGCGGCAATATTTGTAGGAAACATTTTTTCATAAAATGTCGGCCTGAAAAGTTCTGTGATAAAATGTAAAATTACATGCCAAAAAATATACAAATTTTTACCTTTTCATACGAATTACAAACAAACGGTAAAAATTACGACGAAAGTTAACTACACATTAATTGTAGACAATGTAACAATAAAGAGAATAAAAAATTGCAATCCGATATGTTGTTTAGTAATCGAGATAGACGCGATTTACAAAACCCTTACACTTTTCATGTTTTGGGGGGGGGGGGGGGCGTAGGCGGGGAAGCAAGAGGGGGTAGAGGCGGGGACTTTTGGCTAAACACTTGTCTAAATGGTAGTAGTCGATGGTGATTCAACTGGTGTTCTACGACATAGGCTGACTGGACTATTAATTATATTCCACCGTCATGGGAGGAATGAATTCATGAGTCCATCACTCCTGGATAAACTGACTCTCAGATTCCTACGAACCCCTCATACCCTTGGTATACCTCTTTTTGTTTGATGTCCGCAATAATTAACTAATTAACTCTGCAACAATCATGTGAGATCAGTGGTGTATCTGGGTTTCCAGGCTATCCCATCCCGCCCCACGCTATCTCATTACCCCCCCCCCCCCCCGTTGAGTTAAATATGATCGCGACAATACGCTGAAAAACTGTTCAAGATTTGGTGAGATTTTGCTGGACTCCCCCCCCCCCCCCCCCCATTTTGAGGTCACGTAATTAATGCCCCCTAAGTTAAACTCCCGAACAACATGAGCATTATTTTTGTATGTAAATGCACTCGTGAGTAAGGGTACGAACAAAAACAAAGCGGGTTTCAGTTTTCAGATTAACGTCGTTCAGTGCCCTGTTCCACCGGCGGCAGTTGACGCCGAGATGTGGACAAACAGAACGCGGATAAAACTTGCGCTACCTGCGCGGTAGCCTGACAGCAGCTGTCAGTTTTTACAAAATGTCGAGTTCGTAGACGACGATTATTTACTCTTGGAGAATCCTTTCTTGAAATTAAGGAATAAAACAATTGTATTTGGAAATAAGTATCTTTAAATATAAAAAAACTCAATAAAACACGATAATATGTTAAGTACGTGCCTGAAAGGAATTCACTTGTGACATTTGAGGTTATTTCAAAATTTTATCTTGTTGATTTCATTCCATCACTTGTCAACAACATTGCTGGTGCTGTGGAATGTATTTCTTTTATCCCAGATTAGCGATTGATTGAAAACAGCGGCAATTAACAGGTCGCTCATTTTGATATCAGTTTCTGACCGGCATCACCGGCGAGCAGGAATTAAGAATTCATTCCGGTAAAGCTTATCAGCGCTGCCTCGCGCGGATGCAAATCTGAACCTGCCTTCACTATGTTCGGTCTGATAAGTTGACATACAAACATTCTCGTCAGCACGCCTGCGCCAGTCGGCCGCCCATGCGCCGACTAATCAGAAAACCGAAACCCGCTTTGTTTTTGTTCGAACACTCACTTAAGGTTAAACGTCACATACGTTATAATCTACGCATTCACAGATGGCGCCAATTAAATTATTTTGGGTTTTTAATACTTTTTACACATTACGCTTTAAAATATTAAGGTAAATTAATTGTTTGCGCCCGAACATATTTAATATGAATATAAATAAATAGTTTTGTCCATAAAACATCCCAAATCTTTTAAGAAAGGCTGAACAATTCAATTTTGTATCGGTGACTCAATCCAATATTTTATTTTTCAGCCTTTCTTGAAAGATTTGGGTTTGTTTATGGACAAAACTATTTATTTATGTTCGTATTTCGGAGGTATGGGCGCGAACGATTAATTCATCTAAATATTTTAAAGCATAACTTGTAAAAAGCATTTTTCCCTAAAATAACTATACTTGCGCCATCTATGAAAGAGGAGATTATGAATTATTTTGAGAATCACCTTAACAAAAATGTAAATAAGCCGTAAATTTAACCTAGAAATACAAAAGCCGATTAATTCTAAGTGATAAGTTATAGGACAAAATTAAGTCGTACCGTATTTAAACTAAAAAGTTGGTTTCTAATTTCATATTAATGTTGAAAGTTATTGTTTTGATTAATAGTAAAAAAAAAGTAAATAAACTAATAAAAAAATAAGTGAATTAAGAAAATAAAACAATACTCAATCATAAATGTCGTAAGTGAGTTCAAAACTGCAAATTTAGAATGTTAAATAAATTAAAAATAATATTCTCAGTGTTCAGCGTAAACACTACTGC
The DNA here is from genome assembly GCA_929108145.2 of Limnephilus rhombicus. Classification (NCBI taxonomy): domain Eukaryota; kingdom Metazoa; phylum Arthropoda; class Insecta; order Trichoptera; family Limnephilidae; genus Limnephilus; species Limnephilus rhombicus. The sequence continues at coordinate 11,752,857 of OV815290.1, read as the reverse complement.
ATGGGGAAGACACTTCGACTGACCATAGTATAGCCAATGGGAAGACGGGAACTCCCGAATCCGGGTAAATATTTTTCCATGTTTTTACGCAGTTTAGTGTGGGTCTTGATATCGTTGACATCCCTTTGTGTTTTTAAACTTTAAAAGTGAATATTTGTGAATAACAGTAATTAATTTCGCCGGTTTTTAACAAACTTTTGTGTTATTTTCATATTTAGAATATTGTGGATTATAATGGAATATACCAACGCATGTTAATGCGTTTTTTTGTGATGTACCAATGACATGATTATGTGTTTTTTTTATGTACCTACCTAGTGTTTTTGGATTAGAAAAGGAACGTTACAACATAATGTAAGTTAGAACACACCTATGCTAAAAAATTTTCTCATAAGGCTTGTTCGTTGTTCGAATTGATCTAGTACTAAGTAAAGTAGCGAGAGAGTTTTAGAGAGCATCTTCGCTCTAAAATCATGACATTTCCGTGTATCGGAAAAAAACTTTAACCCTCATGTAGCCGAAATTTTTTTTTTTTTTAAATTTTAAATGTAAAAATGCTTAAATTGAAAATCTTTATGTTTATTTGGGTTCTCTATGTGATTCAGGTTCACCAGTTTTCCGCTTGTACTACGAGTTTTCGGACACCGTGTATAATTGTTTGAAATCAATAAACTTTAAATAGGAGTGTCAAAAGACAAAAAAAAACATCGTGAATAATAATAATTTCTAAAAAATGGTGCATTATAAACCTTTGTTTAATATATACAGGAATAATGGTTGACTTTTGAACGCAACCGTATGGGTCGACATCCAAAGTGATTCGATTTAACAATAAGATTGCCTTCTCCAGTATCCACGTTGACTTTGACAATTAAGACCCTTAGACCAGAAGAAAAAACCACGAAGCTGTCCATCAGTAACCATTTCTCTTTAATTGGATAAAGCGCCCGTCCCGGTAAGACAAAAGGTTCTGATGTCTGAGTCCCGTTGCAACCGTTAACTTTTTATTTTGTTATTTTTTCTATTTTCGTTTAGATTATTAGTGTTATCTTCTTCTTCAAAGAAGTAAGTCTATTTTGCGAGAGATCCCCTCCACCGATACTGGGCTAGGTGTAACTATCCACTATCCGCTTATAGATACTTCCATGCGCATCCATGTATTTGGTGGGGGCATCAACTTACTAAATTCATATTTGGACAGCACTGGCAGGACAGTGCATTGGTTACCTTAACTACACCACTAAAACACTAGCACCATGTAAAGAATGTGTTAAATAATGTTGCCTTGATTTGAGATCTGCAAAACCGTATACTGGCCGTGTGTGTACTAAGGCTAAAACAAAGTTTTCATGAATAAATAATATTTCCACTTTCGAACTTTCCGATTCTTTCTTCTAAATCTACAAAAATAACCTATTAAGAAACTCTTTGCAAGGAAAACCCAAAATTGATATTAATATTGAAGGATTTAGAGTTGTTATAAAAATAATAATTCTTGGATGATTTTTATAGCTCCATTTTCGTAAGAAAATCATCTCAAGGGTTAGTTAGTTCACCGCAGAATTAAAGAGAGGATTAAAAGGTTTAATGGTTAAAATAAGGTTTTTCATTAGCAAATCGGTTAATGCATTACTTTCAGAGCGAGGAAAGATCTCGGGTTCGATTCTCGGTTTAGATCTAATCGCTAATTTTCTGTGTCTTTCTCATTCATGTTCTTTAATTCTAAAGAACATTGTACAAGTAATAATTAAAATCACAATGAAGACAAAGCCTGTTGTGTTTTCAGATTTGCGCAGTAGAGGGCACTACCCTGATCATATGCTGCCCTCTGGTGACAGTGGCTGAAGGTATAGTACTCAGAGCTTACTCATCATTCTATCAATAATTCATCATTTTCTCTTCTTGTATAACGGTCTTGTTGCTTTTGCAGGTGATCAATGCTCGACAGCTTCAGGGCGGACCGGCAAGTGCCTTCGTATATCGAAGTGCCCCATCGCAGTGGAGGCCGCCTTGAAGGGAAAAACTTCTCAGGTGAAACCACAACTTGACACTCTTACACTAACCACTGCATGTATCTCTTGTTTCTTTTTTATTCAATTTAAATCTCGCTTACATTGTAAAATTCATAAAAATTACAATGAAGCGCACAGCTTAAGTAAATAGATTTTTGAAAATATTATTAAGTAATCGCATACATCATTGCTTTTATTGAAGAAAACAAATACTTAGCGGGTTGACATTATATGGAATGAAACAAATTCTTTGTTTAAAACCACGTTATTTTGGTTTTTATTTGTCGACCGGTTGAGGTCAACCAAAAACGGTCAAAAAATATAAATTAAAATAAAGTGGTTTTAACTCTCAACAGGCAAATGTGCCAAATATAACGTACGTAACCATGTGGGTCGGCCGTTGACCCCCCATGCAATGTTTTTCCATTTTAACCATAGAAATCCCTTTTTTATTTGTCCATTTATTGGGCAGGGAATATTAACTATATTTGACTTAATATTTTTTCCTGCGATTTTTGTATTAATCCTTTGCCCAGGAATACTTTAAATACTAAAAAATATATTTCATGTATTTAAGTAGATATATGAGGGATAGTGATTTTAGGGTCTACCTTCGGCCCCAGTTTGCTGTGGGGGAGTTAATCAAAGAAGTTTTTTCATTGTGTATATTATTATTGTGAAAAATATCAACATATTTCAAAACTAATAGATTCTTCATTAGAATAGAAATATAAGTTAATTTTATATTGTTTTTTGGTTTTGTTTTCAGATTTGCGCTTTAGATGGCTCTGTCCCAATTGTCTGCTGCGAGGGAGTTGTTGAAGGTTTGGCCATCATTCTTTAATCATTTTAAATCCAATTTGAATTTGGCAGCCACCTCTGGTCTGGAGCTCTAAAATACCTGAAAAATACCCTCGACTCGGTGCAGAAACGGGCGGTCCGTTTAATAGATTCTCCCATCTAAACAGACGGATTGCAATCTTAAGAGCACAGGCGTTGGGTGGGAATGCTATCCTCGTTTTACCGGTATTACAATGGAAGATGCTCCGAGGAACTAGCGTCATTGATCCCTTCGGCACCGGTGCAGAGTCGGGAAACACGCCAAGCGCTTGCCCGACATTTGTACACGGTTGACATTTGTCACATGAGAACGGGTTGTTTCTTCGACTAGTTCTTGTGTTCAACAGCTCGGCTGTGGAACGATTTGCCAGTCTCTGTGTTTCCTCATACTACAACATTGGTCTCTTCAAGACCAATGTTCATTCCTTCCTCTCCTCAAAAAGACACTCCACAGCATCCCAGATGACCTGTATGGAATTAATTTTTTTTAAAAAGACGATGGTAGGTTTAATTGTGTAGGCTTCCTTATCAACACAAAACTGTAATATATTGCAAAAGGCAGCGAGTCGTTGAGGCGGAATATCAATGGAAGATATCTCACGCCGTAGACCGGCAAACATCAATCCTCAAATATTCCACTGACTTTACTTCTGGCTTTGCGGGTAGAATCTTTATAGTCATGTTTTGTCGTGTAACCTTGATGTGTCTGTTTGTTTAAAGGTGACAATTGTACTATTGTGGACACGGGAAAGGCGGGAGTGTGCAGACCATTCGCCAACTGCCAGACAGCAAAGGAGGCCGCCAGTAGAGGCATTTTCCCACAGGTACAGTTTCTATGTAAAACTCGAAGAACTCCCCAGCGTTGCTTGGGCTGCCATCGTTGGGGATGATTCATGAAGTATTATTTTCAAAGAAAAGAAGAAGACAATATTCTGGCAAGGAAAGGTGTGCGAGGGGTTGGTAGGAATCTGGGATTCAGTGTGTCCAGGAGGGACAGTCCCTCCCCATTGTGGTGCAAGTTGATGGATCGAGTGAGTCCAGTTGGAGAGGTTAAAAGACTCCAACCAGTCTTTCCCGATCTGACCCGCCATGCAATGGATGGGCAGACGCATCCGCCACCAAAGCCTAACCTCATCCAATGATCCTGGATACCCCTGCTAAGTCACCAAACGAAGTGAACCGCTTTGTGTAACTTGGGGCAGCAGTACTCATTCCCGCCTGTCAATTTTGTTTAAAGATAAGCAATTTTTTAAAGAAAACAAAAAATTTCATCAATCTCGGAATAAAACTGTAGATTTGTATACAAATCAAATAAACTCCAGTAGCCGCAGATAAACTTTTTTATTGTATAAATACATAGCTGAATTGAACCCGGCAATACTCGGGGTAATGATTTGGAGTAATTTTTTTAGGTTGTGATGTGTATAACTTGGTGTCGTTTTAAGGTATTGTGATGTAGAGTAATTACATAAAAATATTATCATTGATCAAAAAGTTGAATTTTGTAGGCATTTGATTCGATTCGTAGTGCCAGCCTTCCTCGAGCGTCGCCGATTTTTTTTACCAGTCACTCCCACTTCCTACATTCTGCTTACATACCTTTCTTAGTTCACATGTACTTCATTTTTTCACGCATCATTATTTGATTCACTTGATCGTGCCACGTCTGACTCGGGCGTCCCCAACTTTTTCTATCATCCACTTCCACTTCATAATTCAATATCATTATAAGCTAATCGAACGGTGCAATCCCAGTCTAACTTAATAATTTCGATTTTTTTAAATGGAATTACACTTAAAGAAAATATTTCAAATAAAAATGATATGGATAAAAAAGATGATAGGTAATGATTGATTAGATAAAATATAGAAAGATTAAATTAATATGAACGGTGGTGAGTGGTGATCTGAACCACGATAATGACTTTATGACTTTGGTTGATGTTTTCTTTAAGGGCTTTTAGTTTTTGAGCTTTGAGCCGTGTTGAGTTTGAGCCTTCAGCATTGAGCTTCGAGCTTCAAGCTTAAAGCTTGGAGCTTTCGCCTTTGCAATTTGTTGAGTTTTCTGCTTTTGGTCCCCGGCGTTGCCCCGAATTTTCGCAGAATTTTTTATAATTCAGATGGAGAAAGCACTGAACCTCTTATTTTGAATATCAAGTGTACAAAATTTCCAACCAACTAATTAGCAATAATTATCGACCAATCGGTCCCATGAGAGTAGTAATAGACCTTCCTCAGATGTATGATGGCATCACGTGATGTCTCATGTTTCTAACCTCATGTAAAAAATGTTTTTTAATGATAAAAAAACACCTAATTAAAGAGAAAAATTATCATGTTTGAAAAAATTCTTTATCAAAACAGCATGCATCAAAATCTTATGAAATCAGAAGTTTCATTCATTCATGTTGAATTGTGTACAAAAGGGAGTATTTCACATCAAACTCCTAAGATTTGAGAGGATTTAAGAGTAGTTTGAGACTTATAAAATCTTTTTTCGACGAAATATAACAAACGGGAGACAAAATAAAATTTTTGAATTTTCTGGCAAAGAATGATGCTGTCATGCAGGAAGAGGTTAAGATGGTTATTTAAAATAATAAAAAAATGTTTTTATTTACAGACATGCGATGTAAAGGGCACCATTCAGAATGTTTGCTGCCCTCTATCGACAGTTGTTGAAGGTAAGTTACCCAGAACTTAATCATCATTCATTACAAATCTAGTAGGCGATGTGATGATTCGTCGATTTCCCAGGCTCCCTCCTCACCACAATACAGTCATTGCAAAGTGCAAGGGGTAAATGAGCCAGAATACCAACAGCTTTGAGTGTTTGCAATTCAATCACTAGAAATTCTTGAAGATACCTCAAACCGTAGGCCGGCAAAATCAAATCAATCCTGAAATATTCCCCCGAAACACATTAATTTTGGATTGTGGGTAGAATCTTTATCTTTGGGATGTGTTGTGTAACTCTGGTGTCTCTGTTTGTTTACAGGAAGCATTTGTACGGTAAAAAACACAAGAATAGCGGGGGTATACAAACCATTTGCCAACTGCCAGACAGCGATGATGGCCGCCAGTGAAGGCACTTTTCCACGGGTACTGTTATTCCCTTTATCTCTGAAAATAACAAGTTTTTACAATTACAGCAATAATACTTTCTACATATAAAGGCAGTGCATAACCCTAAGAATTTTTGTTTGCTCAAAACTCACATTTTAATGGTTTCCTGCGAATTCGTAACTATAATAATAACTTTTTTATTCGAACAGACTCCTGGGGATGTAAGTTCTTTATATTTAAGATTAATAAAAACAATATCTTACCATTTATATATTTTACGTACAACGATTTCAAATTTTATAACTCGTTGTTCAACTATAAAGTTAGCGGTTAGCACCAAATTTTATTTTTCCAGATAATGAATTAATAACTTCGGGAGGGAAACATTAAGATACATCTTAAATATTTGTAACACGTTCTTCAGAATTTATCAAAATGACGCGGCGGAATGGTCGAAACTCAAGGCCTGCTAGGGCGAATTCAACCGTACATTCGTCCAATACGCCGTGCCCCGGGCGTATATTTGTTTATACGCTTTCTTCACTTACATTGTTAAAATTCCCACATTATTTTTCTTCTTCTTCTTTTCTTTGAAAGGGCAAATTCGACAGTAGGTCAGTCTAATACACGGGTCGTGAGTCGCAATTAGTATTTTTTTATTATTTTTTATTTTTTTTTATTAGTAATAAAACGTACATAAATTACAAATAAATTTTATTCAGTAATTAATTACATAGTAGATATATTTGATGTACCCCCATAATTAAGCAAGGCTTGTGTGTATGAGGGGTGTTATTGTATTGCTTTTTTATATCATTCAGTTTATTTATATCACATTTAACTTACCATTTAAACGAAGTTTTCAGTATAATTTTTAAGGTGAGTTTTAAAAATTTTTATATTGGTATTCATGTTTCTAGTATACACGGCTTCTTTACTTATGTCGTTAAGATTCTGAATATATTTTAGGGTATTTTGTCCTAATAATGAAAAAATGAACTGTTATTGAAAATATTTCGATCTAATGCGTCGGTCAGCATTGTAAGCTCCAATCCCATTCTTAGTTCTTCTCTTTCTTGTTGCTCAGGTCACCTTGAATGAATTAGTCAATAGATTCTGTGTATAGACACCAAGACATGAACATACCTACTTAAAATAAATGCAGAAATGCATATTAATTTCACTAATTATTATCCCTTTCATAAGAGGATTATCGCACGCAATTTGGTATCTTTTATGCATGCGTAAACGAACACAGGTCGAAATTCCAAGTGATCTGAAACAAGTTTGCCCCCCCACCTTCACTACGAGTCTGAGTACTATGACCATTGGCAAGTTAGTCTCGCTGGCCGGGAGATAAAATAGACTTTAAGGAAGATAACCACCAGGACCACAGAAATTTAAACAATAGTATATGCATCTTGACACTTATATAAGACACTGCTGAAAACCCGACTACGGTTAAATACAATACCGATAACAACATCATCCTGTGCACTAATTCTAGATCAGATAGTTTTTCATCATGATTTTATTATAAATTTGGCTGTCACCTTTTGTTTTTGCCACTTACAGTTCAGATTTTTTTAAATTAGTAGCATTTTTTTTAAACTACAGTTTGACTGAAGAATCAAAACTTATTTAAAAAAAACAGTAAAAGAGAGAAAACGAAAACCAGTTAAGAAGAGTGACTAACATAAACAGATGTAAAAATAATAATATTAATCAGACGGAAGATCGGCTGGTAAAATGGTTTATCAATAGCTCATTCAGCTGCAGTTGATGCATTCAATTCTTAATTTCGTTTTTTCTGTTTCTTTATCTCTTTCACCATCTTGAAATCTCAATAATATTGTTTCATTAATTAATATCACAATGAAGACTAAGGCTTAATTTATTTTTCAGATAAGCGCTTTAGAAGACGACATTCAGATTGTCTGCTGCCCTCTGGTTGTTAAAGGTACTGTACTCAGAACTTAATCATCATTCATTACAAATCCGGCAGGCGTTGCGATGGTTCATTGATTTCCATCACCGCAATAACGCTATTGAAAAAGGCTCTGGGTGTTTGCAACTTCATAAATAGCAATTTTTCACGATGTCTCATACCATAGACCGGCAAACATCAACCCTAAAATATTCCACTGACACACATTACTTCTGGATTATGGGTAGAATTTTTGTCATCACGTTGTGTAACTCTGGTGTGTCTGTGTTTCTTTGCAGGAAGTAACTGCACACTAATGGACACAGGGATGGCGGGTGTGTGCAAATCATTCGCCAACTGCCGGAGAGCGAAGAAGGCCGCGGGTAGAGGCGTTGCACCACAGGTATTGTTATTTCCTTTATGTGTCGGTCAATAACAACTTGTTTGACTTACGTGTCCCTAACATGACATTTCTTTGCTTACAGAAATGTGACTTAACTGATAACGAGTCGGAGTTGGTGTGCTGCGCGGAGACTGACTGTCCGCCGCTGCCGAAGGGACTTGTCACTCAACTGCCGGTTGGCTCCAAGGCCGCAGACTGTGAGTTTCACAAAACCTGAACTGAAATGTTCTAAAATTTTTATGATGTATTTCAATATGCTCTACCGAAAGTGGTATTTGGAACATCTGTTACTTTACAAGAAAAATCGCATTGATTTATTATAAATAAACATTAAACGCAGTTTCAAACTACGTAGTACGATGATTTACGACAGAACTGTGAGTTTATTTATTTTCAAAGTTCTCTTCTGTAATCTAACAGATTTTCAAACAGAGTGCTTTATGTAGGACAAATCGATTTATTCTCTTGAGACCTCAGACCAAACCAAAGGGTAAAAAGTACTTTTTGATAAAAAAAATAAGTATTGTGTTTTGTTTACTGTGGTAAAAGGTATATGTTTATATTTTTTAAATATATCAAACCAAAAATACTTTTCAAATTATAAAGGGGTAAATCGTTTTCAATAATTTACACTTGGCATATTATGTAAGGTTGTGAGGCTGACAGAAGTAACGAAGCAAAGAGGAACTACCTGGCTATCCACATCTGCTACAAATACTAGAAATATCTTCCACTCTCTATGAGTTACTTAGTCCCATGAATATCTGTAGTAGGCACTTGAAAATTTTATTTGTTATACTTTTGTTCCCTCAACAGACTGCATAGAGCTGGCAGAGAAGATTCACCCGTGCCAAGAAACACGCTCCGGTTGGACTCGAGGGGATTTGTGTCCTGTATTCACACCAGACTCCAATACGTCCTCTACTCACACCAGACTCTATCACTACACTCCTGTGACAACTACAGCAGAGGCCCCGTACTATGTAAGTTACAGACATTAGGTAGCTTTATTTAATTTTTAATTAAATGAAGACAATATTAGCGAAACTCAATCAAATCTGGAGACAGAAAAATCAGAAAAGATATTGGCTCCGCTGGGACTCGAACCCAGGACCTTTTGCTTACATGGCAACAGCTCCCAGCTTTCTGATTTTTCTGTCTCCAGATTTGATTGAGTTTCACTAATATTGTCTTCATTTAATTAAATATTATAATTTGAGATTTTACTCATAAAGTTTAAAAAATTAAAAAATAAAACTTTATTTTATTTTAAAATACTCATTATATATTAATTGAAATAACTTAACCCCAGGCAGGAGGCCAATGAGGATCACAATTTCCTTAAGGGCCCATGTCATATTTGGGGATTCTGTGTGGAGGGTGTTTTTAAGGAATGGATTGAGAGGAAGTCTTGGGAATGGAAATTTTTGATGGGTGGGTAGGAATCTAGGGAACAGTGTGTCCATAAGTGACGGACGTATAAATCCATTCCTCTTACTGCGGTATTTTTGTGCGGTTGAGAGAGAGCAGCTTCACTGGTCAAAGGATCTTCACAAACTCTTCTCCGCTTCCTCGGCCTCTCGGCCTCCGTGGTCCCGAGGTAAGACTCTCGACTCACAATCCGAAGGTCGCGAACTTGAACCCGGCGCATAGATAATAATTTGAGGTATCTAGCGTAACTTTATTATAAATCCAAAGGTTTCTTTCTGAACTCAATTTTTTTTTAATGGGTACCTAAATGTGTAATTTTTGTATAATAAAAAAAAAACCAACATTTTAGCTGCTTGCGACGTATGGCACCATCGTAAATACTCATTACCTCGAATCGCGAACGAGTAATTTTATGTCTGTCGAGTTTGGATCACTCCGCGGGTAGATGTGTGCACGTCATCGTGATAATTCAACTAAAACTACTTTTTTCTGAATCTTTATGACGGAATCTAGGAAATCAGGTGATAAAAAATATTAAAGTAACGATTTTTCAAAACGTATTTTTCTTAACTGTTTAGAAATTATCGAGAATTTTCAAATTGTATCCGAATGTATCCGGAATTTTTTTTGTTTTCTGTGTTTAATGGATACTAATATGTTAAATCAACTTTAGTTTTGTGATGTATTCGAGGTTTACTTTAACAACTCTTAGTTTTTTCAGCACCAAGGCAATTTTCGATACACAGATCGATATATACAAATTTCATAACGCAGGTGCTTATCATTATATACAAAAACACTCTTCTACTAAAATGCAATGTTCTGTAATATTTTTGAGTCAATTTATTGATTACTTTCCAAGATTTGCGAACGAAAACATACGGAACCTAAATTTTTATATATATAAATTGCTGTAAGTATTAAAAACGACAGTACCAGTTTGAATCACGCAATATATATATTTTTAACCATTTTTTTCATATAATGATAATTTCTATTGTCCCACAAACAAACTAAAATAATAAAGTTACCCTAAATACTCAAAATTAATAACTTAACTTAACTTAAATTTTATTTCATTTATTTTATTTATTTATTCTTAGTACATTTACATTACAAAGGTATAATATTTTGTTCACCTGTGTTGTAGAGGACATATTTCAGTTGTAAATTATAAATTATAAATTGTGAATAGTAAAACAAAAGAGTGTTAATAGCTAATATAAAAAGATAAAATAAAAATCAAAATATAAAATCTACTTCAATTCGACAAAAATTACAAATTTAAAGTAAAAAAGATTGTAGCCAGTTTCTTATGTTTTTTTTTTGTATTCAATAATATTAGTTGTTTTATATTGTGTAGGAAGAGAATTGTATAGTTTTATAGCCTGGTATTTGTAGTGTTTTTGTCCAAAAGATGCATTTGTTTTTGGTATTTGTAGTTGGTGAGCATGTCTTATTCTAGTATTGCGAGAATTTTGTAAAGTGTTAAATGAGGATAAGTTCTAGTAAAGGAATGTAAGTAATGTTTTGAATATAATTTTTGAATTTTCAGCACTGGGAATTTTTCGAATATGATTGAGGTGTGTGTTAGTATTGGTATCTTAAGTATTACTTTTATTACGGTTTTCTGAGTTTTAAACAGTGTATTAATGTATTTTTTACTGGCACAGCCCCAGGCAATAATGCCGTTTTCTATTATGGATTGTACAAGTGCGAGGTATATATTTTTTATATTACATACGTTTAAAATATTTCTCAAGTTTTTTAAAAGTAAATCAACTTGTTTAGTTTTCCTATTACCGAATCTATATGTTTATCCCATTTTATATAAAGGTCGAAGTATATACCAAGATATTTAATACTTTCCGTTTGTGTAATTGGGGGACAATCGCATGGGGTTTGTGTTGATATATCAATGTTTGATTTACAGGAATGTATTTTAAGGTGGATGTTATTGGAGGGTTGGCCTCTCGAATTTATGCTGAAAGTTATGAATTTTGTTTTATCTATATTTAAAGTTTATAGGTTAGAGTCGAGCCATTTTTTAGTAATATTTAAGCCAAGTTCTGCTTTTGGGGTTAATGTTTTCCAGTCTTTGGCCTTAAAGAGTAACACAGTGTCATCAGCAAAACTTATAATTTCCCCGTCTATTTGGAGGTGACACAGATCATTAATATATATAAGGAATAGGATTGGACCAAGTACGCTGCCTTGGGGTACTCCGTAGGATACTTGTTCCTTGTCACTACATGTGTTTTCTATAGAGGTATACTGTGTGCGATTTCCCATATAGCTTTCAATTAATTTGAGTTATATTCCCGTGATTCCGATGCTTTTTAGTTTATCGAATAGGCTTTGATGATGAATTGTGTCAAACGCTTTTGCCAGATCTAGGAATATTCCAAGGCATTTTTTGCCCTGGTCAATATTTGTTTTGAGGAAGTCTGTTACAGAAGCTATCGCATGTGAGGTACTCATATTTTCCCTGAATCCATATTGATTGGGTGATAGTATATTATTTTTGTTGAGAAAAGTTAACAGATTATTTTTGATATGTTTCTCAAGAATTTTTGAAAGTGTGTTTAAAATTGTAATTGGTCTGTAGTATTTATTTCTTCCTTGTTTCCGTTTTTGTGGATTGGAATCACTTTGCCCGTTTTTAAAATTGTTGGGAAAATGCCTTCTTTAATGGACCGATTTATAAGTATAGTTAGGGGGATATGAAGTGCGGAGTTTAATATTTGTAGTGTTATCGGTGAAATTCTGTCACTGCCTTGTGAGTTTGTATTTTTTAGGTCATTTATAAGTTTAAGTGTTTCTTTTCGGGTAATGTATGGTATTTTAAATGGAGCAATACCTGTGTGTATATGGTGGTTTGCGGATTTAGGGGTATCGGAGTTAGTCGTGATTTTACTCGCTAAAACCTTGCCTACATTAGCGAAATAATTGTTTACATAATTACATACTTTTTGTGGTTGATCTGATATTTTAATAATTTCTTTATCTATTTTAATCTCAGTTATGGCTTCGTTTTTCATTGTAGTTGTGTGGGATATTTGTTTTTGAATTTGCCATATTTTTTTGGGGTCCTTGTTGCATTTAACTAATTTATTTTTATAATATATTTCTTTCGATGTACGTGCAAGCCGTGTGCATAAGTTTCTTTATCGTTTATAGAAATTTATGAGATAGATATCATATGGGTTTGATTTACATTGTTTACGAAGTGTGTCTCTTTTACTGAAACTTATTAAAAATCCCTTTGATATCCACGGTTTTAGAAACTTAATTTAGTTGGAGTACTTTTTTCGGTGACGACAGTATTATTATAAAATTCGTCTTGAATACATTGTATAAAAAGTGACCATGCTCTATTAATTGTATTATTTTCTACAAGTTCTTCCCATTTTTTATTATGTAATGTATCATTTAGTTTTTAAAAAATCAGTTTTATTATATGTTTTTGAGGTATTGGAATGTTTAACTTGTGAATTATTTGTGGTATTTATTTTTAGGATAAGTGAGTAGTGGTCAGTGATTGTTGAGTGATGGATTATGGATTGGTATGATCTTTTTGTTTTTAACATAATGTGGTCAATACATGTTTGCGTGGGTAAAAGGTTGATTTGATTGAAGTTTACTCTTGTGGGTTCATTTATGGTGCTATAGAGTCCATGAAACAACAAAAGGTTTAAGTAGTCGTTGCTTTGAGGATGCTTTTTATATTCTAAAATGTTAATATTCATGTCTCCTATTAAGCAGATATTTTTTAGTTTTTTCATTTTGTTGAGTTGACTGTCTAGGGACCTCAGAATGGGAAATATGTTTTTTATAGATGGAGATCGGTACATGACTAGAATACATATGTCATTATTTACGGTTATTTCTATGGAATTTGAGTCTGTGATATTTAGTTCCGTCATTATTGAGTGTAGATGTTTTTTGCAGTAAATTACAATGCCGTCATTTTGATTTTTAATGTAATGATTAATTTGTAGTATTTCACAATTAATTAAGTAAAAATGATATATGGTATATTTGCAGCACGTTCCAGAGTGGAAGACACCCTCAGTATTGTCCATTTAGAATTGAAACTTTGCTTGAAATGGCTTTTAGCCGTGTTTGGTGACTAAGTATGAATAGCCAGGTACTTCCTCGCCTTCCTATCTTCCATCTCCTTCCCCTACCCACTACCGTCAGCCTCACAACATACCCCATAGTCTCACTGGCTCCAGTCGGGGGGAGTCGGGGACTCTTGTGCGGTATTCATATAAAAATATAGATAAAACTGTTCTCTCTCGATCCGGCACGCTACGCAGCTGGTGGTTAGGCACACCCGCCGCCAAGACCAACATACCTCACCCAATAAACCCGGGAACACCTGCTAGGCATGGGGAGGCAGAGAGGATAGGTCTAACAAAACTCTGTCTCGGCACACACTCCTGTTTCAGTCACATTCATATTTCATCTAATCTTAAGAAACATAACATACTTCCCTTGAACAGTACCTAAGCTCTTCAAAAATAAATGTTACTTTTGAAGAAAATATGTATTCAGATGCCGAGTTGAAAAAACAATAAGTACACGAAGTTCTCGTGATGGAAAAATCGCGAAGTCTAATCCCGAAGTTAAATGTAGTTCTGTTATTTAACATGCTCTAGTATGGAAAAATTCAGTTTTTTTTTTTCAATTAACTTATCTTAATAGTAATTTTGAAAAATATGACTTATTTCAAAATAAATTCTAAAATTTTTATGGACAAAATCAGCCTAAAGCCTAACCGAAAGAAAACTCTGCTGTCTAGAGAAATTTTTTAAACACCATAAGTCGTGTTTGATTAAATATGTTCATAACGGTCACTGATGCCTATTTTTATATATTTTTCAAATATTTGTAGCTCCCTCTATCATTTTTATTTACATAATCTTCATTTCAAACCATCTACAATTATCTATCAATTTGGGAGGCGGGAATGGGTACCGCCGCCCCGGGAATTTTTATTGGATAACCAACACCTCTGCCATAGGTCACCCCAAATGGTTCGCTACGTTTGGTGATTTAGCAGGGGTGCCCGGGTTCATGGGGTGAGGTTTGTCTAGGTCTTGGAGGCGGATGACCAGGACACACTGAACCCCAGATTCCTACCCACCCCTTAAACCCTTTTCCTTCCCAGAACTCTCCTCTCCTTCCTTTTCCTTAAAAAAAACCCTCCACACAGCATCCTCAAAGATGAAATAGGCCCTGAGGGAAATTATTTTCCTCAGGGCCTCCTGTGTGGAGCTCATGTAAAAAAAAAAAAAAAAAAAACAGTAATTTTTTTTTATACTTTTTTATGTTCGCCAACAGAATACATCACATATAATTATTACAGCTTATAAATTGAACATGGTAACAGTGACAATTCCTATTAAAGGTGAGCTCGCCATTAATTTCAACATTCGTAATATATATTTATACAATAATAAATTATATTACATGTACATGTATAAAACAAGAAGGATCAAATATTAGAAAATACATTCATACACACTTACATCTACATGTACACACATTTTCGTTATTTGTTTTGGGGGTGTTATGCCGTGTTGCGCTACCTCCTTCTTGAGCCAACGTTTCAGACAGCATTGCAGTGTCCATCATCAGGGCAGATCCCGTAGACTGCCGGATCTGCCCTGATAATGTAGACACATCTACCGGATCTGCCCTGATGATGGACACTGCAACGCTGTCCGAAATAATGGCTCAAGAAGGAGGTAGCGCAACACGGTATAACACTCCAAAAACAAATAACGAAAATACTTTTGGCCGTGAAAATCTTAAAACGTATATGTACACACATGTATAGGCATACGTGGGCATACTCCACACACACACACACACACATACACACCCTCTCACCCTCACCCTCACACACACCCTCCTTCTCCCTCACACACACACACACACCCTCTCACACATGCTTACATGTACTTAAATACATTGATCGATAATTTGCTTATTTTATTTATTTATTCTTTATTTTTTGAATTTTTTTCCTCTTCTATGTACTAACTTAATTCTTTATTTAAAAAATCTGTTGTGTAAATATGTATAATTGGGACGTGTGAGATTGCACTATTCTCCCCACATCCTGGAATAAAAACATTATTATTATTATTATACATGAACACAAATATACATTTATACATATATTGTAGCTCTAAGTGTGGAGATCATTTTTCTTTGCTTATAACACAGTCTTAAGACATGCATAAAACTACAGGGTGTCAACCTGGACGCTGATATAATAAAGCTACCTAGTGCGTGACCAGCCATTCATCATTATTGAAGAAGAAGATAACGATAATAATCTAAACGAAAATATGAAAGAGAACAAAAAGAAATTGGTTAACGCCCACGTCCCGATTAGACGAGAGGTCTGGTTCGAGTCCCAGTTACGACCATTGAATTTTTATATTTTTCTGCGTCTTGTTCTTTTGGAACCCGGGCACCCCCGCTTAATCATCAAACGTAGCGAACCACTTGGTGCGACTATGGCAGATGTTGCGGCGGGTAGCAAATGATCCCTCTCAAGATCGAGGGAACAAATGCTGCGTGGATGTTGTGGACTGTATACTGTATGCGGTTCTTATTTACCTATTTTATTATATTTTAATCGCACTTACCCAGAATGCTTCCCTCTTCGTTCAGTGTTCACTGGAAAGGTAGGTATGTTAGTTTGGGAGAGATTTTGGAAAGGAATGGCGATTGGGAATGAACGTTTGATCGCGAAATAATAAGCGAGAATGGATGACGCGTGGCGATGGTACTTGCGAATAGCTGCGAGATTTAAAAGTTCTGTTTGCGGTTTGATTACTAAAAACTGTAAAAGCGGTGCGGTTTTTAGGACTTGTGTCCTGTGCGGCGAGGTGAATTCAACTGAACTGTTGAGGCGGAGGGCACTCAAGAGGTATTTGCAAAGAACCACATGTAACAATAAAGACGTGAACAGCAGAGGTGTTAGTTATCCAATAAATGCATCCATTCCCGCCTCCAAAATTGTGCGTAAATATGCGTTGAGAGTTTTAATATATTTGTTCCTCACAGATGGTATATATTATATTGATATACATTAATCTAATAATAGTTTACGTTCATCACGTTCCAGGGCAGAAGATACTCCTAGTGTCGCCATAGTGAAGAAACATTCAGAATTGAAACTGACAAGAGCTGTTTTATCAGATCTGAATAGACAGGCACTCCCAACCTACACCTTTTGTTCTCCACTTCATTCAGTCTCACTTGTTATTCTTCCGGTTCCTCTTCTATTTGCAGGAAAACCCCCAGAATAGCGTTTTTCTAATTAATTGACAACATGTTTTTGTCAATTAATTAGAAATACTACGAGGCTGAAGGTAGTGAAGTGGGGAATAGATGAAGAAGAGGAAGGTGACAAAGATATTGGCTATTCAGATCTCTTCATCGAACATGGCTAAAGTCGTATCAAGCAACGTTTCAATTGTGAATGGTGGACTTTCACCGGGGTGATAATCAGTGGTGGATTTATGCTGTTCTAAGTATATTTTTTTTATATTAGTCCCACACAGGAGGCCCTCAGCAAAATAACTTCCTCGGGGCCTATGTCATCTTAGGGGATGCTGTGTGGAGGGTATTTTTAAGGAAAAGAAGAATAGAAAGTTCTGGGGAGGAAAAAGGTATGAGGGGTGGGTAGGAATCTGGGGTTCAGTGGAGTTATAGACGTTTGAGTCCATCGCTCTAACTGCGGTGCAAGGCAATGGGTTGAGAGAGTCCGGCTGGAAAGGTTAAAACGCCTCCCTTAATCAGTCTCTCTCGATCCGGCCCGCCACGCAGCAGGTGGGCAGGCACATCTGCCGCCAAGACCTGGACAAACCTCGCCCCATGGACCCGGGCACCCCTGCTAAGTAACCAAACGTAGCGAACCACTTGGGGTGACCTATGGCACAGATGTTGGTTATCCAATAAATCTTCCCGGGGCGGCGGTACCCATACCCGCCTCCCAAATTGAAATCGTATAGGCCATTCATTTGCGCCGCCTCTTCTTCCTTCTTAGAGTTGCCACCTATCATAATCACTCGCTTGTAGGCTGCCGCCCCTAAGCCGCATCCTGTAGGGCCTATTGACAATTCCAGGACTGGTGATACTGACATATCGACTTCAAGTAATACAGACCTATTAGCTCCGGCCAGTTAACATAAAAAAAATAACGGCCTCAGTGATCGAGGGGAAAGCTTTCGACTAGTAAAACAGAGGTCGCAAGTTCAAGTCGCGAGTCGAATTTTATTTAATTATGTTGGGTTATTTCAACTAAGGAAATGAAACTTTTCTTGAAATGTATTTAGTAAAAAAAAAAAACTAACTAACCATCACGCCGTTTCCCCGCAGGGGTAGGCAGAGAGGACGGACCGCCAAACATCCCGGTATTGGCACACATTCCTTGCCTCGTTTACATTCATACAACGTTTCATACATTCTCTTCTATTATTCTGACTCTTGACATGGCCCGACTCAAGTATCTGAGGCACTTGGTCGTGCCATGTCTTTCTTGGGCGTCCTCGACTTCTTCTACCATTCACATTTGCTTCAAATATTCTCCTTACACTCCTTTCCTCGTTCATTCGCTCTATATGCCCAAACCATCGGAGCGTTCCTTTCTTGATCTTACTCATTACGCTTACATCAGCCTTGCATTCTTTGCGGATTTCCACATTTCTCACACGATCATACATGGTTTTACCACACATACGCCTCAGAGATTCTACAGCATTCAGTTGACTTTCATCCTTCCTATGCCAGTTCCATGCCTCACTGCCATACATCAGGGTAGGTACCAGTGCTCCATTATGGACGGCTAGTTTCGCGTCTTTGGACAGTTTTTTGTTGGTGCCAACGGCGTTCAGTCCTCCATTAATAGAGTTACCTGCATTCACCCTTCTTTCAATATCTCTATCAGCCTTCCCATCTCTCGTAAACATACTTCCCAAATAAACAAAATCATCCACCTGCTCCAAGTATTCATCATTCACAACTATATTGCATGTTTTTAGTAGCGTATGAAAAATCTAAATAGCCATGTACTTCCCCACCTTCCTCTGCGACATCTCAGTCCCGTCCCCACTATCTTCAGTCACACAAATTAGCCCGATTTGGGATGCCATAGTCTCACTGGCTGCAGATGTTTGGGTGCAGAGTTCAGTGCGGCTGTATTTAAAAAAGAAGATGAAAGAACAAAATCAACAATTATTTTTAGAGAAATAATTAAAACAACACTTGCTTAGAGAATAATATTTGTATGTCGTGTTGTGTTCCCAGGGACGTATGGGAACAGGTCAGAGAGGAGCCATTACCTGGCGGTGGGAGCCTGTAAGTCTAGTGAGTGACCAGTGGGTGTTGTGTTCTGCATACACCGTTCATCGGCTTGGGTGAGTTTAATGTTTCTTTATTATAAAACTAGCTGGTTCCTGGCATGCGTTTCTATGCCATTTAATAACGAAATTATTTCTACCTACGTATCCTTTCCCATTCATCCCGTTCCCCTTCCTCTCCCGCATCCCCTTCCCCTCACGCGTTCCCAATCCGCCTTCTTCGCCTTCTCTCTCCCCCTCCCTTCTCCCGCTTCCCCTGCCCCGCGAACCTTCCTGTCTCCTCCCTCCCGAGTTTCCTTCCCCCCTCCCGCATTCCATACATTCAGTTCCGGTTCAGTTTTCAAACAGCTCGCGTGCCACCTATTGCAATTTTTTTATACAAATTTCATTATGCCAGAGCACACCACTTATTTTATACAAACCTTGTCCTGGCAATAACGAACACAAAAAAAAAAGAATTATCCAATTTGGTACAGTCGTTCATATGTCGGGTACATTTCGGCCATACATTTTTATTTATATAGATTGAACTCGTCCTTGAAATAATAACGGCAACGATGAACATATGAAGACAAACGTTGTGATATTTTGCGTTTTTTTCATGTATATATATATATATCTGTAACTAACTATATATCCATCCACAAGGAAATGCTTTTAATGGAGGAAAAGTAACAATATAACATTTTCCATTTTTTAAGATAAATAAAAAAATAAATATATATATATATATCTATATAATTTTCTTTTTACTTTTCTCTTGGCTCTGATCGATATTTAAAAATGTTAAGGCTTTGCATATGTGTAGTAGGGATGGAAAATTCCTCCCCTACGTCACACAAGCCTTCATGAAAATTAGACCCTTATTTCTTTTGATAACTACAGAAAGCTACTTAAAGCTCCCTTTACATATCTTTATAGATATATGTACTTTACTAATTAATACGTTATTTGCGACCTTGAACGTAAATATTTTCGTATTTATGTTGTTATTAAACTACATCAAACGTTGTGAATTTTTTTTGATTTTTGATATTCTTTCAGCTTAATTGTATATTTGACGAACTCAGAATATCTCCTTTCTGGCAAAACTTGGCTCCTTTCCTCCGACAAGTAAGCAAGGTGATCAGGTTCCAACTAGAAATTCGCACAATCTTTTGGGACGGTTCGACTGATCGATACCTAAGTTATCGCGTCCCAATCGAACCTTCATTTCTCCATCATGCACTGCCTTCAGGTCTTCACCCGAGCCCAGATACCTCCAAATTCCTGTGCCTCCAAAGTCTACTTTTTACTTTCGTTTCGTCCTATATACAATCATATACTCACGGTGTTGTGTGGAGATTTGGGTCGTGAATCCACGCCTCCACGTTCAAGAGATAATGCGAGAGTAGTCCGACAGGCTTAAAATGCAACCTATATGTAAGTTCGCATTTTCCAATGAACATTACATAAAAAGATATATTTGTAGACATATATTTTGGGAAGGTTTATAACTTGCAATACGAAGCTACTTGCGACGTATCCCAAGCTCGGATCTCGTACAAAGAATTCTGCGAAATTCTAAGCTTGGTAACCGAATGAATACATTCTAATAGTAGGTTATAAAAATATATACTAGTATACTAAGATCTTATCTCGCGATATGTTTTGGAGATTCGCCAAAACTCCCATCTTGTTTGTTTGGTTTGGCGGTTTTATTTAAGAGACTCGTTATCTCTGTTTACTTTGGTTAATGCTCTTTATTTTTAGGAGTGACCACTGTCTCCTATTGGTTGAACTGTATTTTGATTTTCCCCCAAGGCTTAACATTTGATAAATTCTTAGTATCCCGTGATTCTTCAACTGTTTCATGTAATTCTTCAATACATTTTACTAGGCTATCACGTGATTTTCTAAATGCTTCATGTAAATCTTCAATACATTTTATATGACTGTCCCGTGATTTTTTCAACTGCTTCATGTAAATCTTCAATACATTTTATTAGGCTATCCCGTGATTTTTCAACTGTTTCATGTAATTCTTCAAAACATTTTACTAGGCTATCACGTGATTTTCTAAATGCTTCATGTAAATCTTCAATACATTTTATATGACTGTCCCGTGATTTTTTCAACTGCTTCATGTAAGTCTTCAATACATTTTATTAGGCTATCCCGTGATTTTTCAACTGTTTCATGTAATTCTTCAAAACATTTTATGAGGCTATCCCGTGATTTTTCAACCGCTTCACTGTAAATCTTCAATACATTTTATTAGGCTATCCCGTGATTTTTCAACTGCTTCATGTAAATGATTGATACCTATGAGAGTAATTTTCCCCTAAATTTTTACTCGAATTTTTCAAGTAATTCTTCAATACAATTTATATGACTATACCGTGATTTTTCCACTGTTTCATATATATATTTTTTGTAACTAGCTTTCCCCTCTTTTTTTTCTTTATAAACCATCTCGCCTAGCTATGATCAACCTGTTTAATTTATGTGGTCTTGTTAGAAAGACAACACGTCATTGATTCTTTCCCGAATATCGATAATTTAAGATTAAAAAAATTTTCCCATAATTGCGCAATATCATAAATTTTTGTCCCGTTCTAGAAGTCAATACCTAAGTACGATATCCACTCCTGACAATTATTTATTCAAGATCCAATGTCATTTTTTTTTAAGTTTTCGACCTAGTGCCTCAGTGACCGATTTATTTTATAAACATTTCAATTATATAAACATTCCCGCTAACCTACTGACCTACTGAGTACACAAAACGACGCGTGTTTGATATTGTTCATCTAAACATACCTTACACTTTTTATAAGTCAGATTTTTTTGTTTATCGTGCAAAATTAATCCCAACAACTTTAGTATTCCATTTTTACTTAAATATTTAATCACCCTTTAAGGTTACAAGATTTCTTTTCTACTCATTGCATCATTAATCCATGATATTTTTTACGATACGTTCCGAGGTCATTCTAAACGTTCCATATATCCCCAATTTAAATACGACTCATACAATATATGTACATATATATAGATATATAGTTAATGATTATTGTGATATCTTGTAGTGCGGGTAGTAAATAACATACGATAATGTTATAATGTTTTTTGTTGAAGAGATTAAACTGGAGAGAGCGCACAACAGCCCGTACATGCCTTTTATACATCTCCATACTCGCTGTCTCGCTCTCATGCCGTCACACTCACACACATACACCACACCCCCACACTTAAATCCTAATTACATATATATTTTACTCTCAAAATTATACAAGGCAAGTATTTAAATATTTCAACTCCAGTATATGTAATTATATTCTCGATCTTCAATCCGTGTAGCATGGGCGTTGACCTCGAGGGTGTAACCTCCCCTCCCATGGTGTAGGTGACCTGCAAAAATCAGAGGAATTAGGAAACTTGGTCATGTCCGCATCCGAGAGTGGACCCAGGTCCAGCAAATCATCAGACCTGTCACTCTCCCCCCATCTAACCTTCCTCTCTGAAATCTGATCATGGTGGCGTTTCCAAATTTGTCCCGTAGACATAATTTTAAATAAATAAATCTTATTCCCCAATCTTTTAAAAATTTTCCCTAAAATCCATTTGCTATTATTACTTCTTAAATCCCTGGTTAAAACTTTAGATCGAACATCAAAGTACTTTTTAAATTTTCTTCCTCTATAATACTTTTTCTGTTTACGCTGGCTCAATAACATCTTGTTTTTAACCGTGTTGTCAATCCCTTTAAAACCTTGACTCTCAACATTATCCATTATTGGAATAATCGTATTAAAAATTGATCTAATCTTCCTACCCAACATTAACTTACTAGGCTCAATGCCCGTAGACATCGAAGGCGTATTTATAATATCAACTAAAAACGTTAAAAGTATATCTTCAAAATCAGTAGGAAATTTATTATTTACAACAGGAGCAGGATGTTGGATTGGATATTGGATTAAACCAATAATTGGCCAAGGTGCCAACTCAACTTTACACGGAGTAGTTTATCTTTTCAGATAAACTTCTCCGTGTTTTTAAAATCCACACTGCACTTTATTTATTAATATAATAGTATCTTGTATTATTAAATTTCCGATTAATTATTATCATTATTGTCACACCTTTATTTAACAATAAATTAGTATCTTGAATTAGGTATTTATTTAAATTTCGAATTAATCTAAATATATAAAACAAAGTCGGGTTAGTTACACTATTTATAACTCGAGAACGGCTGGACAGATTTTGATGATCTTTGATTTGTTGGATTTGTCTCCGCCCCGGATAGGATAATAACTATTAAAATATCACAAAAGTTTACGAAATAAATAGTTATAAAGAAAATTATTTTCACCCATACATTTTGTATGGAATGAATTCTCCTATTTTGAAAGAACTGCAGCAATATTGTGAGGGGAATAATATTGAACTGTGCATGAATTCCAAACATTCAAAAACGTCAAATGTCAATGCGTTGATTGTTGTGCATTTGTTTTTAATCATTTAATGCCGCCCTTCTTTCTTACACACTCAATGTCAATAGTCGAAAATGAGACAAATGGTGAACGTATGTCTGCACACCTCCAAAGGAAAAATACAATAATTATTATAAATCTCTGAAATGAAACGCATTTTTTTACATAAGCTCCACACAGGAGGCCCTGAGGAAAATAATTTCTCTCAGGACCTATGTCATCTTAGGGGATGCTGTGGGGAGGATCTTTTTAAGGAATGGGGAGGATAGAAAGTTCTGGGAAGGAAAAAGGTATGAGGGGTGGGTAGGAATCTGGGGGTCAGTGTGTCCGGGAGTGACGGATGTATGAATCCATCCCTCCAACTGTGGTGCAAGGCGAGGGTCGAGAGGGTCGAGAGGTCGAGAGGGTCGAGAGTCCGGCTGGAAAAGTCAAAAGGCCTCCCTCAACCAGTCTCTCTCGATCCGGCCCGCCACGCAGCAGGTGGGCAGGCGCATCAACTGCCAAGACCCGGACACAAATCACCTCATGATCCCAGCACCCCTGCTAAATCACCAAACCTAGCGATCCACTTGGGGTGATCTATGGCAGAGGTGTTGGTTATTCAATAAATGGTTCCCGGGGCGGCGGCACCCGTATCCGCCTCCCGAATTCCCGTAAGTAATTGTAAAAGTAAGAAAATCACAAAAATATAAATCCGTACCCAACGCCATCTCTGATACTGACAAAAACAAAACACGGACAGTTGCGCATTGATAATTGCTTCATTGCGTAATTTTTAACTTTAATTAATGTTAATTAATAGCTGTTGAATTTAATTCAACAGCTATTAATTCTGAGGCGGTACGAAGTTCGTCGGGTCAGCTAGTTATTATTAATTTATTAAAACAAAACATTGTTTTATTAATTTCCTCTTTGTTTAAATTTACAATCCTATCCTACTAATATTATAAAGGTGAACGTTTGTGTGGATGTATGTTTGTTACTCTTTCACGCAAAAACTACTGAATAGATTTAAAAAATTCTTTCACAAATAGAAAGCTACATTATTTGCGAGATCTATAGGCTATATATATTGGTAAGCTCTGGCGTTATGAATAATCTCTGGCCTTATGAAATTATTTTTCATACGTTTTCTGTCGTTAACAAAATCGATTTATTGCAAACGCCAATTGTCGCCTTGGAAACGATGTTTTTTTTTTTAATTAGGTTACTATGGACATTCCTTTGATGTTAAAATTCAAATACGTATGAAATACTAATTCCTACTTTACATAATGGATTTTAATGAAACTTTACAATAATATAAACATACAGCACAGAGCTCTGGCATTACGAAATTTGTATGAAAAAAATGCAATAGGTGGCACGATTAGTAAGATATCTTTAATTCTTTAATCGATTCAAATTATTAGGGAAGTAGGTACTTCGCTAATTTAAATATTTTCTGAAATAGAATTTTTATTTAAGAATCTTTGTTTTGCAAAATGTCATTCTCAAATTTTGACATCACAGAACAATTATTGTTTTAATTGGATAGACAGGTATCGCATTTTTTAAGTATAAAATTGCCGTACTGGATTTTTTGGTAGAATATAAACAGAAGAATAATAATTCGTACTTAATAACTATCTCTAAAAATGAATCACCGAAATATACGTATGTATTCGAAATGTATAAACCCGACGACTGAACCAAATTGGATAATTCTTTTTTTTTTCGTTTTTTTTGTATAAAACTACCGTTGAGTTCTGGCATTATGAAATTTGTATAAGAAATTATAATAGGTGGCATGCGAGCAGTTAGAAAACTGAATGTATCAGGAATGAATGTGTGAAATGCGTGAGGTGAGTGGGGGGAGTGGGGAGGGTGTGTTGGGAGGGTTTTGGTGGAGGGGGAAGGGGAGGGGGAGAGTGTGGGGGGGGTTGGTTGGGGAGAGGGGGGAGGGAAGGAAGGGTAAAGGGGAAGGATGGAGGAGGGTGTGGGGAGAGTAGGGGGTAGGTGGAATGAGGTTTTATGGGGGGGAGTGGTGTGGGGAAAGGGAATGTGGAGGGGTAGGGGGTGAGGGGAGTGGTGGGTGGCGGGGGAGGGGGAGGGAGTTGATGGGGGGAGTGGAGTGGAGAGAGGGAAGGTGGAGGAGGCGGTTTGGGGTGTGAGAGGGGGGAGGGAAGGAAGGGAAGGGGGAGGGTGGAAGAAGGGGTGGGTAGAGGGGGAAGGGGAGGGTTTATGGGGGAGTGGAGTGGGGGAGGGGTGGGTGGAGGGGAGGGGGAGTGAGGTGGGGAGAGGGAAAGTGGAGGAGGCTGAGTGGATATCCCCTAATACCATGCGAGCGAAGCCGCGGGAAAAAGCTAGTAAATTATAATGCAACGCCTCACTGTTTTAAGTTAAGCCACTACAAAGTATTTTCCTGAAAAGTTTCGAAGTTCTGGAAAACCACCTTTACTGATTCTAAACCCGGATAATTTGTATGTCGAAAAACACTCAAGACTTAGTCAAATTAGATAGCAATTTTGCCGAAATTACGTCCACGTCCACGTTATTTTTGGAATCTCTCCAACTGACGGTCAACTGTCTTCTCTCTTCCAATGTTGGGCATTATATATATGCCTTCAGCTTCAGAACGGTCTATCTGAATTTCCCTTGATAAGAGATATCGACCTTTATTAACTCGCAAGTTAATAAGTCTCCTTTTATAATCTTGTCTCACAAACGTTAGCCCGGCCCCCTGCCCCACCTTTGAGTTTCATAGGTTTCAACCCAATGTACTACTCTCGCTGTATTTTATCAGGACCGAACCTGCAGATATTTGTTAGAAAGCTCGGTTTTCCTTTGTTTGTTGGCCTTTCAAATATAGTCTAAATAACATAACTTTTGTGTTTTAATTTCTCTCAATTCGTAATATGTCCGTTCGTAGTATAGCTTCCATATGCCCCAAATTTGCACCTACGCTCGTAAAACACAGATAACTTCATGTCGAAGTCTTTCTTATGAATTTTCCATTTTTATTTTCTTGTTTTTCCGTAAATTTTCCTGCCCCCATATGAAAAATTTCATTTGAAACTGTATTCACTCTATTTACGTCGTGGATTTGAATTTTCCTTTCTTCCTTGACTTCCTTTTGAATAACAATGGTCTTTCTGTTAGTTTTCCTCTCTAACCTTTCCGTATCTTCCATTACCATATAGATAATTATATTCCAAACTGTATTTATTTTTTATTATTTTTTAATTTATAAACTAACGTTTAGACAAGATTTTTATGCATAGCACAAAGGGTAACAATTGTTACCCTTTGTGCTATGCATAAAAATCTTGTCTAAACGTTAGTTTATAAATTAAAAAATAATAATTAATATTTAACAAGTTTAAGTATTTCCCCAATAAATGCAGACATAATTTGTCTCGACGCCACCTAGCGAGGGATTTAACACTAACAATGTCTTCCTCGCAAAAATAAAGTTGGTTGTTTTCAGGTGGAAAAAATATAACAAGCAGTAATTGTTGAATGAAACACTAGTATATATTGAATTATTTGGCGGGTATTTGATAAGCCGCCATAGCTCAGTGGTCAGAGCATTCGACCGGCAATTGGAAGGACACGGGTTCAAGTCCCTTTGGCGGCAAGTATCTTTTCTCGGAAGATTTTTCAATGTAAATGAGTGTCTCAGGCTGACAATTATTGCTTGTAATAATTGTTGTATTTATTTTATTCACTGTTAATTTGGGATTTTCTTGGTTTTTCCTCCATGAATCTTCTCTCTTCTTCATCCACACCATATCGATCTAGATGTTTGCTGCCGTTCAGAAAATGTCATCTTCTGTTTATTATTAATTTATTTTCCCAGTCTTTGTACTTCCCATCGATCTTTCCCTCAATTCGGTTTTGGATTTTTTTATGGTAAAGCCACCACCCTCGGATAATTCTTCTTTTTCACTCAATTTTAAGGATAAAATATTAATTTATGACAGCCTTTACCATAAAATTTGTAATTCGGTGTAACAAATAATTTTTAATGTTTGGACCTGTCCAGTTTATGCGTTTTACTTTATGTAAAATCTTCTCCACGTTAACTTAATCCGGCGTCAGTACAGTTAAAATATCTAACAACGATAGAAGGGTTGGGTCTAGGAGACCCAAATTAAAAACTGACTTTGATCTCAATATTTAAAAGAAATTTAGTAACATATTGCAACAATTTGATTAAAAACTATTTTGTTTACGTGATTTTGGGTAAAATAAAGCAACTTCATATAAAACAATATTTTAATGACATTTTTATAAAAGTATAGTAAAATTTTAACAAAATAGACAACCTCTGTCTTAAAGTTATAAAATTTAAATAAAACTTTTTTTTTCTCAAAATGTGAACTAATATCATATATATGAATGAGATCTATAGTAGGACTACGAATAATACATCAGTCTCATGAGTTAATATTACATTTTATCAATTGCATTTGCGCAATATCCACAGTGCAACATTGCATGCTGACTGCAGATGTATTTGTTACAATCATGACAAGTATTATTAGTTTTTCTGTCTTTTTTGGCAGGACAATCTTGACATCTTTTTATTACATTAGGTATCTTTGAGGTGGCGCTTCATCAGAATTCCCTAAAAACTCTCTGATGCTTTTCAGCATCAGTCTTGGCAATTGAATGACATTTTTACGATCGCGCCAATGCTCACGAATAAGTGTGAGGCCTAAATTCTTTAGGAATTTGCGACGCTTTGCCTCAGTATTGTTTTTATTTTTATGTATTATATGTGCATTTATTCCAGACATATTTAGCAGACTTACGTTGTAAGAAGAACAAAGCTCGTCAACAACATCGACTCCACCCTTTGTCACATTATAAAATGTATTTATCTCAGATTTTTTTTTGTCGCCGGTAGATGTATCAATACTGTCATCATGATGCAAGCTCGACATAAGTAAAACCACTTTATTTTTTTTCGGAATATATGAAACGATCGTGATATCTTTCTGAAAACCAAAAGTCGACGAGTTTATTTCTTTTCCCCGTATATTCGTAAACTTTTCGTGTATTCGTCTTTTATTTTTGCGAACCGTGCCTACAGATGTCAGTTTGTGTTCTTGAAGCAAGTGGTTTACTAATTCATAGCTGGTGAACCTTTTTTTGACTTTTTGAAATACGGGCGTGCAGAGCTCCGGGCCAATTTAGGCCCCTTTCTCTTTCAACATGAGTTTTTGTAAGGTTGTAGGATGTTTAGGTATTAGTGTTTGTTTGTTAATTTTTAATTGCAAAGGACATGGCTGCAATATGGGGGGAGATTATTTCGGAGGAGTTGGTTGGCGTTTGTTTTCTTTTTCACTGCAGGGCGAGGGAACAACTGGGTGGATACCACTATTTGAGGGACGGGGGGGAGGGTAAGGGGACTTGGGTAGATGGGGGAATTTAGTGGGGTAGTGGCAGGTCGGGGGGTGGCACGTTGTGGGGTGGGGATTGCGTTGTTCTGGGCGAGTGTGGTGGGAAGAGATAGTGGGGAGAATAGTTTGGGTAGTAGAGAAGAGATTTTGGGGGGGTTGAGGGAGCTGTTGATTTGGGGGGTGGTTGGCGGGCGAGAGGTAAGGGGGTACATCGTTTGGGAAGCTATGGGGGGGTGGACGGTTTGAGGAGCGATGGGGGCGCGTTCGGTTTGGGGGGCGATGGGGGCGCTGTCGGATTGGGGGGCGATGGGGACGCTGACGATTTGGGGGGCGAAGATAAGGTGGACGGTGTTGGGAGGGTGGTCAGTATTGGGGTCGGTGAGGGGCAAGTCGGATTGGGCGGCAGAGTGAGGGCGGTCGGTTTGGGGGGCGGCAGGGGAGTGATTAGTTTGGTGGGCAATAGGGGGGTGGACTGCTAGAGGGGTGGTAAGGGAGGGAATGGTTGGGGTGATGTTACTTGAATTGGGCTGGGGGGAGTTGGGGGCAGTAGGGGTACGCACTTGGTGTCTGCGTACGACCAATTCCAAGACGTGTAGTTTATCTTCTTGGGACATGTTGTTTTGGTCAGGGTGGTCGTTGAAGAAGTTGAATATTTCACGGGAGAGGCGTTCGTATTCTTCTGGGTTTGGGCTGGATGACAGGGGGAGAGGGGAAGCCATGGTTGTTTGGATCGGGATAACACGGGGAAAACACAAAAGTTCAAATCACTAATAGTCTGTAGATATTTTGGCGGGAGAAAGCACTGAATGTTATGTGGGTAATCCTCGAGGCACTGGGTATGGACACTGAGGTGGAATGTTCCTTTACTGGGAAAGGCACTTTGTGGTATTCACGAAACTTGTCAAACTGGAGCGAAACAAGCGACGACGGCGGTGGAGAATGGCACTATGCAAAGCCAGAGAGGTGCGACTGTCGCGGGCGGCAGTCACAGTCGGAATGAGCTGGTGAACCATTTGTCGAATGTAATGTTTCGGTTTGTCTTAGAAACTGGCTGCAAGAGACGGTTTACGACATCGAATGGCTTATTGTTCACATTATATGGACCTTCGGGTTGTTTTCCTGCGTAAATCTCAAGGTTTACTACATAAAATGTCTTTGAATCGACTAAGGCAAAAATCTTCAGACTGTATTTTGCAGGCTTCGATGGAATATATTGTCTGAATTAACATCTTCCTCTAAGCGCCAAGAGCATCTCGTCAATCGTTATGCTACGTTTCCACGCTTGCCAAGTCTTGGCAAGCGTCCACAAGCGCAAACGTGTAAACAGGTCGTTTGGCTTGGCTTGCGTAGGCTTGCAAGAGCATGCGAGAGTTTGCCGCCGATCCAGTCGGGGTCGGATCCAACGGCAAGCTTCGGCAAACGCTCAGTGGAACTTTCGAACTGGCGGCGAATGCACGCCGTTTTTGCTCCATGCGGTCTATGATAATATTTATAACATTACGAGACTTATGTATGACGTATGAGGCATGCCAGACTTATTAAAATGTATAAGTACATAATTTTAATGCACTTATGTTATGTAATTTATTGCGACTGGATTTACCTAAAAAGTCAAAATAAATAAATAATATTTTATTTATGATTTACTATTTATTATGTAAAAAAATATATGATTTTTGTAAGAATAACTTTTTTTATAATACAAAATAATTTTATATAAGACAAGTGATCCTCGAGTTCGGGTCCCAATTGCGATCAGTATTTTTGAAGCGAAAACTTCTTTAGCACCGTTGTGATTTGAAACTCGATGAAACGAAAAAGTGGTACTAAAAAGCGACAAAAATCTACAGGATTTAGCCTGTGAGATAATGTCTCCTCTTTGTGCGAAGTGACCTGGGACGATTTTTATGAATCTGTATCATCCATCATCCTCGTGGTCGTCGAGCTTTCCTTGTTTTTGTTACACAAAGTTTGATAAACCAAACGCAATAGCCGACACAAGTTCGGCGTCCGCCATGCTCGGGTGTATGTAGCGCACTGACGCATTCACAAGCATGTAAACGACTTCCAAACGCCAAGCGAGATTTGTGGACACTTGGAGCTTGCGGAGGCTTGCCAAGCCTTGGCAAGCGTGGAAACGTGCCATAACATTCTCGCCTGGTAGCGTATTTCCAATCCCTAACGCGGTTGAGTCACTCTAGCGACTGAGCCGCGTTAGGGATTGGAAGGCGTAAATCGCCTTACAAACACTACCGCATTTCCGACCGCGTTAGGGATTGTTATGCATAAATCACCTTACAAAAGCTATACCGATTCAGTCACCTACGCGTTTCGTTGCTCTATCTGTTTCTGTGAGGGTGACAACCGTAATTATAGAAGGGTAAGCAGAGAGGATGAACCGCGTATTTTTTTACTAAAATTTTTTACAATTTTTTTTTTTTTACATAGAAAATTTAGTATAAAATTTCAGTAAAAAATTACGCGGTCCATCCTCTCTGCTTACCCTTCTATAATTACGGTCGTCACTCTCAGTAAAAAAAAAACACGCGTTTTTTTTTTACTTAAATTAAATTTTCAATGTAAAAAAAAATATTCGAACTAAAAAAACGCTGTCCATCCTCTCTGCTAACCTCTCTATAATTACAGTCGTCTCCCTCACAGAAACAAATAGAGCAACGAAGCGCGTAGGTGACTGAATCGGTATAGCATTTGTAAGGTGATTTATGCATAACAATCCCTAACTCGGTTCAGTCACTAGCGCGACTGAAATGCGGTAGTGTTTGTAAGGCGATTTACGCCTTCCAATCCCTAACGCGGCTCAGTCGCTAGAGTGACTCAACCGCGTTAGGGATTGGAAATACGCCGCCTGGTATGTAGCTATTGCGGCAATTGTGCACAAATGCTTTGAAAATATCACGAATTGGAGCCAAATTATCTGATGACTTTTTTGCATCGCGAGTAATCATATCATCAAAGCAAAGGTTGCTTTGAATAAAATAGAAACGTCTTTGTGACATAGTCAATCTAAAAATATCAACGCCACAACGCCAGTACCATCTGAAACTCAAAGATCTGCCAGGTTTTGTCTCTCAGAGCGATGCAAACCAGCGATATATAAAAGTCCAAGAAAAGCTAGAAATTCATCGCAAGCGCATTCTTTCATGTAGCTGTATTTTGAAGGGTCTTGACAAGCTGCTATTTTGATGAGTATAAGAGCATTTATATAGGTTAAAATTTGGTCGACCATTTCATCTGTAAAAAAAATGTTCCAGCACTCTTTTTCTGATGAAGCATTCCGAGCAACTGGTCCAACACCTGGCAACTGTGTTATAATATTTTCTACCCTAGTTCGAACATTTTGGCGGAAAGGCGTCTTCTCCCACTTACCGTCTTTTCCTATGAAATAAGCTGTTCTTACCTGACTTTCAGAAGTGGTTAGAAGACGAATTAGTACCAAAATCCTGCTGTAATTCAGATGTTGAAGAATGTAGCCGACGACGTAGTTCCACCAGGGGCTCATTGTCACCGTCATCGTCAGATGCATCTTGATCGGTGTCACTTTCTTGGCTGCAAACACTCAAATGATCTTCTTCGTCCTTAGCTTCTACGTAAAATATTCACAATCGGAGACAGATTCATCCAAAATGTTTAAAATTCCATCCATAATTGCAAAGGTTCTGAAAATAACAAAACAAATCAATAACATACTTTTTAAGTAGGTAATGGCGCGAAATTACGACACGAAATGTATGTGTTTGGATTTAAACCCAGGACTCAAACCAATTATGGAGTTGAGTTACCATCAAAGGTTGGATTGCGATCCAAGAGTTGTCTGATTTGTTCGTTAGATGTCGATAGAATCATTTTATTTTTTGTCCCTTTCTCACACAACAAACAAGGTAAATATAGATATACGAAACCTTTATAAAAAGGCTTGCATCGGTAAAATTAACTTACTTCTTTACGAAAACTTGCACTAAGAATTTAAAATACTACTGAACCCTTGTCCGTTGGGTGGGGAAAGTTATTGTCGTCAGTTTGTAAATATTCAAATCATAACAATAAAAAATCAAGAACTTAAAGTCAAATCCTAAAAGTGCTTCATTTATAAAAAACCAGTCTACCCAAAGAAATTCTCCTGAGTGAAGACCTCCAATTTTTACAGTATGGTTGGGTCATATTTACCGATTTTGGGTTTAGCCACGTCTGTCCACCGTCAACAGCGATAGCCAGCGGGGAGGGGAGATTGTTACCTCCAGCTACTGAGAAGTGTGGCAACGCAAAAAAAAAATCTAAGAAATAAGCTAATTTTAAAATGGCGCGGGTCAAATTGACTCAATTCTGCCTACTGACGCCGGGTTAGTGACCCATTATGGTTTTATGGTCTCGATAATTACTTCATTTCATGTAACTTAAATCGATTGTTTACTCAATCCCAAACAACAGATCCCCTTTATAAATTCTGCTTGTCTATTTTCTGCTTTATAAATTGTCCTTTATAATTTCACGCAGTTGTTTGGCAGACGCATCCGCTTCCAAGGTCCGGACAAACCTAACCCCATGAATCCGGGTACCCCTGCCAAGTCACAAAACATAGCAAACCTCTTGGGGTGATCTATGGCACACCGTGTTGGTTATCCACGTGATGATTCTGAAAATTATTCTGTCAGTTCTTCAAAAGCTAATGTCGTTCTCCAACAAGCCATAAAATAAATTTGGGCGAGAGATATATTTTGTTGGTATTTTTGTAAATTATGTGACAGTGACCACTCAACATACAGATCGATTTCGAGTGATACGCGATACCGAAAGAAAGAGACAGACATAATAGTACTATCATAAACGAGGAGGAATGCTGTTAACTTGGGTAAAGAAGTTTGCAAACAAGTTCAGCATATGGCCCAAACGGTCACATTGACGGCGGAGGTCTTTATAGGTATAAGTCAGTATATCTCAAAAAGTAATTAAGATACGTAAGTGTTTTTTTCACCATAGTTGTTAAACAATAAATCATGAAATGTAAAAAAAGTCACACTAATACAATAATTATTAAGCATTATATCGACACTTTAGTTCGGGCTGCCGTCAAAATGAAGGCTCCGGTCTTTCTAATGTTAACGTTTGGTGCAAAATTAATTGCATGGAAGTTAAGGTTGATAAATGCAAAATTTTGCCCTTTTATACAAACAAAAAACCTATTCTGATTATGTTTGATTATAAACTAAATATTGTTTGTCTATCTACTGTCACATCTATCAAGGACCTTGGGGTCACTCTAGACTGCAAACTTTCTTTCCGTGATAGCATTAATAATATCGTAAATAAATCACTTAAATTACTCGGCTGCATTCATAGAATTACCTCTGACTTCAAACGTATAAACTTAAAACTCTTTACTGTTTGCTGGTTCGCCCTCACCTTGAATATGCTTGTGTCATTTGGTCTCCTTTCTTTGCTGTCCACATTTGGCAGATCGAATCCGTACAACATCGTTTTCTAAGAGGAATTGCTTGAAGGCAGGGTCTTGAAAGAGGCGAGTACTTATATGATGAAATTGAACACATTTTAAACAAAAACGTAGAAAAGACTCAACAGTATTACCGATACACCTGCTTTGTTATAACTCATCCAGATAAACATCCCTTCCCGTAGACTCCGAAATAATGAATGGCTGTTCCTCAATCAACATTCTACTTATTATAGATACCATCCTCCTTTGTCCAGAATGTCGAGACTTGTCAATGCAAGTCAAAGCATTGATTTTTTTGGTGTAAAACTAAATGACTTTCGGCAGTTGATACGCAATATTTAAATGCTTCTTCATGCTTTGACTTGTAGCGTCTTCTTTATGTACTTTTCACATTTTATATTGTCATTGCTATTCATTTATATGTGATCTCCCTTCACAGTCCTCTCTGTTTTTTTTTATTCGTGTATTAGTATGTTTTTAAAGTACCAATGTCCGTAAATTAATAAATAATTAAATGATATCATCTTTTTTATTTTCTGCACGATAATATTTCGCATTTCGCGGTCTTCCTTCAATCTTCTCCTTAGGGGTGACCCGGGTGTCGTATTCAATTTTGTCAGGGCTTACTATTTTTAATTCTGAATAAGTCTTTTTGATAATCTCCGTAAAGTTCTGTTGTTTTTTTTCTGGTATCGCAGTAATCTCTATGTTATTAATACGTGCGCGTTGTTCGTTCGCATCCAATTGTTTTTGTAATTGGTTGAATTCACTTTGAATTACTTACGTCATTTTGTTCCAGAGTTTTAATATTTTAGCGAAGAAAAAAACTTTATGAAGGTCTTATTACCAATACTACGAAATGAATGCTTAAATATCTATACTGTGTTTGGCATTTAAAATTTAAAAAAAAACCAGATCTCATGCGGATGTCCGTTTGTTGGTTTAAAGCCAACATATTTCAGACCCGCCAGGCTTGCGTGATTAGAGTTTACGGAATACCTATTGTCTCATTTTCCTTTCCCACGTCCCCTTCCCCTCTCGTGTTTCCACTCCGCCTTCCCTCTTCCCTCTCCCCTCGCCCGCTTCCCCCGTCCCGCGAACCACCCCCCTAACCCCTCCTTGGTACCTCTTCCACATTACATACATTCAGTCACGGCACATTAAGTTTTTAAAAAGCTCGAGTGCCACCTATTACAATCTTTTTTATACAAATTTCATCATGCCAGAGCTCACCAGCATATATAGAAACCTTCACGGGCATACTCACAAAAACTCACCAAAGTTTCCTCGCAATCAGATGAATGGTTTAGTAACACATTTCATGACGCCAGATCTCTCTATTATATAAAAAAACCATTGCATGATGAAAAGTTAGCAACGCATAATTTCATGATGCCAGATCTCACTATTGTATATAGAAACCATCGCAGGCAAGAGCACATCAAATCCCCAAAATTTCATTGCAATTGGATGAATGGTTTAGCAATGCTAACGTACATAGACAGAGACAAACATATTTTAATTTTACGTTTATATGTACCTACTTATATTAATTAATTTTAAAATGCAATTAATTAACGCCGTGATGAAAAATTTTGTGATGTTTTACAAGAATGTAAACATTTAATTCTTCTTCTTTGTGTGCCGTATCAGGTCCCCCCGACGTTGGCGATCACTCTTGAGAATGTCTTGCGCTGCCCGGAATAGCTCCTCCATACTTCTAATGCCGGTCCACTCTCGTATATTACGCAGCCAAGACATTTGTCTCCTACCAGGCCCTCGGCGACCCTCTATCTTGCCTTTCAATATCAAATGGAGCAAGTGATACTTCTCCCCTCGAAGTATATGACCCAGATATGAAATTTTCCTGATTTTTATTAATGTAAGCAGTTCTCTATCTGCTCTAGCCCGCCTAAGAATTTCTGTGTTGGTGATCATGTCGGTCCATGGGAAAAATTTAATTAAATGGATGGAACTGTTTACCTTTCAAATATAAATCCATTACAAGTATGTTATGTTCAAGAATCTCAGATGATGTATGTAGTTATTTTATTAGACAATTAGAACAAAAAAAGAGGAAATTTATCCACTTTGCAATATTAATTTATCCTGTACTTCTTTTATTTCAGCTCCAATATTACGTTTGTCGGATTGGGTGGGACAATTTCACCCAAATACAATCCATATGAGACATATGGAGTCACAAAACGATACATCCACCCGCTATACAACATAAGTTACTCGTACTCGTACAACAGTATCGCCCTTCTTCATCTTTACAAGCGGTAAGTATTTCATAATTATGTAAAACTTGCTGGTTCCCGTTATGCGTTGCTATGTAACATAAAAAAGACATTGTTTCTCCCAGCGTGTCTTTTCCCATTCGTCACGTTCCCCTTCCGCCTCCCCTTCCCCTCACGCGATCCCACTTCGCCTTCCCTCTCCCCACGCCCCTCTCCCGCTTCCCCCGCCCGACGAACTCCCTCAAGAGCTCCCCTCCCCTCTCCCGGGTTCCCCTCCCCCTCTCGAGTTTCCCTCCCTTTTCTTGCGTTCCATACATTCAGTCCGGGTACATTCAGTTTTCAAACAGCTCGCAAATTCATTATGCCAGAGCTCACTGCTTCTTTTATACGAACCTTGTAACCAAAAGTAGAGAACATCCTTTCAGGAGACCAGTTTGGCTTTAGAAGAGTTGTAGGAACCAGAGAAGCAATATTGTCGCTACGAATACTACTTAGAAAAAAGAATAAAAAGAATAAAAAGAAACCAAAACACATTCATCGCATTCATAGACCTGGAGAAGGCTTTCAACAAAGTAGAATGGAAACGACTCTTCGAAATTCTGAAGAGAATTGACATCAAATATAGACAAAAACGAATAATCCAGGCGCTATATAAGAATTAGGCCGCTGTAATTAGATGTGACAACGATACAAAAGAAGCCAGTAAAAGACAAGGGGTGAGACAGGGATACTCTCTGACACCTGTTCTTTTTAACGCTTATATACAAAGTGCGATTAACGACTTGAGAGAGAGAATGAGTCACAGAAAAGGTGTAGATACACCTTGCAAAGGGTGGATATGATAAGGTTTGCTGACGATATTGCTATAAGAAGAACTGCAAGAGGCCTTAACAACCATGCAAAGCATTCTTCAAAACAATTACAACATGAAGATTTCGACAAGGTTGACCACCTTATTCTTATTAAAAAAATTATGTTCAACGGAATTAGGGGAAACTTATTACGTTGGTTTGTCTCATATTTGACAAAAAGACAGCAAACTGTATCATTACGAGGACATACTTCTACGTGGGAACTAGTTACTTCTGGCGTACTACAGGGGTCAATCCTGGGTCCGCTGTTATTTATACTTTTTATTAACACTGTTACTAAATGTTTCATGTATTGTTTATTTCTTTTGTACGCCGATGATATAAAAATATTTGCCATTGTTAGGAATTTAAACGATTGTCTGCTCATCCAAAGCGACTTAGTAATGTTCGAAGCATTTTGCAATGAAAACAAAATTTACCTAAGTTTCAACAAATGTAAACAAATAAAAGCTTCACTAAAAATCACAACGCTATTATACACAATTATTGTATTGGTAACTATTTACTCGAGCGCGTTTACTGTATAAAAGATCTAGGCATACTTTATGATTCTAAACTCCATTTCGATGCCCACATTGAGAATATCTATCTATCTATCTATATATATAAATAAAAATGAATCGCCGAAATGTATGTACGCGCATAACTTTCGAACGACTGCACCAAATTGGATAATTCTTTTTTTTGTGTGTTCGATATTGTC
Organism: Limnephilus rhombicus; assembly: GCA_929108145.2. Taxonomy (NCBI): domain Eukaryota; kingdom Metazoa; phylum Arthropoda; class Insecta; order Trichoptera; family Limnephilidae; genus Limnephilus; species Limnephilus rhombicus. Next base: position 11,714,633 of record OV815290.1, on the reverse strand, counting down.
AGGACAAGGTTTGTATAAAACTTCTGGTGAGCTCGGCATTATGAAATTTGTATAAAAAATTGCTATTGGTGGCACGCGAGCTGTTTGAAAACTGAATGTATGGAAAGCGCGAGGGAGAGAGAGATGGAAGAGGGAAACCAGGGAGGGGGAGGGGATCCTGGGAGGGGGGAGGGGGACCTGGGAGGGGGGAGAGAACTCGTTCGCGGGACAAGGGAAGGGGGGAGTGGAGTGGGGAGAGGGAAGTTGGAGGCGACGTAGTGGGAACGCGAGAGGGGAAGGGGACACAGGAGAAGAAGGGGAGGCGGAAGGGGAACGGGACGAATGGGAAAGGACACGCGGGGAGAAACAATTTCTTTTTAAATGGCATAGCAACGCATGCCGGGTACCAGCTAGTTGTGAATAAAGCTTACCGCATGCTAGGATTTGTCATCAGAAACAGCCGCGAATTTCGAAAACCTGAAACTTATCTTCTACTTTACTACACGCTGGTCCGTTCTCAACTTGAATACTGCACCTCCATATGGACACCACTTTACGGTGTCTATAAAGACAAAATTGAAAGTATTCAAAAGAAATTTCTGCAATACCTCAATTACAGAATGAGCGCACCTAAACGGGGGTACATAAATATGCTCTCGAATTATAACGTCTCCATTCTAACTAACCGGCGAACATACCTTGACCTCATGACGCTTTATAAAATCTGCAATAACGTTATCGACTGTCCTGACCTACTGAAGCTAATAAACTTCAAAATACCACCCAGAGTAACAAGGCTTAACGACTTATTCCACATTAGCCGGACGCGTACAAATGCTGGTGTCACGTATCCAATCAGAAAAATGTGCGAATCGTTTGATCAAAATCAAAATCTCAAGGATTCCGACTTATTTTTTGATACACGCAGTACTTTTAGTAGAAAATTGAAGGCTGTTTTCCTACAAAGTACAATAACTTGGACACTGCTTGGTTTATAATTTTAACTATCTTTCTTTTTTTAAATTTCTGTATGACATTATTTTTTACCTATATATATATATTTGGTCTTACCATCAAATTTTTTACGCTTTTTTTCATCTCTCTATTTTTAAAATAATATTTACTTATGTATATACATACGTCTTTTCCGTATTTAAAGGTAAAAATATTTGTATATGTTTTTATCTGCTGTTAATGTTAATTGGTGAGAAATAGTTTGGATGCAGGTGAATTCTCTATTAATTGTTTTGTATATTCTTGTCAATTGACATCTGTATCTGTATTTTCTCCTTAATAAAAAATAAATAAATAAATAAAGACAAAACAAAGCTGCTGACTGTTGGCCGAACGCAACATCAGATGAGAGTAGAGATGTCAGGAGTTCCACTAAAGAACACCAAGGAGTTTGTCTACCTCGGGAGCAAAATAACATGGGACGGTCGGTCTAAGAGCGAGGTCGACAGCCGTATACACCAGGCTAGGCTTGCATTCAATAAAAGGTCGAAAATAATAGAATCGAATAATATAGACCTGAAACTGATAACACTCCTCATCAAGACCTACATATGTATGGAGTATCTTGATGTACGGCTGCGAAACATGGTGCCTATACGAAAGAGATAAACGGAGACTAGAGGCTTTTGAGATGTGGTCCTATAGAAGACTATTAGGAATTTCCTGAAGAGACCACATTACAAACGAGGAGGTTCTCCAAAGAATCGAAGGAGGAAGGCACCTGCTCAGGACCTTGTCCGAAAGGCGAGCAAAATGGATGGGCCATATAATAAGACAAGAAGGTGTCTTGCATGCCATAATGGAGGGTATGACCGAGGGGACAAACTCTAGGGGACGCCCACGCCGAGAGTACCTGGAGGACCTGCTGGTGGACGTGCGCTGCTCATCATATGCAGACTTCAAAAGAGCCGCACAAGACAGGGAAAAGTGGAAGAGACGTATAGATGAAATTGCTGCAAACCAATCCCAGGATTGAAACCAGAGAGATAGAGATATACAGGGCGGCTCAAAATTAATCATCCAATTTTGTTTTTGAATAACTTTTTTACTTAATAAAAAAAAAATGATTTTGAGTAATAAAAATATTTTTTTGGGCTTTTCCAATTTTTTTCTGTTTAGTGGCAAAGATGATATCCGTCAAGTGGCTGCCGCCAGTGTTGATACACATTTGTGCCCGTTTTATCGCATTTTTTACTTTCCGCCCCATGACTTTCCGCAAGATTTCCGGTGATAACTGTTCGCATTCCTGTCGAATATTCTCCTTAAGGGCTGCGATTCTCTGAGGCTTGTTGGCATAAACCCGCGACTTCAAATAGCCCCAAAGAACGAAGTCTGGAATGGTTAAATCGAGCAATCTTGCTGGCTATACCAAATCGCCAGAACGAGAGATTACGCGACCAGGAAACGTTTCCTTCACATTCACTATCCATTGTGGCTCGTGCTGTGTGTGCGGTTGCGCCGTCTCGTTGAAACCACATGTTCACCAAGCCCCGCTCATCCAATTCCGGAAGTAAGAAGTCGTTTATCAAGGCCCTGTAGCGTTCGCCAGTAACAGAAACCGTAATGCCAATGGCGTCTTAAAAAAATACGGCCCGATAACTCCTCCCGCGTCAACGCCGCACCACACAGTGGCTTTGAGTGGATGTAATGGCTTTTCGCGTATTACACGCGGATTTTCAGTGCCCCAGAAACGAATATTATGCTTATCGGCGTAACCGTTTAAGTGGAAATGCGCCCCGTCACTCAAGGTGACTTTCGACACACCATCGCTAAAAGCGTTAAAGCTTCAATCGACACAATTATTCCACGCTCTTGCAAATTATAGCGCTCCATTGCTTGTCTGTTTGTATTCTGCAGCTGTCTAGTTCACAAATGTCAAATATGATTGACGCACGACGCCATTTGCAAAAACTATAACATCTTCCGATAGGGTGATTAATTTTGCGCCACCTTGTATATTTGTAAAGTGAAAAGTACAAATCACACATCAACAAAAAAAAAAACAAAAAATAAATACTCCCAAAGGTTCTACTGTAATTGTAATTTCAGAAATGTACTTACTCTATGGTTCAGTCGTATACTATAGCAACTGATTCATCTCGGGATTCTTCAGACCTGTAAAGTTTTTCTCCATTCCGTTTTATAAACATTTAAGTTCCTATTCAAGTATAACTTTATTTAACTATATTACAAATCTGACTGTCTCCATGGTCGAGGAGTAAGACTCTCGAGGTCGCGGGATCAAATCCTTGCGCGCCTAAGTAAATTTTATTTGATTAATTTGTGTAAATTCACAATTTATTCATAAAAAAATATATAAGGCATATGTACGGCACTTTCCATTGTGGAAGATACTCTCAGCATCGCCCTGGTGTAAGACCACCATTCAGAAATGAAACTTTGCTTGACATGGCTTCCCCACCATCGTCCTCCGCATCTCCTTCCTCTCCCTACTGTCTTCAGCCTCACAACATATCCCAATTGCGGATATAATAGTTTCACTAGCTCCAGACGGTTGGGAGCAGTCCCCGACCTTGCCCGAGCTTTACGCAGAGTATTTCTATTCTAATGTAGACAGTCAAGGGTGCAAAATTTCATCAATATCGGAATAAAACTGTAGATTCCACTGTCACAGACACTCTTCTTTACCTAGTGCAGACCTGTGATTCTCAATATACGGTTCCAATTCTGAAACGAAAAAAAAAACAAAAAATCCGCTAAAAATACAATATAGTTAGGAGGTTTACCAATTGTTTAAATTCTCCAAAAACCATTTCATGTTTTGAAAATGATGACACTTAAGAACATATCTCTAGAGTTCATTGAACCTCAGTTACAGACAGACAGAGTCACAACCGAAATCAGTACAGTAATAGTCAATAATTCGTGGAAAAGTAAAGTAACCGTATATATTATTTATTGTATTTTTTTATATGTAAATAAATTGCCCTTATTCTAAAACTTATAATACTTACTTAAAATTAAAAAGTCGTAAATACATTGGGAATGCATATGTTATATATTGGTTTATAAATGTGTAAATTCCAATTATACAATTGTAAATCTTCTCTAAAATGACCTGGAAAGAATCTTCTACTTGTGATCTCACTAAAGAAACCACTCACTCACTCTGTATGCAATTATTAATGTTCACCAAAATGACCTTGAAAAAAAAATCTCATCTTCGCGATTCTTTCAAAGACATAAAGAAACCATCCCTTCGTTCAAAATACTATTTTTAATGTTCTCAAAAGTTGTCTTGACATAAGCAAATTCCTCTGATATCTTGAACGAAACCATTCCTTTGTTAAGAATATTATGAACTAAATATACAATTTGGCTGTCCTGAAACGGGTATCCTTCCCAGTTGGACAAAGTATCATTTTGTAATGTATTGTAATATAATACATAATATATGCATAATTATATGAATATATAAATAAATAAATAAAATAAAATACAACTTCCAACGTCTAATGAACAAATGACAGGGACACGTATGGAATGTTCACGTGTGTCAGGCGTCGGAATATCTGCATACCGCACCTAAAGAGTTAAGGGATATTATTGCATCGTAATACCACCTCACAGCTTTTTCTAAAATAAATGATTGTTTTCTATGGAAAAAAAAACTATAATTTACAATTTTTTGATTTCAGGGTGACCTTCACAGCCAATATTCTGCCAGTCTGTCTCCACACGGGCACCCCTCTTCCCGACAGTGGCTTAATACGAATTCACTATCCTGGCATGAAGGTTAGAACACTTTTCTCTGCCTTCATGATGAACAATGACCAATGATGTGATAACGACAAGATTGACAGCTGTCGCAGGTATTAATGTACATTTAAAAAAAAGTCTAACAATCACGCTATTTCACCACAAGGGTAAGCAGGTAGGATGGACCGCCCTACAACTCTGTTTAGACACACTCCTTGCTTCATCCGCTCAACATGTCAAAACCATTTTTGCGACCCTTTTTAAAACTTTTGTCAATTTTTTTCCCAGTAGCTCCACACAGGAGGCCCTGAGGAAAAAAAATCCCCCAGGGCCTAAGACATACTTACGGATGCTGTCCGAAGGATCTTTTTAGGAAAAGGGAGGAGAGGAAGTTCTGGGGAGGAAAAAGGAATGCGGGATGGATAGGAATCTGAGGGTCATTGTGTTCAGGGGTAACGGCCATATGAATCCATCCCTTTCACTGCGCTGCAAGGCGATGGATCGAGAGAGTGCGGTCGGAGAGGTCTAGGTCAGGTCTCCCTCAACCAATCTCTCCCGACCCGGCCCGCAACGCAATAGATGGGCAAATACACGGCCGCCAAGACCTAGACAAACCTCACCTCATGAACCTGGGTACCCCTACTGGGTCACCAAACATAGCGAACCGCTTGGGGTGACCTATGGCACGGGTGTTATCCAATAAACGGTTCTCGGAGCGGAACCTTAGGGTACGAACAAAAATAAAGCGGGTTTCGGTTTTCAGATTAACGGCATTCAGTGCCCTGTTCTACCGGCGGCAGTTGACGCCGAGATGTGGACATACAGAACACGCATAAAACTTGCGCTACCTGCGCGGTAGCCTGACAGCAGCTGTCAGTTTTTACGAAATGTCGAGTTCGTAGACGACGATTATTTACTCTTGGAAAATCTTTTCTTGAAATTAAGGAATAAAACAATGGTATTTGGTAATTGGTATCTTTAAATATGAAAAAAAAACCTCAGGAGAACATGATAATATGTTAAGTACGTGCCTGAAAGGAATTCACTTGTGGCATTTGAGGTTATTTCAAAATTTTATCTTGTTGATTTCATTCCATCACTTGTCAACAACATTTCTGGTGCTATGGAATGTATTTCTTTTATCCCAGATTGGCGATTGATTGAAAACAGCGGCAATTAACAGGTCGCTCATTTTGATATCAGATTTTGACCGGCGTCACCGGCGAGCAGGAATTAATAATTCATTCCGGTAAAGCTTATCGGAGCCGCCTCGCGCGGACAGAAATCTGAACCCGCCTTCACTATATTCGGTCTGACACGTTGACATACAAACATTCTTGACAGCACGCCTGCGCCAGTCGGCCGCCTATGCGCCGACTAATCAGAAAACCGAAACCCGCTTTGTTTTTGTTCGTACACATTACCTTATCCGCCCATACCCGCCTCCCAAATTGTTTGAATATAAAAATGCTAACATTGTTACATGCTTTCCCGATCTCCACATTCACTCTTAAGAGGTGCAAATATACAAACATATTATTTAACTTTATTAAAATTAAATACATATTAATTAAAGCACACATCCCGATGACCCCCGCGGTCCACTGGTTAAGATCGTCGACGATGAATTCAGTGGTAGCGGGTTCAAATCTTAGCGTGGAATTTCACAATAGATTATTAAATCTTTGAATGTATTTGTGGGTATTATTTGAAGTATTATTTGTGGGTATTATTTGAAGGTATTTGTGGCACATTTTAGAGTGGAAGGTACTTTCAGGATCGCCCTGGTAAAAGACTGAAGAAAGAATGGCTTTAGTCATGGTTGGTGACCATATCAAATTAGACAGGTACTTTCTCACCTTCCTCTACCCCATCTCCTTCCACCTCCTACTTCCTTCATCCCCTACGTGAGGGATGCCATAGTCCCACTGGCTCCAGACGGTTAGGAGCAGTTGAGATACTCGTGCTGTATTCACAATAAAAACATATATCTTTTATAGCTCACCTCATATTGTAATAGTATAGGGATAGCGCGGTAGAAACGTTCTTTGGTTGTTTTTGCTTTGTTATTCCCACTAAGTACAACAATTCTGGCTTGATTAGAAGAAAGTGGCAGAAAGGTCGCATCACTCCACTATGTAATGTTAAATCTATTAATTTAATGGGTCTAAGGATACTTTAACTAATAAAGCTAGAAACTAAATAATTATCAATTTTGCTTACGGGTATGGATACCGCCGCCCGGGGAATCATTTATTGAATAACCATCACGCCTGCCATAGCACCCCAAGTGGTTCGATCCGTTTGGTGACTTGGGTATGGGTGACGGATCGGGAGAGTCTGCTGAGGGAACATTTTCGAACACTCTCTTTCGACCCATCGCCTTGCACCGCAGTCACCGCAGTCCGTCACTCCTGGGCACATAGTCTTGCACCGCAGTCACCGCAGTCCGTCACTCCTGGACACGTTGACCCCCAGATTCCCACCCTGCCCTCATACTTTTTCCCTCTCAGAACTTCCTCTACATCCTTTCCCTAATAAGACCCTCAACGCAGCATCTCCAAAGACGACACAGGCCTTAGGATTTTTTCCTCAGGGCTTCCTTTAAGCCACGATTACATTGAGCGAGTTTACAAGCTACTAGCCGGCAAAGTCACTATCTGCTAGAGATCTCCGCTCACTGTAATCATATATATCTACTAATGATTACACTGAGCGAGTTTACTAGCAGATAGTGAATTCGCCGGCAGTAGCTTGAAAACTCGCTCAATGTAATCGAGATTTTATGGAGCTAAATTTAAAAAAAGATATTTACAATAATTTACCTTTCGTATATTGGTTGCAAAAAGTAATGGCACATTTGTTCTCACTGGATAAAACAATCAGTTGGTTTTGTTTTTTCATTTCAGACGACAATGCAGAGACTGTCTAAGGAGGAGTGCTCCAAAGTAGTTAATCCAAAGTATCACCCTGCCAGCTTAAATGACCTGCAGCTATGCAGCCGCTCAGTCAACACAACTGGGCAATTTGTATGTTGGAATTCATTATATACCAAGCTTATTATAATATTGACTCCTAATTTTTTGTTGGTTCCTATCATAGAGAAAATACACGCCAAATTTCAAGAAAATCGGTCAATTAGAACTTGAGACAAACGTTTCGAAAAAAGGAGTTTGAGATAAACTTCTTTTAAAAAAAAAAAAGTTTTGCTCTATTAAGATCCTAGTCAAATTTCGTATAAACCGGTCGAACTAAATTGGCTAAAACTTTAAAAAAATCGGATTTTCTTGAATATTCGAACCATATTATGTTCTCAACGTGGGCGATAATGCCCCCTTGCGGCGTTTTAGACTGTCAAGGGGGCAGTAAAATACCCAGAGATTAGGGGGTGTTGAGATGACACAGTGAAGGCGTAGGCAGGAAAAAAGGTCTAAAAAAGACAAAAATATGCTTATCACAGTGATATAAAGCAAAATAAACTTTAATATTGGTTAACTTTTTTATAGTATCTATTGTTATCATTTTTAGCATGTGTGTGAAAATTCACATATTTCCGTAGTTCGGGAAGTGAATGAAAATTGAACTGAAAGATTCTATTTCATTCAGATCTACAGGAAGAAGGTTTAAGTATGTAATTTGTGAAGGTTTTTGTGTAAATTGGTTGAAATATATAATATATAAAGGACAATGGCTGTATGTGGTGGATGACCGGGCTGGCATACGGCCGGTGTGAATTTTATTTGTATGCAAATCTACATTTTTATGCCAAGGTTGGTGAAATTTTACACAAGTGACAAAACAGGAGGAAGGTCACTGTCTTTTTTTTTTTTTTTTTTTTTACATTAACTCCACACAGGAGGCCCTGAGGAAAATAATTTCCCTCAGGGCCTATGTCATCTGGGATGCTGTGTGGAGGGTCTTTTTGAGGAGAGGAAGGAATGAACATTGGTCTTGAAGAGACCCATGTTGTAGGAAGGAGGAAACACAGAGGCCGGCAAATCATTCCACAGCCGAGCTGTTGAACATAAGAACGAGTCGAAGAAACGACCCGTTCTCATGTGACTAATGTCAACTGTGTACAAATGTTGGGCACGCGTTTGGCGTGTTTCCCGACTATGCACCGGTGCCGAAGGGATCAATGATGCTAGTTCCTCGGAGCATCTTCCATTGTAATACCGGTAGAACAAGGATATCATTCCCACCCGACGCCTGTGCTCTAAAGATTGCAATCCGTCTGTTAAGATGGGAGAATCTATCAAACGGACCGCCCGTTTCTGCACAGAGTCGAGGGTATTTTTCAGGTATTTTGGAGCTCCAGACCAGAGGTGGCTGCCAAATTCAACCGTGGGGCGCACTTGCGATTTGTACAGGGTTAGCAGTTGTGTACTTTTAAAGTATCTGCGGGCCCTGTACAGTACGCCCAGTTTTTGGGAGGCTAACTTTACTCTGGCTTCGATGGAGCCCCCATACCTGAGCTGGTCACTTAGGGTTACACCAAGCAAATCAATGGAGGGCCTGTTCGGAAGATTGCTTCCGTTGAAAGAGACTAGATTTTCATTGCGATCCCTTTTAGACGTAATCAGACAAGATTGGGTCTTTGAAACATTAAATTCAACGAGATTATTTTTACCCCAAGAGAAAACACTCTCGAGGTAACCGTCCATTCTTTGCTTCAAAGCCTTACGAGCTGTTGGAGTTTGTGAGCCCTTTGGGGGCTTGTCAAACAAAAAGCTATCATGAACTGTAGCAGTGAATTGGTGCACATGACAAAAGGTCGTTGATGTGCAACAAAAACAGAGTTGGAGACAGAACCGATCCCTGCGGGACGCCAGCATTTATCGAGTGAGAGGAAGAGGTGAAACCATCGACTACCGTCTGAATCGACCTCTCCCTCAAGAAGTCGGCAATCCACGTACACAAGGATGCGGGAAGTCCGTAAGAATGCAGTTTGTTGACAAGTCCTCGGTGCCAAACCCGGTCAAAGGCCTTGGATATGTCCAGTGCAACCGTTTGGGTCTCACCGAAACGTTCCAGGCATCGCCCCCAAACATGCGTCACATACGCGAGAAGATCACCGCACGAGCGGTTCCGCCGGAATCCGTATTGACGGTCGTTAATAATTTTGTTCTTCTCGAGGTATGTGAGCAGTTTGTCGTTGATCACACGTTCCATCACCTTAGACAGAACTGATGTGATCGCTATGGGGCGGTAGTTGGCCGGGTTGGAGCGGTCACCCTTCTTTGGAATAGGATGGATAACCGCTTTTTTCCAACCAGAGGGCACAGGTCTACATTTGATTTCGAAATACTCTATGTAATGACTTCAGCTATATCATGAATACAAGAAGGAAGGAGGTAGCAACCCGGTAATTTATAACTCTTGTACAAAAGAATTGATTTTTTTTAAAACGTGCAACAAATAAAGAAAATAAAATTAGGGGGGCTCTAGAAAAAAAAAAAATCTAAAGTGGGCGGTGGGCAAAATAAGGCTGAGAATCTGTGATCTAAATAATCGGAATACTAGCTTTTTCCCACGGCTTCGCTCGCATGGCATTAGGGGATTTCCACTCAGCCTCCTCCACATTCCCTCTCCCCACTCTACTCCCCCCATCAATCCCCCTCCCCCTCCACCCACCTCTCCCCCCACTCCACTCCCCCCCATCAACCTCCTTCCCCCCACCCCCTAGCCCTCTTCACAACCTCCCCCATCTTTCCCCTATCCCCTTCCTTCCCTCCCCCCTCTCCCTCCTCCTCTCCCTCCCCTAACCCCCTTCCCCCCCACCCTCCTCCCCCTCCCCCCCCCCCCACCCCACTCCCCCCAATCACCTCTCGCATTCCACACATTCATTCCCGATACATTCAGTTTTCTAACTGCTCGCATGCCACCTATTATAATTTCTTTTACAAAATTCATAATGCCAGAACTCAACGGTAGTTTTATACAAAAAAAACGAAAAAAAAAAGAATTATCCAATTTGGTTCAGTCGTTCGGGTTTATGCGCATACATACATTTTGGTGATTCATTTTTATAGATAGTTATTAAGTACGAATTATTATTCTTCTTTTTATATTCTACCAAAAAATCCAGTACGGCAGTTTTGTACTTAAAAAATGCGAAACCTGTCCATCCTATTAAAACAATAATTGTTGTGTGACATTATGTCAAAATTTGAGAATGACATTTTGCAAAACAAAGATTCTTAAATAAAAATTCTATTTTAGAAAATATTTAAGCGAATTTATTTGAAGTACCTACTTCTCTAATAATTTGAATCGATAAAAGAATTATAGATATCTTACTAATCGTGCCACCTATTGCAATTTTTTCATACAAATTTTGTAATGCCAGAGCTCTGAGCTATAACCTATATGTTGATATTATTGTAAAGTTTCATTAAAATCCATTCTGTAAAGTAGGAATTAGTATTTTATACATAATTGAATTTTAACATCAAAAGGATGTCCTTAGTAACCTAATTAAAAAAAAAACATCTAAATCAATGAAGACAATATAAGCGAAACTCAATCGAAAATCTGGAAACAGAAAAATCAGAAAAACATATTGACACATCTGGGACTCGAACCCAGGACCTCTTGCTTTCCGGGCAAACGCGCTAACCACTGCGCCACGGTGTCGATATGAAATTTGGTCATGTTTAACTGTACCATACTTCGACTAAGAACCACCTACATTATCTTCATTTTCTTTAACGCATATATTATTGGCAACTATCTTTATGTATGATTGCAAGATTCAAACCCGAACTAAATGCTCTCTAGATACTGTCTGGATAAATCTTTATCCATTTTATTTAATATGCGACATCTATAGACTTTTCTGCAAGTCTTGGTCGAGTCCCAGAGGTGTCAATATGTTTTTCTGATTTTTCTGTTTCCAGATTTTCGATTGAGTTTCGCTTATATTGTCTTCGTTTATTTAAATATTATAATTTGAGGTTTTTCTCATAAAGTTAAAAATAAAATAAAACATCGTTTCCAAGGCGACAATTGGCGATTGCAATAAATCGATTTTGTTAGCGACAGAAAACGTATGATAAATAATTTCATAACGCCAGAGATTATTCATAACGCCAGAGCTTACCAATATATATAGCCTATAGATCTCGCAAATAATGTAGCTTTCTATTAGTGAAAGAATTTTTAAAATCTATTCGGTAGTTTTTGCGTGAAAGAGTAACAAACATACATCCATACAAACTTTCACCTTTATAATATTAGTAGGATGACTATTATATACTTTCCAGTATAAATAACAAAAAAATACCTCCTACCGCCTTAAATATTAATATTCAATCAAAAAATTCACCACTAAAATATTCATGACAAAACTGTTTATTAAGGTGGTCCAAATTTTTATTTATTATTTTCATTTGGCCACCCCGTGAATTTGTTACACGTATTCATAGTAATAATACAATAAAATTTTAGCGAGATAGCTAAAGTAGGAAGAAGTGCTCAATCGAGTGTTGTTTTTGAATTTTTTGTGTAAAATGCTTAATTTTTACTTTTTGCTACGGGCCAGTTTTGTGTGTTAAACTATTAAATAAATATTAAAATAAACTACTGAAGAGTTTTATAGACAAATTTGAACAGTTTTGATACTTATTTAACAGACTGGGAAGTGAATCAGTGTAGTAAAATGTCTTCATCCACTCGAAAAAGGGACGAAATTTTTCTACTTGGGGTTCGAGGTATTGAGCCATTGATGAGGCTTAACCAACTTCCTACTCTTCGGCAAGTTTAACTCCGTTATCACCACATATTAAATGAGTCCAAAAATATTAAAGATTCCGCTCATGTAAGTACTTATTCAAGAACTTATAAAAGTGTGGAGTAAATCTAGTATTCCGACCAGACAACAAAAACACTGCATTGGAAAAACTGATAAAGTTTCTTAAGAAGTGGCTGCTATTGAAAAAAAAATAGAGGAAGAAATTCTGAAGCACAAAGAAAGGGACAGTATTTGTTTAAAAAAGAACACAAACTTTTTTATATTGCCCTTGCAAGCGCTTTGAATTTGATAAAAGTTGCGGAAGGCAGAGCGTTTCTCATCGATCAAAGATGAGAATGTAAGATGATTATGACCTGAATCGATAAGAAACTAGAAAGGTCAAAAACGTTCTCTGAAACGGAAAAAAAAAATCTGAAAAATTGAGAAAAATGCGTGCTAAAAGTAATGCAATCTTCGGTGGTGTCGAGTCAAGAGTTAGAACTTAAGTGCAGCTTTAGTAGCACTTCTAGTAATGCTAGCATATTAGATGATAAGTCCAAAGATGAGTTTGTAGTGGCTGTACCAAAAAAGACCAAGAGTGCTTCCAGTTCCTATGGCGTTGAGCCGTCTACAATATATTTACACAATACGTTACCAGTGCGCTTGATCGTAACAAGATTTAAACTAACCAAGAGAGAAGAAAAATAAATTGTTCGATTTATTAGTTATCATCTACACAAAAGTTTGGATCGAAGCGTCTTTGGCAGCAGATGCACCAGTAAATGACTTACTACTTTGGAAGAGCTTAAAATTGTACGAAGTCATTGATTCTGAAATCAGTATAGCAGCTAGGGGTGTCTTAGAGCGTCACTTAGATGAACTAGTTGCTTTTGCCTTGTTTTCTGAGAAGCTGTCTGATGCTGAGAAACAGGCCATTGTTAAAAAAATAAATTCTGATGGCGTTAATCGTTTAGTGATTCTGCTAAGCTTGCCTCAGAGGTTACATCAGAAGCCTTTGCCAAAGAACGTTGAAAACACTCTCAAAAAAAAAATTGATATAAAGGACTCTTTCTTGCAATTACCTCCTGAGTCTTGGAATAACAATGTTGATTACCTTCTCCTTCAAGGCAAAAGATGCGTCAAAATTTTGCGTGTTTTAAATGATAAGGAGAGAGGTGTTAAACTATTTGAAGATTACAACACGGTACTCACTAAGAATGAGGAAGAAAAGCAATTTTTACTACACATCGTTAAACAAAAGAGAAAAATCGTTTATACTGAAACATTCAATAAGGAGTTAACAAACGTAGTTTTAAAAGATTGCGACTAATATTATGTTAATTATTGCTTTGTTACCAATTTTTTTCATATTTAAATACGTTGTATACTAATTTGATTAAAATATAATACCTACTTGTTATCTTAATAAACCTTAAATTACGTGTTTTATTTAAAATCAAGAACTTTTGTCAGAAACTTCTAATTCGATGAGCACCCCCTTTTATATAAGATAGGGGGCTGATTCTTTTTTACCCATAATAGAAATGGTAGGTGTAACAAATCAAAGGGATGGCTACATCTATATTTGAAAAAAATTACCATATGGGCCTGGACCACCTTACTGCCTATGCATAGCACATAAAAAAGAAATAAAATATTTGGGTGTATTAATAGATAGTAACCTTAAGTGGAAGTCTCAAATTACCAATATTATAAATAGATTAAGAAAACTTATATAAATAATTATTAATTTAAGCCTAACTTAAAAATTCTTTAAAATATATACAACGCTCTAGCCCATTCAATAATACAATACGGTATCGTTGCGTGGGGAGGGGCTTAAAAAACCTCAATTTTGCTGGAAATTACTCAAAGATTAATAATCAAAATTATTACTAAAAAGAAACCATCAGATTATTCAACCTCTCAACTTTTTCAAGACTTTCAAATCCCACCTCTAAAAAAATACATGTATAAAAAATACGCTGCTTCAAATACACAAAGACTATTCAAAGAAGTCGCACCACGTCATTGTACGAGTTGAGAGCTATAGGCAAAACACAGTGGGTCGCTTATATACACCATTAAGGGTCGGGTTTGGAAAACATCGCTCCGCATTAGCAGTAGCATCCGCGTCTCGTAGCAGCAATACTAGAAAATTATATACGGGTAGTTAGAAAAATGTGTAAAGTTACTAGTGATTAAATTTTTTTTACTGTAATCTTACAAATTCTATAAGTTATACATACTGCAACTTTAGTTAAAACGTTGAAAAAGGCCTTCGCGATTATCTCTCCTGAACCTGTTGTAAACATTTTTACCAAAAATCCTTCCGTAATCTCAGAGTAAACATTATGTTAAAACATGCTATTAAATTAAAAGTGCTTCAGTGTATCTAGATTTTTATTGTAATTCGCCTAAACTTTCTGAATTTTTCAACTATTCTCCGCCATACAAAAATGTATGGCAAAATAATACGCCGCGCGATGTCTTATATAACGGTTGAATTTCACAGAATTCATTCAGTCGTGAGAGAGCGGTCAAGGTGGGACCACGCATATTTTTTTCGCAGCAATTTTGTTCGCTGTTTATTCGATTTTTGAAGGAATCATTGAGGAGATAGGTGTTACAGTAACCGGGTAAGTAGAAATAAAATATATCTAATAAATTATTTTTAACTTGATTTACAGTTTTACAGACTTTATTTTTATTTTTATTTTTAAACTTCAGGTACCTTCAAAATGGGTAAAAATAAAGGAATTCTTGCTTACCGTGCCATAAAAAATAGACCCTCCCACTGGAAGAAAAGGAGAATAAGGTAATAATGTCAATTTTTTTTTTTTTTTACTGATTTCTATCAAAGGTAGTTTTAAGGTGGACTGAAGTCATTTTGCTTTTTGACTTCTAAAAATTTCGGCATCCATCTTGAATTTCTCTGTAGTTATCTACCGATTTGGTTCAATATCAGAATTCGGGCGTTTAGAAGTGCACTGAACTCGGATCTAATGTCAAAATGCAAAATTTCGGCATCCATCTTGAATTTCTCGTGTTCTCTACCGATCTGGTTCAAAATCAGTATTGGGGAGTATTGGCGAGCACTGAACTCGGATCTAATGTCCAAATGCAACATTTCGGCATCCATCTTGAATTTCACTAGTTATCTACCTATTTGGTTCAAAATCAGGATTAGGGCGTTTGGACGTGCACTGAACTCGGATCTAATGTCAAAATGCAAAATTTCGGCATCCATCTTGAATATCTTAAGTACTTTGACGATTTGGTTCAAAATCAGGTTTAAGGAGTTTGGGGTTCACCGAACTCGAATTTAATGTCAAAATGCATAATTTCGACGACCATTTTGAGTTCTCTACCGATTCCGTTCAAATTGTCACTAAGTTTTATTGAAAACAACGACAACATCCATTGATAAATCGAATGAATTTCGATGTTGGGTAAATTCTGGGTTGTATTATTACAAATAAATTTATTTTATATGTTTTTTTAGAAAAGCAGCAGAAGCAATATAAATGACGTCGTTATAACAGAAACTATCAGTGAACATGTAAGTTTTTTAAATAAACATAAGCGGCCTGAGTAATGGCCTTCCATATAAACTTTTTGCTATAATGAATGATCTACCACACTTTTTGTGAATGTTTAGAATTATCGATAATAGACCTGGAGAAAGGATGATGTCATTACAAAATGACAGTCTTATGAATAAATGAGGAGCTAACACTTATCACTCTGCATTGTTTTGTATTTT
Organism: Limnephilus rhombicus; assembly: GCA_929108145.2. Taxonomy (NCBI): domain Eukaryota; kingdom Metazoa; phylum Arthropoda; class Insecta; order Trichoptera; family Limnephilidae; genus Limnephilus; species Limnephilus rhombicus. Next base: position 11,698,422 of record OV815290.1, on the reverse strand, counting down.
TTTATTAATAAGTTTACATTACAAATGTATAGTATAATGTCCTCCACGCTAGGAATTCACCTGTGTTGTGGAGGACATTTTTCAATTTTAAAATTATATAATAGTAAACAAGTATATAATAGTAACTTTGTTATTTTTGGATAATGCTGTGAAATAACTATAATAATTGTAAGTAATAATTAATTTATTTTGAACTTACATATAACATTTGCAATTTTACCTGTAACACGCACAACACGAGTTACAGCGTGTTTTATACAAAGAAAAAAAAACTTTTCAATAGCCTTCTATAAAAAAACAGAGTGGAAGATACTTTATGTATCGCCCTGGTGTAAGACCACTATTCAGAATTGAAACGTTGCTTGAAATGGCTTTAGCCGTGTGTGGTGACCAAATCTGAATAGCCAGGTACTTCCCCTATATTATTCCCCTCCCACCTTATTCAGCCTCACAACACACCCCAATCACTGGCCCCAGGCGATTGATAACAGTTGGGACTTTGTAAGGTACATAAAAATAAAAATAAAACATTTAGTTGTTTTATAAAAATTTGTCTGAACTTCTTTATATTTTTGACTGTCTTTTTCTAAATGTGCTTCGTTCTACTTTATGTATATCAAAGATAAATTGTAAAATATATTCTTTCTTACTAGGTATTAATAAAAATCTGTATGCATATAAATAAACTTTCAAAAACAAAACTACCTGTTTTTTAATTTCTAAGGCACAGAGTAAAAACTGATTGTCGTAACTTATTCACACCCATTATTTTCTGGTAAAATTATAAAAAAAATTAATAACATTATACAAACCATATATGAACCAGAAATTTTTTCTACATCAAAACACCATTAGATTCTATGTCACATTGAGTCAAAAACTAAGACGTCTGTAAAGGTCCAGGGGCTAAAAAAAGTCTATGTATCCTTGCCCTTGCATAATATGATTTATAGTCTGTCGAGCTGTATCAATTATGTTGGAAATAAATTAAAATTTTACAAAGCAAGTGTATTTTTATTCCGTATTTTATCAAAATGCTGAGCAGCCGTGCCTGAATCTAACCAAAATACACAGTAGATCGCGGCGGCCGAGCTTGTTTGCAACTACCAAAAATACCTAACTGCAGTGAATGGGCAGTTTGACCCAGGCGCAAATGTCTCTATGAGCTATCCACGCTATTCCACAATATGATTCTTAGTATGTTAAGCTGTATCCATTATTATAGTAGGAACTAAATTTTAATTTTAGAAGGCAAGTGTATTTTTATTTCCTAAGTCCGTAGTGTCTAGTATACCCACATCTCCTCTAGTCAGACGCAGCCGGTCAGCTGCGGCCGTGTTTGTCTACAAGTACAAGAAATACCTAACTGCAGCGTCAGCGCGGTTTGATACCCGACCCTTAATGCATAATAGTTTTGTACAACACTACTACATGTACAATGGAGTGGTGTGGTTTAATTAACTAGCAATAGAGCTGAGATTAGAACCTGACTACAATAAATTCAAAAATAATTTAAACGATAATATCTTAAATAATTTAGCTACCTAGAATCACATAAACAATTAATTAACAGTACTTAATCAACAATTTTATTTCATTTCATATATAAATATATATGTATTTTATACTTTTGGTTTATGGACGTATATATATATATATACATGTATTTGTTATAATTTTTTTATCTTCCCTTTGCACACGAGTAGTTATACTCTCTTAAAGGTTGTATATTATATACATTATACATACACATGTTTATACAGTTTCTGATCAATATTGCATATAAGTATTTAATGATTTCAGATTAATTCGATTGTAACCTGAAAATGTAATGTAATAACCTATGATTATATTACATGTATATGTATATAAAACTAATAAAAAAAATAAATTTAGAAAACTGTTGACAGAACTACTAGTACTAGAATTAGGTTAGGTTAGGTTGACTGCACCAAACCGCAATTAGAGTCATGAGTCGCAATATAGACCATGAATGTAAGCACTGACTACCTGTCCGTATTATGGGCGAAAACAAGGATGAACTTTCACTAAATGGATATGGTTTTAAATCGCTATATATGTTTTCCAAAATAACGAATATATTTTGAATTTTATCGTTATTTATTTTTGTGGTGTAATGCCATGTGTGGAAGGCTACCTCCTTATTTAGCCAACGTTTCGGACAGCGTTATTTACAGTGTCCGTTGTGAAGCGTTTGTTAACCTTTCCCATACCATGCTAAAAATACCCTCGACAAACCGTCTTGTAACACAGCGTTACTCTATGGGATTTGGAAATTATTTCGGGATTTTTGTAAAAATATTATTGTGAATATTTTTTATTTGGCTTATATTAATTTATTGTAAGAAAAAAATATCAATTTTGTGCCCTAAAACTGAAATATTAAGAAAATAATCATTCATAATAAATAATCAAATATTATTTGACACGCCCTACAAGGCGGGCGGCTGTGACAGCGACCGCCTAGGGTCACGTTAGCCTCTAGAATAGCACCATTGTTTCAGAAAGCCACATGTGGAATGCGCTAGGTACTAGTAAGGGCTGACACCGACCTACTATCATTTTTTAAATACATTTACAAAAAATACTTTATCGTAAAGAGCTTTTTATGTTTGCTGATCTAAGTTAATACCAGATTGAATGGTTTTAACACTAGTTGCGTAGAGAAGTAGATTACAAGAAAAATACAATACTTAAAGAACACTCGAATTTTATTTTTTTTTTCAGTTTTACGCGAAAGCAAACCATGAAAAAAATTATATTATAATTACTTTGAAGTGAAAACTTCTTTAGCACCATTGTGATTTGAAACTGGATGAAAAGAAAAAGCGACACTAAAAGAAACAATAAGCAAACCACGAAAAAAATAATTTTATAATTATTTTGAAGTGATAAACTTCTTTAGCACCGTTGTGATTTGAAACTGGATGAAATGGAAAAGCGACACAAAAAAAACAATAAGCAAACCAAGAAAAAAAAATGTTAGGTATAATTACTTTGAAGTGAAAACTTCTGAAGCACCGTTGTGATTTGAAACTGGATGAAACGAAAAAGCGACACTAAAAAGAGACAAACACATGCATCTATAGCATTTATAGAGAATGGGTTAGAATAATCGGTCTCCTCTTTATGCGGTGCTTCGTAGCCTTCCGACTCTTTTTTCTAAAGGTTTCGCTTCTACCGGTGTGAACTGCACACTAGTATTTTTTATAATACTCCTATTTTTCCGAAATTTAGAGATAACCTTTAGGATAAAATTTACTTTTATGAGTGGAAATAGTTTACATAGCAAATTAAAAACATTTTTTTTCACAGGAACATAACGACAAAAACCAATTAGGTAAATTCTTATTTAAACATTAATCCGACGTGTTTATCGTAACAAAATATAGGTTAAAATGTAGATGTAAAAGATTTTTACAAAAAAGCAAACCAAAGACTTTGTTATTATATTTACCTACATATTATGTAATTAATTCGTCTATAGTAAATCTACATTAAATCTTAAAATGGCGACCACACGTCATCCAGTACTATACGAAACTATAAGAACTTAAACTGTGGATATTGTAGTGCATACACACAGTATTTTTTTAACATTAACTTCACACATGAGGCCCTGAGGAAAATAATTCGCTTCAGGGCCTATGTTGTCTTGGGGGAGAGGTCTTCCTGCTGGAGAGGTCAAAAGGTCTTCCTCAACCAGTCTCTCCTGACCCGGCAAACCACGCAGAGCCAATTGGTAGGCAGACGTACCCGCCGCCAAAATCCGGAACCAAACCTACCCCATGAACCTGGGCACCCCTGCTAAGTCATCAAACGTAACAAACTACTTGAGTTCACTTATGGAAGAAGTGTTGGTTGTTGGTTGTGGTTTCCGGGGCGGCGGCATGCCGTTATTATTAAAAATATGCATTTTAGAAGATGATCAAAATAGCAAGTAAAACAAAGACAGTGAGCGTTATAAAATAGTAAAAAAAAATAATTCTATAAAAAAATATTCTTAAAATCATAACATTCATTGCAAAGTGTACCTTTAATTTACTGAAACCTAACCATTTATATTTTTTGCTACTTCCTTCCATGTAATAATCATTTGTAAAGACGTCACTTTGCTACTGTTTCAATGGAAAGAAAGTCCCTTTTAAAAATAATTATTTTATTTGGGTAGTTTTAGGAATAAAATAGGTAGGTAAGATTCTACATATTGTATCCGACCCTCACAAAAGAGTTTTATGGTGGTGCAGTAATGTTTACAATCGTATTTTGGATGAAGTATTGTCTTCGATACCGAAAGTACATCATGCAGCAGAGAGGATATACCACCAAAACCCTCTATCTCGACAAATACTCCTTGCTTCATTCGAATTCTTAAATCGTCTAATACTCGTCCAGATAAATCTGAATAAATAGATGCTTGGTTGCGTTATGGTGCACTCTATCGGAGGATTACCGCGAGGTAAGAGATACATTCAAACGTGCTCTTTTTAAAATGATTTATCTGTATATTTCTATTATTCTGTCTCTTGGCGTGGTCCGACTGAAAGTATGTGATTCACTTGACCATGCCATGACTTCCTTGGCTATTATTTACTTCGCGTCATATCTTCCTTTTTGAATGCCCTAACTAAATAAGCGTACCTTTTAATCCCATCCATCAAGTACACTTGACGTGACTTTATCACTAAACGGCGCTATAAAAAGGTGGAAATTATTATAATTTTTATCGGCCTTATATCCCTTCCAGATCTTCACAAATTAACATGGCTCTACCTATAATTTAACTATATGGTTTTACAACACATACATATCAGGAATTTCATTTATAGAGCATGTCAACAATATCCTTCCTTTGCCAGTTCAATGCCTTGCTTTTCAATTTGGGAGGCGAGTATGGGTGCCGCCGCCCCGGGAACCATTTATTGAATAACCAACACTTCTGCCAAAGGTCACCCCAAGTAGTTAGCTACGTTTTGTGACTTAGTAGGGGTGCCCGGGTTCGTGGGTAAAGATTTGTCCAGGTTTTGGCGGCGGAAGCATCTGCCTACCAACTGCATGGCAAGCCTGATCGGGAGAGAATGGTTGAGGGAGTCCCTTTGACTTCTCCAGCTGTACTCTCTCGGAACATCGTCTTACACCCCAGTGGAAGAGATGGATTCATACGTCCGTCACTCCTGGACACAATGACACCCAGATTCCTACCCACCCCTTATATCCTTTTCCTTCTCAGAACTTCCTAACCTTCCTTTCCTAAAAAGACCCTCCACACATCATCCTCAAGGATGACATAGGCCCTGAGGGGAATTATTTTCCTCAGGGCCTCCTGTGTGGAGCTTTTATAAAAAAGCACTGCATTGTCATTGTCTTAATCAAGTCTTCCACGAAGAGATTATTTGATAACAATAAAATGAAATTAAATAAATATTTAATACTTCTGAACTAATGAGGCATGACCCTGCAAATAACCCAAAACCCATAAAACTAAACAAAAAACATCTCCCGTCATCTGATTGTCTACAATCGTAACATTTTGTCGTTAATTTTAAGGAAATACGCAGAAAGGGATTAAAAAATGACTCTGGTTTAAGGATCAGGTGGTCGGTCGGCCGAACCTTCCGATGTGGTTCCTTATTTTTTTTGTGGCTCTTATTTTAATGAAAACGGAATGTCAAGCAACCCAAGTTTTTTTGCAGCAAGATAATAGATATAATTTCTACAGATAGGCAAAAGGTTTTAACGTTTTATTTTACATCTCTTTTTGTCATACATAACTAAAAGGAGATAGTAATATTGGACGTAGGTTAATGAGGTTGGAATGAATTAATGTTTTGTCTTCTCTGTTATTCCCATAGAGATTTAAAATTTGTTGTCTCATCTGACATAGAAATGTGTCGACTTTTAGGAAAACATTTTTTATTATTTTATACAGAATCGTCATAATTTTTTAAATATTTTTTACGGATGCAAAAATATATTTTTTAGGAATACCTAAAATGTTGATTTAATGATTGCAGCATTTGAGGAGTTATTGATGTTTTAAAGAGCGTTGTAAACTATAATCGAATCGTGGATCCGGGAGTGTTAAGGGCCCGCTACCCGAATTACCACCGATTTCTTACATATCTCCCTTAAACACGTTAAGTTTTAAAGCTCTTAAAATATATATATGTTATTCTTGAAGATAATATCTAGACTTTGCCCGCGCCGAAACGCAAATTATATAAAATTCCTTCCATAGAAAAAAATCGCAACGTATGCTCCAAAAATTATTATAAACAAGTTTGTTTCAGTTATTTTACAAGTTATATGTATGAAAAAAAATCACAGTGTTTCTTTAAATGATGCTTAAGACAATGTCCGCGAGATTTTTGCTCTATTTTAAACGAGTCGTGTTTTATTAAACATTTTCGCAATTTCCGCATCGATTTTGTCGCGCTTCATCGTTAGCGTTCATCGTTTCATCGTTAGCGCTCTCCTCTAACATTCGTAATTTCGTATCTCTCCATCTTCTTCTTTTCGAGCCCGGTTGCAGAGCCTTAACCTTTCCAGAAATAAGTAACGCTGGCCGTGCTTTGGGGAGTGAGTTTTTTTCTTATTTAGTTTTTAATTTTTTTTTTCTAAATATATGCTTTATGACTGTCTCTATGTATGAATATATGTATGAATTATGTATTTATTATGTATTTTTATATGTATATTATTTTTTTTTGTATCGATGACTCAAAAATGGTTAAAAAATTCGTACTTACCATTTTCAGCTTTTATCGCAAAAAATCTGGATTCGTTTTTCAGGAGTCACATACCATTCGCACATGAGCAAAACGGTAAAAAAATGTAAACAACACAATTATTTTCACTTAACACTATCATTGAAACGTATATGGAGAAAACTTTAAACTGTGTACATAAAAGAAATAGTAATACTGTTTTATTTAACCTTCGGCATGCCAAGATGCAAAACAAAACGTTGGGTACCATGAGGGGTGACGCTACAACCCCAGGGATTTTATTATTTAAATGCCACTTTTTCCCATTTATTCATTAGTTTGATGGAAAATTACTCTTTTGGCCTACATGTTTAATGTATTTCCGTTAAAAAAATATCATTATACAGTTAATTTCATAATATAAAACCTATTCAGTTAATTTCATACAAAATCATTAATTAACAAACGCTCCGGCCACGACGGCTTTGACTAGCTTCCTAGTCGGTACTTTGGTACCTGCTGGCAGGTCAGTGTGACCGGCGGCCGACGAAGCGAATTGTAACCGGGTGGTTCCAAAATAACAAAAATAAAACTAAAAACAAACACCGATTTTTTTTTACAAAAAGGATCTCGGATGGTAGTTTTATTTTTCCCCTCATTTTGAACGCCAGGATTCGTATTCGTATTTCGTATTTTTGCCAGTGGTGATGGCACTGAACTCCACTTCATGCCCGATTTCGAGGTCATGAAAACTTCACTAGCCGCAAATGTTGTTGTGTTTTTATCTTCTCCGATGTCTTCATCAGATTCTGACTCCTCCTGGACCTCAACGTGGTCCTCCACGTTAGAAAAATCCTCTTGATAAATTGCTTCAAAATCATCATTATCATTATCCCTTTCACTAATGTCACTGTCATCTTCGAGAAATTTTAATAATTCTTCAACAGTTAGACCCCTTCTTGTCATTATGGACACAGTTATTGAATGGCAATATCACAAGAATGGAACGATATACTAAAAAAACCGCACTTCAAACTTTTTAATATTCAAATTATTTTTTTACCGTCCGCTGTAGTGTTTCGGCACGCACTGTAGCTAAACCCCAATAAACACAGCTGGTTGGGTCAGCCAGACCGGCGACGCCCTAGGTGGCCTAGGTAAAGGACCCTATGTCGTTACACCTTTATGCAGTTTTCGATGTAGTGCGTGGGAACGAGATGCCGTAAATTGCCGAGGTGCGAGTAGAACAGGGAACCATATCCATAAGCGAACTAATGCGGGAGAGAGATGGAGCATTTCTCATAGTTTATTTTGTCGTAGATGTGGTTCCAGCGAGCAAGAAATATCATACAAGGCAAGGAATGATACCTACACAGTAACAAAATATTTTTTTACGCTTTGATCTAGGACAATTTAATATTTTTTTTAATGACCGAATATGTGTTTATCGGTTTTGCAGGAATACAAAAAATATCGAATTCGTAAGGTCTCTATTAAAAATTCTACATGGACAATAGTAAATTTAGAAATTATGGGAACCCCTGTCAGCAACGGGAGGGTTAATATTAGCTTTTTCCCGCGGCTTCACTCGCATGGTATTAAGGGATTCCCACTCAGCTTCCTCTACCTTCCCTCTCCCCACTCCACTCCCCCCATCAGCCCCCCTCCCCCCTCTCCCTCCACCCACCCCCCCCCTTACACTCCACTCCCCCCATCAACCCCCTTCCCCCCTCCCCCTCCACTCACCCCTCCCATCTGTTGAATTGTAATAGAAATAGTATCTTTCCGCCTACGAAAAAACGTCTTGAACAGCGGGCTTATTTGAAAATATTTAAAAAAAAAATTAATGCATCTAGGGAAAATTTTCTGAAATTCAGCAGCCAAGCAAACTTAGGTTTTGTAGGTGGTGCTGAAATTCAGCAAAAAGTGTTCCGGTGGTTATACAATATCTGATATTCTGAATTTTTAACATAACACTCACCACACCAAATAATAAAGTATTGTCTGAGATAAATCGCTACTTTATAATACGATTCCTGAAACTGAAGTTAAACTCCTTAAAGTAAGGTCAGTGTTGGGCCATTTAGTGGTGTTTTATGTTGAAACAAATGTACGTTTTCTGTTACTTTACAAATAAATTTGTTTTCACTTTTGCACAAATTATAATAAAAAAACAACAATTTGTGCATCTCCAATGGTGTAAGTGTAGGAATTTAAAATTAATGTTATTAAATTTTAAATTTTAATAAAATATTATTTAACACTCCCGGATCCACGATGCGATAATAGTTTACAACGCTCTTTAAAACATCAATAACTCCTCAAATGCTTCAATCAATAAATCAACATTTTAGGTATTCCTAAAAAAGATATTTTTGCATCCGTAAAAAATATTTAAAAAATTGTGACGATTCTGTATAAAATAATAAAAAATGTTTTCCTAAAAGTCGACACATGTCATGTTAATGTCAGATGAGACAACAAATTTTAAATTTTTCATGTCAATGTCAGATGAGACAACAAATTTTAAATTTTGTCAATGTCAGATGAGACAACAAATTTTAAATTTCTATGGGATTAACAGAGAAGACAAAGCATTAATTCATTCCAACCTCATTAACCAACGTCCAATATTACGATCTCCTTTTAGTTATGTATGACAAAAAGAGATAAAAAATAAAACGTTAAAACCTTTTGCCTATCTGTAGAGATTATTTTACTTCTCAAAGTTGACATCATAATACGATTGTCGTCGCTTTATTAATTTGAAATGTCTGAAAACAGAGATGACAATATTAATTATCTTGCTGCAAAAAAACTTGGGTAACTTGCATTCCGTTTTCATTAAAAAAAGAGCCACAAAAAAAATAAGGAACCACATCGGAAGGTTTGGCCAACCGACCACCTGATCCTGAAACCAGAGTCATTTTTTAATCCCTTTCTGCGTATTTCCTTAAAATTAACGACAGAATGTTACGATTGTAGACAATCAGATGACGGGAGATGTTTTTTTGTTTAGTTTAATGGGTTTTGAGTTATTAGCAGGGTCATGCCACATAAGTTCAGAAGTAATAAATGTTTATTTAATTTTATTTTATTTTTATCAAATAATCTCTTTGTGGAAGACTCGATTAAGACAATGACAATGCAGTGCTTTTTTTACAATAGCTCCACACAGGAGGCCCTATGGAAAATAATTCCCCTCAGGGCCTATGTCATCCTTGGGGATGATGTGTGAAGGGTCTTTTTAGGAAGGGAAGGTTAGGAAGTTCTGAGAAGGAAAAGGATATAAGGGGTGGGTGGGAATCTGGGTGTCATTGTATCCAGGAGTGACGGACGTATGAATCCATCTCTTCCACTGCGGTGTAAGGCGATGTTCCGAGAGAGTACAGCTGGAGAAGTCAAATGGACTCCCTCAACCATTCTCTCCCGATCCGGCTTGCCATGCAGTTGGTAGGTAGATGCATCCGCCGCCAAAACCTGGACAAATCTCTACCCACGAACCCGGGCACCTCTACTAAGTAACGAAACGTAGCTAACTACTTGGAATGACCTTTGGCAGAAGTGTCGGTTATCCAATAAATACTTCCCGGGGCGGCGGCACCCATACCCGCCTCCCAAATTGAAAAGTAAGGCATTGAACTGGCAAAGGAAGGATAATTGTTGAAATGCTCTATAAATGAGATTCCTGATATTTATGTGTTGTAAAACCATATAGTTACATTATAGGTAGAGCCATGTTAATTTGTGGAGATCTGGAAGGGATACAAGGCCGATAAAAATTATAATAATTTTCACCTTTTTATAGCGCAGTTTAGTGATAAAGTCACGTCAAGTATACTTGATGGATGGGATTAAAAGGTACGCTTATTTAGTTAGGGCATTCAAAAAGGAAGATATGACGCGAAGTGAATGAAGTCATGGCATGGTCAAGCGAATCAAATACTTTCAGTCGGACCACGCCAAGGGTCAGAATAATAGAAATATACAGTTATTATAAGCAATAATTGTCAGCCTGAAACACTCATTTACATTGAAAAATCTTCCGAGAAAGATACTTGCCGCCAACGGGACTTGAACCCGTGTCCTTCTGATTGCCGGTCGGATGCTCTGACCACTGAGCTATGGAGGCTCATCAAATACCCGCCAAATAATTCAATATATACTAGTGTTTCATTCAACAATTACTGCTTGTTATATTTTTGTTGTGCTATACATAAAAATCTTGTCTAAACGTTAGTTTATAAATTAAAAAAAAATAATAATAATTAATATTTAACAAGTTTAAGTATTTCCCCAATAAATGCAGACATAATTTGTCTCGACGCCACCTAGCGAGGGATTTAACACTAACAATGTCTTTCTCGCAAAAATAAAGTTGGTTGTTTTCAGGTGGAAAAAAATAACAAGCAGTAATTGTTGAATGAAACACTAGTATATATTGAATTATTTGGCGGGTATTTGATAAGCCCCCATAGCTCAGTGGTCAGAGCATCCGACCGGCAATCAGAAGGACACGGGTTCAAGTCCCGTTGCGGCAAGTATCTTTTCTCGGAAGATTTTTCAATGTAAATGAGTGTTTCAGGCTGACAATTTATTGCTTATAATAATTGTTACCCTTTGTGCTATGCATAAAAATCTTGTCTTGACGTTAGTTATAAATTTAAAAATAAAATAATAAGAAATATACAGATAAATCATTTTAAAAAGAGGACTTTGAATGTATCTCTAACCTAGCGGTAGTACTCCGATAGAGTGCACCGTAACGCAAAAAGCATATATTTATTCAGATTTATCTGGACGAGTATTAGACGATTAAAGAATGCGAATGAAGCAAGGAGTATTTGTCGAGATAGATGGTTTTGGTGGTATATCCTCCCTGCTGCATGATGTAGTTTCGGAATCGAAGACATTACTTCATCCAAAATACGATTATAAACATTACTGCACCACCATAAAACTCTTTTGTGAGGGTCAGGTGCAATATTTAGAATCTTAACTACCTATTTTATTACAAAAACTACCCCCCATAAAATAATTATTTTATAAAGGGACTTTCTTTCCATTGAAACAGTAGCAAAGTGACGTCCTTACAAATGATTATTACATGGAAGGAAGTAGCAATAAATATAAATGGTTAGGTTTCAATGAATTAAAGGTACCCTTTGCAATGAATGTAAGGATTTTTAGAATATTTTTTTATAGAATTAATTTACTATTTAGAACGCTTACTGTCTTTGTTTAACTTGCTATTTCGATCATCTTCTAAAATGCATATTTTTCATAATAACGGCATGCTGCCGCCCCGGAAACCATTTATTGGACAACCAACACTTCTACCATAAGTGACCTCAAGTAGTTTGTTACGTTTGATGACTTATCAGGGGTGCCCAGGTTCATGGGGTAGGTTTGGTTCTGGATTTTGGCGGCGGGTACGTCTGCCTACCAACTGGCTCTGCGTAGCTGGCCGGGTCGGGAGAGACTGGTTGAGGGAGACCTTTTGACCTCTCCAGCAGGAAGACCTCTCCCCAAAGATGACATAGGCCCTGAAGCGAAGTATTTTCCTCAGGGCCTCATGTGTGAAGCTAGTGTGAAAAAAATACTGTATGTCTGCACTAAAGTATCCACAGTAGTTTCGTATAGTACAAGATGGCGTGTGGTCGCCATTTTACGATTTTATGTAGATTTACTATAGACGAATGCATTATATAATAGGAAGGTAAATATAATAACAAAGTCTTTGTTTTCCATTTTTGTAAAAATCTCTTACATCTATATTTTTACTTATATTTTGTTATGATAAACACGTCGGATTAATGTTTAGATAAGAATTTACCTAATTGGTTTTTGTCGTTATGTTTCTGTGAAATAAATGTTTTTAATTTGCTATGTAAACTATTTTCACTCATAAAAGTAAATTTTATCCTAAAGGTTATCTCTAAATTTAGGAAAAATGTTGAAACATACGAGTATTATAAAAAATACTAGTATGCAGTTCACACCGGTAGAAGCGAAACCTTCAGAAAAAGAGTTGGAAGGCTACGAAGCACCGCATAAAGAGGAGACCGAATATTCTAACCCATTCTCTATAAATGCTATAGATGCACGTGTTTGTCTCTTTGTAGTGTCGCTTTTTTGTTTCATCCAGTTTCAAATCACAACGGTGCTAAAGAAGTTTTCACTTCAAAGTGATTATAAGATTATTTTTTTCTTAGTTTGCTTATTGTTTTTTTTTGTGTCACTTTTTCATTTCATCCAGTTTCGAATCACAACGGTGCTAAAAAAGTTTATCACTCCAAAATAATTATAAAATTATTTTTTTCGTGGTTTGCTTATTGGTTCTTTTAGTTTCGCTTTTTCGTTTCATCCAGTTTCAAATCACAATGGTGCTAAAGAAGTTTTCCACTTAAAAATAATTTTAATTATTTTTTCGTGGTTTGCTTTCGCGTAAAACTGTAACAAAATTTTAAAATTCGAGTGTTCTTTAAGTATTGTATTTTTCTTGTAATCTATTTCTCTACGCAACTAGTGTTAAAACCATTCAATCTGGTATTAACGTAGATCAGCAAACATAAAAAGCTCTTTACGATAAAGTATTTTTTGTAAATGCATTTAAAAAATGATAGTAGGTCGGTGTCAGCCCTTACTAGTACCTAGCGCATTCCGCATGTGGCTTTCTGAAACAAGGTGCTATTCTGGAGGCTAACGTGACCCTAGGCGGTCGCTGTCACAGCCGGCCCGCCTTGTTGGGCGTGTCAAATAATATTTGATTATTTATTATGAATGATTATTTTTTTAATATTTCAGTTTTAGGGCACAAAATCAATATTTTTTTCTTACAATAAATTAAAATAAGCCAAATAAAAAATATTCACAACAATATTTTTACAAAAAACCAGAAATAATTTCCAAATCCCATAGAGTAACGCTGTGTTACAAGACGGTTTGTCGAGGGTATTTTTAGGATGGTATGGAAAAGGTTAACACAAAATACTAAAGGTTAGTAGATGGGGAAGACTTTTATCACGTCTTTTATTCATATACTTGGTACCTTCACAAAGATATTGGTGTACATAACTCATATAAAGTGATCAGAAGGCAATGCTTTTCCCGTTTTTTAAGTAGAACCGGGCGTAAAAGTTAAAACTACCCCTCCCGCCGGAAGTGTCTTCAAAAACTGATTAACTCTCCCCCAGCCAATTGGGGATGAAGGTGACCCCAAAATTACTATCCTTCTTATATCTACTTAAATACATGAAATACATTTCGAGTATTCCTGTGCAGAGGATTGGATAATGTGTCATTTTTAAAAAATGTGAGAAAATCGTTGTTCACAGAAAAAAATATTTTCGTTAAATATAAGTAATATTACTTGCTCAATAAAATAAACAAGTAACAAAAAATAACAAAAAAAAAACAAAGGAAATCTCTATAGTTTAAGGGTCGCGTATCAAACCGCGCTGACGCTGCAGTTAGGTATTTCTTGTACTTGTAGACAAACACGGCCGCAGCTGACCGCCTGCGTCTGACTAGAGGAGATGTGGGTATACTAGACACTACGGACTTAGGAAATAAAAATACACTTGCATTATAAAATTAAAATTTAGTTCCTACTATAATAATGGATACAGCTTAACATACTAAGAATCATATTGTAGAATAGCGTGGATAGCTCATAGAGACATTTGCGCCTGGGTCAAACTGCCCATTCACTGCACTTAGGTATTTTTGGTAGTTGCAAACAAGCTCGGCCGCCGCGATCTACTGTGTATTTGGGTTAGATTCAGGCACGGCTGCTCAGCATTTTGATAAAATACGGAATAAAAATACACTTGTTTTGTAAAATTTTAATTTATTTCCAACATAATTGATACAGCTCGACAGACTATAAATCATATTATGCAAGGGCAAGGATACATAGACTTTTTTTAGCCCCTGGACCTTTACAGACGTCTTAGTTTTTGACTCAATGTGACATAGAATCTAATGGTGTTTTGATGTGGAAAAAATTTCTGGTTCATATATGGTTTGTATAATGTTATTAATTTTTTTATAATTTTACCAGAAAATAATGGGTGTGAATAAGTTACGACAACCAGTTTTTACTCTGTGCCTTAGAAATTAAAAAAACAGGTAGTTTTGTTTTTGAAAGTTTAGTTATATGCTACAGATTTTTTTAATACCTAGTAAGAAAGAATATATTTTACAATTTATCTTTGATATACATAAAGTAGAACGAAGCACATTTAGAAAAAGACAGTCAAAAATATAAAGAAGTTCATACAAATTTTTATAAAACAACTAAATGTTTTATTTTTATTTTTATGTACCTTACAAAGTCCCAACTGTTATCAATCGCCTGGGGCCAGTGATTGGGGTATGTTGTGAGGCTGAATGCTATTCAGATTTGGTCACCATACACGGCTAAAGCCATTTCAAGCAACGTTTCAATTCTAAATAGTGGTCTTACACCAGGGCGATACATAAAGTATCTTCCACTCTGTTTTTTTATAGAAGGCTATTGAAAAGTTTTTTTTACTTTGTATAAAACACGCTGTAACTCGTGTTGTGGGTGTTACAGGTAAAATTGCAAATGTTATATGTAAGTTCAAAATAAATTAATTATTACCCACAATTATTATAGTTATTTCACAGCATTATCCAAAAATAACAAAGTTACTATTATATACTTGTTTAGTATTATATAATTTTACAATTGAAAAATGTCCTCCACAACACAGGTGAATTCCTTGCGTGGAGGACATTATACTATATATTTGTAATGTAAACTTATTAATAAAAAAATACAAAACAATACAGAGTGATAAGTGTTAGCTCCTCATTTATTCATAAGACTGTCATTTTGTAATGACATCATCCTTTCTCCAGATAAATTATCGATAATTCTAAACATTCACAAAAAGTGTGGTAGATCATATAGCAAAAAGTTTATATGGAAGGCCATTACTCAGGCCGCTTATGTTTATTTAAAAAACTTACATGTTCACTGATAGTTTCTGTTATAACGACGTCATTTATATTGCTTCTGCTGCTTTCCTAAAAAACATATAAAATAAATTTATTTTTAATAATACAACCCAGAATTTACCCAACATCGAAATTCATTCGATTTATCAATGGATCTGACAGTCGTTGTTTTCAATAAAACTTAGTGACAATTTGAACGGAATCGGTAGAAAACAAAATGGTCGTCGAAATTATGCATTTGGACATTAAATTCGAGTTCGGTGAACCCCAAACTCCTTAAACCTGATTTTGAACCAAATCGTCAAAGTACTTAAGATATTCAAGATGGATGCCGAAATTTTGCATTTTGACATTAGATCCGAGTTCAGTGCACGCTCAAACGCCCTAATCCTGATTTTGAACCAAATCGGTAGATAACTAAAGAAATTCAAGATGGATGCCGAAATTTTGCATTTGGACATTAGATCCGAGTTCAGTGCTCACCAATACTCCCATATACTGATTTTGAACCAGATCAGTAGAGAACACGAGAAATTCAAGATGGATGCCGAAATGTTGCATTTTGACATTAGATCCGAGTTCAGTGCACTTCCAAACGCCCAAATCCTGATATTGAACCAAATAGGTAGATACTGGAAACAATTCAAAAAATATTAATAAAAATCATCTTAAAAAAGCCCTATTACTACCCAACAATAAATGTTTTCCAAGATTTCCCGGTTCCCCCACTAACAAAAATCTATGACGAAATTGCACTCCTACAATTACATAAAGATTTCTTTAATAAAAATACTATACCACAATTAAATATTAGTAAAAGAATCATATCTGTTGGAGGATTAACGGTACCATTAGTACGAACTACAACAGCACAACATCACTATACATTCAAGGGCTTAAAATTATTCAACAAATTTACCCTAGATATACGATCGGATGAAAACTACGACACATATAAAAAAAAAAAAATTGAAGTACTCTAGTACCACCTCATAACTTTAATTATTGTTTAGAAATATGTTTTGCTTTATCAATCCTTTGAATCATTTATTAACTAACCAATAATTGTATGACATGTATCGTATTTTCTATAAAATTACTATTAGTTTTTGTAATAATATTTTTAATTTATATACTTAGATGTAAAAGTATTTAGTTGTCCTCTCCTAAACACAAGCAACTGCTTTATTAGGAGAGCGATTGAAATATTGTTGTTATATTGTTGTAAAATTGTAATTATAATAAATGTTTCAGTGAATAAAAAAAAAATAATAAATAAAAAAATAACTAGAGAAATTCAAGATGGATGCCGAAATGTTGCATTTTGACATTAGATCCGAGCTCAGTGCACGTCCAAACGCCCTAATCCTGATTTTGAACCAAATAGGTAGATAACTAGAGAAATTCAAGATGGATGCCGAAATGTTGCATTTGGACATTAGATCCGAGTTCAGAGCTCGCCAATACTCCCTAATACTGATTTTGAACCAGATCGGTAGAGAACACGAGAAATTCAAGATGGATGCCGAAATTTTGCATTTTGACATTAGATCGGTAGATAACTATAGAGAAATTCAAGATGGATGCCGAAATTTTTAGATGTCAAAAAGCAAAATGACTTCAGTCCACCTTCAAACTACCTTTGATAGAAATCAGTAAAAAAATTAAATTTTGACATTATTACCTTATTCTCCTTTTCTTCCAGTGGGAGGGTCTATTTTTTATGGCACGGTAAGCAAGAATTCCTTTATTTTTACCCATTTTGAAGGTACCTGAAGTTTAAAAAAAAAATTTAAAAAAAATCTGTAAGTCAAGTTAAAAATAATTTATTAGATAATAATAAATATATTTTATTTCTACTTACCCAGTTACTGTAACACCTATCTCCTCAATGATTCCTTCAAAAATCGAATAAACAGCGAACAAAATTGCTGCGAAAAAAATATGCGTGCTCTCACCTTGACCGCTATCTCACAACTGAATAAATTCTGTGAAATTCAACCGTTATATAAGACATCGCGCGGCGTATTATTTTGCCATACATTTTTGTATGGCGGAGAATAGTTGAAAAATTCAGAAAGTTTAGGCGAATTACAATAAAAATCTAGATACACTGAAGTGCTTTTAATTTAATGGCTTGTTTTAACATAATGTTTACTCTGAGATTACGGAAGGATTTTTGGTAAAAATGTTTACAACAGGTTCAGGAGAGATAATCGCGAAGGCCTTTTTCAACGTTTTAACTAAAGTTGCAGTATGCATAACTTATAGAATTTGTAAGATTACAGTAAAAAAAAATTAATCACTAGTAACTTTACACATTTTTCTAACTACCCGTATATAATTTTCTAGTATTGCTGCTACGAGACGCGGATGCTACTAACTGCTAATGCGGAGCGATGTTTTCCAAATCCGACCCTTAAACGCCGATAAAAAATGCATGGAGTCATCGGCCGATCCATTTGGTTACGGACGTTATGTTTGGAATCTTGGCCTGTCGAGAGTTAAGAAATAAAATTAAATTACCATTTGGAGTATGTTCACCTAGTTACTTTATTTGTTCCCAGGGCTATAATGACGGTGCTCCATTGACGTTATACAATAGCCACAGGGTGGCCTGCACCCACCTACTGGTGGGATTGGAATCAATGGCGTATCTTCCCTACACACTCACCTACACCCGCATATCTTCCTTCATCCCCTGGATAGAGGGTATAGTGTGGCCTGAAAATGGTGTGATTGACTAGGATGTTTTTTAGTGATTATTTTTTATTATATTTTTTTTTTAATTACAAACGAAATTATATTCATACATTAAATAACATAACAGAGAGAGAAAATAAAAATGTATAAGAAAACAAAAACTTTTTTTATAAAGTTATACACGGTGTCCGGAAATTCGTTTTACAAGCGGGAAACTTGCGAATCTACATAACAGAGAACAAAAAATATATATCTGAGCATTCTGTTTTTTTTCGGAAACTAATTATTTTAAAATTACTGGAATCGGGCCCACGCGAGAAACCATTTAAAAATGTTGCAACTTTTGACTCAGTTTACATGAAAATAAAAGCAAAAAAATATTTTGCTAATGATTATTTAAGAGTTTTCCGTTTGTACTACGAGATTCCGGACAACACGTGTAACATAAAATCGCACACAGACAAGGCCTGTAAGTCGCCATACTTGGAATTGATCAGTAAAAGATAGTTATAATTCACTTATTATTACATAGGTACATACAAAGATGATTTTTTTTTATAATTGAATAATTCCAAGATCATTAAATTTTCTTTTTTGAAATTGAAAACATGTTCCAACCCTATTTAGAGATGGAAAGAAATATTTTTTTTATAATATTTTTTCATACACAAAACTTAAATACAACAACGACGCGCAGAAAACTCTTATCAACAAAAAGATAACTATTCTCAATTTATACGAGATTTGTATAAATCGATCAAACATTTATTTTTTTCACATAATAACGGAATCTAATACGAGTTAAAAAATTAAAATTTTATTGGTTTATTCTGCTGCTAACCTTAAAAACAGTTTACTGAAGGTAAATATCCAATTGGTTACCGAGAAATCGTAGTTGCCGATTTGTAAAAGTGCTTGTAAAATGAATGTACCATTGGATGAGATTTAAATTAAGTAATTGATAGTTAGCGGCTAATCAGCTAACCTAGGTCCAAGAACCACTTGTTCATCTCTCTTGTAAAATGGATTATAGTCAGAAAGGCATTCTGTCCTTCAGTTCTTGTTACTTACTTCCTTTCCAATAGGAGCGCGTCAGTAGGAGCGTCAGGAGCGCGCACCTGCCTCTCCCGCTTATACTTCACTATTCACTTTGGACAGGCGTGTTTAGGAAAGTCTTCACTCAATTCTAAAACCTTTCTTTCTACACCACAATATCACATAGTGTAAAGTTGGAATGATGGCTAGGTACTGTATGCGTAAATGCTTTAGGAATGTATTATGAAGTGTTTCGTGAACACCTCACTAGATAAACCTACTACTGAGGAGTTCACGTGATTAATTTAGAATAATATGTTTTTCTTTGAATTTTTAATTGTCATATTAATAATTTTATAATATTGTACAACATCCGAATAAAATATATAATACGGTTTGTCTTATGATTGATGTTAATAAATTTTGAAAAAACTTTTGTACCATTTGTTTTGATTCAGACTGAAACCTTTTGTTGGTGTATTCCCTATTACCGATATTGTCGATAAGAGACTTTATCGTGTCGATGTTAAATGACCATACTAGGGACCTAGTACTTGCTCTAGAAGTGACAGGTCAAATGTCCACTTGTGTGATTGAGAGAAAATGATTTTTGGGAAACGCCTTGAATTCCTATTTTCTACTTATTTTTGTAAAAACATTCAGTGTTGTGGAAGTTTCCTTTGTTTGTTTGTATTCACTCCACTAAATAAATGTCCTTGTACTACAAGTTATCTCAAATTACTCCTCTTTTTTAAATTAGCTCCACACAGGAGGCCCAGAATAATTTCCCACTGGGCCAATGTCGTCTTAGGGGATGCTGTGTGGAGGGTGTTTTAAGGAAAGGAAGAAGGGAAAGTAAAAAGGTGTGAGGGCTGGGTAGGAAACTGGAGGTCATTGTGTCCAGGAGTAATGGAAGTATGAATCCATCCCTTGCGAAGTATGAATCCATTCACTGCGGTGTACGGCGATGGGACTAGGGATTCTGGCTTGAGAGGTCAAAAGACCTCCTCAACCAGTAATGTTGGCCGCCAAGAACAAACCTCACCGGTGGCGGACTAAAAGGGGCGGCCCGCCCCAAGCCCTTGGTCCTGGGGGCTCCCAAACACCTCCCTGTCCCCTTGATCAAATCCTTAACAAAGCTTTAAGGCACCAGGACACTGTAAAAAAAAAATTCACATTTTTTATTTCATTTTCTGAAAGATGCACTTGTTGAATGCTCTTACCAAATATTTTAAAGAAATTCGGAAAATTGACGGAGATACAGCATTTTACGTGAAACCATTTTGTATGTTGAATTATTCTTCAGCAAAACTTTTAATGCGTTTTTCTAGAAACTTTAACACGTTTTTCAACCTGGTTGACAACATATTAAACAAACTATACATTTGATTTGCATACACCAATTCTTTAACTGTTCGAAAATCCAGTGTCTATGGTATCATGTAGGGGAATTTCGATTTCTAAAAAAATAAAAAAATGGCGGACCAGTGACTTATATTTTCCTAGGAAGTTTTCTACACGGCCTTATGGATAATACGGCCGGGCCATAGTGACTGGATTTCCGAATAATATAAGACTTGGTGCATGCGAATCGGATGTACAGTTTTTCTAGTTTGTTGTAGGATAATTCAACATACAAAGTGTTTAAAACGGTTTCAAATAAAGTACTGAATCTCCATCAATTTTGCGAATTTTCTTATAACGTTTGGTGAGAGAATTATTAACAAATGCTACTGTTGAAAATTGACAGGCTACCGGCATCTATGAGTTGCTTGAGCAAACTCCTATGTTTTTTTTTTTTTTTTTTGGTTTTAGGCAATTCACCCTGAAAAGAGTGCTTTGTGCCGGTAAAAGTTAAAGTGGATAAAAAAATTCAGTTAATCTATTGGGAAAATAATAAAACAAATTAAATATTGGACTCATTTAGATCACTAAAACAAATTAAATATTGAATTCATTCAGGTTAATAAAGTTACATAAAGCTGTATGAACACGAGAATTGTTAAGAGATAAAAGGTATGAAATGTTAAGGGGGGACTGGTGTGTGATTTTAATAAGCCGGCGGTATATGTTCTTGAAAGATGAATGGTTTTTACAGTTAAAGAAAGCGTGGTCGAGGGTTTCCTCTTCCACACCGCACTGGCAGACCGGATCATCTAAAACTCTAATTCTAGACAAGTGAGATGCAATTGAACAGTGACCAATTCTCATTCTCAAAATACATGAAATGAATCGTTTTGAAAGTTTTTTACCGTGAAACCATGGCTTAGCAGGGATATGGTTTTGAATTCCAGCATAGAAAGATCCAGTTCTTATTTTGGAGACTGCCCAATTTTCTTCCCAGGCACGAGTCATGTTGGATTTAAGAATCGGGAAGACATCGGAGATAGGAATTCTAAAATGTAGTGGAATAGTTCCGGAATCTGAACCAGATTTGGCGAGAAAATCGGCCAACTCATTACCCTCGATACCCAAATGGGCAGGGACCCAGGCCAATATTGTCTCAAACCCAGATTCACTTAGAGAATTGAGAAGATATTTTATTTTACATATAATATTGTCTTCCGGATAACATAGAATATTTGACCTAATTTTAGTTACAGCACTTAGGGAATCAGTACATAGTAAGGCTCGATGAATGTTGAGAACCAGGATTTGATTTAGCGCTTGTTCAATTGCAAAGCATTCAGCTGTAAATATGGAAGCTTCTTTCGGTAATTTATAAGTGAGATTGATGTTGAATTCTGGACTATATATCGATGCTCCACATTTTTTATTTACATATTTGGAACCATCAGTGTAAAGGATGGAAAATCCATGGAATTTTGAAGCCACAATGCTTTTAAAACAATCATCCACATTTTGAAATCTATTTGGGGAGGATAAAACATTCTTCTGAAAGACTGATGTTATTGTGTTCGGCAAAAAAGTGATTGCCTTAAATGGAATATTGTATATAGGGAGATTGGGAACTTCTTGAAGATATTGGAGGGAAGATGATAGAGAATTATAGAGATGAAAACTTTTAATTAGGAGAGCAAAACATTGTTTTTCTCTCAATCTTTTGTTAGAATTCAAATTAACACTTAAACGATTAAGACTTTGTTTAATAGGATGATGTGATAACGATAAAGCCTTGAAAATATATTTATTGGCAAGGAATTGCCTTCTGAAATATAATGGAGGCTCCCCACATTCCACTTGAAGCGCATTAATTGGAGAAGACTTCATAGCTCCAATAATCATTCTGAGGGCTTTTGATTGAATTCTTTCCATTTTCTTATTTAAATATATAGGGAGTGGGTCAAAAAGGAATGAGCCATAATCCAAGTGGCTCCGAACTAGGGAATTATACATTATTATAAGCAATAATTGTCAGCCTGAAACACTCATTTACATTAAAAATCTTCCGAGAAAAGATACTTGCCCCCAACGGGACTTGAACCCGTGACCTTCTGACTACCAAACTACTTCAAATACCCGCCAAATAATTCAATATATCTAGTGTTTCATTCAACAATTACCGCTTATTATATTTTTTCCACCTGAAAACAACCAACTTTATTTTTGCGAGGGAGACATTGTTAGTGTTAAATCCCTCGCTAGATGGCGTCGAGACAAATTATGTCTGCATTTATTGGGGAAATACTTAAACTTATCAAATATTAATTATTATTTTTTAATTTATAAACTAACATTTAGACAAGATTTTTATGCATAGCACGAAGGGTAACAATTATTATAAGCAATAATTGTCAGCCTGAAACACTTATTTAAATTGAAAAATCTTCCGAGAAAAGATACTTGCCGCCAACGGGACTTGAACCCGTGACCTTCTGATTGCCGGTCGGATGCTCTGACCACTGAGCTATGGCGGCTTATCAAATACCCGCCAAATAATTCAATATATTATAGTGTTTCATTCAACAATTACCGCTTATTATATTTTTTCCACCTGAAAACAACCAACTTTATTTTTGCGAGGGAGACATTGTTAGTGTTAAATCCCTCGCTAGATGGCGTCGAAACAAATTATGTCTGCATTTATTGGGGAAATACTTAAACTTATCAAATATTAATTATTATTTTTTAATTTATAAACTAACATTTAGACAAGATTTTTATGCATAGCACAAAGGGTAACAATTATTATAAGCAATAATTGTCAGCCTTAAACACTCATTTACATTGACAAATCTTCCGAGAAAAGATACTTGCCGCCAACGGGACTTGAACCCGTGACCTTCTGATTGCCGGTCGGATGCTCTGACCACTGAGCTATGGCGGCTTATCAAATACCCGCCAAATAATTCAATATATTCTAGTGTTTCATTCAACAATTACCGCTTATTATATTTTTTCCACGAATTTTTATTAAGATTTTTCAATGTAAATGAGTGTTTCAGGCTGACAATTATTGCTTATAATAATTGTTACCCTTTGTGCTATGCATAAAAATCTTGTCTAAATGTTAGTTTATAAATTTAAAAAATTATAATTATACATTAATTTAAGAGTGGTATGATGAGATCCCCACCATACTCTGGAAACTGCTCGCATCATATTAAGTCCTTTTTCACACTTTGTAGAAATTACCTGAATGTGTGGAAGCCAGGAAAGTTTATGGTTCAAAAGAAGACCAAGGAATTTGATTTGAGTAGCGGTTTGTAGAGGCACATTATCAAAAGAGATTGAGAATTGTGGAATTTTTCTTTTGCGCGTGAAAGCCACGACCCTTGTTTTAGATGCCGCCAGATTCATCCCATTTATTGACAACCAGCTTTTAATATATTGTAAAGCCAAATTCTTTTCCTTAGCTGCAAGAATAATATTTTTATGTAACAAATATATAAGGATATCATCCGCAAAGTAAAGTCGCTTGATAGAAAAGGGAATTACTAAGTCTAGGTCACTTATATAAATATTAAACAACAGAGGACTAATAACAGAACCCTGGGGCAAACCTCTCCATAGTTTGCGCCTTAAGCATTTAGAGGAAGACTCAATAATAATGGACCTATCTGAGAGCAAATTAATAATAAATTGGACCAATTTCGGGGGGATTTGTTTTTTAATTAGCTTTTCTTTCAAAACATTCAGTAAAACATCATCGTAAGCTGACGAAAGGTCAAGGAATGTGGCCAATGTATAAGAATTTAGGGATTGAGAAACTCGGATATCAGTTGTGAACAAACTTAAATTATCCATCGTAGATTTCTTTTTCCGATAACCATACTGATTTGGTGAGATAATATCTTGACTTTCAACAAACCACTCTAATCTGTTTTTGATCAAACGCTCCGCTACTTTCATCAAACATGATGAAAGAGCAATAGGCCGATAAGACGAAATTTCAGATGGATTTTTTCCAGGTTTTAAAATGGGAATGATTTTTTTAGTTTTCCTATCATCCGGAATTAGTCCTGTTTCAAACATATTATTAATAAGAGATAAGAAATATTCAACCGCCATATCAGAAAATGATTTAATGAAACTATTAAATATTCCATCGGGACCCGGAGCAGAGTCAGAAAGGGCTCTTATTATTCGTTTCATCTCATCAATGGAGAAAGGAGCATCTAGCCAATTAGAATGAGATGGATATGGCTTAATAGAAGGCATTTCTTCACATCCGGCCACTGATGGGGGGGGGGCTATTTTATCCGCAAATCCTATAAGAATTTCTTCTGATATATGTTTGATTCTCGGCGGAGAATACGATGATCCGAATTTTTTTAAGCTAGACCAAACTGAAGACTGGGGAGTTGCCGGAGACAGGTTCTCACAGAACTTCCACCACCCAGCGCGTTTTTTATTTTTCAAAATTCGTTTGGTTTCTGCCTGGGCTTTTTTAACTGATAAAAAAATTTCTAGTGACATACACTTACGAAAAGAGGAAATTGTTTTTTTACGAGAGTTGACGGAGCGAGTGCATTCCTCGTCCCACCACGGAGTAGAGTGTTTTATTTTAATGTTCGCATTGTGTTTCGGGGTGGATTTTTCTGCTGCATATATAACCATAGAGAGAAACGTCTCACATTGCATTCTGATGTCTCCCGGGGACGATTTTGTTAAATTAATAAGGTTATCTAGTTCAGAAGAGAAAGTGCTCCAATTCGCATCTTTTGTTCTAAATTTGAGATTATTTTTAACTGGGGGGGGGATAAGTGTTAGATTGATGGTGGAATCGGATTATAATTGGGAAATGATCACTAGAGAGGGGATCGTTTAGGATGTCCCAAGAGCATTTAGATGCTAACGAATACGAACAAAGATAAATCAACAGCACTTTTCCGTTGATGAGGGGGGGTGAATCTGGTTGGAGATCCGTCATTTAAAAAACATAGGTTATGGGTATCAATAAAATTTAAAAGATTGCGGCCAGAACGATTTGTTATTTTGCTACTCCAAGAAGAGGAATGTGCATTAAAATCTCCAAGGATCATATAAGAGGAACAAATCTGGGTTAAGACTGGTGCCCATTCATTTTCAATAAAAGTCGTAGAGGGAAGAATATATATTGATAATATTGTGATATCAGATAAGACAGCTGCTATTATCTGGATATCGTCGGAGGGAGTATGAATATTAATTTGTTTAAACGGGATAGAATTATGGATTATCAGAGCCGTGCCGCCTTTACCATCCGGTCTGTCGTGTCTGAGACAATAATAACCTGGAATTCTTAAGTGAAAGGAGGGTTTTAACCACGTTTCAGAAATGGCGGCTACTGAAACGTCGTGTTCGTCGAGTAATTGAATTAAGTCAGATTTGTTAGCGAAGAGGCTTCTACTGTTCCACTGAAGAATTTTGTGCAGTTTCGAATTCATTGGGGAGGCAAGATAATAAAGATTTAATGTAATCGACAGCGTTGGACGGTACAGTATTGTTGTTTGTAGGGATAGAAATTAAAAGGGTAATTAAGGTTTGTATAAAAGAATTATTATTCATTATTTCGGGGAGAGCAGCAGGGGAAGTATTACCATTAATGGCACACCCATTGGGGGTCTGGGATTTGGCATTCCCATTCGGGCTGGCCAAAATATTATTTAATTGTTTTTTATCAAGGTAAGGAGTATATTTTGGTTGGGTTTGACTGGCTTGAGAATGGTTTCTCTGTGAGAAGATGACGTTGAATTTAAAAAGGTGGTTGTTTGGAAAGGAGCTGAGGACGATGTCATCTCTGCGAATGATTTTTTCGCAGGAGAGAATAACTTTGAGGCCTGGAAATGTTGTCGGTAGCCATTTTATGTTTTATGTTCATCTGTCTTGATAATTCCGGACAGGCTAGGCTAGACTGACCGCGGTATGTGCACCCGAACAGTTAATGCAAATGGGGTCATTGGAAGATTTCGGACATTGATCAAATGGGTGACCTTCTCCGCAAAAGTAACAACGTGGAGGGGAGCGGCATACGGGTTTTGAATGTCCAAACCGGCAGCAAGTGAAGCATTGAATAGTTGGAAATTTATAAACTTCGACGAGAAGCGAGGTATAATAAATAAACACACGATACGGTAGGGATTGTCCTTCAAATGTAATAACAACAGACTGGGAAGGGACGTGCTTTTAATACTTTCGGGGTTCCGTGGGAATTATTCAAAGCATCAACAATTTCAGCCTCTGGGATCTCCGCTGGAATTCCTCGCACAAGACCCATTCTCGTAAGGTTAAATGTCGGGATGAACGATTTATATTTATGGTTTGAGAGCGAGTCAATTTTTTTTACAAATCCATTTGCGGAAGCGGCAGTATTAAACTCGACAGATAATTTATATCGTCCTTCCGGTCTAATTGAACCGTTAACAATACCAAGGTTATTGTTTTTTGAGTCAAATAAGAATTTTCCAAAATCTAAAGGATGAATAAGTTTTCCTTGTTCAGTTCTCTGAACCATAACGATAAAAGGACCGGAAGCGGAAGCAGGATAAAGTAAGTCAGTATTTTTTGTATTATCGCTAGTTAAAGTACTTGTCTGGGTGTTACTATTGGTGTTAAGGTCGTTAGAGGTCGAGGTTTGTTGAATCGGCGGTATAGGTTTAACTTTCGATGGAATGTGAAGGCTATGCGATGGTCGTCGCTTACGAGATGGGTGTGCAATAGAAACATGGCTAGTATTAGAATCCGAATCAGAAAAATCTAATATCGACCCTGGGTCGGGAGGCCTATCTTCGTCTTCCTCCATTATATAAAAAAACTTAACCTTTAAAAATTAAACTGAAAAAATAATACGCAGTCTATTTCATTGACTGTACAAACAAAAACGGATTAGCCGTAAGCAGGAATGCAAAAAAATAGGTATACGATAAACAAAATTAAATAAAATGTAACAATAACTCTTATCTGTATGAGGCACAGGAACGGGCGAACGGCACTAGGTAATAGGTAAGGTACACACAACCACTGTTGACCGCGGCTCGAATCGGACTCCTCTTATGTTTTACCATCTCAACCAAATGGTGCGAGCCTTGGCTAGGGGCTGAGTTCGGTAGGTCGGTAGCAAGCTGTTTTAGCTGCTAAGTTCATATTAACCAATACTTGCAAATGTCAACAATAGTGTGTATCGTTTAATTTTTATCCTATAAAACGTCTTACATCTGGGTATTATTGCTTCTTTTCTACGCAAAGTTTAAATAATAAACAACTGCCAGTTGTAGCCCGGTGTATTTTAGTATTCACACCGCTAGTTAATACATTTAAAACATGTTACACTGTGATCGAAATAAAAGTGAAAGTTCTCTTAAAAGAATTATTTATTAAAGGACCCTCACAATTTTTACAGCTACTTTCAGAAAAGAAATAAAAAATGACTTTTTACAGTGCCCTGATGCCTTAACTCTGGACAGGCCAAGATGCCAAACATAACGTCCGTATTTTTCTGTTTTATGGGCGTTTAAACCACAGAAATCCCAGTTTCTTTTTTCTTTTTTTTTTCTTTTTTGTTATTTATCCATTTATTGGGCAGGGAATATTACGTATATTTGACAAAATATTTTTTCCTGCGATCAACGATTTTTTCACATTTTTTAAATGTAACATTATGTATTAATCCTTTGCGCAGGAATATCTGAAATACTAAAAATATATTACATGTATTTAAGTAGACATAAGAAGGATAATGATTTTGGGATCTACCTTCGGCCCTAGTTGGCTGCGGGAAGGTTAAAGCCTTGTTAAGGTATTGATCAAGGGAACATGGAGGCGTTTGGAGCCCCCCCCAGCACCAGAGGCCCATGTGAACTAAATAAAAAGCTTATAAAATTAAATCCACTTCTTAAAGTAGGGAAGGGGACTCATTCGCCTTTGCAGCCCCGGGAAGAACCTCACCCATTGACCCCGGGCACCCCTGCTAAGTTACCAAACGTAGTGAACCACCTTGGGTGATCTACGGAAAAGGTATTGGTTATCCAATAAATGGTTCCCGGGGCGGCGGTACCCATACCCACCTCCCAAAATGTAAACTTATGCTTCTGATAACAACTTTCTCCAATGGAACAGAATCCGTAATCAATTTGACTAGCCTATCTGTAGCCACAGACAGAATAGAAGGCTGATGTAAGCATTATGAATAAGAATAAGAAAAAGACTCTTATTTTTTAAAGAAAAGACTGTAAGAATATTGAAAGCAGGGTAAATGCAAGACAACTCCAATGTAGAACTGAGCGCGGTTGGCACGAGATATAAATTGAGGACAGAAGCGAAGCTAACAGTCCACAATGGAGTGCTGGTGCTTACTCTGCAGTGAGGCATGGATTTAGAAGAGGAACGATGAAAGTGGACTAAATGCTGTAAAAATGAGATCCATATTGTGCGCGGTAAGTCAATGTATGATCATGTATGATCATGTGAAAAATGATTAGCAAATAACGTGAAGCTAATGTAAGCGTACTTCGTAAGGTCTTACTTTCGGAGGCAAATATTTGTATCACGATACTTAGCGTGATTTAAATAAAACGTAGGAAACGTAAATTTTGGATTCATTTCCAAATTCTATTATAACATAAGTCTGTCAATTCAGAGGTACCTACTGGTAAATTTGATCCAGTTATGCAGGAGCACTTGCGATTAGCTACGAAGGGTGATGTTTCAGACCACTACTGCGGAAAAGATATTCAAAATGAATTAACAGAGTTGATGGGTGAAAAAGTAAAGTCAGAAATCATATCTCGCGCAAAGAAATCAAAATATTATTCTATTATAGCTGACTGTACTCCGGACATTAGTCATGTAGAACAACTTTCACTGAAAATATTATTCTATTATAGCTGACTGTACTCCGGACATTAGTCATGTAGAACAACTTTCACTGAAAATATTATTCTATTATAGCTGACTGTACTCCGGACATTAGTCATGTAGAACAACTTTCACTGAAAATATTATTCTATTATAGCTGACTGTACTCCGGACATTAGTCATGTAGAACAACTTTCACTGAAAATATTATTCTATTATAGCTGACTGTACTCCGGACATTAGTCATGTAGAACAACTTTCACTGAAAATATTATTCTATTATAGCTGACTGTACTCCGGACATTAGTCATGTAGAACAACTTTCACTGAAAATATTATTCTATTATAGCTGACTGTACTCCGGACATTAGTCATGTAGAACAACTTTCACTGAAAATATTATTCTATTATAGCTGACTGTACTCCGGACATTAGTCATGTAGAACAACTTTCACTGAAAATATTATTCTATTATAGCTGACTGTACTCCGGACATTAGTCATGTAGAACAACTTTCACTGAAAATATTATTCTATTATAGCTGACTGTACTCCGGACATAAGTCATGTAGAACAACTTTCACTGAAAATATTATTCTATTATAGCTGACTGTACTCCGGACATTAGTCATGTAGAACAACTTTCACTGAAAATATTATTCTATTATAGCTGACTGTACTCCGGACATTAGTCATGTAGAACAACTTTCACTGAAAATATTATTCTATTATAGCTGACTGTACTCCGGACATTAGTCATGTAGAACAACTTTCACTGAAAATATTATTCTATTATAGCTGACTGTACTCCGGACATTAGTCATGTAGAACAACTTTCACTGAAAATATTATTCTATTATAGCTGACTGTACTCCGGACATTAGTCATGTAGAACAACTTTCACTGAAAATATTATTCTATTATAGCTGACTGTACTCCGGACATTAGTCATGTAGAACAACTTTCACTGAAAATATTATTCTATTATAGCTGACTGTACTCCGGACATTAGTCATGTAGAACAACTTTCACTGAAAATATTATTCTATTATAGCTGACTGTACTCCGGACATTAGTCATGTAGAACAACTTTCACTGAAAATATTATTCTATTATAGCTGACTGTACTCCGGACATTAGTCATGTAGAACAACTTTCACTGAAAATATTATTCTATTATAGCTGACTGTACTCCGGACATTAGTCATGTAGAACAACTTTCACTGAAAATATTATTCTATTATAGCTGACTGTACTCCGGACATTAGTCATGTAGAACAACTTTCACTGAAAATATTATTCTATTATAGCTGACTGTACTCCGGACATTAGTCATGTAGAACAACTTTCACTGAAAATATTATTCTATTATAGCTGACTGTACTCCGGACATTAGTCATGTAGAACAACTTTCACTGAAAATATTATTCTATTATAGCTGACTGTACTCCGGACATTAGTCATGTAGAACAACTTTCACTGAAAATATTATTCTATTATAGCTGACTGTACTCCGGACATTAGTCATGTAGAACAACTTTCACTGAAAATATTATTCTATTATAGCTGACTGTACTCCGGACATTAGTCATGTAGAACAACTTTCACTGAAAATATTATTCTATTATAGCTGACTGTACTCCGGACATTAGTCATGTAGAACAACTTTCACTGAAAATATTATTCTATTATAGCTGACTGTACTCCGGACATTAGTCATGTAGAACAACTTTCACTGAAAATATTATTCTATTATAGCTGACTGTACTCCGGACATTAGTCATGTAGAACAACTTTCACTGAAAATATTATTCTATTATAGCTGACTGTACTCCGGACATTAGTCATGTAGAACAACTTTCACTGAAAATATTATTCTATTATAGCTGACTGTACTCCGGACATTAGTCATGTAGAACAACTTTCACTGAAAATATTATTCTATTATAGCTGACTGTACTCCGGACATTAGTCATGTAGAACAACTTTCACTGAAAATATTATTCTATTATAGCTGACTGTACTCCGGACATTAGTCATGTAGAACAACTTTCACTGAAAATATTATTCTATTATAGCTGACTGTACTCCGGACATTAGTCATGTAGAACAACTTTCACTGAAAATATTATTCTATTATAGCTGACTGTACTCCGGACATTAGTCATGTAGAACAACTTTCACTGAAAATATTATTCTATTATAGCTGACTGTACTCCGGACATTAGTCATGTAGAACAACTTTCACTGAAAATATTATTCTATTATAGCTGACTGTACTCCGGACATTAGTCATGTAGAACAACTTTCACTGAAAATATTATTCTATTATAGCTGACTGTACTCCGGACATTAGTCATGTAGAACAACTTTCACTGAAAATATTATTCTATTATAGCTGACTGTACTCCGGACATTAGTCATGTAGAACAACTTTCACTGAAAATATTATTCTATTATAGCTGACTGTACTCCGGACATTAGTCATGTAGAACAACTTTCACTGAAAATATTATTCTATTATAGCTGACTGTACTCCGGACATTAGTCATGTAGAACAACTTTCACTGAAAATATTATTCTATTATAGCTGACTGTACTCCGGACATTAGTCATGTAGAACAACTTTCACTGAAAATATTATTCTATTATAGCTGACTGTACTCCGGACATTAGTCATGTAGAACAACTTTCACTGAAAATATTATTCTATTATAGCTGACTGTACTCCGGACATTAGTCATGTAGAACAACTTTCACTGAAAATATTATTCTATTATAGCTGACTGTACTCCGGACATTAGTCATGTAGAACAACTTTCACTGAAAATATTATTCTATTATGTTTCAATATGTGTTTGTTATACATTTGTCTAATAAAATATGTATGTGTTTTTTTTATTTTTTATTATCAGTAACTTTAGTTAGAAAAAACATAAGGTGAGCCATTTTGAAAACTTTTTTATGTTTGTATGCAAAAACTTCAAAATTAATTTTTTTTTTCGAATTCTATAATTTGAAAGCGTATTTCATCACCTTTCTAAAACAGTTTTTGGTTCTTGAATGTGTTTAGAAATATTCCAAATATTTGCATTTTATTGTAAAGCGAAAATATTTTGACCATCCGAAAAAAATGCCAAATTTTTGAAGGGTTAGTATAGTAACAGTTGTTTAATAACACATAATAGTATCCTATACCTAAATACTTGCTTTATCATACATACTTTGTGAATGTACATTCTTATTTTGTTATTATTGTAATACTGATACTCTCCTGTGTGCCACTGTATAGGTACTTATAATATCATGTACCTATCACTTGTATGTAAAAGGCACTCTCTGGCGTTTAAATAAATAAATAAATGACATAATAGGTTAATTATTACTTACATATAATCTACGTTTGTAATTTTGAAGCTTTGTTTGTCCTACATAATTCGCTCCCGCGAATGTGTCAGAATGCGTCAGAAGACCTTATTACTCCGTGCGTCTTCATACCTGCTTGACGAATTACCGCACCCTATGTACCTACCCAGAGCTAGCTTAAAACAAATTGAATCTATTATCGGTCTATTGAAAAACTCAAAAACACCGGGATTGGATCAAATACGTATGTATGATGTAAAAAACACGTTAAAATACTGAGCCCAGTAATTACTCATTTCATAAACACTATAATTGATACTTGCCAAATACCTGAAGGATTGAAAACTAGTATTGTTAGACCTAATTTTAAAGGCGGTGATCATTAAGTTATAAACAACTATAGACCTATATCCTTATTACCTGCTTTGGAAAAAAATTTCGAAAAATGTATTGCAATATACACTTAGACGCATATTTAAATAAATTTGGTATCATTGACGAATGTCAGTACGGATTCCAGAAAAAAAAGCTGTGAGGCACTACTAAAAAATTTACTAATTTCATAAACACCGAACTCAACTCTCAAAAACATGTACTTGTACTCTTCATTGATTTCTCTAAAGCCTTTGTCACACTATCACATAAACAAATAATAACGGCTCTACAAATCATTGGAATCCGAGGTAAACTGCTTACTTTCTTTAGTAACTAGTTATCAAATCGAAAAATGAATGTAAAAATATTGAATGTGGTGAGTAAATCCAAATTTAAAAGGTCTGGTGTACCGCAGAGGTCAATTTTGGGTCCAAAATTATATATAATTTATGTTATAGCATGTCGAAACTATTTCGAAAAGCGCGTAGATTTATTTTCGCAGACGACACCGCACTTATAGTATCAAATGAAAATCCACAAATAGCGATTCAAGAATTACAAAACGACTTTGATGAACTACTAAAATGGGCACATGATGTAGGATTTGTTATAAATGTTTAAAAAAAAATCAAATGCATGTATATCAGATCACCAAGTTTGAAAATATGGAATATTCTGAATCTAACCGCATACAACCTTGAATGCATCCATAGGAAAATAACAATAAATTGCCAATGTGAAAAAATTTACTTTGTCAAGGAGTATACTTACCTGGGATTAAAAGTAGATGTAGGTATTTAAACACATTTAAATGGGATAAGCAAGTTTCTAAAATATGTAACCAGTTAAGAGCTCTAACGAACAATTTCTATAAATTAAAATTTGTCTTGCCTCATAGCACACTCAAACTAGTGTATTTTTCATTGGTGGAATCTATTCTCAGATATGGAATTCGAAGCTGGGGAAATACAAGCATGACTTATATTAAGTACATACAAAATTTGCAAACCTCTATCATAAAACAAATTGTATCACCAAATATATAGAGACAAAGACACAATGTGCAACTCTTATATTGTGCTGAGGGCCTGCTCTCAATAAAAGGTATATATTCGTTCCTTACTATTAAGGGTAACTGGGGAGATAATACTTATAAAAGACCACTGGTGCATAGTCACAGCACACGTTCCACAGAAAAAAAGGCCTAAAAATACCTAAAATATCCAATAAGTATGGAAGCCGAACGCTGGAGTAGTGTGTACCAGTGATTTTTAATAAGCTCAAAAATAATTTAATTTTAGAGGAAAATGAGAATTTAAGCACGAAAACTGTAAAAATGTGGCTAATAAATGAAAAATCCATGTATCTGTAAAAAAAATAAACAAAGAAAAAAAAGAAAGATTGATGATGTTACGGCAGTTATTTTTTTTTAAATATTTGTACCTTTTTCTTAAATGATACCAAATCTGCTATTTTATTAAATTCTTCGGGTAGATTATTAAAATATTGTATCCCATTGTATTGGTTGTTATGTTATGCTATGTTATTGTATTATCCCATTGGTTGTTATGTTACTTTTTTTAATTACATTTCCTTTAAATATTTGTAATCTTAAATCTTTTTACAGAGGTCTTCAATTTCCGTTACACTTTTGAAATTACACATATAATTTTTTTACCATAACGAGTGTATATTGAGGTAGAACCTGCAGCCAAGCAGCCATGTGGCAGCTTTGCGGGACTACAGATAAATTGTTTAAATTGTATATTTATATATACCTACTATGTTTTAAATGGAATAAAAAAAAGGTTAAATTAAAATGATCTCATCTTCTACATCCGTTTATTACCAGAACTGTGATGGTATTAGCACTAAAACTCAGCGGATACATTAATATTGACGGTCCTGAAGGTTAATGTCGGATAATAATTATAATAATAATAAATTATTATTATTTCATTTTCATTCCCATACCATATTAATAAAATTATACTAACACGCATAAACGAGATTCGAGACCTTGGCGTGATTTTTGAAGCAAATCTCTCTTTCAAATCTCACATATCAGACATTGTCTCCCGCGCCAACAAAATGCTCGGATTTGTTCTTCGTAATGCGAGATCATTTACTAATGGAATTTCAATACGAAGAACATATGAAGCACTTGTCCGTAGCATCCTGGAATATAGCTCCATTATTTGGGCACCCTCTGAACAAAACCATATCCTAGAAATAGAAAAAGTATAAAAAAGGTTTATGCGTTACCTGTATATAAGGGAGTATACATACTACCCATTCCTGTATCCATCGTTGTTCTTAACAGGAATGCTCGATCTTAATACCTTAGAAGCCCGCCGAAAAATATTTTTGGGGAAACATTTTTTTTAAGCTGATCTCCGGTACTGTACTGAATCCACCTATGTTGAAGGAGATTAAACTATATGTCCCTAACGCGTATACTCGTGGGAGATCCCACACACTTTTTTATGCTCCGAAAGCGAGAACTTCTTCCTTTCAGAATGCCCCAATAGAGCAATTCAACTGCTTAACGATTCTGCATTGAGCATTGACATCTTCAATATTACCTATAGACTATAGAGAGTTCAGTAACTATCTTTTGACATAAGTCTCAACATAGTGAAACTGCCCCCTTTGCCTTTTTTCTCTTATATTTTGTAATCTTCTCCGTAATAATTTGGTGTATAACTGTTTTATGGAAAACCTGAAAAAACAAATAAATAAATAATACATAAATATTACCATTCGTCATTTCGGCTACAGGCATTATACCTAGGTCTCTGATTCAAAATGTAGGCGTATTAGATTTGTCAAAGCATTTATATATTTATAAAAATGCGAAAATCAGTCATTTTAAATACATGTAGGGTTACAAAAGATTTTTTACATATTTATATTGAAGGATCAGTGGGATTTATAGGTCCTATTAGGAATTTCACAGGACCATTCCGAACCCTCTGATATGAAACTATCTGGAGTCGGTGAATTATTTTCCCATTTGGTCTCTGGTAGGTTGACATGTTGTTCTTGTATTGTTTTGTATTTATAATACTTATATAGTGCAATTGCATAGCGTGGATTGACTAGATGATCATTTGGGGAAGTGTGTGAAAGGGTTTAGTTTTTCCTGTGGGGAAAATTTGACCCGGACATTTAAATCTGGTGCGTGAAATTACGTTGTATATATATAGCGCAGTTTTGTGTCATTTCACTTCAAGTGCGCTTAACTATAATAAATTTTAAAATAATATTACAGTGCTTCTTATAATATTGAGAAAATAACATAAAATAAAGAATAGGAATACAGTATTTACAAAACAATGACAAGAGAACAAAATTAAAAAAGACAGTGCTCTTATAGCACACAGGAAAATAGTAATAATAGACAATACCGGTGCTATTGTAACACAAGGCAAAACAAGAAACTTTCAAACTAAAATATAATATACTGTTAGAAGTGTTGTTTCCAGTCGTTGTTGTTTCTCCGTCTTCTCATCAGACGAGTGTATACCAATACTTAACCATAAGGAATAGTCAGGCTCCTGGGGATCACGGTACTTCTAGGCCGCGATCCAGTGTTCAATGATTATATTGGATGATGATTGATAACACTTGACTCATATTTGAGTGATTGACATTTATTTAAGATTGAATATTTTACACGATTTAGTGTTCACCTATGAAACGGGTAGAGAGGCACAAAACGCGAGCAGCCGGCGGAATCGAGTGCTGAAGGCAAAATAAATTGCTCGGTCATCGCCGGAGCGATCCAGATATGTTTTGTGAGAGAGGTGGTGGGGATGTCACACGTATAAATAAATAAAAGTGATGCCCATAATACTAAAAGAAGGCAGTTTGCGTTCAGAAATGAGAAATATTCTGACATTAAATTCGGACATTAAACATTAAAATACAATTAAGAGGAAACCGAAACCAAACAATTACGGGAAACTTGAAAACATGGCTTTTTAGTATAAGTATTGAAAAGAAGCTAGGATTCATGAATGGTGTGATTTTTAACAATTGTGTAGTTTTGCTTTACAGATATTGATCATTTTTCAATTTTTACTGTTTTAATCCTCTGTCCGGCGCATCCGGCCTCAGAGGCCAACAAAACACATTGTTTTCCTCTCCACTTCCTTTTACTCGCCCAACTTTAGAGACTTTACATACCTCACAATTGTAGGAGCCATATTATAAAACAGAAAAAAATAGTAAGTACCTATGTAATATGAAATACCTATCATAATTTTAATTAGACATTTGTAAAC
This sequence comes from Limnephilus rhombicus, assembly GCA_929108145.2. NCBI lineage: Eukaryota > Metazoa > Arthropoda > Insecta > Trichoptera > Limnephilidae > Limnephilus > Limnephilus rhombicus. Next base: position 11,660,703 of record OV815290.1, on the reverse strand, counting down.
TTAAATGTAGGTACTTAGTAATTACTCAAGTAAAAGAAGTATGGTGTTGTTTTTATATTTTTCGTTTCTTCATTCACAATTTAGAAAATATAGACTTTTAAATAAACAAAGATAACAAAACAGTTTTCAATTTGTAGCAAATCCGACATTGTTCTTATGGACGGTCGATATATTATCGAGTCATTATGATGTTATACATAGTTCTAGTTGAAACGTGGCTTGTAGCAAGATTAAATATAGCTGAATTCATAGATTCGAGATACGCAGTGTTCCGAAAAGAGATAGGGACCGTACATACCAGCAAGATGGACGGAGGAGGCGAAGCTCACAGCTTCCCGGCTTGATGACTGGGAAAAAAATGAAATCGAACAAATCTTCGTATCTCTTCCAGTAAGGTCTTTCAATCTCATCAAATGTACTCGATTGTAGTTCGACCTGGAGTGACGTGCGTCCGCACGGCAACTCAAGTTTAATAAAAAATGGATGTACTAACATTAATAGAAAACATTAAAAGTGAACTAAAAAACATATCGACCGTAAAGAACACAAAAATTAGAAATAACCTGGAACAAACGATTCAACTACTAGAAGAAGCATGGAAACGGGAAAAAAACCATTTCCAAGAACAAATTATTGAACTTCAAAAAAAGTAATCATCAAGCTCGAAAAAAATAATGAACAAAAATCCTATGCAATGGTTCTAAAAGAAAGGATGATTCCAATCGAAGAACCCAAATTTGCTGTCTCAATCACCGCTGAAGGCAAAGAAACATCTGAAGACATAAAGAGTATTATCACAAAAACAATAAAAACGCCTAACCTAGGAATTGGAATAAGTGGAATAAAAAAAGCAACAAATAATAAAATAATTATGACCTGCTCAAATAAAGAAGATGCTGAAAAACTGAAGGCAGAAATAAATAAAAATAAAAATGGAATATCAGCAACGGAATTAAAAAAGAAGAGACCGTGCATGATTATTAACGGTGTCGGTGGGGAGTATAACGAAGATAATGTCCTAAACGATCTTATTCTACAAAACAGTGAACTTAGTGATATTACAAATGAATCCATTATAGTAACGAAAATATTGAAAAATAGAAAAAGTGATCAACTCCGTAATATATTAATTGAAACAACAGGCCCTATTCGGAAAATGCTACTACATAAACAAAGAATCAATATAGGTTTTGTCCGGGCGCACATAAAGGATTGTGACCCTTTGATGCAGTGCTATCATTGCGTTGGATTCGGACACACATCTATTAAATGCCTAAATAAAATGAATAAGCCCAGATGCATACATTGCTCAAAAAATCACAAATTTAGCGAATGCGAAAAAAGTAAAGATAGTGTCAAATGCTACAACTGTGTCAATAACAACAAATTATTCGGAACAAAAAACAATACCCAACATAGTGCAAATAGTGAAATATGTACTTACCGGAAATGAATGTCTATCATAGCACAGCAAAGAATCGATTATGAATAAGTTATGGATGATTTTCTAACCGAGGAAATTGATAAATTAACAGATGTTTCACAATACACTTGCGAAGACGCAAAACAATGTAATGAACTATTAAAAAACGTTCCAAATGCATTCATTGTTCTGCACCAAAACATCAGAAGTTCGCGAAAAAATTGCGAAGAATTTGTATTAACATTAAATCTCCTTGAAACTTTACCGGACCTCATTGTTTTAACAGAAGCACACTTAAATATAAATAATGCTGCCGCACTGTACGAGATCCCTGACTATACATATTATTCGTCCACAACACATATTAATAAGAACTGTGGTATTGCTGTTTTCATCTTAAACAAACACAATAACGTCACAATCACTGAAATCAACATGAAGCTTGCTAACTGTCTAAAACTGAACTTAAAAGTGAATGAAGTTATATACAATATCATAGCTATCTACCGCACACACGGATCGAATCCTAACAGTTGGAACAGTTATTGCTGGAACAGAGTTGGAACAGTTATTGCTACAACTAAAAGGTACTGGTAACGTTGTCACAGGCGATTTTAACGTGAACATTTTGAATGAGGCAAAAGGTAAGATAAAGGAAGATTATATAAATGTAATGACATCGCTAAACTATAAATCATTTATAAATAATGCAACACGGAATGTCAGCGGACAAACTCCTTCCTGCATCGATCACATATGGTGCAACTCAAATAACAATGAAAAAAACATGTCAATATTATGGAAAACCAGCACAACCGATCACTATACCTGTATATTTGTTACCAACATTGATAAAAGAAGTTCCAACTCTAACAAAATTGACAAGAAAAAATATGAAAAAAAACATTTAAATATGGAAATTTTAAGAACAAATCTTAAAACGGAAACCTGGGCATCAATATTTGAATCGGAAAATCCAAATACCTGTGCTGAGAATTTCAAAACAGTTTTCCAAAATCACATAAACCTATCCACACAAATAATTGTTTCTAAACCAAAATCTAAACACAGATTGATAAAGCCATGGATAACCCATGGACTAGTAATTTCAATCAGAAATAAAGAAAAATACTACCACCAGTCTAGAAAATTCCCTAATGATGAAAAAATCAACACCTTCTACAAGAAATACCGTAACAAACTTGCGCTTTTAATTAGACTGACAAAAGAAAAGTATTTTCGTAATAAAATAAAAAATGCTGGTCAAGACAGCAAAGAGTTATGGAAAATCATCAATACAATAACCAAAAAAAGCACGAAAAAAAAGTTACCAAAAGAAATTACTCATCACGGAATCAACACTGACGCCGAAAAAAATCCAAAACTGTGTGGTAACATTTATAATGAATATTTTGCTAATGTCGGCCCTAATCTTGCTCGTAATATTATCCTAGACAACAAACAAACACAACAACCAGAGCACAACTCAACTATTGAAGAAGGTTTCTGTGATGTCCAATATTTGCAGGCAATACTGGGCCCTTTATCTCCAGTATTCCTCTAGGATGTTTTCAAGGTTATTATTTAAACACGTAGTACTTTGATACACGGAAACTGTTTAATATAATAGTACAATGTTGGCTGTAAGCCGTCTGACGAGAAAGAGGGCGCGCGAGATCTCCGCTCGCTATTATATCGTACCGATGTTAGGTCGCTTCGGCTATGTTCGGTATTTCCGAACCTACCCGACAGATTAACATATTACCAACACTACATCTCTCCCTCCTTCAACTCTGAAGCTACTTATTTAAATATTTCACACTTAAATAACAATAGAGAACTCCAGACCAATTTTTTTTATTTTTTTTTAATGAATAAAGACCTTCAAACTTAAATAACTGCATTTTTATTTTTATTTTTATAGTTAGTTTTAATAGTTAAAATAATTGTCAAAGTTTTAATTTTTAAAGACTCCCAGAAACGCACCGTATCTATGGTGGTCTTCACCCACCGTTAGTTTTTTACTTTTTAAGTTGTCATTTTGAATCAGTGATGTCATGTCGAGGGAAATTTCCCTAGATCTAGGGGAGAAAAATATTTTTTAGGGATAAGGGAAATCAGGACAAAATCTAGGGAAATTTCGAACTCTGGCAAAACATTTATTACATATGACAATATTACTGGTAATATTTATATATATATATATTTTTTTTGGAATTCCTATGAATCTTAATTATTGTTCATGTACTTACATGCAATGTTATTTTTAACACTGACAACTTAAAATGATATTATGGAACGTACCCATACTACGTGACACGTTCGGGGGGGGGGGGGGTCTTCAAAATACCACGCTTGGTACAAATGAGCGGCGGGTTGCTTATGATTTTTATTTTGCAAAGTATTTTTTTTTAATTTGGAATTCAGTTTCTAATTCAGTGGTGAGTGTATTCGTACTTTTAAATTATTACTTCACGTAGCAAAAAGTGTTTTATTTGGAAAATCACGGTTTTATTAGTATATTTACCAAGTTCCGATATCTTTCCAATTAATTATCATATTAATTAACATGTAACAGGATTAGTGTTACACAATCGGATGGCTACGTAGGTAATTGCGTAAATGTGAAATTCTAGGGAACTTTCACTTCGAAATCTAGGGAAATAATTTTTTTGGGCAGAACATCCCTGTTTGAATGAAGAATCATGGCCAGCGTTGCCAGAAGGTTACTTTTGTAACCTTTTAGGTGATTTTTTACTCTGAAAGGTTTCTTTCAGGTTACACTACTCAAAAGGTTACTTTTAGGTGATTTTTCAGAACCAACGTCAAACGGAATGCTCTTTTGTTTTTTTTTCGTGTTGGCTAACGGCTTGCTAAATCATGGACTATACACTTATTGCAAAACTTTACTTCTTTCTCTTTCACACTATTGTGAAAGAGGAACACGTTTCGCTCAATATTAGAATTCGGATCAGTCATGGAATCCCCAATACAAAGTAAATATTGAAAGGTTAGAAAGAATTCAAAAAAAGACATTGAAACACCTAGACTTTAAATCCTTTCGAACATCAGAAAACCTAAAAGACTCATTAACATTCCATAATTTATCAACTTTAGAAGATAGAAGAAATATATCCGACCAAAAATTTTTATTCAAAATCATTAACAACGTTGTTGACAACAACTGTCTTCTAGAAAACATTAATTTCCACTGTCCAATAAGAAACACAAGATCAAACCAACTATTCCACATCCCACACTCAAAAACAAATTACAAACAACATTCATTTCTCTGAAGGACGTGCACAAAATTCAATGATATCTTTTACGACTCTGATATTTTTCATTTGTCCTCAGGCCAATTTATTAAATCAGTAATAGAAAAAATTTAAACAAATTGTTAATTACGAACTCTTCTCCCCTGCTGCATGTTATTATTTTTTTTTTCATTCTCATTATGTTTGTTTTCCTTCTTTTTATTATAATAATAATATTTGGATAATTTATATATCCTATAATATGCTTTATAATTTGTATGTTTTTTTTTTCATTTCTGTTGTATATATATATATATTTTTTTTTTCTATCACTTTATGTTTTCTTTAATGTTTTAATCTATGTTTTTATATATATATTATAAATTTTACCGGAAACTTCGCTGGTTAATGCAACCATGTAATATGTTACTTTATTATTAAAATATGTATTACTGTTTGTTACCTCAATAAACTAAAAAAAAAAAAATGTGTAAATTACAAATTAACCATAGCTTCTCGCTCACTCGACAAATCTGATTGATCGCTCAATCTGACTTTTTGCATTTTGAGTACCCGCTATTTACGCCGGCAAGGTTATGCAGGTAGAAAAAATATCAGATTTTTCATACCGGTATATACAAAACAAAAAACTCGCTCTACTCAAAAATAATCCAAATGGCTTATGTCCCACTTTAATACTGAGCTCCTCATGATGATTGGTTTATTTATATCCTCATGTATTCTATCAACTTTTTACCATTCCACTGGAAAAAATACGAAAGGTTATTTTTCACACAAAAAGGTTACTTTTTTATATATTTTAGGTAACTTTTTACAAGACACGGCTGGCAACACTGATCATGGCGGTCATGGCAGAATGCTTTGTAATGACTTTTAGGTGTGAGGTGTGTTTTTTATTCAAGATTAACTGCTTTTAATATAGAAAAACATTGGTAAAATGTCCACATTTCACCGCTACTGTTATTGTATTTAATCAAAGTGCAATATAAAAACAATAAATCATCTCTTTCATTGCAAATACATGTGACATCGTATTTTGTGTCAGGCGTTACTTTGTAGGTATATTGTTTTATGTATAATACATACAGAAACACTGGTATTTATAATACACTGATCATGACGAGTGTGTAACAACTTGTATAAAAAGCCCTATACTAAAAACAATTTGAAAATACATAACCAAATGTCAAAATAGGACGACTTTAACCTCAAATAGACAAAATTTATTGCAGATTGTCCGCAAATATAGCCCTTTTCGTAAATTGTTGAGGGCCTAAATTATGTTTCAATAAACACAATAACTATTATTTATCTAAATCTCTATAAACAGTATGAAAATAAACCAAACACACGAAATGTTGAATTGCATAGGTACGTGTGCACTTCAAGTCATTTCAAATGTCAACACACTATCACCAGGTGACAGGTTAAGTGTGACGTCACCGTTAACCATTTCAGTAATGCCAACTTAACGCTGTGTTTTGAGAAGAGGTTTAAAAATGCACTTTTTAATATTTTTCTAAAAACTCTGCGTTTAATATTATGAAATAAAACTTTTATATTCAGAATCAGCGTTTTTTAGTCTATATGAACATATTTTTTTAAAGCCATAATATTTTTCACTGGAGTTCCTTATTAACATAAATAATAATACTTCAAAAACATAATTTTAAGATACACATAATTCAACCGCGGTGACTGGGTCAAGTCGTCCCGTCTCCTCTGGAAGTTGTGGGTGCCTTGCGACTTGAACGCAGTCTTCCCGACCATGGTCTCTGTTGCCGTGCCTGCTCCGACACCACTTCCTCCCCCACCAACCTGGAATCAGGAGAAAACCCAGTCAATCCACGCAACAAGGTCGAAGTCTCTAACTCATGAGGCTCGTTCCTCAAAATTTCAGACGCAGGATGCTGCGCAATATTGCCATCTTCCTTCCAGCTCACTGACATTTCCCTCATTTGGTCCACATGTCTCTTCCATGTCACATCAGTGTTTCCTATTTTAATAATATAAACTTTTTTACCTAGCTTTCTAGAGACTACACCCTTAGCCCAAACGACTTTATTATCATGACGATAATCTTTTGTTAAACATTTTTGCCCAACTTTAAAAACCCTGGTTTATACCCCTCTGTAAAACCTAACTTGATCCGATTGAGCTTTAGAAATGTTAACGTTAGCTTCCTTGACTTTTTCCGAAAAGTCTTCTCCATTTTTCACTGGCAATAAGCTGTCGAACGTAGAACGCAGCCTTCTTCCTAATAATAGAACCGCTGGTTCAATACCTGTCGAACAATGGAAAGAATTTCTAGTCCATTAAAAAATTCAACAGCTTGACAGTAAAATCTAGTGGGAATTTACCGTTTATTAACAGTTTCTTAAGGAACATTTTCGAAATTTTTACTGCATTTTCTGCCAATCCGTTTGACTGGGGTGTTTCACCGGAGAAGTCATAAGTTTAATATTGTTTTCCATTAAGAAACCTGTAAATTCCTCACTTGTAAAAACTGAGCCATTGTCAGATACAATTAACTCAGGGTTGCCAAAATAGAAAAAATTTTCCTCAATTCCATAATCGTATGAGTTGAATCTGCCTTCTGCACCTCGATACAGTCTAACCACTTCGAGAATGAGTCACAAACCACGAGGAACATCTTCCCCGCTAGGGGCCTACAATAATCTAGATGTACCCTACTCCAAGCTTTACCTGGATTTGGCCAAACCGTCAATTGACTTTTGGGTGGTGAGTGTTTTGACAACGAACAATCTGAACAAGATTGAACGACTTCCTCCAAGTCTTTGTTCAGAGAAGTCCACCAAAAATATGTTCTAGAAATTCCCCTCATTTTCACAATACCTAGATGTGACCTGTGTAATAAATCTAACACTTGCCTTTGGAGGGAAACAGGTATAACTATTCTATGTTGCCAAAACAAACACTCTTCTACGATAGAAAGTTCATTCCTTTTTAACCATTATTTCCATATACTGCTGTCACGATTTACTCGTTTGGGCCAGCCCTGCCGCAAATATATTTTATTATAAATATATTTATTATTGTTGTAAATATATTTTATTATTATTATTGTAAATATATTTTATTATAGATAAATAAATACCTAAACACTAGCTGTAATTCGCTATCTGCTGCGGTGGCTAACACAACTGCTTGAAAATTAACATGGTCACAATTCTCAATAAAACAAACAAAGTCAGTCCCGCAATCATCCTTAAAATCCTCACTTGTGTCCTTCAACGGTAAGCGAGAAAGAAAATCTGCTTGGTTATTACAAGATTTCACAAATTCCGTTTTGTACGAAAACCCTGCCAGAATGATGCCATATCTCTGCAAACGGTTTGCCGCGAGAACCGGAATATTTTTATGTTCCCCTAGAATTCTTAGTAACGGCATATTGTCAACGCATAACGTGAACTCCCTTCCAAAAAGGTACTGAAAAAATTTATTTAACCCGAACACATTTGCCAGAGCTTCGAGATCCAAAATACTATATTTCTTTTCGGCGGTTGTTAAACTACGAGAAGCGAACTCAATTGGACGCATTGTGCCATCCTTAAACACATGCATCAAGCAAGCTCCGAGTCCGCATGTACTCGCGTCCGTATACAGTTTTACCGGTAAGTCCGGAAAATAATTTGTAAGAATCGTGTTGTTGCCCATTAACTCTTTAATGGTATCGACTGCTACTTTACAGTCTTCTGAGAAATTCCACTCTACCCCTTTTTTCAAAAGGTAATGTAGGGGTTCCAGTATCGATGACATCCTAGGAATGAAATTCCGATAAAAATTTAGAAAACCCAATAAACTTTTCAATTTATGTACGTCCGTAGGATACGGAGCGTTTTTTATAGCTTCAAGTTTGTTTGGCTGTGGTTGGATTCCGCTCCCTGAAATTACATACCCCAAAAATTCAACCGATTCTACAAAAAAATCGCATTTATCCGTGTTGACCCTCAACCCGCACTCTCGTAAACGCGCGCACACTGCCTGTATATTATTCACTAAATCCCGTTCGTTGACCCCCGAAATGATGATATCGTCTAAATAGAATGCCACTCCCTTCAACCCCTGAAGACAGCTTGCTATAGTCCTAGCGAAGATCGCTGGCGCTGACTTAAAACCAAAAACTAGTCTGTTATATTGAAATAACCCTAAATGCGTATTTATTGTAGTATACTTTTTGCAAAAGTCACCTAATTCTAATTGTGAGTAAGCCTGTCTTAAATCTAGTTTAGCGAACACTTTACCCGAACTTACTTTGTGAACAACTTCATTTATGGAGGGAAGTGGGTACCTTTCCAAGTCCGTCATGAGATTTAAAGATCTCTTGTAGTCCACGCAAATCCTAACATTCCCGTTCTTTTTAATTACTGGTACAATTGGAGACGCGTATTCACTGCTGGTTACCGGAGAAATGATACCATCAGCTACCATAGTTTCTAATTCTCTCTCAATTTTTTCCTTAATAGCGAACGGAACCGGCCTCGCATTAAAAAAAACAGGACGAGCTTCCTTGTTCACTTTGAAACTCACTTTATGTTTACTGAATTTTCCCAGCCCCGGCGAAAACACCTCTGGAAACTCGTTGTAAATCATTTCAATTTTGTCTTTGATTGTTGAAACCGAATTATCCATCATTGGAACTATCTTCAGATTAAAAGCCTCCATGAAATCCCTACCCACTATCAATTCCGAGCCATTAATCACAACAGTAAATAATAAATTATTTTTAATTTTATTGTATTCTACGGTAAAACAAGCACTACCTACAAGATTAAGTGGTTTACCATCGTATCCAGATAAAGTACGCTTATCAGGTGACAATGTTACATCCCTAAAATAGGGGTTGAAAATAAAATCAGGCATAACCGACATACTTGCGCCTGAATCAATCATAGCGGAACATTTTAATCTATTAATTATAACATTAGCCCTAAACGGATTAATGTAAGAAATACTATTAATAACCTTATCCCGGGATTGTTCAAAAATCGGATAAACATTGTGATTCCTACAGAATTTCTTCAAATGCCCTACTTTGTGACAATTAAAACATTTTGCATTCTTAAATTTACAATATTTTCCTAAATGTGTTTCACCGCAAATGGTACATTTTTTATTTCTCGAGAAACCCCTCGACTCGGGGCTTTTTGACCGCGAAGGTGACCTTCGGAAGCCTTGAGTTTTATCCGGATGTGAATGTCTCCCCGGCGAATTCGAGCGTTTAATGGAATTCACGCCGCCCGACGTCCCTACGGAAACTTCTGATTTAATTTCCGGAACCAGATTGTCTAAAGCTGAAACCGTTATTGCTTATTCTTCCATTTTGTTAAACGTTAATCTAGTCCCCTCGAGAAAAATTTTCTCCTTGGCTCGGCCCGGCAAAATGCCGATTGCGAAAACATCAGCTAAACATTCCGGTAATCGCGTTCTGAACTCGCAAAACGATGATTATCCCCGTAAACGTACTGCAAAATCCCTGACTGTTTCACCATGTGATTGCTTGGCTTGATAAATTTTTTCTCGTTCCTTGAACACCGATCGCGGTCCGGAACAATGTTTCTCAATTAATTCTATTAACTGATCGAATGCCACGTCTGTAACTTTAGAAGGAAAACATAAGTTGATCAAAAGAGTTAATGTCTCCGCTTCTAGAAGATTTAGCAAATATGCGTGTTTCTGTGAAGCATCTAACTTAATCGTTTTTGTGTCATCACGAATTAGTAGGAACTGTTCTAACCTCAGGCGAAACAAACTCCAATCCCCATTAACGTGAGAGAACCTGGAAATTCCGCCCGATTCCATGATCGCACACACCAAAAAAACACACCCGGCAACAATAACACCTTCCAGAAAAAAACAAGAAACAAAACAACCTGACACCAGGAACCGGCGCCTATGCAGTCCAGGCGCCCAGCCGCTTCCAGGAATATCAATGCTTCTTCGCTCCTGACTGAATACCGGGCTGGCCCTAGTTACCCAGGGTCCCGTAATTTCCTCTTCTCCACTGTATTACCGGGCTGTACCTAGTTACCCAGAGTCCCGTAATTTCCTCTTCTCCACTGTCTCCTATTATGCCCTGAGAATCTCCTGATGGATGGCACTTCAGCGATGCCCCAAGTGATTTATTGTCACCTTCGGGAGATTTTTGCAAGTCACGATCCCTGAAACGAATCGACTTGCCGCAATCTGATAAACAGTCAACCGTGTATTCCTTTTCAGCTGCGCCACTTGTGATGTCCAATATTTGCAGGCAATACTGGGCCCTTTATCTCCAGTATTCCTCTAGGATGTTTTCAAGGTTATTATTTAAACACGTAGTACTTTGATACACGGAAACTGTTTAATATATAGTACAATGTTGGCTGTAAGCCGTCTGACGAGAAAGAGGGCGCGCGATATCTCCGCTCGCTATTATATCGTACCGATGTTAGGTCGCTTCGGCTATGTTCGGTATTTCCGAACGTACCCGACAGATTAACATATTACCAACACTACAGTTTCCACACATTTGCTTCAGTAACTGATAAAGAAGTCGAAAGCGCTGTAATGGGTTTGCGAGGATCAGCAAGCCCTGGCTACGACAATATAACCGTAAAAACATTAAAAGCCGTTCATGAGATAATCAGCAAACCGATTGCTCATATAATAAATGTAAGTCTAAAGAAGGGTGTATTCCCGAACAACTATAAGAAGACTATTGTCACCCCTGTTTATAAATCTGGATATGAAAAAAATATTTCCAACTATCGTCCCATAGCACTCACATCAAACATTGCAAAAATCTATGAAAAAATTGTTAAAAAACAACTCAACAATTACATAAAAGAAAAAAAGATAATGAGCCCAAACCAATTTGGGTTTAGGGACAATCTCAGCACTCAAGATGCAATTGCTAAATTAACTTCAACAATAATACAAAAATTAGATAATGGAGAAAAGTGTCTTGGTATATTCATCGACTTACGCAAGGGATTTGATAGCATATCACACTCCAAACTAAATGAGAAACTCATGCAAATTGGATTGGACGGAACAGTACTGTCATGGTTCCAAAGTTATCTAAAAGAGAGATTTCAATACGTCAAAATAAATAATTCACTAAGTGAACCTAAAACCTCATCATTTGGTATACCACAAGGAACTGTCATCGGTCCTATCCTTTTTATTATATATGTAAATCAAATGTTCACTCTTCCCATAGTTGGAGATATCATATCTTATGCAGACGACACTGTAGTTATCACTAAAGGGAAATCATGGGAGGAAACAATGAGTATAGCAAATATCAATATAAACATACTCAAAACATGGTTTGACCTAAATTGTCTCTCACTTAATACGGAGAAAACTTATTTTATTCCTTTTTCTTTGAAAGAAAAAAATGTCGAGAACAATATAACTATTAAAATCCATTCATCACAGTGTGAAAATAAAAAGGAATGCAACGATGAAAATTGCCTACCAATAACATGCAAAAATAGTATAAAGTATCTGGGTGTTATAGTAGATAGACACTTAAAATGGAAAGAACAAGTCCAAAATACAGTAACCAGAATAAGAAACTTATATACATATTTATTAGACAGAGAAACATCTTATCATCCAATATGATCAAAACTATCTATTTCTCTCTTGCCCAATCTATTCTACAATATGGTATAATCGGGTGGGGTGGGACTTTCAAAACTAACCTCTTACCTGTAGAAAGGGTACAGAGGTTGATTTTGAAAGTCATCTTACGAAAACCATCTGTATTTCCAACAACACAACTATTTGACTCTTTTAGGGTTCTCAGTCTTAATAAAATTTTCAAAAAGAACTCATTATTGCAAACTCATAAAGATCATTTCAATCCATCAACAACAACATTCACAAACATAAACAACCGACCACGATCACGGGGCAATTTAGAAATTCCAAAATTTAAAACGAGTGCTTCCCAACACCATTATGCTTATCAAGGTATAAAATTTTTCAATGCTCTCCCATATAAAATCAAGTGTGAAAAAAATTATAAAGTTTTTAAATCCCAAATAAAAACACTAATAGACCAACCCGACACTAATTATAAGTTTTAAATTCATCATCATAATAATATAACAAAAAAAAGTAGAACATAATCTCTAAAAATATTTCATCACCATATCAAATTGAAATTAAAGTACATACGCATTATTTGCAGGCACCAAATTGTTACAACTTTATTATATGTACCTACTCTGACAATACTGTCAGTTATTATGTCCACTTGTCTTCATGAATATATATTTTATTAATATAAGTACTTGTAATAACATACTCTGTGTAACTATGCATTTTACAATGGCACTCCAAAATTCAAGCACGAGAAATGTTTTCTCTTTTGAATTGGGTAGTTTCATTAAAAAGAAATTTACATATTGTTATTAGTTTTAAGAATCAAATGTTTTACTATGAATCTGTATACGTATGTATTTTTTTTAAATAAAAAAAATGTACAGTGTACATACTTCCTGTCTCGCCACCAACGTTTTATTTTATCCAAAAACCTGGAATCTGTATTTTCTTCTGAACCAAATAATATGTTTTGTGTAAGTACTAGTAAATATGAATTTACCTAATCTTACTTGGTCATTTTCCGAAGGCTGCGGGTAAGGTATCGCCTCAAAAACGGCTGCATTGCAAACTTTGCTTCAAAAAATGTCATTGATGAACTTACTCCAATATAATTTGGTACCTGACCACAATGAAAAATACTTAGACCCTATATTCTTCAATCGCGAAACAAATGATACACGTATCAACGATTTGTATAGCGCTTGTCACCCCTGTCGTGTAATATTAAAATATAAGCTATAATTATAAAATTATTTTGAGATTTATCCTCTTTCCGCTTTTTCGATGTAGTGGTTTTAAAACTGCTTTTCTAAATACACTATATACTATACATACACGATACATATGATTTTTTTTAATATTTACTGTTAATTATTATCTATTCTTTCCTTAAATAATTTTCATTTGTTAAATGTTGTGGTTTAAGAACATTCATTTTCTCCGCCTTTTTAACACGAGCACTGCTCTTAAAAACGAGTGTGCTTTAGGCCACAGAAGTAAAAATTTTGAAGTAAAATTTCACTAACTTATATCTCCCTCTCAACTTCCGTTCGCCTCGCCCGATCACACTTTTCATAACGCTCTCGTCACGCATTCACCAGCTTACTCCCCAAGTCAAGCGTGCGTAAAGAAGTTTTACATCAAAAAGGTGTAAGACGAATAAGCTATGTGTTTTTGAAAAAAAAAACTTTATTTAATATATAAAAACATGTTATTTTAGAACCATTATATAAAATATTTAAAAAATAAATATTCTTGTTTAATTTTATTTGACGGCCGGCGTAGTCCAGCGGTAAGGCTCTTGACTCGCACACCGAAGGTCGCGGGATCGAATCCCGGCGTGGAAAAAAAAATTATTTGATTACTTTGTGATATTTCACAATTTATTCATTTAAAATAATATAGTACCTATATTTGCGGTACATTCGAGAGTGGAAGATACTCTCAGTATCGCCCGGTGTAAAACCACCATTCAGAATAGGCCACTTGCATTGAATTCATAACGACTTGGAAAAAATCGTGTGGATAGATCTTTTTATTAAGATTGCGAAAATGTTAGTAAAATTTTTTAGAAACGTACATTTTTTTATTTTTAAATAAATAAATCCATTATTCGGGCTCGTGACGTCACTACATGAAAATGTCCCGTCTCCGAAAATGTTCTCATTAATTTTGTAAAATTCCACACTGATTTTTTTTTTATATGGCATCACTTTGATTTCAGGCGAATTTTTGAATTCGTTCACTAGATTTATTGTTTGTTTTTTTTTTTTTTTTTTAAAATTGTTTATTTGGCTTTCACCCATTAAGGGTGATCTTGGCCATTTATTAAAGTAAGTTACATATTTTTAAAATTATTTACATTTCCAGTTTTTTTGTAAATTAGTTACATTATCAATTTTTTAAAATTATTTACATTTTCATATTTTTTTAAATTAGGTACATTATCAGTTTTTAAAATTAGTTACATTTTCATATTTTTTAAAAATTAGTTACTATTTCAGTGTTTTACATGGAATAGATAAATTATATTAGCAAATACTTATAGACAATGGGCCAAGACAAATATTCATAAGATTATACAATTTGTACTAACATACAGAGTTGGTATTAGTAGTAATTACAAAATTGTAGAGTAGGAAGATGTACAGGTTCCCAAAAATAGTAACCTGTACATATTCCATACTTCCATTTTCATACAGAGTAACATACAGAATAACACACAGAGTTGGTATTAATAGTCATTACAAAATTGTAGAGTAGGAAGATGTACAGATTCCCAAAAAAAGGAACCTGTACAACTGTACATAATAACACAGCTAGAAACAAATGTATACGTATGGAAGAGAGAGAAATCTGATTGATGCTTAAATGTTGAGGCCATTTTTGTAAATAAATTTTGCTAACAAATAGTGAATTTCAGGAGAGTTGAGACTAAGAAGGCAGGGTACACTGGTAGGGAATTCAATTTTAAGTTTTAACAATTCAGGTATGAAGTTTGGAAATTGGTCATTGATAGGACACTCAAAAAAATTATGGTCTAAAGTATCCTCTGAACCACAATCACAATAAGGCGAATTGACTATGTGGAATCTGGCGAGATGGCTAAGACAACAAGTATGACCTAAACGCATTCGAATAATGGAAGAGATGTATTTTTTAGGCATGGAAGTGTATTTGTGAAACCAGGGCTTGACAGGAATAGAAGGTTGAATTAAAGAGTACTGGTGACCTTTTAACAGAGAGGATGATTTCCATTCAGAGGACCATTGGCGTTGTAACTTATTTTTTAAAATAGGAAAATAGTCTCTAACAGGAATAGGAATGCTATTTAATGGACCATGAACAGTGGATTCCTTAGCAATAGAATCAGCCATTTCATTTCCAACAATACCAAGGTGTCCTGGGATCCAGGCCAAGACCACTGACACGTGAGCCAGCGACAAGGAATGCAGGAGGTCTCTGATAGAGCAGGTAAGAGAGTCACTAATGGAATTGAGAGGGGATGCGCTTATTTTTTGTAATGAGCTAAGTGAGTCTGAAAGGATGAGGACATTTCTAACGTTGAGAGATTTGACGAGATGTAAAGCTTCTATGATAGCTATGCATTCAGCAGAGAAAATGGAACATTCTTTGGGAAGTCTGTGTGGGAAACACAATTTCCTGTGAGGAGCATAGACACTGGCCCCACAATGGGAGTCCGAACTGAGTTTGGAACCATCTGTGAAAAATTTTATATAATTTGGCCAGTTATTTTCAATAATTTTGTTGAATTCTGCATTATTGGATTGAACTGAGTTTTTAATATTTTTTTTACATATTCCTATAAATTGGTGCACCTTTGGATAGAAAGTAAGACTTTTATAGGGATAAGAGTATAAGGGGAGAGATTCATTGCGATAGGAGTTTGTGGAAACATCCAGGAAAGTGTTGAAGCAATTATAGAAAAGGGGAGGGGAATGTTTTTTCCAAAATGGATTCAAATTAACCTCATACTTTAACAATTGAAGTTTGGGAATCAGGGGATGAGAAGTTATTGAGCATGTTTTGAAAATATATTTTTCTGCTAGGCATCGCCTTCTTATATTTAAGGGAGGTTCGCAGCATTCAACTTGCATTGCGTTGATTGGGGAAGATTTCATGGCTCCTAAGATAAGGCGAAGAGATTTAGACTGAATTTTATCTAATTTAAGCGAATTTGAAGTGGACATTGGATCAAACAGACAAGATCCGTAATCAAGATGGCTTCGGATGAGAGCATTGTACAGAAGTTTTAAAGATGATGGGTGTGATCCCCACCACACTCCGGACAGAAATCTAAGGGGATTGATGTTGCTTTCGCATTTCATGATGACATGATTTATGTGAGAATTCCAAGTAAGCTTTGAGTCTAAAAACATTCCCAGGAACTTAACTTCTTTAGAGATAGGGATGATTTCATCGCCAAATCTCACCTGAATTTCTGGGAGCTTTCGACGACGAGTGAAGATGACAACTTTGCTTTTGGAGGGGGAAAGTTCAAGGCCATTAATATTTAACCACGCCAAAAGTTTTCTAAGAGCATTGTTGATTGCTGATGCTGCGATAAAAATATTACGGGATATTTTGTAGAAAGTCAAGTCATCAGCATATTTGAGTATGTTGCACAAGAATTGAATAGATTTTTCTAGATCATATGTGTAAATATTGTACAGGATCGGGCTTAAGACTGACCCTTGCGGGAGACCTTTGAAAATGTGTCTAATGTGGGGAGGGGACTCATCTACATCTACAAAAATAGTTCTCTGGGAGAGCAAAATGACAATGAATTTTACTAATTTGGGCGGAATACCTATTGCCAGTAACTTTTCTTTCAGGATGGGAATATGAACATTGTCATATGCTCCACAGATGTCTAGAAACACTGCAATGCAATATTCATTTTTAGATAATGCTTATTTGATATCTGTAACAAGAGAGGAAAGGTTGTCAAGGGTACTTTTACCCTTTCTAAATCCAAACTGGGAAGGGGAAAGAATTTGATTTTTTTCTACGAACCAGTCCAATCGATTCTTAATCATTCTTTCAGATACTTTGCAAAGAGTAGAAGAGAGGGCGATAGGTCTGTAGCTCGAACCTATGCTTGGATCTTTGCCACTTTTGAAAATGGGAATGATATTTTGAATTTTCCAATCTGGGGGAATAATGCCAGAATCCAGAAAGACATTGATGAGAGAGAGAAAGTAGGTAAGAGAATTGTCATCAGAATGACGGATGAATATATTCAGGATTTCATCCTTGCCCGGAGCTGAGTCATTGAGGATTTCAATGGCTCTTTTTAACTCATCAAAGGAAAATGGAGCATCTAACCATGAAGAAGATTTTAAAGTGAAAGGCAAAGAAGGAAGTTCATCAAAATTAGGGACATAAGGGGGAGCTATTTTATTAACAAAGTCATCAATCCAAATAGCAGAATTACGAGATGGCTTTGGCAGGGAAAAGGAAGATCTAAACCTGCGAATCATGGACCAAACCTCCCCTGCTGGAGTAGCAGGGGATATATTGGTACAGAAATTACGCCAGCTGTTTTTTTTTTGAAACGGAATGTGCGTTTAGCAACAGCTTGGGCATTCTTGGCTGAGATGTAATTATTCATAGTCATCTGTTGGCAGTATGTCTTATTGGCCGCTTTCCTCTCCTTCAGCACTCTAAGGCATTCCTCATCCCACCAAGGGGGAGGGCGAGCCTTCGAGCCTACAGGAGATGATTTGGGGATAGACTTGTCAGCCGATTTTAGAATGGAATCAGTCCAAGATTTATAAGAGGAGGTGCAATTATCAGAAGAAGGGGAAGGCAGGGAGAGGGAAAGATCCTGGATAGAGTCTCTGAAACGGGACCAATCCGCTTTTTTTGTAATAAATTTGGGCTTACTTTTAAAGTGATTGGTATCCAACCGTTGAGCCAAATTCAAAATAATGGGATAGTGGTCACTGCCGCAGGGATCTGAAGAAATTCGCCAGGAGATTAGAGGATAGATACTCGGGGAACAGAGGGATATGTCCACCGCACTAGGATTCTGTCCAGGGTGACTAAACCTTGTTGAGGATCCGTCATTTAGGAGGCATATGTTCAAGGAGTCCAAAAGTTCAATTAATTTGATACCTGAGGGATCCGAGGAAGAAGAACCCCAGAGTGGGGAGTGGGCATTGAAATCACCCAAAATTACCAAGGGAGAATAAATTTTGCTAAGCATGTGAACCCACAGTGGAAGGTCAAATGGGGTAGAAGGAGGAATATAGAGAGATACAAATGTAATATTGGAGACAGTGGCTGCCACTAATTGGAAGGATGAATTTGGGGGTTTAATGGAAATAGGGGAGAAGGGGAGAGAGTTTTTGATGAAAAGGGCTGCACCACCCTTCCCATCAATGCGGTCGTCCCGCAGACATTGATAGCCACTCACCTTGAAGAGTTGAGATGGCTTGAACCAAGTCTCAGAGACGGCAGCAATCGATATGGAGTGTAAATGTAGAAGGCGGACGAGGTCATCCTTATTGGAGGTGGCGCTTCTACAATTCCACTGCAGAATTGCTGCTGTTGGGGCAGCCATTGGGAAGAAGAGAATACAAAGAGGAGAGTAGCGAGGCAGCGTTGGACGGTAGAGAATTATTATTGTTAATAACAGAGATAAGTAGCATGAGAAGAGTTTGAATAAAAGAAGAATTGTCATTAGAAGTATTGTTGTTTATGGAATTTGCATTTAGATCAGGATTGAAAGCACTGCTGTTAGTTGAATTTGAGTTAGAAAAGACGGGGTTTTGAGGAAAAAGAGAGCTGATGTTACCATTTGGGAACAAGAGCTGGGAGTTATGGCCAAATTGATCATATCCAGGGGTTTTAATTGGACGAGAAGCTTGTTTTGTCATTACAGTTTTCTTGTAAGACAAGTTTGAAGGAGCACTAATTTGGGGTTGAGAGGCAACTTCAGCAAAAGATTTTTTAGAAGGAGCTATTAATTTGGAGGCATAGAAGTATGAAACGCTATTGGAGGCCATATAACTTTTTATGTTTTTTTGGCGAGAAAGTTCGGGGCAGGATGGATGAGTGGCTGTGTGCGAGCCTGAACAATTGACGCAAGTGGGGGAATTGGAAGGGGAGGAGCATTGGTCTGCTAAATGATTTTCTGCGCATTTAAAGCAGCGGGGAGAGGAGCGGCATGATTGCTTAGAATGGCCAAACCGACAACAATTAAAGCATTGGATTGTTGGGTACGAATAAATTTCCACCGGGAGAGAGTTGTGAAATAAATAAACGTGAGAGGGAAGGGACTGTCCTTCAAATGTCAGAACTACAGTTTGAGAGGGTTTCCAAACTACAGATTCAGATGATCGATCTTTGAAATTAAGACGCCTAGTCTTAATAACTTTTCCCGAAGATGCTGGAATAATGAGTTCCGAGATAAGCTCTTCTTCAGATAGGTCTACAGGAATACCTCTAACGAGACCCAAGCGAGAGATATTGAAAGAAGGGATATAGGCTTTAAATTTTTTTGCAGAGAGGGAGTCGATGGAATTTATGAATTTATTGGCATTCAACGCGGATGTGAACTCAACACAAATGCGAAATCTGCCCTCTGATCGGATACCACCTGGGGAAATGCCAAGTGGTTTTTTTCCAATGAATTTACCAAATTCAAGGGGATGTAAAGAGTGGCCAGGAGAGTTGTTTTGAACATAAACTATGAAGGGAGCTTTTGCTGAAGTCGGATACAAAGAAAGAGGAGAAGCTACAGGAACTGAAACCTGCGAAGAATCAGTTTTTGGAAGGTCGCAAACTTTCCTCTTTTTTGGAGTAGAGGATGGAACTTGAAGGTCTGTTATTTCTACCTCACTACCAATGTCAAAATTTGAAGGGTCAGGGGGAGCGGGATCAGGGGGTTTCTTCCCCATGGCAAAGGCCATTGGGGCAAAAGGATATAAAACAAAAATAAAATAACACTTACTGGACTTGGTCAGCAATAAACGAACTCAAAAGAGGACAAAAAACTAAAAATAAAACTGACTAAATGCCAAAAATTCGATTTTTCGTATTAAAACGAAAAAAAACGCAACAGTGTTTTTCAACTGTCAAAATTCGAATCCCTATTGTTTGTTCTCTGCGAACTTATCATTTGGTTTGACTTTTTGAAAGATGTTCTGAAGAGAACCCCGTACATTTTAGAAGTCGGTACGTGTTTTAGCGGTATAATGGTTATGGTGCTGATTTTAACAAAATCTAATTTTATAATATTCTTATTATTATTATAATTTACAAGTACAAGTATATTACATTGGATTTAGTAATATATACGTTGTACGTTGTACATTATAATGATTTATGATCAATAAGATGGATCAAGGAAAAAAAAATTTAAGAGATGTAATATTTTTGGTATGCCTCGTTATTCTCCTGTGCCATTCGTGTGGAAAACGTTTATTTTTTTAATGATTTTTAGCTATGTAATGATCGTTTATTCCCACCTATAAAATTGTGTCCCGTCTTTTTTTTTTTTTTTAATTTTTTTTTTTATTGTACGACAGACAGGTGAGTCCAATTACAGTACAATTTTAATTTTCTTATAACTAACAATACATGTATATATTTTTTTAAAAACATGGTACGGTGATATCAAACACATCTATATCCGCTGGTAGGGCATTAAGCAATGCCATACCTCTTGTCATGCTGTTTGTCATGTTGTTGTTTGTCATGTTGTCATGCTTTCCGGTTTATAAAAAATGGTCTGATTTTTCGGATTAAAATTTGTTATTTCCATAATCTGTGCTTAAACGTGTGAACATTTAATGGGGGGGGGGGTCACTGTGATCGATTGTGATTTTACTTTTACGAAAACAGAAATTGACCAATCAAATGGTTGGATCTACGCAAGCAATACTTTACGACACGATATCTGGAATACTTACAATCTATTATATTTTCTACAGAAACAGATGCTTAAGAATCACACTGGCCACATTTTGCGATGCGTACAGGTTAATCGTAATTAAATATTTACTTGAAATTCCAGATTTAAAATCACAACAATCGGAACTTTAGCCGTCTCGTTTCTTGTGACAGCAAGGCCATAGATGTTTGTTAAAATAGATAGTCAGTTTACTAAATATGCATTACGGTAGGTACTGGCGTATAAAATAATCAAATATTTCTAATGTTTTGACGTCGCTCATATCTTTCAATGTCGCCTCATTTTAAGCCTCGATGACACACGGCTAGTTACAAGCTACTATCTACTAAGTTTTAAAAGCGGGTAAATCGGCGAGTGAGATTGTCATGATGACACACAAAACCGTCCACTCGCTCAGAAGCGTAGGAAACTGGGGTCGCTTTTAGCGGCAGTAACAAGAATAACGACGCCTGCGTGAACTAATTCTTCAGATTTCTGACAGTCGAAATCAGCTGTTTATCGGAAGCCATGTTGGAAACGTAAATAAACCAATCACGAGCAAGCGGATCAAGCGTGTAGGCGAGTAAAGTTGACGACCTTTCAACTTTTTTTCGTAGATTGTCAACAATCTGCTAGTTGCTGCTAGTTATCAAGTGACACGATGACACTGGGCGAGTTTACTAACAGATAGTGAATTCCCCAGATAATAGCTTGTAAACTAGCCCTTTGTCATCGACGCTTTACTGGTACACACAAATTATAACACATATTAGAAATTGTTCTACTATGGACTTGCGAAGAGTACGATTTCCGTGACCCCGCAATTTGACCATTTATTCAGACAGAACAACCCAAATAAGACGAAAATAAAGAATAAAAATTTTCTGTATCTCGCTAGTTTTCGAGAAATCGATACTTAAAGTTTCAGATTCAAATTGATTATTTTTATAAAAATTACCGTTTTTACCCTAAACTTACCTAACCAAAGATGACTTAACCTACCCTAATCTCACCTTACCTAACCTAACCTATCCTTACCTTACAACCTAACCCATATTACCATATTACCTTACAACCTAACAACCTAACCCAACCCAACCTAACCTAACCTATCCTAACTTAACCTACCCTTACCTAACCTAACCTAATTAAACTGTGTTAGAGCGTAATCTATGGAATTAGTCCACATTGAATAAAAAACTTTAATGGTGCGTTTTCATGCTTGCCAAGGCTCGGCAAGCCTCCACAAGCTCCAAGCGTCCACAAATCTTGCTCCGCCTTTGGAAGTCGTTTACATGCTTGTGAATGCGTCAGTGCGCTACGTACACCCGAGCATGGCGGACGCCGAACTTGTGTCGGCTATTGCGTTTGGTTTATCATACTTTTATTTGAAATACAAGCAAAGTGTAACAAAAACAAGGAAGGCTCGACGACCACGAAGATGGTGGATGATACAGATTCTGTGTATTCTCCCTCCTATAGCATGGATCCATTTCAATTTGGAAGGGTACCGCCGCTCTGGGAACATTTATTGGATAACCAACACCTCTACCATAGGTCACCTTAAGCGGTTCGCTACGTTTGGTGACTTGGCAGAGGTGCCCGGGTTCATTACGTGTTATATAATGCAAGTAAACAGTTTACCTAACGTAATAAAACGTTGTAAATGCTACATGTTTGCAAACGATACTTGCATTATATGTGCTGACAAAAATCCGCAAAAAATTGAGGAAATTTTGCAAGAAGACCTAAACAACATAATTAAATGGTCACACGACAATGGCATTATTATAAACGCAAAAAAAACCAAATATATGCTTATTCACTCACCATATACAAATTGTCAGGATAAGGAATTGCATATAAAAAGTCATTCGTATGATTGTTTACACACAAAAAACCAATCCCAACAGTGTAATTGCCCAAATATAGAAAAAGTGTACCAATATACATACCTTGGTCTTACTATAGATGTCAATTTTAACTGGTCAAATCATATTGAAAATGTATGTAATAGATTAAGATCCATATTAGGGAAATTTTACCACCTAAAAAACTTTGTTGATAAAAATATATTATACTGTTTATACAACGCATTAGCAGAATCAATTATAGGATACGGAATAAATAGTTACGGATTAACGTACAAAACGTACTTAAATAAAATAGAACAATTACAAATCCGTTTCCTAAAATTGATATCAGGCAAAAAAAAAGTTCAATTATGTGAAGGCGATTATAAAAAAATTTTCTCCTTGTGTAATGTCCTCTCTATACACAGTAAGGTAGATTATCAATTAACGCTAGATGAATTCTGGAATACAGAATTCAAAAAACCTATAAACCACAACTACCCTACTAGGCATAGAGAAGCACAAATTTTTATTATTAATAAATCTCAAAATGTATACGGTGATAGAACAAAGAGGCATAGAATTCCGAAAATATTTAACGCATTACCTGAAAATATTAAAAATGAGACATCTTATTCAAATATCAAAAAAAAAAAAAAATCATTCTATCTCCGTAGAACATGAAAGCAAACAATATTGTATACAAATACCCAGATCGAATATTGATCAAATACCTGGAAATTACTATCACACACTGTATTCATAAACATTATAATAATTAGTAGTTTATAATAATTAGTATTTTAGATTTTACACAGTTATTACAATGTAAAACATAAAAGTATAATAGTATTAATTAAATAGGACAACTGAGAGATTTCTTACAATCAAACTGATTGATCAGTTTTGTAAGATTTTAAAGATTAATATTGTAAAATTTAAAAAAAACTGAATAAATATACTAAAAAAAAAAAAAATTGGGGGAGGTTTGTCCGGGTCTTGGTGGCGGATGAGTATGCCCATCAGCTGCACGGCATCGGGGGAGAATGGTTGAAGGAGTCCCTTTGACCCCCAGATTCCTACCCACCCCTAATACCCCTTTCCTTCTCACAACATCCTGTCCTCTCTTTCCTAAAAAGACCTTCCACATGGCATCCCTAAAGATGACGTAATCCATGAGGGGAATTATTTTCTTCAGGGCCCCCTGTACGGAGCTAACGTACAAAAGAAAATCTCAAAAATGTGTGGAGTTAATGCAAAAAGAAAAAAAGGGCGATTCTGAGAGAATGGCATATATATCGCCAGTGCCAGTGTGGCGATATATATTCCAGAAACGATAAACTTTCTTCGTTCGACCAGCTACTCATTTTTAAACGCGCACAAACGATAGCAAAAACGGCGTGCATTCGCCGCCAGTTCAAAAGTTCCACTGAGCGTTTGCCGAAGCTTGCCGCTGGATCCGACCCTGACTAGATCGGCGGCAAGCTCTCGCAAGCTCTTGCAAGCCTACGCAAGCCAAGCCAAACGACCTGTTTACACGTTGGCGCTTGTGGACGCTTACCGAGACTTGGCAAGCATGGAAACGCGCCACGAGAATTGATATCTCGAAAACTAAGTGAGATATCAAAAAAAAAATTCATTTTCATCTTATTTTGTGCTGTTATATCTAAATACATAGTCAAATCGCAGGTCACGGAAATCGCACTCTCCCCATGGACTTGGGCCGACTATCCGACGAAACGAATAGTCGGCGCTGAAATAACCGACTACTCGGCAATGCCGATCTTTGGTTTTGGTTAAATTCCGGCACGTTCGGAAACCTTAGTTTTACTTTGTTTGTCATATTATTGATGACATATTAATTCTTCTTTTTTTTGTTTTATAAGAAATGCTTATAAATATTGTATCAAATTTTAAAATATTTTAGTTTCATTGACTAAATCAGAAATTATAGTTTGATAGTAAAATCCCCCCAAGGTTAGTAAATGTAAAAATTACATCCTACTATATAATATAGGGAACTTAGCCATACTACGTGACCCACTTTTTTCAATTTTTAACCCCCCCTCCCAGCCTCCTCGGTGACCACACTATATTCCAAGACCCCCCCCCTCTCCGTACAGTTTCACGTAGTAAATCATAAATATGGTTCATATTAAATTAGGAACCATCGAAAATATGCAGGAATTTAAGCACAAATTAAAAAATTACCTTAAACTGCTATAAAAGTCCCAAATATGTTTACTTTGTATCTTAAAGTCTACTATTTTATAAATCATTTATTCCTTCTTTTTTCTTTCATTTCTTAGTTTCTAAATCTCTGAGTCTACTATTGTATAAAGCTTGCGTTCTTTCTTACGTATCCTTAACTTACTTATTACAATAATTTTTGTTACTAACTTACATGATTCTTCCATTTATAATGATTTTTTAATTTATATTATGATTTTTTTAAACTCTTCAGGATTTAAATTTTTTTAATTTATACAAGATTTTTTAACCTACTTATTATTTACAATAGCCGTTATTACTACCTTACACGATCATTAATTTACTAATTGAGCTAGAACTCCCTCACCAAACACAAGAGCCTTGTCTCTTTATGGTGAGGAAAGGTATTTTTTTTATTTTTTTGTTAACCTTATGTAACTATGTAACTGTTGTAACTTCATATGTATTTTTAATAAACATTGCCAATAAAAAAAATCATTTCTTGCTAACAAAAAGTAAAAAAATATATGTATTTGGCTTATTTGTCTCTATTAATACGGCGCTTGCTGCGTGACGACTAGAGTGAATGCATACCTATAATTACAGTGGAGAAAAAATATACAAAGATTTCAAGATTGACTAGTATTGGTACGTTCCCTAAACTCCAACCGACATGTACGTTGTAGGTACCTATTAGAGGGTTTGCATATGACGCGGCGTCAGAGTTGTACTCTTAAATTTTAAGAATATAGTCGCTAGGGTAGTCATACTGTCGAATTATAACTTTTATATTGTAATAGGAATGTAGTAAGTTGGGCTCAACTTGGAAAACTGAAATCTGTGCTTACTTTTGACAAAAATATCTTTTTTTCTATCAGCGCAATGCACAATAATAAATTATAATTAATTTTGCATTCACGTGAGTTACCAAAGACGATTTTGGTGTCCAGTACCTACTTCAATGATAATAAACCCATTTTGTTTATCTTTGTCTATGACCTATGACTCCATTATTGTCTATTGTTGTACACATAACCTCACTATTATTGACATGTGCTTTCGTCAATGGAATCTTCTCGCCCTATTTTTAAATTATTCTTATTCTACATAATATCCTTTACTGTGTTTAATCCACGCACTTAAATTATTCCCATGTCTTGTGTCATCTTGATTCCAATGCCTGTTATAGTTATTTGTGAGTTCTAATGCGGATATTTTGTTACCCGAGTAAATCACGCTGTTCGTATTAAATATCAACAATGACGACCATTTTCTGAACTGTTTTTGATCAAGTCAACAAATTTAATCTAAATACAACCAAATCAACTCGATACAGTTTTCAGTTTACTTTTCAGTCAACGGAAATCAAATAATACGCAAAGTTTGCGCACGATTACACCCAAATTAAAGAAAGATTTATCACAGCAGTGCCATGGATCTTCTTAACCCAGAGAATGTTTTTATTAAGACGGAACCAGTGTCCCAGGAAGAGGAAGAAGATGGAGGTGAAACGTTAAGTACAGATGTAGAGATGGCCCTCCTGGATGTGAAGAAGGAATGTTTGCAGTATACTGAGACCCCTCCAGCAGCCAGTAAGTTCCATTGCATAATATGTTAAATTAATATGTTTGTGATTTATGTTTGCTGAGGAAAGTTTCTCAGCCAAGACAAATAGTTGTTTACGGCGCAACCTCTTGGCCACAATTATTTTTTTCGGTTTTACCTGTAAGATTTTTGCTTACCGGAAATAGTAGTAATTCTATTCACCTTTGTAGAAATTACATGAGTTTTTTTATTTTTATATTAACTCCACACAGGAGGCCCTGAGGAAAATAATTTCCCTCAGAGCCTATGTCATCTGGGATGCTGTGTGGAGGATCTTTTTGAGGAGAGGAAGGAATGAACATTGGTCTTGAAAAAACCCATGCTGCAGGAAGGAGGAAACACAGAGGCCGGCAAATCATTCCACAGCCGAGCTATTGAACACAAGAACGAGTCGAAGAAACGACCTGTTCTCATGTGACAAATGTCAACTGTGTTGGGCACGCGTTTGGTGTGTTTCCCGACCATGCACCGGTGCCGAAGGGATCAATGATGCTAGTTCCTTGGAGCATCTTCCATTGTAATACCGATAGAACAAGGATAGCATTCCCACCCGACGCCTGTGCTCTAAAGATTGCAATCCGTCTGTTAAGACGGGAGAATCTATCAAACGGACCGCCCGTTTCTGCATAGAGTCGAGGGTATTTTTCAGGTATTTTGGAGCTCCAGACCAGAGGTGGCTGCCAAATTCAACCGTGGGGCGCACTTGTGATTTGTACAGGGTTAGCAGTTGTGTATTATTAAAGTATCTGCGGGCCCTGTACAGTACGCCCAGTTTTTGGGAGGCTAACTTTACTCTGGCTTCGATGGAGCCCCCATACCTGAGCTGGTCACTTAGGGTTACACCAAGCATATCAATGGAGGGCCTGTTCGGAAGATTGCTTCCGTTGAAAGAGACTAGATTTTCATTTCGATCCCTTTTAGACGTAATCAGACAAGATTGGGTCTTTGAAACATTAAATTCAACGAGATTATTTTTACCCCAAGAGAACACACTCTCGAGGTAACCGTCCATTCTTTGCTTCAAAGCCCTATGAGCTGTTGGAGTTTGTGAGCCCTTTGGGGGCTTGTCAAACAAAAAGCTATCATGAACTGTACTGTCGTCCGCGTAACAATGAATTGGTGCACATGACAAAAGGTCGTTGATGTGCAACAAAAACAAAGTCGGAGACAGAACCGATCCCTGTGGGACGCCAGCATTTATCGAATGTGAGGAAGAGGTGAAACCATTGGCTACCGTCTGAATCGACCTCTCCCTCAAGAAGTCGGCAATCCACGTACACAAGGATGCGGAAGATCCGTAAGAAGGCAGTTTGTTGACAAGTCCTCGGTGCCAAACCCGGTCAAAGACCTTGGAAATGTCCAGTGCAACCGTTTGGGTCTCACCGAAACGTTCCAGGCATCGCCCCCAAACATGCGTCACATACGCTAGAAGATCACCGCACGAGCGGTTCCGCCGGAATCCGTACTGACGGTCGTTAATAATTTTGTTCTTCTCGAGGCATGTGAGCAGTTTGTCGTTGATCATACGTTCCATCACCTTAGACAGAACTGATGTGATCGCTATGGGGCGGTAGTTGGCCGGGTTGGAGCGGTCACCCTTCTTTGGAATAGGATGGATAACCGCTTTTTTCCAACCAAAGGGCACAGAGCCAGTCTTCAGGGACATTTTAAAAAGCTTCGTCAAAATTAGAGCTATTTCTGCACCGCACCTCTGCAGTACCAGGGCAGGTATTCCGTCAGGCCCACTAGCTTTATTAACATCAAGCCCTCGTAAAACATGGAGCACTTCCCGATGCCGGATCCTCAGGTTTTTCATACGAAAACCGCAGTGAGGAACCGACGTCGGGACGGCACCTTGATCATCGAGAGTTGAGTTATCCGCAAACATTTTACCTAATAAGTTAGCCTTTTTCGGTGGCGGTGGTTGCTAGTGAGCCCTCAGGTCTGGTAAGAGGTGGCAGACTGGATTTGAGCCCGCAAGCGACCAGAATTGCCTGCTGCCATGCGGGCATGCAGTCAGCTTTCTGCTGATCTGCAGGTCGTGCTCAAATTTTGACCTATTTATGATTCTCTTGGTTTCCTTTGCCATTTTGTTGTAAGCTGTTCTGTCTTCGGATGTTCTAGATGTGTTGTAGGCTCGGTAAGCCGCGTTTTTTCGTCGCGCTGCTTCAGCGCATTGTCGACTGAACCACGGCTTTGAGCCTACACCAGATTCCTTAACAGTAGATTGGATGAAGCCATCCATCGCGGATGTGATGACTTCACCAATTTCCTGGGCACATCTTGAGGGATCCGAAGTCTGAAAACAGAAAGCATTAAAATGTGCCCGCAGACCGAACCAATCTGCTGACCTATAGTGCCCCACTTTTTTCTTCAGCCTCTCGTTTGGTGGTCTGAAGTTTACAGGGATTGATGTCGTCACCAGGCAGTGGTCGGACGATCCTAAAGGCGCTGTGACTTCAATCTTGTAACCGTGTGGCACAGTAGTTAAAAATGGGTCTAACAGATTGGAGTTACATGTGTTGTTGTTTATTGTCAATAGATAATAATATATTACCTTCTAATCATAAAATTTTCATTATTTATGTAATTGTAACGCCTCTGAAAGTGCTCAAGCAAAACAAATCCCTTATAGATGCGTCTCGGTCGCCGACATGAAGGGTTCACGTTGTTTTTTTTTCTCAAATTCGGTATATAAAGTCCCTAGTTCAATTTCCCTTTTATACGTGGTTTCTTATGTCAAAGCGTTGTAATTTACTTGGTTTTTAAGATTTGATTTAAAGTTTGGGTTTGTATGGTTTAAAATTATCTTGTAAAACATGCCGTCTGAATTCATGTATAAAGAAAAGAAGATAATGCAATGTGATAATACACACAATAATGCTATAATATTCATATTTTGTACCTTAAATATTTAATGTGATGTCAATGCATATAAAAGCGAAACTTAATGCAATACTAAACTTAAAGAAAAGCTGAAAAGTGGTAAGCTCATATTGTTCCAAGAAATCCACCGTGGTTTATTAGTAGCTCACCGCACTTATCTCGATTTTCTTCTATTTTCAACCTTAAAGAATATTCCTAGTTTACTTAAAAACATTTTATTCGTTTTGACTTGGTATTATTGTATCTGATTGATATTCTGGCTTGTATTTTTGTCACTTGATTTTATGATTATTTTATCTGTGAAAAAGTGCATCGTATAATTTTTAGTCAAAAGTCATAATTCTGATTTTCAAAAGCTATGTTACTGTTTTTATTTGCAGAAGATCCTCATAGTAGGTCTTATTTTGTATTGTAAAGAAAGCTTATTCATCTGAAAAATATATTAAAATATAAGAGTATTTTCATACGCCCTAAATTATAAATATTATGTTTTATAAAATTATAGAGAAAAACGTTTCAAATTTCACGCATCTAATAAACAATCAATAATACTGGTTAAATTTGTTATTATTTTTAATTTATAAACAAACATTTAGACAAGATTTTTATGCATAGCACAAAGGGTAACAATTATTAAACGTTAGTTTATATATTAAAAATAATAATTAATATTTGACAAGTTTAAGTATTTCCCCAATAAATGTAGTCATAATTTGTCTCGACGCCACCTAGCGAGGGATTTAACACTTACAATGTCTCTCTCGCAAAAATAAAGTTGGTTGTTTTCAGGTGGAAAAAATATTTTTTTAAAAGTTTAATAAGCAGTAATTGTTGAATGAAACACTAGTATATATTGAATTATTTGGCGGGTATTTGATAAGCCCCCATAGCTCAGTGGTCAAGAGCAGCTGACCGGCAATCAGAAGGACACGGGTTCAAGTCCCGTTGGCGGCAAGTATCTTTTCTCGGAAGATTTTTCAATGTTGATGAGTGTTTCAGGCTGATAATTATTGCTTATAATAAGGTTAAATTTGTGTTTATCAGCCGTGTGAAATTTAAAACATGTTTGTAAGTAATGGGGTCAATATTGAATATCCTGTAAACAAACTGTTTCGGTTGGAAGTTTAGCGGGTTTTATACTTAGACGTAATAATGACACTTAAGTAGGTAATTTGAATTTTAAAATTGTTTGATTAGATTTTGTTTTTTATTATTTTTGGTGAATATTTCCCTATCGAGTTCGCGCTCAAAACACACATTAAAAAAATAAAACGAATTGTACTAGGTATATTACAGTTAGGAATAAGTAATTCAGTAACCGGAATTGAAAAATGTTGCATTTAAATGGTTATTTTGTTATCGATGAATGCCATGATGTTAATTACGACGGCAAACGTCTCGCGTGATTTTTCGTGTTTATGAAACACAACAAAATAATGTTAATACGCATTATTTAATCGTTACCGAAGATTGCAATTCGTACTTATTATTGTCTAACTGAGAGAAAGTGATTTGTTCTTTTAAAAATGCGTATTTCATCGTCATAATTAACTTGGCGGTCCTTGAAAAATGACATTTCGCGTTTTTTAAATAAAAAATAAAAAAATCCGGTTACTGAATTACTCATAACTTACCATTATCTACCTAGTACAATTTGTTTTAATTTTTTTAAGTGTGTTTTGAGCTTGGACTCGATAGGAAATATTTACCTTATTTCTATTTATTTTAGGTTGGATGGGGGCGAATCGTTCACTTTCTTGATGTCTTACTCGGTATGTCTCCACATGTCAATATTGTTATTTTATTATTCCAGGTATCATTCATACAGAGACTATAAAAGTGGAACCATTTTCCCGAGAAGGGGATGGAGGAGGGATTCCTTCTACGGAAATTATCGTAGACCTTAAAAAGAAATGCTTAGAGCAATCTGAAAGGATAACCCAGAGAACAGGTAAAACAGATTTTGGTTTGTTAAATTCTCTATTTATGCCCTCCTAATTATTTTTTTCTTTTATTTTTGTTTTTTTATTATTATTTATTATTTATCTTTTCACATATTCGAGTACTCCAGTACTACTCTTCCATGGAAGCATTATTGCGTGTTATAATTTTACTTATCTTTTTCAGACTTATTGACAAATCTAAGGACGCATCCTCGGAAAAAACTACTCTCTTGTCCCCATTGTGACTTCTCCTGTCCTCGTAAGTCAACGTTAGAAGCACACTTGCGCACCCATACAGGACAAAAACCTTTTTCATGTTCCGACTGCAGCTATTCATGTTCTCAAAAGGGAAATTTAAATGCTCACAAGATGACTCACAGTGGAGAGAAACCCTTTTCATGTTCTGACTGTAACTATTCTTGTACTACAAAAAGAAATTTAAAAGTTCACAAGATCACTCACAGTGGAGAGAAACCCTTTTCATGTTCCGACTGCAACTATTCATGTTCTACAAAGAGGAATTTAAGAACCCACAAGTTGACTCATAGTGGAGAAAAACCCTTTGCATGTTCCGACTGTAACTATTCTTGCTCTACACAAAGCTACTTAAAAGTTCACAAGATGACTCATAGTGTAGAAAAACCTTTTTCATGTTCCCACTGCAGCTATTCATGTTCTGTTAAAGGTTACTTAAAAAGACACATGCTGACTCACAGTAGAGAAAAACCTTTTTCATGTTCTGACTGAAGTAAATCACATTTTTTAAAGTTACAATTAAATATCCAAGATGACTCATAGTGGAGAAAAACCTAACAGCAGTTTTTCAAATTCTCAATAGAGGCACATATATTGTTCTAAAACTATTATTACAATCATAATATAAGATTTAAAAATATGTTGCTGCCCAATAACCAATGTTCATGTGGTGAAAAAATAATGACATATATAAAAAAAATCAGAACGGTGTACCAATAAATTGTATGGTTAGTAGGAAAAAATTAAGATAAAACAAAAAATTGGGCAAAGTAATCGCACGTACAGGTATGGCTAGAAGATTTTTTTTAAAGACAAGTAATTTATCGAGAAAAAAAATAGTTTAGTTGAAGAAATTAAGATAAATAATATTTTAGTGTTACAACATACAAGTAGTTTAAACGACTTTAAAAAAATCTTTTATTGATATTGAGACCAATAATTTCAAACAAGATGTTAATTTATTTAGTTTGTAATGCTTAATAAATATTACAACATTTTAAACATTAATATTTTAAATAAAAAGAATTGTGGCAAAACAATTGAATTATTTTATTCAATAATAATGAAACTAGAACATGAACTCAAATTCATAAACAAAATAATATTAGTATTATATTATTACTCAGGGTCATGTTTAGCCTAACATAAATTAAAATGGTTTAAATTATTTGAAGCAAATAAAATCTATCAATAGCTTGTAGCGTTTAAAATAGAATCAAATGTTTTAAGAAAAATCTTCACGATGTGAAAATAATTACATGGGCGCCAGTTCAAATTTGAACAGAAAATTAAATGGCAAATTAGTATTAATAAACTAAACTTAAAACTAAACGAAGTGTTAGCTCACAGGTCAACAGAGTTTCACCGAAGTACGTGTCTTCCCTCGTCGAAACAAACGTTCAGACTATCTGACTTTCTATTCGGAACTCCTTGAAAAATTAGCTTGCCCGTAGTATGATACATTCTTAGATTATTGCGGCCTAATGCATTTTCGTTATTTGTTCTTGGGGTGTTGCGCTATCTCCTTTAGCCAACGTTTCGGACAGCGTTTCAGATCCGGTAGATGTGTAATTATCTATCCATCCATCATCAGGGCAGATCCGGTAGATGTGTAATTGTTAGTGGTGAATGTGTATATTTACTTGGAACCTTGGAAGAGATACCGTGTTGCCAGCTCCACTACACTCCGAGCTGGTATTACAGTGTACTTCAAAATGGTTGTAGATTTCAAATGCCTCCGTAATCAGGAGTGCTACAATAAGAACTGGTTTCAAAAAACTGCTGGCAACACAGTATCGCTTCGAAGTAAATTAGCACACATTTCAACACTAACAATTACACATCATTACATCGAGGGTGACATTGTGTGGCGCGGGTCCTTCATTCTTTCAGATGCTACTAAACATTTGCCGGAATCTGCCGGATCTTCCCTGGTGATGGACACTACAAAACTGTCCGAAATGTTGGCTAAAGTAAGAGGTATTGCAACACGGTATAACACCCCAAAACAAATAATGAAAATGCCCATATTGTGTTTAACGCGAGAGAAGAATGCAGGATTCCAATTGTTCTAATTTATCTTTCCAATTAGGAATTAATAATCGATTCGAATTAATGTGTAGCAACCGACTTAATGACTGGGTGCTTATTAGCATTATCACTTCAAACTGTTACATGTTAGCAATTTTCATTATTATAAGACTTTATTAACAACTAACTGGTCCCGGCATGCGTTTCTATGCCATTTAATAAAGAAATTGTTTCTCCCTGAGTGTCCTTTTCCATTCGTCCCGTTCCCCTTCCGCCTCCCCTTCTTCTCCTGCGTCCTCTTCCCCTCTCGCGTTCCCACTCCGTCACCTCCACCTTCCCTCTCCCCACTCCACTCCCCCCCCCCCTTCCCCCGTCCCGCAAACCATTCTCCCGAGTTCTCCTCCCCCCTCCCAGGTTCCCCTCCCCCTCCCAGGTTCCCCTCCCCACTCTCGCCTTCGCCTTCCACCTTCCCCGCCTTCCCTCTTCCCTTTACCGCTCCCTCGTCCCGCCAACCCTCTTCCTGCGTTCTATATATTCAATCCCAGTACATTCAGTTTTTAAACAGTCCGCGTGCCACCTTTTACAATTTTAATTCAAATTTCCATTTTTCACGTATATTAAATTTGGTACCTAACATAGGTACCTATTTAAAATTCGTGATTCGATTCAAACTATTGGGGGAGTACCTACTTTAAATAAATTTATCAACTTAAAGATTTTCAACAATTGAATCCATTTAACAATTATTGTTTTGCAAAATGTCATTCTCAAAAACGCGAACTGTCAAACGTGCGGGTTTTCTGAAATTATCCAATTTTCTGCCCAATTTTCTTAATTTTTCTCTCCATAAGAACCATCCTCGTACATCAAGGAATATTCTAAAAAAAGAATTAGCGAAATCGATTCAGCTGATCTCGAGATTTGCGCTTAGCAACACATTTAGCGATTCATTTTTATATTATAGATATTTTTAATGCCATTTTTTTATGATATGTTTTTGGTTAACATTTTGTTTGGAAGACTAAACTTCAAACTTCCTCCTTTTTTCAACCCGTATACTTGTTAATAAATAAATACATCCCTAAACACGTAATTGCGTTATACTTTCATAAGACCATAAACGTCCCGAGCGACCATATATTTTAACCTTCCCCATACTAAGCATCCAAAAATTCCGCGTGCACCGAACCGGGGGATCGCATGCCCCCGCTCGTATTTGTACAAATCGCAAAATATTGTGTGTTTTAAATGACGTCATGTCAACCATCTGGCTTGATGCGGAATGTGACCGGAGCTGTAATAGCCACTGAAGCCATAGCTAGCCAGCGCTTTCTAAACAGTGGGATATATTTTTAAATAAAAAATAATTTGTAAACAGTTGCAGTTTTGACTGCTCTTTATTTTTCATTTAAACTTACAAGTATTTCGATAAATTTAAAAAGAAAGTATTGTTAACATAACAACGATAATTTCTTTACATAGATAGGTAACTTTTGCAAATATTCTTTAACCCGTTTAATCACAGGAGACCATATTTGTCCCAACGCGCATAGGTCCCATATAAAACGCTGTAACTCCCTTACTATCATTGTTAGAAATATGTTCTAATCGGTGTTAGAAAGGAAAAATACCACGCTTTATATTTCAATCTAAAAAATAGCCACCAAAAAAGTAAAATGTATACTTTTATGTACACAAAGCTTCGAATTGCCAATTGAAAAAAAAATTTGAAACTTCGAAAATTTTTTAAAAATTATTTTTACATAGAGCGACAAAAAAGTGAAGTTACAATATTTGTTTGTTATACATTTTTCTAATAAAATATGTATGTGTTTTTATTATTTTTTATTATCAGTAACTTTAGTTAGAAAAAACGTAAGGTGAGCCATTTTGTAAACTTTTTTATGTTTGTGTGCAAAATTTTTATAATAAAAAATAAAAAAACTGTTTTCGAATTCTATAATTTGAAAGCGTATTTCATCACCTTTCTAAAACAGTTTTTGGTTTTTGAATGTGCTCAGAAATATTTAAAATATTTGCATTTTATTGTAAAGCGAAAATATTTTGACCATCTGAAAAAAATGTCCAATTTTTGAAGGGTTTTAAAAAAATTATTTCACATTCAGAGATTTCAGCTTGCCTGTATACTTGTGAACTTGTCAAATGAAAATGTATTAATATATTTATTACACTTAGAAATTACATTCCTAGACCAGAAACCCTAAAAAGAATGTTTTGCATAATATGCACATTGTTATGTTCAATAAAAAAAAAACACGCAAGTAGTCTATTATACTTTCTCCAATCTGAAGGAAGGCGAAATCGACACACAACTATATGGAGCGGTAAAGCGCTCCCATGAAAAAACGACCAATGAAAAAGTAGATTAAAATGTACATATTAAATTAAAACAAAATAATA
This sequence comes from Limnephilus rhombicus, assembly GCA_929108145.2. Taxonomy (NCBI): domain Eukaryota; kingdom Metazoa; phylum Arthropoda; class Insecta; order Trichoptera; family Limnephilidae; genus Limnephilus; species Limnephilus rhombicus. The sequence goes on along the minus strand of OV815290.1, from coordinate 11,624,257 downwards.
ATGATATAAATATGTGAAGCGTAATTTTCAATTCATGTTATCTTTAAAAAGCTTGTCCCCTTTTAATATGCAATGTTGTACTCGGGTAGTAAAAAGGAATAGACTTTTAAAGGATTGTTAAGACTAGCATAATTTGAAATAAATTATGTCAGGGCGTCATTGGTTCGAACATTTATGATTCATTTAGTTTTATTGTCGGCGTTGCGGCTTTGTTACATTTTTTCATCATTCCTTCGATTACTTCCTTCTAGGGCAGGGGTGGGGGCCCTTTTTAACATCGCGGGCCATTTTTCGGATGTTCATACAACCCGCGGGCCGCACTCCGATTTCTGTGTTGGTGCGGGGAGGGGTAGCCATGATCGAATCAAAGAACTGGTTTTACTAAATCTAATAAAAAAAATAGTTACATTACTGCCTACACACTTTAATTATAGCAACACTCAGAACGTGCAAATGGTTTTCCTAAAAATCTGGCTGCACATAGTCTGCAACCGGATTTTTATAGCTGCACTTTGACACGAGAATGGTTTCCGTCAAAAAAGGTCAAAACTGACCGAGACTGTTGAAAGATAATTGCAGCGTAGGTATAACTGGCAGAATTTACAAACAGTAGAACTGTCTCGCTCCTTCACATATGTATTACCGGCTATCCCGGGTGGCCATCCGGGTTAGTTAGACTGAAAAAAAAACATGACTCGAGAACGTAAAGTAAGGACAAAAAATAATGGCATCGAAATGCTAGCGGGCACCGCGATTTGCACTAATATTAATCAAAAACCTTTTTTTCTATGTTATGTGCTTTAAATATGGGAAAACAAAAAATGGCAAAAAAATGTTGGTATTTTCTAAGGATAACCAAAAATATAAATGAAATTGTATAATTAATTAACGAGATATCGCAAAAAAGGTGGATATTGGGGATCTTGTAGTTCCCGGTCCTTCCCGGTCTTCCTCTCATGCAAACATATGTAATTTTTTTTTAACTAGGAGAACGAAATAATGCTTCTTATTGCCTTTGAAATATGAAAGCTATCTTGCATAGATATTTTACAATCTCGATCCAAAGTGACGGTTTCAGAATTTACGCACGAAGCCGGATTGTGAGGTGTATATACTGTGATTGTGAATATATTGAACCAAGCACACCATCAATGTTACCACAGTATCTGTACAAAAGCAATTTCTATTTTTTGTTTTCAATTTTTTAAGCACACTGAATTTTCTGTCACGAAAGCGTCAGAAAATGCTAACCAGCAATAACAGTTTACTTACACTGACAAGTACTGGGAGTTCTAGATTCCAGTATGTCATTTTTGGAGTTCGAGTTTCGAACTTCAGGAATACTATCACATAATTTGAAATAAATGCTACAGTGCTGCCATAAAATAAAATATGAAGTCTTCCACCGAATGAACATATTTTTCAACATTGTTGGATAATCGAGAAATGCCCAGAACCCCTCCCTTTTCCCTGCAAAAAGATTCTCCCCGCAAAATACCAAATTATTCAAAGATCTTAAGAATTCCCCGCAATTTGGGGAATTCCACGCAAATCGGCAACCCTGAGTTTTAGTATTTATTATATAGAAGGGGGTATAATTGAAGTAATAAAAAGAAAAATATTAGAACTTTTTCTACTATTTTGTTTTGTAGAATCTTGCATGGTACGGCCACACTGCGGCCAACTTTCAACATCAAACATTTTGACGATTGTGTGGAGGGGTAGTTCGTGCGTTGGAAGTTCGAGTTGGAAGGTAGGAGTTCGAGTTGGCCCTGGATAGCCTCCGGGGCGATCGGCGATGGCTGGTTTGTGCGAGTTGGCCCAACACATTAGTCTTCTCAATTTTATTACGGAAAAGTTGTATAAAAATTGTTTGAAAGTATTATTTTTTTAGCTTCACGAATCGAAATCAATATTATGGAAACCGAAGCACCACCTGCACAATTGTAGACAACTGATAAGATACGGCGCCGAATCAGCTGTTCAGCGTCCGCCATTTTGGAGTTCGGAATTCGGAGTTGGAGGGTTAGCCGCAGCCACCACACGATCGGCCAACCTTCCATAGGGCCGAAGTTACGGCCGAACCCAAGAGTTAAAACGACCGATCCCAAATGCTAAAACGACTGACCCCAAGTGCTAAAACGACTGACCCCAAGTGTTAAAACGATGATATTTTTTAAAGATTCTTCCTTTGGCTTTTTTCGTGTAGAGACCATGATGCTTAGTAAGAATACAAAATTTCAGACCGTTCGGTGCCATCGGGACGAAGTTATGACCGACGCCAAGTTTGACAAAGTGCCCATGAAACGACGAAAATTTTGTAAGAATTATTTCAAAATTCTTCTTTTGGCAGATTTTTTTATTTATTAAACGAAATTTAGTATTCTTAATAAGAATCAAGGTCTGTACACGAATCAATCAAAAAATCTGACAAAAGAAGAATTTAAAAAAATCATCGTTTTAACACTTGGGGTCGGTCATCTTAGAACTTGGGGTTGGTTGTTTGAACCCTTGGGTTCGATCATAACTTCGGCCTTATGGTACCGAATCGACCGAAATTTTAGATTCTTACTAAGAAACAAGGTCTGTACACGAACCAATCAAAAAATCTGACAAAAGAAGAACTTACAAAAAAATCATCGTTTCACTTGGAGTCGGTCATTTTAGAACTTGGGGTTGGTCGTTTGAACTCTTGGGTTCGATCATAACTTCGGCCTTATGGTACCGAACCGACCGAAATGTTGGATTCTTACTTAGAATCATGGTCTACACGAATAAATAAAAAATCTGCCAAAAGAAGAATTTTGAAATTCTTCTTACAAAATTTTCATTGTTTCATGGGCACTTAGTCAAACTTGGGGTCGGTCATAACTTCGTTCCGATAGCACCGAACGGTCTGAAATTTCGTAGTCTTACTAAGCATCATGGTCTGTATACGAATCAATCAAAAAATCTGCCAAAAGACTAATTACAATGATACACATTTCTACATTATAGCTATTATTACAACGTTACACATTACAACTATAGTACATGCAGAGTATATATGGTTTCTGATAAATTTATGTTTCACAATTTATACATGTTTAAATAATTTTGTTATTTCACAAAAAAAACTGTATATATGTTCTAATATTACCTAATATGCTATAAAATGATTTTTTTTTTTCTGTTATCGCTTAAGAAGCTGGGGGGAGGCATATAGCGAGGCAGCGAACAGCCATAAAATATCATTTTTGCACTGTGGTATCACCGGTCACCACTCTCCAGCTAGGTGCGTTACAACGCAATTTTCATTTGCAAATTCATTCCGGTTCTAGTGTTCGCCCTCTCTACCTGCTTTACCTCTAAGCAAGAATAATATTAAACTTCTACCAATTATTGTAACTTAAAGTTTCCGTTGTAAATATATTTTGACTCGCGTTTATATCAAGAGTTATTATTTAAATACCTCCGAACACACGCATCCAGTTTACAGACGTGGGCAAGGTCTGTAGGCCGTCAGACCTGGATGAAACATTAATGCAATACCCTTTATTGCCCAAACTGGTGACCCCATATTTTAATATTGGAGGACTTGGCATACGTAAACTGATGACCAATATAATAATACAATACCAAAATACAGGTAAAACGAGAGGACGGACGCTGAACGGACCGGAATCCTCGACATACAACTTGTGAGTCAAAAAGACTCTGGCTGAAAAGGGGTTAAGATTCATACAACTCTATTATTGAGAACAACAGAATATTACAGTTTTATTTGTATGATTTTCAGATGGAAGTTATAGAAGCAGTTTTTTGGTTTACAATTTGTATTCATTTATTTGTATTTCACCCTTTACGGGTGATCTTGGCCAAATACAGATCCTTATTTTCTTTTCTTTCTTTTTTCTTTTTTAATCCTGTTCACGCCTTTATTGTTACATGTGGTTCTTTCTAAAATACCCATTGTATGCCCTCTGCCATAATTAGTTCAGTTGAATTCGCCTCGCCGCAAGGGACACAAGTCTTAAGAACCGCACCGCTTTTACAGTTGTAATAATAAACCGCAAACAGAACTTATAAACCATCGCCACGCGTCACCTATTCTCGCTTATTATTTCGCGATTAATCGTTCATTCCCAATCGCCATTCCCTTCCAAAATCTCTCCAAACTAACATACCTACCTTTCCAGTGAACACTGAACGAAGAGGGAAGCAGTCTGAGTAAGTGCGATTAAAATATAATAAAATAGATAAGAACCGTATACAGTCCACAACATACCGCAGCATTTGATCCCTCGATCCACTGAGAGGTAACATTTGCTACCCGCCGCAACAAATCCATGTTTTTTTCTTATGCATTTTTTGATTCTCGAGTTGATTAATTCATCAAAATCTATACTAAAATTTCTTGGAATGGTTGAAAAGCATAAGTGCTAACAAAAAAATTAAAATAAAACACTTATTTATTTTTCTTTTGGAACGTTCTTTTTATTTGTCTTCTCTATATTTTATTTTATTTACATTTATAAGTAACTTCTTGTATAATAATAATAATAATAAATCTTTATTGAACAAAAAAAAATGAAGATTTATAACTACAAAAACAAAAAGTACATCATAAGTACAGTTTAAAAGTTGCATAAGTACGAAAGTTAATATCTGAAAACAAAATACATATATACAGTAGGTACTTAAAGAATAGAGATTTATAATTAATTATAATTATTAATTTATCTACCATCAAAACCTTAATACTATTTATCTAGTGTTATATTTAAGTATAAGACAATATTAAAGTCAACACACTAATAATATGTAAAAAAATCTGTTCATTATGACTGTTCTAAAACGGGCAAATTGCCTAGTTGGACAGTCAAAAGATCATTATAACAATGTAATATGTAATGTTTTTCAAAATAAATAAATCTTCTTACTTTTTTTTAAAAGAAAGACAAACATTCTCGGGTTACGAATTACCCGACAATATTTGAAAATATAATACTATCACCACATTAAGCACAAAATTTTCTTTAGGTCGTGATGGAGGACATATCCAGCCGAGGAATCGAACATGGAACGCCCTGGGTGGGACACAAACGCGATACCAACTCAGCCACTGACCGGGCGTTTACATTGAAAAGCATATATATTATAATAAAACGAATATAAAACTTTATTCCACTTAATTTTATTTGACCGTAACCGGTTTCAGCTCGTTAGAGCTGGAATTGGAATTGCACCATAAATTATCACTCTCAAAAATAGAAATATTGAAAAAACAAACTTATTTATAAAGAAATACCGAAATTGTAAATAAACACGCAAGTGACATTGACAATTAAAGAGCAGAGATGATATTAAATAGAATGAAGGCCATTCTTTTTACAAGAATTTCTATCTACTTTTAAATGTCAGACATGACGGCCGGCCTGGTTTTGCGGTAAGACTTTTCGCCGCCTTAGTTATTAATTGTCCAAAAGAACATTTTGGTTTTTGATCAATCTCCACTTTAAAATAAAAAATAATGTATTAAAAATAATAATTAATCACTTAACTAAGAATTATTTAAACTAGCGAGACCTTTACCTTTACGAAAATAGCTTTGTCTTAAGCCTCGATAACACGGGGTGAGTTTACAAGCTACTGTCTGGGAAATCTGTTAGTAAACTCGCCCAGTGTCATCGTGTTACTTGCTAACTAGCAGCGACTAGCAGATTGTAGACAATCTACGAAAAAAAGTTGAAAGGTCGTCAACTTTACTCGCCTACACGCTTGCTCCGCTTGCTCGTGATTGGTTTATTTATGTTTCCAACATGGCTTCCGATAAACAGCTGTTTTCGACTGTCAAACATCTGAATAATTAGTTCACGCAGGCGTCGTTATTCTTGTTATTGGCGTGAGCAGCGGCCTCAGTTTTCTACGCTTCTGAGCAAGCGGACAGTTTTGTGTGTCATCATGACAATTTCACTCGCCGATTTACCCGCTTTTAAACTTAGTAGATAGTAGCTTGTAAACTCGCCACGTGTCATCGACGCCTTAAATACCTTTCGCAATGTTTCATTGAAATAATGAAAGAAAACCTTCTCCTATTGCAAAATTTTCTACAGGTCGTTTTCTTTGAAGCGGTAAAAAATTTCATTATATTTATCGACAGCGGAATTTTTTTATGCTGTAATGGACACGTAATCCAAAAATGAGTTAAACATGTCGTGTTGTCGAAATCTGGCGTCGAAATGTTTCAATTGCCAATCTCTAATATTTACGATATTATAGTTTACATGTACCATGAAATAAAATAAGGCAACATTACAAACGACGAGCGACGTCGAAACTGGTCGAAACGTTAGAAATATTCGATAATTTTATACGCCAGTACCTACCGTAACGCGAATGTCGTAAACTGACTATCTATTTTAACAAACATCTATGGCCTAGCTGTCAAAAGGAATAAGACGGTTTAAAGTCAGATTAGTTGTAAGTTGAAATCTGCAATTTCAAGTGATTGTTGAAAATTTACCTGTGCGCATCACAGAATCTTCGGAATCACATGCCAGTGTGATTCTGAAGCATCTATTTCTATAGAAAATATATGGATTGTAAGTAGTCCAGATATCGGAATGTGTTGCTAGCATAGCGTACGTCGACCCACCATGTTCTTACCTTTATCCAACATATTTCTATGTTTTCGTAATAATAAAATAAAAATCGACCACAGTTATCCCATTGCACGGTAGTATTTCTATTGACTGTTAAGGTGTGTGTATTTTTTTTTGTTATTGTAAATATTGTTTAACGGGTGAAAATATTGAATAAACAGAACTCCTTGTGATTCAGAATTCATACTAAAAAAGGTTCTGCCCGACGCTTAATGGTGTGATTATATTCTTTAATTCTCGGTTGTCTATGGATATGTCAATATTCTACTTCGTTATGTGCTAATTTGCTTCTTAAAACGCACAGTATAGTGGTTGTTGCTCCGCTTTTCTATATATAAATATAAATTTCTTAATAATTGTGTTTAGATTATACTACTTGAGATTATTTCAGTAACCATTACATTTTATATGAAAGTATTTTTTAATTCGAGCTTCTACATTTCTATTGACGTTTTTTCAACACGTTTAAATCGACCGCCGAGCTTCGTCTTGCTATACTGACTACGTTAGTAAGACCAAAGCTCCTTATTCGAGTGCTTGTTTGCTTATAATTATTAAGTCTTGGTTATAAATTATACAGCGCTGATTTCATGAAAGAAATACCTCAGCGGCGCTTAATAGCCAAGGGCGTAGATTTTATTCCAGCTGTAATCTATTTGAAACTCCTTTATAACGAATCCAATTGGATTAATCAATTCATGTTTTATCACAGTTATAAATTATTATTAGCTGAGATCAATAACCATCACATAACAGGACTCTATCACAGCAGTGCAATGGAACTTCTCAACCCAGAGAGTGTTTCCATTAAGACGGAAGCAATGTCCCAGGAAGAAGCAGCAGGTGAAGTGCCGTGTATGGATGTAAAGAAGGAATGTATGCAGTATGCGGAGAAAGTTCAGCCAACTAGTGAGTTTATCACGTATATTATCACAAAGTAATTTCAGATGACGCAGTCAGGACCATTGCTTGTAATCTCCTTCCCCTCTTGTCGTCCATCGGTATTTTTTTTTTTTTAATTAATACAAATATTCCGGGGTTACGAATAACTGACAATAAATTCAAAATCCCCTATTACCACTACATTAAGCTGAAAATGACGGTTGTCTCGAGAAGGAGGACTTAGCCAGCGGAGGAATTGAACTCACGACTCCTGGGTGGGACAACAGCCACTGATTTTCTTCGTCTTTTATTTCACCTTTGTAATCCTGCTCCACAGGAAACTATCGAACTAAAAATAACGTTTAACTTGTAATGCCCGAAAACAGTTCGTAGTTCTTGCATTATCATATTTATCACTAAATTAAATCATCTCACTTTTTCTATTTCACAAATAATTTGGGATTATAAGATAATTCACGTATCCTGTTTTCTTGTGTTGCAGTAAATTTGTATTGTGACGTAGGTATACTTGTGATTTCGGAATTCATTATTCGATTGACTTTGATACCACACACTTCTTTCTGAAGATTCTCTAGAATGGAACACCATGGCTTAAAACGTCCTTACAGCGGCGATCTCATCTAATTTTTATCGATGAAAATCATTATAAATTCTCTTATTCTATTTCCATCTCCTTCGTGATTTCAATATCTTCATGGAAAACTATTTTACTTTGCAGTTTGTAACAGAAAATATTAAAATTAGTTTCTTTCTAAAACTTTCTCGGAAAGGGACTTTCAATATCTAAAGATCTTATAAAAAAACAATTGTACTAATCTATTTGCAATTTTTTTATACACTGGAAATTGTTACCCGCTATGGCTAGGCTCCTGCAAGCAACTCGTCAGCAGGAGATTAGTACATGCGTATTTTAACATTATCTCCTCACCGGAGGCCCTGAGGAAAATGATTTCCCTTTATGTCATCTTTCGGGATGCTGTGTGGGGATCCGTTTTAAGGAAAGGAAGGAGAGGTAGTTCTGGGAAGGATGAGGGGTGAGTAGGAATCCAGGAGTCAGGTAGTCCAGGAGTGATGGGCATCTGAATTTATCCCTCCCGCCGCGGTGAAGACAATTTGGTGAGCCACGCTGCTGGTGGGCAGGCGCATTCACCGCCAAGTTCTTAATACAACACAATAGATGAACACTGGCATCCGTGAAAAATCACCAAACATAGCAAACCGCCGGGGATGACTTAGGGTAGAAGTCTTGGTTGTTCAGTGAATTGTACCAGGGCCAGCTGTACATTTTATCCGCCTCCCAAATTGCAATATTACAAAATACAATAATAAATACTGCTCAGCATTAAAAAAGCCCCAACCACTGTATTTTGTGACACTAAATAAGTTTACAATTCTTTACACATCATATTGTCGTTTTGTAATTCCAGGTATTATTACTGTAGATACTGTTTCCATCAAGACAGAATCCCGAGAAGAAGATGGCGGTGTGATTCCTTATACGGAAATAAACTTAAATCTGCAGGGTGTAAAAAAGAAAAGCTTAGGGCACTCTGAAAGTATTACCCAGACGGCAGGTAAATAGATTTTTCTTTATCTTAATTTGCTTAAATTATTTTCTGTTTTCATTATGGTCACTTACTTATAGATATTTATTCACTATCTTTATCCGACTAAATATCGGAAAATCTAATTCATATTCTCATTTTAACTACTTCAGCCACCTAAACTGGAAAGAGACCTTAAGTGTCTTCCTACTTTAGATATCCATGTTCTCATAATGCAAATTTATAATATTGCATACTTACCGTTACAGGAGCCAAACCTTTTTCATGTTCCGACTGCACCTATTCCTGTGCTCAAAAGGGAACTTTGAATCGTCACATGCGAACCCATACTGGAGAAAAACCTTATTCTTGTACCAACTGCAGCTATTGCTGTGCTGAAATGGGATCTTTAAATCGTCACATGCTAACCCATACTGGAGAAAAACCTTATTTATGTTCTTTCTGCAGCTTTTCAAGTTCTCAAAAGCGAAATTTAAAACTTCACATGCTTAACCATACTGGAGAAAAACCTTATTCATGTTCTAACTGCACCTATTCCTGTGCTCAAAAGGGAACTTTAAAACGTCACGTGCTTACCCATACTGGAGAAAAACTTTACTCATGTCCTGACTGTAGCTATTCCTGTGCTTATAAGGGATCCTGGAATCGTCACATGCGAACCCATACTGGAGAAAGATCTAATTCATGTTCCGACTGCACCTATTCGTATGCTCAAAAAAGAACTTTAAAATGCCATATGCATTCCCATACTGGAGAAAAGCCTTATTCGTGTTCTGACTGCACCTATGCGTGTACTCAAAAGGCAACTTTAAAACATCACATGCTTACCCACACTGGAGAAAAACCTTATTCATGTCCCGACTGCAGCTATTCCTGTGCTCAAAAGGGAACTTGGACTCGTCACATGCGAACTCATACTGGAGAAAAACCTTATTCGTGTTCCTACTGCAATTATTCATGTTCCGAAAAGATACGATTGAAATATCACATACGCACTCATACTGGAGAAAAACCTTATTCATGTTCCGACTGCAGCTATTCCTGTACTGAAAAGGGCACTTTGAATCGTCACATGCGAACCCATGCTGGAGAAAAACCTTATTAATGTTCTTACTGCAGCTATTCATGTTCTCATATGGGATATTTAAGACATCACATGCTTAACCATACTGGAGAAAAATCGTGTTCCGAACGTAGCTATTCCCGTGCTCAAAAGAAAACTTTAAAACGTCACATGCGGACCCATACTGGAGAAAATCGTGTTGATTTTCCGACTGCACTTATTGTTGTGCTCAAAAGGGAACTTGGAATCGTCACATGCGAACCCATACTGGAGAATAACCTTAATCATGTTCTTCCTGCAGCTATTCATATTCTCAAAAGGGAAGTTTAAAATTTCACTTGCCAGTCTATACTAGAGAAAAATCTAAGTGATATTCCGAATGCATCTACTCCTGTGCAGAAAGGGGAAATTTAAAACTTCACATTCTTATCCATACCGGAAAAAACCTTATTCGTATTCTTCCTGAAGTTATTCATGGTCTCAAAGGGAAATTTTAAGACATCACATGCTTTAACCATAGTGTAGAAAGACCTTATTCATGTTTCGACCGCATTTGTTTCTTTGCTGAAACGGGATTTTATTTTATTAGGAAAACCAACAGTTACAATTATTAATAATGTTTGATGAAATATATACAGAAATTTAACCAATAATAGGTTTACGCTAAAGTATTTTAATTATTTAGTGAGTAGGTATAAAGAAAAATCGAGAATAGTTAAATTTTGTTATGTGTATGGGATGGTGGAAAGGAGTGGAAAGGGGTGGATCCTTTCTGTGTAAATAATGGTATGTATGTGTAAATGTTATTTATTCATTTTAGTTTTTAAAACTTTAGGTACTGTGTTAACACTAGAAAGACCGGAGCCTTCATTTTGACGGCAGCTCGAAGTAAAGTGACGATATAATGCTTAATAATTATTGTATGGGTGTGATTTTTTTTAACATTCATGATTTATGGTTTAACAACTGTGGTGAAAAAAGCAGGTACTTGTCTTAATTACTTTATGAGATATATTGACTTAATACCTACAAAGACCGCCGCCATCAATGTGACGGTTTGGGCCATAATGCTGAGTTCTTTTACAATCTTCTTTACCCATTCCTCCTCGTTTATGATAGTACTATTATGTCTGTTTCTTTCTTTCGGTATCGTGTATTATTCATACTCGGTCTGTACGTTGATTGGTCACTGTCACATAATTTATAAAAATACCAAAAAAATATTGCTCTCGCCCAAATTTATTTTATGGCTTGTTGAAGAAGGACAGAGTATACACATACCAGAGTTGATCCAGCTGCGTTAGCTTATGAACAACTGACAGAATCATTTATTGGATAACCAACACGTCTGCCATAGGTCACCCCAAGAGGTTTGCTATGTTTTATGACTTAGCAGGGGTGCCCGGGTTCACGGGGTTAGGTTTGTCCGGATCTTGACGGCGAATGCGTCTGCCAAACAACTGCGTGGCAGGCCAGATCGGCAGAGAACGGTTGTGGGTGATCTTTTGACCTCGGCAGCAGGACCTCGGAACATTGCCTTGCACCGCAGTGGTGGGGACAGATTCATACGTCGGGCACTCTTGAACACATTGAACCCCAGTTTCCTACCCACCCCTCATACCTCATTTCCTTCCCAGAACCTATTCTTCTTCATTTCCCTGAGGGGAATTATTTTCTCCTTTGTGGATCTAATGTAAACGAAAAAGAAAAGAAACCCGTAAATAAAACTTTTGAAAGTCGGCAGTGCCAAATTAATAAAAAATATAATAAAAACCAAATGTGTGATAATTGTAAGAAACCCGTTTGCGGAGAGTGCATTCGATTTTATAAAAAACGTAACAATTCGATATGGTATGAACATAACATAAATACCTATCCGTGAACATTAATAATTGGTCCGTTTTTTGTTATCCTCTTGTGTATATTATTTTATTAAGACTGTTCATGTTCCTTAAATAAATAACACATGCTTCTACTTAAATTACAGCATTTCGCACTCACATGTTTTTTTCCAGGAAGCCCAGAGGAAAAAAACCCCCAGGAATATGTCATTGAAATTATATTGACATTACATTAAATTCCCTAGTTCAAGAAATACACATAAATCAATTTAATTGCTTAAAAATCAACATAAATAAGACTTTAGGTATCTTAGCAATCTACAGATTACCATCGTTCAATGACATTCAAGCTTTCCTGGAAAGTCTCACTGGAGAGATAAAAAAACTAAGAATCTTCCGCAATACTTTCTAATCGGGGACACGAATATAAATACAATAGGAGAAGTAAAGCATAGACAGTGTGATGACTATTAATGTGCTATGGCGGAAAATAACCTTATTTCCAATATTAATTCTCCAACTAGGGTACAAGGTACTTCAAGCTCGTGCTTGGATCATATTTTTACTAGAAAAAGAACTAACTCAATTGCTTTTGTTATGCATAATACAATTACTGACCACTACACCATTGCAATTAGTATCCCAAACTCAATATCATATGTCACCCAAAACCTATGTCATTTTTGAGGATGCTGTGTGTATTTATGTATGCATTGGTTTTTTATGGAAATGAAGGAGAGGAAGTCCTGGGAAGGAAAAAAGTGTGAGAGGTGAATAGAAAAAAAATGTAAATCTATCCAGGAGTGACGGACGAATGAATCCATCCCTCCCACTGGACGGGATGAGAAAGGTCCTGCTGGAGAGGACAAGATAGGGTCTCCCTCAACAAGTGTCTCCCGACCCGGTCCGCTACGCAGAAGGTGGGTAAACGTATTCGCTACCTACAACCAGACAAACCTCACCCAATGAACCCGGACACCCCTGCTAAGTCACTAAACGTAGCGAACCACTTGGAGTGTCCTATGGCAGAGGTGCTGGTTATCCAATAAATGGTTCCCGGGGCAGTGGTACCCATATCCGCCTCCAAATTTGAAAAAAGTGATCAGCCGTCAAAATGACGGTCATGGTCCTTATAGGTATGGAGCAGTACCCGGTCTTTCTAGTGTTAATAAGTCAAATTCAAGGATTGAAATGTTAAAGGTGAATGTATTTTGTTTAGAGTTAGTGTTGCATTGGGGGATGTTTAATGCGTGGTTTTGTTTGGTTTGCCTGATGGGCACTCTTAGTTGAATTAGTAGTTCCGGGCAAACTAGCATAGAGGTAGCTATTTTTTGTAAGAATAGTACGTCTGCCAAATTTCTTCGACTTTCCAAGGACGATATCCTGAAGAACGCGGCTGACTCTTCGTGGCTCAGATGAGGACGATAGCTCCGAAAATCAAGGTATCGTAGAAATCGGTTTTGCACTTTCCAAATCCTATCTATGTGACGTATATACTTGGGGCTCCAGATTTGAGAGACGTACTCCAGAGAACTGCGTACTTACGCAAAATAAAGCATTTTCATGGTTTTTACTTTTTTTAAATCTTTGCAGATTCTAAGTACAAAGCCTAGTATCTTGGAAGCCTTTGATACCATGGATTCAATGTGGCGGTCAAATTGTAGTTTCGGGTCTAACACTATTCCCAAGTCCTTGACTTCCGTCATTTTTGTTAGTACTGTACCGTTAAGTGCATAATTGAAAGTAATTGGTTTTTTATTGCGGGTGAAACTGATGGCGCCTCATTTTTTTACATTCATTTGAAGGTTGTGCTGTGCACAATAAATATTAAGACGATTAAGATCTTCTTGTATGCGGGTACAGTCGTTGGTGCACGTAACAGGGGTAAATATTTTCATGTCGTCTGCGTATAACAAAGTTCTGGAGTGGTGAAAACATTTTCCAATGTCATTAATATATATGTTGAAGAGTAATGATCCCAATAGTGATCCTTGGGGTACTCCCGATGGTACGGTTATCGTGGATCATTAAAGATCATTGAACGGGATCATTAAAGCGTTACATTTTTACCCATACTACATAGAGTTAAAGAGAGAAAAACCTTATTCATGTTCTTCCTGTAGCTACTCATATTCTCAAAAGAGAAAAATTAAGACTTCACGTGCTCTCCCATACAGGAGACAAACCTTATTCTTGTTCCCACTGTTACTATTCAGATTTTCGAAAGACATGTTTAAAACGTCATATACCTACTAGACACGGTCAGATTTTTTCACAGTAGTGAACCAATTCAATCTGTCTACCCTCGTCACAAGTCATTTGAATTAATTCGTTTTACTCATTCCTTTAATTCATTTAATTAACCGAAAAATTTTCCGCATTATAAACCCGAGTATAATAATTCTAAAAAATCTATATTATTTCTGGTTCTATTATGTCCGGCCCACTCTTGATTCTAAAATATTTTGCATGTTCGTGATGAACATGTATATTTTATAACATTCCTCCCTCGAACGCGCGAGAATTACTACGACATACCTACCTGCGCCACAAACAGCGTACTACCGTCGGCCGCCTAGGAATAATAATTTCGCCACTTACGCGAAAGGCCTCGAACGTGTGGCTGTGCAATACAAATGCCCGCAGAACGTTCGGGCGCTACCTCCACTTTGCGTGAATTCACGCAACATTAACTGGCGCGCTAGCAAGCTACTCTACCGCCCGCCGCGGCTATATAATCAGCAGATTCGCTCGCCCGCTCCAGTCAGTCAGTCTAGTCCTCATTCATGGTTCGACACTTACACACCGAGCAGTGATTTACAACTGTGCAGGGCCGCGACCAAGTACGTGCCTGCGCCGGGCACCGGCCCCGCGCAGTCAGCAGCAAGTGAATAACGTTTGTCCAGTGTGACTCTGCCGGTCTAATATTTCATTCCTCATCATTGTGTGATTAAGGATACTGGATCCAAAAAAACTTAGAGTTGTGTTGACACAAGTTCAAAAACATCTTCTAACCAGCCGTTAAATGATATACTCTTAGTAGGACCTAAACTACATCAAGATATTGTGAAGTTAATTTCCAATTTCAGAACGCACAAAATAGTCTTTACAACAGATATTTGCAAAATGTATACCTAGACAAATATTGGTTTGACCAGAGGATAGATCCTATCAACATATTTTATGGCGTGAATCACCTGAATAAATGATTAAAGAATTTGAACTGCAAACTGTTACGTACGGAACGGCTTCCGCACCGTTTCTCGCTATATGTACTTTACATCAACTCGCATCGGATGCAGATGCATCAAAAGTTTTATTAGAAAGTATCTACGTTGACGATAGGTTTTTTAACTGGAGCATCCACACTTAAATCGGCACGTAAATTGCAGCGAGACTTGGTGGAACTACTTAATCTTGGCGGTTTTGAATTGAGCAAGTGGTCGAGTAATTGTCGTGAACTGCTTTCTGATATTCCAATCTCACACCAGAAAGCACCTATAGAAATTGATATGGATCATGCCAATAACTTTAGGATTTTAGGTATTGTTTAGGATTCGCAAACTGATTCGTTCTCGTATCGAGTAAAAACATCACAAATAACATTTTCTAAATGGTCAATCTTATCAACAATTGCAAAGATTTTTGATCCCCTTGGATGGATTTCCCCCGTCACGTTTTTGGCTAAATGTTTGTTACAACAGTTGTGGAAGCTTGGATTGAACTGGGACGATCCAGTTCCTGTCTTGGTTCAATCTTATTGGACGGTAATAGTATCGTCATTGTCAACATTACGTCGCCTCAGTTCTTATTTGTCCAACAGACCATTTTTTTGTTCAATCTCCACTTTAAAATTAAAAACGAAACATGAAAAATGAATGTTTCACTTAACTAAGAATTATTTACACTAATTGAACCTTTACCTTTACGGAAATAGCTTTATCTTAAACACCTACCATAATGTTTTATTGAAATAATTAAAGAAAAACTTCTCCTCCTGAAAAATTTTCCAATGGTCTTTTGGACAAATACGAACTAAAGCGACGATTAGCCAATATTCAAATTCCGCGTTACGTAGGGAGAGTAGTGATAATACATATCAATTGGGGTTGTGCTTGCGATGTGTACATTCGGTCCCAACACTCGAAGCAAAAATTTAACATTATCGAAGGAAGCAAATACTTTGTGGTGTGACATTATATATTAAATTAAAAAACACACTTTGTAAAGCACCACTTTTTATTAGAATTGATATTTAACAGCCAAAAAAAAAAACCTTTTTTTAACCTTTTTTTTTCCCTCCCCCCTTTACTTACCCATCCTGTAATTATTTTTGTCTCCCTCTTTTCTATTTGTATCGCTTTCTGGCACCAATAGGTTGTTGCCTATTCTGTTGCTATCTCTTTCACTCATTCTCTTAATTTCTTTTATATATGTATATCTGTGGATAATTACCTTTAGTTGATATAATAAGCCCTGATGAAGCTCGAGATGAGCGAAACCTGGTTGGCTGTTAAATATCAATTCTAATAAAAAGTGGTGCTTTACAAAGTGTGTTTTTTAATTTAATATACAAAAATTTAACATTAGACTTTTGGTTTCCAAGTCAAAGGTGGCTCCAATGAAAACTCTTTCTATTCCACGTTTACTATTATGTGGTGCTTTGTTGCTTGCTCGACTTTTGGATTAAGTTTTGAAATCTTTCGGTACAACTTTGCATATTGACAAAGTGTTCGCATTTACGGATTCTACGATAGTTTTATCATGGATTCATACACCTCCATATAACTTGCAAACCTTTGTTGCAAATCGAATTCGACAAATCAATAAATTTAATTCGTTGATCAAATGGTTTCATATACGTTCTCATTTGAACCTAGCTGACGTATCCAGCAGAGGACTTTTGCCTGATCAGTTGGTCAATGCAGAATTATGGTGGAGGGGGCCTCATGTATTGACTACAACTGATTCATGGAATGAGGAGACGTTAAATAGATTTTCTTCATTAACAAGATTGCAACGTGTTACAGCATGGGTTTTGAGATTTGCTGTTAACATTCGAAAAAAGAAAGAGGATCGTATACTTATTTGGAATATTAACCGTCAAGGAGTTGAATTCATCTCTGAAATTGTGGATTTTGAAAGTGCAACGTGTGCATTTTCATATTGATGCAGGCAAACATTGCCGTAACTCGTCTCATGTTCAAAAGTTAATGCCTTTTATAGACCCGGTTGGTCTGCTCAGGGTCGATGGGCGGTTACACAAGTATAACTTGTTTGAAGGCTCGTCCTGTTGGTGTACAGCCTATGATGGGAGATTTGCCCGATTGTGGCCCGAATTCACCACAAAAGTTTTTCGGCAACGATATAGCGGGTTCGAGAAGTTACAAACATTTCCGCAAAGACCACACTTCTTCTCCCGTAGAAGTACTCCGTGGCTTCGTAACCACTCGAACATAACATCTTCGTTTCTGACGATATCTCAAAACCCTAAAATTCCAACAGAACAAGATTGACACGACATTTTTTTCCTTCTAGAAGGTCTGTTCGGGGAAATAAATAATCGGAACTAAACGCATTGCTCGAAACGAGAAACACAAAAACGGGAGGAAGAAATAAACGGCAAGAGACAGTAAAATTAAATTTATATAATTGAATTTAAAAAAATACTCTTAAACCAATTGTGTTTTAAATGTACAATAGGTTTTCAGGCAATATTTTATTATTTATGCTTTATTATCGTTACTACGGAATATTTTTTAATTCAAACATTTAGATTTAGCTTTATTATTATGAAAAGTGTAGTATTTATGTTGCGGGAGACAAAAAAAACATGCAAATTAACATTTTAATTTTGTTTAAATTAATTCGCTTATGCGGTAACGCCACTTTATATTTACCGTTATTTCACAGATAATCAATCATAATTACACAAACCCACTAGACAAAAAAACGTTTTAAAAAAAGACGTTTTTTTTAAATATAGATAATACCTATACACAATCCCACTACACAAACCCTGCTTTACCAAACAAAGCATTCAAAACCTGGGATGTTTTTTTTTAAATAAAGATAATATACACAAGCCCGCTACACAAACCCTGCTTTGCCAGACAAACCATTCAAAACCTGGGATGTTTTTTAAAATTATGATGACATGCAGCTTTCGTAGTTTAACCTCAAAGTTCCGTATTATCTGTGAGGTGGACTAAATGCATATTTACCATGATTTTCAACTAAAAAAAAATAATTAAGGCCTTTAGGCAAGTTTTTTGTACTTTGATATTTTTTTTTTTACATTGAAAATAAATTTTTTAAACGCGGTTTGTTTTTTTACTAAAAAAATTTTTTTTCAATGTAAAAAAAAATTCAAATGTATAGAAACTTGCCTGAAGGCCTTTATTAATTTTTTTTTCAGAATTTCGGCAAATTAGTGCTTACCTAATACGCATGTTTTTATTTTATTTTACGTAACTTCTAGCTAATCGTTATTTTATGGTAATAATAAATATATACGAATAGAGGTTTGTTAACATTATGATTCTGATGTGTTTACATAATTACGCGCCTTTTCATGTATCCCACGAAGTCGGCTACAGTCGTATTTAGCTCTTCGCTAATATTAACAGGGATACCAACATAATAGTGACGGAATGGTCGCGGATTGTCGCTGTATCGGTTCGCGAAGAGAAATTTAATTTTACGCAATTGAAACTTAAAATGCATCATTTTCCGCCGCCCGTGATGCAAAAAGTTTCCTTTTATAGTGATTAAGGCGAATCTATAGTTTTTTTCTAAAAATTATTGGTAATAACCATGGACACTGCGTTCGAAAATTTACCCAATGTTCTTACACTTACACTTTAGAACAATTTTGTTTTTTGCAAAAGGGTAAAAAAAAAACAATAAAAAGGGATTATTTAAAATGCACGAAAAGAAACGGAAAGTTTGTGCGCAAACACTGACAGGCAAAAGTTTATAGATATTTTTTTTCTTATTATTCGAAGGGTTAAACCAGTTTTCAGAATGTAGAATTCCATTTGAGGATTCATCTGCTGACATAATTCAAAGGAAAACCTTATCTTATTTGAAGTTCACTTGAGGTAATCCAACCGCTTTCCCCCCCTGGTATAAGTAACAGATGGTTACTCCTTCAAGGCTGTGAATATATCGTTAGCAATTATTTGTCAGAAGTCAAAGAATCTGAAATTACAGATGATGGATATTACATCCCGCATCATGCGGTCAATCGTCCGGACAAACCTATGCCTCGGATTGTGCTTGACGCTAGCGCCAAAACTCATTCAGTGCTGTCATTAAATGACGTCTTGTATACTGGTCCCAATTTGTAAGCTGATTTGTTTTTGCTTTTGCGTGACTTTCGTCTTTTTCCCATCGCTATGACTGCGGACATAAAGCAAATGTATTTACAGATTGAAGTTCCTAGCAAGCATCGTAGATATCTAAGAATCTTATTTAGATTCTCCAACAACGATCTCATACGGACTTTTCAATTTAATCGGGTCCCTTTCGGACTAACGGCAAGTCCAAACAGCAATGAGGACTGTTCGTCAGTTAGCCCAAGATATGAGACCACATTTCCCGAATGTGGCAGAATCCAAGTTGTATATGGACGACCTGGTCTATTCTATTGCACATGAGTCCTGCGCGATACGTCTTTCTCGAGAATTAATCTCGTTATTCAATCCGGTTCCTTTGATTTGGTCAAATGGACGAGTAATCCTCAAGTTCTACTTGAAAACCTTCCAGATTCTCACCGCAGTGCGGTGGACTTCACTGTTGGTTCTAACAATGCCTCTAAGGTGTTAGACCTCTCGTGGGAACCAGTTGGTGACAGCTTCTTCTTTACGATTTCTTATGTTCAGGAGAAGTTTACAAAGCGGAACATACTCTCTATAGTCGCCCGCTTATTCGATGTCCTTTGCTTGGTCGCCCCCATCATTCTGTACGCTAAATTGCTTATTAAGCAGCTATGGATGTGCAACATTGGTTGGGATGATACCCCCCCTAAGAGCGTTATTCAAAGGTTCTCGGCACTCACACAGGAATTTCCTTTAATTTCTACGATAAAAATCCCGCGTCATGTTGGTGTCCTAAAGGACAGTACAGTGCTCATTGTCGCTTTCTGCGATGCGAGCCTGAATGGTTATGGCTGTGTGATATATTTACACACAACTGATCCGTCTGGGAATATAACCGAGAGATTGTTGTGTGCAAAATCAAAGATCTCTCCACCAAAGTGACAACACTCGCTCGTTTGGAGCTATGTGCCGCGGTCTTGATGTCCAAACTAATACGGACGGTTCAAGACAATTATCGTTCGCGTATTTTTATTGCCGCAATATATGCGTTTTCAGATTCGACCATTGCGCTCTCGTGGATACATTCTTCACCGCATCGATGGTCGGTGTTTGTTAGTAATCGCGTGGCTCAATGTCAGGAGAATTTGTCTCCTGAGAACTTCTATCATGTCGCCGGTAGCGAAAACCCTAGTGATTGCCTTTCACGTGGAGTGCTTCCTTCTCAACTCGTTTCACACGAACTATGGTGGAACGGCCCATGATGGATTCGCAGCCCACTTTTGGAATGGCCAATAAAACCTTTTCATTTCACAAATACTGGTGAAATGCCTGAGCACAAAACCAATGTGTTCACTGCAATAGATCAGCGTGAACAATCGGTCCTGAGTGAACTTGCTCAGCGTATTTCCACATGGGATAAACTTTTAAGGATTGTCGTATATATTCTCCAATTCGTAAAAAGGGTATCACCTTCTTCTGGAACGGTCAATAATCTTATGACTGCTGAAAAGGCTGTGATTCGTTCTGTGCAGAGTATTCATTTTATAGAAGATATTGCTGCACTCCAGAAAGGCAAATTGCCTTCAAAGAAGCTTCAGAATTTATCAATTTTTCTCGATGAGGATAATTTATTACGTATTGGGGGGCGGCTTTCTAAATCGGGCTTACCAATTGAGGTTAAACATCCGGTTTTACTACCAAAACATGACTGTGTTGTGGATCTTATCATCGATCATTTCCATGTCATGAATTGTCGTACAGGCCCAGGACTCCTTATGTCCATCTTACGGCAGCGCTATTGGATATTAGATGCCAGGACTGTTATTAGGGCAAAAGTGCGGAAATGCAATTGCTGCTTCCGCTCAAATCCGTCGCATCCTACACCGAAGATGGCGGATTTACCTTCATATCGTGTTATAGAAGAAAGCTTTCGTTCATACCGGTGTAGATTACGCAGGTCCCCTCCGTATCGCGCTTGCTTGTCGGAGAGGACAACATTCACAAAAGGCATATATCTGTCTTTTCGTATGTCTTATAACCAAGGCCATTCATATAGAGTTGGTCTCTGACCTAACTTCAAATGCTTTCCTGGCTACTTTCAGCCGTTTTATTTCTCGGCGTGGCCCTATTCAGATAATGGCACCAATTTTATTGGTGCAAAGGCACAATTAGATGATCTCCATAAGTTTTTGGTAGAATCAGAATTTGAGCCCGCTTTTCAGCGCGAACTCGCTAATCGCCAGGTTGAGTGGAAAATGATTCCGCCACGCGCGCCTCATTTCGGAGGTATATGGGAGTCAAACGTAAAGAGTATGAAGACTCATTTGTACCGTGTGATCAGAACTCAGCTCCTCACTTATGAAGAACTACAGACCGTTCTGGTTCAAATAGAGTATTTAATGAACTCGCGCCCACTCACAGTCGTGTCTTCCGAACCCTATCCGGAAGTTATTACTCCTGCACATTTTCTAATGTCGACACCTCTACAGTACTTACCTGCTTCTGTTCTGACAGACGCTAAAACAAACTTTGCTCAGCGCAAGCAATTATAAGAAGGCTTGGTTCAATCCTTCTGGAAAAAGTGGCGTTTGGAATATCTGCACACATTGCAAGTCAGGCAGAAGTGGACTACGGCTGACCATCCTATTAAGGTTGGAACTGTCGTACTTGTGGGACAGGAGGATTCGCCTCCGTTAAATTGGCCTTTGGGCGTAATCACGGACGTTCATCCTGGTACTGATATATAATTCGTGCTGCGACAGTAAAGACCAGATATGGATTTTTTAAACGTCCTGTCGTTAAATTATATCCCATCCCAACGCAATAATTTTATCTTTATTTTATTTTATGTTAATAACTTATCATATTTTGTTAAAGTTTAATTATTCCGGACTTAACCATGACATTCTTTATTTAACACTTAGTTGACTTAGCAACATGATTTTTATTTTATATTTTAAAATTTTTTCAACCTAGTGATTTTATCCTTAATAAGTTTAATTTAAACTTTTTTTTAAAGTTCCGCGAACTTCCAAGGCGGGGAGCATGGTTAGGCATTGGTATATGTTTTTTGTTTGTTCGAAAATTTAAAAAAATATATATATTGCAAGGATGGTACTTACTCACTCTTTGGATTTAACAGAGATGGAAATGGATTGTTTTTAAAAATAGAATTTAAACTAAAAATAACTGACATCGTCTGTTTTTTATGAAAATTTTTCTTGTCATTGTGAAAACTTATGAGTTTGAGTATTAATTGACAAATCTCATCTCTTGTGCAAGTTTCAAGTCACAAAAGGAATTACAGACCTGAATTTAAAGCGGATAAGATTACGGAGGCCTCCAAGCTGCATATAACTACAAAACAAGGTTGGTGGATCTGTTATTTTCCCTGGAGTTGTCTAATTGTCATTCCTTGTGATATTTATTTGTTCGCGCAAGTAGATTTTCAAAATCATAATTCTTTGGGTATTAGGCCCAGAGGGTCTGGGGTTATTTACACAACTCAGGCTCGCATATTTATAATGCAGCTTTTTAAATTATAAACTAAAAATACCGAAAGAACAATTTAACTACACTTATCTATTACGATTGTCGAATCTTTTAAATTTAAGTGACAGAAGAACTGTTTCCGATCTAGTATTTTCATTTTGAATTTTAAGGTGCCGGTCAGTTACACGAGGTCAGTATTACATTATTATTGTGGTAATACTACAACCAGGGCTACATTCATTAAACAACTACAAGGAAATCAAAACTTACAAATGAAATCATATAACCAAAATACAAGTACTCACTAAGGAAATTATATCGTAAATCCATTAAACTACATTGACCTATTCACTAAGCATATCCCTACTTATCGTGTTAATGCATTTTAGTAAATAAATAAATGATTCAAAGAAATGTCATAATCCAACACAACCTGAAATTTTATTTAGATATTTAAAAAAAAAACCTTCATCATTTTTAATTTGGGCAAATAATGTTACCAAACTACAAAAGTGGATACAAACTAACTCTTAACGTAAAAGAAACTCATTATATACTTTTTGGCAACAATAAAAATATCAGCCTCAATATCAAAGTTGGTGATAACTGCCTCGAAAAGAAAATGAGCACAAAATATTTGGGCCTGATCGTAGATTCCCAACTTTCGTGGGATCTCCACATAAATCATGTAAAGGAGAAAATTACACCCATAACTGGTGTACTTTATAGACTCCAAGGATTACTACCCGTAACTTTATTAACATCAGTGTACTACGCCATGGTACACTCACACCTTTCTTATCTCTGCTGTATCTGGGGATTTGCCTCAAAGAAATTGATAGCTGATCTGCAGGTGGTTCAAAACCGAGCTCTCAGAAATGTTTTTGGACTTCCATGGGACACCCATGTCAGAGACATCTATTTAGTTTCCGGTATTCTTCCAATCACAGTCCTTCCTAAACTTGAAATCACAAGCACCATCCTACAAATTACCCAACAATCAACTCACACTATCATCAAGCCACTTTACAATCAAGACATCCACACTCACAATACTCGAAATAGCAATAAAATCCGCATACCTCAAACACACACTACAAAATATGGGATAAAATCTCTGAACTATGTTGCCTATACACTATATAATTCGCTACCAGATATGTACAAGGGAATCCAGCAAAATAAAAAAATCAGAGTAATGCTTTAAAAGAATATTTTTTAAGTATGTATAAGGATGAAACTTTGTAATTTTCTTTTCATGTTCAATTGTCTTGTTTCTTTTCTCTTCTTTTATTTTCCATTAAGTTGTAATCATCCATATCTGTATAACCTTGTTCCCTTTTTCTTTAATTGTTTTCCATTGCTGTTTATTCTACTCAACCTGTATTTTATTTTTCTTCTATATTGTATGTGAATCTTATATTTTAACATCCAAATTCTTATGTAAAATTTTAACTATTTCCTCCCACCCATGATTTGTATGTTCCTCCTGTCCCAAAATGAGTTCTGTTACTCATCGGGATTGCTCTAGCAAGAAAAAAAAACAATAAAAATAAAAAAAAATACTCTTATAATCATAGGATTTGTTAACTTCTCTTTGCAGAACACGAAAGTTGCAGTTGGAACATGAAATGTTTTTCTCCACTATTATTCAACGTGTGTCTCGTCAAATTACTTTAAGTAGAGCGTGAATAATTGCAGTCGGAACATGAAAGAGGTTTTTTCCACAGCGACAACGTACTTTTAAATAACTTTTAGTAGAATATGAATAGTTGCAGTCGAAACATGAACACGATTTTTCTGCACTGTGAGAAAACATACAAACTTTTTAAATACTTTCTTTGGTACCAATGTGAGTCAAGGTGTGTCTCGTCAAACTACTTTTAGTTACATATAAATGGCTGCAGTCGGAACATGAAAAGGGTTTATTTCCACTGTGATTCAGCCTGTGGATATTTAGTTGTTCTTTTCGAGAACATGAATAACTACAGTCAGAACATGAAAAAGGTTTTTTTCCACTGTAAGTCAGCATGTGTCTTATTAAGAAAACTTTAGCAGAACATGAATAGGTGCAATCGGAACATGAAAAGGATTTTTTTCCACTGTGTCTCAGAATGTGTCGGTTTAGATTTGAATTTGTATAAAATGAATAGTTACAATCGGAACATGAAAAGGGTTTCTCTCCACTGTGAGTCATCATGTGAATTTTTAATGGTGTTTTTGTAGTACATGAATAGTTACAGTCGGAACATGAAAAAGGTTTCTCTCCACTGTGAGTTATCTTGTGAACTTTTAAATTTGTTTTTGTAGTAGAAGAATAGTTACAGTCAGAACATGAAAAGGTTTCTCTCCACTAGGAGTCAGCTTGTGAACTACTTTTACTACTAAGTTACTTTTTCGAAAACTTGAAAAACTACAGTCGGAACAGGAAAAGGGTTTTTCTCCACCGTGCGTCAGCTTGTGGACTTTTAAAATTCCCTTTTGAGAACACGAATAGTTGCAGTCGGAACATGAGAAAGGTTTTTGTCCCGTGTGGGTACGCAAGTGCACTTCTAAGGTTGATTTATGAGGGCAGGAGAAGTCACAAAGTGCACAAGAGAGTCGTTTTTTCCGAGGATGCGTCCTTAGATTTGTCAATAAGTCTGAAAAAATAAGTAAAACCATAACACGCCATAATGCTTCCATGCAAAAGTGGGATTGGAATGTTTTAACATGTACTAGATGAACTAGAGCATAAATAGAGAATTTAACAATCTAAAATCTGTTTAACCTATTCTCCGGGTTATCCTTTCTGATCGCTCTAAGCATTCCTTTTTAATATCCGGGAGGTCAACAATAATTATCGTATAAGGAATCCCTCTTCCATCTCCTTTTCGGGATCTTGGTTCCGCTTCGATGGTGACAGTCTCTTTATAAATGATACAATAACATAACAATTAATAGCTAAAAAAATAAGAATTAAAAAATATATGTAAATAAGAAAGATCCCTACCAAATTGTATTCAGTGAAATAAGAACAGATTGAAAAAATAAATCAAAAATTTGTTACAACAATTACATATATAAGGTAGAAATTTAAGCTAATGGAGATAAAACAATTTTGGAATTATTCAAAGTCTATGAAAAATTATAATATTAGCATACCCTCTAATTTAATATGTGCTATGAAAGTCAAAGAGCCAACGACTCTCAAAACTTAGTTGTAACCGTTGCTCGCCAACTTCTTTAAAAGTGTTTATGTCTGTGACACAATAATAGTCAACGATTGCTCGCCTAATTTTTCCTTGGATCATTGCTTAAATGTAGCTAATGTAAAATTTTAATATTACGATGTACTGAATCTGGTAAAATAACTGGATCAAAGTAAGAGCGGTGGTACTGATAATATCCCACCTGTATTCTTAAAGAATTGCGCAAGCCAGTAATTTCATCTAACCAACACGGTTTCACGTCAAGAAAAACTACTTGGTTCAATCTTTTAATTTACCAAAACTATATAACCGAATCATGCACACAATACGCGGTCTCATACAAAATAAAGGAATGAAAGTACCGCCAACTATGGCATCTTTACCTAATTTTTCAATAAAAAAGTTAATAAATCGAAAAAATTTCATCTTTTGAATATCCCATGGCTTTAGATAGGTTAGAGTAAGATATGGCTTTAATTTTATCTATTCATTGGACTTTAAAACTGTGAAACTAACCGACTAATAATAAAAGTAGGAGGTAGGTAAAGAAGCCACATACTTGGCAACTTTACCTACTCAAAATTTCTAAATGAAACTTTAAGTTTTTGTATAAAATCGGTAAAATTGGTGTTCCTTCCAACGCTTGGATCTCGATTCTATGCTTTTTGCAAAAATAAAAAGCATTTAACTGCCAACTCTGGTTAGTAGGTAAAGATGCCCGACATTCTGACTACATTTCCATACAAATGCAATACTTTCATTAGGGCTGACACCAAAATTGAAACTATGTAGGTAGCTATATCAAAAATATTAATATAAAAGATCCATCTTATTTTGTTAATCCAAACGTTTTATTACAAAATCTTAGACAATTTTTATAGTATTGGCAATAAGAATAATTAAGTATTGGTAACTTTTTAATGAAAAAAAAGGATTATTATAAAAAAAACGTATCATTATTCAACTTTCTGAAAAAATATAAGAATTGATAACTAAATAAAAAAAATAATGAAATTTAAAAAAATATACGTAAGTATTATCATACAAACAAACTTATCATTATTCAACTTTGTGCGAAAATTTGACGTCAAAGTAAAGGATATCACGTCGAGTTTTGTCAGGTTCCGGTAAAAATTTTACAGTGTCCACAGCAAATATAATGCTAACATCGTCGATCGTAGGCCAGCAAAATCCACCTTTTCTGCATCTTAAAACTTCGCTGTAATGTGAAGGCCGCTTATGCCTATAATTTGACCACAATAATATTTTTTTATGTTTTTGGTGCCCGCAAAGCCAAATAAAATGTATTGCTAGATTCGTATTTTTTTTATCTCCTTCCTTTTCATGCACATAAATCTGACATTTCACTTCCATCCTCTTCCTGGGATCCTGGTTCCGTCTTAATGGAAACATTCTCTGGGTTTAGAAGATCCATGGCACTGTTGTGGTGGTCTTGTGTTGAGTGGTGGTTATTGGTTGCAGTTGCAGCTCAAAAAACATTAAATATAACATTTTAGAGTAAGTCTATCTGATGTTATTGAGTACGAACTTTGCATATTATTCAGTTTCGGTTGGAATATGCCATCAAAATATAGAAGTCGTAAAACTGAATTGACTCAATTTCGTTGTGTGTTGACCGAAGTTGAGATGTACAAAAACAGTTTAGAGAATGGTTGTCATTTTTAATATTTAGTGCGAATAATGTGATCATCAATAACTATAACAGGCAGTGGACTTAAGATGATACAAGACGTGGGAACAATATAAGTGTGTGGATTAAAACATTTTATACAATTTTTTTCAACAATTACTACAAGAAACAACTATTTACGTACCTACACAAAATAAGTTATAAGGTAAGTCAAATTGTATAAACTTCATAATAATTGTATTACATTTTTAATTTTTCGAAGAAAACTTCTTCTAAAAGGTTGTTACTTTGTGATGTCATTATTTATTTATTAAAAGAAAATAACTTAGTTTACATCACTTTATTTTTTATATTTTATAATATCAACATGTTTCGTGAACCAAGTTCACTTCTTCAGGAATAAAAGTATACTAAAGTTAAAAAATTAACTATAGATTACATATGGAGAGAAGAAATTGAAGGAGGGGGAAGGGTTGACAATGGTGGGAGTTTCGAAGAATTGGGGATTACCAAGCTATTAGAAGTAAAAGGCCGGTTAAGTGGGAAGATATTTAAAACAGGGTTAACAAAATTTTTTTGCTTATTAATTATGTCAGCTTTGGAATTTACATTTTTTCTTATTTCTAAAATTTCTAAATTATTGATTTGCGATGTTTTATATCCTGTATGTAATATTTGAAGACCTGAATTTATGTCAAAGCTATGATCATATTTTAATAAATGGTCTGCGAACTCAGAATCGCTATTGCCATTTAGGGCTCTGAGGTGCTCTTTAACCCTAATCTCAAAGTTTCTATAAGTTCCACCCATATAAAACGAACTACAATCATTACAATTGAGTTTGTAAACCCCTGATTTTTTGTTTTAATTTCGCTATCTTTATTGTTGAGTATATATTTCTTCAATTTGTTATTTGTGTAAAACGCTGGTTGAATAGTACCGGGAATATTTTTACTAATAATTTTTGACGTATCGTTGTCGACAAATAAAATTCTACGCCAATGTTTATTGTTATCTTTAGAAATAGGGTAAATATATAATTTGAAAAAATTCTGTTTAATTTTTTTATTTAGTATTTCATCTATCAAATTAGTAGAATAGCCATGATTAATTGCTATTTGCTTTATGAGATTTAATTCAAAATTATAGTTAAGAGCTGACAAAGGAATTGTAATTAGTCTTTTAATCATAGAGTGGAAAGCCGCTAGTTTTTGAGAAAAGGGATGATTTGAAGAATTATGTATAACAATATCAGTATACGTATCTTTACGGAAAATATTGAAATCTATTTTTGTACCTGTTAATGTTAAATTTAAATCGACGAAATTTAAGCTCTTATCTTTACCAATTTCCAGTGTAAATTTAATGTTTTGTGTAATTTATTTAAAAAATTTAAGAACATGTTCAATTGTCTTTCTGAACCTAACCAAATGCAAAATATATGGTCAACATATCTTTTCCAACAATACACATTTTTAAGTAATAACGCACCGCTATTAAAAATCTTATTTTCTAAATTATTTACAAAAATATCTGAAATCAAAGGACTCGTACTACTTCCCATAGCTAAGCCATCCTTTTGTTTAAATATAGTATTATTAAATTGAAAGTAATTTTGTTTAAAAATAACATCAAATAATAAAGTAAAATCATGAATTAGGTCTTTCGGCAGAGTTGAAGAATTTAACAAATTATAAATAATGATTTTACTCTCTTCTATTGGAATACTTGGAAATAAATTAACTATATCGAAAGAAACCAACATAGCATGGTTAGGGATTTCCAAATCCTTTATATAATTAACCAATTCTAATGAATTCTTAACGGTGTATGTTGGTTGGAATCATTAGTATTAATAATTACATTATTTAATGTTGATGCTACTTTGAAAGTTGGGGCATTACAATTAGAAACGACTGGCCTAATTGGTTTATTCAATTTATGTATTTTTAACAGACTATAAAGCTTAGGAATCTGTGGGTTACTTAAAATTAATTTTTTATCATTTTTCAACTTTACAAAAATGTCACTTTTACAATTTTTTACTGCTTGTTTCAACATGTCTTGACACTTATTAATTGGGTTAATATGGATAATTTCGAAATTGTCTCCTTGCAGAAAGTCCATAGTCTTGGTTATGTAATCACCTCTATCCATAAAAATAACACTGTTCCCTTTATCAGCCTTTGTAACGATTAAATTTTCTTCCTTCACAATTTTTGAAATATTCTTAGCAATATTTAAGTTCGCGTAAATACTTTGGTTTTTATCACGATTTGAAACTGTTTTCATGTTAATGTTTTTTATCACTTCGGCACATTTATAATGAAATGATTTAGGTTGTTTATTTAGCGCATTGTCCAAATCCACTGCTAATAACTCCAGTTCTAACTTATTTTTAACTTTTGAACTGTAATGCAAGTTATGATTAAGTCCTTTATTTAATAATTTTAACTCTTCCTCCGCGAACTCATGATTAGACATGTTAATCACTCGATTATGGAATTTATATTGATTTATTTCAGTTTTTAATGCTTCCGGATTTAGTTTTTTATTATTATCACACAATTTTTTAATTTTTTTGTCTAGAACAAGTTTCTTTTTGTATGCTTTGATACTTGCAGTAGATCTAACTTGATCATCAAACAAATCCCATTCCACTGGGTGTAATAAACTTGCTAATTCCATATGTAAGAATTTAAGTTGAAGTTTAATGACGTTTCGTTTTTTATAACCACTTTTTAAGTCCTCTTTTACCCAACACACTTTGGCTTTTTTTGCCGAATTTGAAGATGATTTAAACTTAAAATTTACGTAATTTGGTATCACTTCACATTTTAAACATGTCGGGAGAAAATATATGTTTAAACACATTAATCTATATTTAATCAATAACTTTTTATACACTTTAGCCTTCGTTGCCGTACTCGCAAATATTAATTTTTCGAAGAAAACTTCTTCTAAAAGGTTAAAAGGCAAGCGGCGCACAAACGTCGATTCGAATTGCGCATGTCTCTGGTGTGACCATTGTCAGGACAAATAAATAATAATGACTGAAATCAATAATAATGACTGCGTTCGTAAGTTAATCCACACGGTTCCTACCCCGGCGTCTTTCGCTACTTATACAAATTTCACATTTTTACATGCACATTTAAAAAAAAATTACGTGGAAGACATTTCTGCAAGTTTGTAAATTAATCATGAGATATAAATAACATAACATAATTCAAAAATTAGAAGTACCTGCTGTCCATTTGACTTTATTATTAAAATATATATTTATATTCCAGCCATCGATCCAATTATTTAAATTCTTTGGCTGGAAGATATGCTCTATTTCTATCTAGTTAAATATTAAAAAAAAAAAAAGTTATCAAATAGAGGGGTGGGTAATTTGGCATTTAAATTTAATTCTCTAAATTCGTTTTAGAGCTGTAATACAACCATATGTTATAAGATTCAGCATAAACATCTCATAACACAATACCAAATGTTGTTGTGGATTGGAAAAGGGCAAAACATATTATGATTTATTTGTCTTGCTTTAGGTCGTGTCGCCTTACTTTGTTAACTGCCGGCTTTGAAGTAATATTCCGGCTTTCTAATTTAAAAAGTGTTCCCGCTGCGTTCTTACCAACAATCTTGTATCTATTTCAATGGCGGATTTATACTTAATTCCCATTTATACTTAAACCATTCGTAAGTATAAGCCTCTTCATTTGCGCCGCCCCTTCCTCCTTCTGAAAAGTTGCCACCTATCATAATCACTCACTTGCAGGCTTGGCGCTGCGCCCTGAATCTGCCACCCCTAAGTCGCGGCCTATACCGCCTATTGACAAATCCAGGACTGAACTATTGTATGCAAAGCCACTGCTTTCCTCCGTTGGCAAATTTACTAGGAGTTCTTTACTAGGAATTCCGCAGACTTGAATCCTAGCTCTATTATTTTAATTGGTGTTTTACACTCCGTCCATAAACTAAATCTAAGTCCCTTATCATGTATGAACACGTATTCTTCCGCTAACGAATTTATGAAGAAATAAAATAGCATATGTTTGTTTAGATCAGGGGTAGGGAACCTGCGGCCCGCGAGGCCATTTGGTGCGGCCGGTGGGCACTTTTGGTGCGGCCTACCGAAAGAACCACAAAAAATTACACAGAACGGGATGATTTTTTCACGGTGTTTCAGATGTATTTTTAAGACGTTATTACAAAATCGTTACTAGAAAGTAGTTTAGATGCAAATAAAAACGTGATATAACACCCCCTTTTACTTTTATTTTATTTATAATCATGAAACGATGGTGAAATTCCATCGGTAATTTTAACTTTCTTGTACGGGACAGTCCCGATATTTCAGGATTGATGGCAACTCTATTCGGAGGGGAATATTAGGCAGTCTATCATAAACATAATTTTCTAGTCATCGCGAAGTAAAGTGGATAGTAAATCATTGGCATCCTATAAATGGCAAGTACGAAGAAAATAAAAGTTGAAGCTGAGTGTCGCTCTTACCAGGAGAAATGAAAAAATGATTTTTTTTTTGTTGAAGTTAAAGGCAAACCTGTATGTCTAGTTTGTGGCGATTCTTTAGCAGTTATGAAAAAAGCCAACTTGGAGCGTCATCATTACTCGAAACACCCCAAGCTTAGTGAATTGGAAGGACAGAAACGGCTGGATAAAATCAATGCTCTTCAGCTCACGTCGGAATCCCATCAAGCCGTCTTCATTAAGCCCCGCTGTGATCAAAATACAATTATTCAGAGTAGTTACATAGTGAGCGAGCTGATTGCAAAGAAACTGAAGCCTCACGTAGAAGGAGAATTTGTGAAAGAATGCATGGAGGCTGTTGCGGAGTTATTAGCTCCGAACAAAGTACAATATTTAAAAAATATTGGTTTGTATCGAAGAACCGTCTCCGATAGAGTATCTGATTTAGCAAAAGAGATTTTAAATTTTTCTCTTTGGCTTGTGACGAGACAACGGATGTAACGAATACTGCTCAACTGACCATTTTTATTCGTGAAATAATGACAGACTTTGACATGCGAGAGGATCTGCTTTCGCTGGAAGCCATGCATGGTACTACCACTGGCGAGGACATATTCGAAAGACATAAATGAAGAAATTAGATATACAATGCGATAACTTAAGTAGCCTTTCTATAGACGGAGCTCCTGCTATGGTATGTTCGAAGAAAGGATTGGTTTCGTTGGTGAAAACGGAACCAAATCGGCTCAGTGTCGATGCAAGTGATTTAGTAATTTGTCACTGTATTACATACCAAGAGAGTTTATGTGCCCAATATTTGCGGCTCGATAGTGTGATGGTAAAATTCCAAGTGTAGTTTCATCTGCTTACGCAATGTGTAGAAAACTTCTCGTTTTTGAAGTGCATTTAAAATTTTAGTTACTTTTGATCTGCCAGTACTGAGAAAAGCCATTTTCATGTACTGAGTGTAGTTTAAATTCCCCTTGTAACTAAAACTAGTTCTGTGTTTAGAATGAATATTTGAGGTGTAGTTTCATTTTTTGACGCATTTCTGGCATTAGAAGTACATTTATAAAATTCTAGTTGTGCTGCCAGAATTGAAGGAAAGCCATTTTCATGTTCTGATGTAGTTTTATTTCCCCGCGTACAAACTCACTTCAAAATTAAAACCAGTTCTGCGTTCAGAATGCAACAAAAAAATTCCTGGTGGGGATCTTGCTAACGTGTTTCGTAGGTAACCATTCTCGTGTTTGAAGTGCAGTTATGAATTTGTAGTTGCATTTGTGCTGCCAGTATTGTAGGAAAGAAATTTCATGTTCTGAGTGTTGTTTGAATTCCCCGCGTACAAATTTATTCTTTAATTAAAAAACTGTTAAGAGCGCAACAAAAGCACGTCAGGTGTGATTTCAATTG
Source organism: Limnephilus rhombicus (assembly GCA_929108145.2). Classification (NCBI taxonomy): domain Eukaryota; kingdom Metazoa; phylum Arthropoda; class Insecta; order Trichoptera; family Limnephilidae; genus Limnephilus; species Limnephilus rhombicus. The sequence continues at coordinate 11,590,678 of OV815290.1, read as the reverse complement.
CTGGTGCATTTCTATTGCAGGAAATGCATTTAAAAAAATGTAGTTGCGTAGTTTGTGCTGCCAGAATTGGATGAAAGCCATTTTCATGTTCTGGGTGTAGTTGTGGTTTCATCTGGTGATGCATTTTGAAGGAAACCATTCTCGTGTTCAAAGTGCAGACATAAAATTCTGGTTGCAGGTTATATGCAGCAAGAATTGTAGGAAAACCATTTGCATGTTCTGAGTGTAGCTATAATTAAGGATTGTAGGCAGCTATGTAACTAGTTTTTTTTAATAGTACCAGTAAAACCGGAAATCGGAGTGCGGCCCGCGGGTTAAAGTATGAACATCCAAATGGCCCGCGACGCTAAAAGGTTCCCCACCCCTGGTTTAGATCGATGGTGATGGTATTTCAAACGCTAAAAATAAGTTGTAACAGGTATTTTTCTGGATTTATGTGCAGTACCTACTTAAATGAAATAAGCAATATTTTCTATTGTCTATGAATAATTATTATCTATGTTCTTTGCATAACGGATAACCTAACATTTATTGTAGACATATTTTCGTCATTGTTTCTTAACTCTAATCCTATTTAATATCCCTTACACTGTTTAATCTACCTGGTTATATTTATCCTCTGATGATTGCGATGGCTAATGGAAAGTTTCAATGCTGATATTTTCTGGGCTGGTATTTCGTATTTGAACTGTAGTCTAACGCCACCTAGCTTAACTTACGCCAAACGGTACACCTTAGTTAGCAAATCCATCATTTGACATTTTCCTCAATCGTAAGTTTGTTTGATGAACATTTTTTCTATCAATTTGATGGTGGCGTATTTATTAATCAATTTGTATTTTAACATTTATTGATACCATATTATTAAAATATAGTTTAACTGGGTTAATCGAAATTCTGTCAAGCGGAATTGTCAAATATATAATTATGTCACTTTATATAGAGATATAGTGGAGGACAGCGTCGGATGTATCCTATAGAATTATGACAATTCTATCAATCGTTCTCAAATGTCTTAAGGTCAATTAAGTCAAAATTATATCCTGATTCCAAAATATTTCTTATGCAAACACTGCATTGTTTTGAAAGAATATTCCACCCAAAACAATGTGTACAAAATAGAATCCGTTGGTAAAAGAACGTTTTGTGTTTTACAGTTTCGGGTAAATTTTTAGGGTCTGAATCAATTACGTAACCCTACCACAGTCTTCAAATGGATCTATTAAAGAGTGGTTCCATCAAAACGGAACCAAAACTGTTCGAGAGTGTTTCCATCAAGACGGAACCAGAACTGTTAGAGAGTGTTTCCATCAAGACGAAACCAGAACTGTTAGAGAGTGTTTCCATCAAGCTGGAACCAGGGTCCAAGGAAGAGGGCGGAGTTGAAATGCTGTGCTCGGATGTAAATGTTGACCCCCCAGATGTAAAGAAGGAATGTTTGCAGTACGCGGAAAGTACTCATACAGCCAGTAAGTTGAATTGCATATTTAAAAAAAATTACAATTCTGAAATGTTCGGAAACTATGTCCGTTTTAAAATATTGCTCAGATAGATTTATTTTCTCTTACGTACATTTTACATAAAATTATAGTTTATACGGTAATAAGTTCATGTAAATAGGTAAGCGGTAGTGTTATTCTGCCGTCATAAGTAAAAACACAGCATCCTCAATGAGACTCAAGGAGGTTACTATTATTATGTAGATATAATTTTACTGATGAGAAAAGAAAATGATGCCACGTAAATAATTATCAATTTGTGATATAATTATTTACCTGACCACTAACCTGGTATTTTGAACAGCCCGTATTGGATTGGCAAAACTTTTTTCTCGCTGGTTTTGACATTACTTTAATAAATTAAGTCTGATCGACATGTAAGAAAATCTTAAGGATAACCGCAACGTGTCCCGCGGAGTTCACGCGTCGCTTGAGGAGCTTGTTCAAGTCTTTTAGTTCGTGGAGAATGTGTTTGTTCCGATTTTTATGATAATGGCTACCTGCCAGCCGAGTGCAATGTGGAATCGGAAGTTATTGGGGTAATCCTGTTGATTACGCGCCGGGATCGATTGATCCTTACAAACATCCGTCTTGTTGACTCCCGAGAAAATTGTCGTTCTCGCCCCGAAGGTTTTTGGAACCGTTGTTACGGATGGGACACAAAATTGTCGTTCTCGCCCCGAAGGTTTTTGGAACCGATGTTACGGATGGGACACGTGGGAGCCTGGACCCTCTGAGATTTTTGAGGCCTATTGAAGCAGCTGCTGGACCTATACCGTGGAAGGATGACCTTGGCCTTCCCCTGATGTCGAGTTCCCGTGAAGGTTGTACTCGAGAACCCTTCCCCTAGTGTGGGACGAAACACTTCGCCCTTCGTACTCCGAGCTAGCATCCCCGTCGCATCGACATCCTCAACGTGTAATAGAAGTAGATTAGCTTGGTTTAACCTCTGGTCCATCGGGTATGTTTTGTTAATTTGTTACTATTCCTTTTGTCATATTATTTGGTTACTCTTTGTGTATGTACTCCTCTTTACAATACATTTATGGAATCTTCCCAAACAATCTTGTTTCTTTTTACATTCTGGAACAAAAAAGCAGAACCTTCCCACATTACGGGTCGCTAAGTCCCACGTAAACCTGAGAAAGAGAGAGATAACCTTATAATGATACTACACGAAGTGTAACGGACGTGTTCGCACCCTCGTTTGTTTTTTCAGCAAAAGTCATCGCTGGCGGCATCCTCTACATTTAGTGGTCATTTCTTTGAAATTTCTTCCGAAATTTCTGGCCACTAAGCTCGTTAGTACCGTGCCGCCAACGACGATCTTTTCGCCGAAATATTTATGTAAAATTTTATCATTTTTTATCCTTTTTATTATGTACAATGCCCCGGTGCAACAAATAAATGCTTGCGTGCTAAGGTTGCCACCGGGAGACATTTTAAACTCTTATAATTTACATACTTGCTATTTTTCTATGGCAGGCGCCTTTCCCACTGGGCAAGGTGGTAGCACCTGCAGGGAAGCCAACCTTAAAAAGGCAGGCGCCTTTCCCACTGTGCAAGGTGGTGGCACCTGCAGGGAAGCCAACCTTAAATGTATATTTTTTCACTTAATTTAACTCACACACCCCGCAGGACAATGAAATAAACATATTTCATTCCAGAGTCCTGCAGGGCATCCAGGGAAAGAAAGTATAAGCCTCTGACCCTTAAACTCGCAATGCTATGACGTTTTTTGCCCAGAAAAAATACTTAGAAAAATTCATTGCAAAAATCCGTTTTTTTCCCATTTCAAAAATCCAGGGACCTCGCAAGACGATGAAACAAACAGGTTTCAGTAGCTAGTCTTGCGAGGGACCTGGTAAAAATACTAGATTCTTAATTTAACTTCCCACAATTAGCCAAAAAGTAAAAACCTATCACCAAATTGTAAACTTGCCTTAAAATTGCCACAAACTCGCCAAAACAAAAATCTACGGATAAATCATGCCTATATAAATATGTTAGAATTAAGATATGTACATGTTTATTCCAATTTTACCCTGTAGAATTATTTCTAATTCGCAATTTTAAGCGACCACTTTCATCGGCGACACCGACAAAATAAGGTGTGACTTTTTTGACTTTTGATGGATTTATTTTTCAGAGTTCCTAAACATGAGTTTACTGACTCTAAAATAATTATATAATGGATTATCTATAGATACTTTACTGGTATTATATTATTATGGTTAGTTTGAAAGTGAGATTAAAACTATACTGTGACTGTATGCAGGTTTTTTTTATTCCTTCCGGAGGACTATCTTGGGTTTTTTATATTTAAAATTATCATTTTTGCTATATTTCGCGAGCGTATTAATCGTGGGATTTGAGTGGCCGGGTAGGACGGCGTAGAATTTAGTTGCTTGTGAGAAAATGAAGTCCTTTATCAACGGAATGTTGGAGTCTTTATGGAGACAAGAAATTCTACTCCATTTAGGCGCATTTTTTTTGAAATATTTGAATCTTCTCTAAGAGACTGGGGGCCGCATGCCCCCAAACGGGGCAAGCATGGGTGAAGCCGGGCCTTATGGTTGTTTTATATAAAAGTAATTTGTTGTCCGTTGATATACGACTTTTTTTCCCATCATTGGATAGAGTGAAGATAGACATTTATTAGTTGCTTTAATTTTTCCAGTTATGTGTTTCTTCAAGGTGAGCTTGGAGTCTAGCGTTACACCTAGGTATTTAATTGACTTTTCCCATGGAACATTTTCCCCAAACAGTCTAATGAATGGGGGCCGTCTTGGCCGTGTCTTTGAGAAAACGGTCGCGGCGCTTTTAGTCGGGTTAATAGATATTCTCCATTTTTTACACCACTTTTCAGTTAGAGTGGTTTGTATTTGTACGCGGCGTGTAGCAGTGGCCTCGTCAGTTGAGCTAGAAATGATGTTAGTGTCATCCGCAAATTGTGTGATTTTAACATAATGATCCACGGGTTTAGGAATATCGCTACAATAGATGTTGTATAGGGATGGTGAGAGTTGGCTGCCTTGTGGGACCCCAGCTAATATGGGGCGGGATGTGGAGAATACATTTTCTACTTTGACTTTGAAGGATCTATCTCTTAGGTGGCTGGCTATTAGTTGAATAAGTCTTAATGGATAACCAAGAGAGTACATTTTATATAAGAGGCCGTTATGCCAGACTTTGTCGAAAGCTTTACTAACATTTAGTGAGAGAATTACTGTTTTTTTCTTGATATTGAATGCCTCCGTGATGTGTTCCACCACACGTAGGAGTTGGTGAGAGGTGGAATGACCTGCTCTAAAACCGTGTTGAAAGTCTGGCAAGAATTTACTTTTATTTGTGAATGCATTTAGTCGTGCTAGTATTACTTTTTTCCAGGATTTTACCTAGGCATGGAAGGAGGCTAATTGGCCGATGATTCTCCTTTAATAATGGATCCTTGCCTGGTTTGGGAATTAAAATTACGTCAGCTTCTTTAAAATCCTTAGGAAAGCAACGCAGCCGAAGTGACGCGTTGCAGATGGCTGTTATGGCGCAGATGCTTTTAGTTGAGAGATGTTTTAAAATCTTATTTGAAATGCCATCGGGCCCGGCGGCCTTCTTCTTCTTTAATTTTCTAATTATATTCAATATTTCTTTAGGGCTTGTGCACCTGATTGGGGGGTCTTCAGGGTCTAGATTTAATATTGCTTCTACTTTTGAATCCACTTTTGCTATGAACGCAGGATCGTCGTGATCGGTGTTTGGAGAGAATTGACTTTCAAGGCTGTCTGCAAAGGCTTCTGCCTTGTCTGCAGCGGAGTAAACTTTTCCGTTGAGGCCTTGAATTGGGGAGATTTTAGTTTTCGGACGTCTTAGTGCTTTGGAGAGCTTCCAGTAAGCTGCTCTATCGTCTTCTAAAGTTGAAATGAAATCGTGCCAACGCTCGTTGCGAAATTCGCTGAGGGCATCGCGCACTTCTCTGTTAAGTCGATTAAGATGTTGTTTCACTATCGGGTTGCAAGATCTTTGCCACTCCTTTCTAACAAGATTTTTTTCCCTAATAAGATCTTTGATCTCTTCGGGTATTCCGTGACGTGTTGTGACGTTGAAAATCTCATCGGACGCCTCGGTGATGCATGATTTTATTGTCTGGATAAAGTTGGAGGTAGCGGCATTTAGGGAGGCTTCGTCGGGAATTGATGTAGGTTTAACTATGTTTTTAATTAGCAGCTCGGTTAATTTTTTCCATTTGATTTTAGTGTGTGAGGATTATCGGAGACCAGAGGGTTAGAGCCTCCTGTTAAAGTTAGAAGAACTGGATCGTGGTCTGAAGTAAGTTCGTTTAGTACTCTGAGGGAGTGTAAATGACTAGTATTTTTAAGTAAAACGATATCAATCACATCCGGAATACCGTTGTGATGATGAATCCTGGGTCTATCTGGGGCATCGACTACGATAGGTTTAGTACTCGCGTACTTTGCGAGCACGTTTCCTTTTGTGTTATTCTGTGTGGAATGCCACGATCCGTGTTTTGCATTCATATCCCCAGCTATTATAGTGGGGACATTTTCGGACAGGAGGCTGTCTAATTCAGTTGGAATTAATTGACGGTTAGGGGGTACATAGATTGAAATGAATTTAAGTGGTCCAGAAGAGGTATTTATTATTACCGATATGGATTCAATATTAACACTAGAGAATGAATGCGCTAAACTGTGTTCAATGTTGTTCTTAACCAAGATGGCGGTTCCGCCTCCCTTATTGGCTAGTCTGTCGTCACGATAGGTTATATAATTTGGAATTCTGAAGTTCCTAGGCGGCTTAAGCCAGGTCTCATTAATGAGGAATACTTCGATGCTGTGTAATCTTGTAGGAATTCAATTATTTCCTCCTTGTGCGTTAGGACAGAGCCGTTGGCGTTCCAATAGGCCGTCTGCAAATTGATTAATTTAACATTTTGTCTAGACATCGTAATAATTTAAAATTGACTGAATTCTAGCCATCTCTTTGGTGGCGTTTTGTACTTGCAATTGAATCGTCGCCAATGGTTCGATAAGCGCTTGTTTATGAACTCTATCTAAAGTGGGCGGGGGAAGGTCAGGGTTGGAGGCGCGTTGAGACGCTTGGGCGGGTTGGGGCTCTCGCTCCAACCTATGTTGCTGACTGGGCCCCGGGCTTGTGGGGGCTCGTCTCTCCCTCTGGGAGGAACGGGGTTTATAATAATGTGGCTCAGGCCACTTACGGTGGGGGGGGGACGTGGAGCTGCATTGGCTGTATTGGCGGAGGTGGGGGGAGTGGGGAAGAGGTGGGGAGGGGGGGAGGGGGGAGGGGGGGAGGGGGGGAGAGGGGGAGGGGGGGAGGGGGGAGGTCGGGAGGGGGGAGGGGGGAGGGGGGGAGGGGGAGGGGGGGAGGGGGGGAATTCCGCCAAAGAGGCTGTAGGTGAGGTCTGATTTGATGGGATTTGACTATTTTGCCTTTGATTTGGTTGCCTTTGCGGTTGGCTATGTTGGTAGTTATTGTTTTGACTATTACGACTATTTATTTTGTTGTTGTTGTAATTTTTATAGTAATTGGAATTTCTATTCCTATTAAAGTTGAAATTCTTTTGGGGCCTGGCAGGGCACCCTCCATAGTTGGCTGTGTGCGCACCTTCACACGACGCGCACTCTGGCGGAGTCTCACGAGACTTTGTACAGTCAAATGACCTATGCTGACCCGCGCATTTGACGCAACGTTCACTTCCATGGCAGCACGTTGCCGAATGTCCGTGCGCCTGGCAACGGAAGCATTGTCCTACTCTAGCTTTGTTTCTAAGCTATTCTACTTGGATCTTCAGATGGGAGATCGATGACAGCGAATTGAAGATGTCTTTGCCCGCTTCATTTTTCGTCAGAGTGACGAGCACGAGGGGGATAGGTGCCTTGGTTCTACCATTTTTCATCCGGTGGACCGCTTGTACCGGGTATTTACGGATTAGTTCATCCTTTATTTCTTCTGTGGAGACATCCTCAGGTATGCCTCTCAGGACCACCCTCAGAGGTTTCTCTTCGGGCAGTCTGAAGGTGTGGAATTTCACTTTTTTAGATAATAGGTAGCGCGTGACTGCATGATGGTCGCGCGGCACTTTAGTGATAATATGGAGACCGTTCCCCATATTTTTAGCCATGAAATCAATACCCTTATCTTCAAGCGAGCGAAGAAGGGCCGTAGTTTCTGATTTTTTATGTAATACGATAGGTGGGATACGCGCAAAATTTTTTGGCGTATCGGCATTAGCTGCAGGCTCTACAGTTCTATCTGGGGACGGAGATTTTGACCTCAGGGAGGTAAATTTATTATTAGTAGCCACGTCGGCTCTGGGTTACTGATGGTGTTTTTTCTTTAATAGGGGAGACGATCGCGGAGAATTTACCGGCGTCAGTGATTCATTTGAATTTGTTCGTGAACCTTTACTAATTCGTAGCCAGATTCGTCGGAGGACGACTGGCAGTCCTCCATCTCTACATTATGGTTATCCCAGGGCCGAGAACAACCTTGATTGGGATCAGGGTAAAGGGGCTTTGGTGAAGAGACAACGGACTCTTCGAGATAAGTCTGAAAGGCTATCTTGGCTAGGTGGTCCTTCTCCTCAGAAGAAAGATCACGGCCAACCCGGTTGGCGATAAACGTTCTTAAGTCGGATTCAAATTGAGACATCTTAAAATATTTTAATTTAACTTTCGGTCAAAGATGTACTGAGGTACGCTGAGTGCTATGCTAATTGACTGAAAATTCTGAGAATAAACTTGCTCGGTGCGTTACTAATTGCTTTTTAATAACCGTTGGCGCTGGGCACCTCTGCGATTACGGGAAATTAATATTTTTAATGATTATTAAACTGTTACTATGCAGAGAATTTGTTTGAAAATGCGACGGGGAATTAATATTTTCAATAGTTAAAAGCTGTTACTACGGGGAATTCTAGAAGGCAATATTAATCTGTATTGTGATAATTTAGAACAAGATATTACTGGAATGAAACGGAGGCGATGAACTCTGTAGAATAAATCAATCAATGTAGCGATAAATGGAAATGACTTACTGCTTTTGAGGAGACTCTCGGTAATATTGATGAACTAAACACCATTCGACACTCGGTTTATCACCACAACAACACTGATACAGGACAACCACGGGATTCACTTGTTTAGAATGATACAAAAACACACTTTGGCAGCACACGTATAGCGGCCGGACCACGGATTGAAACCCTTCCCGAGGAAAAAACAATCGTAGCGATCCGGCACAATGATAACAGGTTTTTTTTTGATAAATCGTAAGTACGCAATTTCACCAATTACTTGCGCGGACGCACAATTATTATTATTAAATAATCTATATATATATATATAAACCATTCATCCGATTGCGATGAAACTTTGTGGATATGTTGTGCGCATGCCCGCGGTTTACATATATATAATAGTGAGCTCTGGCGTTATGAAATTGTTTCCTATTCTCTTCATCGATTACCATGAAACTTTGGTGAATAGCTCTGCACACGCCCGCGAAGGTTTCGATATATGAACTGGTGAGCTATGGAGTTATGAAATTTGCACAGAAAAGTGCAATAGGTGACGGGGGAAGCGGGAGAGGATAGGGAGAAGGCGGGGATGGTGAAGGGGAATGCGGAAAGCTGAGTAGACGCGGGAGGAGAAGGGAAGTCGAAAGGCGGAGGGGACGAATGGGAAAGATCACGCAGGGAGACACAATTTCTTTATTTAAGTGGTAGTGGTTTCTGTACTTAATCTATATATTCTACGCTTGTACATAGCGTCCTCTCTTGCCGTACATAAGTTAATTTGATATTGGACGTTAAATGAAAGGAAGCTGCCAAACTACTGTAAACTTTTAACTTATCTTATTCGGGATGTAATATTAGTTACAGAAATATTATGGATTAAAAACACATTTTATATTATTGGTCTAAACTTCCAAACTTTATTTTCTGGCTGTACAAAACTCAGTACAGAATGTGGCCAAGAGTAAATAGTATTTCTTTCTTGAAGCATATTTACTGGAGCGGACATCTGGGATTCTTCTTAAATTATTAATGTTCTTGTTTCTACGTGATTAATCAATGATATTTTTAATCGTAAATATTGTAATTAGACTTTGTTTATGATTAAAAAAGTTTCGTTGTGGTACTCTCTCAGAGGAGGCGACTGTAATTTCAAATGAATACGTTAAAAATTAATTCATCTGGGCATATTGTACGTAATGCTGTTTGGATTTTCTAGGTAGCATTAAAGTGGAGACTGTTACCATCAAGATAGAATCAGGAATCCGAGAAGATGGAGGGGGAATTCCTTATACGGAAATTGACACATACCTGCCGGATGTTAAAAACGAATGCCTTAAATGCTTTCAAAGAATTACCCATAGAGGTAAATGACCATCCACGCTTTATATATTTTTTTTCTCATTTTATGAATTAACTTTATGAATTAAGTTTTATTCGTAATCTTTTTCAGACACTTTAACAGATCTGAAGATACATCCTGTGGAAAAACGATTCATTTGTCCCCATTGTAACTACTCCTGCATTCATAAGTTGATGTTAGAACTTCACTTGCGCACCCATACAGGAGAAAAACCTTTCTCTTGTTCCATCTGCAACTATTCATGTTCGCAAAAGGGATCTTTGACGAGACACTTGCTGACTCACAGTGGAGAAAAACCTTTTTCATGTTCCGACTGCAGTTATACATGTTCTCAAAAGGGAGATTTAACAAGACACATGCTGACTCACAGTGGCGAAAAACGTTTTTCATGTTCCGATTGCAGCTATTCTTGTTTTCGATTTGGAACTTTGAAGAGACACATGCTGACTCACAGTAGAGAAAAACCTTTTTTATGTTCCGATTGCAGCTATTCATGTTCTACGAAGGAAAGTTTGAAGAAACACATTCGGACTCACACAAAAAAACCTTTTTCATGTTCTTACTGCAATTATTCATCTTCCCAAATGAGACTTTTGACGGTGCACATGCGGGCTCACACTGGAGAAAAACCTTTTTCTTGTTCCGACTGCAGTTATAAATGTTCTCAAAAGGGAGATTTAACGAGACATATGTTTACTCACAGTGGAGAAAAGCCATTTTCATGTTCTGGCTGCAATTATTCGTGTTCTCGAAGAGGACACTTGGCAAGACACATGCTGACTCAAAGTGAAAAAATTGTTTTTTCTTGTACCGACTGTAACTATACTTGTTCACTTAAGTCGTCTTTAAAGCATCACATGCTGACTCACTCTGGAGAAAAACCTTTTTCATGTTCCAGCTGTAACTATTCATGCTCTCAAAAGGGGTCTTTGACGAGACACATGCTGACTCACAGTGGAGAAAAACCTTTTTCTTGCTCCTTGTGCAAATATTCGTCTGCACGGAAGTGCACCTTAAATAGACACATTATGAGGACTCATTCACAGAATAGGCTCGCTCATAACTAGCCATTATGATTCTTAGAATTAAATACTCGAATTGCTTCCTTCTAAAACTAAATAAACAATTTTATTTTAATTGTGGATTATCGTAGTTCTAAAACAAATATATTATATATTTCTAAATAATACTTGTTCATATTATTAAAGTGTTTGTAGTAAGTACACAACCTGTAAAAATAGAAGTCTATGAATACATATATGAGTGTAATGATGTTTGTCTGTTGCGTACACTGAATTTTAAAAAAAAAGAACTATAAACCTTTGGGGTATATGTATAGAACTGAAGCAAAGTTTGTTTTCTTACCTTTAGGTAATCAAAGACACAAATGCGATTAATCTTTGTAAGGTTCTGAGCCTGTTTTTTTATTCTTAAAATATGTATTACCAACATAGGTAGTGAAGGAACAGTCATGATTAATGATAAATCTAGATATTTGCCTGTTTGTACAACACTTTCTATTAATTATAAAGGATATACTATCATTTATTGCAATAAATACGTTCTCAGCAAAATATCAGTAAACATCGATTCAGACCTCTCTTAAGTGCTTATCTCCACTAGACCAGATGAACTTATGGAAAATTCTCTGAAATCTTCTATCTTTTTCTATACATATATTAATAAAAATGAATTGTCGAAATGTATGTTCCCGCATAATTTCGATAATTCTTTTTTGTTTTGTTTGTTATTGTCAGGACAAGGTTTATATAAAACTACTGGTGAGCTTTAGCGTTATGAAATTTGTGTAAAAATGAATCGCCGAAATGTATGTACGCGTATAACTTTCGAACGACTGCACCAATTTGGATAATTCTTTTTTTGTTGTGTTCATTATTGTCTGGTGATTTGTTTGAAAACTAAATCTACCGTGAATTAATTTATTGAACGTGGGAGTGGAACCAGGAAGGGGGGAGGGGAACTCGGGTGGGAAGTTTGCGGGAAAGGGGGGAGTGGAGTGGGGAGAGAGAAGAAGGAGGAGGCGGTGTGGGAACCAGAGCGGCAGTCGCTTACACATACTCGTACTTACATTTCGAACCGAAGTACAATACAAAATCTTCATGAATGACTCTCGCCAAGCCTGTTCCAAATCTACTACTTGAACACTCCCAGGTGAGAAGAGAGACAGCTTCTTGGTTGGAAGACAGGCTACTGGTCGGTGAGCCTTAGTCGTCACTCCGAAGGGCGGAGCTTCCTTGACGGAAGGTTGGCGATAACTCTGTGTAACTTTCGCGTCCGAAGATTGTGCAGTTTCGCAAACGTTTCGGAGAGCCTCGGCATCCACTCCGAAGGGCGGAGGGCAGACGGTGACTGCCTGGTGCAGTGTGGTCTTTCCTCCGTGGCCCGCTTCCTCGACTTGAACCCCTGTCGTAATAAAGATTGTAGGACTATTTCAGTTACTTATTATTCCGCCTCTTGAGACGGCAATGGGTCCATGGCGCTGGGTTCATCAATTCTCATGCTAGATGGCGCTGGGAGGCTCATTTCGCCTCAACAACACAAACTATTATTTAAACTTTCTGGTAGGGAGCGACATTTTAAGATTTATAGTTCATTTTAAATCATTAATCTGAGGTTACAATTATATTCTTATACAGTGTGTAACAGGACCTAGCCAAGGAATTTTAACCATCGATTCATGACATTATTTGGAGTAAAAATTAAACTGAAATTTGGGTCTCCGGTGATATTTATTATGTTTTTTTTTTTAATTTATTTTTTCTACAAAAACATTAAAAAATGATAGGTGTTGGACAGTTGGAGGCAGGGTGAGGGGTTGTTTGTTTACTCGGCTGAGTGACCAATGACAACAAGTGGATGAGAAAAAAAATTGTTTGATATTGAAGAAAAATAATGTCATCAAAAAATTCACCGGAGGTCAAAATTTCATTTATATGTTTTACTCCAAATATGCTTAGGAATTGCTGGTTAAAATCCCCAGGCTACGTCCTGTTACACCCTGTGTACAGATACATTGTTATAATTTTATTAATAACTGGAAATCTCTAATCTACATAAATCACACCTAGTTAAGGCTTTGAAACCTTCCCATGGTCTCAACGGCCGGTCTCGACGGTACCCATACCGCCTCCCAAATTATAATTTATTCGGGGCGTACTATGGTAGAGGTGTTGTTTATCCATTAAGTGGTTCCTGGGGTAACGGTATCTCATCTTTTTAAAGGGCTACAGCAGGGGTGCTCATACTCGAATTGCTGGCGATCTACCTCAATATTATTAGACTCCGATCGATCGACTCTGACATAATGTAGCGCCGGGGAGGAGGGAGGGTAGAATTTTTACGACCTCATTTAATTTTTATATCACATGAGGATTTTTATGCGGATTTTTATATCACATGTGACTTCCAATAAAAATCATGTTCATAAATTCTACTCTAATTTATAACTGCTCTTGGAAATCTGGAATGGTACCCAGGGCAGGTTTTAATTTAAAATCGCTTCTGCGTAAGAGTCCCAAAGCAACACTTACACACAGAACAGTCAATTTCTCAGAATATGCGGCATATGGCATGCAACTCAAATGCAAAGCTTCACTCGGTGCACGGTGAATCGACAACTTGTTATTTAATTTATCGTTGTTATATTGTGAAAACAAAACTCTTTCAAATTAAATCTGTGTGGGGTGAATTAAAACTATTTATTAAAAGAAAATAACTTAGTTTACATCACTTTATTTTTTATATTTTATAATATCAACATGTTTCGTGAACCATGTTCACTTCTTCAGGAATAAAAGTATACTAAAGTTAAAAAATTATTTATAGATTACATATGGAGAGAAGAAATTGAAGGAGGGGGAAGGGTTGACAATGGTGGGAGTTTCGAAGAATTGGGGATTACCAAGCTATTAGAAGTAAAAGGCCGGTTAAGTGGGAAGATATTTAAAACAGGGTTAACAAAATTTTTTTGCTTATTAATTATGTCAGCTTTGGAATTTACATTTTTTTTATTTTTAAAATTTCTAAATTATTGATTTGCGATGTTTTATAACCTGTATGTAATATTTGAAGACCTGAATTTATGTCAAAGCTATGATCATATTTTAATAAATGGTCTGCGAACTCAGAATCGCTATTGCCATTTAATGCTCTGAGGTGCTCTTTAACCCTAATCTCAAAAAATATTCCCGGTACTATTCAACCAGCGTTTTACACAAATAACAAATTGAAGAAATATATACTCAACAATAAAGATAGCGAAATTAAAACAAAAAAATCAGGGGTTTACAAACTCAATTGTAATGATTGTAGTTCGTTTTATATAGGTAGAACTTACAGAAACTTTGAGATTAGGGTTAAAGAGCACCTCAGAGCACTAAATGGCAATAGCGATTCTGAGTTCGCAGACCATTTATTAAAATATGATCATAGCTTTGACATAAATTCAGGTCTTCAAAAATTACATACAGGATATAAAACATCGCAAATCAATAATTTAGAAATTTTAGAAATAAGAAAAAATGTAAATTCCAAAGCTGACATAATTAATAAGCAAAAAAATTTGTAAACCCTGTTTTAAATATCTTCCCACTTAACCGGCCTTTTACTTCTAATAGCTTGGTAATCCCCAATTCTTCGAAACTCCCACCATTGTCAACCCTTCCCCCTCCTTCAATTTCTTCTCTCCATATGTAATCTATAATTAATTTTTTAACTTTAGTATACTTTTATTCCTGAAGAAGTGAACTTGGTTCACGAAACATGTTGATATTATAAAATATAAAAAATAAAGTGATGTAAACTAAGTTATTTTCTTGATAGTGAAAACAGGGGGAGTGAAAAAAGCGCTTAAAGAATTGAGAGAATCAAATAAAGAATGGATACCAAAATTAAACAAAAGGGGGAATACTTCTTCAAATAGAAAAAACATAAACGAAATAGCCACAAAATTTTACCAGGACCTCTACTCAAGCCCAGACGACAAACAAAAACATGATCCGAAGAAAGACGTCAATAAAGAGCGGGAAAACGTTGTAACTGAACCAAAAATACTTTCCAGAGAAGTAGAAAAAGCCATATACAGTCAGAAGATGGAAAAAGCCCCAGGTCCAGACAAAGTGACAAACGAACTTCTTAAAGGCACCATGGAAGAACTACTACCAATACTAACTTCAATATTCAATGATATACTTATAACTGGTCTAATACCTACACAGTGTAAAACATCAAACATTATTCTTATATTCAAGAAAGGACAAAAGGAAGATATAGGGAACTACAGACCTATAAGTTTGATGTCAAATATATACAAAGTATTTTCCAAAGTTATCCTGGAAAGAATTAGTAAAAAGTTAGACGAAAATCAACCACGGGAGCAAGCCGGCTTTAGACAAAAATACTCTACCCTGGACCACATACACACGGCGAAACAAATAGTAGAAAAATATAATGAGTAGAATAAGAAACTATACATCGTCGCCTCAGTTCTTAATTGTCCAAACGACCATTTTAGTTTTTGTTCAATCTCCCTTTTAAAACTAAAAATAAAGTATAAAAAATGATAGTTAATCACTTAAATAAGAATTATTTAAATTAATGAGACCTTTGCCTTTACGGGAATAGCTTTATCCTAAGCACCTACCATAATGTTTCATTGAAATATTGAAGGAAAACCTTCTCCTCCTGTAAAATTTTCAAATGGTCGTTTGGACAATTAAGAACTAAGGCGACGACATGGCATTCATCGATTACTCCAAAGCTTTCGACAGCATAAGACACATAGCTATATGGGATAGCCTTGAACAGCAGGGGATACCTTTAAACTACATAAATATTATAAAAAACATATACTTGAATTGCGAAGCGAGGATCCAACTAGAAACCTTGGAAAAAAGTTCAAAATCGAGAGAGGAGTAAGACAGGGAGACCCTCTATCACCAAAATTGTTCTCGGCTGCTCTGGAAAGTATCTTCCGCAAACTAGATTGGGAAAAATATGGTATCAACGTACAAGGTGTAAAACTTAACCACCTAAGATTTGCAGACGATATAGTCCTATTCGAGGAAAACCCAATGCACCTAATTAGAATGATAGAATCACTAAACGAGGAAAGTGTGAAAGTCGGCCTATGCATGAACAAAGACAAAACAAAATTGCTTACAAACTCTGAACCAGTAACTATAAAAATTGACAACCAACCACTCGAATATGTGTCAGATTACATCTATTTAGGACAGATAATATCTCACAAAGATCAAACCACTAAAGAAATCGAGAGAAGAGTAGCCAATGGATGGAAGAAATACTGGTCTTTGAAAGAAGTCTTGAAATCTAAGGAGCTAAGTATGCAAATAAAAAGGAAAGTCTTCAACACGTGTATACTTCCAGTCATCACCTATGGATGTGAAACTTGGGCACTCACCAAACGCAACAGAGAAAAGTTGGAACACTGCCAGAGAGCCATGGAGAGAAGTTTGACAGGAACAAGGAAACAGGACAGAGTGAGAGGTAGCACAAAAAGGGAGAAAACTAAAGTTGCCGATGTAGTTACCCGAATAGACCAACAAAAGTGGAGATGGACAGGACACATGATACGCGATCCACAAGAGAAATGGTGCAAAAATGTCACTGACTGGTATCCCAGAGATGGCAAGAGAAGTAGAGGACGTCAACACATGAGATGGGAAGATGACCTAAAACTCACTGCTGGACATCAATGGAGAAGAGTAGCGCGTGACAGGTCCCAATGGAAAATGTTAGAGGAGGCCTATGCCAAGAGGCAAACTGAGCTTCGGGATATACTATAACAAATAAGATCATGTCTAATACATACCTAACAGAAGTTCAGAATAAAAAGGCTTATTATTATTATTATTATTAATGTGTTTAAACATATATTTTCTCCGGACATGTTTAAAATGTAAAGTGATACCAAATTACGTAAATTTTAAGTTTAAATCATCTTCAAATTCGGCAAAAAAAGCCAAAGTGTGTTGGGTAAAAGAGGACTTAAAAAGTGGTTATAAAAAACGAAACGTCATTAAACTTCAACTTAAATTCTTACATATGGAATTAGCAAGTTTATTACACCCAGTGGAATGGGATTTGTTTGATGATCAAGTTAGATCTACTGCAAGTATCAAAGCATACAAAAAGAAACTTGTTCTAGACAAAAAAATTAAAAAATTGTGTGATAATAATAAAAAACTAAATCCGGAAGCATTAAAAACTGAAATCAATCAATATAAATTCCATAATCGAGTGATTAACATGTCTAATCATGAGTTCGCGGAGGAAGAGTTAAAATATTAAATAAAGGACTTAATCATAACTTGCATTACAGTTCAAAAGTTAAAAATAAGTTAGAACTGGAGTTATTAGCATTATTTGGACAATGCGCTAAATAAACAACCTAAATCATTTCATTATATATGTGCCGAAGTGATAAAAAACATTAACATGAAAACAGTTTCAAATCATGATAAAAACCAAAGTATTAACGCGAACTTAAATATTGCTAGGAAAATTTCAAAAATTGTGAAGGAAGAAAATTTAATCGTTACAAAGGCTGATAAAGGGAACAGTGTTATTTTTATGGATAGAGGTGATTACATAACCAAAACTATGGACTTTCTGCAAGGAGACAATTTCGAAATTATCCATATTAACCCAATTAATAAGTGTCAAGACATGTTGAAACAAGCAGTAAAAAATTGTAAAAGTGACATTTTTGTAAAGTTGAAAAATGATAAAAAATTAATTTTAAGTAACCCACAGATTCCTAAGCTTTATAGTCTGTTAAAAATACATAAATTGAATAAACCAATTAGGCCAGTCGTTTCTAATTGTAATGCCCCAACTTTCAAAGTAGCATCAACATTAAATAATGTAATTATTAATACTAATGTATTCCAACCAACATACACCGTTAAGAATTCATTAGAATTGGTTAATTATTTAAAGGATTTGGAAATCCCTAACCATGCCATGTTGGTTTCTTTCGATATAGTTAATTTATTTCCAAGTATTCCAATAGAAGAGAGTAAAACCATTATTTATAATTTGTTAAATTCTTCAACTTTGCCGAAAGACCTAATTCATGATTTTACTTTATTATTTGATGTTATTTTTAAACAAAATTACTTTCAATTTAATAATACTATATTTAAACAAAAGGATGGCTTAGCTATGGGAAGTAGTACGAGTCCTTTGATTTCAGATATTTTTGTAAATAATTTAGAAAATAAGATTTTTAATAGCGGTGCGTTATTACTTAAAAATGTGTATTGTTGGAAAAGATATGTTGACGATATATTTTGCATTTGGTTAGGTTCAGAAAGACAATTGAACATGTTCTTAATTTTTTTAAATAAATTTCACAAAAACTTTAAATTTACACTGGAAATTGGTAAAGATAAGAGCTTAAATTTCTTCGATTTAAATTTAACATTAACAGGTACAAAAATAGATTTCAATATTTTCCGTAAAGATACGTATACTGATATTGTTATACATAATTCTTCAAATCATCCCTTTTCTCAAAAACTAGCGGCTTTCCACTCTATGATTAAAAGACTAATTACAATTCCTTTGTCAGCTCTTAACTATGTAGGCACCGCGATTATTATTATATTTTGAGCAAAATGTCACCTTGACTCTAGCAACACTTGCCTGCGCAACAAAATGCGCAGACAGCAGAACTGAGCTCGCGAGTGGAAAAAACTTCGAGATCATTCCGTTCTGAACGTTCCTCTCGCCAGTAAGCTATTTTTAATTACGCAAATTATTGTCGCGGATAGAATCCTTGTAATATCTCACTTCTGGTGTCAAATAAAATATAACTCTACCAAACAATCAGTGTTATGATTTATAAACTAAATTCCGGACCATTTATTTAGAGAACCCGGATATCTCTGATGAGGTAAGCAGAGATATCCAGCATATACTAAAACTGGTGACCTTTCGACTAAAAGAACTAGCTTGCTGGCGGGGGGAGGAGAAACGTTCCAAGACGGAATCCTGGACAGCAAGTAAGTAAATTCTATTGTTTTATAGCATAACTTAAAGTAAAATCCCTTTCGAAATAAATGTTCCAGTAATTTTTAATAAATACACGACCGTGTTATTTCGATAGCATTGTCACACGTTCTTGTCAAACACGTGTTTTACATCTAATTATCTATTGAAACATCATCATCCCACTAATGTTTTAGTAACATAATCATTTTTTACAGAATAATAAGTGCGTTTTACATTATTATCCCGCTAAATGTTTTGTTAAAATAAATTGTTGCTTCCTGAATGATAAGTGCGTGTTACCCTCTATTTCAGTGAGAACGGATTGGCGCAGCGATGACCGTAGGTGATCATCACCAGGGAACGAGGCATCCCGAGTTCATCACCAGGGAACGTGAATCCTGAGATTTCCGCCAGAGAACGCAGGATCCTGAATCCGTCATCAGGGAGACCAGCAGCCAGAATTCATCTGAGAATCGTCGCCGGATAAAATTGGTTCGACATATTTTTACGACAATGATGCCATATTTTTTCTTGAGGTCAAATTAATACAATAATGTTGCAAATCGCACATGTTCTGAAATATTGTAACGATTTTTAAAGTTTCTTTCTTATCATCTAAAACTATTTAATATCATCGAAAACGAGTTTATCTATACAACAAAAAATTTTAATAAATTTTAAAAAAGTTTTAACAAAATTTTAATAAATTTTAACAATAAAATTTTAGAAAATATTCAACTATTTTAAAAAAATTTTAACAATTTTAACGATTTTTAAAGTTTTTAAACAACTATCGAATCAACTAATAAATCGTGGAGGTATATAATTCCCACTTATTTTTATCAGAATTATTGTTGAAAAATTTTGAAGGAAAAAGGCATTAGTGTGGATTTTTATTTTTTATTTAAAAATTGAGAATTTCAATTTTTACTATTTTTATCACAAAGGAGTTTATTTCACTGTCGGGTATTCCATATTTTTGTCTCGCCTTAATTGTCTGCACTTAAATGACATCTACCGGAGGGACACCCTCCATTGAACCAAGCGACATAGCTATAGGAACAGAAGAAATATTGCGCAAGGAAAATCCAACAACAAACATGGAATCAAACAACGAGAGCTGTTCTTCGGAAACATCCATCCATCACGTTTCTGTGAGGTTACCAGCCTGTTGGAGAACTAATATTGCGTTATGGTTCGCTCAGGCCGAGGCCCAGTTTACTAACTCCCGCATCAAGGAAGATTTTACTAAATACAACATCATAGTCGCCGCCTTGGACGCTGAAACATTACAATGCGTTAGCGACATAGTGATAAACCCGCCAGTGAAGGACAAATATTGCATACTCAAGGCATCGCTGATAGACAGACTTCAAGACTCCGAAGAGAAGCGGTTAACACGATTATTGACAGGATTGCAATTAGAAGACCGTAAACCAACAGGACTTCTACGACACATGCTCGAGTTAGCTGGACCAACACTAGCGGAGAGCGCTATCGTAAAAACACTTTGGCTCCAACGTCTTCCGCAGCATGTACAAGCTATACTATCAGCACTTCCGGACAATAACCTAAACCAACTAGCACTAGCTGCCGATAAGATAGTTGATGTGTACCAGACAACAGAATGTGGCGCGGTTGACCACGACACCAAACCCGGAACTTCAAGATCCGAACGTAATGATACGCCAATGCAAGGCCTTTTAGAGCAGGTCGCAGCTCTTAAAACGATTGAAGATGTCGCAGGTCCATAATCGTGACCGTCAATCTACCTACAGCGAGCACAGAAGCCAGAGCCCACGTCGCAACAATATTCGACAAGGTAATCATCAGAATCCTGCTAGAAGACCACGTTCCAGGTCCCGCGGTAGATCGCCCAACAGAACACCGAATGGGTACTGCAGATTACATGCCAAGTTCGGTGAAAATGCCTACCGATGCCAACAACCGTGTACCTTCCGCTCGAAGAGGTCGGGAAACGACGAAGGAATTCCACAGTAGAGACATGCGAAATTCCTACTCAGACTCGTCGTCTCTTCCTTTATGACCAAGAAACAAGCCAAAATTTTTTAGTGGACACAGGCGCAGAAATTTCTGTGATCCCGAAGATATCGAAAATAGCGAAGAATTACATAACCTCCGACAAGTGCCCCACAACTTTATACGGAGCTAATGGGAATTCCATCCGAACCTACGGCACAAGGACGATTTAACTTAAGTTCAGCCTCCGGAGAACAATGAAATGGCGTTTCATAGTGGCTGATGTGAATAGAGCCATACTTGGTGCTGATTTTCTCCATCATTTTAACTTGTCGGTCAGCCTAAAAAAGGGTACACTTACAGACCAGTCTACAGGCTTACGGATTCGAGGCGCAACATCCAATGGACCCTCATCCGGTATCTCCAGTATTTCCTCATCACAAAAATACAGAGAGATTTTAAATAAATATCCAAGCCTGACGCGACCGAATATGCAAGCTCTAAATAGCAAGAAACATACAGTGACGCACTGCATAGAGACCAAGGGCCCACCTGTAACCGAACGAGCTCGCAGACTCGCACCAAAACTGTTAGAAGCAGCCAAAAAGGAGTTTAATTACCTTATGGAGCAAGGCATTTGCAGGCCGTTCAAGAGTAACTGGGCGAGCCCTTTACACATGGTGAAGAAGCCTAATGGGGAATGGCGACCGTGCGGTGATTATCGTCGTCTCAACGCCAAAACGATTCCCGACAAATACCCCATTCCGCAGCTCCAGGACTTCTCCCATAAACTCGCAAAAGCAAAAATCTTCACAACAATAGATATGCTGAGGGCATACTACCAGATCCCTGTGGAACCAGAAGATATACCCAAAACGGCTATTATAACACCATTTGGCCTTTTTGAATTTACGACTATGCAATTTGGATTATCCAACGCTGCCCAAAGCTTCCAGCGTTTCATGCATGCCGTAACCAGAGATCTGGATTTTTGCTTTGTTTATCTTGATGATATCCTTATGGCCTCCAGCAATGAAGAGGAGCATAAAAAACATTTGGATATTCTATTTAAAAGATTAGCAGATAATGGATTGGTAATTAACATTAAAAAATGTCAATTTGGACTCCCGACTGTTAATTTTCTAGGTCATACCATTTCACCGGAAGGGATGACTCCAATTAAAGAGAAAGTGAAAACTATTATTGATTTTCCTCTCCCCAAAACAGCCAAAGGATTAAGACGTTTTTTGGGAATGCTCAATTATTATAGAAGATTTTTACCCAACACTATCAGCGCCCAAACAACACTTTTTGATTGCATTTCTGGATATAAAAAGAATGACAAACGTATCCTTACTTGGACCCCGGAATTAACGGAGGATTTTAACCAATGCAAGCGACATCTCGCTTCTGCCGCATTGTTAGCACATCCAGACCCAAACGCTGAATTAGCAGTTATGGTGGACGCATCCAACCTGGCTATGGGAGCATCATTGCAGCAAAATAAAGGTACAGCTTGGCAACCTTTAGGATTTTTTTCAAGAAAATTTACCCCGGCACAGCGTAAATACAGTACGTTTGACCGTGAATTAACCGGTGTTTACGAGGCAGTAAAGTATTTTAGGAGCAACTTAGAAGGTCGAAATTTTACTATTTACACGGACCACAATCCCATCACTTTCGCTTTCAACAAGAAACGTGCCTCAAGTTCTCCTCGTCAAGAGAGACAACTAGATTATATATCTCAATTTACCACCAACATCAAACATATTTCCGGACACCAGAATACAGTTGCAGATATTCTTTCTCGCATTGAAGAGATAAATAGCCCTTCTGCAATTGACTATGAGAGAATGGGACAAGAGCAGAGTCACGACGACGAAATTACTAAGGCACTTGAGGACTCCTCCCTCTCCCTACGTCAAATGGTGATTCCTGGAACTAATTCTTCATTGTGGTGTGATATCTCTACCGGTCATGTAAGACCCTTCGTACCATCTAATATGAGAAAAGAGGTCATAGAAAATGTGCATAATGTTTGTCATCCAGGCATTAATGGGACTGTCAACAGTATTAAATTGAGATTTGTTTGGCCCAACATGGCGAAGGATATAAAGTTCTTTGTCAAACATTGCATAAATTGTCAAAAGGCCAAAATCTCCAGACATATAGTCGCGCTAAGAGCCACGTATGTTCTGCCTGAAGACCGTTTCCGGAACGTCCACATCGACTTGGTTGGACCCCTACCCGCTTGTAGTGATTATCAATATCTGCTCACCATGATTGACAGATTCACTCGCTGGCCCGAAGCAGTTCCCTTAAAGAATATGTCAGCAGACACAGTCGCCACAGCACTGAAAACTCACTGGATTTCGAGGCATGGTGTCCCAGAAACTATTACGACAGATCAGGGACCTCAGTTTGAGTCATGTCTTTTCAAGAAACTCACAGAAAAATTCGGAATCAAGCATACGCGGACAACCGCCTACCACCCTCAAGCTAATGGCATGATAGAAAGGTGGCATAGAACCCTCAAGTCGGCACTTATGGCTAACGGCGACCCGAACTGGTTGGAGACACTCCCTATTATACTACTTGGATTGAGTTCAACAGTTCGTGATGATTTAAAATGCTCGCCTGCTGAACTTACCTATGGTAGAACGCTGAGGTTACCATGTGATTTCTTCACTCCTACGCCTCGCGAAGAGCCAGATACTTACGTCGGTCGACTACAAAGAAGATTTGAAAATATAAAATCTACTCCTGCCAGTAATCACGGTTCAGGAAAATTTTTCATACATAAGGATCTACCTTCTTCTACTCACGTTTTTCTGAGAACTGATTCCGCACGAAAATCGCTTCAACTCCCTTACGATGGACCTTACAAAGTGGAAGAACGTAACGAAAAGACATACGTCATTATCATCAATGGAAAACCAAAGCGCGTCTCTATTGATCGCTTGAAACCAGAAGAGAAGTTCCTTCCGAAGAGAAGTTGACTATCGAAGAACCTGTCGCAGAACAGACCCCGGACAAAATGACTACTACAAGGTTCGGTAGAAGAGTGCATTTTCCAGACAGGTACCAGGCCCTTTAGAATAAAGGCTGACAGAGACATAGTTTTTCCATATAAATTTTTTTCCGATATAAAATCACTATATACTCCCAAATTCGATTCACAGATATATATCTCATTGACATAAATTTTGTTAGTATTTTTTTTTAAAGATTACTGTAACTACAAATAACTAGAGACATCAACTTTTGATGGAAGTTGGAACTCTAAGTTTATTTAACTATGTTATTCTTTTACATATTTGATAACCTTGTCTTAAGGAAGGGTTATTTTTAAATCTCCATGTTCATAGAACATGATTTCACTATATAATGAAAATAATTAGAGACTACAATTTTTGGTAGAAATTGAACTCTAGGTTTGTTTAACCATCGTCATAATTGATATATTCAATAATCCTGTCTTAAGGAAGGGTTGTTTTTAAAAAAATCTCATGTTCATAGAACATGACGTCAACATGTATATAACAAAATACCATGTAATATGTGTCGTTTCGTTTTTTCCACGCTTTTTTAAGTGCATGATGTATTTTTCCATACACTTACAAAAGTGTGATGAGTGTTTTCCATGTTTTTGTAGGTATGTGATGTATCATTCCACAATACCTGGGAAAACATGATGTAGTTTTGCCATACGTTTTCAGTGTGAAAATTCAAGTATGTGTAGAAGGTACAATGAACTGCCTTCTCCATTTCCTTATTATATTACCATATTTTGATAGGTGTGTGATGACTGCTTACCTTTCCCACACCTGTCAAAACGTGAAGCATATTGTTATCATGTATTTATAGGTAAATTTTGTACTGCTCTTTCCGTACTTATAAATGTATGACGTAGACCACCCATGTACACCTGTTAAAGCATTAAAATTTTTTTCTCATCTATTTTTATAAAAATGTCAAAACATGAAAAATTTATTTCTTGGGTTCGGTTATAACTTCGGCCCTATGGCACCGAACTGACTGAAAAATTTTGTATTCGTACAAAGAATCATGGTCTGTACACGAATCAATTAAAAAATCTACAAAAGAAAGAATTTTTTTTAAATCATCGTTTTAACACTTGGGGTCGGTTGTTTTCGCGTTTGGGGTCGGTCGATTTATTTCTTGGGTTCGGTGATAACTTCGGCCCTATGGCACTGAACCGACAGAAATTTTATATCCTTACTAAGAATCATGGTCTGTACACGAATCAATTATAAAATCTGCTAAAGGAAGAATTGCTAAGAATTATCATCGTTTTAACACTTGGGGTCGGTCGTTTTAACTCTTGGGTTCGGTCATAACTTCGGTATTATGGCACCGAACAGACTGAAATTTTGGATTCTTACTAAGCATCACTGGTCAGTACTCGAATAAATCAATTAATAAAATAAAATAAATCTTCGTGTAAACACATGGATGGTCGCTTAAGCACTTGGGGTCGGTCGTTTTAACTTTTGGGTTCGGAAAGAACTTTGGCCCTATGCCACCGCCGAACCGATTGAAATTTTGTCATCACTTCGGTATTATGGCACCGAACCGACTGAAATTCGGATTGAATCAGCCAAAAGAAGATTTTTTTTAAATCTTCGTTTTAACACTTGGGGTTGGTCGTATCAGCACTTGTGGTCGGTCGTTTTAACCATTGGGTTGGGACAGAACTTCGATCAAAATTATGCCCTATAGCACCGAACCGACTGAAATTTTGTATTCTTACTAAGAATCATGGTCTGTACACGAATCAATTAAATAATCTGCTAAAGGAAGAATTGCCAAGATGGTTTAAAAAAAACATCGTTTTAACACTTGGGGTCGGTCGTTTAAACTTTTGGGTTTGGAAAGAACTTTGGCCCTATGGCACCGCCGAACTGACTAAAATTTTGTATTCTTACTTTGAATCGTGGTCTGTACACGAATCAATTCAAAAATCTGCTTAAGGAAGAATTTTTTTAAAAAATCATCGTTATAACTCTTGGGTTCGGTCATAACTTCGGTATTTTGGCACCGAACCGACTGAAATTTTGGATTCTTACTAATAATCGCTGGTCAGTACTCGAATAAATCAATTATTAAAATAAAAATAAAATCATCGTTTTAACACATAGTTGGTCGTCTAAGCACTTTGTGGTCGGTCGTTTTAACCATTGGGCTGGGACAAAACTTTGGCCCTATGGGACCGAACCGACTGAAAGTTTGTATTCTTACTTTTGTAACATGGTCTGTACACGAATCAATAAAAAAATCTGCCAAAAGAA
Source organism: Limnephilus rhombicus (assembly GCA_929108145.2). Lineage (NCBI taxonomy): Eukaryota > Metazoa > Arthropoda > Insecta > Trichoptera > Limnephilidae > Limnephilus > Limnephilus rhombicus. The sequence continues at coordinate 11,564,431 of OV815290.1, read as the reverse complement.
GATTTTTTTTTAAATCTTCGTTTTAACACTTGGGTTTGGTCGTATTAGCACTTGAAGTCGGTTGTTTTAATTTTTGGGTACGGAAAGAACTTTGGCCTTATTGCACCGAACCGACTGAAATTTTGTATTCATACAAAGAATCATGGTCTGTACACGAATCAATTAAAAATTCTCCCAAAGGAAGAATTTTTAAAAAAATCATCGTTTTAACACTTAGGGTCGGTTGTTTTCGCGTTTGGGGTCGGTCGATTTATTTCTTGGGTTCGGTGATAACTTCGGCCCTATGGCACCGAACCGACTGAAATTTTGTATTCGTACAAAGAATCATGGTCTGTACACGAATCAATTAAAAAATCTACAAAAGAAAGATTTTTTTTAAATCATCGTTTTAACACTTGGGGTCGGTTGTTTTCGCGTTTGGGGTCGGTCGATTTATTTCTTGGGTTCGGTGATAACTTCGGACCTATGGCACCAAACCGACTGAAATTTTGTATTCGTACAAAGAATCATGGTCTGTACACGAATCAATTAAAAAATCTACAAAAGAAAGAATTTTTTTTAAATCATCGTTTTAACACTTGGGGTCGGTTGTTTTCGCGTTTGGGGTCGGTCGATTTATTTCTTGGGTTCGGTGATAACTTCGGACCTATGGCACCAAACCGACTGAAATTTTGTATTCGTACAAAGAATCATGGTCTGTAATTAAAAAATCTACAAAAAAAAGAATTTTTTTTAAATCATCGTTTTAACACTTGGGGTCGGTTGTTTTCGCGTTTGGGGTCGGTCGATTATTTCTCGGGTTCGGTGATAACTTCGGCCCTATGGCACTGAACCGACAGAAGTTTTATATCCTTACTAAGAATCATGGTCTGTACACGAATCAATTATAAAATCTGCTAAAGGAAGAATTGCTAAGAATTATCATCGTTTTAACACTTGGGGTCGGTCGTTTTAACTCTTGGGTTCGGTCATAACGTCGGTATTATGGCACCGAACCGACTGAAATTTTGGATTCTTACTTAGCATCACTGGTCAGTACTCGAATAAATCAATTAATAAAATAAAAGAAATCTTCGTGTAAACACATGGTTGGTCGCTTAAGCACTTGGGGTCAGTCGTTTTAACTTTTGGGTTCGGAAAGAACTTTGGCCCTATGCCACCGCCGAACCGACTGAAATTTTGTCATCACTTCGGTATTATGGCACCGAACCGACTGAAATTTGGATTGAATCAGCCAAAAGAAGATTTTTTTTAAATCTTCGTTTTAACACTTGGGGTTGGTCATATCAGCTTTTGTGGTCGGTCGTTTTAACCATTGGGTTGGGACAGAACTTCGACCAAATTATGCCCTATGGCACCGAACCGACTGAAATTTTGTATTCTTACTTAGAATCGTGGTCTGTACACGAATCAATTAAAAAATCTGCCAAAGGAAGAATTTAAAAAAAAATCATCGTTTTAACACTTGGGGTCGGTTGTTTTCGCGTTTGGGGTCGGTCGATTTATTTCTTGAGTTCGGTGATAACTTCGGCCCTATGGCACCGAACCGACTGAAATTTTGTGTTCGTACAAAGAATCATGGTCTGTACACGAATCAATTAAAAAATCTACAAAAGAAAGAATTGTTTTTAAATCATCGTTTTAACACTTGGGGTCGGTTGTTTTCGCGTTTGGGGTCTGTCTATTTATTACTTGGGTTCGGTGATAACTTCGGCCCTATGGCACCGAACCGACTGAAATTTTGTATTCGTACAAAGAATCATGGTCTGTACACGAATCAATTAAAAAATCTACAAAAGAAAGAATTTTTTTTAAATCATCGTTTTAACACTTGGGGTCGGTTGTTTTCGCGTTTGGGGTCGGTCGATTTATTTCTTGGGATCGGTGATAACTTCGGACCTATGGCACCAAACCGACTGAAATTTTGTATTCGTACAAAGAATCATGGTCTGTAATTAACCTTTCCTGGTCTGTAAAGTGTAAATACTACACATTGCTGCTAATAACTTTTATATCTCTATAAATATAATGAATTCTGGGTTCAAATCTTAGGTATTCCTCCGTTATACATTTACGCACTGAATTAAAATTTAATATTTTAAATAATTAGCAAATTTAATTCAAAATCAGAGATATTTTGTTAAATATCGGGAATAAACCACAAATACAATCAACCGTGTGCCAGTGTGGACCGTGATACGCGAAGAGTGTGCGGGGGGAGATGACACGCCATGTGACGTCTCGCTCTACTTCGCTATACGGGAACACGAGAAACAGAGACCGCCGCCGTGCGCAGTTGTGTTTCGACCACATGCATAGCTGTATGTATTGGGTAGCAGTCTAGCACTATTCTAGCTTCTAGCGCCTCAGTCGTTCGCGGGCAATCGTTTGAGATGGTCTCCTCGCCCGTTTTTTGAGCAACGGACGATGGTTTTTTCATGTTTTCAGCAATTAAACTACAATTATTATCACTTTTAACACAAATTATGATAAACAAAAGCGATTAGCTATGAATGTTGATATATTTCCGAGATAAAATCGCTAATTTTGACACGTGAATTGATTACACAGCACCGGAGCGCGCGTTTTTTTTAGCACAGTAAGGGAAAGGTTAAAAAATCTACAAAAGAAAGAATTTTTTTTAAATCATCGTTTTAACACTTGGGGTCGGTTGTTTTCGCGTTTGGGGTCGGTCGATTTATTTCTTGGGTTCGGTGATAACTTCGGCCCTATGGCACTGAACCGACAGAAATTTTATATCCTTACTAAGAATCATGGTCTGTACACGAATCAATCATAAAATCTGCTAAAGGAAGAATTGCTAAGAATTATCATCGTTTTAACACTTGGGGTCGGTCGTTTTAACTCTTGGGTTCGGTCATAACGTCGGTATTATGGCACCGAACCGACTGAAATTTTGGATTCTTACTTAGCATCACTGGTCAGTACTCGAATAAATCAATTAATAAAATAAAAGAAATCTTCGTGTAAACACATGGTTGGTCGCTTAAGCACTTGGGGTCAGTCGTTTTAACTTTTGGGTTCGGAAAGAACTTTGGCCCTATGCCACCGCCGAACCGACTGAAATTTTGTCATCACTTCGGTATTATGGCACCGAACGGACTGAAATTTGGATTCTTACATTTGTATCGTGGTCTGTATACAAATCAATCAAAAAATCTGCCAAAAGAAGAATTTTATATTTATAATTTTAATTTTATAATCGGTAATTTTAAATACATGTAGGATTACAAAAGATTTTTTAAATATTTATATTGAGGGATCAGTAGGTGTAGGGGCGTGTAAATAGCCCCTGACACGAGGGCTGACTACCCTATGTAAAATTAACGAAAATTGAATTCTTCCCTATGTGACACAAAAAACAGTCGACCCAGCAACTCCAAAAACCAAAGTGAAAAACAAACAAACACTCACTCAGAGAATGCAGCTCAGCCACGATGTCCACACGAAAAGACACTTCTTTTCAATAAAAATGTCAAGGCGATATCGCATAATCTTGACCGATGTTTTGCACAGCAAGGAAGTTTCAACAATACACAATTAGTTAGTTTTCACAATGAAAAATAAACAGCAAAATGTTCCAAAACAACAGATGACAGTTAGTTTCACTTGTTGATGTACTATTTTTAAAATCAATCCATTTAGGTGTCTACTGGATGAATTATTCTTATGACTGACCAGGAGAGACATCTATTGGCCTTTTACTGACACTCCCGTCAGAAGTAATTGCTTGATTCACAAAGGTAAGGAAACGCATGAATACACTGCATCTCAAGTCACATAGGTTAAATTCAATACAATACAAAACCCAGAGATGGCGCCCTTATGGTCTTATAGCATAAATTATTCATTTAAAGAAATTAATGCCCAAATATATTTATGGCGCGTATCCATATTCCCCGCCTTGGAAGTTCGTAGAGCTTACAAAAGAAAGAGTATAAAAATACAAATGAAACAAGAAATGAAATAGAAATAAAGTGACTATTCACCGGTAATATTCAGGAATGACACGCATTGGAAATTCGCAGAATCTCACAAAATAAAGAAAAATAACTAAAAATACAATGTAATAAAGTTCAATTGACCAAGATAACGGATATTAAGTAATGCCATGTCTGGGTCAGAGATCATTGAAACAATGACTAAAATCAAAAAAAAAAATAAAATAAAAATAAACAAAAATAGATAAAATATAAAATTATTGCGTTGGAATGGGATATAATTTGACAACCGGACGTTTAAAAGAACCAAATCTTGTCTTTACCGTCGCAACGCGAACAATTTTATCCATTCCGGGATGGATTTCAGTTATCACGCCTAAAGGCCAATTTAACGGAGGGGAATCTTCTTGTCCCACTAGTACGACAGTTCCGATATCAATCGGATGATCAGAAGTAGTCCACTTCTGCCTGACTTGCAAGGTGTGCAGATACTCTGAACGCCACTTCTTCCAGAAGGACTGAACCATGCTGTCTAATAATTGCTTACGCTGAGTCAAATTGATTTTACCGTCTGCCAGGACAGAAGCAGGCAAGTACTGCAATGGTGTCGACATTAAAAAATGCGCAGGCGTAAGGACTTCTGGATAAGGGTCAGAAGACATAACTGTAAGTGGACGCGAATTCATTATGCACTCAATTTGAACTAGCACAGTCTGTAACTCCTCATAGGTGAGAAGCTGAGTTCCAATCACACGGTACAAGTGTGTCTTCATGCTCTTTATGTTCGACTCCCACATACCCCCAAAATGAGGCGCGCGTGGTGGAATCATTTTCCACTCTATACGACGCTTAGCGAGTTCGCGCTTTCTAATTGTGCCTTCGCACCCACAAAATTAGTACCATTATCTGAATACAAGCATGTTACCGGGCCACGCCGAGAAATAAAACGGCTGAAAGCAGCCAGGAAAGCATTTGAAGTTAAGTCAGAGACCAACTCAATATGAATAGCCTTGGTCACAAGGCATACGAATAGACAAATATATGCCTTTTGAGAATGTTGTCCTCTCCGACGAGTCAGCGTAATACGGAGTGGACCTGCGTAATCTACACCGGTATGTACGAAGGCCTTTGCTTCTGCAACACGATATGACGGTAAATCTGCCATCTTCGGTGTAGGATGCGATGGATTTAAGCGGAAGCAACAATTGCATTTCCGCACCATCGCCCTAATAACAGTCCTAGCATCTAATATCCAATAGCGTTGACGTAAGATAGACATAAGAAGTCCTGGGCCTGTATGACAGTTCACGACATGAAAGTGAGCGATGATCAGATCGACAACACAGTCATGTTTGGGAAGCAAAACCGGATGTTTAACCTCAAAGGGTAAATCCGATTTAGAAAGCCGCCCCCCAATACGTAACAGATTATCTCCATCAAGAAATAGAGATAAACTCTGAAGTCTTTTGGAATGAAATTTGCCTTCCTGGAGTGCAGCAATATCTCCTGCAAAATGAATACTCTGCACAGCACGAATCACAGCCTTTTCAGCAGTCATAAGATTATTGACCGTTCCAGAGGAAAGTGATATCTTTTTTATGAATCGGAGGACATAAACAACAATCCTTAGTAGTTTATCCCAAGTGGATATACGCTGAGCCAGTTCACTCAGGACCGATTTTTCACCCTGAAATGTTGCAATGAGCACATTAGCCTTGTGTTCAGGCATTTCACCAGTATTGGTAGGGTGAAACGGTTTTAATGGCCATTCCAAAGGTGGGCTGCGAATCCATGATGGGCCGTTCCACCATAAATCATGTGAAACGAGTTGGGAAGGAAGCATGCCACGAGAAAGGCAGTCGCTCGGGTTTTCACTACCAGCAACATGGTAAAAGTTCTCTGGAGACAAATTTTCTTGGCACTGAGCTACGCGATTACTAACAAACACCGACCAGCGATGCGGTGAAGAATGTATCCAAGAGAGCGCAACGGTAGAATCGGAAAACGCATATGTTCCTGCAATAGGAAGACGCTCAGAATAATTATCTTGAACCGTCCGTATTAATTTGGACATCAATACTGCGGCACAGAGCTCCGAACGAGCGAGGGTCGTCACTTTGGTGGGAGAAACCTTTGATTTTGCGCACAACAATCTCACTGTAATTTTTCCAAACAGATCAGTGGTGTGCAAATAAATCACACAGCCGTAACCATTCATGCTTGCATCGCAGAAAGCAACAACGAGCACCGTACTGTCTTTCAGGACACCAACATGGCGAGGGATTTTTATCATTGAAATTAGAGGAAATTCCTGTGTAAGCGCCGAAAACCGACGAATAACGCTATCAGGGGGTGTATCATCCCAACCAATGTTGCACAGCCATAGCTCTTTGATAAGTAATTTAGCGTACAGAATGACAGGGGCGACCAAGCCGAGGACATCAAATAAACGGGCGACTATGGAGAGTATGCTCCGCTTTGTGCACTTCTCCTGAACATAAGATGTCGTAAAGAAGAAGCTGTCATCAGCTGGTTCCCACGAAAGGCCCAACACCTTAGAGGTATTGTTAGAACCAACAGTGAAGTCCACTGGGCTGCGGTGAGAATCCGGGAGGTTCTCAAGTACAACTTGAGAATTACTAGTCCATTTTACTAAATCAAAGGCACCGGACTTAAACAACGAGATTAATTCTCGAGAAAGACGTATGGCGCTGGTCTCATCTGCAATAGAATAGACCAGGTCGTCCATATACAGCTTGAACTCTGCCACTTTGGCAGCATCCGGGTAATGTGGTCTCATATCCTGGGCCAACTGGCGAACCGTCCGCATTGCTAAGTATGGACTTGCCGTCAAGCCGAAAGGAACTCGATTGAACTGAAAAGTTCGTATGAGACCATTATTTGAGAATCGAAATAAGATCCTCAGGTATCTGCGATGCTTGCTAGGAACTTCAATCTGTAAATACATTTGCTTTATATCCGCAGTCATAGCGATGGGAAAAAGACGAAAGTCAAGCAAAAGCAGAAACAAATCGGCTTGCAAATTGGGACCAGTATGAATAATGTCATTCAGTGACAGCCCTGTGTGTGTTTTAGCACTAGCATCGAGCACAATACGAGGCATTGGTTTGTCTGGACGAGTGACAGCATGATGTGGGATGTAATATCCATCTTCTGTGATATCAGACTCTGAGACTTCTGATAGGTAATTATTTTCAATATATTCACTGATAACCTTGTTATAATTCTCCTGCAAAGCAGGGGAATGTTTAAATTTTCGCTCCAATGCCAAAAATCGGCGTTGGGCAGCAGTACGAGAATTACCCAATTGTCCTGGATCTTTACAGAAAGGTAAAGCAACAGAATATCTACCATCATCAGTGCGAGAAATTGATGAAGTAAAGAGATTCTCACATTCTGTCTCCTCCGGACTTAGAAATTTTATATTAGGTATCTCTTCTAACAGCCAAAATTTTTGCACTAAATCATTAAGTGCGAGTGCCGAGAATGATGTGTTTGTGTTGAGCACATTATTGGGGTAATCACCCATCAACACGAAACCGAAAGCGGTCGATAACGCGGGGGGTGCACTAGTACCCGATTCAACCCTGTTCCCTAAATAAATATATGGGAACAGTTGTGCACCGATGACGACATCCACGCATCCAGGAATATTCCATGTTAAGTCTGCGAGAGGTATGCCCTCTAAGTACCTCATATCACCCTTGGCTATATAGTGATTAGGTAATTGGTCGGTGATACTGTCAACGACAAGCGCATGTATATTATATTTATTCTCTGGGTATACGCGAGACTCAATATCCAAATACACGTAACCGAAAATTGGTCGAGACGTTGATCCAATTCCTTTGACAAACGAATTACTCAAAGGAATTATTGGTAAATTCAGCGTCTTACAACAATCGACCGTAATCAAATTATTTTGAGAGCCATTATCAATTAGGCACCGAACAATAACTTTATTTCCGTTTTTAAGCTTCGCGTATACTTGTGCGGTCGAAAGTAAAATAGAAGAGTTCGGTGTTACTTTGGCACAAAGCGAACACGAAGGATTGACATTCGCGGTCCCCTCCACTTGCTTATCACCAATGCCAGTTCCATTGATGCTGGATGACACTGGAGGGGGGACTGACGGTTCTTCACTGGTAGGTACTTGCGACGTATGTACATGAGTATTGGTTTTCATATTATTCACACTGCCGAAATGTAAGAATGTATGATGACGTTTATTGCACAAATCACAAACTAACCCCGATTTGCATGACTTGATTGTATGTGAACCACTAAGGCAATTTACACAGGCATTTTTCGATTTTATAAATTCAAATCGAGCCTGTGGGGAACTCATACATTTAAACTTTGAGCAAACGTTGATTAAATGATCAGTTTTGTTACACAGAATACATCCTTTCGGCGGAGCTGGGAAGCGCGGAATATTCGCATTACTCGCGACGAACGATTTAGTATTATTTGATCGGGAGGACGAAATGGGATGCGTTTTATTTACGACACCATGCGAGTTACTCGTTCGTTCTAAAATCTTTACTTGATCTTGTACAAACGAAACTAACTCATTATAAGAAGGAATTTCTTTATTACGAACTGTCAGCTCAAAGTTCTGAGCCGTCTGTGAATCAATTTTTCTTACCGCGCAGTGAAACAAAATAAAATCAGTTAAATCTTCAATACCTAACTGCTTTAATGCCGACACTGACGAAGAATATCTTTCAATGAAAGAATTGAGACTGGCAGATGTATTCGTGCAGTTTTTCGCATCGAGAATATTATTTAAATAATGTGTTCCTAGTGTACGTTTATCTTGATATTTTTTAACTAAACTCTCCCAAATGATCTGATATGTATCACCCGAAGGCACAATGCCTGCGGTTATGTTCAAAGCCCCGTGTGTGAGTTTTCCGACTAAGTACTGCACACGCTGCGAGTCAGTTAGCTGTCTATTATTATGGATATTGGCTTTAAATGACTCAAAAAATTTCGACCAACTTTCATTCTTACCATCGAAGGTTGGAAGATCTATTGCAGGAAGATTAATCATACACGGCTCCCGCGACTTATTTTGTGACGTCAGTGACTCTCTTACAGAAGTTTTCATATTCGATCTAGTTCGTTTGACCTTCAAAAAAAGATCATCAAAAGCATTTAAAGCTTGAAAATCTGGTTTAAATTCTGGATTTAAAGTTAACTGACGATCATTGATGCTATCTATAATATTTTCAAATTGACTTCGCATTTGATCAATCATCTCTGACTGAGCCATAAACACTTCGTTATTTCTTGACTCAAAATTAGATATATTATTTGTTGCATTATACAGATCGTTCATACGAACAAAAAGATTTTCCTTTTTTGCGGTTAAAAGAATAAGCGATCTGTCTTGAGCCTCATCAAAACCCTCCTCCGTAATTCTTGGCATTTTTTATATATGCGAAAAGATTACCACAAAATTTTACAATAATGTTACAATGTTAATAATTAATTAATAATAATGTTGCGAATAATTATCCAAAATTACGACAATTCTGCGAACAATGTTAACAATTAATTAATAATAATAATGTTGCGAATAATTATCCAAAATTACGATAATTCTGCGAACATCCAAATATGTCATCCAAAAGCAAAAAACAAGACCAGCTATAGTTCTCAAAAAATGAGAGGTACTTCAAATTTACCAAAAAAAATACGTAAATTCAAACATCCATGTAATTAAGCTATAATCTCGAATTGAATGTATGAATGAATTAATAATCCAGGCTACGAAGGACCAATAAATATGTAGGGGCGTGTAAATAGCCCCTGACACGAGGGCTGACTACCCTATGTAAAATTAACGAAAATTGAATTCTTCCCTATGTGACACAAAAAACAGTCGACCCAGCAACTCCAAAAACCAAAGTGAAAAACAAACAAACACTCACTCAGAGAATGCAGCTCAGCCACGATGTCCACACGAAAAGACACTTCTTTTCAATAAAAATGTCAAGGCGATATCGCATAATCTTGACCGATGTTTTGCACAGCAAGGAAGTTTCAACAATACACAATTAGTTAGTTTTCACAATGAAAAATAAACAGCAAAATGTTCCAAAACAACAGATGACAGTTAGTTTCACTTGTTGATGTACTATTTTTAAAATCAATCCATTTAGGTGTCTACTGGATGAATTATTCTTATGACTGACCAGGAGAGACATCTCTTGGCCTTTTACTGACACTCCCGTCAGAAGTAATTGCTTGATTCACAAAGGTAAGGAAACGCATGAATACACTGCATCTCAAGTCACATAGGTTAAATTCAATACAATACAAAACCCAGAGATGGCGCCCTTATGGTCTTATAGCATAAATTATTCATTTAAAGAAATTAATGCCCAAATATATTTATGGCGCGTATCCAGTAGGATTTATAGGTTCAATTAGGAATTCCACAGAGCCGAACCCTCTGATATGAAAATATCTGGAGTCGGTGAATTATTTTCCCATCTGGTCTCTGGTAGGTTGACATGTTGTTCTTGTATTGTTTTGTAATTATAATACATATAGTGCAATTGCATAACGTGGATTGACCAGATGATCATTTGGGAAGTGTGTGAAAGGGTTTAGTTTTTCCTGTGGGGAAAATTAAACCCGGACATTTAAATCTGGTGCGTATTAAAAATTCTTCGTTTTAACACTTGGGGTTGGTCGTTTTAATTTTTGGGTTCGGAAAGAACTTTGGCCCTATGGCACCGAACCGAATAAAATTTTGGATTCTTACTAAGTTTCATGGTCTGTACAAGAATCAATTAAAAAATCTGCCAAATGAAGAATTTTTTAAAAATCTTCATTTTAACACTTGTTTTAACGTTTATTTCATTAGTGGATAAATCTTCGTTTTATCCACTAATGAAATAAACAAAACAAGGTTGATTCACTTACTCAGCGAGAAAATGACAGTAGTCGGGATTAAAACAACTGTTGCTACAGGGGATGCTGATAGCACTATTGTGAGGTGTGGGTTGGATGAAACTGCTCTACATTCAAATGTAGCATTAGTTGGGGAGGATGTGGACTTGTTAGTTCTCCTCATTGGATTGGCACCACCATCAACCAATATATATTTCATGAAGCCGGGCCGTGGGAATGTGAAGACCAAATTGTTTTCGGTGCGACAACTTCAACAGCTTCCAATCGCCAAAACGATTCTCCTTCTCCATAGCTTCTCCGGATGCGACACCACCTCGGCGATATATGGAAAGAGTAAAGTGGGAATCACTAAGCTCTTCACAGAAAATCCTGGCCTCACCCAAGACATTTCACCAATATTCTCTGATCCCTCAGCATATTCTGGACCTCGTCCCTGCTTCATCTTTAGTTACATTATTAATTTTGCAGATCCTTCTCAAATCTATCTGCGCCTCCCCCAATGACATGTGCAGGCTTGAGGTTTGATCACACGACCTTGACTGTCCTTTGTCCTGCCTCTGACTACCCAACGCTGAATTTTCTTTTAGTCTTCGGGTATTTTACCCCAAATATTCAGTTAACATTCTTTGAAGCTTCACTGAGTGGTTGGCTAAGGGACACGGAAGCTAAGTGTAGTTTATGGTCAGACCGAAAGCCATTCACATTTTTTGTTGGTACTTGCCAATTGATTTGAGATTTATTGTATTTCTTATGTTCTCTATTTTATGCAGGTGCTTGCAGGTTTTTTACAGATGCAATTCCGCGTCATGGAATCTCATGAATGAGTTTTTCTTTTGCCCTGTTTAATTTATCTTTGTCTTACTAACCTATTTTTTTGCATTTTGTTTTTCCTGTTAAGCACTTGCATACTGCTTACTTACAACGTATGCATGGACACTGGAGGTCTAGATTCGTTCAAAATAAATAAATGTAGCTTCGTTTAATCAAAAAAAATAGAATCTTGCGAGAGCCTTGAAGGAGTAACCATCAGTTACTTATACCAGGGCGGGTAAGAGGTGGATTACCTCCACTGATCCCTCATCATCCGCATCACCTGAGAATATTGAACAGGATGGCGAGAAACTTTTTTTGGCTGTATGCAAAGCGCCTGCTCATTAAGACAACCTAAACAAACATCGGTACTAAGCATTTTTGAAAGCGTCAATGAAGCCCAAATCAGACATGGCCACTCTTCCTCCCACCAGAGGAGCTTCAAAGCAACACTAGCTCAGAGTATATCTACAGGTAATTAAATCCAGTTACATATAATTTTAAATACTCTTTTCTTATTACAAATATTAATTTGTGATGAATGCTTACCTTGGTGTCATTACTTTTTTACAGATACAACAGTGGCTAGGCAACCCTCTACCACCCATCCAATAGGGTTGGGTCAAGGGAGAAGATTGGATCCTTAACCCAGTTAACACGAACGACCCTGTGGCACCCATCTCCATTTTGAACACGATCTTTTGCCGATGCACGACTGGGTGTGGGATGCGCTGCGGTTGCCGCAAAGCAGGGATTGCCTGATCCGGTGCCTGCGGCTGCCTCGGCTCATGTATGAACGGAGCCCCGGTCGAAGACAGCATTGATGACGATGAAAGTTTAGATTTCGACGAAATTTAATGTTAAAGGTTCATCCTTAAGCACTAATTATTTGATTTTTTAAGAATAAGTATTTAATTTTTACCGACAACATTTCATTTTTAAAAATTAAAAGAGTTTTTTTTTAATTTTACATTTTCCCCCCTCCATATCTCCTTAAGCATTGATCCTAACAAAAAAGTTGTAGAGAATTTTATGTAGATAATTTAGTACCTGAACACTTTTTCGCTAGAGGCAGTAGTTTTCGAGTTATTAACGAAAAACTGAAAAAAGGGACCTTTAAACCCCCCCCCCCCTCCCCTTTAGCTCCACCCCCACCCCACAGTACTTTTAGTATTTTGTTAAGGACACCTTCCCCTACAACTGTGCCAAAATTGGCTTCTACATGAATTATTTCCCCTATTTGGTATTTTTTGGTCATCGTTGCCTGGGCTATAATATAAAACCAGTTTTGTGTTCAGAATGTAACGATTAAATTCTGCTTGTGGATTCATGTGCCGACACATTTCGAAGGAAACCATTCTCTTATTCGAAATGCAGTTATAATTTTATTATAGAATGTACTGTGCTGCCAGAATCAAAGTAAAACCATTTTCAAGTTCTGAGTGTGGTTTTAATTTCAGGCATGCAGATTTGATTTAAAACAGTTTTGTGTTCAGAATATAACGATACGTTAATGACAAGTTGCAGATTCATAAAAAGAAGCCATTTTCATCCGAGTGACGCTTTACATTTGAGTTACACACCCTTAAATGCCAAATTACGTGCGTAACTACAATTACAATTTGGGAGGCGGGAATGGGTACCGCCGCCCCGGGAACCTTTATTGGATAACCAACACCTCTGCCATAGGTCACCTCAAGTGGTTCGCTACGTTTGGTGATTTAGCATAGGTGCCCGGGTTCATGGGGTAAGGTTTGTCTAGGTCTTGGAGGCGGATGACCAGGACATACTGAACCCCAGATTCCTACCCACCCCTTAAACCCTTTTACTTCCCAGAACTCTCCTCTCCTTCCTTTCCTTAAAAAAACTCTCCACACAGCATCCCCAAAGATGACATAGGTTCTGAGGGAAATTATTTTCCTCAGGGTCTCCTGTGTGGAGCTCACGTAAAAAAAAAAAAACTCTTATTTTAGCTTGGACCCTTACGCAGGATCAATTTTAAGTTAAAACCTGCCTTGTGTTCTAAATATAATGTAAGAATTCGAGCGGGGTCCTAAATTCCCAGCGCTTGAGAATGAATGTGCGGCCCGCGGGTGACCGTTCAATCATCCGATTGGCCCCCGGCAGCAAATAGGTTCCCCACCATTGGTATAGATAGATAACAGGGCGATATTTTGGTATTATTATAAGATTTTATTAATACATGTTAAAAATTGATAGGGTCCTTTTAAATAAAATGATTCCTTTTGCAAAAAACTTCACTGTTTATTTCACTTGGGACATGTTATAAATGTATTATATTACGGTGTCAACACACCGGGCCAAACACTGGCAGTTGTTTACTGTTAAAACTTGCGTTGGGAAGAAGCAATAATAATGAGATGCTAGCACTTTTATAATGTAAAAACCTGCACACATTTAAAGAATCAACCATTATACATTTGACATTTGGAAGTATTTACAAAAAAATGGTTTCTTCTATAGTACGTACTTCGTAGTTAAAACAGGTTGCTACCGATCTACCGAACACTCAGCGACTAGCCAAGCTTCGCACCATTTGTTTGAAATATTAAAGTCTGGGAGTTTGCTCAAGCAACCCATAGGTGCTGGTAGTATCTCAACTTTTAACAATACATAGTGTAAAATATTATTCCTAAAATAATACAGAAAACAGCATAAGGGTCGCGTTCGGGGTCTGAATAATTCCTTTAGTAAAACAGTAATAATTTACTGTTTTATCTAATCTTAAAGAAAACTCTTTTTAAAAAGATTTTAAAAAAACTTTATTTTTACAAATAGGTAAAAGTGTATTTATTTGACTTTCTGAAGAAAATTATAATATTAGTAACTGACACGGTGACACGTTGCTGTGAAACACAACGCCATCTACTGACAACGTCATTACCCAACCTTTATAACCAACGCCGTCTGTTCATTTGCATACTTATCAAATCCAGGGATTTAGCAGGGGTGCCCGGGTTGACGGGGTGAGGTTTGTCTGTGTCTTGGAGGCGGATGACCAGGACACACCGAACCCGAGATTCCTACCCACCCCTTAATAAACCCTCTTCCTTCCCAGAACTCTCCTCTCGTTCCTCTTCTTCCTGCCCTTAAAAACCCTGCACACAGCATCCCTAAAGATGATATAGGCCCTGATGGAAATTATTTTCCTCAAGGCCACCTGTGTGGAGCAAAAAAAATCCACATCGCCCGCTCCCTTCATAAATTATATATGTAAACCACAATTTACACGAAAACTTGACAAATTATAAACCTAAACCTTCCCCATGAATCACTCTATCTATTGGTGAAAACCGCATGAAAATCCGTTGCGTAGATTAAAAGATCTAAGCCTACAGACAGCGGGAACGACTTTGCTTTATACTATGTAATAGATTTATTACATCAGGCACCTAACATTAAGTTTTTCCTCAATTTGATCGTTATGAAGTCAAAAATTTTCCTAAAGAAAATCATTTTTCACAAAGAAATCAACTATCCCCCTGATTCTTGTAACACCCAAATCGCTGATAAGAAAATCTTTTGCAGAGTTTTTTCCTTCTTTGTAATCATATTCTGCTATCGACTTGATGTTTTCTGACTCGCAGAAGTCCATTGGAATAAATCCCAAAACCATCGAGAGTCCTAAAAGCATAAATCTTCTGAAATGTTCCATAAACACTTCTTTAGGGAATGATTTTTCCACATCACAGTCCATTTCTTTCAGGCTTAAACTCAGCGTCTCGTAGTACAGGTCCAGCAGTTTGCGCAGGTGAGTATTTAACAGGTGTTTATCTGTTGACAGGCACAGCGTGTGGCATATGTCAGCCAGAGGCGAAGAATTTCTTACTATTTGCCAGTCAATGAACACTACCTGGTTTACCTTCCCATCCTGTAATAAGCAAACATGATGATTTCAAAAACAAAGAACTATTTTTGTGTTTACTTCACAGTTTCTATAATGACACACTATCAAGAAAAACAGTGACTTAACTTTGCAACGTACATAATTACGAGTTCGTAGGTTGTACATAAAACAATGGGTTTAAACTTCATAGCACAGGTAGTCATCGACATAATTTGCGTTGCATGAGGATATTATTATACGAGAAAAATAAAGTAATAAGTAAAGTAAAAATCGTTACATAGACGTTCATGTTGTTCAGAACATGAAAAAGGTTTGTTTCCATTGTAAGTTAACATATGACGGTTTCAATATTGTATTTGGTTGAAAGAGGGGTGTTTCATGTGAGATAGCGTATGACTTCTTAAAAGTACTTTTTGACAACTCGAATAGCTGTTGTACGGACATGAAAAAGGTTTGTTGCCACTATGTGTTAACAAATGACGGTTTAATGTCCGAATATTGTCCGTTTGTGGGCAAAAGAAGAATTGCATTGGAGGGGACCCACCACTTTCCCAACGGCGTTATAAGGAAACATATGGTTTCCTCCTTCACCGCACACGTCAAGACTCTACTTTTTTTTGAACGAAGCTACATTTATTTGAACGACTCTAGACCCTCCAATGTCCATGCATACGGGGTTAGTAAGCAGTATGCAAGTACTTACATTAACATTATACAAAAGATAAATAGAAGTAGCAGCCCGTGGAATAATTCTTCTGAAATAGGTAACATCAAAAAGAGATAATAGTGTTAGTAAAAGAAAAATAAAAATAAAAATAACGGCTATGACCAGTCGAAGAAACCTTCTGTGAATAAAATAAGTAATGAGGAAAAAACAGTTATATGATTATGTTATAATGTAAGTAATTACTATAGTAGCGGAAATAAAATAAAATATATTAAAAAAAAAGCCAGAGAAAGTATTCCATAGACCACCGGGCAGTCCCAATGAGAATGCGTATAGCTATCGGCCCAACCGCAGACGATGCTCGAAGTCCGCGTCCTTTAGCCGGTTCCCCGATTTTGCCTCGAAGAAATGTACTTGGGAGAGAAGGGGAAGTTTTTGAAGACCTTGAGGAAAGATGAGCGTCGGGTTACCGGAGGGGGGACGGAAGGACATCGAGACCGCACGGTTACGCCTCAGGCCAACGCATGTCGATGGGGGAGGCGCGGGCGGATCGCGGGAAGACCGCTCTGTTGTATGTTCGCCTGGCAATGTGCATGGACAGGGTCTATCCCACCCCCTTTCTATGGGGGAATGACGATACATAACATGCACAGTTCAGTTGCGCCACCAAAGAATGGAAACCAAAACTAATCAAGAAAAATAGAAAATAATAAGAGCATTTATACATGTAAAACATAATTTCAGAATCAGTACAGAGTGATAATGTATCAAGCGATACTGTCATCACTACCATCGCTCACCAAGATGACCTATCGAGGTAAAAACATAAATCATTGTTAGCAGAGACCAGAGAAGAAAAAAAAAAAATAGTCAAACATAATCAGCAATTTATAGGTCACATAAGTTGTATTATAGATAGTTCAAAGCATATTCACTAAATAAAGAGTAATAGAGGAGGACCGAAGAAGACGGGAGCAATACGTGTAGCACCTGAAACAAAGATGAAGAAGAATTGCAGACTGAACACGTAAGAGGTTTTTCTCTAGTGCGAGTAAGCAAGTGATCTTTTAATTTACATTTCGCGAAAAAAATGGCTTTTCAAGCCAACGACTCATCGCAGATTGTGGACTTAAAGTCGAACAGTCGAAAGTCGCTTAATCGTAAGTCGACGACTGCCTGTAAGTCAGTTCGTTTTGGGGGCACGGGGGCACGTGCCCCCCCCCAGACGGTATTTTTGTGTACTGTGGAGATTCCATCACAGTGCATACTTAGAAGCTAAAACTGTATTTATTAAACGTTTAATTTTTTTTTTGACACTTTCATAAACCTTCTTATACATACTTGAACTTGTAGAAATAAGCTTGAAGTATGATACTTCAAATTTATTTCTAACAGTAATTGTTGATTTTTTTGCCCGTCCGCCCCTTGTGCCCGCCCAGAAAAAAAATCCTAACAGTAATTGTTGATTTTTTGCCCGTCCGCCCCTTGTGCCTCCCCCATAAAATAATCCTGGATCCTCCTTTGATACCCGCGTTGTGGCGTTGAAGTTTTATTGCAGTGTGATAAAAAAATGTAAACAAAATAAAATCTATTATATTGAAAAAAAAACATTTATCGATAGTGATTATCATAATCGCAGATGCAGCGACGCAATAATGAACATAACGTTGGCCTCAACAATAATCAGAGCTATTTCGATATTAGGAACAAAGATAATGCAGAGCGCGAGAGATGTGAAATATTGACTGGAATTACAGTAGTGTGCGATTAATTTAATTGGGACAATCAATTTTCAGAAAAAACTAGCTCTCCGACGACACTCTAACTAAAATTAGATTTTTATCGAGTCTTTGTCCGGTGCCAAACATCTAATAAAATACAAACGATCTTTGAATCTAGCCAAACGAGAGTAAAAGATTGCGCTACGCAGGAAAATCTGATTTCAGCGTTTTGAAACTTTGGCTTCATGATGATGAAACAAAAATAAATACTGTTATACATTAGATTATCAATGCCAAAATGAAACAAAGCAGCGAATTTCAGTAGAGATTGTTATATTTATAATGTAATAATTATAAAAAATAGTAAACGTTAACCATTACTGTATTTGAGAATAGCGGTTTGAATTGTCTGAAAAAATGCTTGTCCCAATTACTTCACTTCCACTCCACCACAAAATTTGAACATTATACCTAAAAATAATTGATGTCCAAAGAATACATTTAATTTACCCAATGGAAAGCATTAAAGGTAATAAAGATAACAAAGAGAAATTGATTTACCTTGCCGTATTTGAAAAGCATATTATTACTCCACGAGTCACCATGACACACAACATTATACGGCTCAGATAAAGCAGCGTTAAGTAAACCAGTACATATTTCTCTGATTTTGCCAACAAAAGAGTCAAGTTTTGCCCTGATTTCTGGGCATTCAATGTGGCTTACCACTGTAACAGCATTATGTTCAATCATCGTGATCAAATGCTCCCCAAAATTAATCTTATTTGGGAGATGTTCCGTTAATTTGTAAAACTGTTCCGGGTGTTTTTCTTTCATGGCGAATGACGAGGCGTGTATCTTGGCCATATTTTGAAGAACTAAAGCCGCGTGATCGTAGTCAAATACCGATTTTTTGTCAGTCATGACAAAACCGTCTTTAGAGAGGTCTTCCAGGATAACGATTTCTTTGAATTCTTTGTCGATACCCTTGTAGAAAGTGGCGGATATGAACCTGTTTTCTTTTGAAATGTTAAATTCATCGTGTAGTCTGTAAAAAGCAGGTAGTATCTCGGTATAGGCGAACACTTCAGCAACGTAAAATTTTTGTATTGGCAAAGCATTCCTTGAGTTCGAATCCGTGGGTGCTGTTTTCACGAACAGATTAAGTACTTTTTGGCCAATATTTCCTTTCCGTGGTATTATTTGAACTCGTGAAATTTCACCACAATAATTATCTCCCGTAAATTCTTGTTGCTTAAATGTTATTTCATAGTCCTTGATCTGAAGTTCACTCGCAATTAGATCGACGAGGTCCCTTAAATTATTACTGGCTATTTGAGACACGGTTGCATTATCAGGATTTGTGGACATTTTGATAAATATTTCTCGCCCTCTAAAAAACTCTAGACTTTTAGAACTCACTAATAACTATAGCAGGCATGGGACGATTAATTTAACTGATTGGATTAAACAGCGTAAAGGGAATTAAGTATGAGGTTTAATAAGATGATAGAAACCGGGCGGAAGGATTCGCGTTGGCGAGAGTGCTTGTCAAATATGGAGAGGTTTCGACGGTTGTGTCCATAAATGAACTAATACCTAGGTCGATATCTTCGGGCTTTTTGTATGGAACAGGTGTCGACACTATAGTATTTAACCGTAAAAATTATTATTTCATGACTCTGACGTCACAAACCATCGACATGAAAGTAAAAAAGTAAGGAAATTGTAAGATTCCTATTAGTAGTCACTCATCTGACGTCACATACCATCGTCAAGGATAGAGGAAAGTAAAAAAGTAAGGAATTTGTAAGATTCCTATTGGTAGTCATTACTCTGACGTCACAAACCACGTGATAGTGATTTGGATACAAAAGAGGTCAGAGTTACACCCCTCTGCGGTTATATCTACACCATCGACAATAATAAAGCTATAGACAAAGACAATTACTTTTATATTGTTTATTAAGTAAGGAAAAAAACCCGTGAACAAAAATTAATTCATTGCCTCTTAATGGAATCTGATAGAAAAAATGGTGTGATTTGATGGAAAACAGATATCTAAAATGGCTTATTCTGCATTTCGTATGCCATTCCCAGCCTAGATATTTATTCATACCAAATAATGGATTATTATTTTCCTTGCTTCTGATTTTTTTGCAATTAAGGTATTCGAATCTAATAAATAAAACATTGAAAAATCATAAAACCTACATTTTCAACCTTGATCTATAGTTTATCGCAATTATAATAATTTTATTGTAGAAAGCAATCACTTTGTGGTTTGACATATTTAATAAAATAAAATACTTTTTTGTTTAAAACCACGAGATTTATTAATTTATGACTCGAATTTGGTATTTATTAAACACACGCTCAAGTCCTTTATTTTATTAAATATTATTGCTTTCATGGAAGTTTTATTCAACTTAAGTGAACAAAAAATAATTTATTCGAATTAAAGTAACAACGGAGACATTATAAAAGCACAGAAACTGAAAAAAAAGTCGCAAATAATAGAAATTACTTTCATTTATAATAATAATATAGCAGAGAATCGATCATAAACAGAAATCATGTTTAAAAACGTTAAATAACTGCGCATGATATTCCCACGTTACGAAAGTAAAAAACCGCGAATTCATAGAAAAAAATGGCCGCCAATGATGGCTGCGCAAGCGCAGATCAAGCAAAAACAATGCAACTAACCTAATAATGTGATCATGTTACTACTAACCATGTAAAAACGCAGTGCACCGAGCAAGCAATAAGCAGGTTAACCATCGTTAAGGCATTTTGTTATTAGTAAGGCTGAAAGTTTTAAAGCTCTTAATCTCGTGGTTTTAAACAAAAAAGTATTTTATTTTATTACAATAATTTTATTCATCTGTGAGAATACATCCTCTCAATTATTGTAGTTATGATGTTTGATGACATAAATAATTGAATGAATCCTTCATTTGGCGCCAAATTCATACACATTTCATCGCTCTTAATCATTATGTGAGAGAATCCCTCGGCCTCGGAAGTTATAGTGTACAATTCACGTTTAACTGCCCTTAACATGTGAAAATTACCTTCAAAAAGTTATAAAAATAAGTCAAAATGAAGCATACCGACCAATTTGAAACAAACCATTTATTATGAGATACGATTGTGCACGATAAAGTGTGTTTTATAACGGTATAATGTTTTATGTATGTGTTTGTATTGCCTTTTTTTATCTTTAATCCATCTTTTAGCTTGGTACCTGATTTTATTATTGTTTCGCACATTTTTTTTTTATTTCTGTTTGGAAGAGTTTTAATTTTCAATGTACTTACATTTGTTACTTTAATTTTAAATATTTTTTGCCACCGGTTTCGACGCGTCCGTGTCATTTACGAGCAAACTTAAAATGCTTAAAACTGAAAACTGACAAAAGTTCTATAGAAGTACAAAATCAATAAGGCGGAGATAGCTGGAGGGGAGATTTTGGTGGAGGGGGGAACGGTGGAAGTGTAGGGTTTCCACATGAAAAATAAAAATCCCGGAGAAAATTCCTGACATTCGATAAAAATTCCGGACTTTCTTGTAAATCTATAATATAAAAATGAATCGCTAAATTTGTTGGTAAGCGCAAATCTCGATAGCGGCTGAACCGATTTTGCTAATTCTTTTTTTAGAATATTCCTTGAAGTTCGGGGATGGTTCTTACGGAGAGAAAAATTAAGAAAATTGCGCAGAAAATTAGATAATAACAGAAAACATAGCACGTTTGACAGTTCGCGTGTTAGAGAATGACATTTTGCAAAACAATGAATGATTGTTCAATCAGGATTCTATTTTTGAAAAGTTGAAAAATTTATTTAAAGTAGGTACTCCCCTAATAGTTTGAATCGATTCAAGGATTTTAGATATTTTAAATAGGTACCTATGTTAAGTACCAAATTTAATATACATGAAAAATGGAAATTTGAATAAAAATTGTAAAAGGTGGCACGCGGACTGTTTAAAAACTGAATGTACTGGGATTGAATATTTCTGGAACGCGGGAGGAGGGTTGGCGGGACGAGGAAGCGGGAAAGGGAAGAAGGAAGGCGGGGAAGGTGGAAGGGGAATGCGGGAGGGGAAGGGGACGTGTGAGGGGGGAGGGGAACTCGAAAGGGTGGTTAGCGGGACGGGGAAAGGGGGGGGAGTGGAGTGGGAGAGGGAAGGTGGAGGTGACGGAGTGGGAACGCGAGAGGGGAAGAGGACGCAGGAGAAGAAGGGGAGGCGGAAGGGGGACGGGAAGAATGGGAAAGGACACTCAGGGTGAAACAATTTCTTTATTAAATGGCATAACAACGCATGCTGGGACCAGCTAGTATAATATAAATGTCGTTATGCATCGTGGCATGTCAAACTCGCGTCGGGGGAGGGGGGAGAAACCCAATGGTCAAAAGAAAGGAACAGGCTTCCTGTAGAGTCTGTCAAGCCGATTATCTTAACACAATATAATTTTAAAAATACGACTTGCGAAATGTTCTCCAAAACTATTATTAAGGATTAGGAAGTGTTGAACAATATTTCTGAAAGCATTACATGTCAGAAGTAATGTTTTTACTTTGATTTGTAAAAAAAATAGTTTTGTTTATTTAATTTTTTCACTTAATTGTAGAAATTCCGGACTGTTTAGAATTCCCCCCGCATTCCGGACAAAGACCTATATTTCCGGACTGGCAACCCTAGGTGGGAGGAGTCAGCATTACATGGAAACATCGTAAGTAGAGGTGATTTACATGGTGCTATTATTTTATTAACTAAATTAATTCGAAGATTTTCAAATAATTTTATTGCCTGGTATATATGGTGTCTTTGTCTAAGTCTAAAGCTTGTGTTAATTTATTTATTTGATTAATTACTAATCGTATCTTAGAACCTGTTTTTTGTCCAATAAATATAAGGAATTGATCTAGTTTCTCAATATATATAACATATTTTCTATAATTGTAATTTCATAATACTGTTCTAGATTACGTTTATTAATGTTCGATAACAATTAGCAAGTTGATATATCATTATTCTTCTTCTTTCGTATGGTGGGGGGTCAGAGGGGGACATCTAGGTCTGCGAGCCAGTTTAGGGCCTCAGGCGTTGCCCTGTGGACCTCATCAATCCCGCCGGGGAATGAATGGAGCGGGCATTCGTTGACCACATGTTCGGTGGTCTGCACCGCACCGCATTCACACGTCGCCGACTCTTTAAGGCCCCATCTATGCATCATATGAGCACAGCGGCACGGCTTAAGACTGCGGCAGCGTTCATTGATCTCTCTGCGGCTTACGACACGGTGTGGCACAAAGGCCTCCTTGTCAAGCTCTACGACACCATAGAGGATGGCAACACAGTACGACTTATTGAGCAACTACTAACTGGCCGTACTTTCAGGGTTTTTCTAGGAGGGCTAAAAAGCAAAAAAATGCACCTGAATAATGGCCTTGCCCAAGGCTCAGTGCTGGCCCCATCGCTCTTCAACATCTATACACGAGATCTTCCTCACACTGAAGGCAGAAAATTTGCTTACGCAGATGACTTCGCCATCACAGTCCAAGCCAAAACCCTCAATGCAGCAGAAGAGATCCTTAATTCTGACCTCAAGGCTATGGAAGAATTTTTCCTCAATTGGCGACTAAAGCCGAATGGGTCGAAAACAGTTGTGACAGCTTTCCATCTCAGTAATTCACAGGCAAACGCAAAACTCTGTGTTCAGTTTGATGGAAAAAATATTTACCATGACCCCCATCCCCGCTATCTTGGAGTAACTTTGGACAGGAGCCTGAATTACCGGAAACACATGGAAACAGTGGGCAAAAAAACCAGGACAAGACTAAACTTAGTCAATAAGCTGGCTGGTACCAGCTGGGGATGCGACGCCAACACGCTCAGAACGGCATCCATTGCCCTGGTTTTCTCAGCAGCTGAATACTGTGCTCCAGTATGGGCCAGAAGCGCCCACACTTCCATGGTCGACGTTCAGCTTAATGCCACAATGCGAACCATCAGCGGAACCTTAAAATCGACTCCTCTTCCTTGGCTCCCCGTACTTGCAAATATAACCCCGCCAAATATCAGGCGAGAGATTGCAACACTGAGGGAATACAAGAAGGCGCTGCAAAAAAGCGAAATACCCTTGCACGATGATGTCGTTTCTCACCCGGCATGCCGCTTAAAGTCTCGAAAACCCTTCTGGACGGAAGGAGAAAGACTCCTTCGAACACCTCTCACCCCAGAAGATAGGTGGAAGCTTGAGTGGCAATCAGCCAACGTCAAAAACGCCCATCTCGTGCAAGACCCCACTGAGAGACAGCCTGGGTTCTCATTGCCTCGCAAACTCTGGACTGCCATCAATAGGATAAGGTGCTCCCATAGCCGTTGTGCTCATATATCATTATAATATATTGTTATGACTTTTCTTAGGCTTTTGATAGGATTGATGTGTTGTGATGTAAAACTGCGACATACGCTAATTTTTAGTTGCTTTTCCCCACACTAGAAATATTTATTCAAAATTAACTTTCGGGTTACTTGCACTGACATTACCACTGATTTCAAACATCACCACAGACAAGTCATATAAATTTACAGAATGTCTTTTCAACAGAGCAGTTTTATAATTGAGTTAAACAAAACACAAAATGACATTTATAAATTTATTTAATAAAGTTGTTTTATTTTACGACAATTTAATTTTCTTATAAATTATTCTTACAAAGCATTGGTCATGTTTAGTAAGATTGTAAGTAATTGCTTATTAATTTGTTTACAATAACAGAAATTCAAATTAATGTCTATATCAACCATACTTATAGGAATTAAGTTTTATATCTAATACTAAACACTTTTACTTCATTCTTATTCTAGTAAGTACGAGAGTTTATTTCTTAGATAAAAGTATACAAATAAAATTTCGAAACCAATTAAACAAAACAAGCAACTGTTTTTTGGAACATTTTTTTGAGAAAGTCAGTCAAAAACACTATTTTTCATTTAACAATTTTTTTAAACCTCACTAGAGTCCCAACTCCAACTGCTCCCTTTTGGAGCCATCCCCAGTTGGGGTGCTTATGTTGTAAGGCTGCAGATAAGTGAGGAGGGGAAGATGGGAGGAGGAAGGTGAGGAAGTATCTGGCTATTCAAATTTAGTCACCAAACCGGCTAAAGCCATTTCGAAAAAATGTTTCAAGTAAGTACATGTTTTAAAAATTCGAATCATGTGTCTATAAACTATATTTAATCAGACTTTTTATTGAATCATAAAGATTTGTAATGTCATTATTAAGCGAGTAATTGAGGAAAGATTGTCAGAACTTCATTACCCTCTGATTCATTACCTTCCGTATCGTCAATTTTTTTGCCGGATGGTAATGTAGAGCTTTTGAGGGTAATGAAACTTCTGCGAGGGTTATTTTTACGTGCACCTGGGACCATGTTTGAGGTTTAGTAAAAGCTAATATTATCAATAAATGCAGTTTCTTGGATATTTGTGAACCGAGTTTCATATTAGAATCCTTTCTTGAAAATGGATTAAGCGATAACCGATTTATAGCCTTGATTTTTTAAATCAAAATCGTAACTATTCTTTGTAATTTGCGCTCGCCTCGTAACCGTTGACTGATAGAAACGACAATCTAGGAGTACAATCTAGGAGACAACGTTGTGGGAGTCCGGTATTTCTCTGTAGCTGGCGGCTGCCGGAATACTAAACGGGATTTCTTCCGGACTCTGGACGATAAGAGAGATTACATCATCCTGGTGGGCTGGACGCCCAGATTTGGCCCCGACCAGATGTCACCCTGGGTCCTTCGATAGAGCTTCAGTTCCGGTGGCGGCAGTGAGAGTTAGATAGTTAGTTTCAGCATATAACGGTCTGTTGGGGAGTAAGCTATGTTATATTCTAAATCGTAATATTTCAATTGTTACTTGTACCGAATATTTTGTGTTACAATACAGAATACAGTATTCCAAAGTTTATCAAACCTGTTTCTTTCATTTTAAAAACCCCTAGTTTCACCCCAATAACCAGAACGAATAATTTTCCCCGTGCACTTGAGAGGAGTCGTAATATGTAGTTCCCCAAAGCTATGCCGGTCCAACATATTCTGTCCCAAAATTTGGCGCACAGTTAAAACTGTAAAGTTGAGGCCGGAGTGCAGTTTTGCGTAACAATCATGTCCATAACAGTTAGTCATAACCTATATTATATGCTACCTCGCATAACATTTGACACACACACCATAGGTTATTCTAGAACACATCTTTCAATATTTTACAACATACTCTATATACACTACCCCGGTAGCAATGTGATGACTTAAATTTTCGTTTTGAGACCATGAATAACTTCAGGAAGAATATAATTAAGGTTTATTCCAGTATGGGTAAGCATGTGAAGTTTTAAATTTCCCTTTTCTGCACAGGAATAAGTGCATCGGAACATCACTTAGATTTTTCTCCAGCATAGGTTGGCAAGTGTAAAATTCCCTTTTGAAAATATAAATAGCTGCAGTAAGAACATGAATAAGGTTTTTATCCAGTATGGGTTCGCGTGTAACAATTCCAATTTCCCATTTGAGCACAACATTAAGTGCAGTCGGAAAATCAAAAAAAAAATTCTCCAGTATGCGTTCGCATGTGACGTTTTAAAGTTCTGTTTTGAGCACAGGAATAGCTACACTTGGAACATGAATAAGTATTTTCTCCAGTATGGTAAAGCGTGAGATTTCTTAAATTTCCCTTATGAGAGCATGAATAACTCCAGTAAGAACATAATTAAGGTTTTTCTCCAGCATGGGTTCGAATGTGACGATTCAAAGTTCCCTTTTCAGCACAGCAATAGCTGCATTTAGAACATGAATAAGGTTTTTCTCCAGTATGAGTACGTACGTGATATTTCAATCGTATCTTTTGGGAAAATGAATGATTGCAGTACGAACACGAATATGGTTTTTCTCCAGTATGAGTTCGCATGTGACGATTCCAAGATCCCTTTTGAGCACAGGAATAGCTGCACTCGGGACATGAAAAAGGCTTTTCTCCAGAATGGGTAAGCATATGATGTTTTAAAGTTGACTTTTGATCACAAGAATAAATGCAGTCAGAACACGAATAAGGTTTTTTTCCAGTATGGGAATGCATATGACATTTTGTTCCTTTTTGAGCATACGAATAGGTGCAGTCGAAACATGAATTAGATCTTTCTTCAGCATGGGTTCGCATGTGACGATTCCAGGATCCCTTATAAGCACAGGAATAGCTGCAGTCGGGACATGAGTAAAGTTTTTCTCCAGTATGGGTAAGCATGTGACGTTTTAAAGTTCCCTTTTGAGCACAGGAATAGGTGCAGTCAGAACATGAATAAGGTTTTTCTCCAGTATGATTAACCATGTGAAGTTTCAAATATCCCTTTCGTGAACTTGAGTAGCAGCAGAAAGAACAAGAATAAGGTTTTTCTCCAGTATGGTTAAGCATGTGAAGTTTTAAATTACCCTTTTGAGAACTTGAAAAGCTGCAGAGAGAACATAAATAAGGTTTTTCTCCAGTATGGCTTCGCATGTGACGATTCAAAGATCCCATTTCAGCACAGGAATAGCTGCAGTGGGCACAAGAATAACGTTTTTCACCAGTATGGGTTCGCATGTGACGATTCCAAGTTCCTTTTTGAGCACAGGAATAGGTACAGTCGGAACATGAAAAAGATTTTTCTCCTGTAATGTAAAGCATGCGATATTATAAATTTGCATTATGAGAACATAGATATCTAAAGTAGGAAGAGGCCTAAGGTTACTTTCCAGTGTAGATGGCTGAAATAGTTACAATGAGAACATGAAATCGATTTTCCGATATCTAGTCTGATAAAGACAGAGAATAAAGTTCTATAAGAATGTGACCATATTGAAGACTGAAAATAATTTAAGCAAATTAAGATAAAGAAAAATCTATTTTACCTGTGGTCAGGGTAATACTTTCAGAGTTCTCTGAGCATTCCTTTTTTACATCCTGCAGGTCTATGTCTATTTCCTCATAAGGAATCCCACCGCCATCTTCTTCTCTGGATTCTGTCTTGATGGAAACAGTCTCTACAGTAATACTACCTGGAATTACAAAACGACAATACGATGTGTAAAGACTTGTTTAGTGTCACATTCTAAAATACGGTGGTTGGGGCTATTTTTATGCACAGCAGTACTTATTGTTGTATTTTGTGATAATGCAATTTGGGAGGCGGATAAAGGGTACCGCTGGAACGGGAAGAATTTACTTGATAACCAAGACTTCTGCCAAAGGTCATCTCCAACGGTGTGCTATGTTTGATGACTTAGCACGGATGCCCGGGTGTATTTATTGTGGTGTGTTCAGGTCTTGGCGGTGGATGCGCCTGCCTACCAGCAACGTGGCTGGACAGATAGGGAGACGCCGGTATGCAGATACCCTTTGATTTCCCCAGCCGGTCTCTCAAGACCCATCGCCTTCACTGCGGTGGGAGGGATGGATTCCCATGTCCATCACTTCTGGACACACTGATCCTTAGATTCCTAACCACATACATTATCCTTCCCAGAAATACTTCTCCCTCCTTTCCTTAAAAGTGCCCTTCCCACTGCCTTCCCAAAGATGACATAGAGGGGAAATTATTTTTCTCAGGGCCTCCCGTGTGGAGATAATGTTTAAAAAATACGTGTGTTCTAAGCTCCTGCTGACAAGTTGCTGGCAGGAGCTTAGCCTCAGCGGGTACAAACAGTGGCGTAGCGTGGGGGGGGGGGAATTTAGGCAAATTTTCCGAATAAATAATAATATTATCTTGGAAAAGTTTAAATCATTTCAAATCATTATTTAAAAATGTTCTACGATACTTTCGAATCCAAATTGTTTTTTTATCTATTAAAAATATCCATTATTATATTTTTTAAGCTGCAAATTTCGTGATTTGTAGGAAAACCGTACGCATATTATGAGAGTAATACTGATTAAAGCTGATAACTCGCAAACAGATTCACTCTTAATTAAAACCAGAATTATGTTCAGAATGTATAAACGGATGAATTTCAGTTGTGTAATCATCTGCTGATACATTTCGAAAGAGACCATTATTTTATTCGAAGTGCCATCAAAGAGAAACCATTTTCATATTCCGAGTGTAGTTTTAATTGGCCAAATACAGATTTAATTTAACCCGTCTAATTACAGGAGACGCAAATTGTCCCGCACATTTAATTTTAAAATAAAATTGTGAAATTATGTCCCACAAATTTATTTTAAAATAAATTTGTGATTGCGATAAAAAGTTAAGATAACTGTTTTTTTTTCAAGAAAAGGAAATTTTGAGGTTATTCTCAATTAGGTACTTTAATTCGAATATTCGTAGGCGTGTATTATTGAGCCAATCCACATTTCCAAAATCAAAATTTTAATATTTAGAAACAATAATGTTCTAATAAACACGTCGGAAAAATTACAATATCTAGATTTTAGAACAATTTTGGTTTTTGTAAAAGGATAAAAAAAACAATAAAAAGGGACATTTAAAATGCATAGGAAGAACCGGAAATTTCGTGCGCAAACATTGACAGGCACAAGTTTATAGATATTTTTTCTAATTATTCGAATGGTTAAACCAGTTTTCAGAATGTAAAATTCCAGTTGGATTCATCTGCTGACACATTTCGAAGGAAAACATTCCTATATTCGATGTGCAGTCATAAAATTCTAGTTGCAGACTATTTATTTAATGCCAGAATCGAAGAAAAACCATTTTCATGTTCTGAGTGTAGTTTTAATTCACAGCACACAAACTGGTTTTGTGTTCAGAAAACAATGATAAATTAAATAACGAGTTGCAGATTCATCGTGCATCGAGTGAAGTTTTAATTCCATAACGCTGTAAAATTCTGAGAAATTGATTATTGCATGTGTTACTATTATTTGGGGACTCTAACGCAGGATCAATCAATCAACTTTGGATTAGAATTTATAAACATGATTTTCATTGAAAGAATACTCGTCAAATGTGATTATTAAAAAATCCGGCTCGTATATAAACAACCCCCCTCCCCCACCCACCCCCCCCCCCCCCCCCACCACTTATAGAACCCAAATAAGGGGGCGGCGAAATTTTCATACGCCCCAATGTTCCGAGTGTAGTTTTAATTCACCACATACAGATTTAATTAAAACCACTTTTGTGTTCTGAATGTAAGTGACGGAAGAATCAAAGAAAAACCCCTTTCATGTTTTGAGTGTAGTTTCAATTCACCGCATACAGATTTAATTATAACCAGTTTTATGTTCAGAATGTAAGAGCCACTAGAATCAAAGAAAAACCATTTTTTGTTCTGAGTGTAGTTTTGATACGCCGCATATTTAGTTTAATTTAAACCAGTTTTGTGTTATCAATATAACAATAATAATAGTAATAATGTTTATTCCAGGATGTGGGGAGGATAGTGCAATCCCACACGTCCCATAAAGTTGTACATATTTACAGAACGCCTAAGAACAATAAGTTGTCGATTCATCTTGTACCGAGTGAAGCTTTGCATTTGAGTTGCATTCCAAAAATACCTGTAGAAGTTAGGGAGGGGGGGGGGGGCAAATTTTCGTCCGCCCCGGGTGGCCGAAACCCACGCTACGCCACTGGGTGCAAAGATCTAGTGTATAAAAAAATTGCAAGTAGGTTAGTACAATTGTTTTTT
Organism: Limnephilus rhombicus; assembly: GCA_929108145.2. Lineage (NCBI taxonomy): Eukaryota > Metazoa > Arthropoda > Insecta > Trichoptera > Limnephilidae > Limnephilus > Limnephilus rhombicus. The sequence continues at coordinate 11,533,745 of OV815290.1, read as the reverse complement.
CTAAGATCTTTAGACATTGAAAGTCCCTTTCCAAGAAATTATTAGAAAGAAACTAATTTTAATATTTTCCGTTACAAACTGCAAAGTAAAATAATTTCCCTTGAAGATATTAAAATCACGAAGAAGATGAATGTAGGATAAGAGAATTTATAATGATTTTCATCGATAAAAATTACATGAGTAAATTACGTTACGTTAATTAGGACGTTTTTAGCGATGGTGTTCCATTCTTGAGAATCTTCAGAAAGAGTGTATAGTATCTTAAAGTCAATCAAATTATGAATTCCGAAATCACAAGTATACAAACGTCACAATAAAAATTTGCTGCAACACAAGAATACGTGGTACGTGCATTATCTTATAATCCCAAATTATTTTTGAAGTAGAAAGAGTGAGATGATTTAATTTAGTAATAAATATGATTATGCAACAGATTGAGGAACTACGATTTGTTTGCGGGCATAACAAATTAAACGTTATTTTTAGTTCGAAAGTTTCCTGTGGAGCAGCATTACAAAGGTGAAATAAAAGACGAAGTAAATAATTGGTCAGTGGCTATTGGCATCGCGTCCTGTGTCCCACTATGAGTTCAATTCCTCCGCTGATTTTGAGCTTAATGTAGGGTAGTAGGGGATTTTGAATTTATTGTCTGTTATTCGTAACCCCAGAATATTTGTATTAATTTTAAAATAAAAAAGAGGGGAAGAAGAAAACAAGCAGTTGTCCTGACTGCGTCATCTGAAATTCCTTAGTGATAGTATATGTACATGACTAACTAATAATAAAAACTTACTCAATCACTTTAAAGCAGGGGTGGGGAACCTTTTTAGCGTCGCGGGCCATTTGGATATTCATACTTTAACCCGCGGGCCGCGATTTTCGCCTCGGGGGGAGGGGGGGGGGGGTAGAGCGACATTCGAAACAAAGAACTGGTTTTACTGGAAGTATTAAAAAAACTGCCTACTACTCCTTAATTATAGCACACACAATGGTGTAAATCTGTACGCGGAGAATTCAAACTACACTCAGAACATGAAATTGTCTTCTTCCAATACTGGCAGCACAAATGCAACTTCAAATTTATAACTGCACTTCAAACGCGAGAATGGTTTCCTACGAAACGCGTTAGCAAGATGAAACCCCACCCAATTTCATTGCATTCTGAACACAGAACTGGTTTAATTTTAAAGTGAGTTTGCATGCTAGGAAATAAAACTACACTAAAGAAAATGGCTTTCCTCCGATTCTCGCAGCACTACTAGAATTTAATAAATGCATTTATAACGTGAAAAATGCGCCAAAAGATAAAACTACACCTCAAATATTCATCATAAACGCAGAACTGGTTTTAGTTGCAGGGTGAATCTGTGCACGGGGAATTAAAACTACACTCAGTACATGAAAATGGCTTTCCTCCAATACTGGCAGATCAAAAGTAACTAGAATCTAATAAATGCACTTGAAAAACGAGAAGTTTTCCACACAATGCGTAAGCAGATGAAACTGCATTTTGAACACAAAACTGGTTTTACCGTTAGAGCGAGTTGGATTGTGAGTCTCCAGCTTTAATTAATACTGGACCTAGAACACCAAAATGGTTTTCCTCCGATGCTTTGCAGTCGGAGTGCAAGAACGTTATTGGTAACGGGAAATGCGTGCGTTAGCAGATGAGTCCGCAACAGGAATTTGCATTGTGAACACAAGATTGGTTTTACCTTAAGAATGAATCTGCATAGGAGTCAATAATCAACAGGCTTAAATTAAATTATACTCAAGGGTTACGTGAATATTTTTTCATTACGTGAATGGTGTTTCTGCATTTTGAAGCATATTTATAGTATGCAATTACGAAAAGATTAGATTAGCACACCTATATGATTTTGTGTTTATATAACTATGCATTGGCCGTACCAAAAGTGCCCGCGGGCCGCAGGTTCCCCACCCCTGCTTTAAAGCATATAAAAATAAACTTTCATATATCATAAAGCATACTAAAGAAAGTTACTATAAACGGAAGTTTGATCAAGCTGAAAATGATAGTAAAAGAGTATGGACAGTTGTAAATGAAGTAATTGACAAGAAAAAAAAACAGTAATAAAGAAATCAATACTATTATTCATGATAACTCAAAAACATGCTGTAAAGAAAACCCCTCAAAAGCTGCAAATATATTTAACGCTTTATTTGCAAATGTAGGGAAAAATCTCGCCAATCTCATTCAAATTGACCCAAATATTATAACATCTCCAGACTGCAATATTGATGCTAAAAATAAAATGACAACATTTGAAGTCTCCACACAGGAGAAAATAGTTTTTATCATAACCGATATGAAAGGAGGATCTGCTCCGGGCTTTGATGCAGTTACGGATGATATTTTAAAAACATAAAAAATCAAATTTCTAAGCCATTAATGCATATAATAAATACAAGTTTCCAAAGCGGAGTATTTCCATCAATTTACAAACAAACTACTATTACTCCAATATTTAAATCAGGTAATCCAGAAGAAGTAAACAATTACCGTCCCATATCAGTAATCTCAAATATGGAAAAAAAAATTGAAAAAAAAGTTTAAAAAAAATGAGCCAATTTATAAAATGCAATGGTATAATTAATGAAAACTAGTTTAGTTTTATGGGAGGTAGAAGCACACAAGATGCAATTGCAAAATTAAGTAGCCTTGTACATAGTTCATTAGATAAATCATTTAAATGCCTGGGAATTTTTATAGATCTCAAAAAAGCATTTGACAGTATATCACATGACACACTTATAAGTAAATTAAGAAACATTGGATTAAATGGTTCAGTTCTAGAATGGATAAAAAGCCACCTTTTCAAACGTCCCCAAGTTGTAAAAATTAATGGTGTGCTTAGTTCACCAAAAATGAGTCATCTCGGCATACCTCAAGGTACAGTCCTGGGACCGTTACTGTTTATCATCTATGTTAATGACATATTCATACAAAAACTGAATGGAAAAATAAAATCTTATGCTGACGATACTGTCTTAATAATTGAAGGTACCGATTGGAATACTGTTTATAACCTAGCGAATATTGATATAACATATTGAAAAATTGGTTCGATAAAAATCTCCTCTCTCTAAACACTGAAAAAAACAAAATTTATCCCATTCTCTATCAATAAATTCAAATTAGAACCAAATTTAAACATCATAATGCACCAAAGTAAATGTAGTAAAACTAACAGCAATCAAGAATGTGCTATACTTAGTCCAACTCCCAAAATAAAATATCTTGGTGTATATATAGATCAACATTTTAAATAGAAAACACCTTTTTGTTAACTCGTCAAAAGGATTAGGAGATGTATTTATATATCTATTAGGCTTAAAAATATTCTTAAAAAGAACGTACTATGCAACTGTTCAATCTATATTACCATATTGTATTATTGGCTGGGGAGGAACATATGACAATATTTTAAATCCACTCAAAATAGTTCAAAAGTTGAGAATTAGGGTAATCTTGAGAAAACCGTCAAAATTTACTACTGAAATTCTTTTTTCAATATTCAATGTGCCTACAATAGACAAAATGTATAAAAAATATTCAATACTTCAAATTTCCACAGAAATACAGTTAAATACTCGTAACTTCCAATTCAATACATCAGCAAGATACCAGAAAACTATTAAAATCCCTAAATTGAAAACTACTAAGCACATTCAAAATTCTATCTATTATAACAACCTCCCATTAAAATTAAAAACCATCGAAAATATGCAGGAATTTAAGACCAAATTAAAAAATTACCTTTCTAATAAAAGTCCCAAATATTTTTACTGTATATCTTAAAGTCTGCTATTTTATAAATCGTTCATACCTTCTTTTTCTCTCATTTCTTAGTTTCTATATCTCTAAGTCTACTTTTGTATAAATCTTGCCTTCTTTCTTACATATCCTTTACTTACTTATAACAATAATTTTTGTTACGAACTTACATGATTCTTCATTTATAATGATTTTTTAATTTATATTTTGATTTTTTAAACTCTTCGTGATTTTTATTTTTAAATTTATACATGATTTTTTAACCTACTTATTATATACACTTATACAGTAGCCGTTATTACTAACTTACACGATCTTTTAATTTACTAATTGAGCTAGAAGTCCCTCGCCAAACACAAGAGCATTGTCTCTTTATGGTGAGGAAAGGCATTTTTTTATTTCTTTGTCAAAACCTTATGTAACTATGTAACTGATGTAACTTTGTATATATTTTTAGTCAGCATTGCCAATAAATAAAAAAAATTAAAAATAAAAAAAACTTACTCGTTGGCTGAACATTCTCCGCATACTGCAAACATTCCTTCTTTACATCTGGGAGGACATCCATATACGGCACTTTACCTGCGGCTTCTTCCTGGGATACTGGTTCCGTCTTAATGGAAACATTCTCTGGGTTGAGAAGTTCCATGGCACTGCTGTAATAGTGTCCTGTTGTGTGATAGTTATTGATCTCAGCTAATAATTTATTATAACTGTAATAAAACATAAACTGACATTCGTCCAATTTTATTCTTTATAAATTAGTTCCATATTGAGTAAATGAGATTCATATGGGAAAAATTCTAAGTCCTTAGCGATTGAACGCCGTCAATGTGATTTCTTTCATGAAATCGGTGTGCATAAATTATAACCAAGACTTCATATAATGTTAACTTAATTATAAGTAAACAAGCATTAGTAATTAGGAGCTTTGGTCTTATTAACGTACTCAGTATAGCAAAATAGTATAGTGCAAGACGAAGCTCGGCGGTCGACTTCAAAGTGTTGAATAAACGTCAATAGAAATGTAGAACCTCGAATTTAAAAAAAAAAAATCCGACAAAAATGTAATGGTTACTGAAATAATCCCAAGTAATATAATTTTAACATAATTATTAAGAACTTTATATGATATTTCTTTAGAAAAGCGGAGGACCAACCACTATTAAGCAAATTACCAAAGGACTAAGTAGAATATTGACATTTCCATAGACAACTGAAAATTAAAGAAAATTATACGAAATTAGGTGTCGTGCAGTACTTCTTTTAGCCTGAGTTCTGAAAACCGTAGAAAAGTCACTATGAGTTCTTTTTATAAATTATTTTCATCTGTTATCATAATATATACCATTACAAAAAAAACATACACACACTTCACAACAGTAAATAGTAGTATTACCGTGCAATGGGATTACTGTGATCGATTTGAATTTAATTTTTACAAATCAAGTGGTTGGATCAAAGTAAGAGCAAGGTGGGTCAACGTAAGCTATGCTAGCAACACTTTGCGATATCTGGACTACTTACAACCAATATATTTTCTATAGAAATAGATGCTTCAGGGGTAAAGTTCGGTTTATGGGCGAAATTCCTAAAAAATAAAACTAGTTATTTTTATACTAACTTTGGGCCGGCGAATCCGAATCTGAAAGAATTAGGTTGGGGCAAGCAAATATAAACTGAATAACACGACTTAAAAATTTTCGATACACAAACAATCTCCAATAAATTAATGACACATCTTTTTATGGGCGATACTCCGAAAGAAGAAATTTAATTATCTTTATACTAACTTTGGGCTGGGAAATCCGAATCTGAAAGAATTAGGTTACACTCGGCAATATTAACTGAGTTAAACGACTGTACAATTTTGAATTTACATACAATATAACAGGAATAACAGGCCATTTTTTCTGAGAATAAAGATCATAGAAAAAACTAAAGATAACATATTACCACATAAAATTAAGTGTTGCCATTAAGCAATAATATCAATAACGTAAAAAAAACATATTTATAAGTTCAGTAGTTATTTTTTATAAATTTTATTCACTTTTGTATCACAAACCATGTTACACAAACCTAGCGTAGCCGTTAAACTACTTGCAAACTGGGATGTTTGTTGCCTTGACGCGAGTAGGCGCTACGAAGGGGTCACTTTCTTTTGTATCACAAACTATGTTGCACAAACCTAGCGTAGCCGCTAAACTAGTTGAAAACTAGAATTTTTTCTTGCCTTGACGCGAGTAGGCGCTACGAAGGGGGCACTTTCTTTTGTATCAAAATCAAAATCAAAATCATTTATTGCACAAACCTAGCGTAGCCGCTAAACTACTTGAAAACTGGGATGTTTTCTTGCCTTGACGCGAGTAGGCGCTACGAAGGGGACACTTTCTTTTCTATCACAAACCATATTACACAAACCTAGCGTAGCCGCTAAACTACTTGAAAACTGGGATGTTTTCTTGCCTTGACGCGAGTAGGCGCTACGAAGGGGCACTTTCTTTTCTATCAAAAACCATGTTACACAAACCTAGCGTAATCTAATCACATTGATTCATATAATAAAATTGATATTGGTGACCGGTCAACGTCACAACTTGTTAAGACTACGAATTTTCACACTTTTGGTCTTAGAATACGGCCGTTGAGATAGTCATAATTCATCAGGTTAATTTGAGTTATGTTATGAATTATCATGTGAGGAAGTATCGTGTCTGAAAGTTTTACGTTATTGATATTATTGCTTATGGCAACACTTAATTTTCTGTGGTTGAACATAAAATATCTTTGGTTTTTTCTATGACATTGTTGATAGCGTCAAAATGGCCTGTAAGCTGTGTATGAATTTAAAATTTTGCAGTCGTGTTATTCAGTTTATATTTGCTTGCCCCAACCTAATTCTTTCAGATTCGGATTCCCGGCCCAAAGTTAGTATAAAAATAACTAGTTTTATTTTTTAGGAATTTCGCCCATAAACCGAACTTTTTCCTGCTTCAGTATCACACTGGCCACATGTCGCGGTGCATACGGGTAACTTTTCAACAATCACTTGAAATTACAGATTTCAACTTACAACTAATCGGACTACCGTCTTATTCCTTTTGACTTTTGACAGCTAAGCCATAGATGTTTGTTAAAATAGATAGTCAGTTTACGACATTTTCGTTACGGTAGGTTAGGTACTGGCGTATAAAATTATCATTAATTACGGTGACCAGACAACTAAGTGGAACCTTTTTAGTCGTGTGAGTTTTCATAATGTTGTCCTAATAATTCGGCCATAGAGATTGTCATAATTCATAATGGTAAAAAACAACAGCGGTTGAGATTCAGAGCAATGCAAACTGAGAATTGTCATGAATGAAATCAGAATGAAATATGAATATTTGCCTATTTTCAGTATTCAAATTGACAACTTGCCAACATTGAACGGACCGGGGATCGACATGTGTCAAAGTGTATTTTATCAGGCGCCGATTTTGGAAATTACACCACGTTTCAATTTAATTACTTGAAAAAACAACTAATAACGTTTGGATAAAAGGTAAAAGATGCATAATTTAATTTTATTCAATCAAAGTTCGAAATTTCCCTATAAAATCATGTAACGTCATTGATAAAATCTCCGTATTGTATCTCTGCCGCCATTTTTTGACATTTGCGAAGTTTTGTTCTAAATTTTGTTTCATGATGAAAACACTAAAGAAATACTTAATTTACCCAAACTAAGGACATGATAAGTTATTATATTATGTTTTTTTGTTTGGGTTATAACCTATTTTGTGCACGTATATAGTTGTTTCTATACAGAATCTCTTTGCCGTCATTTTGTGACGTTTGCGAAGTTTTCTAAAACTTCGGCCTTGCCTTTATTGATCGAAGCTCTGAAACGATTAATTTACCTCAACTAAGAACATAATAACCTATTTATATTATAGTTGTTTCTCAACCAAATCTGCCTGGTGCTTCCCAACTGGCTCCAGGCTGTTGGATGCTGGGATTCCGGTGCAGTTTTGTAACTACTGTCCTTGTTCCTTAGTGAAAACAATGAATAGCGAGCCTGCACCCCACGGGCACGATCGCACACTTCGCAACATTCTGGAACCTGGCAGGGGCCCCACGGGGACCCTGGAGCGCATCATCGACCAATGCAAGTCTCCTGTTTTGCCACCCCACTGCAGTCGGCGGCACCGCCTGCATGCCCAACTATTCCTGCTACATCTACTACCTACTGGTGGGGCCCAATCAGAAGAGATTTTTCAATCAAGGTATTCTTACTAAATCTAATCCTTTTTATAAAGTAAACACCTCAGTGGCCAGTGGTGCCAACAAAAAGATAATTGTAAGAAAGTGAAAATTCGGTTTGTTGAAAACCATATTTTCGGCAGTTATTTGAGATTTTTGTAGATGATTGAGCTGCTTATAAACTTTATATGAGTCCACACAACACATTCCTAATAAGTCATTTTTAGAACATTATACTTGAAAAAATTTAACACCGTACCGACGTGAACCGAAAAGTTGTTGAAATTATGAATTAGAACGAGAAAAAATATTGATATTTCTTAAAATATCGTAATATTTCCGTTGAAGCGTGACAAAGAAATATGTAAATTTTTAACTATATGATTCGAGTCGTTTATGGAAATTATATTTATGTTTACTTGCAAACATAGTTTTTTTGAAATTGTAAAAAATGGAAAATAAAACACTCGAACTGTGTGGCATCATGAAAATCGCACAGTTTTTTTGCTGTCTGATATGTGGGTATTCATCACTTTCAGCTCCGTAGGTTAATTTCCGTCGTGAGCTATGAGTGCGTAGCCTGAGGTCGAATTATCCACATGCCTGTCAAAAATTACGATACGAAGTGCATGTAACTAATTATTTTCTTATAATTTTGTGTTTTTTAAACTTTACTTTAAAAATAATACGTGATTCCACACCTCTGTGCACTTGACGTTTGTTTGTAAAACATTAGTTGAAAACTTCTCACAATAACAATGGTTTCATGGAAAAGTTCCTGAATAATGTGAGATTAGTATTGAATTGACAATACAGGATGCTGAAAGCAATAATTGTACATACAATTACCATCACGTCTCATCACCTTCTTGGGATAATGTTGTCTTTAGAAATATTCCAAGTGTTCTGCAATTGCTTGTTGATGCTTCGGCATCCTGCTTGCCTCAGCGCCTAACTAATAATACCTAAATGTATTTAATTTGATTCGGTTTTAATTTTCGAGCAATGTTTAATTATATAATGGGAAAGATAATCCTTGATGAGGTCTTGTCCCTAGTTTGCACTGAACATCTTCAGAGTGTTTGTGGAATACAGTTTCATTTCTTATTTGTTTATAGTGGAGGAGAAGGAATGGTACCTGGCCCGCAAGCAGCTGGAGGACGAGGATAAGATGGCCGATGCTCCTGAGTTCCTGGACCCCATCATGAATATCCTCTTGTTGGACCCCGTCAACCTGCCCAGGTCCAGGACTACCACTGCAAAGTCTACTAGGTCGAATAAACAACCTTTTTTTATTCTGATTGGAGTGCCCTTGAGGTGATTGTTCACAAAAAATTGCGCTCTACAAATTATCCAATTATTATTATAAGATATTTACATGATATCATATTTATGAGACAATTTTTTCATAAATATGATAACATATTTCAATGAAGCAGTCAGAAATATGCTTATATTTCCCACTTACTGGGAATGGGTCCCCTGCACAGCATATCCAAAGATAAGATAGGCCCTGAGGGAAACCTTAAGGCCTTTTACGTAGAGTGGATGAGTTAGTGTACGGCCTGAGTGGTTAGCGTTTGGCGTGGCGGTCAGCGGGGCGGTGGAGTGGTCAAGAGCGTGCTCACTGAGTGGCCTCAGTGCACGCTCAGCGTTCACAGTCACCGCTATTGTTTTAATCATGGCTTCTGCGTCATACGATATTGTTGATATGTACTTGGAAGAAAGTTTATGGTTAAAATATAAATTTGAGTCGAGACAAGGTCCCAGTGATATTGTTATGCAAAGAAAGCGGTTTGGAGAGTTTCATACGTTGTTTGAAACATTAAGATTGAATGGATATAAATTTTACAAGTATACTAGTTTTTCTGAAAGTTCTCTCCACACTCTTGCTTTAACTATTTTATTCTTCTATAAAGAATGAGAAGATAACCATATTTGTGAAATGATTTCTTCAAACGAAATTATTCGCACGCTCTTGTCAACGCTGCAAAATCACAATCTCGTTTGAACCTGCACGCGACGCCCCGCTCGACGCAAACATGCACGCTGCTGCCACCGCGCCGCTCGGCCCCCACTCAGGACGGTGCCACTGTATTTGAATTACGGTACTATGCAAAAACATGTGTTTGACATGAACGCCCCGCCCCACGCTCGATTTGAGCGTACACTCAGGCCGTACACTTAGGCATCCACAATGGGTTTAACTCTGCCCACAATTTTTTCTAATGTACTTTGGACATGTTGCTGGCCAAACAGAGGACTCCGACTTGGAGAAACTCATAGTCACTGGCCGCAGTGTTTGGCAGAGGAAGGTCACCGCAGCGCTGGAGTGACCAAGTATCACTGGCATCCGGTATTAGAACTAGTGTCCTTGGCTCTCCACGCAGTGCAGACCCACGAGGAGTGTAGGAGCCTTGTCCATCGGCAATTGGAGTAGGGATCACGATCCTCAGCAATGAAAAGAATGTGTAGTTAATATGAAAAGCCTCCTTTGCCATTTTAGCTTAACCCTCCACATCTTTTTAAATTGTTGCTTCATCTCTGTTGCGGTCTTCCTGGTGGCATTTTTCCTTCTTTTTTTACATTAGCTACAGGAGGCCCTGAAGAAAATAATTCCCTTCAGGGCCCATGTCATCTTTGGGGGTGCTGTGTGGGGGTCTTTTTGGGAAAGGAAGAAGAGGAAGATCTTGGAAGGAAAAGGGTATGAGGGATGGGTAGGAATCTGGGGGTCAGTGTGTCCAGAAGCGATGAACTTATGAATCCATCCCTCCCACTGTGGTGCAAGGCGATGTTCCGAAAGAGAACGGCTAGAGAAGTCAAAGGGACTCCCTCAACCATTCTCTAATGATCCGGCCTGCCATGCAGCTAGTGGACAGACGTATCCGCTGTCAAGACCCAAACAAACCTCTCCCCGTAAACCCGGCACCCCTGGTAAGTCACCAAACGTAGCAAACCATTTGGGGTGACCTATTGCAGAGGTGTTGGTTAAATAATAAATGGTTGCCTGGGTGGCAGTACTCAGACCCGTCTCCCAAATTGCAACCTTTCTGGTCTCCAGTCAATCAGAGTTTTGCATCAACATTTTTCCTTGCGTCAAACCCTGCCCTTTCCCATTTCAGTTCTTTCATTCTTTTTGCAATATCTATGAGGTGGAAACACCATTAAATATTTTTTAAATGGTTTCACATTTACATTAACCTTTCTGTATTTGCAGTCATCTCCTCAGCGATCAACCCGACCCATTCAACCGATCTCCCCTCAGTGTCAGTCAATAGACCAGCCCAACATCAACTGAGCCCAAAATCAAGCCCAACAACCAACTCGGGGAGTGGATTGATTCTGGAGTGGACACAGCGGAGGAAAAGCAGCAAAGAGGCTGTGGAAGCTGCTGAAGATACCGGCACACCGGGAACTGGAATACAGTTAAATAATGACAAGAACTGGCATCTTAGGGCAGCTGCTGATGCTACTTCTAACAGTAAAACATCATAAACACTGCATCAACAAATCTGCCAAATATGATGAAGTATGTGTCTTCTGATCCTATAACACACTTCACCTTCTAATATCTTTCTCCATTTGGGAGGCGGGTATGAGTACCACCGCCCCAGGAACCATTTATTGGATGACCAACAACTCTGCCGTAGGTCATCTCAAGTGGTTCGCTACATTTGGTGACTTAGCAGGGGTAGCCAGGTTCCTGAGGTAAGGTTTGTCCGGATCTTGGCGGCGGATGCGTCTGCCCACCCTGTGTGACACGCCGGATCGGGAGAGACTGGTTGAGGGAGATCTTTCGACCTCTCTGGCAGGACTCTCGGAACATTGCCTTGCACTAATATATATATAATAGGTATATGAATTGCAAAATAATCATTTCAGTTATACTATGATAAATTTATGCCTACTTTGAATTGAAATATATTTGATTTTCTATTTTGATCCTAACTTGAATATTTTGTCAGAGATTAAAAAAGTTTAATGATCTGTAATAATTTATTTTTTTACCTACTCTTCATTCAGTGGCGGCTCGTGACTTTTGGGTGTGCTAGAGTGCTGATATTACAAAAAATGGCATTATTGATGTTGTTAAGCCGAAAAAAAAAAAAAATTTTTTTTTTGAAAATTAATTTTTTGTTTGAAAAATTTCAGGGATTTCCTGAAAAATCTTCATACAAAAACCGATTTTTGAAAAAAGAATTTTTTTTTTCGCCTACGACAACATCCGTAATGCCATTTTTTTAGTAATAACACCCCAGCACACCCAAAAGTCACGAGCTGCCACTGCTCTTCATACCTAGCACGATAGAAATATAAATCAATACAGTTTTTGTTTATGTGACACCTCACAAGAATGCCCCTGTTTGCACAGTGTAAAGCAGGGTTGTTGGATGCGGATTGTTAGACGTTCACATCCGCGGATTTCAGGATATTTCAATTTTAAGTGTGTAAATAAATGAAAATCAATTTAATTTTTTTTAATCATATCTTTAGAACAAAACTAAAACAGCTTTTATCAAAAGAGTTGAAATCGTGACAAGATGGCAATGCACTTTTTTGCCCCCCTCTACTTCAATAGCTTATCACTTCGTGAAATACATATCGGTTTATTTTTTTGTGAAATCTTAAAATATAAATTAATATATTTTTAAAAATGAATAGTTATAATATTATTTTTTTATTGAATACCCCCTTAAATTAAATCAATTTTTAGAAAAAAACGTAGCTCAGTCAATAAAAAAATAAAAAAAATATTTATCGTTTCCAACTGTAACTAAGTTTATAAAACATTTGGCATATCCAAAACGGTGACCGAACAAGTCAGAATGAAACCAACTCAGAAAAGTCATTAGAAGTGATGAAAAAAAAAGGTTACGGTTATGGGCTATTTTAAAATTATTTTTTTCATGGATTTTTGACCTTTCAAAGAGGCGTTGAGTTGATTTTATTCTCAGTTGGCATGGAACCACCTGATACATACCTCCCTGCATCATCTTTTTTTTCTTCAACTGGTTTTCATTATTCGCACTTTCGAACAAATAAAACTCATCTGGGGTGCATTGATTTCAGGTGATTTTTCAAAGAAGTAGTAGTACGTTCCTTCTGCGAGTAACTTTTATAACATATTTTACACTCAGATTTCTCCGGAACATTTTTGTCTAATATAATAAGTCCAGATACTGCTTTTTATCGATGGTGACATTTTTATTTACTCTTTCACGTAATATTTACATTGAAATATTAATCAATTAGCAAAAACTTTGATAAACGCAAACACACACTGTAATTGATTCACAATGTGAATCACGTCGATAACTAAACCAAAACAAACAAAACCTGCAGGATCTTGTCACCAATGTGTGTCTTCCTATTGATCAGTTAGCGAACGAAGATAGCAACATATGCGGGGCACTCGCCACTCTGGGGGCCCACGCCGGAAGCGTTGTGAGACAGGTTAAGGTAGGGGCTGTGGGAAGGGATTTATTTGGAGGTCTTGAAGAGGCCGGATTATATGAAGGAAGAAAAACACATGCTGGTAGCTCATTCCACGTACGAGACAACTTACACAAAAATGAGTAAAAGAAGCAACCTGTTCTCATGAAGCCAACATCAAATGTGAACAGGTGTTTTGCTTTTGTCTGTCGAGTTTTACACACATGCACCGGAGAACAATGCTACAAGCTTCTTAGAGCAAGCTCCATAAAAATACCTGTAGAACAGACTTAGCATGCCTACATTGCATCTGTGCATTAGGGATGGCATTGTGTCTGTGTACAATGGGTTGTCAATCATACAGACCGCCCTTTGCACAGAACCAAGTAGGTTTATCGAGCGTTTTGGGGCTTCAGCCCATAGATAGATCCCAAATTCAACTATTAGGCGTACCTACTTAAGATTTGTGTAGGGTTAGCAGCTGCCAGCTGGTCACTAGTGAGTAATCTCACTCTTTACCCAGACTTTTTGAGACGTTAAAACTGACCCCAGGCGTGAATATCCTTGAGGTGGTCAATATCTTTTTGTCTCAAAACTTTCTGAACTGTTGGGACATTATAAGTGGAAGGGTGCTTTTCAAAGAGATTACTCTCGTGAATGGTGCTGTCATCAGCGCAGCAATGAATTGGTGCACATTTAACGATACTGCTTAAGGAATTAGATATAATGAGTGTTAAACAAAGAATTTTCTAAGAAGTTTTAATTTTTAACAATTTACTACACACTTACTAGATTAGGGATAAACTGCATTTTAACAAAGACTCCCACACACACCATACGGCAGAAAGAAAACATTAGAAAAAAAAAAAATTAACAAAACCAAAACATGGAATTGTTAACTTTATAAAAGCAATAAAAATTAAGAAATAAAATCAATAATAACAGAACTTTCAAAGAATTTGAATACTAACTTATTTATGTGTACCTACGCCTCAATGAACTTTTACAATATTATGCAATAAAATTATTAAGATACATTTTTTCTATTGAAATGTCACTAATGATATAGGTACTGTACCATAGTATTCTGCCATCATAAGCTAAAAGGTAACTGCGAAACCTTTCACTTACCTACTATAAAAATAAGTATATGATAATGCGACCTCAGCAAATTCCCAGCTGCGTTTTGCTTATGATGGTAGTAATATAGTACTTATATACATTGCGCACCAGCGTAGCAATTTGAAATAATCCAAGCTTAGAGTGCATTATACATCAAGAAAAACAATGTTTACAGAATATTATTAAATGTAGGTTGAGTATACCGAAGTGATGAAAAATGATTACAAGAGTATTTGTAAAACTTGCTTTGAACTTGGAAAAGTCAAATACTTGATACAAATTTAAATAAAAACAATATGGCTTTCAGAAGAAAAAAAGTACAGAGAATTTATTACAGGATTTTTCAAATTATATTAATAATGAATTAAACCATAAAAGACATGTTTTAGTACTATTTATCGATAACTCCAAAGCCTTTGATACAATTGACCCACAAAAATTATTAAAAATTTTAGAAGCAATTGGAATTAGGGGAAGCCTACTTAATTTGTTTAAAAATTATTTACTTAATAGACATATCTGTGTAAAAATATTAGAAAAAATGAGTGGGAGGAAAAAATTTGTGCTGGAGTCCCGCAGGGGTCAATTTTGGGTCCAACCCTCTATATTATATTTGTATCAATAATGAAAAAACTATTTAAATATGTAAAACACTTTGTATATGCTGACGACACTGCTCTTGTCATATCTGATGAACAATTATCTATTGCGATTAAATGTATGCAACATGACTTTACGCCCCTTATAAAATGGTCACATGACGCAGGTCTAATCATTAATACCAAAATAACAAAATTGATGCACATACGATCTCCACATGCTTCATCTCAGAAAACGCCTAAAATAATATCTCATGACTTTACATGTATTCATCAAAACATTTTGCAGCCCTGCATGTGCGATAGTATTAAACTTGTAAATGAATATGTTTATTTTGGAGTGACTGTTGATTGTAATTTCAAATGGGATGTACAAATAAACAAAATTTGTAAACGGCTGAGGGCGATAGTGGGTAGGCTGTACAAACTGAAATGTTTCGTTCCGGTGAATATTTTAAAAATCATTTACTTATCACTCGCAGAATCAACTTTACGGTATGGATTAACAACTTGGGGACACTCTTGCAAGACTAATTTGAGCTACCTACAATCAGTACAAAATACTATGGTTAAGTTATTAGTTCAAAAACATATTTTTTCACAGAGACGAAACATATCATTGTTGTATGGGAATTTAACAATATTACCGGTGCAGGCCTTATTATGGTACAAAATATTGATTCAGCATATGTCTGAGTCTAATTATAAGAGGAAAGCTCAACATGATTATAATACAAGGTTCACGAAGAATGAAGGAATGATTGTTCCAAAATATAATAATAACTACGGACGGCGAACCCTGGAATATAACGTGCAAAAAATATATAACATGTTGCCAATTAATATAAAAATTGCGAATCTACAAATAGATTCAGATATATGCTGAAACAATGGCTGCTAAATAGAGATAGTTTATATTAACTCATATGTGTTAATTGTGATAATCTGTATAGTTACATATAGTAATAATATTATGTACGTATGTTTAAATTGTAACTGAACATTAACATCCTGTTGACAAACTGCTTTATTGCGGTTTAACGGGATTGTACCTTGAAAACCAATAAGAAAGAAAAAAAAATACCTATTAAAATATAAAGATACAACCTTTTATTCTAAATCCAGCTACAACTGTTTTTCGTATCCTCGAGAAGTATGCTGACCTCTAGTTACACTATTCCAGCGCCAACCGATGATGGCCCAGTAAAAAGTTATAAGCTTAGGGAAAGTTGCACAAGTACACATAATTACACATTATAAAGTACCTACAGAGACATGAACATTTGATATTGGGCCTAGCATGTTTTACCAGTTGTATACGTTATGGCCGGCGTGGTCTAGCAGTAAGACTTTTGACTCAAAATCCGAAGGTCGCGGGATCGAATCCCGGCATGGCAAATAAATTTTATTTGATTAATTTGTGTTTTTTCACGATTAATTCATTTTAAATAATACATAGTATATTTGCGGCACGTTCCAGAGTGGAAGATACTCTTAGTACCGCCCTGGTGTAAGACCACCATTCAGAATTGAAACATTGCTTGAAATGGTTTTAGCCCTGTTTGGTGACCAGATCTGAATAGCCAGGTACTTCCCTACCTTCCTCTTCCCCATCTCCTTCCCTTCCCCACTACCTTCAGCCTCACAACATACCCCAAATGGGGATGCAATAGACTCACCGGCTCCAGACGGAAGCAGCTGAGACTCTTGTGAGGTATTCATAAAAAAAATAAATATAAAAAATATACATAGGTACTAAAATGAAAAATGTTTACCATATTGAAACAACTGGCGTCCAATATTTGTATATGTATTGCCCAAAAGTTTCTCCTGTATGTAAAAGCATGCAAGTCTGCTAGTCAAGCCATTTCCCACAAACATAAGTAAAAGGGTGCCACTTTCAACCTTCTTGTGCATGAAGGAAACTACAATGAAGTTCTCCACCCACATCGATGGAATCATTTTGAAGCCATTACAATTTATTGTGAAGGTTTACAAAACATCCTACCAATATATCATTACAGTACCCAAGCCCTTGGAACATATTCAATACAATATGACGAAATATAGCTTAGCAGCTATTATTACTGCAGGTTGGCCATCCGGCGTAAAAATGCCAGTTTGTCGTCTTGGCTGTGATAGCCTTCCACCACCACCGCCACTTGCAACTTAAGGTTTTCATATTTTTTTTTTTTCGTCGCTGGCCTACCGGTGTTGGCATTGGCTAATAATAATAGCTGGCAAGCTATATCTCTTCTTAATCCATCCAACAGGTTCCAAATGCTTGGGTGACTGCAATTAAACATTGCGTTTAATGCGTTGTGAAAACCTTCACAACAATTTGTAGTTTTGGGAGTTCCCTCCGCAGCAGCCTCAAAATGATTCCAAATTCCAATTGGAAAGAGAGGTTGTCTCCCTGCAATTCCTTCGATGTAGGTGGAAGCGAAGTATGAGAGAACTTCACTATAAGCATCTTCAGCCGGAAATGTGGCAGCAAGTTGGTGAAAAACAGTTTTTACATCTGATGTTGGTATAAATGAGAGAGCAGGTAGGGACTTTAGTTGCAACTTCATTTCAAAATCAGACTCAAACACTTCTTTTAAACCAACACTGTTGATTTTCCTTACAACACTCTGACAAAGATGAAAGTAGCATCCTTTTAAATCTGCTTGTGGAAAAGCAATTTGTGCTGCAGACATACATGCTTTTTCAAAATCTAGCATTATCTTTCCTGGCATCAAATTGGGTACTAACTGCTTCAATATGGCAAACATTCTACTGTATGTATCAGTATTCTTCTTCTGTAATAGGAAGTATATACACGGAGGGAAGGAATTTCCAATCTTAGCATGCCATGTATAGAGCTGGTAAAACATGCTAGGTGCTTTATCAAATGTTCCGTCTCCATAAATAGTGTCCTTGTCTAATTCTACGACTAGTTCATCATTCCCAATTGCCAATATTCTTTCTGGATCTTCAGCTCCCGTATCATGTAAAATAAGGTCAGAATACTTTTCCGGGATATAAAAAGCACTTGTTGTTGGATTAGGGATGTGAGTTGAATCTTTATGTTTTAAAAGGTTTCGCACGAGTGAGGCTTGCTTTGGTAAGTGTTCCACAATATTCTGACTCACTCCGGATATAATGTTTCCAATTACATTCCGTGGAGTTGCTCCAACTGTCTTTATGTCTTCCTTCATCAGGTGCACTAAGAAGTCTGCATGTGCCTTCTGCGGTTTTGAATCGTGGCAATGTTTTGGTACCTCGCCTACGATGCTTTCTCCTCGGGTCCTCAGGAATGCCCTGCATTTGGTTGAAAAGAACACCCTGCATCTCCAGCTGACGACTCCACTCCCGTTTTCATTAAATTTTGAATATTCAAAGCCTTTGTGCAACAAAGTTGCGTTCCCCCGCTGTGTTTTAGAGAATTTCAAAAAATCTACCTTGTTTTCCATGGTAGGGGATCTGAAAACATTCATTAACCTTATGTTCAACCTTTCTTATAGTAATAAACAAATATAAAATAAATAATAACATAACTACATAAGAAGTTCTTGTGGGCGTGTTTGGTGAGCCAAATATTTGCCTAATCTAGACTTAAATTTCTAATACAAAACTGTGTTTACCAAATTGCCTATGGAGTCAATCAAAATCCACATCAATGCAATCAAAATACCGCTGCCCCGGTAACGATTTATCGGATAACTAAAACCCCCCCACAGGTCATCCCAAGTGATTCACTAATTTTTGTGGCTTAGCAGGCGTGCCCAGGTTCGTGGGATGAGGTTTTTTAGGTCTTGGCGGCAAAGGCGTTTGCCCACCTGCTGCGTGGCTGGCCAAATCGGGAGACTGGTTGGGGAAGACCTAACCTAGACCTCTCCAGCTGGACTTTCGACCCATCGCCTTGCACCGCAGTGGGAGGGATGGATTCATACGTTCATCACTTCTGGACACATTGACTCCAGATTCCCACCCACCCCTCATTCCTTTTTTCTTTCCCAGAACATCTCTTTCCTAAAAAGACCCTCCACACAGCATCCCCAAAGATGATGTAGGCCCTGTGTGGATCTAATGTAAAAAAAGAGACCCTGGAAAAATAATTCCCCCTGAGGGCCTTTGTCATCGTTGGGGATGCTGCATGGAGGTCTTTTTAGGAAAGGAAGTTCTAAGAAGGAAAAAGGTATGAGGGATGGGTAGGAATCTGGGGTCAGTGTGTACAGGGGTGACGGAGGGATGAATTCATCCCTCCCACTGCGGTGCAAGGCGATGTTTCGAGAGTCCGGCTGGAGAGGTCTAGGTTAAGTCTCCCTCAACCAGAATCTCCCGACCCGGCCCGCTACGCTATAGGTGATCAGGCGCAACTGCCGCCAAGACCCGGGCCAACCTCACCCCAATTGAGAAATGTTAACATGAAATCATCATGGCTTGAAAGCGGACAAAGCTGAGGCGCTGGTTGACTCAGAACTCCTGATAGAAATAAATAGTTCATTATAAATAGTACCTTGCGGGAAAACAGCAGATGGGATGAAAGAAGCGAATTCAGTTTGTCCACCCTTCTGCAGATTGAAAAATTTGCTGAAATTAAGTTAATTTGTGATCATTTGGTACCTAGATAGAAGCGTTCTTATAACAAACAATATTTCCACTTGATCTGCTGTGAAATATCCCACCTGGTTGATTTTTTCTTGTAGTAACGATTATATCGACCGGAGATCAATTGATTTTTAAAAAAGCATGAGGTATGTTTTTCAAAGACAATAAGATCATAATTTTAGGGGTCGGCAATTAATTGGGTGAAACCACATCAGGGATTCGTAACCTTGAAAGTATTCTAATAATTATACCTATACCCCGCTCAAATGCTAAATCAATGTCTGTTAAATGGTTTAGATTTTAGATGACTTTAAAAATGGATAGACTGGTCAGAAAATTGTCAAGTTTTGACTCTTGACAATTTCTGTCCAGCTTAGGCCTAACATTATATGCTAGCTGGAATCTTGTTTGAATTTTGGAAAATTTTGGCGCTCCTTGTCAAAACTATTACACGCCTAGGCCTAGGCAGGTGATCATGGTAACTAATAATATTTGGAAGATTTGTAAGTTTGTGTACTTAGCGCCGTTTTATTAAAAATAATCTCAAGGGCGATGTGTTAGGTTTTAACCTAACCTAATCAGCGCCTTTGCAATTCGGCGTCCGGAGCGTAGGGCATAAATAAACCAGTCATAGGGGCCGTAGGGCCAGGAGCGTAGGGCCAGCTCCATAAATATACCAAACCACCCACCATATATAAACCAATCACCACCCACCCACGCTAGCCCTGACTGTATTGTAGGGAAATCATTTCTCTAGCCTCCAGACTGGAAAAAGATACAATCTTGCATCCGACATTATTTTGTCGACAGATTTTTGTCACCAATCTACCAAATTTTTAACTCTACTTATAGATCACAGATCAAAATTAACCGATGAGCATTGGAGGTCTTCGCTGTTATTTTCTACTAGTATAATTATTCCCAATTGCCAATATTCTTTCTGAGTCTTTAGCTCCCGAGTCATGTAAAATAATGTCAGAATGAATACTTTTCCGGGATATCAAAAGCAGTTTTAGTTGGATTAGGGATTAGGGAGAAATACGATAATTTCTTAGAAATGCAATTACTGGAGTAGTTGATGGAATTTGACAACGGTTTTTTTTGTGACATTGCATTAATATCTTTAATTAGAGCAAAGATTTGTGACGTTTTTTATTCCTACTCCACTAAAGACAAAAAATTGGATAACAAGTTAGGCAAAAAACGTCAATCTTGAACTAAGGCAACAGATATAATTTATTGAAAACATAATTTAATTTAATTGTATTATGATAAGAAACTTACCTTATAGAATTATATATTACATTTTAAAAAAGATTCTTCGTAGCTGAAAATAATAGAAATATAAAAATTGCTAAAAATAAAATACTTCTCTACCTCTTCTTCTTCTTTGTAGAACTTATATTATTATAATTTTTTTTTTATAAATTAAAATCCGCCGCCGCGTCTGTCTGTTTGTTAAATTTGTTTACGATAAACTCAAAAACTACTGAATGGGTTTTCATCCGGTTTTCACCAATAGATAGAGTAATTCGTGAGGAAGATTTAGGTATTTAATATATACAGGAGAATGTCTGCATGTAGTGGACGAGCGGGCTGGCAAGCGGGCGGTGTTGATTTGATTTGTATGCAAATTAGCAGATGGCGGTGTGAGTTAATTTATCTAAAAACCACTTAGGTATAAAGGTTGGGTAACCATCCAGTAGATGGCGTTGTGTTACGTTAACCACAACGCGTGCCGTGTTTGGTGACCAGATCTGAATAGTCAGGTATTTTCCCTCCTTCCTCTTCCCCATCCCCCTCCCCACTTCCTTTAGCCTCACAACTTACCCTAATTGTGGATGACATAGTCTCATTGGCTCCAGACGGATGCATTTGGAACTCTTGTGAGGTATTCACATAAAAAACAGCTGAGGTTACCGGCGTTGCCCAACCTTTCAATAGAGTTTTTCAAAATCATATGTGGATAGTGACCTTTCTATTGTTTGGACACACCTGGTATCCGCCACGCGGCCGCTGGTCACAGACACTCTTCTTTTTATTATTTGATTTGTGGTTAGTTGCCCAGTCCGCATTACATAATAATACCATTTGCACAATTTTTAGAATGAATGGTTATATTAACGCATTTTCGACTGCCCGTCACAGTTACTCTTCTTTTTATTATTTGATTTGTGGTTCAGCTGCATTATATTTAATATCATTTACGCAATTTTTAGAATGAATGATTATAAAACGCAAAAATCATCAATTTTGCGAAAAATAGTTTTGTGAATTTTGTTATTTTCACGCAAATAACGCGAAATTCGTAATTTTCTCATTTTTCACGCGATATTTTGAAATAATAAGAAAGTATGTACGTTTTATAATTCTTGTTATGGTTTTGACGAGCTTGAATAGCCATAAAATGGAACGCAACTAATTCAGTTTC
This sequence comes from Limnephilus rhombicus, assembly GCA_929108145.2. Classification (NCBI taxonomy): domain Eukaryota; kingdom Metazoa; phylum Arthropoda; class Insecta; order Trichoptera; family Limnephilidae; genus Limnephilus; species Limnephilus rhombicus. The sequence goes on along the minus strand of OV815290.1, from coordinate 11,511,520 downwards.
GCGCGTGTCTGTTGGTAACCGTGAATCACCAAAAAGTATGGTGATTAGCCATATTATGAAATTACACTATTCTGGGGTGGTGTTGATCTGAATCGTTACTAAGGTGAGTTATGATGATATGAATTATGATTGGAGGAATTGTCTTTTCCGAGAAAGTTTACTTCCCAAAACTCATATGGTGAGTTCCCATATTACCACCGGCCATGGAACCATTAATTACAGCATTAAAAATTTCACTATCGATACATAAAATGATTTTTTTTACCGCTTCAAAGAAGAATATTCTTTAGGAAACCGGTTCCAAAAGTAAGCGAATAAAGCACCGGTTCCATGACGTTCTTCTATAGGTGACGATAAAAAACAAACGTGGCCATCTCCAAAAATCTTTTTTTTTAGGTTTTTATTGGTATCACTGCTTATGTTTTTTTAATTTATAATATTCAGTTCAAACATGGTGATTCACGTTTTTCTGCTTTAAAAATGAATTTAAGTAGTAGTTTTTTTCAAACTCGGTCATCTTCATCCAGTATTTAAATCAAACATGGCCAAATCCGTTTGAACCAATTACATTACGGCATTTTTCAAGATGGCGTCCCATTCTCGAAAAATTTGCTGTGCGTGCTAGGTGTGCTCTTCGAGTTTTTTAGTGAAATAACAGTTTTAAAATGGAAAACAATACACTATGGTAGAAATAATGATTATTACAAGCAATAATTGTCAGCCTGAAACACTCATTTACATTGAAAAATCTTCCGAGAAAAGATACTTGCCGCCAACGGGACTTGAACCCGTGTCCTTCCGATTGCCGGTCGAATGCTCTGACCACTGAGCTATGGGGGCTTATCAAATACCCGCCAAATAATTCAATATATACTAGTGTTTTCATTCAACAATTACTGCTAGTTATATTTTTTCCCACCTGAAAACAACCAACTTTATTTTTGCGAGAAAGACATTGTTAGTGTTAAATCCCTCGCTAGGTGGCGTCGAGACAAATTATGTCTGCATTTATTGGGGAAATACTTAAACTTGTTAAATATTAATTATTATTTTTTAATTTATAAACTAACGTTTAGACAAGATTTTTATGCATAGCACAAAGGGTAACAATTATTACAAGCAATAATTGTCAGCCTGAAACACTCATTTACATTGAAAAATCTTCCGAGAAAAGATACTTGCCGCCAACGGGACTTGAACCCGTGTGAGCTATGGGGGCTTATCAAATACCCGCCAAATAACTCAATATATACTAGTGTTTTCATTCAACAATTACTGCTTGTTATATTTTTTCCCACCTGAAAACAACCAACTTTACTTCTCGACGCCACCTAGCGAGGGATTTAACACTAACAATGTCTTTCTCGCAAAAATAAAGTTGGTTGTTTTCAGGTGGGAAAAAATATAACAAGCAGTAATTGTTGAATGAAAACACTAGTATATATTGAATTATTTGGCGGGTATTTGATAAGCCCCCATAGCTCAGTGGTCAGAGCATTCGACCGGCAATCGGAAGGACACGGGTTCAAGTCCCATTGGCGGCAAGTATCTTTTCTCGGAAGATTTTTCAATGTAAATGAGTGTTTCAGGCTGACAATTATTGCTTGTAATAATTGTTACCCTTTGTGCTATGCATAAAAATCTTGTCTAAACGTTAGTTTATAAATTAAAAAATAATAAGAAATAATGACTCCAGAAAAAGCCCGAAAGATTACCAGATCAAATTATGCCATTAAACGTGCAAAAAAGACTGAAAAACTGTAAGTAAACTTTGAAATTTAACCGAATTTTGACAGTTAGCATCTCAAACGCTCAGGGCTGTGCATGTTTTTTATTATGTTGTTTTAATTCAATGCTGCACCACATAAACTTTATAATTTATCATCACTGTGTGCCCGTATTGAACTGTGACATGCAATTATTGTTTTTGATATATTTATACTGTTTATTTAAAATAAGTAATTTTTGTTATAAACGAACACAATTTTATAGTAGATTCTTTAATTTAATTTACCCATTTTGCCGTTGAGGAGGAGAATTAACAATGTTTTGAATAACTAGAGATTTAATTAGGCAAATTAAATAAAGAAAATCGTAATAAAGAATAATGGAATTTAAATAAGTTTTAAAACTTATGGTAGGTATCTCAATATGATTTGAGATTTTCACAGTGAAAAGTATTATCGTGATTTATTTAAGGGTTATTTTGCCGTTTGCGCCATCTCCTTATTTAGCCAACGTTTCGGAGAGCATTACGGTATCCATCATCAGGGTAATCGATTACACATTTGCCCTGATGATATACACTGTAATGCTGCTCGAAACTTTGGCTTAATAAGGATGTAGCGCAACACGGCATAATAACCCTAAATTAAATCTCTATTATCATACCTTCTTTATAGATAACACTGGCTATTTTTTAATGAGTATGCAGGAACTATAATTGAAGTTTTTTTTTCTAGATACAAAGCTCCAGGATTGCCTCTCAGACCGCGTTGCGGACATAACAAAAATGCTTTTCAATGTGCCAAATTGAAGTCGAATGACATTTTTGAATTTCACAAATCTTTTTTCAAGCATTCAAAGAAAACTGAGCAGGACAACTTCCTACTAAAATTTATTGAGACATCGACAACTGAAAGAAAACGTCCTAAAAATATGGAACGAAATCCTAAAACCATGACATCAAAGTATTTTGTTCCTTTAAATTTAACTGGAAAACTTTTACCCGTTTGTAAAGAAGCCTTTCTAGGTATCTTAAGAATTAAAAAAGGACGCGCATTCGGTGTTGCGAAGAGAAATTTCACAGAAAAAACTATGGCCACTGAGAGGCGTGGTGGGAATAGAAAAAGAAGATTATATTTAGCTAAAAGAGAGGCTGTTGAAAAATTTATAAAACATTTTCAACCTCTAGAATCGCATTATTGCCGTGGAAAAAATCGGAAGAGGGTATATCTTCAACCCGATCTTAACATAAATAAAATAGGGAAACTTTACAACGATCAAGCACAACCCGGGTATGGAGTTAAGCCCGGACTTTTTAGGCTGGTATTTAACAGGCGTTTCAACATAGGGTTCGGAAGTGCAAGAGAAGACGTATGTTCTACGTGCTTGCAATTCTCCGAAAAAATAAAAATGGAAAAAAGGGAAACCGAAAAGAATTCCTTAAAAATTCAATACCGAGTACACAAATTGCGAGCCAAAGCCTTTACGGATTACCTAAGAGAAGAACGGGATGATCTTTTGACCGTGTCATTTGACTGCCAAAAGAATTTGCCATTACCTAAAATTCCCGATCAGTCAACATATTATTCTCGTCAATTATACTTCTACAATTTAACGATTGTAATCGGAAGTTATAAGAGCAAATTATCTCAGGATAATGTTCACGCCTATACGTGGACAGAGGAAATGTCATCCAAAGGATCGAACGAAATTTGCACTGCAGTTTTTCATTGCCTAAGCAATTTAAATTTTGATGGAAAGAAAGTGTTAAGATTGATGGCTGACGGGTGTGGTGGCCAGTATAAAAATACGATGGTTATCGGAATGGTGATGAAGTGGTTTCTAAACTCTCCAAACAGCTTAGATCAGGTTGATCTTATTTTTCCGGTTACTGGCCATTCCTTTTTACCTGCAGACAGGGTATTCGCACTAACGGGAAAAAAAATTCGAAAGAGGGAAATAATTGTGCAGCCTGATGAATATGCAAACATTATAATAGAGCATGCGACTGTGCACAAGATGGTCAAATATATTCTAGTTTTAGATTGGAAAACAGCCTGTAAAGATGTTCTGAAATCTACTTCAAGCTGGCATTTTCAAATTAGTAAATGCAAGCGGATCATTTTCAACAGAAGTGGGAATACAAAGGTTGCAATTCGTGGAGAAATGTCATACAATTGTGACTTAGGAGTGTCAAAAAACATTGTGAGGCGTGGAAAAATGATTTCTCAAATAATTCCGGTGCCGATGCCACCGGGTGTATCTGTGAAAGAAGCAAAATAATCAGATGTCAAAAATCTTCTTAACAAGCATTATGGTGAAGATTGGCAAACTAAATTCGAGGAATTAAATTATTATAAAAACGTCTTTTTGACAAACAATCCTCACAAAGAGTTAGTCGACGACGAAGAAATAGTAATCGATGACACAGAGGAGATTTTGGACTTTGTTTAGTGTTTAAATAATATATATATTTTTTATGTGCAAAACAAGCATGGATTTGATTTTTTTATTATGTTTGGCTACTGGTCTGTTCTTCTTTTAATGTTTAACAATGTTTTTTTTTTTCAAATACTCTGCTGTAAAAGTGATTATTATAATTTTCTCCTTTCATATTATAGATCAGTGTCTGCTTTTATTAATAAACACATTTTGTTTTGTTGAGTAAATTGTAACATAATTATGTAAGTTGTGTAAATTTAACTATACCAAATTGTTTTGATTATTTGAATAAATGAGGAGTTTTTTCAATAATATGAATGTGTATCTTAACACAACCCTGTTTTATTATGAACATACCTAAAGTTAGAGTACAAAACAAAGATTGATATCTCCAGTGGTTTTTATTTCAAACCTGGCCATCTCCAGATGATACAAAACAAACATGGTCATCTCCAAACTAAAATCTATAATTTCTCGTTTATTATGGATTTGTGATTATTAAGAAGTCCTAAAATCGTATTTTTTAAAGTAAGGCATAATTATAAAGTAGCATTATATTATCTCAATGGTTAATTTAATCCCGCAAAAGAAAAACTCATTTACTCTGTTGCGTTTATGATGGAGATGGCCACGTTTGTTTTTTAGCGTCACATAAAATTAGCTCCGGGTGGGGACTGTTCGAGATGCTAGAAACACAAAGTCAATAGCGAAACAAAAGTCAAATACAAAGAACCAAATAGCGAGATGGGCAACATGGAATGTCCGCACATTACTGCAAAACAGCAAACTGGATAATCTGAAAGCTGAGATGCAAAACGTAAATTTGAATGCCTTAGGTATAGCAGAGATGAGATGGCCCAATTGCGGAGACTTCTGGAGTGGCAACTACAGAATTATTCACACAGGATGCATAAAGGATAAACCTGGCTAAGGAGGAGTAGGCGTTGTGCTGTGCAAGGGGTGGAGAAGACGGGTTAAGGGATACGTGCAATATAGCGGAAGAATTATTCTAGTCAAAATAGAAACTAAGCCTGTAGACACTGTAATTATCCAAGTATATATGCCAACATCTAGTCATAGCGAAGAAGAAGTGGAGGAGGTATACAGTTCGCTAGATAAACTTATATTAGAGATAAAAGCAGGTGAAAATCTGATTCTCCTAGGAGATTGGAATGCTGTTGTAGGAGAAGGACGTGAAGGAACTTGCATTGGGCCCTTTGGGTTGGGTGCAAGAAACGACAGAGGAAACAGATTGACAGAATTCTGCGAAAAACACAAATTAGTGATAGCAAACACTTGTTTCCAACACCACCCAATACAGCGATACACCTGGAAATCCCCTGGAGACAGACAAAGACTGCAAATAGACTATATAATGGTTAGACATAGATTTAAAAACCAAATAAAAGACTGTAGAAGCTATTCCGGTCCAGATATAGATAGTGACCATAATATGGTAATGGCCAAAAGTCTTCTAAAACTGAAAAAATTCTAAAAGAGAAAAAATCTCAAATGGGATACAAAAGTATTAAAGATAAACGAGATTAGCGACAGTTCTAGGGAAAAGGCGCAAGAGTGCAACCTAATGGAAGAGGAGAACGTGAATGCAATCTGGAAAGTGATAAAGACGAAGATTATAACTACGGCAGAGGAAACTATAGGCAAGGAAAAACCCCAAGCACGGAAGGAATGGATAACCGATGAGATCTTAAATATGATAAAGGATAGAAGAGAGCTCAAAAATGATAAAAGAGCTGAATCACAAGAGAAATACAAAGTGCTGAGAAACCAAATAAATAGAGAATCAAGAATAGCCAAAGAAACTTTCTACCTAAATAAATGCGATGAGATAAATGACGACCTCAAGAGAGGAAATGTAGAAAGAGCTCACGCTGCGGTGAAAGACTTCTTTGGGATGAGAGTTGGAAAGGGTAATGCAATAGAAGGAGAAGACGGCAAAATACTTTTCGAAAATCACCAAATAGGAGAGAGATGGAAAAGATATCTCGAAATGTTGTACAATGGAAAGGGAAATAATGACAACGAAACATTGATAGAAAGAGAAATTGAGGTAGACGCAGATGATTTGGGAGATCCAATCACTAGAGAAGAGTTTGACCTCGCACTGAAAAATCTCAAAAACGGGAAAGCACCCGGAATCGATGACATTCCGGCTGAACTAATTAAGCCAGCAGGAAAAGGAACTATAGATGCCCTGGTTTAAAATGATACAGACAATGTATAAGACTGGAAAGATACCAGAGGATTTCGAGAAATGCCTAATTGTCGTATTACCAAAGAAGGTGGGCACGGCGAAATGTGAACAACACAGAACTCTTAGCCTAATATCCCATGCCTCAAAAATATTGACTAATATCATTCTAAAATAATCGAACCAAAAGTAGAGAACATCCTTTCCGGAGACCTGTTTGGCTTTAGAAGAGGTGTAGGAACCAGAGAAGCAATATTGTCGCTACGAATACTACTAGAAAAAAGATTAAAAAGAAACCAAAACACATTCATCGCATTCATAGACCTGGAGAAGGCTTTCGACAAAGTAGAATAGAAAAGACTCTTCGAGATTCTGAAGAGAATTGACATCAAATATAGAGATAGACGAATAATCCAGGCGCTATACAAGAATGAGGCCGCTATAATTAGATGTGACAATGATACAAAAGAAGCGAATATAAGACAAGGGGTGAAACAGGGATGCTCTCTGTCACCTGTTCTTTATAATGCATATATACAAAGTGCGATTGATGACTTGAGAGAGAGAATGAGTCACAGAAAAGGTGTAAAGATACACGGGCAAAAGGTGGATATGATAAGGTTTGCTGACGATATTGCTTTGGTTGCTGAAAGCGAAGAAGAACTGCAAGAGGCCTTAACAACCATGCAAAGCATTCTTCAAAACAATTACAACATGGGGATAAATAAAGACAAAACAAAGCTGCTGACTGTAGGCCGAACGCAACATCAGATGAGAGTAGAGATGTCAGGAGTTCCACTAAAGAACACCAAGGAGTTTGTCTACCTCGGGAGCAAAACAACATGGGACGGTCGGTCTAAGAGCGAGGTCGACAGCCGTATACACCAGGCTAGGCTTGCATTCAATAAAAGGTTGAAAATAATAGAATCGAAAATAATGAAACTGAGAATACTCCTCATCAAGACCTATGTATGGAGTATCTTGATGTACGGCTGCGAAACATGGTGCTTATCCGAAAGAGATAAACGGAGACTAGAGGCTTTTGAGATGTGGTCCTATAGAAGACTACTAGGAATTTCCTGGAGAGACCACATCACAAATGAGGAGGTTCTCCAAAGAATCGAAGGAGGAAGGCACCTGCTCAGGACCTTGTCCGAAAGGCGCGCAAGGTGGATCGGCCATGCAATTAGACAAGAAGGCCTCTTGCATGCCATAATGGAGGGTATGACCGAGGGGACAAACGCTAGGGGACGCCCACGCCGAGAGTACCTGGAGGACCTGCTGGTGGACGATCTGTACGTTGATTGGTCACTGTCACATAATTTATAAAAATATTGCTCTCGCCCAAATTTATTTTATGGTTTGTTGGAGAAGGACAGAGTATACAAATACCAGAGTTGATCCAGCTGCGTTGGCTTCTGAAGAACTGACAGAATCGTTTATTGGATAACCAACACGTCTGCCATAGGTCACCCCAAGAGGTTTGCTATGTTTTGTGACTTAGCAGGGGTACCCGGGGTCATGAGGTTACTTTTGTCCGGATCTTGGCGGCGGATGCGTCTGCCAAACAACTGCGTGGCAGGCCAGATCGGCAGAGAACGGTTGAGGGTGATCTTTTGACCTTGCCAGCAGGACTCTCAGAACATTGCCTTGCACCGCAGTGGTGGGGATAGATTCATACGTCGGGCACTCTTGAACACACTGAACCCCAGTTTCTTATCCACCCCTCATACCTCATTTCTTTCCCAGAACCTATTATTTTTCCTTTCCCTATAGGTACCCTCCACACAGCATCCCAAAATATGACAAATGCAATATATACAAATATTAATTATTTTCCTTTGCGGAGCTAATGTACCTACACGAAAAAGAAAAGACTGGAAAATAAAATTTTTGAAAGACGACAGTGCCAAATTAATAAAAATATAATAAAAACCAAATGTGTGATAATTGTAAGAAACCCGTTTGTGAAGAGTGCACTCGATTTTATAAAAAACGTAACAATTCGATCTTGTACAAACATAACACATGCTTGTACTAAAATTACAGCATTTTGCACTCACATGTTTTTTTCCAGGAAGCCCCGAGGAAAAAAACCCTCAGGACCTATTTCATCTTTGGGGATGCTGTGTGCATTTATGTGTGCATTGGTGTTGTTATGGAAATGGAGGAGGGGAAGTTCTGGGAAGGAAAAAAGTGCGAGAGGGGAATAGGAAAAAAAAATCTATCAAAGAGTGACGGACGAATGAATGCATCCCTTTCACTGCGGTGCCAGGAGAGGATAAAGTCTCCTAAGTCACTAAACGTAGCTAAAAACACTTGAAGTGTCCTATGGTAGAGGTGCTGGTTATAAAATAAATGGTTCCTGGGGCAGCGGTATCCAAATCCGCCTCCAAATTTGAAAAAAGTGATCAGCCGTCAAAGTGACGCTCGTGGTCTTTATAGGTATGGAGCAGTACCCGGTCTTTCTAGTTTTAACTGGTGACAAGCGGTCTCACAGGCCGAGCAGCGTCAGTGAAACATCATTTCACCTTCCCCGCATTTGCTTTTTTCCAACACCTGAGTAGCATCGACTTTAGGTGCGTCCACGCCGTAGAGATGGATAGTTGCATCGTACAGTCCCAAATCGGTAAGTTACATCGATCTAAAGTTCGGCAGTGGTCTCTCAGACCATGTGTCTCCACATAACTCAACTTTTTAGAGTTATTTTTATATATTGTTTTATTTCGTATTTTTACAGTTATTACTTGCAATGAATAATTCCGCACCTCCGAAAACAGGCGTAAGGTTTCCCAATACTATTGATAGAGGAAAATTCATAAAAATATTTGCCAGAAACGCGGTATTACAAAACATGCATCGCAAAGTTTGTAATACTCACATTCCACGCGATATACGAACCAACTTAGAGCGTATTTGCGATTCTGATTGGCCACCTGTACCACAAAACTCCAATGACAGGCCAAAAATACACTAGTTTTCCTCCCAAGTTAAATCTAATTATCAATGTAATTTGTGTAAAAAATAAAAGGTGTGTGCTTGTAATGTGCCAAACAATTATGCCCTGACTGCCAATAAAGATAACCAAAATTTGACCGTTGCCAGTTGTGTAAAATGATACCAGTGATTAGACCAATATTTTTTTTTATTTATTGATTAGTGTCTTAACTATAAGGAAAATTGGTATAAATAAATAACAAGTTCTTCATTAAAAATTACATATATGGTGGGTTTCTTCATTTACCGAGAATGCTAAATGCAATGCTAATTGTAAAAGTAAACGGTCAAATGCATAGAAATTTTTAAATTTCGATCGTTTATTTTTACAATTAGCATTGCATTTAGCATTCTCGGTAAATGAAGAAACCCACCCTTAGAGTTTATTGATTAGTTTTATTTTATCGTTTTATCGTTGTTATTAAACTGTTTGTAAAGACTGCTGTAAGTTACATTACCTAATTTCAATGCTATAGACCAGATACGGCAACGACCTCTCAGGCCGTTCGTCATCAGTTACAATACACAAAAACCATCTCACCAGTCAAAGGTTAACTATTATGCTATGTCCAGACTGAAGCCAACCTTCCTACTCTGAAATTAATAATTCCGAACTCAAAAATGGCAGATATCGAACAGCTGTAGCTACGCTGTATCTTATTAATTGCCTACAATTATTACTTATATACACGACATTTTTGCAAACAATTGTTATACCACTCTCCGTGATGATATTGTCGCAGACTGATGTGTGGACAGCTGCGGCAGGCTGGTTCGCCTCGAAGGCGATCCCGGGAAAACTCGAACTTCAATCTTCCAACTCGAACTTCCAACGCACGAACACCCCTCCACACGATCGTCCAAACGTTTGAAGTTGGAACGTTGGCCGCAGTGTGTGCTTACCATTATTTAAAAAAAGAATAATTGATTGTAAAACCTAGATTGTACGATTTTAGATTTTCACGGCCAAAAGTATTTTTGTTTTTATTTTCTGGGGTATTATGCCGTGTTGGGCTACCTCCTTCTTTAGCTAACATCATCAGGGCAGATGTGTGATGGACACTGCAACGCTGTTCGAAACGTTGGCTAAAGAAGGAGGTAGCGTAACACGGCATAACACCCCAAAAACTAATAACAAAAAAAACCTAGATTGTATTTACAAAAGTTTAATTAATAAAAAAATGTTTCTTCCTTGTCCGTATTCTTACTCTTCTATTTATTTTGCAATTTCTACAATTTGTTGAGTGGTTTCTATATATTTGCTTAAATATTATATTAAATATCCCTTCCGCATACCCCGTAATGTATTTTGACAAAAAAAATACTACTGACCAGTTAGAAGCTTACAACAGCTCCAAAACGTCCAAAACCAACGTATGTATGGTATCCAATATTGGAGTATGCTGTGAGGCTGGAAATAGGTCAGGGAAAGGGGAGTTGGGTAGGGGGAGGTGGAAATTTGAAAAATTGTAAATTTTACTTAAGACGAATCGTTCACATAATCATGCTCCAGGAAACTCGTGTAACAACCAAAAGTTTTGAATTTGAAGTTATATTTCCTATGAGGTATATAGAAAGAAAGATTTACTGTGATATAAATAAGACTACCAGTTTTCCCGTTGCACACAACGGCGATGACAAAATTTTATTAATATTCCCATATAAGCCCCTTGCTTGCCAGGGAAGGCCAGCAAAAAGCACCACTTTGAATTTTGAAATGAATGTTTTGTGGATTAATTTTGAGCTATTGTATATTTTATTGAATGAAACACGTTCCTAGAACAATAAACTATCTACCAAAACAACATTATTTGCGTTAATTACGTAAATTGATAGGTTTTACGATGTTTTAGTCGAGTAAGACGCATAAATTATGACGCGGCACCCGGCGGCAGAAATGACATTTCGTGTCCAGCGATTCTGACACTGTCCTTTACAAATTTTATACATAGAAGGGTCAAAATCGTAGATAAAGGAATTTTTCCCGCGCATGCGCAAGAACTGCGCACATCCCCACGCTCGCTGAAAATTAAATATAAATTATTTGGAGTGACTAGGCACATTGCAGGTTTCGCTATGGTAAAGGGCGATAATAGAGCAAGCGATTCTGACCGTGTTCTTCATACACTTTCTTTATACATAAGGGTCAAAATCGCGTGTAAAATCTCATGACACACCGGTGTACGAGCGGCAAATGGCAAAAATAATTTCATGCTTACAAATTGATATTCATAATAATATATGCTAAGAAGTTTCCAAATATTAAACAAATAATTGCATGTTAAAAACAGGAAATACAATAATAACCAACTAACTATCACGACGTTTTCTCGCAGGACCGCCAAACAACTCGGTTTTAGTACACAATTCTTCCGTCGTTCACATTCTATTTTTTTATTAGTTTATGCCGGTAACCCGGGCGTTCATTGTTTTAAATTATCGTATACAAATAAGTAAGTAACCCGCCTCACTAGACTATGTTTGTTCTGAGACGGGTACTATCAATACGTTTTCTATATGTAGGTTGATAAAATAATAGTTCTCGGAACATGAATTACACAATCCGCGTATGTTCCTATTACTTACATTATTAATTTCCTATTATTTTAATATTTAAAAAAATATTATTTTATATATTTTTAACTGCCGCACATATAAATTAATTAGACCCATGAGTCGGGAGATGGCGGCTTATTTACCGCAGCCCCGTACACGGCCATAGAACAAACACAAGTGGCATAATCAAAATACGTTTTTTCTACCACCCATGCATCAAAAAATTACAAGAAGCCATTGGAGATAACAGCTTTTTAAAATTATACATATAAAAATTTGTACAGGGGAGATACGATGGAGCCGAACCAGAATCTAAATGCAAAATGTAAAATTAAGGACGACATCTTTAAACGTATGAGCTTCGTTCGCGTAACATGAATGATAATTTTTATAGAGAGCCAGCATATGCAGTATTTAAGAAATTTGTAATCTTATCGTAAGTGTACAGTCATGCAGTTGTAACATGAAAGTGTTTTTTCTCCACCAGTCCCTTGTAGAACATGATTTATTTCAATCGAAACATGACAAAAAAATGTTTCGTGTGTGAGTTCGCGTATGTCTCTCTCTTGGTATATATATCTCCCTTACGGCAAAATGAAAATGTACAAAAATAATACGAAAAAAAGATTTTTTTAGCCGTGAATTTTAAGCACGTGACTTTGTAAATATTTCTTTTTACAACATGAATATGTGCAACTGGAACATGAAAAAGGTTTATATCCACTGTGAGTCATAAAGTGGATTTTCAGATATCTTTTTCTTAAACAAGAAAAGTTGCAGTCGGAACATACAAAAGTTTTTTCTCCAGTGTGAATCAGTATGTGTGCCTTCAAATCTCCCTTACGAGAAAATGAAAATGAACATGAATAAGGTTTTGCTCCACCGTGAGTCAGCATGTGAACTTTTAAACGTCCCTTTGTAGAACATGAATAAGGGCATTCGTAACACGCAAATGGTTTTTCTCCACTGTGCTTCATAACGTGGATTTTTAAATACTCCTTTAATGAACATGAATAGCTACAGTCAGAACATGAAAAAGGTTTATCTCCACTGTGAGTCAGTAGGTGCCTTTTTAAATTTATCTTTAGAGAACATGAAAAATTGCAGTCGAAACATGTTAAAGGTTTTTCGCCACTATGAGTCAGCAAGTGACATTTCAAATTTCTCTTTTCAGAACATGAATAACTACAATAGGAACACGAAAAAGGTTTTTCTCCACTGTGAGTCAGCGTGTGTCTCATCAAATGCGCCTTTTGAGAACATGAATAGTTACAATCGGAACATATAAAAGGTTTTTCACCACTATGAGTCAGCAAGTGAAATTTTAAATTTCCTTTTGTAGAACAAGAATATTTACAACATGAACATGAAAAAGGTTTTTCTTCGCTGTGAGTCAGCAGGTGACATTTTAAATTTCCCTTTGAAGAAAATGAATTATTGCAGTTGGAACATGAAAAAGGTTTTTCGGCTCTATGAGACAGCATGTGAGTTCTTAAATGATTCTTCGAAGAAAATGAATAGTTACAGTCGGAACATGAAAAAGGTTTTTCTTCACTGTGAGTCAGCAAGTGATATTTTTAATTTCCCTTTGTAGAATATGAATTATTGCAGTTGGAACATAACAAAGGTTTTTCTCCACTGTGAGATAGCTTGTGAATTTTTAAACGACCCTTCGTAGAACATGAATAGTTACATTCGGAACATAAAAAAAAATTTTCTCCATCCAAGTTTAAGTATTTCCCCAATAAATGCAGACATAATTTGTCTCGACGCCACCTAGCGAGGGATTTAACACTAACAATGTCTCCCTCGCAAAAATAAAGTTGGTTGTTTTCAGGTGGAAAAAATATAACAAGCAGTAATTGTTGAATGAAACACTAGTATATATTGAATTATTTGGCGGGTATTTGATAAGCCCCCATAGCTCAGTGGTCAGAGCATTCGACCGGCAATCGGAAGGACACGGGTTCAAGTCCCGTTGGCGGCAAGTATCTTTTCTCGGAAGATTTTTCAATGTAAATGAGTGTTTCAGGCTGACAATTATTGCTTGTAATAATTGTTACCCTTTGTGCTATGCATAAAAATCTTGTCTTAACGTTAGTTTATAAATTAAAAAAATAATAATTAATATTTAACAAGTTTAAGTATTTCCCCAATAAATGCAGACATAATTTGTCTCGACGCCACCTAGCGAGGGATTTAACACTAACAATGTCTCCCTCGCAAAAATAAAGTTGGTTGTTTTCAGGTGGAAAAAATATAACAAGCAGTAATTGTTGAATGAAACACTAGTATATATTGAATTATTTTGCGGGTATTTGATAAGCCCCCATAGCTCAGTGGTCAGAGCATTCGACCGGCAATCGGAAGGACACGGGTTCAAGTCCCGTTGGCGGCAAGTATCTTTTCTCGGAAGATTTTTCAATGTAAATGAGTGTTTCAGGCTGACAATTATTGCTTGTAATAATTGTTACCCTTTGTGCTATGCATAAAAATCTTGTCTAAACGTTAGTTTATAAATTAAAAAAAATAATAATTAATATTTAACAAGTTTAAGTATTTCCCCAATAAATGCAGACATAATTTGTCTCGACGCCACCTAGCGAGGGATTTAACACTAACAATGTCTCCCTCGCAAAAATAAAGTTGGTTGTTTTCAGGTGGAAAAAATATAACAAGCAGTAATTGTTGAATGAAACACTAGTATATATTGAATTATTTGGCGGGTATTTCATAAGCCCCCATAGCTCAGTGGTCAGAGCATTCGACCGGCAATCGGAAGGACACGGGTTCAAGTCCCGTTGGCGGCAAGTATCTTTTCTCGGAAGATTTTTCAATGTAAATGAGTGTTTCAGGCTGACAATTATTGCTTGTAATAATTGTTACCCTTTGTGCTATGCATAAAAATCTTGTCTTAACGTTAGTTTATAAATTTAAAAAAAAATAATTAATATTTAACAAGTTTAAGTATTTCCCCAATAAATGCAGACATAATTTGTCTCGACGCCACCTAGCGAGGGATTTAACACTAACAATGTCTCCCTCGCAAAAATAAAGTTGGTTGTTTTCAGGTGGAAAAAATATAACAAGCAGTAATTGTTGAATGAAACACTAGTATATATTGAATTATTTTGCGGGTATTTGATAAGCCCCCATAGCTCAGTGGTCAGAGCATTCGACCGGCAATCGGAAGGACACGGGTTCAAGTCCCGTTGGCGGCAAGTATCTTTTCTCGGAAGATTTTTCAATGTAAATGAGTGTTTCAGGCTGACAATTATTGCTTGTAATAATTGTTACCCTTTGTGCTATGCATAAAAATCTTGTCTAAACGTTAGTTTATAAATTAAAAAAATAATAATTAATATTTAACAAGTTTAAGTATTTCCCCAATAAATGCAGACATAATTTGTCTCGACGCCACCTAGCGAGGGATTTAACACTAACAATGTCTCCCTCCCAAAAATAAAGTTGGTTGTTTTCAGGTGGAAAAAATATAACAAGCAGTAATTGTTGAATGAAACACTAGTATATATTGAATTATTTGGCGGGTATTTGATAAGCCCCCATAGCTCAGTGGTCAGAGCATTCGACCGGCAATCGGAAGGACACGGGTTCAAGTCCCGTTGGCGGCAAGTATCTTTTCTCGGAAGATTTTTCAATGTAAATGAGTGTTTCAGGCTGACAATTATTGCTTGTAATAATTGTTACTATTTGTATATTATTTTTCAAGTACTCTCCTTTGAACAAAAATATAGTATTCGTTGCTTGATGGAATCTAGTATACAAAATGGTGTGATTTGAAGGAAAACAGTTATTTTAAATGACTAATACTGCATTTCGTATGCCATTCCAAGACTTAATATTTTTTAATATCAAATAATAGACAATTTTTTTTTAATAATGTAGAATGTAGACGTAGACATTCGAATCTTATAAATAAAACATTGATACACTATAAACACAAATTTTCAACGTCCATCTATAGTTTATCGCATTTATAACAATTTTATGTAGATAATACTCATATCTGTGAAAATACAATACAGTGTCTTATTAAAGTGATGATATCTGTTGATTGAAGTAATTGAATAAATCCTTGATTTGTCGCCAAATTCATACACATGTCACCTCGTTTTATCACAATGTGAGATAAACCCTCGACTGTGAAGTAATAGTGTATACTTCGTGTTTAACCGCTTGATATGTGAAAAATACCTTCAAAACATTTTATAAATCGGTCAAAAAGAAGCGTACCGATCAATTTGAAAAACTAGTTACTTACCTTAGAAAGCTTAACCCTTTCTCATCCAAATTAATTCCTACAGATATAAAAATTAAATTACATATGATTATGTATACTTGAAATATATATATTTTTTGTTTTTAACGGATAATTTAGGAAATATTCAATGTCATTTTTAAACGACAGTGGTTCTGAGAGGTAAATGATGTATAACTATAAAAATGGACCATTTTCCAAGAAGAAATTTAAAAAAAAAACATCAATTAAAGACGATATCTTGTCTACTTATCATTTGATAGTATTACTGATGTGTTCTTCTCATCAAAATACATGTAACACATAATAAATATATATGTTTTCAGATTAAATAGTCATACAAAATAGTCAAATAGTGTACCCTCAAACGACCAGTGTCGTTTTGAAATGTCACGATACTTTAGGATGCTAAAAATAACTTCGGATACGATTTAAGATTTTCACGGCCAAAAATATTTTTGTTATTAGTTTTTGGGGTATTATGCCGTGTTGCGCTACCTCCTTCTTTAGCCAACGTTTCGGACAGCGTTGCAGTGTCCATCATCAGGGCAGATGTGTATAGATACCTTTTCCGTTTTAATACTGCAATTTCCTCGGATCATAGCTTTTCAAAAATTGTGATCAATGATTCTTGTTTACTATATGAAGTGTATACGCAATGCAGCTAACGCATTGAAAAAAATCAATATTGCTAGGAAGAATTCACTTAATTATTTGTAAAAAACCGCAAATAAATTGGTTCAGTAGTTACTTTGTATAAAATTTTCAAATTTCACGTCATTTTAAAATGACTCTGGTTGAGAAAGGTTTAGACACAGTAAGCGAAAAAAAATCTTATCTTTGTTTAACTTACTGTGTTCAATTCTCATTTCTATTCTCAACTGCTATGTTCTTTGAAACGCATAAAAAACATTATTTCGATGATTGTTAGCAAAGATGTTCCGTTCCGAATGGTCAGAACAAACTTGAGGATGATTGTCAGTCCCAGTGCGTTCGATTTTCATGTATGCTTGAGAATTCATTCAAATGCGGAATGCATGTTAATTTCCTTAAAAAGTTATTTTGCCTATTTCCCAATCACTTTCTTTATTTCGTTTTAGAACTTAAAGAAACAATTAAATTTCCACGTTGTTTTATTGCTGAAAAAAATAAGCATAGATTGCGATGATTACAGAATTTTTATTTTATTTTTATGTTCACGAATAAATTTTCTACAGCGAGTCAAAATTTCCCATTTTTGAATTACTGCGAAAACGATATTTGGGGCGGGGCTATCATGTGACGTCATGTGTTTATTTATGCTGGCCCAGCTGAGCGAGGCTTGTGACGTCACAATCCGATTTGCTAACCACGGGCCGTTTTGATTTTGTCAGTTTTAAATCGTTTTTTAAAATCAATAAAATAGAATGAAAACACAAAAAACAAACATTTTTATTAGTATGATTAAAATCACAAAAATACCCCATTCAATAAACGGCAATAATCCTTTTTTTTATTAGTTTTTGGGGTATAATGCCGTGTTGCGCTACCTCCTTCTTTAGCCAACGTTTCGGACAGCGTTGCAGTGTCCACATCTGCCCTGATGATGGACACTGCAACGCTGTCCGAAACGTTGGCTAAAGAAGGAGGTAGCGCAACACGGCATAATACCCCAAAAACTAATAACAAAATAATTTTTGGCCGTGAATATCTAAAATCGTATCTGGCAGTAATCCTGTTTTCTCTTTTACTTTTACCGACTACATAAGTCAGTGTTTTTTTACCAAACACAACGGAGGCGTCTACTAATATCTACAGGAATTCCAAAAACTGAAAAAATCGAACTAATATCTATGAGAACCAAAGTGTTGACGAATATCTACAGCTCAAACTGTTGACTAATTTTTATGAGAACCAAAGTGTTGACGAATATATACAGCTCAAACTGCTGTCTAAAATCTATGAGAACCAAAGTGTTGACGAATATCTACAGCACTGGCAGAGGTTGGATTTGCAATTATGTATAGCATATTGGAATAACGTAATATTGTGTATGCAGTTTAAAAAACTTAATTTATGTAAGTATGTATGTATGTATGTAAAAATCCCTAATATCGGACGATTGGACACATTTAGCTGATAAGTCCAACCTACGCTCTGTAGATATTAGTTCAACCTACGCTCTGTAGATATTAGTCAACACTGGGACCGTCATAGATATTCGTCCGACCTTAGCTCTGTAGATATTAGTCAACACTCTGAAGTTCGTAGATATTAGTTCAACATATGAGCTGTAGATATTCGTCCGATATACAGGCTGTAGATATTAGTATCTGGAGTCAACACAACGAATCTAAAGTGTAATATGAATAATAAATAATTAAAAACTGCCCCAATGATTTTTCCATTCCTCTGCCCAAACCTCGTGTACACTTAATTGATAAAAAAAAAGTTATCTCTCACAATCACAACTATGTTTCTAAGAGATTTTGCGTTTCATATTCCATTTTAAAGACGATGCATAATATTATGTATTCATTTTGGTTCACACGAGAAAGCTAGCTTGATGTTTAGTAGGTACCTACTCAAAAGACAATAAACAATATTTTTCTTATGTTACGTCCAGACTGAAGCCAACCTTCCAAGTTGGAAGGTTGGCCGATCGTGTGTCGCTGCGGCCAACCCTCCAACCCCGAATTCCGTACTCCAAAATGGCGGACATGAAACAGCTGTAGCTACGCTGTATCTTTTTCAGTTGCCTACAATTATTACGTACGTATAATCATATACTTATATACACGACATGTTTTCAAACAATTGTTATACCACTCTCCGTAATAATATAGTCATTTTAATAGTACGCGGCACGGTGTGGACAGCTGCGGCAGGCTGGTTCGTGTGAGTTCGTGAATTGGCCGTCGGGATCGCCTCGAAGGCGATCCCGGGCCAAAGCGAACTCCAACCGTCTAAAACTCGAACTCCAACCGTCAACTCCACACGATCGTCCAAACGTTTGAAGTTGGAACGTTGGCCGCAGTGTGGGCTAACCATCAGTCTCTTATTTCTTTCTTATAGTCTACTAGCAGACCCTGTTTGCTATGGCTAACGAAAACTTTATAACCAACGCCATATTTTAAATCAAATTAATCAAAACCACACCGCCCGTTTGTCAGTCCGCTGACCGCTGCCCGCTGCCACTAAGACTTGGCCAGATATATTACATATTTCAACCGATTTACACAAAACCTTGACAAATTATATACCTACCTAAAAACCTTTCTCATGAATAAGCGCACGTACAGCGTGAGCGACTTCATTTTATATTTAGTATACCTAGTATAATATAAAGATATATGTAAGTAAACATAACCTCAATACTATTGACAAGTGGTTTCTCCAACGCAAATATTTTCGCCCTGATTCTTAACTCTTATTACACACAATACCCTTTATGCTATATAATTCAACTAGTTTAATCAGTCGTCCCATGCCTGTGAGAGTTATTGGTGAGTTCTAATGCTGATAATTTTTTTTTAATGTATCAAATGCAAGTTCAACACTGTCAAATCGTAGGTATCCCTCAGTTCAAAAGATGTTAAGCAAACAATGTATATGTTTTGACAGGGATACATATTGGGGACTAAATTATGAGAAGATTCCGAATGTATTGCGTTTAATGACTATGTCCCTACAATGCCTACAATGAGGCGGATAGTCTAAAAGGGACTGTTGGTTTCAATAATTTAAAAGGTGGTTACACACTTCAAATGTTATCCTTCTTCAAATGATTAACTTTTGGTAACAAATTTGCACCTCTATTATTACATATTGGAACACAAGTTAAAGGCATTATTATAATTTTTTTTTTAATTAAAATTTTCTCAAACACAGTCGAAATCGTGCGACCTTTGACAGTTATGCCAATCACGGGTCCGTATTATCAAATGTGGCACCTAACGCCAAAAATGGACCGAAAAAAATCAATTTTGAAAACGTCACAATTCTAAGCAAATACAATTTCAGGTTTACTTACACCTGTAGGCACCGCGATTATTATTATATTTTGAGCAAAATGTCACCTTGACTCTAGCAACACTTGCCTGCGCAACAAAATGCGCAGACAGCAGAACTGAGCTCGCGAGTGGAAAAAACTTCGAGATCATTCCGTTCTGAACGTTCCTCTCGCCAGTAAGCTATTTTTAATTACGCAAATTATTGTCGCGGATAGAATCCTTGTAATATCTCACTTCTGGTGTCAAATAAAATATAACTCTACCAAACAATCAGTGTTATGATTTATAAACTAAATTCCGTGACCATTTATTTAGAGAACCCGGATATCTCTGATGAGGTAAGCAGAGATATCCAGCATCTACTAAAACTGGTGACCTTTCGACTAAAAGAACTAGCTTGCTGGCGGGGGGAGGAGAAACGTTCCAAGACGGAATCCTGGACAGCAAGTAAGTAAATGCTATTGTTTTATAGCATAACTTAAAGTAAAATCCCTTTTGAAATAAATGTTCCAGTAATTTTTAATAAATACACGACCGTGTTATTTCGATAGCATTGTCACACGTTCTTGTCAAACACGTGTTTTACACCTAATTATCTATTGAAACATCATCATCCCCCACTAATGTTTTAGTAACATAATCATTTTTTACAGAATAATAAGTGCGTTTTACAGTATTATCCCGCTAAATGTTTTGTTAAAATAAATTGTTCCTTCCTGAATGATAAGTGCGTGTTACCCTCTATTTCAGTGAGAACGGATTGGCGCAGCGATGACCGTAGGTGATCATCACCAGGGAACGAGGCATCCCGAGTTCATCACCAGGGAACGTGAATCCTGAGATTTCCGCCAGAGAACGCAGGATCCTGAATCCGTCATCAGGAAAACCAGCAGCCAGAATTCATCTGAGAATACTCGCCGGATAAAATTGGTTCGACATATTTTTACGACAATGATGCCATATTTTTTCTTGAGGTCAAATTAATACAATAATGTTGCAAATCGCACATGTTCTGAAATATTGTAATGATTTTTAAAGTTTCTTTCTTATCATCTAAAACTATTTAATATCATCGAAAACGAGTTTATCTATACAACAAAAATTATAATAAATTTTTAAAAAGTTTTAACAAAATTTTAATATATTTTAACAATAAAATTTAAGAAAATATTCAACTAATTTAAAAAAAATTTAACAATTTTAACGATTTTTAAAGTTTTTAAACAACTATCGAATCAACTAATAAATAGTGGAGGCATATAATTCCCACTTATTTTTATCAGAATTATTGTTGAAAAATTTTGAAAGAAAAAAGGCATTAGTGTGGATTTTTATTTTTTATTTAAAAATTGAGAATTTCAATTTTAGGAAATTTTTTTTCAAAGGAGTTTATTTCACTGTCGGGTATTCCATATTTTTGTCTCGCCTTAATTGTCTGCACTTAAATGACATCTACCGGAGGGACACCCTCCATTGAACCAAGCGACATAGCTATAGGAACAGAAGAAATATTGCGCAAGGAAAATCCAACACCAAACATGGAATCAAACAACGAGAGCTGTTCTTCGGAAACATCCATCCATCACGTTTCTGTGAGGTTACCAGCCTGTTGGAGAACTAATATTGCGTTATGGTTCGCTCAGGCCGAGGCCCAGTTTACTAACTCCCGCATCAAGGAAGATTTTACTAAATACAACATCATAGTCGCCGCCTTGGACGCTGAAACATTACAATGCGTTAGCGACATAGTGATAAACCCGCCAGTGAAGGACAAATATTGCATACTCAAGGCATCGCTAATAGACAGACTTCAAGACTCCGAAGAGAAGCGGTTAACACGATTATTGACGGGATTGCAATTAGAAGACCGTAAACCAACAGGACTTCTACGACACATGCTCGAGTTAGCTGGACCAACACTAGCGGAAAGCGCTATCGTAAAAACACTATGGCTCCAACGTCTTCCGCAGCATGTACAAGCTATACTATCAGCACTTCCGGACAATAACCTAAACCAACTAGCACTAGCTGCCGATAAGATAGTTGATGTGTACCAGACAACAGAATGTGGCGCGGTTGACCACGACACCAAACCCGGAACTTCAAGATACGAACGTAATGATACGTCAATGCAAGGCCTTTTAGAGCAGGTCGCAGCTCTTACCCACGAGGTGAAACGTTTGAAGATGTCGCAGGTCCATAATCGTGACCGTCCATCTACCTACAGCGAGCACAGAAGCCAGAGCCCACGTCGCAACAATATTCGACAAGGTAATCATCAGAATCCTTCTAGAAGACCACGTTCCAGGTCCCGCGGTAGATCGCCCAACAGAACACCGAATGGGTACTGCAGATTACATGCCAAGTTCGGTGAAAATGCCTACCGATGCCAACAACCGTGTACCTTCCGCTCGAAGAGGTCGGGAAACGACGAAGGAATTCCACAGTAGAGACATGCGAAATTCCTACTCAGACTCGTCGTCTCTTCCTTTATGACCAAGAAACAAGCCAAAAGTTTTTAGTGGACACAGGCGCAGAAATTTCTGTGATCCCGAAGACATCGAAAATCGCGGTGCCTACACACCGAACCGAAATTGGTATAATATTAGAATGATCAAAAATTATATTGACGGTTCCAGTGAAAGCAAAGAAACCGGTTCCTAGTTATTTTCCGGGACTGGAAACTCGACCGTCCCTATCGGATACATAACCTCACTAAAATAGTTGGTTGGTAGTTGGAAATAACATTGTAGAAATATATTATAAGTTTGTGCAGAGCGCCTTTGAGGTGATTTTTTTACAAAAACAGCGCTAAACAAACACCGCATCCAAATATTATTATAATTTATGATTGTGTGAGAAATGTGGAAATCCGCAAAGAATGCGAGGCTGATCGTAATGAGTATAAGGAACTCCAGTGAAAAATATTATGGCTTTAAAAAAATATGTCCATATAGACCAAGAAACGCTGATTCTGAATATATAAGTTTTATTTCATAATATTAAACGTAGAGTTTTTAAAAAAATATTAAAAAGTGCATTTTTAAACCTCTTCACAAAACACAGCGTTAAGTTGGCATTACTGAAATGGTTAACTGTGACGTCACACTTAACCTGTCACCTGGTGATAGTGTGTTGACATTTGAAATGACTTGAAGTGCACACGTACCTATGCAATTCAACATTTCGTGTGTTTGGTTTATTTTCATACTGTTTATAGAGATTTAGATAAATAATAGTTATTGTGTTTATTGAAACATAATTTAAGCCCTCAACAATTTACGAAAAGGGCTATATTTGCGGACAATCTGCAATAAATTTTGTCTATTTGAGGTTAAAGTCGTCCTATTTTGACATTTTGTTATGTATTTTCAAATTGTTTTTAGTATAGGGCTTTTTATACAAGTTGTTACACACTCGTCATGATCAGTGTATTATAAATACCAGTGTTTCTGTATGTATTATACATAAAACAATGTATCTACAAAGTAACGCCTGACACAAAGCACAATGTCACATGTATTTGCAATGAAAGAGATGATTTATTGTTTTTATATTGCACTTTGATTAAATACAATAACAGTAGCGGTGAAATGTGGACATTTTACCAATGTTTTTCTATATTAAAAGCAGTTAATCTTGAATAAAAAACACACCTCACACCTAAAAGTCATTACTCATTACAAAGCATTCTGCCATGACCGCCATGATCAGTGTTGCCAGCCGTGTCTTGTAAAAAGTCGCCTAAAATATATAAAAAAAGTAACCTTTTTGTGTGAAAAATAACCTTTCGTATTTTTTCCAGTGTAATGGTAAAAAGTTGATAGAATACATGAGGATATAAATAAACCAATCATCATGAGGAGCTCAGTATTAAAGTGGGACATAAGCCATTTGGATTATTTTTGAGTAGAGCGAGTTTTTTGTTTTGTATATACCGGTATGAAAAATCTGATATTTTTTCTACCTGCATAACCTTGCCGGCGTAAATAGCGGGTACTCAAAATGCAAAAAGTCAGATTGAGCGATCAATCAGATTTGTCGAGTGAGCGAGAAGCTATGATTAATTTGTAATTTACACATTTATTTTATTTTTTTTTAGTTTATTGAGGTAACAAACAGTAATACATATTTTAATAATAAAGTGACATATTACATGGTTGCATTAACCAGCGAAGTTTCCGGTAAAATTTATAATATATATATAAAAACATAGATTAAAACATTAAAGAAAACATAAAGTGATAGAAAAAAAAAAATATATATATATACAACAGAAATGAAAAAAAAAACATACAAATTATAAAGCATATTATAGGATATATAAATAATCCAAATATTATTATTATAATAAAAAGAAGGAAAACAAACATAATGAGAATGAAAAAAAAAATAATAACATGCAGCAGGGGTGAAGAGTTCGTAATTAACAATTTGTTTAAATTTTTTCTATTACTGATTTAATAAATTGGCCTGAGGACAAATGAAAAATATCAGAGTCGTAAAATATATCATTGAATTTTGTGCACGTCCTTCAGAGAAATGAATGTTGTGTGTAATTTGTTTTTGAGTGTGGGATGTGGAATAGTTGGTTTGATCTTGTGTTTCTTATTGGACAGTGGAAATTAATGTTTTCTAGAAGACAGTTGTTGTCAACAACGTTGTTAATGATTTTGAATAAAAATTTTTGGTCGGATATATTTCTTCTATCTTCTAAAGTTGATAAATTATGGAATGTTAATGAGTCTTTTAGGTTTTCTGATATTCGAAAGGATTTAAAGTCTAGGTGTTTCAATGTCTTTTTTTGAATTCTTTCTAACCTTTCAATATTTACTTTGTATTGGGGATTCCATATGACTGATCCGAATTCTAATATTGAGCGAAACGTGTTCCTCTTTCACAATAGTGTGAAAGAGAAAGAAGTAAAGTTTTGCAATAAGTGTATAGTCCATGATTTAGCAAGCCGTTAGCCAACACGAAAAAAAAACAAAAGAGCATTCCGTTTGACGTTGGTTCTGAAAAATCACCTAAAAGTAACCTTTTGAGTAGTGTAACCTGAAAGAAACCTTTCAGAGTAAAAAATCACCTAAAAGGTTACAAAAGTAACCTTCTGGCAACGCTGGCCATGATTCTTCATTCAAACAGAGATGTTCTGCCCAAAAAAATTATTTCCCTAGATTTCGAAGTGAATTTCCCTAGAATTTCACATTTACGCAATTACCTACGTAGCCACCCGATTGTGTAACACTAATCCTGTTATATGTTAATTAATATGATAATTAATTGGAAAGATATCGGAACTTGGTAAATATACTAATAATACCGTGATTTTCCAAATAAAACACTTTTTGCTGCGTGAAGTAATAATTTAAAAGTACGAATACACTCACCACTGAATTAGAAACTGAATTCCAAATAAAAAAAAACACTTTGCAAAATAAAAATCATAAGCAACCCGCCGCTCATTTGTACCAAGCGTGGTATTTTGAAGACCCCCCCCCCCCCCCCGAACGTGTCACGTAGTATGGGTACGTTCCATAATATCATTTTGAGTTGTCAGTGTTAAAAATAACATTGCATGTAAGTACATGAACAATAATTAAGATTCATAGGAATTCCAAAAAATATATAATTACGTATATATATATAAATATTACCAGTAATATTGTCATATGTAATAAAAATTTTGCCAGAGTTCGAAATTTCCCTAGATTTTGTCCTGATTTCCCTTATCCCTAAAAAATATTTTTCTCCCCTAGATCTAGGGAAATTTCCCTCGACATGACATCACTGATTCAAAATGACAACTTAAAAAGTAAAAAACTAACGGTGGGTGAAGACCACCATAGATACGGTGCGTTTCTTGGAGTCTTTAAAAATTAAAACTTTGACAATTATTTTAACTATTAAAACTCACTATAAAAATAAAAATGCAGTTATTTAAGTTTGAAGGTCTTTATTCATTAAAAAAAATAAAAAAAATTGGACTGGAGTTCTCTATTGTTAGTATAAGATTAAGAAAGAGACTCTCAGTTGGTTTGGGCATGTAGAACGAATGAAGGAAGCATGTAAGTAGAATATATGCCGTAGATGTGAGTGGTACATGAAGTCAGGGACGCCAGAGGAAGACCTGACACGATCAAGTGAATTAGATATTGCGTCGGGCCACTTCAATAATCAGAATAGTATGTATGATTCGATTTATGAATGTGGCAAAGAGTGTGTGCCAAGACCGAGTTGTTTGGCGGTCCATCGTATCTGTCTACCCCTGCGGTGAAATGATGGTTAGTAGGTTATTCTTGTATTTCCTGTTTTTACCTGTTTATAATAAAATATTAAAACGTGTAATTGAGTTTACATTTCTCTGTTGTATTTTTAAAATAATATTTTGGGCTACCTTATTGGGTAGGTACAGAAAGAGAATTATATTGTCTATGGTCGATCCTTTTTTATTGTTTCCTCTATCCTTGTCGATGGTATGTGTGACGTAATTTTGTCTCGCTAAAAAAAAGCTGTAAAATATTGGCGTGTTTATGGTCGTGATTGGTTTGTTTATGGTCAAATAGCGTTGACACTTCGTCAGTACAAAAAGCATCAAGTTATCAATCTAATGATTGGTTTATTTATGATGACACGTGTTTTCTTCAATGGGCCGTTTTCTGAGTAATTCCAAAACACCCACGAGATGGCAGCACGGTGTTTAGCGGTCCTCCTGTCATCTAATCTGTGAACCAAATCTATGGACTGGCGCACTGACGTCTTTCAATGATTGATCTGTCATTTCGATAGCTATTTGCAATTTGTTTTCCGACAAGTTTAGCCAAACCAAGTTTGCTCCATTTGTAAGTAAAATGCACAAAAAGTAAGATGCTGCTCAACGCTAAGCAGGCTCTCAACGACGATGGACTCCTTATCGTAGCGCTGGTTCTGCCCTTTAAACCATACGTTGAATGTAAGATATGGGTTTTATTATACCTCTAATACTTTAACCAGGGATTTAACCGGTCTTTTAAATGTGATTAATTTTAAGTATGTTGTGAGGCTGAACTGAATGGGGGAGGAAAGAATATGGGAAATGCCTGGCTATTCACACCTTGTCACCTAACACAACTATTGCCATTTCAAGCAATGTATCGCTTCTAAATGGTGGTTTTTCACCGGCTGTTAGGAAGCGCCTTAAAATAATGGAATTTTAATAAAGATCTTGAAAAGACCACTATTAAATGAGGGAGGAGATGGAAATATTCCTAGTATGTAGGGAAATATTGCATGAGAACAAGTCGAATGCTGCTGTCATCTACTGTGGATGGATGTTCCGCTCTTGTCTGGCGAATTTCTTGCTGGTGAACCGATACCAAAGGGATCTCATCAATTTATTAACATTATCTGCTACGTGTATTGCCTAGATCTGAATAACCAGACAGTTACCAATTTCCTCCAGACTCAAAAGCTGCTGTTTTGTTACCCTTAATTTTTCATTATTTTTCAGGGGGGACTTCAACCAGTCCTACTGGCTGAACGACTCTATCTTCATCATCAAAAAGGACCCAAATTTCCCCGAAACCACGGCTGAATAGAAGTTTTAATAGGTTTACTTATATTACCTCTTATCACCTTTGTATTTTGATATCCCTCATCTGTGAAAGAGATTATATTTATATTGAATGTTTTCAAATAAAATATTAGCATAGGAAAAATCAATTTTTTATCAAGTAAATTATAAAAATAAATGTTAATTAATATTGTATAGTATGGAGGTTGGGAGATTTCTACACTAGTTGCATATTTAATTTGCTAATCTTATTTTCTTTATTTTAACAGGTTGACTGTTCACAAAGTTGCTCACGTGTTGACCGACGCTACCACAACTATATAATATTAGGATGTAAAAAAAAATTGCCAAAACAATAATGATTTATGCATAATGTTAACTATTTGTTGTACTGATATGTTCTTCTATGTGTATAATGTTTATAAATGTTTTACGACACATTTATATTATGTCTGTAATCTTGTTCTTTTCATATTGACCTCGAGAAATAAAAGAAAGTTTTTTTAATTTATTTACATATTTGTTAAATTATTTTGTGTTATTTAGTACAACTAAACAACAATCTTTTTTAACCATGGCAGTAGATGTCGTGCAAGGCCGCAGAAAACCATGACAAAACTGGAGCGACACTCAGTCTTTATTTTAATAAAAGAAATATAATAATGATCTTTTAGTTATTTGTTTTTGGGATGTTATGCCGTGTTGCGCTACCTCCTTCTTTAGCCAACTTTTCGAACAGCGTTGCAGTGCCCACCATCAGGGCCCCCTGATGATGGACACTGCAACACTGTCCGAAACGTTGGCTAAAGAAGGAGGTAGCGCAACACGGCATAACACCCCAAAAACAAATAACGAAAATACTTTGGCCGTGAAAATCTTAAAACGTATCATAATAATGATCGTTTATTTCAGAATGTTGTGCAATGCAATACATTCCATATTTTGAAATAGTTCAAACACTGACAAAATAACAATGCATTCATACACAGAATGGAACAGAAAATAAATGAAAAATATAGTATATAATAAATCCAAAAAAATATGCAAATATCCATTCATGGGGGATATTTGACAGGCTCCCATTTCCAGAAGGGCATCAGCGGGGACTCCATCTCCATCCAGGCAACCATGGCAGTGATGATGGTATTCTTCGACTGGCGTAGTCTGCGCCATAAGCTTTCCCTTGGTTTCGGTTTTGTAGAATTCATATATATTTTTTCACGTATCAGACGCCTTTCCTGTCAGTTTCTTAATTCTATATTACCTACTTCTACTTTTATCCAGGGAAATATTGAAGGAACTACACCTTTCAGTAACTTTTGCCTGTACAGTACATCTGAAAATAAAATTAGGCTCAAACTTCCATACTTACATGATATAAAATACAAAACGGTCTAAGTTAAGAAATAATAATAATTTGATTTTTTTCTTAAAACACTCCTACTGAAAATTAAATTACAATCACGAGATATACAGACATGGGACGAGAAATGCAAAGCAAATTAGATTGCCAACAAAGAAGAATCACCCGCCCATAAATCTCATGCCAGACAGTTTGATAACCGTGTAATAAAATTATTGCAATAATTGAAAATGTTTACTTAATACAAAAAAAGGAAATAAGATATGTCTACCATAATTATTTGTTAGTTGTGGTTGACTACACTTATATTTAAAGGTACGTTGGTCAAATAATGTCAACTGCGAAAGAAGGCAAAACATTGTGTATAAAATTTTGTGCATTCTTTGTCAAATGTTTCTTTACGTGTTTATTATACTATACAAGTACTCTCTGTATTATATTGCGGATTCAATTTTAGTAAGATATTAATTGAATGAGTCATGTACTTACTGTTATGGTTAATATTATTGAATACATAATCTGTGTCCCTGAAATGAGCTTTACAGACAACAGAATCAGGAGTCGGTGCCCATTTGAAATGAACCTAATTGAATGAATCCATTGCGCTTTCAAGCCTTTCAATCTTTGGGAAACTCGTGCCCAACCCTATTCTACACATTGGAACACTACAACAGGTTGACGGCATTATTATAATATTTAAAAACACTAAATTGCGTCAAACGGCCCAAAAAATGTATGGGATCTGACAGTTAAATAAAATAGTTGGACCGGTAGGACTATGAGCGAACCTAGCGGCCAAAATCGTGCGAAAACGGCCCATTCAAATCGCGCTGTTCTCGCCCTGATTCTAAACTCTTAAAGGATCATACTGAGCAGACGCAACGCGACGCAACGTTCCTGTCCCGTTCACACTGGCCGACGTACGTACGCGTCGCTGTGACCACGTGACAAGGGGTCTCTGGTTGTGCGCAGGCGCGTTTGATTTGACACATTTGACATTTATTTTTTAGGTTATGTTTATGTGATTCTCTTCTCAGCAGATGACAGCTTTGCCATGTCTTGAAAGTGAATTTGAAGATGATTTGCTACGATTATTATTATTAAATCAATATTCTCGTAAAAAGAAAAAAGTGAGAAGTATTTGGGTCCACAACATTAACAAACAAAGACAAATGTTTGGAGAGTTCCATACTTTAGTTGAATCTAGTTAACTAATCTAAAACTAGAATCTGATGACGGACGATTCTTCATGTACTTCCGTATGAGTAAAGTTGTATTTGAAGAGCTTCACAACATAATTGAATATGACGTAAAAAAAGAAAACACGAAAGTCCATTCGGATCAGAGAAAGACTGGCAGTGTGTCTATGTCATGTTTGATTGTCATTCATTATAGGGGTATAATATTGAGTCATGCCATGAATGGCTGAAATTTCCTCCCAAGCTGCACTGCGTATGCAAAATCTCTATAATCCTGTAATTTGATTTTATAAATAACTTCGTGCCGTCCAGTTTCAATGAACTGTTCGTCATCCATTTTTGAATAATATCTGTCAAAAAACAACCACAGATATTGCGAAACATAACGTTAGATGCTTAGATAACACCAGAAAGATGTAAAATCATCTCGTAGTAGGCGTGACCATACCCCCTCCACCTTCCACATGGCCCACGCCGATCTGGCTGCGGCAGATCCGCGTCGCGTAGGGGGCGTCGGTTTGCGTTGCGTGGGGCTAGTGTGATTCTAAAGCACCCGTTTCCATAGAAAATGTATGGATGGTAAGTAGTCCAGATATGGAAATGATGACGTCTACCTACGTCGCGTGGCGTGGCGTGGGCCTAGTATGTTCTCAGCTTAATTCTACATTATATGGTATATTATCTCTTTCGCTGTTTACTACGTAATTAAAAATCGTTCCATAATTCCATACCTATGTTGGTTAGTGGTTAGCTCTAATGCTAATGCATATTTTTTATATTACCTAATTTGAAAAATATAAATTGCATTTATACATACATATTTTGCAGAATATTATATTTAAGGTCATATAAATATATTAATGCATTGTATATTGATGTTAAATTACAGTACTTCATTGCCAGACAGACATGCACACTTGTTCTATGCACGAAACGCTAATTTTTAATCGTTTTGTCGAGAAATTCAATGGATTTTACGTTTTTCGTTATTAATCACTTCGTAACATGTCACTAAATAAACGGGATATTCCATCTGAAGCTAAATATACAAAGTTCGTATACAATTACCCCTAAATTAGAGTGTTCTTTTTCAGGTTTTCGAAGTGAAACTTCACTAGTAACGTTGTGATATGAAAATCGGATGAAACGGAAATGACGCATTACAGTACCTACGAAGCGTTAAACTGCGCTCATTGGCCGCTTTGATTATGGTCTCACTTTTCAAGGCTCCTTTAGGTTGAGATTGTTTTGGTGAAGTTTCGCTTCTACCGCGTGTGAACTGCACTCGATTTTTATTGTTGGAACTAGTTGGAAAAAGAGTGTCATGGATCTTCTAAACCCAGATAATGTTTCCATTAAGACGGAACCAGGGCCCCAGGAAGAGTGTGTAGTTGAAATGCCGTATACAGAAAAGGATATCGACCTCCTGGATGTGAAGAAGGAATGTTTGGAGTGTTTGGAGACTACTCAGACATGCAGTAAGTTGCATTGCATAATATGTAATAATATATAATGTAAAATTTAGATATTTGAAATCTATGTTCGTTATGGAATGTTTCATATCGAAGCCAAATGCTTGCTTCGAACGCACGCTATTGACGTCCATTTTTAATTAAGCAACACACATATTTTAATTTTTCAAAAGAATGATAAAAATTGATAAAAAATATTTTACTTTGGAAACGCTATGTGGACGATATTATTTGTATTTGGTCTGGTACAGAGCGTCAGCTGAATTCCTTCCTATTACTCCTCAACTCCTTACATAAACAGATCCAATTCACACTAGAAATAGGTATAAATTCGACACTAAACTTTCTTGATCTGACTTTATCGATTATTGAAAATAAAATTCACTTTAATATATTTAGAAAACCTACCTTCACAGACACCGTAATTCATAATACATCCAACCACCCAGCCTCACATAAACATTCCGCATTCCACTCAATGATCCATCGATTAGACACTACCCCTTTGTCAAATGTTAATTATACTTATGAATTAAATACGATAAAATTAATAGCTCACAATAATGGATACGAAGCACAACTCATAGATAGAATCCTAGCAAAAAAATTAAGATCAATATCCATAAATAAATACATTTACTCTAGTTCAATATCTTTTAATAATAATAACCTTAACCGCGAATGGCGAAGAATATTGTATATTAATAACCTGTCCTCTTCGTGTACAATTAAATTCCCACCCGAAATTAAACCAGCTTTTTACACGAATAACAACCTAGGAAAATTTTTAATTAATGCTAAAGACAATGAGGACGTACTAAGCCACTCGGGCGTTTATAAAATTAGTTGCAACGATTGTCCAGCATTCTATATTGGACAAACGTCACGCAATGTGGAAACTAGAGTAAAAGAGCACATAAGGTGCCTAACCAGTTCAGGGTTTTCAGAATTCGCAGAGCACCTAATTAATAAAGATCATACCTTTAACCGGGATACGGGTATTAAAGTCCTACACAAAAATGGGATAGGCTTAAGGTTAAATAACTTAGAAGCTTTAGAAATTAAAAAAATCAGTTAATACAAAGGCTGAAATCATTAATAATCAACTTAATTTAACATTCAGCCCTATTATAAGTATGTTTCCCGTTATCCCAATCGCTCCTCCCCCACTTCCCTCCCACAACTGACGCACTGTCCCGCTCTAATTTACTGTCTCTTTCTTTTACATTTTGTATATATATATGTATATTTCCCTGTATTTGTCAGTATTTTATATTCAGTCCTGATGATGATACGGAGGTACCGAAACCGGTAGACGGAAGAAATAATAAAGTGACGTAAACAAAGGGTTTTCTTTTTATTTATTTACACATATTTTAGTTCTATAAAGAAACTAAGCACCACGCAAACTTTGACCGCGGTCAATGTAATATTCAAATACTTCTTTATGCAAAGACATTTTAAAACCGTGAAATTAATCACGAACATTTAACATTAACTTAAACTATTGCAACTATTTAGTTGCAATAGTTTAAAACACATCAAGCAACTTATTTAGCTCCTAAAAATATTGTATCTACAATCTACATAACTACCACACGCAGATTGAACTAGATTATGTCACTTTTTTCAAAAATGAACGACGTGTCACCCCCTCTACTGCTTGTGAACTAATCCGACGCGTAAACGCGAGACTAGTAGAATCAACGCACAATTAAACAGCAGATGATGTTCGATCATGTTTCCAACTGTATTTTTAGCTAGAGGATGACGCAAGGGTGAATATTTGTTTTTGATCAAAGTGATGGTCATAATTAGCGGTTTTTTTTAAGTTTGTAATTGTATTAAAGTCTTATTTTTAGTTCTCTCTCAATAAGAGACGTCCGTACTTTTGTGAAACTCGGTGTCACCTCAACATGTCAATGTTTTAATTTTTTGTTATTCTAGGTATCATTAATTTTGAAATGGTTAGCATCAAGGCAGAACCAAAATCCCGAGAAGAAGATGGTGAGGCGATTTTTTACACGGAAATTGTCGTGGACCACAAGGATGTTAAAAAAGAATGCTTAGAGCGATCTGAAAGATTTATCCAGAAAACAGGTATAAACGATTTAAGGTTGTTTAAATTTACAACTCGTGTTGAAGTGTTTTTTATGAATTTATTTTACTTCCTACATTTTTTAAACTTTACTGGTAATCTTTTTCAGACTTAATAACAAAACTGAAGATGCGCCCTGGGGAAAAAAGATTCTCTTGTCCACATTGTAACTACTCCTGCTCTCGTAAGTCATGGTTAGAACGGCACCTACGCACCCATACCGGAGGAAAACCATTTTTATGCTTCGACTGCAACTATTCATTTTCCCGAAAGGATAATTTGACGGTGCATAAGCTGTCTCATAATGGAGATAAACCCTTTTCATGTTCCGAATGCAACTATTCATGTTACGAAAAGCGAAATTTAAAAGTCCACATGCTGACTCACAGTGGAGAGAAACCTTTTTCATGTTCTTTTTGTAACTATTCATGTTTTACAAATATCCGTTTAAAAGTCCACAAGCTGACCCACAATGGAGAAAAACCCTTTTCATGTTCCTACTGCAAATATTCTTGTTCTAGGAAAGATAATTTAAAAAACCACGAGCTGACACACAGTGGAGAAAAACCGTTTTCATGTTCCGATTGTAAATTTTCATTTTCGACAAAGCGTAGTTTAAAAGTTCACAAGCTGACTCACAGTGGAGAAAAGCCCCTTTCATGTTCCGACTGCAGCTATTCATGTTGTACTAAAAATAGTTTGACAAGACATACGTCGACTCATATTGGTACCAAAGAAAGTAATTAAAAAGTTCGCAAACTGACTAACAGTGCATAAAAATCCTTCTCATGTTCCGACTGCAACTATTCATGTTCTACTGAAAGTTATTTGAAAGTCGTACGTTTTCGCAGTGGATAAAACCCTTTTTATGTTTCAACTGCAACTATTCACTTTCCGCTTAAAGTAATTTGACGAGACACGTTGATTCACAGTGGAGAAAAACTTTTCATGTTCCGACTGCAACGATCGTGTTCTGCAAAGAGAAGTTAAAATTCCGACAAAAATAAGAGTAGCCACTTTGTAGGTTGGTAACATTATTTTCCCAAATTTGAAACGATGAAAAGAAAGAAAAAAGTTTTAAAATTATTAAATAATATTTCAGGTTGTAATGGTTTATAATATTTCTATGAATCATACATTTAATTAATAAAATGCATTAATACGATAGGTAGAGATATGTTTTGTAAATTGGTCACTATAGTTATATTTTCGAAAGACCTTCCTTGGTGAGTACTTGTATCATGGATAATTGATTTCATGTTTATGTCTCTATGTGCGAATACATATTACCCAAATTTTGAATTATGTGTATTGGTATATTAAATGGTGTCCAGGTCGTACTAAAACCACAATAATACGGTAACACTGACCTCGCGTTTCTGGCCGGCACATTAAAATTTATAAGCCACAAGAATTTAAGACTGTCAATTTTATATGCAAGATTTTAAATGAAAACACTAGATCGAAAATAGTTCTTCTGTCACTCAAATTTAATAGATTCGATAATCGTAATAGATTGGTGTAGTTTATTTGTTCTTTCGGTATTTTTAGTTTATAATTTAAAAAAGCCTCAGGGTTTTATTGTACCCTTTTCTGTTATTTGAGAATGCACGTTTTAGTGAGGAAACTAAACAGTTGAGTTATATTCAACCTGACTCCTCGTGTGTTTTAATGTTGATAAAATCTTTAGCCACTCAGTACAAACCTAACATTTTTAAACCCTTTGAAATATTTTCAATGTGTGGTATGAAGCTAAGTTTGGTGTCGAAAGTTATATCTGAGTCAATTATTTCGAAAACAGAAACGAGAATGATGTTATTAATTATGTAATTGAAATAAATGGGATTTTCAATTTTTTCAGACCTCATAGTTTTGAATTTATTAACATTAAGTTATTATTAAGTATCAAATTCTCAAGCGGGCTGGAGCAGATAGAGAGCTGCTTACATTGGTGAATGTCGGGAAAATTTCATAAATGGGTCACATACTTCGAGGGGAGAAGTATCACTTGCTCCAATTGGTATTGAAAGGCAAGATAGAGGGTCGCCGAGAGCCTGGTAGGAGACAAATGTCTTGGCTGCGAAATGTACGAGAGTGGACCGGCATTAGAAGTGTGGAGGAGCTATTCCGGGCAGCGCAAGACAGAGAGACATTTTCCAGGGTGATCACCAACGTCGGGGGGACCTGATAGGGCACACCAAGAAGAAGAACATTAAGTTAAGTACCTACAGCTTGTTATTGCTATACCACTTTAAATGCAAAGTCCACAAACGCACTGACGGTGGAGAAAACTTTAACTTTATCCGATTGCAACTATACATGTTTTCAAAAAGCACATTTAAAGTCTACAACTAGATTCATGGAGGAGAATATCCTTTTTCGAATGCGGCTATGCATATTCTTGTACAATGTTACTTTAAAAAACGCCTTAACGGTTGTTAAACGGCATGTCTGTTGCGTGCCCAATGAACGGCATCTTTACATCCTTACTAATAACAATCTTATTATTTTTATTTGGTTGTATTGTATTTCTCTAGTTGTGCGGCCGCGGCCATCTTGTTTCTTCGATTGGCGCTCTTCTTGGTTGTGGTTGTGGTCGATGTTGCGACAGGTGGAACATTTCTCAAAGATAGTTTAATGTTTTTTAACAAAATTTCCGTTTAAATGATCAATTCACTGTTACATTATTATATTTGAACATAATTTCTCATACTGGTGTTATTTTTATTCAGTTTTAGTCCTTTAAATAATGTTTAAAGGGCCGCTCCAGCAGCAGAAGCTTACTATACAAGGTTGGTGTCTGTTTTATGTACCTACACATTAGGTTGCTAATTGCCATTTTTTATATTTATCCGTAAGTAGATTTATCCATCAAAATATTTTTAGGGGTATTACGCCTCCGAGAGTTTTGGGGTTATTTATACACCCCGATCTCGTATTAAGACTCTTTAATTATGTAAAGATTATCAGTTTTCGATTTCCTGATATCAATTCTCAGCGAGTTTAATATTTTGGGGGCAATAAAAGAGAACTTCCGCCATGCGAAAGACGATTTCGTTTTTATTTTACATTATCTCCACACGGGAGGCACCGAAAAAAAAAACAATTTCCTTAGGGGCCTATGTCATCTTTGAGGATGCTGTGTGGAGGGTTTTTTAAGGGAAAGGAAGGAGAAGAAGATATGGGAAGGGAAAAGGTACGAGGGGTTGGCAGGAATCTGGGGGTCAGTGTGGCCAGGAGTGACGGACGTACGAATCTATTCCTCACCCTGCGGTGCAAGGCGAAGGGTCGGGAGAATCCGGCTGGAGAGGTCAAAAGGCCTCCCTCCATCAGTCTCCTCCGATCCAGCCCGTCACGCAGTGGTTGGGCAAACGTATCCGCCACCAAGACCTAGACAATCCTCGACCCATGAACGCGGGAACCCCTGCTAAGTCACCAAACGTAGCGAACCCCTTGGGGTGACCTGTTGCAGGGGTGTTGGTTGTCCAATAGATGGTTCTCAAGGCGGCGGTACCCATACCCGTTTCCCAAATTACAAAATTGTTGGAGGAATTATGCATTTATAGTGTGACGAGTACCGGGTGCGAATTTTTTTGGTTTTTTCATCAAATCCCTTTTTCATATGTAGGTATAATGAGAATTGGCTTTATGTGTATTTGTCATATGCTTCAGTGGTCCCAAGATAACACTCTCGACCCACAATCCGAAGGTCGTCGCTTCGTACCCGGCGTGCGCAAATAAATTTTTTCGATTGATTAGTGGTATTTCACAATTAATTCATATAACATAATGTATGGTATATTTCCGGCACGTTCCAGAGTGGAAGATACTCTCAGTGTCGCCCTGGTGTAAGACCAGCATTCAGAATTAAAACGTTGCTTGAAATGGCTTTAGCCGTGTTTTGTGAACAGATCTGAATAGCCAGGTACTTCCCCACCTTCCTCTTCCCCATCTCTTTCCCCTCCGCACTACCTTCAGCCTCACAACATACCCCAATTGGGTAATGCCATAGTCTCACTGGCTCCAGACGAGAGCAGTTGATGACTCTTGTGAGGAATTCATAAATGTCTAATATTGTAAGTTTTTTTTCAAGCGACTCTCTGAATATGATCCTTAGCAAGAGTTTTGAACTAAGACCATGGGATGAAGAATTGATATTGTATAAACTCCCCATCCCACAATACCATTTGTAGCAATTGACTGAAAAAGTGGAAAGGTAACACATCTTGGTGTTTGTGGGTAAAGGATAGATCTGAGAGAGTGTAAAACGTTATCTTGCGAAAAACGTAATTTGCGAATTGATGTGTGCCTCCCATCGCAGTTGATCGTCCACAATAATCTCGAAGTACTTAATTTGGTTTGATCGCTTTGGGTTAAGGCATGAGCAATTTTTGTGAGGTAATGTAGACTTGTTAACGTTCTGTGAACATGAATGAATAGTAAATTTATGACAGTTTTGGGTGAGATTTGGTTTACTTTTGGAAAAATTATGTAAGTTTTCTGTTTTATCAATATTAGGTGTGAGGTAGAGTAAGGAGGCTGGAATCTAACTAGTATTTGACTACATTTATGCCATAATTTGCTTTTAGAAGGATGAATTCAAATTTTCATCCGGAAATACGATAACTGTGTATTAATCGGTGAAAGATATTCTAGTGCCACCGTATTCAAATTGTTTAACGTGGTAATGTATATTAAAAAGAGAAGTGGGCCTAATACACTGCCTTGGAGCACGCCATATGTGATTGGCGATTGGTAAACTTGGACTTCTATACTCTTTAGCGGAATTTATAATAGTTTACTGAGACCTCTTTGTTAGACTGCTCTCAAACTAGGGTTGCCAGATGATAATTTGATAAAGGAGGGCAGATGGGTCTAAAAAGGAGGATTTTCTGTAAAATGGGAGGACATTCAGAAATTAAACGAATTTTTAATATTATTTTACTTAATTTTCTATCTTCTACCTCCCCCCCCCCCCTAAAAATCGTATTTTCCATTTCAGAAATCACTTGCTGACTCATAGTGGAATAAACATTTTTTAGGTTCAGAAAGCAAATTTTCTACGAAAGGCTACGAAAAGAAATCTAAAATTCACGTGTTTACCCACAATGCAGAAAACCTTTTTCATGTCCTGACTGCAACTATTCTAATTCTCGAAAAAACACTGAAACCGCACTTGCTGACTCACAGTAGTGAAAAACCTTTTTTATGTCCCCATAGCGACTATTTATGCACTGCTAAACGGTATCTAAAAATTCACATGCTTACCCGCAGTGGACAAAAACCTTTTTCATGTCCCAACTGCAATAATAAATGTTGTAAAAAGGAACTTCTTAGAAATCATTTGCTGACTCGCGGTGACGTAAAACCTTTGACATGTTTCTACCCCGACTATTCATGTACTACAATGAGGCGGTTGGAAACAAAAAAATCACGTTTTTACCTAGAGTGGAAAAAACCTTTTTCTTGTCTCGAATGCAGTTATTCAAGTTCTCGAAAGTGAAATTTTAAAATCAACCGCGTGATTCAAAGTGAAGAAAAACCTTTTTCATGTTCTAAGTGTAACTATATAGATTGTCACTATTTGTGTTATCGCAAGGGACATCTAAAATATGACATGTTAACCCACAGTGGTCAAAATCCTTTTTCGTGTCCCGACTGCAACTATTCATGTTATCAAAAGGGACGTCTATGAACGCACATGCTAATTCACAGTGGAGGGAAACCTTTTTCATGTCCCGACTGCAACTATTTATGTGCTACAAAGGGATATCTCAAAAGTCACATATTTACCATGGTGGAGAAAAACCTTTTTCAGTAAATTTTCGTTTTTAAGCAATTGGTATAGCCTTGATATATTTCTTTCACCATAATAAGGACAAAATTTGCCACTTTTTGTTATAATATTCTGTTTTTTAGTAATACTCCTACTCGTACCTGAGCTGGCATCAGAGTCTGAGCTGGTCATAATTAAAAATATATATAAAGTTCGTAGAACAAGGTACTGAAAAACCTCTCGAGTTGAAGAGGCGTTGTGTAATAAAGTATAAATTAAAGTCTATAATTTATGTACAATAGAGATTATGCTTAGATAGCAGTATTTTGTAATTATCGTGGTCAATACCCGAACCCGGGGAATTTTTTATTTTTTAACCACAAACAATTATTTACCTGTTGAGCGGACCATTAACAAAGAATCGACGGGAAACGATAAATCGCTGAGAAATTCTAAAAATCGGGAGATTTGATGCCATTCCGGTAGATCGGGAGATCTCCCGAAAAATCGGGAGCTT
Organism: Limnephilus rhombicus; assembly: GCA_929108145.2. Lineage (NCBI taxonomy): Eukaryota > Metazoa > Arthropoda > Insecta > Trichoptera > Limnephilidae > Limnephilus > Limnephilus rhombicus. Next base: position 11,471,340 of record OV815290.1, on the reverse strand, counting down.
CGGTAACACTGAGTCTGCGTCTCTGCGTGGAGGCAGGCGTGAGCGGTGACTCACCGCTCAGCCGCTCTGCCCCCTTTTTCGCCTTCGGCCAGTACCGCCCGATGTATAGCAAAAAGGAGGACTTACAGTAGGTAAGGGAGGACGGAAGGACAACACATGGTAAAGGAGGACATGTCCTCCTTTTGGATACCATCTGGCAACCCTATCTCAAACCAACCATCTAAGAGGAATTTGCTCCTTTTATTCTTATCTGCAGGATTTTTTATCAGAAGTACTTGGTGATATCCAGTATGAAAGGCTTTAACTAGATCCAAGAATTCAGCGAGGGGTTTGGGACATTTATCGAGGCTATAAGAAATTTATTTAGTGAAAGCTGCAATTGCTTCTGAGGCACTACAACTTTGCGGAAGTTTTCATTGTCTTCGAGAAACTTGTAGAGTCTTCGTTTTACGGGTTTTTCAATTATTTTTTGAGATCGGACTCAGCAAGGACATTTGTCTATAGTTATTCACGGATGATGTGTCCCCTGATTTAGCCCTCTGTCGGGCGCAGCCGGGCTCAGAGAGCAACAAAAGACATTGTTTTCCTATCCACTTCTCGTAAAGGTGGCCCACCGCCCTTCCCTCCTTTTACTCGCCTAACTTTAGGGAGCTCACACGGCGCCCACCTCAGTCAGTCGTCGGTCTTTACACAGCTCACGTACAAACTGAGTTTTTCTTTTGCCTTGTTTAATTCATATTTGTGTTTACTAACCTATTATTTGCATTTAATTTTTCCTGTAAAGCACTTACGTAATGCTTGCTAACAACGTGTATAGGGACTCTGGATGTCTAGAATCGTACACAATAAATAAATGTAGCTTCGTTTAACAAAAAAAAACTATCTTGCGGGAGTCTTGAAGGAGTAACCATCTGTTACTTTACCAGGGCGGGTAAGCGGTGGATAACCTCCAAAGCTCACGTACAACCACCCTGGCTTCAATTTCAGTTTTTTCTCTTTTCAGGTATTTCATGTGCAGATCTGTCTGATTTTTTTTTAAATGGCTAGAAAATATGATCTTTATCACCCGAATGATGTTGATATGCTAAAGGTTCTCCTAAACGATGACGCTTCTGAAGATCCAGCTTTGGTTAAAGATTTAGAAAAATTTTATACATTCACTTTATCTCTCTTCTACTCGCCTACACCGGCACCACAAATATGACCCGCCGTAGTTTATTTTGATTGCATTGTTAAATTCAAAACTTAAGTAAATCATACAAAATAATAATCTGATATTTTTTATTTGGCGACCAATTTAGAAACAAAATAATTGACATGCATTATGAAATTGAAATTGAACTGTAATTACCATGAACCTTATTATCATTGTATTTCATCATTATAACCTTACATATATAGTAAAAATTATTTGTTATATTTATTATATTGTAAACCAGTTTCATAATGTAATATTTTAAAAAAAAAGAAAAACAAACATAACAATAACCTGACAATATTTCAAAATCTCCTAATACCATCACACTAAGGCCAGCGGAGGAAATTAACTGATGACGCCTGGGTGGAAACCAAATGCGACGACATTTCAGTCACTAACTCATATAGGTAGTTAAGATAACAGCATTATGATTTTGTTCACACACATAACATTGATTTGTGGGTAAAACAAAAAAGATTCATAATTTGTATTGGTTTGGTTAAATTGTAAACATAAATGGGTATTACAAAGTTCTTCTAATAACCTATAATTTAAGCATAATAATTAAGTACCTAATGTAAATCAATTTTAAGAATGATTTCCAAACTATCGACAATGTTTGTTATAAGTTTCAGTCCGTACAATGACATAAAGCAATACATCATTTTCTTGTTTTGTTTAATAAGAACATGAAAAAGGTTTTTTTCTAGTATGAGTCACCATGTGTCGTTTTAAATATTCCTTCCGAGAACAAGAATAACTGCAAATAGAACACGAAAAGGGTTTTTTTCCAGTATGGGTAAGCATGTGAAGTTTTAAACTACTATTACGAGAACATGAATAGCTGCAGGAGGAACATGAATAAGGTTTTTCTGTAGAGTGGGTAAGCATGTGACGTTTTAAATATTCGTTTCGAGAACACGAGTAACTGCAAACGGAACATGAAAAAGGTTTTTCTCCGGTATGTGTAAGCATGTGAAGTTTTAAACTTCTCTTATGAGAACATGAATAACTGCAGATGGAACATGAATGAGGTTTTTCTCCAGTATGGGTAAGCACGTGCCCTTTTAAATGTGCTTTTTCAGAACATGTGTAGCTGCAGTAGGAACATGAATAAGGTTTTTCTCCAGTATGGGTAAGCATATGCCGTTTTAAATTTCCCATTTTAGAACATGAATAGCTGCAATAACCACATAAAAAAGGTTTTCCTCCAGTGTGGGTGAGCATGTGACATTTTAAATATTCCATTAGACGACAAGAATAACTGCAAACGGAACAAGAAAAAGGTTTTTCTCCAGTATGGGTAAGCATGTGAACTTTTAAATTTCTCTTGTGAGAGCTTGAATAGCTGCAGTAGGAACATGAATAAGGTTTTTCTCCAGTATGGGTGAACATGTGACCTTTTAAATGTACTTTTTCAGAACATGAGTAGGTGCAGAAAGAACATGAATAAGGTTTTTCTCCAGTGTGGGTAAGCTCGTGACGTTTTAAATTTCCTTTTTTAGAACATGAATAGCTGCAGTAAGAACATGAAAAGGGTTTTTTTCCAGTATGGGTAAGCATGTGAAGTTTGATAGACGCCTTTCGAGAACATGAATAAACACAGTTGGAACACAAAAAAGGTTTTTCTCCAGTATGGGTACGCAAGTGTCGTTCGAACGTTGACTTATGAGAGCAGGAGTAGTTACAATGGTTACAAGAGTGTCGGTTTTCCCCAGGATACGTCTTCAGGTTTGTTGGTAAGTCTGAAAAAGATTATTACATTAATACATATATTTGGATAATGATACGTATATGATTTTTTTATTTATTTTTTTATTTTAGTTTATTTAGGAAACAAACAGTTATACATATTTTAATAAGAAAGTAACATATTACATGATTGCATTAACCAGCGAAGTTTCCGCTACAATTTATAATATATATATAAAAACATGGATTAAAACATTAAAGAAAACATAAAGTGGTAGAAAAAAAAGAAAAATATATATATATATACAAAAGAAATGAAAGAAAAAAAACACACACACAAATTAAAGCATATGGGATATATAGATCATCCAAATATTATTATTATTATAAAAAGAAGGAAAACCAACATAATGAGAATGAAAAAAATAACATGCAGCAGGGGTGGAGAGTTCGTAATTAACAATTTGTTTTAATTTTTTCTATTATGGATTTAATAAATTGGCCTGAGGACAAATGGAAAATATCAGCGTCGTAAAAGATATCATTGTATTTTGTGCACGTCCTTCGGAGAAATGAATGTTGTGTGTAATTTGTTTTTGAGTGTGGGATGTGGAATAGTTGGTTTGATCTTGTGTTTCTTATTGGACAGTGGAAATTAATGTGTTCTAGAAGATAGTTGTTGTCAACAACGTTGTTAATGATTTTGAATAAAAATTTTTGGTCGGATATATTTCTTCTATCTTCTAAAGTTGATAAATTATGGAATGTTAATGAGTCTTTTAGGTTTTCTGAAGTTCGAAAGGATTTAAAGTCTAGGTGTTTCAATATCTTTTTTTGAATTCTTTCTAACCTTTCAATATTTACTTTGTATTGGGGATTCCATATGACTGATCCGAATTCTAATATTGAGCGAACAAAAGAGACGTACAGTGTTTTGATTACGTGTGGTGACCTAAATGGTTTGGTCACTCTTATGATGAATCCTAGAAGTTTGTACGCCCTGTCACAGATGGAATTTATATGTGTTCGGAAAGACATTCCGGAGTCCATTATTATTCCTAAGTCCCTCACTTCACAACATCTTTTTATCTCTACGTCATTGATTTTGTACGGGAATATTAGGGGGTTTATGCTTTTGGTGAATGATATTGTGTTACATTTTTCCAGATTAAGGAACAGTTGATTGTTAGCACAATATATTCCAAGCCTATTGATATCATCTTGCAATTCTAGGCAGTCATTAATATTAGTGATTTTTTTGTAAATCTTAGCGTCATCAGCAAAAATTTGGAATTTGGAATTTTTAAAGCATTTACCTATATCATTGATATATAAAATAAACAAGAGAGGTCCGAGATGTGATCCTTGCGGGATTCCTGAAGGTATACTGTAATAACGCGAGGAGAAACCCTTAGCTCTAACTGCTTGACTTCTGTTTGTTACATATGATTTGATCCATCTGAGAAGGTCACCATTAATCCCGATTTTTAACAGTTTCTTCAGAAGCAGGTCAATGTTAATTTTATCAAAGGCTTTTGAAAAATCCGTATAGATAGAGTCTACTTGATTTTTACCACCCATAGAATTTAAAATAAAATCTGTGTATTCCAGAAGGTTTGTCTCGACCGACCGTTTTCTGAAAAAGCCGTGTTGATTTTTAGATATGATTGTTTGTACCGCCGGAAAAAGTTGATCAAGAACTATGTTTTCCATGATTTTGCTGACAATTGGGAGTTTGGAGATGGGCCTGTAGTTGGTAATGTTATTTTTGTCCCCGCTTTTGTGGATTGGTGTAATGAGTGCTTGTTTCCAGGCGTTGGGGAAGTTGCCTTCTTCAAATGACATTTTGAAAAGCAAGGAGAGAGGATAAGCCAATTGGTCCCGGCATTTTACATAAAATATGGATGGAATTAAATCAGATCCCGCACTTTTATTCGGATCAAGTTTTTTTAAATAATTAAGTACACATGATTGATTGAAGTTAATATTGTGTATATGTACATTAGAGTTGTCGTCATCATTCTCACAGTTTATAAGATTGAGGCGAGGGTTGGAATTTTCTACAAAAACTGATCTAAAATAATCACTAAAGTGGTCACATATGGATTGTCCATCATTGCAGGAAATATCTCCAAGATACATTTGCTTTGGTAAATCGGAAGAGGATTTCTTTGATTTAACAAATGACCAGAACTGTTTGCTGCACTTTTTTATTGAATCTTCTGCCGTCATAATGAATTTTTCATAACATTCTAACGCGATCTTCTTTTGACGATTTCTCAGTACTGAAAATGAATGGTAGTCAGCCAGGTTCTTATATTTTTTCCATTTCTTGTGATATTTTAATTTCTCTTTTACAATTTTAATAAGTGGTAAAGTGTACCAGGGGGGAAACCTTTCTAAATTACCGTTAATTTTTTTTTCGGGGATATATTTGCGAATAATGTCATTTATGATATTGTAAAAATCTAATACGGCTTTTTCGGTATCCTTACCTTGAAATTCGAGTTTCCAATTTATTTTGGATAATTCATCAGTGATTTGACCGTAATCACCTCGGTGAAACATTTGATGTACACACATGATGTACACACATTCGTAAAATAAAGGAAAATCGCTACAAAAGCATGTTAATTGTGAGCACCAGCTCTTGCAAAACTTTTTTTATAAACGACAATAATAATATCAAGAATTTTAGAAAACTAAACTATTTTGATTAAAAATTTAGGCATATTAGAATTGTCAAAGAATTTATATATAAAAATGCAAAAATCATTAATTTTAAATACATGTATGATTACAAAAGATTTTTTAAATATTTATATTGAGGGATCAGTAGGATTTATAGGTTCAATTAGGAATTCCACAGAGCCGAACCCTCTGATATGAAAATATCTGGAGTCGGTGAATTATTTTCCCATTTGGTCTCTGGTAGGTTGACATGTTGTTCTTGTATTGTTTTGTATTTATAATACTCATATAGTGCAATTGCATAGCGTGGATTGACTAGATGATCATTTGGGGAAGTGTGTGAAAGGGTTTAGTTTTTCCTGTGGGGAAAATTTAACCCGGACATTTAAATCTGATGCGTATAATATGATTGTTACAACTGGTAATACAAAAGACAAGTTGTAACAATCTTTAATATTATTACAACTTTTGTATTACCAGTTGTAATTTTTAATACTAAATATTAAAGATTGTTACAACTGGTAATACAAAAGACAAGTTGTAACAATCATTAATATTATTACAACTTTTGTATTTCCAGTTGTAATTTTTAATACTAAATATTAAAGATTGTTACAACTGGTAATATAAAAGACAAGTTGTAACAATCATTAATATTATTACAACTTTTGTATTACCAGTTGTAATTTTTAATACTAAATATTAAAGATTGTTACAACTGGTAATACAAAAGACAAGTTGTAACAATCATTAATATTATTACAACTTTTAATACAATACAACGTTGAAACCATATAAATGATTGTTACAACTGGTAATACAAAAGAAAAGATTAAAATATTTAACATACAATATGTCAGTACCAAATCACTACCAACATTATTTTTAATTTAGCCCATAGTCCCATGGGTCGGTAAGTTCTACGAATTTTATTTTTTTCACTGCTTCGGGAAGACCATTACAATATTTTATCCCTTTTTAAATATAATTACCATACCATACCAATTTTAAATATAATTACCACACAATTTGTTTGTAGTAAAAAGAAGAATTTGAATGTTAGATTTGAATTATTAACATATTGAATTTTGTAAATGTCTTCGAACTTTGGAAATTTTGAACAATATTGCTGAAGAGAATGTAGATTGTATATTGGTAAAAAGCACTAACTTTGTGGCTCGCCATAATTTACAATAAAAAACACATAAATTTGTTTAAGACCACTTTTATTTTAAAACACTCTACCGGTTTCAGAAGCACCCTTCCTTCGTCAGGAGAATATTATAACTAAACTATGATACAGAATGTTAGGTGTTTGAGTGGGAGGTGAGCAAAGGGGTGGGGGTAATTGCGGGATTTCCGGAAAGAACAGAGCGGTTAATTGGAAAAATATTTAGAATGGGACTGAAAGATAAATTAATTTGGTTATTCAAAATACTAGCATTATTATTTATGGATTTTCTGATTTCTAGTGCTTCTAAATTATCTAATTTTTTGCTTTTATTGTTACAGTGAAGAATTTTAACCCCTGTGTCCTTATTAAAAGTGTGATCTGTAGAAATGAGGTGATTAGCAAACTCTGATAAATTATTATTATTTAAGCATCTTAAATGTTCGGTGATTCTAATGTTTACATTTCTAGTTGTTTTAACGATCGACGAGCCCCAAGGGTAGTTTTAACACGAAACCAGCTTATAGGTTAGGATCAAATACAGGTACGAATTTTAGATCACCCGTGGGTAGTGTTAAAAAACAGTGTTTTATTTGCAAAAGGAATGATCATCTTTCGTTTGATTGTAAATTTCGTAATGCGAAATGTTTTAAATGTAAGGGCGTTGGGCATTTACAGAAATTTTGCAAGAATAATCCGATAAATCCCATTTTTGAAAATCACAGGGATAGTAAAGTTTTAGTTGCGTCAATTAGTCCGATTACTGCTGAAATTGAAATTAATAACAAGAAGTTTACGGCAATGATTGATTCCGGTTCATCTTTATGTGTGATGCCGGAGGGTATTTTTAAACGACATTTTAGTTCAATCATTTTGTCACAAGACAAGCGGATTATTTCAGGTTATGGAAATAATCGTTTAAAAGTCGTAGGAAAGGCGATTTTTGATGTGAAATTTAAGGGTAGGAACAAAAATATTAGTTTTATTGTAGTAATTAAAGGAACAGATTTAATTGTGGGTAGAGATTTTATGGAATGTTTCGATCTTGGGATAACTTCTCAGGAGTCAATTAATTTAGTGACGCCGCAAATGAGGAATGGAGAAAAGTTTATTCAAGATTACCCGGAAGTGTTTTCGCAAAAGTTGGGAAGATTTAACAAATATAAAGTCCATTTTAAAGTAAACCAGGAATCGGATCCAATTTTTTTCAATGCAAGGCCGGTGCCTTTTTCTATTAAAGGGAAGATCGAATCCGAATTAAGATCGATGGTAGAAAAAGGTATAATCTCCCCGGTTACAAGTAGCGAATTCGCTTCACCGATTGTTCCGGTGGTCAAGAAAAATGGAGATATAAGAATTTGTGTAGATTATAAAAGGAGTCTTAATTTGATTTCCAATTTAGAGAAATATCCGATGCCAAAGATTGAGGAGGTCATACATCAGGTTAGTTCGGGCAAAGTTTTTGCAAAATTAGACCTTAAAGAAGCATATTCACAGTTAGAATTAGCGGATCATTGTAAAAAGTTTACAACTATTAACACACACTTAGGTCTGTTCCAATATAACAGGTTGGTTTTTGGGTTTAAATCGGCTCCGGCCATCTTCGCAAGAACAATATCAAGTTGTTTACAAGGTTTAAAAGGCGTGGCCTTTTACCTAGACGATATTATTATTTCAGGGGTCGATGAACTTGATCTGTATAATAATATTTGCGCGGTCTGCGAGCGGTTGAAAGAATGTGGTCTATGTGTCAATACTGGGAAGTGTCAGTTTTTTGTTAAATCTATAGAATTTTTGGGATACGTTATTTCGGGAAGGGGCATTGAACCGCAAAAAGATAAATTGGAAGCAATTAAGAATGCGCCGTACCCATCCGACGTGCATCAATTGAGGAGTCTTTTGGGATTTTTTAATTTTTATCGGAACTTCATACCGAACATGTCATCAATTTTAGAACCTTTGCATAATCTTTTAAAGAAGAATGCAAAGTTTGAATTTGGGAAGTCATGCATTGACGCAGTAGATAAAGTAAAGGATCTAATGGGTTCTGATAGAATTCTCACTCATTATTTTCCCAACCTTCCTCTTAAATTATATACAGACGCGAGCAGCGCAGGCCTCGGGGCCGTGTTATTGCACACATTTGCGGATGGTTCAATGAGACCGATCGAATTTGCATCAAGAAGTTTGTCTAGTGCAGAGAAGAAGTACAGTATTCTAGATTTAGAAGCGTTAGCTATTGTGTTTGGTTTGAACAAATTCTTTCAATACCTATTCGGTCGGGAGTTTACTTTATGCGTAGATAATATGCCTTTGATGAGGATTTTAGGGGAACACAAAAATATTCCAGTTTTGGCGGCTAACAGATTGCAGCGTTATGGCATTATATTAGCCGGATTTGCGTATAAGGTAGAATTTGTTAAGTCATGTCATAATCATGCGGATTTTCTATCTCGGCTTCCGGTAGAAAATTCTCAAGAAGAATTTGAAGATGATTATGGATCAGATTTTGTGTGTTATGTAGATAAATGCGAGCACATAGATATCAAGCTCATTTCCACAGCTATAGAGACAGACACGGTTATTCAGGAAGTTTTAACGTGTTTGCGTAAGGGCTGGCCAAAACGAGTTGGTCGAGATGATGTACTGTGGAGATTCTGGGTTAAGAGAAACGAAATGTCCATAGTCAAGGATTGCCTTTTCTGGCAACATAGAATTGTCATTCCGAGTTCCTTACAAGATCATGTGCTAGAGTTATTACACAGATCTCATTTAGGAATAGTTAAAATGAAGGGCCTAGCAAAAGCTTATTTTTGGTGGCCATCGCTGAACAATGACATTGAAAAAATGGTTCTAAAATGTGATGATTGCGCGGCTATGAGGCCGGCACCTTCTAAGAGTCATTTGTCAGTGTGGCCGAACCCTGGGGCAACTTGGAGTAGGGTACACGTGGACTACTGCGGGCCGGTAGCAGGAAAAATGTTTCTTGTAATTTGTGACGCTTTTTCCAAGTGGATCGATTGCTTAGAGGTTCCAAGGGCGGATTCGTTTAACACGATTAAGGAATTGAGAAGAATTTTCTCTAATTTTGGTAACCCTGATTGCATAGTTTCGGATAATGGAACAGCATTTTCTAGTGTAGAGTTTAAAGAATTTCTTAAAGAGAATAACATAGAATTTTTAAATTCACCGGTCAATTTCCCTCAGTGTAATGGACAAGCTGAAAATTCAGTTAGAACGGTAAAAAATTTTTTAAAAAAAATTATGGTTAGGAATAATTTTCCAGTAAATTATGGAAGTAGATTATGTGATTTTCTATCGGATTATCGAAATTCGCCACATTGCACAACGGGATTAGAACCGGCAGTCTTGATGTTTGGTAGGAGACTGAAATCAACTTTCAGTAGTTTAATTCCTAAAACCACTCAGGAAGATGTGTCAGAACAGAGAAAAATAGCTAACGATAATATAAAAAGGAGTCAAGATAATCAAATAAGGAATTATGGGGGCGTAAAGATTAGGAATTTACATGTTGGACAAAAATGTCTGGTCAAGGACTTCCGTCAGGTGAATAAAGTTGGTTGGGTTAGAGGTATTGTAGAAAGGAAAGTGGGTAAAAAAGTTTATATCGTTAGGATCTGTGGTACTCCGTTGACTTGGAAGAGGCATATTGATCAGTTGAAGAGTTTATCTGTGAAATGGGAAGAGGAGAGTGAAGATAATAACCCACCTACCGCGTCTGAGGTCACGAAATGCGCTTCAGACGAGTTGGGAACCTCAGCTTTGTTGAAGGGGCTAACGTGGAGTTCTCTTGATTTCAGATTACCAGCGGATGATCGAGAGCAAACTACTCAACTAAGACCTTGGGAAGGAAGGCTCCGTTCAAAGCGTTCATAGAGGTCCCTCCCAGAGAAACAGAAATATTTAAGTTGAAATATTTAAAATCATGACTATGTTTGGTTGAATTTAGTGTATAAAATCGTGTATAAATGAAATATTTAAAATCCTTTTTTTTTTGTTGTCAATTGTATAACTTCTTTGAAAAGAACATGTCTTGTATTTATTGTAGCCAGGGCTTGAGGTTAGGTGGGGGAGGGTGTGATGTAGAGTAATTAAGTATTTCATATGGAAAGAATACGATAGATGGCGGTAAGCATGTAGCTTGCACCATAGCTCGCCAGATGGCATTGGCGTACAAGAAGCAGTCTCAGCGATAGACTTGACGAGCTCCACTGGCAAGGCCGCAGAGATTTACCTACCCCCGAATAGTAAACAGTCGTAGCTATCCAGCTAGGTTATTCCAGTAAATAAACACTTTTATATTCAAAGAACCTATTGTATTAAATAATTACTATCTGCCGAGGAAAGGGCAGACATAACACCTATGTAGAACGAAGGACAATCATTGCAACATAGTTGGTAAATGCCTGAGTGGCTTAATTTATGATCTCTATCTTTAGTGTTTTTTAGTAATTTACCTAAATTGTTATCAGTATAGAACGCGGGCTTAATGTGGGCAGGTAAGTTTTTTGTACTAAGTGAGGAAAAGTTGGATATATATAAAATTCTGCGCCATTGAACGGGATTTATTATTTTATTATTATTTGGATTTTAGTTGGATATATATAAAATTCTGCGCCATTGAACGGGATTTATTATATTAGTTTAGTTAACTAATACATTTTTATTTGGTACACCTGAAAATAATGAGGGAAGGTGGAGGTGACGGAGTGGGAACGCGAGAGGGGAAGAGGACGCAGGAGAAGAAGGGGAGGCGGAAGGGGAACGGGACGAATGGGAAAGGACACTCAGGGAGAAACAATTTCTTTATTAAATGGCATAGCAATGCATGCCGGGAACCAGCTAGTATACAATAAACTTGACTGGTAGTGAGAATGGAAGAAATTGTCCAATTCCTTCAGTGGTTGCGTCATTATTTTTTAATTATTGCTGAATATTTTTAAACTCCATGCATATAAAGACTTATAATTCGGAATGCGGGTACAGGTACCGCCGCCCCGGGAACCCTTTATCGGATAACCAACACATCTGCCGTAGGTCACCTCATGTGGTAAACTACTTTTGGTGACTTAGCAGTGGTATCCGGATTAATAGGTGAGGTTTGTCTAGGTAACGGCGGCGGATGCTATTGCCCATTAACTGCGGGTCAGATCGGGAGAGTCTGGTTGAGGGAGACCTCTCCAGCCGGACTCTCGACCCATCGCCTTGCACCAAAGTGAGAGGGATGGATTCACACGTTCGCCACTACTGAACACATTGACTCACAGATTCCTACCCACCCCTCATACATTTTTCCTTCCCTTAACTTCCTATCCGTCCTTTCCCTAAAAAGACCCTCCACGCAATATCCCCAAAGATGCATAGGCCCTAAGGGTTTTTTTCCTCAGGGCGCCCCGTATGGAGAAAATGTTAAAATAGAAAGAGACCAACTGGCATTTTGACGTCTGCAAAATTATGTAATTTATAATGTAACTAGCAGACCCGGCCACACGTTGCTGTGGCTAACGAAACACAACGCCATTACCCAACCTTCATAAAATCCACACCACCCGCTTGCCAGCTGCCCGCTGCCCGCTGCCTGAATTGAATATTTGAATTTCTCGGCTTTTCTCTACTACAATAAGCATGTAACATATAAACCTTCCTCTTGAATCACTATTGTAATGTCTTCACTTGATAATACACCATGACTTACAAGCACTTTATATTATATTCATACTTAGAATCATGAAATTCACAACCATCACCTAGTCTCCATTATACAATCTCCCAAAACCAAAAGAGCCCCTGACAACTGTCGATAATTATTTAAATAATAATCATTTAAAACTATGAAGCAGTTCTTACTTCTTATTTAACCATAGTTAATATATTACAACTATCTATTGGTGAAAAACGCATGAAAATCCGTTGCGTAGTTTAAAAGATCTATGCGCACATACATTTTGAACAACTTCATTTTATACTATGTAATGATAATGATGATTAAAAAAACATTTTTCAACGAAATCTTGCATTTTGTTGAATAAAATGAACATTTTTTCTTAAGATTCAATACGCTTTCCGCAAAAAGGCTTTTTTCAACAGTCACGTGTGTCATTTGTACTTTCATTTAACAAATTTTTACTAAATTAGCACTCGCGTCTTTTAGAAGTTTTATTCACGGACACTGAGACTTTTGCCCCCAATTAAAGTCGCTAGTGTACGCCACAGGCCAAACAAGAATGTTGTTTTAGCCTTTTCCCCAAACTTTTCAATTCGTACGACAGGTTTTTGACCACCTTATTGATTATATTCATTTATTTAAGCCTGTACCCTCATTTGAAGAGTACTAGATATGCGAGTTTATATTAGAATACTTTAAGGAAATTTGACTTACCCGCCGTTTGGTAATTTTTTTCAGAGGGCTCGAAGCATTCCTTTTCAATACCGGGGACCTCGATATCAATTTCAGTACATGAAATTTCACTTGCTTTCACCTCTACATTTGTAGGATCCGTTGAATTCATTTCATCTGTTAAGATAAAATACCTGTAAATAACTAACTCACCATGCGCCATTTCCAAGCAAGGGTAGGCAAAAAGGATGAACCGCGAAACAACTTGATCTTCGCACACACTCCTTGCCTCGTTCGCATTCGTACATCGTCTCATTCATGCTCTTCTATTATTCTGATTTTTGACAAGACCCGACTCTCGTGCCATGTCTTCCTCGGGCGTCCCCAACTTCCTATACCATTTATAGCGTCATATGTTCTCCTTAAACTTCTTACCTCGTTCATTCGCTCTACATGCCCAAACCATCTGAGCGTCCCTTTCATAATCTTACTTTTGCAATCTTTGCGGATCTCCACATTTCTCACACGATCGTACATTGTTTTACCACGCCTACGCCTCAGGGTTCTCATTTCTGCAGCATTCAGTCTACTTTATTCCTTTCTCTGCGAGTTCCATGCCTCACTGCCATAGATCAGGGTAGGTACCACCACGCCATTGTGAGCGGTTAGCTTATCTTCTTTTGACAGTTTTTTTTTTTTATTTGCGTCAACGTCGTTCAGTCCTCCATTAAAGGAGTTACCTGATTTACCCTTTTTCAATATCTCTATCAACCTTCCCGTCTCTCGTAATACACAAACTCATCCACGTGCTCCAAGTATCTATCATTCACAACGATGTTGCACATTGTTTTCGTACTCTCTCTTTCAAAATGTTATTCTTATCAAAAGGAACAAATAAACGGGATTGCAAGGTCGCAATATGTCACTGAAAATATAAATAAAATTTTATTATTTATGCATTAAACCGCTTACTTGTTAATACGGAAAACTTTTTATTCAAACAGTTATATTTGACTTTATTATTACGAAAAGTGAGTATTTATGTCGGGGGAGACCAAAAAACATGCAAAAAATATGCATTTAACATTTTAATTTTGTTAAAATTAATTCACTCGCACGGTAACGCCATGTTCATTCATCGTTTTTATTTTAACATTTCATCAATGCTGCCAATCATAGAAAAATATTCTTGCATAAAACAAAGTGAATGCATCATTGACAAGTATTTGTAACAGTAGAACATGGAAAGAAATGTATTAAAATAATTACACAAACCCGCTAGACAAACCCTGCGTAGCCAAACAAACCATTCAAAACCTGGGATGTTTTTTAAAAGTATGATGAAAAGCGAGTTTATTTTAGAGAATTTATTTTACAAGATTGGTACTTCCGACAAATGTCATATTTGATTGTTTATTAGCTAAAAAAGGAACATTCCGTATTATCCGTTCATCAAACTTCGACAACACGAACGTTCCGTATTATCCGTGAGGTGGACTAACTGCATATTTACCAAAGTTTTTTGCATGGTGATATTAATATGCCCACTGTAGCACTGAACATGCCCATTTAAACGGTTCATAGTTAATATTGACTTCATTAAAACGGACTGCTTCACCGTCTCAAGAATAAACTTGCAATTTTATTTTTGGTATTTTGCGTATGTTTAACAGTTTTGTACCAAAAAACAATGGGCTAAAGTTCGGTGTTTGGGCTAAATTCCTAAAAAAATAAAACTAGTTATTTTTATACTAATTTGAGGTCGGGGAATCCGAATCTGAAAGAATTAGGCGGCGGCAAGCAATATTAACTGAATTACACGACTTCAAAAATTTTTATACACATACAGGAAAATAGCCATTCTGGAAGCATTTTGATTCCTAGAAAATCAAACTAGTTATTTTTATACTAACTATGGGCCGGGGAATCCGAATCTGAAATTGGGGAATCCGAATTAGGCGGCGGCAAGCAATATTAACTGAATTAAACGACTTTAAAATCGACCAAGTCTTCTTCGTCCGTCGTATCCTTGTCAAACTCGCTTGTCTCGAAGGGTTCCTGTCGGATACGCGGATCATATAAGAGTCCAGCTAAGCGGTAAAACTCCAGCCCCTTTATACCGCCTGCTCGCGTCCCTAACCTAACCTAACCTAACGCTAGGTTTGTGTAATATGGTTTGTGCCCCTTTATACCGCCTGCTCGCGTCACGGCAAAAAAACATCCCTGTTTTCAAGTAGTTTAGCGGCTACGCTAGGTTTGTGTAACATGGTTTGTGCCCCTTTATACCGTCTGCTCGCGTCACGGCAAAAAAACATCCCTGTTTTCGAGTAGTTTAGCGGCTACGCTAGGTTTGTGTAACATGGTTTGTGCCCCTTTATACCGCCTGCTCGCGTCACGGCAAAAAAACATCCCTGTTTTCAAGTAGTTTAGCAGCTACGCCGGGTTTATGTAACATGGTTTGTGATACAAAAGTGAGTACAATTTATAAAAAATAAGTACTTAAAATATAAACATGTTATTTTACGTTATTAATATTACTGCTTAATGGCAACACTTAATTTTGTGTGGTAAAAACATCTATGTTATCTTGTTTTTCTATGATCTTTGTACTACGTGTGTCAAAATACTTCCGAAATGATTATTTTCATGTGTGTGTGTATAGAAAATTTTAAAGTCGTTTAATTCAGTTAATATTGCTTGCCGCCGCCTAATTCTTTCAGATTCGGATTCCCCGACCTCAAATTAGTATAAAAATAACTAGTTTTATTTTTTAGGAATTTAGCCCAAACACCGAACTTTAGCCCATTGTTTTTTGGTACAAAACTGTTAAACATACGCAAAATACCAAAAATAAAATTGCAAGTTTATTCTTGAGACGGTGAAGCAGTCCGTTTTAATGAAGTCAATATTAACTATGAACCGTTTAAATGGGCATGTTCAGTGCTACAGTGGGCATATTAATATCACCATGCAAAAAACTTTGGTAAATATGCAGTTAGTCCACCTCACGGATAATACGGAACGTTCGTGTTGTCGAAGTTTGATGAACGGATAATACGGAATGTTCCTTTTTTAGCTAATAAACAATCAAATATGACATTTGTCGGAAGTACCAATCTTATAAAATTGTAGCAATCTGTACGTGCTACATAAACACAGTTAAAAGAAAACTCTAGAATCATCAGTTGATAGTTTTTTATGTGCCATTAAAATTTTCACAATGTTATCAACATATGGAGAGTGACAGACTGAAAAATAAAATAAGAATAGGTACCATTTGTTTCAGCTTGCTGTTCAAATGAATTGGAATTTGAATTGCTTGAATTTGAATTCTTAAGTAAGTACTTCTCAAGTAAGTACTTCTCACAGCGCAGGTAGTTAAGTTGACTCGCCACATATCGATCGTTTCGGGCGTAATCCAATACGTGACGTAGCAACAATGCGTGGTTGCTACAGGACTCCCTCCCCAGACAACGCAGACATGGCTGCGGTGGAAAGAGGAATAGTCAGACATCGAGGTGATCGGGAAATCGAACCCGCCTTCCAGAACGAGTGGTTGTGTGTGTCCGATCCTTACTGCCATCGAATAACGGAAGGGTTGGTTGTGATGTGGCGGCTGGTGACTCTGATGCGGTTTGCGAGTGTGATGTGAAACTCTCAAGATCTTGAGCAACGTATGCTGGTTTGAGGCGGTCGATGCTCACGGTGATTTCCTTCCCTTTTACCAGTATGGTATATGTTCGTTCGTGCCGACGAACGACTTTATGAGGGCCGCTGTAGGGTTGTTGAAGCGGGCTCTTGACTGTGTCGTCCCTCAGAAAGACGTGAGAAGCTGTGGGAAGATTTTGGAAGACGAAACGATGTCCATAACCATGGCGGGTACCTTCAACTGGTCTCAGCTCGTTGAAATGTTTCCGTAGTTCCTTTAGGAAGCTTCCGGTGTCGTCGTTAACATTAGGTCGTGCTGTACATAGAAATTCGCCGGGTAAGCGGAGCGGCTCGCCGTATACTAGCTCGGCTGAGGTTGTAGCGAGGTCATCTCTCCAAGCTGCTCTGATTCCCATGAGTACGGTGGGAAGTGTTTCCGTCCAACGGTTATTCTGATGGCACTTGATCGCTGCTTTCAGTTGACAATGAAATCGTTCCACCATGCCATTTGCTGCGGGGTGGTATGCAGTTGTATGGATTTGCGTCGTGCCTGCCAGGAAATTCAACTGCCTGAACAACCTCGACTCAAATTGTCTCCCTTGGTCCGTAGTAATGCGGAGTGGAGTGCCGAATCTTGTTATCCAGCCCTCGTAGAAAGCACGCGCCACTGTTTCAGCCTCTTGGTCTGGGATCGGGAATGCCTCTGGCCATCTCGTGAATCTGTCTACGCACGTGAGACAGTATCGGCATCCTTCTGAAGAAGGCATGATGATTATGTCGATGTGGACGTGCTCGAATCTAGCGGAGGGTCTGGGAAAGACTCCCAGGGGTGCTGACACGTGCCGTGTAATCTTGCTTCGTTGGCATTGAAGGCAATTGCGTGCGAGCTTAATAGTCTCAGCTTTAATGGCCGGCCAGACATAACGTTGAGTTATGAGCTTAACCGTGGCCTTAATTCCGGGGTGAGCCAGCTGATGGACCGCATTGAATGCCGCAGGTCTGAACTTCTTCGTGACGAAGGGTCTGGCTATGGTAGTTGAGACGTCACAGTAGAGATGCGCGTCAGTACCCGGAATATTAATCTTTTTAAGTTGTAGGCTAGAACTTCCTTGCAAGTGTTGTTCCAGTTCAGGGTCGCACATCTGGTCAGCTGCCAGCGCTGCGTAGTCCAGAGGAGTATCTATCGTCTCGACCCTGGAGAGAGCATCCGCGACGATGTTGTCTTTTCCGGAGACGTGTCGGATGTCAGTTGTGAACTGGCTGATATAGTCCAGATGACGGAATTGCCTTGGTGAGCATTTGTCTGCTTTTTGTTGGAAGGCGAACGTGATAGGCTTATGGTCTGTAAATATGGTGAACGACCTGCCTTCCACCATGTAGCGAAAGTATTTCACAGCGAGATAGATGGCTAGTAGTTCTCTGTCGTATGCGCCATATTTCTTTTCAGCTGCCGAAAACTTCTTCGAAAAGAATGCTAGAGGCTCCCAGTGACCTGCGACGAATTGGTGGAGTGCGGCACCGGCTGTAGTATCAGACGCGTCGCTGACGATAGAGAGTGGGGCGTCGCACTTCGGGTGAACGAGCAGGGTTGCCTGGGCCAGAGCTTCCTTGCACTTGCTGAAAGCTTCTACTGTTTCGGCAGTCCAAGACACGAGTTGTTTGCCTTTTTGGTTCCCTTTTAGGAGGTCATTGAGTGGAGCTTGTGTCCTCGCGGCGTTGGGAATGAATCTTCTGTAAAAATTTATTGTTCCCAGGAAACGGCGGAGATCCTTGATGGAAGCTGGTTGGCTGTAGTTGTTGATGGCCTCCACTCGATCTGGGAGGGGTGAAGTGCCAGCGTCGGACACCAGGTATCCTAGGAATTTGACTTTAGTCAGGCCGAAATGGCATTTGGCGGTGTTTATGACAACACCATATTCCTGCAGGCGCTGGAATAATATCTTGAGGTGGACTAGGTGCTCTTCCTCTGACGTTGAGGCAATAAGGATGTCGTCTATGTAGGCGTAACAGAAATCTAAGCCTCTGGTAACCTCGTCCATGAAGCGTTGGAAGGTCTGGGCTGCGTTGCGGAGGCCGAAAGACATCACCGGAAATTCGAAGAGTCCGAATGGCGTAGTGATTGCTGTTTTCGGAATGTCCTCGGGAGCAACAGGGATTTGATTATATGCCCGCACCAGATCAATCGTTGAGAAGATCTTGGTGCCGCTCAGTGCCTGTGCAAAATCTTGGATGTGGCGTACGGGGTATCTGTCCGGAATAGTTCTGGCGTTCAATCTTCTATAATCGCCACATGGTCTCCACTGGTCGTCCTTCTTGGGTACCATGTGCAAGGGAGATGCCCAAGAGCTCTCGGAAGGTCGAACGATTCCGAGACGGACCATGGCCTCGAACTCCTTCTTGGCGCGTTTTAACTTGTCAGGAGCAAGGCGTCGTGGGCGTTCGACTGTTGGAGGTCCTGGCGTGGTGTTAATATGGTGCAGTGTTGCGTGACGAACTTCCCTCCTGGCGCCGTCAGGGCGAGTGATGTCAGGAAACTGTTGAAGAAGCTTATGATACGGGGACGTTCCTGTGACCGTCTTAATGGAAGCGATCTTGTTGTCGCTTCGTTTTCCCGTGATGGTCAAATTCGTCACCTGGTCCAGCAGCCGTTTATTTCGGACATCCACCAGTAGCTCGTACTTGGCGAGAAAATCTGCCCCGATGATTGGCCTGGAGACGTCTGCAATGATGAAGCTCCAAGTAAAGTCGCGTCGCAATCCCAGATCCAGGTTGAGCGTTAGGCTGCCATAAGTAGCGATTGTGCTGCCATTTGCTGCTGCCAGTTCGTATGTCGCTTTAGTGGGGCGTCCCTGGACAAGGCGTCGTGGGAAAACGCAGAGATCTGCGCCGGTGTCTATAAGAAATTGGGTACGGGTTACCCTGTCGGTAACAAAAAGGCGACTGACTTGGTTGGGGCTAGTGCTGGTCGCCATCAGTTTGGGCCCCGCGCGTTTTCCTGCTGGAAGTTGCAGGGTTTGGTGCACTTGCTTGCCTTCGTCCCATACTTCCAGTGGTACCAGCATGTTCCCTCGGGCTGACGACCTCTGGACCGACTGCGGGAACGATTGCTCCAACGATGCGGGGTGGCGCTCCTCCCCTGCTGGCCAGAGCGTAGTGTCGAAACTTCGCGCCTCAAGGTAGCGAGCTCTTGTTGGAGAGGCTGCATCAACCGCGCCATCTGTGTAACCAATGAATCTTCGGACGATGGAACAGCCACTGAGTTAACTGCCGGTCTACCAGCATAGTCTGCTATGGCGTCGGCCAAGCTGGCCACCTTGTCAAGCGGAGTGTCTTGCTGCGTAGCCAGAACCACCTGCATACTTCTAGGAAGACGACCCATCCATAGGGTTCTCAAAACCTCATCGGGCACAGCGCTGCCGGCGAGGGTGCGCAGGTGTCTCAAGAATTGGGAGGGTTTACGGTCTCCAATTTCTTCATGTTCCAGAAGTCTCCTTATCTTCTGCTCCTGCGTGGAGCTGAGGCGTCTGGTTAGTTCATATTTTAATAGTGCATATGCACCGACCTCAGGGGGCTTCACAATGATGTCCCGGACTTCTTGGGCGTGGGCGGGCTCCAAGGCTCCGAGAATGAAACCAAATTTTGTGGCATCCACGGTCACTCCTGCTGCCTCGAAGCTGCGCTCCACCATAGCGAACCATAATTCTGGGTCAGTAGGGCAAAAAGGCGGAATGCGTACTGCCACTCGGTTGACCTCAGGCGGTGGATTCCTGATGTTGGGTTGCTGGTTACTTGGTTGCTGGCTGTCCTCAGATGTTCCGCTCACAAGAGACATGATGATGATTGGTGCGCGAAATTTATCACCGAAGAGTTTATTTCGTGCGCGACGTGCTCGCGGTAGACGTACTTGCACGCGTCGTGCTCACTGTCGGATTCACAAATGTAAACTTCGTGGTCACTAATGTGAACGTCGGTGTCACCAATGTAGCAATCTGTACGTGCTACATAAACACAGTTAAAAGAAAACTCTAGAATCATCAGTTGATAGTTTTTTATGTGCCATTAAAATTTTCACAATGTTATCAACATATGGAGAGTGACAGACTGAAAAATAAAATAAGAATAGGTACCATTTGTTTCAGCTTGCTGTTCAAATGAATTGGAATTTGAATTGCTTGAATTTGAATTCTTAAGTAAGTACTTCTCAAGTAAGTACTTCTCACAGCGCAGGTAGTTAAGTTGACTCGCCACATATCGATCGTTTCGGGCGTAATCCAATACGTGACGTAGCAACAATGCGTGGTTGCTACAAAATAAATTCTCTAAAATAAACTCGCTTTTCATCATACTTTTAAAAAACATCCCAGGTTTTGAATGGTTTGTTTGGCTACGCAGGGTTTGTCTAGCGGGTTTGTGTAATTATTTTAATACATTTCTTTCCATGTTCTACTGTTACAAATACTTGTCAATGATGCATTCACTTTGTTTTACGCAAAAATATTTTTCTATGATTGGCAGCATTGATGAAATGTTAAAATAAAAACGATGAATGAACATGGCGTTACCGTGCGAGTGAATTAATTTTAACAAAATTAAAATGTTAAATGCATATTTTTTGCATGTTTTTTGGTCTCCCCCGACATAAATACTCACTTTTCGTAATAATAAAGCCAAATAAATAGATAATCCATAAAAATAACTAGTTTTATTTTTTAGGAATTTGGCCCAAACACCGAATTTATTCCAAACAATGAAATACCTGCATCGTTTTGGGAAATTGTCTCCGGACATTCTTTGTTGATAAAAGAAAAGTCTATATCGACTTCTGTAAGTATAACAGCAACATTCTTTTCCGCACTTGTGCCTGGTTCTATCTTAAAGGCGGTGGAATCCATGCTTTTTATGAGAGGATCTGGTAGATCTGTTTCACTTTCATTAACTATAATGTGATTCAAGGATTTCTTGGGAGGATTGTTTCCGTCCAAGAATAACAAATTGACGAAATGAGCAAAGTCAAATAACATAACCAACCAAAAGTGACAGATGGCACCATGGCACTAGAAAAAATATTATCCATAGATAATACAGAAAAGAAAATCATTATCGAGTTTGATGAATCTGAGTGTTGCCGTTTAAGAACTTTTTTTTAAAATTATTTATTTGGCTTTATTAAAGTAAGTTACATATTTTTTAAATTATTTACATTTCCAAATTTTTTTTTTTGTAAATTAGTTACATTATCATTTTTTTTTAATTATTTACATTTTCAGATTGTTTTTAAAATTAGGTACATTATCAGTTTTTTTAAATTAGTTACATCTTCATATTTTTTAAAAATTAGTTACATTTTCAGTTTTTTACATGGAATAGATAAATTATATTAGCAAATATAGACAATGGGCCAAGACAGATATTCATATGATTATACAAGTTGTACTAACATACAGAGTTGGTATTAGAAGTAATTACAAAATTGTAGAGTAGGAAGATGTACAGGATCCCAAAAATAGGAACCTATACAACTGTACATACAGAGTAACACAGAGTTGGCATTAATAGTAATTACAAAATTGAAGAGTAGGAAGATGTACAGGTTCCCAAAAGCACGAACCTGTACATATTCCATACTTCCATTTTCATACAGAGTAACACACAGAATTGGTATTAATAGTCATTACAAAATTGTAGAGTAGGAAGATGTACAGCTTCCCAAAAATAGGAACCTGTACAACTGTACATAATGACACTGCAAGAAACAAATCTATATATATGGAAGAGAAAGAAATGTGATCGATGCTTAAATGTTGAGGCCATTTTTGTAAATAAATTTTGCTAACAAATAGTGAATTTCAGGAGAGTTGAGACTAAGAAGGCAGGGTACACTGGTAGGGAATTCAATTTTAAGTTTTAACAATTCAGGTATGAAGTTTGGAAATTGGTCATTGATAGGACACTCAAAAAAATTATGGTCTAAAGTATCCTCTGAACCACAATCACAATAAGGCGAATTGACTATGTGGAATCTGTCGAGATGGCTAAGACAATAAGTATGACCTAAACGCATTCGAATAATGGAAGAGATGTATTTTTTAGGCATGGAAGTGTATTTGTGAAACCAGGGCTTAACAGGAATATAAGGTTGAATTAAAGAGTACTGGTGACCTTTTAACAGAGAGGATGATTTCCATTCAGAGGACCATTGGCGTTGTAACTTATTGTTTAAAATAGGAAAATAGTCTCTAACAGGAATAGGAATACTACTTAATGGACCATTAACAATGGATTCCTTAGCAATAGAATCAGCCTTTTCATTTCCAACAATACCAAGGTGTCCTGGGATCCAGGCCAAGACCACTGACACGTAAGCCAGCGACAAGGAATGCAGGAGGTCTCTGATAGAGCAGGTAAGAGAGTCGCTATTGGAAGTGAGAGGGGATGCGCTTATTTTTTGTAATGAGCTAAGTGAGTCTGAAAGGATGAGGGCATTTCTAATGTTGAGAGATTTGACCAGACGTAAAGCTTCTATGATAGCTATGCATTCAGCAGATAATGGAACATTCTTTGGGATGTCTATGTGGGTAACACAATTTCCTGTGAGGTACATAGACACTGGCCCCACAATGGGAGTCCGAACTGAGTTTGGAACCATCTGTGAAAATTTTTATATAATTTGGCCAGTTATTTTCAATAATTTTGTTGAATTCTGCATTATTGGATTGAACTGAGTTTTTAATATTTTTTTTACATATTCCTATAAATTGGTTAGAAAGTAAGGCTTTCATAGGGATAAGAGTATAAGGGGAGAGATTCATTGCGATAGGAGTTTGTGGAAACATCCAGGAAAGTGTTGAAGCAATTATAGAGAAGGGGAGGGGAATGTTTTTTCCAAAATGGATTCAAATTAACCTCATACTTTAACGATTGAAGTTTGGGAATCAAGGGATGAGAAGTTATTGAGCATGTTTTGAAAATATATTTTTCTGCTAGGCATCGCCTTCTTATATTTAAGGGAGGTTCGCAGCATTCAACTTGCATTGCGTTGATTGGGGAAGATTTCATTGCTCCTAAGATAAGGCGAAGAGATTTTGACTGAATTTTATCTAATTTAAGCGAATTTGAAGTGGACATTGGATCAAACAGACAAGATCCGTAATTAAGATGGCTTCGGATGAGAGCATTGTACAGAAGTTTTAAAGATGATGGGTGTGATCCCCACCACACTCCGGACAGAAATCTAAGGGGATTGATGTTGCTTTCGCATTTCATGATGACATGATTTATTTGAGAATTCCAAGTAAGCTTTGAGTCTAAAAACATTCCCAGGAACTTTACTTCTTTAGAGATGGGGATGATTTCAACGCCAAATCTCACCTGAATTTCTGGGAGCTTTCGACGACGAGTGAAGATGACAACTTTGCTTTTGGAGGGGGAAAGTTCAAGGCCATTAATATTTAACCACACCAAGAGTTTTCTAAGAGCATTGTTGATTGCTGATGCTGCGATAAAAATATTACGGGATATTTTGTAGAAAGTCAAGTCATCAGCATATTGGAGTATGTCACACAAGAATTGAATAGATTTTTCTAGATCATATGTGTAAATATTGTACAGGATCGGGCTTAAGACTGACCCTTGCGGGAGACCTTTAAAAATGTGTCTAATGTGGGGAGGGGATTCAGACCCATCTACAAAAATTGTTCTCTGGGAGAGCAAATTGACAATGAATTTTACCAATTTAGGCGGAATACCTATTGCCAGTAACTTTTCTTTCAGGATGGGGATATGAACATTGTCATATACTCCACAGATGTCTAAAAACACTGCAATGCAATATTCATTTTTATATAATGCTAATTTGATATCTGTAACAAGAGAGGAAAGGTTGTCAAGGGTACTTTTACCCTTTCTAAATCCAAACTGGGAAGGGGAAAGAATTTGATTTTTGTCTACGAACCAGTCCAATCTATTCTTAATCATTCTTTCAGATACTTTGCAAAGAGTAGAAGAGAGGGCGATAGGTCTGTAGCTCGAACCTATGCTGGGATCTTTGCCACTTTTGCAAATGGGAATGATATTTTGAATTTTCCAGTCTGGGGGAATAATGCCAGAATCCATAAAGACATTTTTTTTTTTTTTTTTAATTATTAAGTTAAAAGAAACATAGTATTTCGCTTTCTTAACTTAAATACAGAGCATATATATATATAGTACAGTAATAAGAATAATATTTTTAATTTTGTTCCAACATTTTGAGTTTAAATAGTTTTTTTTTGAAGGTTTTTATGTTATTTTCCGTTTTTAGGCTATCTGGAAGGAGATTATATATATGAACTCCCTCGTGACCAATACTTCTCTTGCCACTTTCAGTCTTGACAGTATTTGTGTACAATTTATTGTGTTGTCTAGTATAATGTTCGTGTACTTGTGATGTTTTTATAAATGTTGTGTTTGTGTGTATAAGTCCATTTTGTATTTTGTAGATTAAAAGACATATGTTATATTCGTACAATGTTCTTATTTTCAAAAGGTTCATTTCCTGGTATAGTTTTTTTGTGGGAGTGTCTGGGTTATAGTTGAAGAGTTTTTTAATAACTTTGTTCTGTATTATTTGTAAGTCGTTTAAGTACGTAATGTATGTGTTTCCCCACATTTCTATTAAATAATTTAGGTGGGACTGGATTAAGCTAAAGTATAAGCCCCTCTTTACCTCTGTTGGTAGAAGATGAGCAATTCTACCAAATACACCAATTAATGGGATGATTTTCGTTTTTAGTTTTTCTACGTGTTGTTTAAATGTTAAATGTTTATCAATATATAAGCCCAGGTATTTTTCGCTATCTAGGATATGTAGGTCTCTTTCTTCTATTTGTAATGGTTTATGCGATGGTATTATTCTTTTAGGTGAGCTTAAGATCATGTAACCGGTTTTATTAATATTTATTGTTAATATATTTTGTATTAGCCAATCGTTTAGTACATTAAGATCCGTTTGAGATTGTTCTAATAGACTTTCTAAGTTTTTGCCGAAGTAAAAAATTGCCGTGTCATCTGCGTATAAGAAAATTTCACCATGTAGTTTTAGCTGACAGATGTCATTTATGTATATTTGGAATAAAAGTGGCCCCAGTATTGATCCTTGTGGAACTCCGTAGTTTATACTCTCGAGTTGACTGTTTTTATCTCCTATGTTAACACATTGTTTTCTGTTGGACAGATAGGATTTTATTATTTTTTGTTCATATGAAGCGGATACTTTGTGATGTGACATTATTAATTTAAAATAAAACAATAACTTTGTAAACACCACTTTTATTTTTATACTTTATGCCGACCGGGTTTCGCTACAACCGTAGCTTCATCAGGGCAGTATAATACTCTACTAACATTAGGTTTCATTTGTGTTATAATATATATTTTAACAAAAAATGGGCTGGGCTGGACTCGTCAAGTGGAGGAGGAAGAGGGAGGCATAGATGGAGAATTGGGAAGGGAACGGACGTGTTCTTTATCAATAGGGAACAATCTTAGTATGGGACTTTTATTTAAATTAAGTTGGTTATTTACTACCTTACTATTAGTGTTTATGGCTTTCCTAAGTTCAAGTGCCTCTAAATTATCCAACCTTAGACCGATGTCGTTTTTATGAATAAGTTTGGCGCCAGCGTTTTTGTCAAATTTATGATCGTTTTCAATCAAGTGGTTTGCAAATTCTGAAAATCCAGAGCTGTGTAAACATCGAAGATGTTCTTTGACACGGGTGTTTATGTTGCGCGCTGTTTTACCAATATAAAAAAATGCGCAATCGCTGCATTGAAGTGAGTAAATTCCCGAGTGTGATAGACTGTCTTCCTTATCCTTACCGTTCATTAAAAGTTTGCCTATATTATTATTAGTGTAAAATGCTGGTTTGATTTCTGATGGGAGATTTTTAACACTTTTTTGAGAGAAATTATTGATAGCTTAGTAAAGGATTTTATTAGTTTGATAGCTGGACCGGTTACACCTGTTTTTTCTATTTTTTTAATCAGTATTTCATGACTTACGGTGTCAAAGGCTTTTTGAAGGTCTACGAGAATTGCTATGACATAGTTTTATTATCTATGCTAGTTCTAAGTTTATTTATGAGATCATTAGTTGCAGAGAGAGTATTACATTTTTTTCTGAAACCGTATTGTTTGGCATATAGAAATGATTTTTTTTTCAGAAAGTTGTCTAGCCTATCGTATATTACTCTTTCATATATTTTTGATAGAATCGGTAGGACAGAAATGGGCCTATAGTTAGATGTTTGAGTTTTCAAGCTCCCTTTATATATTGGAATAACCCTTGCAATTTTACAACTGTCTGGAAATTGACCTTCTTTCAGGCTCAGGTTAATCAGTTTAGTTAGTGTAGGAGTTAGTAGTGGGGCAAGTTTTTGTACTGTTGTACATTTTAGTTGATCATGTCCAGCACTCGCGTTTGATTTTAGGAATTTTATGATAGCTAATATTTCGGGTTCAGTTGTGGGTTGCAAGTATATTGATTCCGCACTTTCATACTTTAATGTAACTTTATCATCCAGTTTATGTCTGTATTTGTTGATTATATTATCAGCCAAAGAAGCGCCAATATTACAAAAGTAGTTATTAAAGTAATGCATCTTGATGTCTTCTGTGATGATTTCATTACCGTTCTTTAATTTTGTACATGGTTTACTTTGCGTGTTTGTTTGGTTCTTGATGATGCTGTTTATTACGTTCCAAGTCTTTTTGGTATTATTTTCACATTTTTTAAATAGGCTGCTGTAGTATTGTTTTTTAAGTTCCGTTTTTTTATAGTTATGTCGTTACGTATTTTAGTAAATTCTGTTTTTAGTAATAAGTTACAGGGTTGTTTTTTAATTTTTAGGTGCAGTTTATTTCTTTTTTTAATCATTTTTAATAAGTCCTTTGTTATCCAATCAGGAAGAGAGGTTTTATTTGTTTTTATTGTTATTGAACTGTTGCAATTAATTTTGTTTATCAGATAGTTTACAAAGTTATTGTAGTTCAGTTCCGAGTCCTCATTATTGTTTATAGAAAAGGGGTTTTGTCGGATATCCTCCTCTAGTTTATCATAATCAATTTTTGTATATTTGTAAGAGGATTTTTGCGAGTTTTTTTTAGTGTACGTATGAAGTATGTCAAGAATCAGTAGGTTGTGATCAGATATTGAGGTGTCACAGTTTGTTATAGTATACGAAAGGTTTACGTCTGAGATGATGTGATCAATAATGGTGTTGGTGTTTTCTGTAATACGTGTTGCGTGTAATTTGGTTATTTTGTTCATTATAGTGAAATCGTTTGACTTAATGATTTCTGTGTATTTACAAGTATGTGTGTTTGTGGAATCAAGTAAGTTGATATTGAAATCCCCCAGTATTATGGACCTTTTGTGAGTTTTCAGTTGTATGTTTAACTTATCTAGAAAATCTTGAAAATTGGTGTTCGGTTTTTTATATATCACTCCGATGTTTAAGCTAAGTTTGTTTAAGTGTATCCAAAGGAAGTTGTTATCTGGATCTACTATATTATCAATTAAGTTATATTCTAAGTTTTCTTGAATAAATATGGATACTCCACCACCGATGCCCTCAGGTCGGCAGGATGCTTCGTGTTTATAGCCTTCAATATTGATGAATGGTATATCCGTTTCTTTGAGCCAAGTTTCTGACATAAGTATGATGTTGATCTTATAGTCAATTGATTTTAATAGGCACAGGATCTCGTCGACTTTTCCTTTCAGGCTTCTAATATTTAGGTACAGGAATGAAATTGAAGTTTGATTTTTTTTTGTCCCCAACTGTTTGTAGAGAGTTACGTCATCTACCCGTTTATGTTGTTTTTTTGATTTTAAACAGCATGTTTTAATATGACTGGTGTGTTGTTCTTCTTTATTGTTATAAGATGTAATTTCGTCCGTTAAATTGGTGATTTTTCCGGCAACATCGGGATCTAGTTTTTTGGAGTTTGCGTATAAGTAGTATTGAAAGTAGATTTCGGTTCATAAGTGTTTATTACCTGCTCGATATTGTAGCACATTTTCCGGTGGTTATGCTTAATTATATCAATTATGTTTGTTCTTACCACACTCATCGACTTCGATATATCGTATTCATTCATTTGGTCGTAGAAAATTGGCCCGATGAATCGACAATGATTTTTGAATACAGAAGTATGAGATCTTATTTCACGGTTGAGTTTTGATACATTCAGGTAATTATTTTTAGGTACCGAGTGCACAATAACATTGGTATTTTGAAGATTATTAATAATGGAGTATAAGTGACTGATTATATTTTGTGGCGATTTTTCATTTGTCCCAGTAAAAATAATTACAAAATCTTCTTTTGTAAGGATTTCACACGACTTTAAGATAGTTTTACTTAAATTATCTACAGTGGCACCGGGATAAATATAACTTTGGCATTCTATTTTGTTTAAGTTTTTCTCAATACTTCGTCTCATTTGCCTTCCACCCTCATCTCCAAAAATAAGTACTTTGGATTTTTTTTCTTGCGTCGGTATTGCGAAATCCACTGATTGATGCAATATTTTTATGTTTTTTTCCACCATGGGAAGCTGATTTGTTTCGCATCTAAGGGTCAGGAGCGGTTGATTACTGTTTGATGGTGTAATGTTTGTTAAAGAATTCTCCACTTTTTTTGTTACATGCTTTATTTCACTTATGTTTTTATCTATGTTTGTAATTTGAATTTTAATTTCTTGTTGAAAATTTTCGAATAATGAATATATCTTTTGAGACATCTCCTGGAAACTTTTGAAGTTACTATTTAATTGTTTAATTATTGAATTCAGTTTATCGTTATCGCCTGGTGGTTCATTCTGTTGTAGGGTTTCGTTCACAGATGTCTCTAATAGTTCCTTTTCATTATGTTGTGGAGTTTTGTTCAAAGATGTCTCTATCATTGTTTGTTGAGAAGTTTTGTTAGTTTCTTTGCAAGATGGGCACTTGAAATTTTGTTTATAGGTTTTATTCATCTTCCGAAAATTGATTTCGGTTATATGACAACATATGAAATGAAAATTATGCTTACATGTCATGCAGGATAAATTTTCGTTGTCATAGATTTGGGTCTTGCACGATTTGCATTCCATCACTGTAGATTATTTTCACAGTATTTATGAATAGTTATTTATGTAAATATGTTAATAAGTGATTGCAAAGGATTAGATTGTTTGATTCCTTTTCACAGTACAAGGCACAAGGTTTCTAGTGTTTATTTGTTTAGAGCAAAAACAATAGTACCGTTTGACGTTTGACGTTTGACATACGTTTTTCAAGTTCACTTTCTTTCACTTTCTCTAGCGATGATTTAGACACCGTTGACGTACGTATTTCAGTTCACAAAACTAAAAACGATATATTGTATTACTCTACCAACTTTGTTTAATCTCGGAAGCAAAATTGCGTAATTATTTAATTATCAATCGCGTTCGAGCTTACAACGTGTGCGCACGCTATCAAGACTTGATGAGAGAGAGAAAGTAGGTAAGAGAATTGTCATCAGAATGACGGATGAATATATTCAGGATTTCATCCTTGCCCGGAGCTGAGTCATTGAGGATTTCAATGGCTCTTTTCAACTCATCAAAGGAAAATGGAGCATCTAACCATGAAGAAGATTTTAAAGTGAAAAGCAAAGAAGGAAGTTCATCAAAAGTAGGGACATAAGGGGGAGCTATTTTATTAACAAAGTCATCAATCCAAATAGCAGAATTACGAGATGGCTTTGGCAGGGAAAAGGAAGATCTAAACCTGCGAATCATGGACCAAACCTCCCCTGCTGGAGTAGCAGGGGATATATTAGTACAGAAATTACGCCAGCTGTTTTTTTTTTAAAACGGAATGTACGTTTAGCAACAGCTTGGGCATTCTTGGCTGAGATGTAATTATCCATAGTCATCTGTTGGCAGTATGTCTTATTGGCCGCTTTCCTCTAATTCAGCACTCTAAGGCATTC
Source organism: Limnephilus rhombicus (assembly GCA_929108145.2). Taxonomy (NCBI): domain Eukaryota; kingdom Metazoa; phylum Arthropoda; class Insecta; order Trichoptera; family Limnephilidae; genus Limnephilus; species Limnephilus rhombicus. The sequence goes on along the minus strand of OV815290.1, from coordinate 11,440,580 downwards.
CTCATCCCACCAAGGGGGAGGGCGAGCCTTCGAGCCTACAGGAGATGATTTGGGGATAGACTTGTCAGCCGATTTTAGAATGGAATCAGTCCAAGATTTTTAATTTATGATTTATAATAAGCTCACACAATGTATTTTTTCATCAGTTTTAATTTATACCCTGAAGATGCTTGTATTAAGCGAAACCGGTCAGTAAATAAAAATTAAATCAATAAATCGTGGTTACAAACAAAGTGATTGTTTTCCTTTAATTAATATGTCAAACCACAAAGTGACTGCTTTCTACCAACAAACAACTATTTGCATTTGGGGGGATTGAAAATGTTACATTTTTAATTTTATTTACGTAAATTGAAAATTTGCTTTCACACTGTCAAATCACTCTGTTTGCAGTTCGGAACAAACGTCAACGGTTAATACGCACTTTTTTTGATAAAACTTTTAAAATTAAGATAATATACACAAGCCCGCTACATAAACCCTGCTTTGCCAGACAAACCATTCAAAAACGTAGGCTGTTTTTTAAAGTAAAGATAACATACACAATCCCGTTACATAACCGTTGACGTTTGTTCCGAATATTTACCGTTGATTCAATTCGATGTAAGGTACACAAAAGATTATGAAGTTTTGTATTACGTGGAAGGAAAATTTTTCGACATTTAGTTCACGAACTCTGTAAGTTATGAATTTCTTTATTTCAGAATATAAACGTGATCCCTTCAGTGTGCCGATTTCTGTAAAAGGATAACAAAACATTATGGATAAAATGTGTCATTTCATTTTCCATACACATATTAAGCATTGACTTATTACAGGATACTTCGTGGCTGGGTTTTTGTTAAAAAGGTATTGAAAGCTACAGAAGGTTGTGATTAATGTAAATCATCATGTTTTTGTGATCCATAATCCCAAGCATTCATTAATTTTAACTCGCTAACACCGTTTGACGGAGAGACGTCGGCTTAATATTTTTGTATTTCCTGTTTTTGTATTAGATATCTATACTTTTATAACACTATAAATAATAAAATTCTTTAGAATGTGATAAGGAGTTTTAAGCAGAGAAATATCAAAAATCGATATTGTCCAAAAAGAATAATCTTTTTTGAAAATGTTCGTCCTTTACAGGAATTGAAACTACAAGTAATTTTATTATAATACCAAAAGAAAATTGGCAAAAAGATATCTTTTTTTGGAAGAATTCGGCCAAAAATTTCTAGAAAAACTGCAATCACCATATACAATTCAATTATTGCTCCACACTTCAACTACTGCTCAAGTATACTTTTCCTATGTAACGAAAGAGAACAAAATAAGTTACGAATTCTCCAAAACAGGGCAATGAGAATAATTCTTCGACGAAACAGATTTTCAAAAATTATTAAAATGTTAAAGGAACTAAATTGGTTGACCGTGAAACAGATGCTGACCTTGAACACGATGGTATTTATCCACAAATATTGAACAACACGTTACCAAAATACTTCTCAAATAAAATTTTATACAATAAAGACTTTCACAGATATAACACAAGGACGTGCAAGGAAATTAGGCTACAAAAAAAGGACAAAGCGAATACGCAGAACAGTCTACTGTACAAGGGAATGAAGTTGTATAACACACTACCAGAAACTTTAAAGTCCACACCAATTGGAAAGTTCAAGATGTATTGTAGAAGCTACATAAAACTTGAAAAAATATAGTGAATATGAAATATTATTATCAATTAGAAATTTGTAAACTTAAATATACAAATTACTAAAATAAAAATTTTTATTATTATTATTATGTTATTTTGTTGTTTTTTTCACAGATTTGGGTTTTGATCTGACGAGGCGTCGTCCTGAGAAAATGAGCTGAAAAGAAAAATACTATAATTTTTTTCTCAGGGCAGCACTTTGTCAGATATAGCGTTGCTGTCTTGAGGAAATATTTTTTAAATATTTTATTTTTAAAATAGTTTCGTAGGCTAATGATTTGGGGAGGCTGCGAAATTAAATTGTATTGTCTATTTTCGCCCCTCTTTTAAGTCTGCTCTCGTCTATGGTGTGAGTCGTCACAAGTCCCCATAGAAAAAAAGCGTCAAATATCAGCATAGCGATGGGAATGGTCGAAACATTTATATAATCGAAAATTTTCCATCGAAACATCAAAAGAATCAAATGATTAATCGATTAATCGCTCGGAGTTCAGGAGTAACAGCTGCGGTCACGGGCAGTATTTTTTCTCGCGGCGGGCGGGTGGGGGGGGGGTACATCGGAATGGCAACGTAGAGCTTTCATTGCTGGCAATGATTTATTTACAGGCAACATTATTAATTTCTATAATTTACAATAATACTTTACTATCTATGATCTATGGTCCAGCCTGACCTTGAAACTGTTTCTTAAGATCTGTATTCTTATAGATAATGTGATTAACCTCATAAAGACATTTAGAGCTCGTTCACATTTAGCATATAAATAGGTATAAAATATCATAGCACGCCACATATCGCTCTCCATACAATCCCTTCAGACCGTTCACACCTGAGCGCTTTATGCGCACATCAACCATAGACAATGCACATCTTACGCCATAACCGCTCCTGAGGCGATATGCCAACAGTTAAGCGCCCCCCACTCCGACGAAAACAGGAGAGGGGGTCATTTTAATTACGGAGCTGCCAAGACCGGTGGGTGACTGATGTCAAGTTGATAGATTCAGTACAAAAAATGCGCACTCCGTGGCCGCTCGCTAATTCAACTGACCCCCTCTCCTACCATAGGAAGAAATATTTTATCTGCGCCGTGTGAACGGCACGAAACATAAGCTCTCGCGGTTCAACAGATACCTGCTTTATTAGAGGTCTGAACACCCCTTAATCCCAAAATGACACTTAGATTGTAGGAAACTTATACATTAAAACAGTAAATAAACTGTTTTTTGCAATCGGTGTTTATTGAATAATGATATCTTTGAACAGAAGTGTCTAACTCTAGCGCTGATAACACTTTTTAGAACAAACCATCAATATTTTATACAGTCACACAAAATATTTTGAGGTACTAGTTAGTACTCGATAAAATTAGAGATATCGGTTGTTCATTTACAATAAGTTAAATATACACCAAACAAATCGATAAGTACCTCAAAATAACCCATCTACCTACTTACGAAAAATAATCACCATGTCAATCTTTAACGCGTAACTGGAATCGTAAATCATAACCTAAAAGTAATATTTCGTCGTTTACAATTCACGTTTGAATACTACGATTGTCTCGGTTAAACATATCGATTAATTCTGACCAATCACAACGCTTATCTCACATCGATTACCTTGCATCGATTCCATTTCCGAGTGAATTTTGACGTTTGAGTACTACGATTATATCGGTTTAACATATCGATTAATTCTGACCAATCACAACGCTTATCACACATCGATTAATTCTGACCAATCACAGCGCTTCTTTGACATCGATGCAAGAATCGATTGGATTCGAATTTTGACAGTTGAAAAACACTGTTGCGTTTTTTTTCGTTTTAATACGAAAAATCGAATTTTTGGCATTTAGTCAGTTTTATTTTTATTTTTTGGCCTCTTTTGAGTTCGTTTATTGCTGACCAAGTCCAGTAAGTGTTATTTTATTTTTGTTTTATATCCTTTTGCCCCAATGGCCTTTGCCATGGGGAAGAAACCCCCTGATCCCACTCCCCCTGACCCTTCAAATTTTGACATTGGTAGTGAGGTAGAAATAACAGACCTTCAAGTTCCATCCTCTACTCCAAAAAAGAGGAAAGTTTGCGACCTTCCAAAAACTGATTCTTCGCAGGTCTCAGTTCCTGTAGCTTCTCCTCTTTCTTTGTATCCGACTTCAGCAAAAGCTCCCTTCATAGTTTATGTTCAAAACAACTCTCCTGGCCACTCTTTACATCCCCTTGAATTTGGTAAATTCATTGGAAAAAACCACTTGGCATTTCCCCAGGTGGTATCCGATCAGAGGGCAGATTTCGCATTTGTGTTGAGTTCACATCCGCGTTAAATGCCAATAAATTCATAAATTCCATCGACTCCCTCTCTGCAAAAAAATTTAAAGCCTATATCCCTTCTTTCAATATCTCTCGCTTGGGTCTCGTTAGAGGTATTCCTGTAGACCTATCTGAAGAAGAGCTTATCTCGGAACTCATTATTCCAGCATCTTCGGGAAAAGTTATTAAGACTAGGCGTCTTAATTTCAAAGATCGATCATCTGAGTCTGTAGTTTGGAAACCCTCTCAAACTGTAGTTCTGACATTTGAAGGACAGTCCCTTCCCTCTCACGTTTATTTATTTCACAACTCTCTCCCGGTGGAAATTTATTCGTACCCAACAATTGTTGTCGGTTTGGCCATTCTAAGCAATCATGCCGCTCCTCTCCCCGCTGCTTTAAATGCGCAGAAAATCATTTAGCAGACCAATGCTCCTCCCCTTCCAATTCCCCCACTTGCGTCAATTGTTCAGGCTCGCACACAGCCACTCATCCATCCTGCCCCGAACTTTCTCGCCAAAATAACATAAAAAGTTATATGGCCTCCAATAGCGTTTCATACTTCTATGCCTCCAAATTAATAGCTCCTTCTAAAAAATCTTTTGCTGAAGTTGCCTCTCAACCCCAAATTAGTGCTCCTTCAAACTTGTCTTACAAGAAAACTGTAATGACAAAACAAGCTTCTCGTCCAATTAAAACCCCTGGATATGATCAATTTGGCCATAACTCCCAGGTCTTGTTCCCAAATGGTAACATCAGCTCTCTTTTTCCTCAAAACCCCGTCTTTTCTAACTCAAATTCAACTAACAGCCGTGCTTTCAATCCTGATCTAAATGCAAATTCCATAAACAACAATACTTCTAATGACAATTCTTCTTTTATTCAAACTCTTCTCATGCTACTTATCTCTGTTATTAACAATAATAATTCTCTACCGTCCAACGCTGCCTCTTTACTCTCCTCTTTGTATTCTCTTCTTCCCAATGGCTGCCCCAACAGCAGCAATTCTGCAGTGGAATTGTAGAAGCGCCACCTCCAATAAGGATGACCTCATCCGCCTTCTACATTTACACTCCATATCGATTGCTGCCGTCTCCGAGACTTGGTTCAAGCCATCTCAACTCTTCAAGGTGAGTGGCTATCAATGTCTGCGGGACGACCGCATTGATGGGAAGGGTGGTGCAGCCCTTTTCATCAAAAACTCTCTCCCCTTCTCCCCTATTTCCATTAAACCCCCAAATTCATCCTTCCAATTAGTGGCAGCCACTGTCTCCAATATTACATTTGTATCTCTCTATATTCCTCCTTCTACCCCATTTGACCGTCCACTGTGGGTTCACATGCTTAGCAAAATTTCTTCTCCCTTGGTCATTTTGGGTGATTTCAATGCCCACTCCCCACTCTGGGGTTCTTCTTCCTCGGATCCCTCCGGTATCAAATTAATTGAACTTTTGGACTCCTTGAACATATGTCTCCTAAATGACGGATCCTCAACAAGGTTTAGTCACCCTGGACAGAATCCTAGTGCGGTGGACATATCCCTCTGTTCCCCGAGTATCTATCCTCTAATCTCCTGGCGAATTTCTTCAGATCCCTGCGGCAGTGACCACTATCCCATTATTTTGAATTTGGCTCAACGGTTGGATACCAATCACTTTAAAAGTAAGCCCAAATTTATTACAAAAAAAGCGGATTGGTCCCGTTTCAGAGACTCTATCCAGGATCTTTCCCTCTCCCTGCCTTCCCCTTCTTCTGATATTGCACCTCCTCTTATAAATCTTGGACTGATTCCATTCTAAAATCGGCTGACAAGTCTATCCCCAAATCATCTCCTGTAGGCTCGAAGGCTCGCCCTCCCCCTTGGTGGGATGAGGAATGCCTTAGAGTGCTGAAGGAGAGGAAAGCGGCCAATAAGACATACTGCCAACAGATGACTATGAATAATTACATCTCAGCCAAGAATGCCCAAGCTGTTGCTAAACGCACATTCCGTTTCAAAAAAAAAAACAGCTGGCGTAATTTCTGTACCAATATATCCCCTGCTACTCCAGCAGGGGAGGTTTGGTCCATGATTCGCAGGTTTAGATCTTCCTTTTCCCTGCCAAAGCCATCTCGTAATTCTGCTATTTGGATTGATGACTTTGTTAATAAAATAGCTCCCCCTTATGTCCCTAATTTTGATGAACTTCCTTCTTTGCCTTTCACTTTAAAATCTTCTTCATGGTTAAATGCTCCATTTTCGTTTGATGAGTTAAAAAGAGCCATTGAAATCCTCAATGACTCAGCTCCGGGCAAGGAAGAAATCCTGAATATATTCATCCGTCATTCTGATGACAATTCTCTTACCTACTTTCTCTCTCTCATCAATGTCTTTCTGGATTCTGGCATTATTCCCCCAGACTGGAAAATTCAAAATATCATTCCCATTTTCAAAAGTGGCAAAGATCCAAGCATAGGTTCGAGCTACAGACCTATCACCCTCTCTTCTACTCTTTGCAAAGTATCTGAAAGAATGATTAAGAATAGATTGGACTGGTTCGTAGAAAAAAATCAAATTCTTTCCCCTTCCCAGTTTGGATTTAGAAAGGGTAAAAGTACCCTTGACAACCTTTCCTCTCTTGTTACAGATATCAAATTAGCATTATCTAAAAATGAATATTGCATTGCAGTGTTTCTAGACATCTGTGGAGCATATGACAATGTTCATATTCCCATCCTGAAAGAAAAGTTACTGGCAATAGGTATTCCGCCCAAATTACTAAAATTCATTGTCAATTTGCTCTCCCAGAGAACTATTTTTGTAGATGGGTCTGAATCCCCTCCCCACATTAGACACATTTTCAAAGGTCTCCCGCAAGGGTCAGTTTTAAGCCCGATCCTGTACAATATTTACACATATGATCTAGAAAAATCTATTCAATTCTTGTGCAACATACTCCAATATGCCGATGACTTGACTTTCTACAAAATATCCCGTAATATTTTTATCGCAGCATCAGCAATCAACAATGCTCTTAGAAAACTTTTGGCGTGGTTAAATATTAATGGCCTTGAACTTTCCCCCTCCAAAAGCAAAGTTGTCATCTTCACTCGTCGTCGAAAGCTCCCAGAAATTCAGGTGAGATTTGGCGATGAAATCATCCCTATCTCTAAAGAAGTTAAGTTCCTGGGAATGTTTTTAGACTCAAAGCTTACTTGGAATTCTCACATAAATCATGTCATCATGAAATGCGAAAGCAACATCAATCCCCTTAGATTTCTGTCCGGAGTGTGGTGGGGATCACACCCATCATCTTTAAAACTTCTGTACAATGCTCTCATCCGAAGCCATCTTGATTACGGATCTTGTCTGTTTGATCCAATGTCCACTTCAAATGCGCTTAAATTAGATAAAATTCAGTCTAAATCTCTTCGCCTTATCTTAGGAGCCATGAAATCTTCCCCAATCAACGCAATGCAAGTTGAATGCTGCGAACCTCCCTTAAATATAAGTAGGCGATGCCTAGCAGAAAAATATATTTTCAAAACATGCTCAATAACTTCTCATCCCCTGATTCCCAAACTTCAATCGTTAAAGTATGAGGTTAATTTGAATCCATTTTGGAAAAAACATTCCCCTCCCCTTTTCTATAATTGCTTCAACACTTTCCTGGATGTTTCCACAAACTCCTATCGCAATGAATCTCTCCCCTAATACTCTTATCCCTATAAAAGTCCTACTTTCTATCCAAAGGTGCACCAATTTATAGGAATATGTAAAAAAAAATATTAAAAACTCAGTTAAATCCAATAATGCAGAATTCAACAAAATTATTGAAAATAACTGGCCAAATTATATAAAAATTTTCACAGATGGTTCCAAACTCAGTTCAGACTCCCATTGTGGGGCCAGTGTCTATGCTCCTCACAGGAAAATGTGTTTCCCACACAGACTTCCCAAAGAATGTTCCATTTTCTCTGCTGAATGCATAGCTATCATAGAAGCTTTACATCACGTCAAATCTCTCAACATCCTTTCAGACTCACTTAGCTCATTACAAAAAATAAGAGCATCCCCTCTCAATTCCATTAGTGACTCTCTTACCTGCTCTATCAGAGACCTCCTGCATTCCTTGTCGCTGGCTCACGTGTCAGTGGTCTTGGCCTGGATCCCAGGACACCTTGGTATTGTTGGAAATGAAATGGCTGATTCTATTGCTAAGGAATCCACTGTTCATGGTCCATTAAATAGCATTCCTATTCCTGTTAGAGACTATTTTCCTATTTTAAAAAATAAGTTACAACGCCAATGGTCCTCTGAATGGAAATCATCCTCTCTGTTAAAAGGTCACCAGTACTCTTTAATTCAACCTTCTATTCCTGTCAAGCCCTGGTTTCACAAATACACTTCCATGCCTAAAAAATACATCTCTTCCATTATTCGAATGCGTTTAGGTCATACTTGTTGTCTTAGCCATCTCGCCAGATTCCACATAGTCAATTCGCCTTATTGTGATTGTGGTTCAGAGGATACTTTAGACCATAATTTTTTTGAGTGTCCTATCAATGACCAATTTCCAAACTTCATACCTGAATTGTTAAAACTTAAAATTGAATTCCCTACCAGTGTACCCTGCCTTCTTAGTCTCAACTCTCCTGAAATTCACTATTTGTTAGCAAAATTTATTTACAAAAATGGCCTCAACATTTAAGCATCAATCAGATTTCTCTCTCTTCCATACGTATACATTTGTTTCTAGCTGTGTTATTATGTACAGTTGTACAGGTTCCTTTTTTTGGGAATCTGTACATCTTCCTACTCTACAATTTTGTAATGACTATTAATACCAACTCTGTGTGTTACTCTGTATGAAAATGGAAGTATGGAATATGTACAGGTTACTATTTTTGGGAACCTGTACATCTTCCTACTCTTCAATTTTGTAATTATTATTAATGCCAACTCTATGTGTTACTCTGTGTGTACAGTTGTATAGGTTCCTATTTTTGGGAACCTGTACATCTTCCTACTCTATAATTTTGTTATTACTACTAATACCAACTCTGTATGTTAGTACAACTTGTATAATCTTATGAATATTTGTCTTGGCCCATTGTCTATAAGTATTTGCTAATATAATTTATCTATTCCATGTAAAAAACTAAAATATGAAAATGTAACTAATTTAAAAAAACTGATAATGTACCTAATTTAAAAAAATCTGAAAAAGTAAATAATTTTAAAAAATTGATAATGTAACCAATTTACAAAAAAAACTGGAAATGTAAATAATTTTAAAAATATGTAACTTACTTTAATAAATGGCCAAGATCACCCTTAATGGGTGAAAGCCAAATAAACAATTTAAAAAAAAAAAAAAAGAATCGATTGTTTAAGAATCGATTTATCTATGACAATGTATCGAAATGCATCGATGGTAAAAAAGATCGATACAACATCGATATTTTATCGATATTTGTGGGACCCTTTAAAAAAAGTGTCCTTAGAGGATAACTCATGATAGCTTCTGCTGAAATTGAAAAAAAAAATCTGTTAGTACGTTAGTAAAGCACGTGCTTGAACGAAGGAATTTAAATTTTTATTTTTTGGCGGAGTTGCACGCCAAACAGTACAGTTTTCATTGGGTACAGCCTTGTAAACCCTTTGATTTTTTTTAAATCATCCATACAAGCAAGGGCTATACTAACCCACTAAGAGAAAAAAATTGCACCTGCTGAATTTTTAAAAATTATCAGTGAATTTTTTATAAAATATTGTTTATAGATTGCACAGTCATATGCTGAAATAATATACGTAATTTATTTGTTTTCTAACCTTCGAATCCTGAAAACTGAAATGAACACTGGAAACTTAAAAGGGTGTAAGTGCCATTCACAAAAAGGTGGTAGACGGGAATTTAAAGTACGCGCAAGCATTCAAAGAAACCCTATTTTATTATTATGCCAAATCAACAAAGTGGGAGGGATTGAGACATACATACGTTGGCATAAAAATAAAAAAGAGTTTTCTTTAAATGTTTGAGCGTACTTTTAAGTTTCCGGTATTCTAACACAATATATAACTACTTAATCGGAGCGGGGTCACGATCCTCAGCATTGAGAAAAGCGTCTCAAGAAGAAGTAAGTACCTACATACTCATTAAAATAAAATAAATTCATATGCAGTGTATTAAAAAATGGAGAGTTAAAAGCAAGCACATTTCCTGATTTACCATTGGTAATAACTTACTAGCTATCTTAATACTTTCCGAATGCTGCAAACATTCCATCTTCACATCCGAGTAGTCGATTTCTATAACCGTGTGCAGCACCCCACCTCCCCCGTCCTCCAGGGACTATGGTTCCGTCTTGATAGAAACACTCTCTGGGTTTAGAAGATCCATAACACAGCAATGATAGCTTGCTCTAATATACTCAGTTTTATATTCGTCTCAGTAAAAAAATAAAGGTTACGTTCTAGAATCCCGCTTCATATTCACAAAATATTGAATAATACTCAATCTCGACTTATTTACTACAAGAAATAACTTTTTCGTCGCGTCGGTGGTTGAGGGTAAAATATGCATTAATGTTCAAAAATTTCACGTGTTATGATATTTCCGACGGCAAGTTTTTTCTCTTTTAGTATTATGTGACGTTTGCCGAAAGATTCCGTTTCAATATAAATACGGAAAAAAATAATTAAATAACCTAAAGTAAGAACCAAAAAACCTATACGAACGTGTTTTTGCATCTCTCCAAATAGTTGTTTCTTGCACAAATTAGTTGATTAGTTGAAATTATTTCAATAAATCGTAAAGCGGCGTACTAAGAATGTTAATATATATTAGAACTCTAAGGGCCTCCCGTTCATGGACAAACTGAAAAAAAAAACAGTTCTCAACGTAACTGCAATCAACCTCCTCAATAAATCGATATTTTTCTGATCTGACATGTCAAAACTTGTCAGTTCGTGAGTCGCTACCAGGTACACAGATACGCGGTGAGGTGAATGGAGTGGAATATGAATGTTTACATTCACAGAGACACGGGAAATGAGCCGCAGGCGAAAATCGCAGTCCAGATTCTGTTAAGCGTCGATGACACACGGCGAGTTTACAAGCACTATCTACTAAGTTTGAAAGCGGGTGAATCGGCAAATGAGATTGTCATTATGACACACAAAACTGTCCACTTGCTCAGAAGCGTAGGAAACTGAGGTTGCTGCTAGCGCCAGTAACAAGAATAACGACGCCTGCGTGAACTAATTCTTCAGATGTTTGACAGTCGAAATCAGCTGTTTATCGGAAGCCATGTTGGAAACATAAATAAACCTATCACGAGCAAGCGTGTAGGCGAGTGAAGTTGACCACCTTCCAACTTTTTTTCGTAGATTGTCAACAATCTGCTAGTCACTACTAGTTAGCAAGTAACACGATGACACTGGGCGAGTTTACGAACAGATAGTGAATTTCCTAGATAGTAGCTTGTAAACTCGCCGTGTGTCATCGACGCTTTAGTTATAAATTCAAAACAAAAGGATTTTTTATCCACGCCAATAATAGACCAATAAAGATATAATAAAATTCAACATCACCATCAATTTCTTGGTATTTTTATAATCATCTGCAATAAAATATTTTCTTACAACATCAAGAAACTAAAATAACGAATTATGAAAATTGTAAAATTATGCCGCCCAGTACCATTGATCAAGTTTCGCGTTTTTCATTACAACAAGACTCTCCAATTCATGTCTGTCACTATAGTCTGTCAAAAAAGAGTAGAAAATATAAAAACTGGAACTACTAAATTTCTAGACTGGCAACACCAATTTAACTGTCAAATATTATTTTGAAGTGCAATGACACTGAATGTATAGAACACAGTAAACCACATTAAAAAAGAACATTTTTCTTCATGACATAAATTTGATAAAAAGGCGATTTATAAAGCGATTTGCTTTAAATTAATTTAACATAAATTTCAATTTAACAATAGATAGAAAGGAAGAATCATTAATGGTGAGTTTAGTTACACTACTTTTAGATCTGAATGAGTTAAATATATTCCGATCTAAAATTAGAGACATGATCTAAAGCCCAGGCAATGTTAGGTACTTTATCTAGTATTAAATAAATGTGAGCAATTTCTAAACTGTGCTTTATATTTTATTACTTTATAGTTATTCTTCATAATGTTAACACAAAATTGCAAAGGTATAATAATAATGTGGCGAGCCAACTTACCTACCTGCGCTGCGAGAAGTACTTACCTACCTGCGCTGAAATATTCGGCATATCGTCGCACCTTACGGAAAGTACCGGAGAATTCAAATTCCCTGTACATTATTCTTTTAGAACAGCAAGCCAAAACAAATGGTCCCGTTATTTTTACTTCTGTCACGCTCCGGTATTCCGATATTATTGTGAATTTTACTGCTTAGTAAATAAACTATGAACAGTTAAATCTAGTGTTTTCTTTACACGTTTACGTAGCACGTCTGATTGCTACAGTGGTGACCTCCGACATACGAACTTATGAAGTTTTTTTTCCAACGTACTACGGTTTAAATAAATTATAAATAATTTATCTCCCAATGTCTCTCCCAATTGGATCATCGACATCGACGGGTACACCGCCCAAAGTAAATCGTGTGGCGGTGCGAATGCCTCCATTCTGCCCAAACGACCCCGAGCTCTGGTTTGCCATGGTTGAGAGAAGTTTTGAGGCATCAGCTGTAACCGTGGATGCCACGAAATTTGGATTCATCCTTGGGGCTCTGGATCCCACGTACGCTCAGGAGGTCTGGGACATCATCGTAAAGCCCCCAGAGGTTGGCGCCTACGCTCTCTTAAAGAGCGAACTAACAAGGCGTAGTACCAGGAGAATTCCTCGCTGCACGACCAGCAACCTGCGACAATACGAGCAACTTCCTCAAGGAACTTCGACAGCACTTCAACGAACTTCGACCGGTTGAAGGTACCCGCCATAGTGAAGGACGTTATTTCATCTTCAAAGACTTACCCACAGCGACTCACGTCTTCTTGAGGGACGACACCATTAATAGCCCGCTTCAGCAACCATACAGCGGCCCTCACCAAGTCGTCCGCCGGAATGGTAGGACCTACGTTATCCTATGCAAAGGAAAAGAATTAACCGTGAGCATTGACCGCCTCAAACCGGCTTACATCGCCAAGGAACCGAAAGAAGCCGCAACAGAACTACCACCAACCCTTCCAAAACCAACCATCGAACAGGATCGGACTCACACGACCACTCGTTCAGGAAGGCGTGTTCGTTTTCCCGATTACCTCAATGTCTAAACGACTCTTTTTATCGCAGCCCTTATCTGTGCTACTGGGGGAGGGGAGTGTGTGGCGAGCCAACTTACCTACCTGCGCTACGAGAAGTACTTACCTACCTGCGCTGAAATATTCGGCATATCGTCGCACCTTACGGAAAGTACCGGAGAATTCAAATTCCCTGTACATTTTTCTTTTACAACAGCAAACCAAAACAAATGGTACCGTTATTTTTACTTCTGTCAAGCTCCGGTATTCCGATATTATTGTGAATTTTACTGCTTAGTAAATAAACTATGAACAGTTAAATCTAGTGTTTTCTTTACACGTTTACGTAGCACGTCTGATTGCTACAATAATGATTAAATTTACGATAAGCCACCGCACTTTTAATAGGCACAGATTTTGGAAAGTACACTATTTTTAAACTTAGTTACCGCAAAAAATATCGGTTTCAGTCAGGACCGGCGGAAAAATATGCATTTAAATTTACATTTCATAAACAAAAAATTTTGTACGTAATTTCTCGTTGTGGCTGACGTTTCGTATTACTTTATTTTGCATTCTGAACAACTTCCACTATTTCCAGGGTACCAATCGATAAATATTAAAAAAAGATTGCTATATGGCATAAATGACACATATTCTAGGAAGGTACTAACTAAAGTTACCGTACAAATTTTCAAAATAATTTATGGATAAGCCGCCGCACTTTTAATAGGCACAGATTTTGGAAAGCACACTATTTTTTAAACTTAGCTACCGCAAAAAACATCGGTTTCAGTCAGGACAAATTTTCATAATATTAAAAAAAGATTGCTATACGGCAAAAATCACGGTAATTTTTGGAGATCGCTGGCAACGGTTAATATGCACTTTTTTGAAAAAACCTTTTGATTCACCTTAATTACATTAAAAGGCAACTATTTGCATTGGGGGAAGTGGAAAATATTTCATTCTAAATTTCGATTACGTAAAATTAAAATTATCTTTCGTCTTGTGAGATTGTACGCCAGAATCACAAACCATGTTACACAAACCTAGCGTAGCCGCTAAAATACTTGAAAACTGGGATGTTTTTCTTGCATTGACGCGAGCAGGCGGTATAAAGGGGGCACTTTCTTTAATGTGTGCAAATTATTTTACTATGAATTTGTTTTATATGGTTGGCACTACTGATATACGTCACTATGTGGTTTCTATGGACAAGATTCAATATGGCGTCGGCGTCAAAACGGAAAATTACGTGAATAAAAGTTTTTACGAATATAAATTTAAATGCACGTTTTTCCGCCGTTCTCGACTGAAACAGATGATTCTTTTGGTAATTAAGTTTAGGGGTAGTTTATTTTTTTAAATATATGCCTATTAAAAGTGTAGTTGCATGCGGCGTCTAGTCGTAAATTTACCCAATAATGTACCTATACGCAATTCTAATTTTGAGATCGGCGGGTAAATATACTGCAAAGAAAAAATATTTTTTCCATTATTATGTCTTTTTAATTTTTTATAAAAATGTAGGTTGCACAGCTTTACTTTAACACCATGAGTTATGTGTTTAGAATTGCCATTTGATCAACAGTGGCGCCCTCATATATTTTCTACTCTTATTTGACAAACTGTATCATGATACACCCTCGCCTTACGGCGGGTTCAAACTAAAACTATAACTTAAAATTAAGGAGGAACAATTAAAAAAGCTACTGGTTTAAGAAACGACACATTTATTACATTAGGATACAAAAGGCGGGTGTTAATTATTAATCTAGTGTTAGTCTTAAAACTACTTAATTAATTCGTCTTAAATTTAGAAAGTCTGTTTGCTTAATTCTACGGTAAAGTCTTTATGTAATTGTTCAGAATCTAATCACTTCGGTGGTTAAAATAAATAAAATGTTCAGTCACTTCCCTTTGATTGCTGATGATGGAGTCTCCGCGTAAGCACACAGTCACTAGGCACTTTAAACTTAAGTTCTATTTTTTTCACTTGTTATTGCACAGGTAGAGTCGCGAGAGTTCTTTGTTGTGAAAATTTGTGCACAGTGGAACTTGCGCAAATTCCTGGTCGGAATATTTCACGGTCACTTGGTTGGACTTTCTGGCGGAAGTTCACGAACGTATCGGCGGTTCCTGGTCGAAATCCGCGCTGCGTGTCTGTTAATTTCCCTGGTCGGGAAATTGCGCGCGGTCGCGTGTAGTTTGGAGAGCGTTTGCAGAACCCTGGCCGGGTTGCAAAAAACTATTAATTTTTTATCCCTGGTCGGGACACTCCGTGGGCGAAGTGGAGTACCAACCCCTAGACCGGGCAAATGGTGACTGCCTTCGTGGTGATTCTCGCTCGGGTCTTCCTTCCTGCTCTGGGGTAGATCTCCAAAAGTAATTCCATCGGCGGCAGCGGCTTTGTGGGCCAAAGGAAAAGGTTTATTGCCTTCGCCCGACGCGGCGATATTGGGTTTTATTTTATCCTTGCCGAAAATATCCTGGCTTTCCAATTTTTATTGCGGTCCAGCTTTGCTTTCGCCGCTCTGTG
The DNA here is from genome assembly GCA_929108145.2 of Limnephilus rhombicus. Taxonomy (NCBI): domain Eukaryota; kingdom Metazoa; phylum Arthropoda; class Insecta; order Trichoptera; family Limnephilidae; genus Limnephilus; species Limnephilus rhombicus. The sequence continues at coordinate 11,424,750 of OV815290.1, read as the reverse complement.
TTCGCCGCTAGGTACAAATGTTATTATTATATTATCCTGCGTTCGTAAAAATGATTTTAGCTCATCCTTCGTTGCTTTCTAAAACTATATGACTATTTCCGGTACCTTGACTGACTAATCTCTTTGTGTTTACCGCCTACTCCCATGCTGGCGACCTTATTGTAGATGGTGCACATTTGTTAGTTCCGTGAATTTTTGACATTAAAATACCTAAAGGTATATCATCTATATATTATATTAAATGCGTTTATTGATAAGTAGGTACTGCAGGATAGTTTGCACTTCTTTTTTTGTTTATGGCCACATATTGTCTGTTTTCTATGGAAAAATTCATCTGACGTTTTCATTTTCAGTTTTCCAACGGCCCGGCGGCGGGCGCGGCACGTCTGCCCTGTACTGTACGTGAGTAGATTTGTGTTTTAATTCGGTTTCATGTTTTTCTGACGTACGGCTAGGCTATTATACATTAATCATTGCATGCTGCCTTTTGATATTTAGGTAAATATTTCCCTATCGAGTCGACGCTCAAAACACACTTTAAAAAATTAAAACAAATTGTACTAGGTAGATAACGGTTAGTAATAAGTAATTCAGTAACCGGAATTGAAAAATATTGCGTTTTTATGTTTTTTTTTTTTAATTTAAAAAACGCGAAATGTCATTTTTCAAGGACCGCCATGTTAATTACATTTTTATTTTAAAATACGCATTTTTTAAATAAATAAAAAATCACTTCCTGTCAGTTAGACAATAATAAGTACGAATTACTATCTTCGGAAACGATAAATAATGCGTATTAATCATTATTTTGTTCGGTTTCATAAACACGAAAAATCACGCGCGACGTTTGCCGTCGTAATTAACAACATGGCGTTCCTTGAGAAATGACATTTCGCGTTTTTAAAGATAACAAAATAACCATTAAAATGCAATATTTTTCAATTCCGGCTACTGAATTACTTATTACTAACTGTAATCTACCGAGAACAATTTGTTTTAATTTTTTAAAGTGTGTTTTGAGCGTGGACTCGATAAGGAAATATTTACCAAAGGATTTTAATGTTTGTGAAAATTATCAATTATTTTTGCGATTGACCGGTGAGTGGTTGAGTGGGCATAGCGCTTGGGTCCCACCCGAGCGTCGCGTGTTCATTCCTCGGCTGGCTAAGTCCTCCATCACAACACAAGCAACATTTTCTGTGGTGGTAGTAGGAGATTTTCAAACATTGTTGTGTTATTCGTTACCCGGGAATGTTTGTCTTTCTTTTTAGTTAAAAAAAAATGTGTAGTAATATTTATAACCTTTAATCATTAAGTTCTACAAGTATTTCAGTTAAAAAATAAAAACAACAGATTGTAACATAGTTTATTCATTTTTTATTATTTTAACGGCAGAGCTGGGACTCTCAACAGGATTGTGGGAATAAACAGGTTCCTTCTTTGTGAGCATTGAATATTAAATAAAAGATTAGATTTCAAAATAACAGATGCTAGTATATTTAGCTAAAAGGAACATTGTAGCATTGAATATTGTAGGACCATTGTTATAATGACACGGTTTTGTGAACCAAAGCATAGTTAGTATTGGAGAAATTACTAAAGAACAAATAATAAATACCTGTGGACCATGCGATATTCTAAATTATAGCTATCAACCCGTAAACACTTTGATGATTAGCACATATTACGCGCCGGATGCTGGGAATATTCTGAGAATACTCCAGGGCAGCCGCCACCATCTCGTTGTCTAGCTGCAGGATTCTCAACGTCAGGATTTCGCCGTGGTGACCTGGTCAGGATTTCGCTGACACTCAGTGTGATCCCTCACCAAGGGAAAAACCGCAGGGATTCCGTCGCTCTTAAAATACGGATGGGTTGGGCCGACCAAGGCCATTTAAATGCCCGATCGCGAAAGACTGATGCAAAACAAGCCACGATCGTATGGATTTTCAAAGAGCACAAGGACACGCCATTTCAAGGTCAAGATAGCGTACTCGCTATCGATAATGCCCAAATAACTACAAGAGCTCGTGTTTAAAGATCACAAACTTAAGATCCGGCACGCGGTGTCACTTCCCATAATTCAAACTAGGAATTATATCATATTAAATCACAAACTATAATGTTAGGCGACAAATCGAATTCTCCTCGCTTCCCGTGACGGTGGTAATTCAAGAAGTCTCTTGCCGGAAATCGTGTTGATAGAGTTGCCACAACTCAACTCAGTTGAATCAACAATTAAATATGCAGCCAGGCGGAGGTTTATCAAGTCAGGACAATAATTATTACTAGTGTAATAATTATTATCGTGACAAGATAGCTACACACTGCATGGCTAATGTCACTAATATAAAGTTAGGTTTCAGGACTGATTCATCATGAGTGTAACAACATTACTCGCACGATATCAGATCAGAGTCATGGACCTCCCTAACCCAGATAGTATCACCGTCAAGGAGGAGGCTGGTACTGGAGGAGGTGAACTGCTACATACAGAAATGGATATAGACCAGTCGGATGTTAAGCAGGAATGTTTGGAATATTCCATGGATGTTCAGCGGAAAGCTGGTAAGATATATTTATTTATTAAAAGAATTTTGTACATTGTAGATATTTTGTGTTATTTTATCCGCCATGCTAGGGATGCGCCTGTTTTATGGCGGGTGAAGTTTACGTATTGGAAATCATTCATATTATAGTTCATAATTTAAATTATAAGTTTTTAGATTATGGAAATTAAATTAAATTGCAACGAATTAATAAGTAGTATTTTAAGTTATTAATTATACTCACAATGTGTTTTCAAGACTGTTGAAATATCCAGAATTTTTGGACACGTTTAATTCGAACAAATTATATTTAAAATACTTTAATAACGTGGGAAATAACTATTATTATTATTATACTAGGCAGTTTCCGTGCGTTGCAATTTCACTTAATAAATAAATTGTTTCTGTGTGTGTCCTTTCCCATTCGTCCCGTTTCCTTTCCGCCTCCACATCCCCACGCATTCCCCCTTCACCTTCCCCGCCTTCCCTCACCCCTCTCTAGCTTCCCGCGTCCCGCGAACTCCCCTGCCGCGTTCTTTAAGCTCCGGTACATTCAGTTTTCAAACAGCTCGCGTGCCACCTACTACAGTTTTTTTTACAAGTTTCAAAATGCCAGCGGGCGTGCGCTCAAAAACTCACTAAAGATTCATCGCAATGGGATGAACGGTTTGGGAAATAATTTCGTAACGCCAGAGTTCACCACTATACATAGAAACCTTCGCGGGCGTGTGCACAACAACTCACCAAAGTTTCATCGCAATCGGATGTATGATTTTAATTTTTTTAAATAAGATTATCATTTTTTTCCGAATATAAACCACCGTGATGTAGGAAATTATTTTTGGTAATCTATTGTGTATATAGGTTAGTTATATATAGTTTTAGTTGCCAACCGTCCTGTTTCCACAGGACATGTCCTGCTTTTTGGGGTGTCCTGGATAGTTTTTTAAGCGTCGTCCTGAGTTTTTTAGGAGTCCTCTTAAAGACCTATGTTTTAAAATACGCGCGCCACTACTCTCTCCAATCGTTTTGTCACTGGGCTCGCGCCGCGCGTGTGTAGGTCGTTGACTCTTTTTAAAACAAAACAGCAACGTGCACACTGGTTGTTGTCTCTTTCGCGCTACTATTTGTGCGCACTAGAGCTCTTTCTTTCTAGTATAGATATAAACATACAGAGCTAGGCTAGCTAGCTTGATTAGTTAGTTACAGGTGGGAATAATTCCGATCCAAAATGTCAACCGAATCTTTGGTGATATAAGTCCCCATCGATTTGTTTATGGTCCTCGCCTTCTACCTCCGCCATTAGGAATCTTTTATTTTTGTTTCATTTCTCTGTTTTATTTTCGTTTGACATTTATGTTTCCGACGCAATCAGTACGAATATGAATTTTGGGATTTCGCGATTGAATGAAAAATGGGACCTATAAAGACTCTCACGCTGACTTGCCAGCGCAGCTAAAGCCAAAAAAATGCCAACGAAATTTGGAAAACAACAAAATAAAAAAATAAAGAAAACTTTATGGAACATATTAATGATGTTATACGAGATTTCAAGGTGACGGCCCCGAACAAGAAAGCAACAACGCCTTTTAGTTTTTACACGCAGGTAAGTTTACTGCAAAAATATAATAATATTACATATACATAGGTTTCGTAGTTCATGCATAGTTACACTCAGATGACTCATAACATGAAAAAGGTTTTTCTCCACTATGAATTGCGCTATGGATTTTCAAATCTCCCTTTCGAGAACTTGAATAATTGCATTTGGGACCAGAAAATGGTTATGTCCGCTGTCGGTAAATATGCGATTTTTTTGGTGCCTCTTTGTAGAAAATGAATAGTTGCAATAGAAACATGTAAAAGATTTTATGCACTGTGAGTCAGCACATGATTTCTAACAAGTCCTTTGTTAGTCGCAGTCGAGACAAGAAAAAGGTATTTGATCACTGTGAGTAAGCAAGTGCCGTTTTAGTTATTTTTTTTCGAGAAGAAGAATAGTTGCAGTCAGGTCATGAAATAGGTTTTTCTCCACAGTGGGTAAATATGTGATTTTAAGATTTCTCTTCGTAGTACATGAATAGTAGCAGTCGGAACATGAAAAAGGCTTTTCTCCACCATGAGTCAGCAAGTGACTTCTTAGATATCCCTTTTGAGAATACGAATAGTTGCAGTCAGGACAGGAATTTTTTTTTTCTCTTCTGTGAATCATACTGTGGATTTTTAAATCTTCCTTTTGAGAACTTGTATAACTGCATTCGGGACAGGAAAATGGTTTTTGTCCGCTGTGGGTAAACATGTGATTTTTTCGTGCCTCTTTGAAGATCATGAATTGTCGCAGAATAAGCGTGTAAAAGGTTTTATGTCACTGTAAGTCAGTTTCCTTTTCTGTTTCCATTCATTTTGAGAACTTGTATAACTGCATTTGGAGCATTAAAAAGGTTTAACTCCATTATGAGTCAGCTTGTGAATAATAGCGGAGTAAAGTGTTGCCTTGGGAAACCTTAGGATAATTACTTTCCTCAGGGCCTCCTCAGTGGAACTAATGTAAAAATAAGTATGTATTGTAAAACCGTTGGTATATTATAGGTGAGACAGTGTTAAATTGTGGAGATCTGGATGGAATACAAGGCCGATAAAAATAAGAATAATTTCCAATTTTTTATAAATAACAATATGAATAAATAAAATAAACAATATACGTATGTATTGCCAGTTAGAAATCTCTTTTTCGTTATTTGTTTTTGGGGTGTTATGCCGTGTTGCGCTACCTCCTTCTTTAGCCAACGTTCCGGACATCGTTGCAGTGTCCATCATCAGGGCAGATCCGGTAGATGTGGGTTGCAGTGTCCGAAACGTTGGCTAAAGAAGGAGGTAGCGCAACACGGCATAACACCCCAAAAACAAATAATGAAAATGCTTTTGGCCGTGAAAATCTTAAAACGTATCTAGAAATCTCTTGTTTTTTTATTACCGCAAACGTGAAAAAAGAAAAAAAGGTAATCAAGAGATTTTTTCAACAATAAGGTACAGCTCTCATACATAAACAGGGTGTCCGGGGGTAAAGTGCTAAAATTTCGGGAGGTGATTCTACATGATGGTAGGAGTAAAAAAGATTAACAACTTTTCCGAAATTCCATCATTTTTTTCCCATACAAAAAGACGTACCTACTAAAAATCCTTAGTGTGAGGTACGATCTTACTTGCTGAGAGCATGCCGGGCGCCCGGCTCGATTGTGATTGACCCGTATCGTAACAGCGGAAATTAATAAATCTGGCCGCACACGCCGGACTAATTTTATCTTTTTACCTCAAAACTACCCCTAAAAGTTGGAATTTTGAAAAAAGTTATTTATCTTTTTTACTTGTACTATCATGTAGAATCACCTCCCGAAGTAATTGCACTTACCCCTGGACACCCTTTATATGCAGGGTGTTAAGGGACGTACTTGACTTACTTTAACCAGTGATTCCTGACATTATTTGGAGTAAAAAATGTAAATGAAATTTTGGTCTCCGGTGACATTTTTGATTTTTTTTTCTACGAAAACATAAAAAATGGTAGTTGTTGAACAGTTGGAGACGGGGTAAGGGGTTGAAGGGTCACCCGGCTGAGTGACCAGTGACGACATGTGTAAGAATTTTTTTTTGTTTGATTTTGAAGAAAAAAAATTTGAATAAAAAAAATCGTCAAAAAAATCACCGGAGACCAAAATTTCATTTACATTTTTTACTCCAAATAATGTCAGGAATCGCTGGTTAAAGTAAGTCAAGTACGTCCCTTAACACCCTGCATATATAAATTATATAGTCCTGGTTTTAAACCGAAATGTCCTGGTATTTCTACCTGCAAATCCTGGATTTCAAAGTTTGGAGATGGCAACCCTAAGTATATGAGCTATGAGTTGTCTATGTATTGCTATTTAAGCATTGGATTTGTTTTCAAAATACCTTCTTTCCATCCTCGCGAAGGTTTCTGGATTATTACAAACGCATGGCAATATATAATCTGAAAAGTTTTTTTAATCATTACAAAAACTCTTACAAAACTGTCAAAACTCTTTTGAATGCATTTTAAGTACTCACCTTTAGTACTAACCAAAATCGAAAACTGAATCTAATCAAAAATTACATTTATTTTAAATAGGTACCTACGTTAGGTACCAAATTTGATTGATTGTTCTTATAATATAAAAAATGAATATTTGGTAAAAAAAATTGCAATTTGTGGCACGCGAGCTGTTTGAAAAATTGAATGTACCGGGACTTTTTTTTTTTTTTACATTAACTCCACACAGGAGGCCCTGAGGAAAATAATTTCCCTCAGGGCCTATGTCATCTGGGATGCTGTGTGGAGGGTCTTTTTGAGGAGAGGAAGGAATGAACATTGGTCTTGAAGAGACCCATGTTGTAGGAAGGAGGAAACACGGAGGCCGGCAAATCATTCCACAGCCGAGCTGTTGAACACAAGAACGAGTCGAAGAAACGACCCGTTCTCATGTGACAAATGTCAACTGTGTACAAATGTTGGGCACGCGTTTGGCGTGTTTCCCGACTATGCACCGGTGCCGAAGGGATCAATGATGCTAGTTCCTCGGAGCATCTTCCATTGTAATACCGGTAGAACAAGGATAGCATTCCCACCCGACGCCTGTGACCAGAGGTGGCTGCCAAATTCAATAAATATATTGAACGCGGGAATAAATATATTGAACGCGGGAAAGGGGAGGGAATCGCGGGAGAGTGGTTTGCGGGAAAGGGGAGAGGGAAAGCGGGGAAGGTGGAGGGGAACTCGTGAGTGGAAGGGGACATGGGTGGGGAAGGGGAGGCGGAAGGGGAACGGGACGAATGAGAAGAGACACGCAAGGAGAAACAATTTCTTTATTATTGGCATCGCAATGCATGCCGGGAACTATGATAAAAATAAATGTGAACAGAGACTAAGAATGCTCACATAAATAAATGTTCAAAATAACAATAATAATAGGAAGTATGTAGGGTCAGTGGGTCAACAGTGAACCACTTTTTTTTTCTGAATCATTTTGAGTCACCAAAATTTAATATAGAAATGTCAAATAAATTTTGTTGTCTTCAGTACTTCTTTGGTTTTTTTTATATATAATGATTTACATTTAAAAAAAATGGCATTTTGGTTCACTGTGTACTAGGCTGGTACACAGTGAACCGCAGGCATGGTACACAGTGAGCCGAAGAGGTACACAGTGGACCAACATGATAATTCTCCTGAAAATTGAACTAATAAGAAACTACAATATAACTAAATAATAAGGGCTTTATTTATAAACATAATTATACAATATGAATAATTCATAACAAAAAAGTAGCAGGATAAGAAAATAACTAGAGCTTTTTAAACATTTCGAACATGAAAACTCGCACAATTTAAACAAAAATAAGTAGCATAATGTCTTACATAAAAGAACAAAAGATTTAGCGAAGGTAACAGCAAATTTATAAAATAGGTTTTCGGAAATAGGGATTCGTAGATTGACCATTGAATATTGACCCATTTGTGGAGGTGATACAGCATTTCATCAAGCATTCTGGCAGTTTACCCCAACATCCGAGTATTTTGATATTTGATAATCATGAATCTCATTTATCAATTGAGGCGTTTGATCTGGCAAAAGTATCTGGAGTAAAGATTATCATATTACATCCGCACACGTCTGCTAAGCTCCAACCTTTGGATGTTGGTGTTTTCGGTCCATTCAAAGCCTACTACAATAATGCAATAGATTCATGGCTTCGGAAAAATCCTGGTATTCCACTGATTATTTACGAGATCGGCGAAATGGTGGGATATGCATTCCCATGAGCCATGACTCAAGTGAATATTGCACACGCTTTAAAAAAAATATTGATTCGTTGATTGATAGTCCATAGGACAAAGATGTACATTTCTTGATATTCTCCTTTAGGGCTCGTTCTTAACCTTCGTTAAATATTCTATTAATGTGGAACTAATCTTATGGCTGTTCCGAAACCTTCGACATAAGCCAGGTTTGAGGTTTGTCTAGGTCTTGGAGGCGGATGACTGGGACATACTGAACCCCAGATTCCTACCCACCCCTTAAACCCTTTTCCTTCCCAGAACTCTCCTCTCCTTCCCTTTTCCTTAAAGCAGCACAGCATCCTCAAAGATGACATAGGCCCTGAGGGAAATTATTTTCCTCAGGGCCTCCTGTGTGGAGCTCATGTAAAAAAAAAAAAAAAAAAAAAAAAAAAAAAAAAAAAAAAAAAAAAAAAAAAAAAAAAAAAAAAAAAAAAAAAAAAAAAAAAAAAAAAAAAAAAAAAAAAAAGCCAGTAGCGCTGAAAATTTGGATAGGGGATGCCAGCAGCTTTTGCAGATTTGTGAAGACTATGCCCATTTTTCATCGTCTCCAAACGTTTTTTCATCTCCTCCGTGTGTTTACCGATTTTCTTTATTTTTTTCTGCTTACGACCCATTCTTTTGACCAAAGAAAACACTTACATTGATCTTATTCTTTGAATGAAGATTATTTTAGAAGGCATGTACACAGTGAACCAGATACTGTTCACTGTGTCCCACATTCCTCTGGTTCAGTGTGTACCATAAAGCCATTTTGACTTAACTAGCCAATATTTCTAAAACCTATTAGATATTGAAAATTTAGCAACGTATCTTACTCTTGTACCAGATCATGCGGACCATAATGACAATCCTTTTCGAATGTCACTATCTGTGCGTCAAAGTCGAAACGAATCTCAAGATGAACGAAATTTAGAATGATAGTTTTTTTTTAAAATCAAGTTCCTGATGGTAAAGTGGTTAGGGCCGCACAAAAAAGCTTGGCGGGCCGCATGCGGGCTATATATTATACCAACCATACTCAACCTGCGGCCGCGGGCCGGTATGGTTGGTATAATGTATAGCCCAAGCCATTTTTGCCGTGTTATTTCGTAAAATGTACGATGAGAGCTTGACGCTGGTCCGGACAAGAGTGATGACGTCACATTTTTTAAATTCAAGCGAGGCTCTCGTAAGCCCAGCCGATTCCATGGAACCGGTATGGGGAGGGGGAAATAATACGCTTTTATTTGGGGCAGGTATATATATATTCATATGTCTATGGTTTTCTTAGATTCTATTTAGAGTCAAACAAACAGACATACTTAATATACCAAAATGTAACTCTTCATTTGGTCAAAGAAGTTCTGCATTTTTAGCAGTAAAGTTATATAACAAACTCCCACTTAGTATCAAACAAATAAAAATAAAAAATAGCTACATTAAGGACATTAAATGTTGGCTGAAGAATCTATCGGAAAATGAACTTACTAGTATACTTAAAACATCATAGAAGTTTCTGGAAAACCTTATCCAATCAATGAAGTTAAACCATAGAAGTCGCTGAAAAACTTATCCAAAGCATAGCATAGTAAAATGTAAAAAATATTATATAGTTACTAAATAAATAAATAAATAATAAATAAATTTCTGTAGACAGTTTACGCTTATGGCTACAAACTTTTAACCAAATGCTTGCTTTGAGCGCTTTTATTATTACCGTGACGACATAAAAAAGGCAATAAGGCAATAAGTTAAATTTTTAGCAATCCCGACACAAAAAACAACTGATGACCTAGAAACGCCTAAACTGATTTTCATGAATTGTAGCTAAGAACCACCTCGATCACCTCAGCTTTCAAACAAAACAAAAAAACCGCATTACAATCGGTCCATTCGTTTAGGAGCTACGATGTCATGGACAGACACACAGACTGCAGTCAAACATATAACACCGCTCCTTGCGTCGGGGATTAATAAACACACGTTCCTTATCGCTATTATTCTGCAGCTCTTTCTTACACATTAAATAATAGTTAGACAAAAGATGAGATAAGTACACAAAATAATTTAGAAGAAACAGATATATCTTATTACAGTTCAGCCACGGCGGCGGGAATTGCATTTCATTTTCTTTGTACGTGTAAAGGAGATTTGGTGACTTAGCAGGGGTGCCCGGGTTCATGGGATGAGGTTTGTCAAATTCTTGGCGGCCGATTTGTCTGCCCACCTGCTGCGTGACCGGCCGGATCGAAAGAGACTGATTGAGGGGGGTATTTCATCCTCTCCATCCAGAATTTCACGACCCACCGCCTTACACCGCAGTTGGAAGGATGGATTCATACGTCCGTAAATCCTGGACACACTGGCCTCCAGACTCCTACCTACTCCTCGTACCTATTTCTTCCCAGAACTTCCTCTCCTTCCTTTTCTTAAAAAAAACCCTCCACACTGTATCTCCGAAGATGACATAGGCCCTGAAGAAAATTATTTTCAACAGGGCCTCCTGTGTTGAGTTAATGTAAAAATATATGTACATATATATGACAATTACACTGTCATCTTAAAACAATTGGACACAAAATTTGACGCGATAATCTTCACATAGTGATGGCTTTATAGATCTTAAAAAGCCTATACCCATGGACATGTGAATATATCTGGACCTGTCCTAAGTGATAAAGGGGTATTATTTCCCCCTCCCCATACCGGCTCCATGGAGCCGGCTGGGCTTACGAGAGCCTCGCTTGAGTCTAAAAATTGTGACGTCATCATTCTTGTCCTGACCAGCGCCGAGCTCACATCGTACATTTTACGAAATAACACAACAAAAATGAGAGCTTGTGCTATACATGCTATACCCTAAAATATGTGGACATAACGAATGTGGGCGGTTCTCCGTGAGCTCGTCGCTGGTAACAGGGGTAAATAAATTATGAAACATTTGTAAAAGTGTCTTAACTAAATACGGCAACAAAATATTCCTCTTTGAAAATCGGCGAACTTTACTTTACCGCATTTGGACTTCGCAAATGTGTTAATAACGTTGCGAGTAATTCACTTGTAAAAGGTCTATTCATTCAAAAGCAGATTTTGCTTTTAACAACTAAATGGTGATATTATAATGCGAGATGCCTGTATACTGTCAGATTGATTTTTTAACGAATCACAGTCATCTTTCCCCTCTTCGCCCCCCATAGTTGGATTTAACCCCTCATCTGTATCTTCTCGTCTATTAAATTTGGATGTCTATGCCTATACCTAAATTTACGGTGACTCACTCTAAAAAACAATAAAAATTCAAAATTATGAAAGCGTAAATTAATGCAAATAATATATATTTTTTAAATAACCGACCATGATATCATAGACGTAAACTGCACAGAAATAACCATACATTACATATTTTAGCCGATCACCTTCTATAAAAAAAATCAGAGTGTGCAATTCACACGCGGTAGAACCGAAGCCTTCAGAAAACTACAGTAGACAAGAGTGGGGAGGCTACGAAGCACCGCGCGAATAGGAGACTGATTATTCTATCTCATTATCTCGTAGGCTAAATCCTGTGAATGTTTTTTTTTTTTTTTTGTAAATTTCTTTTTAATGAAACTTCCCAATTCAAAAGAGAAAACATTTCTCGTGCTTGAATTTTGGAGTGCCATTGTAAAATGCATAGTTACACAGAGTATGTTATTACAAGTACTTATATTAATAAAATATACATTTATGAAGACAAGTGGACCTAATAACTGACAGTATTGTCAGAGTAGGTACATATAATAAAGTTGTAACAATTTGGTGCCTGCAAATAATGCGTATGTACTTGCTTTCAATTTGATATGGTGATGAAATATTTTTAGAGATTATGTTCTAGTTTATTTTTTTTTTGTTGTTATTATTGTGATGATGAATTTAAAACTTATAATTAGTGTCGGGTTGGTCTATTAGTGTTTTTATTTGGGATTTAAAAACTTTATAATTTTTTTCAGACTTGATTTTATATGGGAGAGCATTGAAAAATTTTATACCTTGATAAGCATAATGGTGTTGGGAAGCACTCGTTTTAAATTTTGGAATTTCTAAATTGCCCTGTGATCGTGGTCGGTTGTTTATATTTGTGAATGTTGTTGTTGATGGATTGAAATGATCTTTATGAGTTTGCAATAATGAGTTCTTTTTGAAAATTTTATTAAGTGTATGTGTTGTCTCTTTTTAGTATCGCTATTTTTCGTTTTATCAAATAAAAAGGATCCTCAAGTTACGCTGTTTCGTGGATCCATTAGCAACATAAAGGAACATTCGAGAATCAACGTTAACTAAAATAACTTGTTACTCACCCACGTATATAACTACCATATTAAGTGATAAACAAACAGACCATACCAATCCATAATCCATCACTCAACAATTATGGACCCCTAAATACACTTATCCTGAAAATAAACACTTCCATCGATTCACACGTAAAACATTGCAAAACCACAAAAATCTACAATAAAACTGTTGTTTTAAAACTAGTCCTAAAATGGGAGGCGTCTACTAATATCTACAGGAATTCCAAAAAAATGAGAACCAAAGTGTGGACGAATATACAGGGTGTTAAGGGACGTACTTGACTCACTTTAACCAGTGATTCCTGACATTATTTGGAGTAAAAAATGTTAATAAAATTTTGATCTCCGGTGACATTTTTGATGTTTTTTTTTTCTACAAAAACATAAAAAATGGTAGTTTTTGAACAGTTGGAGGCGGGGTAAGGGGTTCGTCGGACACCCGGCTAAGTGACCAGTGACGACATACGGAAGAAAAAAAAATTGTTTGATTTTGAAGAAAAAAAATTTGAAAAATAAAAAAAAAAAACGTCAAAAAAAGTCGCCGGAGACCAAAATTTCATTTACATTTTTTACTCCAAATTATGTCAGGAATCACTGGTTAAAGTAAGTCAAGTACGTCCCTTAAAACCCTGTATACAGCTCAAACTGCCGACTAATATCTATGAGAACCAAAGTGCGTACGAATATCTACAGCTCAAACTGCTGACTAATGTCTATGAGAACCAAAGTGTAGACGAATATCTACAGCTCAAACTGCTGACTAATATCTATGAGAACCAAAGTGCGTACGAATATCTAAATCTCAAACTGCTGACTAATATCTATGAGAACCAAAGTGTGGACGAATATCTACATCACTGGCAGATGTTGGATTTGCAGTTATGTATAGCATATTAGAATAACGTAATATTGCGTACGCAGTTTAAAAAACTTAATTTATGTATGTATGTATGTAAAAATCCCTAATATCGGACTATTGGACACATTTAGTTGATTATGAAGGATTTGAGTTTTTGTTTTAACAGCTTTCTTTATTTCGAGTGGTTCTAAATTATTTAGTTACCATGACTATTTCTGTCAGTTAGGTTAGGTTAGGTTGTAGTTCCGTGTATTTCGAAATAAATAAATATCTTTGTATTATGACCTCCATGTTTGTTCAATAAATTATTGTCCTCGTACAGTAAAATACGTAATATTATGCAAAAACTTCATGTAAGTACGTACTTTAAACGTTTAAGCCTTTACGTAATTAGTAATTACGTAATTGAAGTAATTTATGCTTTTCCGTACAACCTCTTGCTCAGCTGCCCTCTGTAGATATTAGTCCAACCTTAGCTCTGTAGATATTAGTCCACACTCTGAAGTTCGTAGATATTATTCCAACATACGAGCAGTAGATATTCGTCCGACATACAGGCTGTAGATATTAGTATCTGGAGTCCTAAAATGTCCTTTTTAATGCAGGTGAATTACGAGTCTTCGATAAGTATCTGCGATATTTGTACATTAATACAATTTAACTTTTTTTATTGCAGTTGCACCTCCAACGGAAAGACGTGGCGAACTCGATCTTAATTCTGGCAAGTTAATCATAGATAAAACACTTCCAGATTCCTCATCAGCAATCAAAATTGTAGCGGTTCATAGAATGATCGACCAAAGCGATATTGTTTACTATTTATTGAAGGTTACGCCTTTTTCTGGATGTTTAATGACAGAAAAGTTGAAAATTGTTGCCGATGGAAGGCCGACCCCTTATTTAAATATTATTCCTCCTAAAAAAAATGTTGCCAATCGGAAATTTAAACCAAATACATATACAAGGTTTTCATGGATAACTGGATCTCAAAAATTAAACCGTATGTTTTGTTGGCCTTGTATATTATTTCCTACTAAAAGAAATACCTGGAACTTCTCAGGTTACAACGATTTAGTTCACTATATTGAGTCGGCTATAACACACGAGCAAAAGCAAGATCATTATCACGCCGTTATAGCACTTAGCAAATTTCAATCCGACAAAATAGAAACTATTATTATATCCAGTGAAAGGAGTAACACAATTTTACGCCATAATGAAAAGGTAGAACAAAATCGTCGTGTATTTCGCAGATTAATAGACATTACTTGTTTTTTAGCCAAGCAAGAAATGCCATTTCTCGGTCATAATGAATCAATTTATTCATCTGACCGTGGTAACTTTATTGAATGTGTTAATTTAGTATCTAAATACGATAGTTTGCTAGCAATCCAGTTACAGAGTGATCATAAATCCGTTTTTAGAGGCGTGTCTGATGATAAAATGAAAAATAATATCGTGAGCGCTATTAGTTGTGTGATAATTAATAAGATCAAGTGTGAAATTGACAATTGTGACTTTGTGGCGCTTGTAGTTGAAGAGACTCTTGATGTAAGTGGATGTGCACAATTATGTTTTATTTTAAGGTATGTTACCGGAACGACACTCGTTGAAAGATTTTTAGGTTTCATTGATGTAGGCGAGGATAGGAACGTAGAAAACATAGCTGAAGTAATTATAAATAAATTAAAAGAGTACAATTGCTTTTCAAAATTGGTAGCACAGGCGTACGACGGGGCGGTCTTTATGTCCAATTGCAAAAACGAAGTGCAAAACAAAGTAATATTACAATGTCCACATGCAATGTTTATTTGGCGCAGTCCGCACAATTTTCTGCTATCCAAATCATGCGAGAGGATACCAGAAACAAGAAAATTTTTCCATGTTTTACAATCTATATGTAACTTTTTTCAAGCGAGTACGAAACGGACAGAATTTTACAATAAGTTGTGTGATCCTCAGATGCCGCATGCTGCCTTCACGCGTTGGGATTATAATTCTCAAACAACAAATGTTATTTCTTCTGAACGTCTTAATCTAATAAAATTATTCGAAAACATCACAGATTTGCCTGATGATTGGGATGGGGAAACCGTCAGCTCAGCTCAAACTTTTTTAATGTCGCTAAGGGATTTCGAGTTCATGTTTTTTGTACATATTTTCGAACAAATTTTTAAACGAACCGATACATTATTTGAAATAGTTCAAAAAGGAACGACCGACACTTGCATCGAACAAATTAAACAATTTGAATGTTTTATGAAAGACTTTTCTTTCGATTCCAATTATACTAGCGTAATAGATCTAACGAAAGAACCCGAAAGAAAAAGAAACATTGATGACATCAAATTTCACTATCTGTGTATTTTTCAAGAAATTAGAGACAACATTTTAAGCGAAATCAATGCGAGATATGGATCAATAAAGGAACTTACTTTTTTAGAATTATCAGAACCTGAATTCTTCAGTAAATTTCGTTGTCAATTCCCATCCAAGCAATTAAAGAAACTTGAATCGGTTTTTCCCCTCTTTTTTGATTTCAGTCGTCTTCTGAACGAATTAACTTTTTTGTATAGTTCATCGGAGTTTGCTGGAAAAAATCTGTTAGAAATTTCTGAATTTTTCATAAAATGTGGATTAAATTTTGCCTTTCCACAAATAATTAAGCTAGCCTCGTTACTGGCAACAATTCCAGCAAGTAGTGCATCAGAGAAAGGGTCGTTTTCAGCACTAAAACGAATTCACGCATACCTGCGTAGTACGCGAAACCAAAAACAACATTCTGATCTTTCCATAATTGTAATAGAACAAGAATTACTTGTAAGTCTTAAGAGCTCGGAAGCATTTTACGACGATGTAGTAAGTGAGTTCTTAAAAATAGAAAAGCGAATTCAATTAGCATTTTCATTGACTACAGTTGTCCATAAGTGAATCAATCATCGTTGATATTGAGACAATTAGACTTTAAGATACCTCTTTCCTTTATTTCCAAATCCTTGTACCATGTATAATTTACAAAGGAAATAAAGTGGCAATTCATTGGTCATTAAAATTAAATCGTTTGTATTTATAATATTCCAAACAATACCGACCTTTGTAACATATCTACTAAACTTGTTGTATATGTATTTCATTAGTTCGAAACCAAATTGAGTATAACTCCCATATGTGGTCACTGCATTATAAGGTTCCCTATGATTCTAATGAAAAAATACAGCACAAATTTTTAAGACAAATTATAAACTTTATACTCTTATTGAAAATTTAAATTTCCACTGTCTAATGAAAAATCTAAAACTAATAAATCTATCCGACAGAACATTGGTATCTGGTGTCATTTTTCTTTTTAAAATCAATCAAACTCTTATTGAAAGCCCTGAATTATCGCAATTTATTTCATTTCGTGTTCCTAATACAGTCACCAACTAAAAACATCTTTCACTGCAACAATAATGTCAATACCAATTCGTTTAAAACGCCCCTGTACCACGCTTACACATTACACAGCTTAGGTAACCGATATGCAGAAGTAGCAGACATGTTTAATAGCAAGGAAAGAACCTTAAAAAAGCATTTTACATATTTTTTTTAATATATGTATTAGTTTACATTTTGTACAATAGCCTGACCGTAAATTCTAGTTAATTCAAATCACGTAAGTATGTTTACACTATATAATTGTTTTGTAGTAATAATACATTTTTGTGTGACAAAAAAAAATCCATATTTAAAGGTACAATAAACCAATAAATATAAAAAGAAGAGAGAGGTGTTTTAAAATTGAAAAAAAAAGATGTAAAAAAATATTATCTAAGTTGTGATTTGTATGGTTTAGTTTGTAGTTTTATATACTGTACCTAGTGAGTAACTTTATTTGTTTCTTTATTAGTGATATTTATACTATCACAAATGTAACCATTGAAGGTATATTGTGTACTGTAAAGTTAAATAAATAAATTATTACAATAATATAACTTTTATTTTATAAATGATGACCGGACAACTCAACACAGTGGCTAATCAACACGTATTTGAAAAGTGATAAAGTCATGAAAAGTGATGAAAGAAAACTAGATTAACTCGTCGGGTTAATTTGTTCGCTTTTTGTAGGTCTCATAGAAATCGTCGTCTTACTTACCAGCATAATATGAAATATGATATAAGTGGTGTCAGAAAGAGAAAACACCATGCTTTATACTAAAATCTAAAAGTTAATCACAAAAGAAGTAAAATGTGTATCTTTATGGAACCATTTCGGATGGCAATTTAAAAAAATATATATATTAATCTTTGGGAATATTTTATTAATTATTTTTACATTAAACGACAAAAAAGTGAGGTGACGATAACGTGTATGATACATTTGTTTAATAATGTATGAGTGTACCCAGAAAAAATATCACCATTTAATAAATTTCTATGTACAACACATTTTAGCAAAAGATTTTAATTTAGGTTTTCACAAACGAAAATTGGATAAAAGTGACACTTGTGAGAAATGCGAGATTCAAAAGTTTGAGCTATCATATCTCAGAACTTTGGTTAGAGCAGTTATAACCTCATGGCACTCGCTTTACGACATTCCCTAGTAATTCCCAATCCGAAGTTAATAAATCTTAAGAATTTATTTATAATGGAGGTAAGTTGTGTTGTGTGATTGAAGGAAACATGTAGCAGAATGGTTGTTCATGAAAATATGTATGCCTTTTGATCTTCCTTTAACTCACCATGATTCCGCAAATTATGTCTTTTTAAGTTGGAACTTTGTGAACATGTAAACGTGCAATTGGGACAAGAATACGGTTTAACTTTACTGTGAGTCAACATTTGCCCTTTTAAGCAACGTTTACTTGAACTGGTATAATTGCAATCAGAACAAGAAAAGGGTTTTTCAGTGCGATGAGTCTGCACATGATTCCTTAAATAGGACTTATTTATACAAATATAATTGCATTCGGAACATGAAAAGGGTTTTTCTTTACTGTGAGTCAACATGTGATTTTTTAAAGTCAACGATCGTGGAAATGATTTTTTACATACGGAACATGAAAAAGGTTTTTCACCACTGTGAGTCATCATATGCTTTTTTAAGTTTCCCTTGTGTGAAAATGAATAGTTACATTCGGAACACGGGAATGGCTTTTCTCCGCTGTGAATCAACATGTGCTGTTTTAAATTCGTCATTCTTATGCTTGAAAAGTTGCATTCAGAACAAGAGAATATCTTTAGGCCACTATGGGTTGTGGTGTGTTTTTTTAAATCCGACTCTTTGGAGCATGAATAGTTGCAGTCGGAACACGAGAATGGGTTTTGTCCACTGCGAGCCAGCATGTTTTGTGAAACTTGTGGACTTGGGTTATGCTGTTCTTTATCATTTTCTTCTATTTCGCCGGAATAATTCACTTCTGCAATATAAAATCACGCTTTATTTTATAATTTTGCATTTCAAATATTAAAATTTAAGCTGCTGTAGAGATGACCTCTTTAAACTTTATTCCGCAAGGGAAGCCGTTGTACATAGTTTGATTTTTCAGTTTTATCAATTTGAGTTAAAAAGGAAGTTTAAGAAAATGAAATTATTCTTACCGTCCGTTTGATAATTTTCTTCAATATATTCCAAGCATTCCACCTTAATATTTGGGACTTCAATTTCTATATAATTAGTTGACGGTATTACAAGACCGTCTTCATTTTGAGTCCCCGGCTCCACCTTGATGATAACACCAGCAGGATTAAGTAGATCCATGACACGGCAGTAGCGTTTAAGTAAGAGTGTTGTCCTGTAATACTGATTTTAGCTAGGCAGTATTTAAACCTGAAGTAGAAAATTTAAAAAAATTTAAAATAGGATTTGGAACTATTCCAGTTAACGGTTTTTTTTATTCTTCTTAAATCGTGATGAAAACTTTAACTCTCAATAAGAATAGAACCAACCGTTGCAGACACATCCCAAGAATTGACCTAGAGGTCAATTAAAATACATATAATAACATAATTTTGTAACTTTCTCATTTATGATAAGTACCTAAATAATTTCTTGGTTAAATTAATATGTTTGTGTTCACAGAGACTATCCCCCTAGGGCCCTTTGTCATCTTTGGAGATATTGTGTGGAGGGTCTTTTTAGGAAAGGAATGAGAGGAAGTTCTGGGAAGGAAAAAGGTACGAGGGTCAGGTACGAATCATTACGGTCAGTGTGTCCAGGAGTGACGGACGTATGAATTCATTCCTCCCTCTGCGGTGCAGGCGATGGGTCGAGAGAGTCTTGCTGGGGAGGCCAAATGATCTCCCTCAACCAGTCTCTCCCGATCCGGTACGCCACGGGTAAATGGTCAGACGCATCCGCCGCCAAGACCTAGAAAAACCTCACCCCATGAACCCAGGCACCTCTTTTAAGTTACCAAACGCAGCAAACCACTCGGAGTGTCATATGGCAGAGGTGTTTGTTATCCAATAAGTGGTTACCTGATTTGGATATAAGATTTATTTATTTATTTATTTATTTATTTAATACATGAATTATCAACAGTACATATAGTTTTTTGTGATATTTCACCCTCCATGCTAGGGATGACCCTGTGTTATGGCGGGTGAAGTTTACAGTTAGTGGATATACATTCGTTAGTATAGATTGAAATTTTTAGTAAATTAAGGAATTATTGATATATATATATAGTTCACAGTAATCAGTCTTATACATATAATGCTGCTTAGATAGTAAATAAAGATATTTTATGTTTTGCCTGCTCTATAGTAAGAAAATGATATACTTATAGTTAGATTGGGTTACAAGAAGAAGATGGAGAAGTTAGAGAATTATTATAAAATGAGAAATTTGAGGAGTTGTTAGATATAGATCATACTAAATAATCTTGTACATACATGCCGCTAATTTAGAAAATAGAGATATATTATGTTTTGTCTGAAAAGTGATTAAATCGATAGAGTGTAGAGTGAATGGGTGTTAAAATTGTAATGTATCCCATGTGTAAGGATCCATTTCGTAATTTGTTTTTTAAAGGAATGGGGTTGACTCAACGTTTTTAAGTTTTCAGGGATAAGGTTAAAGATTTTAGGAGCTAGGAAGAAAAATTGTCTTTGAGCTGACGTGGTGTGTAGTGTAGGTACATTGTAGTGTCTGTTGGTTATTGTTCTGGTGGTGTAGTTGTGTTGTAAGAGAGTTTTGTTTTTGTATTTGAACAGGAAATGTATTAGCATAAATTTTAAATGGAGTTGCCGTATGTTTAAGACGTTATACTCGATGAGGAGTCGTTTGGAGGGGTATCTTGTCGGTCGCTTGTTAATGACACGTATTACCATTTTTTGGGCTTTTAGTAGAGGTTCGATGATAGATTGTGCACAGCCACCCCAAGTTATAATGCCGTATGCTAATAGAGATTGGCAGAGAGCGTAGTAAACAGTTTTAAGAGTTGAGGTAGTAAGGATATTTCTTAGGGTTCGGAAGACATAAGAGAGTTTGCGGATGCGTGTGGTTAGACTGGCCAAGTGCTGATCCCAACGAAGGTGTTGATCAATGATGACCCCCAGATATTTTATGTGGGTGGCGTGTTCCAAGTTTGGGCAATTACAGGAAGTGCAAGTTCTTAGACAGGAGTGAATTATTATATTCTGATTGTTGGTAGGTTGGGTTGCAGCAGAAAGACTGAAGGTTAAGAATTTTGTTTTTCCAGCATTAAGGGTTAGGAGATTATCATCTAACCATTTCTTTATCTGGCGTATGTCGTTTTGAGCTATGTCGAATGCTCTTTTCCAGGTTTTGTGTCTAGTTATCAGTACAGTGTCATCTGCAAAAGATATTAGTTTCCCGGTTATGGGAAGGTTACAGAGATTGTTGATGTAGATGAGGAACAGAATAGGGCCTAGAACACTTCCTTGTGGGACTCCGAAGTGGATTGGTAAGGGGTTACTTGTTATGTTGTTAATTTTCACAGCTTGCGATCTGTCGGTTAGGTATGATGAGAACCAGTTAAGAGTTCTACCTCGGATGCCTATTTGAGATAGTCTTTCTAGAAGTATGGGGTGGGAAACCGTGTCAAATGCTTTGGCTAAGTCTAGGAATATGGCTAGGCAGGAATCACCTTCGTCCAGGCTGTTAGTGATCTTATTCGTCAAGTCTAAGATTGCAGATTCTGTATTTAAATTATTTTGAAAGCCAAACTGATTAGGCGAGAGAAACTTCTGGGTTTCAAGATGGGAGACAAGTCTACTTTTAACAATTTTTTCAATGATTTTTGACAGGACACTTAGCAAAGAAATGGGTCTATAGTTTTCAATATTTGTTTTATCGCCACCTTTATAGATTGGGATAACTGTTGCATGTTTTAGTCGGTGTGGGAAAGAACCGCTTTTAAAGCTTAGGTTAACGATATGTTTTAACGGCATTGTAATAAAGTGAACTATGTGTTTTATTATATAAGGAGAAATATTGTCATAACCAGCAGCACTGTTTGTTTTAATGGTGAGTATTGTGTCAACTATTTCTTTATTGGAGGTAGGGGCTAGGATTAGTTCCGGGTGCAAAGAGCTCTGTTGTCTTACCCGTGAGGTTAAGAGATTTTGTGTTTTGTTTGTTGCTTTTAGAATTTTGTTGGCTAAGTTCGTGCCGATGTTACTGAAAAAATGGTTGGCATGATCAGCTAAGGTTTTTGGGTCATCATGGACTTGGATATTTTTCCCATTAATGGCGAGTGATTGCATTTTGAATGAGGTTTTATTGTTTTCTGAGATGTCATTGACTACGTTCCAGATTATTTTACTGTCAAATCCCGATTCTTCAATTTTTTTTTATGTAATAGTTTTGTTTGGTTATTGTTATGAGATTATTGCAAATGTTACGATATTTTTTATAGAAGCGCAAGAGTTGAGGGTCTGGGTTGTTTACGGATTGTTTGTGGAGTCTGTCTCTTTTACGTATACAGAAGATAAGGCCATTTGTAATCCATGGTTTTAGTTTCTTTTTTTTGTTCGATGCCATTATAATGGGGAAAGTAGCGTGGTTAATGTGGGCAGTTAGTGATGCAGAGAAATTTTCAAGAGCGTCGTTGACATTTTCAGAAAGCAGGGTAGATTCCCATTTTTCTTCTTCAACATACTTTATCAAATGAACCATATTAACAGTTTTATGGGAAGGATTACTGGACTTAGGGGGAGTAGATTTTGAGTTGTGTAGTTCGAGAATGGTTGAGTAATGGTCAGTTACAGTGGATTCGAATACAGCTGATTTAGCGGTTCGCTTTGATCTAACCATAATATGATCTATGCATGTCTTAGTAGTGAGGGTGACTCGTGTAGGTGTGTTGATGTGTGGTATAAGGCCATGTAGTGCCATTAGGTTTAGGTAATTTGTAGCGTGGGGGCTGGATTCATTTAGGATGTCTATATTTATGTCACCGATTATGATGAGATCCTTAGTTTTTTCATCGATATTTTTTTCGAGAGAGTAGAGAAAAGGGGTGACATTGTTGGACTTTGGGGAGCGGTATATTGCGAGTATATTTAAGTTATCGATTGAGATATTAAGACAATTTGCATGGTCGACTGAAATTTCGGATACTGCATGTTTTAGGTTAGACTTGACATAAACTATGACCCCATCGGATTGGGACCTGTGCTGAGACGTGTTGTACACAGAGTAGTTGTTTAATAATTTCGGGATGTAATTAACGTTAATCCAGCACTCTGACAGAACAATGATGTCAAATTCATTTCCTATGTCAGTAAGTTGAACAAGTAGGTTATCAAAGTTTTTGTTGAGGCTACGGATATTCATGGCAAATACTCTTAGAGCTTCTGGTTTGGAGATAAAAATTTTTAATGCATTTGTGTTGTTTGTCGTATGTGCCGTGATATTAAGAAAGTTATCAATTGGGTTAATTGGGTCCATTATGGGCATCTGTGTATGGTGGGTGTTTGAGTTCATCAACGACTGGGTAAGATAGGTTAATGTATAAGTATATTGTAAGACCAAGACATTTATTATTCGTTATGTGTCTTTGCAGGTGCATAGTGTCTTCTGTGTTTGAAAGAATAACAATAATTAGACAAGTAAAAATACATAGGAGATCTACAATCATAAAGTATATTAAGTACATTGAAAGTATGAAAGTTGTATGTATGATTATAACTTTATATATGAAGCAAGAATAGGAATCATATTAAAGTAACATTTATTAAAAACTGAGTTACTCTAGTTGTCTTGATGCTTGCTTTGACATTCTAATCCCGAGATTCACACTCTTGACATCGAAAGTCAGATCAGATTCATATTTTACAGAAGAATTATACACAAACTGAAAGCACGGTGTTCTCTCTTTCTAACACGGTTTAAACCATACATGTCACCGAATTATAAAATAAGAGCATACATTTTATGAGCCCATGTCGGGCTGGGATATATATATATATATATATATCCCAAAAAGACTACCGTTGTTTGGTCTGTGAAGAAAAGCTACCAAAATTTTCAAATGGGTTAAAACCGCAAGGCTGACTTCGTACATATGCGAAGGCATCAGGTGAACGGGAAAAATCGACCAATAACTGGAGAGAAAACAATCTATTACAACAAGTTAAAAAGTAGAAAATACAACTAAGAGCGTTTCACCACGGAATATGAAGATCACGTATGCAAACAGCAGACCTGCTGTCATATATAACAAGCAACACGAACTTTCTTATGCACCGTTTTTTTGTGTGACAGTAAATTGGGTAAATTATTACCATAATAAACTCAGATTTATTTTTTCAATGAGTTATAATAGTCTCTAACCTCCGGATACAGGTAAAGCCAGACCTAAGCCAACGAAAAGCGACAGGACAGAAGCAAATGGAATATTTTTTAACCATGGATTATTAAAAATTAAGAAACATCAGTAATAACGGATTCATTACAGATTTATATCTCTCATCTTCATGAAGATTAATCTATGACTATGAACAAGCTGGTGATGACGTACCCCATTGTGGGGTAATTACAATCACTACAACTGGGTAACTCTGAAATCCGCTTTGGTGGGAAATTGAATTGATGGTAATCAATCTTATAATTATTACAAAGTTAGGTTCTATTTTTTTAGGCGAAAATTTTCTAAAGATTCTAGTCTGTCCAGTTTGTGACCTTTATTATATAATACTAGCTTTTTCCCGCGGCTTCGCTCGCATGGTATTAGGGGATTCCCACTCCGCCTCCTCCACCTTCCCTCTCCATACTTCACTCCCCCCATCAACCCCCCTCCCCCTCCCCCCACCCCTCCCCTCTCTCCTCTCCCCGCCACTTTCCCTCACCCCACTCTACTCATCCATTAACCCCCCCTCCCTCCCCCTCCTTCTCCACCCACCCTTCCCCCACCCCATACTCCTCCCCACTCCAACTCCCCCCCCCCACCTTCATTCATCCCTTCCCCTTCATTCCCTCGCCCCTCTCCCCTCCCACTCCACCTCCTCCACCTTCTTTCTCTCCACTCCACTCCCCCCCATCAACCCCCTACCCCTCTCCCTCCCCCCTCCCCCAACACCCTCACCCTACTCCATACTTCCCCTTTCCCCTTCCTTCCTTCCCCCTCTTCCCCCCATCCCCCCTCCCCACACTCCTCCTCCTCCCCTTCCCCTCTCCACCAACACCCTCCCAACACCCCCTCCCCCCCTCCGCACTCCCCCCTCTCACCTCGCGCATTCCAAACATTCATTCCCGATACATTCAGTTTTCAAACTTGTCGCGTGCCACCTATTATATTTTTTTATACAAATTTCATAATACCAGAACTCAACGGTACTTTTATACAAAATAACGAACAAAAAAAAGAATTATCCAACTTGGTGCTATCGTTCGGGTTACGCGCGCATACATAAACTTCTGTGATTCATTTTTAGAGATGGTTATTAAGTACGACGCCAAAAAAGCACTATTTTTAGGGTGAATTGCCTAATTTAAACAAACAAATAAAACATCGTTTCGAAGGCGACAATTGGTTTCTGACGTTTGTAATAAATCGATTTTGTTAGCGACAGAAAACGTATGATAAATAATTTCATAACGCCAGAGATTATTCATAACGCCAGAACTTTCCAATATATATAGCCTATAATAATCGCAAATGATGTAGCTTTCTATTAGTGAAAGAATTTTTTTAAATCCATTCAGTAAATTTTGTGAGAAAGAGTGACAAACATACATCCATACAAACTTTCACCTTTATAATATTAATAATAGGGTGGAGAATTATTAATTGTTTTTGTGTTTAATTCGTAGAACTCCATTTTAATTTTTAGAAATAATTTACATTAAATTTGATAATGTTATTATCGAGTTCTGCAAGTATTTTAGAATGTATTTTAGTTACAGCTATTTCGATGTGTAAGGTCATTTTCAAACTGTGCTGAAGCCACTTACGGACAACTTTTTTATTATATTTTGGAAGTGAACAATTAGAAATCAATTAACGAACGAACGACCCCAACATAACGCTTATTAATAAAGTAAGGAAAATTATTTATTCCCCACTACTTAGTATGTTTACGAAACCTTAACAATATAATACCCTTAAATGAGTCATCGCGATAACGTCATTCTAAATCAATTAAGATAACCCAGTGGCGTAGCGTGGGGGGGGCACTTTTAAGGGGGGCGGCAAATTTTTACAATAAATAATAATATTATCTTGGAAAAATTTAAACCATTTCAAATCATTATTTAAAAATGTTCTACGATACTTTCGTTTACGAATGGAACTATTTTTATTATTATTTATTAAAAATATTAATAATTACATTTTTAAGCTGCAAATTTCGCAATTCATAGGAAAACCTTACGCATATTATGAGAGTAATACTAATTAAAGCTGATAACTCGCAAACAGATTCACTCTTAATTAAAACAAGAATTGTGTTCAGAATGTATTAACGAATGAATTTCAGTTGTGTATTCATCTGCTGATACATTTCGAAAGAGACCATTATTTTATTCGAAGTGCAGTTATAAAATTCTAGTTGCAGACCATGTATGTGCTGCCAGAATCAAAGAGAAACCATTTTCATATTCTGAGTGTAGTTTTAATACGCCAAATACAGATTTAATTTAACCCGTCTAATCACAGGAAACGCAAATTGTCCCACACATTTAATTTTAAAATAAAATTGTGAAATTATGTCCCACACATTTAATTAAAATAAATTTGTGATTGCGATAAATAGTTTAGATACAGTTTTATTACATTTTTTTTAAGAAAAAGAATCTGTATTTAAAATTTTAAGTTTATTCTATTTTAGGTACTTTAATTCGAATATTAGTATCTAATAAGCACGTCGGAAAAATTACAGAACAATTTTGTTTTTTGCAAAAGGATAAAAAATAAATAAAAAGGAACATTTAAAATGCATGGGAAGAACCGCAAATTTTGTGCGCAAACATTGACAGGCAAAAGTTTATACCTAATTTTCCTTATTACACGTATTACCCTAGTTTCCTTATTACTCTTATTTCATTTGAGGATTCGTCTGCGGACACAATTCAAAGGAAAATATTATCTTATTCGAAGTTCAGTTATAAAATTCTAGTTGCAGACTGTATCCTGTACCTGCTGCCAGAATAAGAGAAAATCATTATCATGTTCTGAGTGTACTTTTAATTCGCCGCATATAGACTAAATCCAAACCCATTTTGTGTTGAGAATGTAAATTTCCAGTTGTGGAATCTGTACTGTACGTTGACACATTTCAAAGGAAAACATCCTCTTATTTGAAGTTCAGTTATAATATTCTATTTGCAGACTATGTACGTGTTGCAAGAATCAAAGTAAAACCATTTTCATGTTCTGAGTACAGTTTAAATTCGCCAGGTACAGATTTAATTTAAACCAGTACAGAAGTCAAATTCCAGTTGGATTCATCTGCTGACACATTTCGAAGGAAAACATTCTGTTATTCGATGTGCAGTTATAAAATTCTACTTGCAGACTATTTTTATTTAATGCCAGAATCAAAGTAAAACCATTTTCATGTTCTGAGTGTAGATGTAATTCACCGTATTCAAACTGGTTTTGTGTTCAGAATACAACGATAAATTAAATAACGAGTTGCAGATTCATCGTGCATCGAGTGAAGTTTTACATTTGAGTAACATAATGCTGTAAAATTCTGAGAAATTGTTTGTTGCGTGTGTAACTATTATTTGGGGACTCTAACGCAGTATCAATAAATCAACTTTGCAGTAGAATTTATAAACATGCTTTTCGTTGAAAGAATACTCATCAATTGTGATTTTTTAAATCCCGCTCGTATAAAAATAGGTCGTAATACAAAAATGGGATTCCCGAATACAACCCCCCCCCCCATCCCCCGCAGCTTGAAATACCCAAATAAGTAGGCGGCGAAATTTTCCTACGCTCCGATGTTCTGAGTATAGTTTTGATTCACCACATACAGATTTAATTAAAACCAGTTTCGTGTTCTGAATGTAAGTGCCGGCACAATCAAGTAAAACCCTTTTCAAGTTCTGAGTGTAGTTTCAATTCACTGCATACAGGTTTAATTAAAACCAGTTTTGTGTTCAGAATGTAAATGCCACTAGAATCAAAGCTGGCAATTAAAAATGGCAATTGCCGAGCATTTAATTGAAACCGGCCATTACTTTGGATTTGTTCCTGAAGTCCTGGGAAGACCGAAAACTCATAGAGCACGCCTGATTACGGAAGCAATTGAAATTTACAAAAATCCTATAAATATTAATAGAGACGACGGAGCTAAACTCAATAGTTCTTGGTATCCAGTAATTGACGGTTACACCAAGGCTAAACGCAAAAAAAAAACAAGTTGAAGTATATTGCAGCGCCAGCTCGTAGAGCAGTGGAGCTGGCGACACGGTATCGCTCCTAAGTAGATAAGTACTAACATCACCCCTAACTATTACACATCTGCCCTGATGATGGACACTGCAACGCTGTCCGAAACGTTGGCTAAAGAAGGAGGTAGCGCAACATGGCATACCCCAAAAACTAACAACAACAACAAAAAAACTACGTGCTTGAAAGAAATTGCTATTGATAGTGTCGGAATCTCTTTAAATTTAGTACAAAGGGAAACCAAAAGGAAAGATTCTGAATCCCACATAATTACTCTATCAATTAATGTATCTGCAAATTGGTTTAACCAGTAATAAATAGATTTGGACACCTTCAAAAATTAACTTCTAAAATATAATACATAAGTCGTCCGTAATTGGCATCACCACAGTTTGAAAATGACCTTACACGTCGAAACAGCTGTAACTAAAACACATTCTAAAATACTTGCAGAACTCGATAATAACATTATCAAATTTAATTTTAATTAAATTTCTAAAAATTAATATGGAGAACTTTAACGTCTCTGTCTTTATCAAACGAGTGTTAATTTTCTAGAGATGTTAGAGATCTTCCAACTTCGTAGGCCTAGGGCTTATCGAATACGGATTACTGACTATTTCTATTATAAACGGGGCTTAACCTGAGGTCAAATCAATTCGATGGAAGGCCTTCCAGAAACGCCGTCTTTCTTTCACACGTCCCACGCCGATCTGGATGGCGCAGATCGGCGTCAGGTGGGAAGCGTAGGATTGCGTTATGTGTGTTTCTGTAGAAATAGACTCTTCCAAAAAGACTTTCATTAGTAAAGAAAAAACAGGAAAATTTTATTTTTACAACAAAGCATATGACTTTAGACACAAATACCCGCAATTTTTCGGCATCCCCAATACGAACGATGCCCTCGACGAGCCGTGGCACTAGATCCTTGATTCCCTTTTTGTAAAACTCCACCGCCGCCTTTAAAATGTTCTCACCTCTTCCTAGCCACTTGTTTCGGAAAACCTTACGGAGGTTTTTTTATAGTTTGTCAATAATGATCGGAGGGTTGTTAACCCATGTACCTACTTACCCAAGTTTCTTCGCCAGTGGCGAAAGTGTCTAAAAATGCGTCGCCTTGGTTGGAAAGACTCCAGATACTAGTATCTACAGCCTGTATGTCGGACGAATATCTACAGCTCATATGTTGGACTAATAATATCTACGAATTTCAGAGTGTTGACTAATATATACAGAGCTAAGGTCGGACGAATATCTATGACGGTTCCAGTGGTGACTAATATCTAAGGAGCGTAGGTTTGACTTATATCTACAGAGGGCAGCTGAGCAAGAGGTTGTACGGAAAAGCATAAATTACTTCAATTGCCTAATTACTAATTACGTAAAGGGTTAAACGTTTAAAGTACGTACATGAAGTTTTTGCATAATATTACGTATTTTGCTGTTTACGAGGACAATAATTTATTGAAGAAACATGGAAAGCATTTATTTATTTCGAAATACACGGCACCACAACCCAACCTAACCTAATCTAACCTCACTGACATATAAATGGTCATGGTAACAGACTAAATAATTTAGAAGTACTCAAAATAAATAAAGCTGTTGAAACAAAAACCCAAATCCTTAATGATCAGCTAAATGTGTCCAATAGTACGATATTAGGGAAGTTTTTTAAACTGCATACGCGATATTACGTTATTCCAATATACCATACATAATTGCAAATCCAACCTCTGCCGGTGCGATATTCGTCCACACTTTGGTTCTCATAGATATTAGTCCGATTTGTTAAGTTTTTGGAATTCCTGTAAATATGGGTAGACGCCTCCGGTTGAAAATACGGTCCAAGACTTTCCACACGGGTTTGCTTGTGAGCTTCCGTCGGTATTTTGAGCACCCAACGAGCACACCTTTGTATATGACCATTTTTTAAGTCTTTAATTTACATTACTTAAATAAAATTTTATTGTACTAATTATTTATTTACTAACTTAAAATAGTACATAATTTACAAACAATGGTAACATTAATTTGTGCTACTGTAAACATCACTATTAATTATTAATAACATAAGCAAATAAAGTTACAAACTGAGTAAAGTATTTGAAACTACAAACTAAATACAACAACAATAATACCTCAAAGTGACAGGTGTATGTTTTTGTTTTGCTCCCGTAAAATTAATAAAGTAAGTGTTAAAAGTGACAGAAATCTTCAGAAAAGTGCACAAATTGAACCATATTGCTAATATTCTAGTGAAGTCACCGAAAAAAGTGGTATTTATTACAACTAAAAGTGACAGCAGTCTGTTTCTGTTTGTTTTTTTTTTGGCTCCTGCAAAATTAATAAACAAACCATTAAAAGTAACAAATCATTGGAAAAGTAAACAAGTGCTACCTGAGTCGCTACTAGCTATTGGAATTATATACAAACATTATGTCTAAACATTAGGTCAAAAAATCATGGATTCGCTCACGGACTACCTTGATCGTAAACTGAGTGAGTTAAAAACACAATTGTTTACAAAATTAGAGTCAGAAATAGCCGATCTTAAAAAATCAACCCAATTTGTAAGCGATCGATATGATGAAATAAATGACAAATTAAATAAAATTTTGGATTTACCAAAACAACAACAAAAAATTATAGAGGAGATGGAAATACAAGAAAAAAGAATTGTTGCTCTGGAAACAAAAATAGCCGAATCCGAGCAAAAAGAATTGAAAAACAGTGTAGAGGTCAATGGATTTAAAGTATCGCTGAATGAACCGCCCCATGAAATAGCCACCAGAATTAGTTCAGCCTTCGGATTAAGTCTGACACCAGAGGACAAATACAAGTTCATAAAATCTAGTGATATAAAACCTTCACGTCTTATATTAACATTCAAAGATGAAACTAAAAAAATTACAATGATGAATTTCAAAAAAAATAATGATGTCTCCCATTTAGCGGATGATAATAAAAAAATGTATGTGAATGAAGCCCTTACGCCGTATTATAAAAATCTTTTATGGAACACGAAAATAAGGGCAAAAGAAAAAAATTCAAATTCATCTGGTTCAGAAATGGAAAATTGCTAGCAAGAAAATCTGAAGACTCTTTAATAACTGAAATAAAAAATCACAACGACCTTGAAAGTAAAATCATATAAACAAGCTCAGTAATCCATAACTATCTACAATAAAATTAACACTTATACCAGAAATGGATCCATTAACTGATATTGAATATGACAACCCTTCTCCGGAAACCATTACAACATTAACAACTCAAGAAATTAATGATTATATAAAAAACAATAAAGCAAAAACATTAAAAATACTCCACCAGAATATACGAAGCATCAATAAAAATTTCGTAGAGCTGACGGTGATGCTACAGCAATTTGATGAGGATATCGACATCATCATACTCACAGAGTGTCGTATAAAAAAAGAAACATACTCACCAAAACACCTAGATAAATATAAGGTATATAACTCCACACAACATAAAAATCAGAATGACGGAGTGATAATTCATATTAAAAATGAGATCCAAGGAATTGTAAAAGAAATTCAACTCAGAGATGCTAACTGTCTACTAATAAACATTAATAATGATATCTCAGTATTAGGGATATACAGATCACCTTCAACAAGAGACATATCTCCATTTCTTCACTCCCTGGATGATGAGCTAACCCAACTACGAGATGTTCGGAACGTGTACTTAATTGGGGACATCAATATTAACATACTAAATACTGGACAGAAACACCCCCAATGTGATGAGTGATGACTACCAATTACTCTTACTGCACCATGGACTGATCAGTGCAGTTAATATACCAACAAGATTAGGATATAACGAAAATGCTCAAAATGTATCTGCCTCCTGTATTGACCATATCATGATAAAAACAAACAAAGCATACGGTACCGCCGTTCACCATTCCAATATTACTGACCACTTTACACTGCTACTTACCATTCAACTTCAAAATACACATACTTACATTAAAAATACAATAGTCAAAAATAGAATTAATATTAACGGGTTAAAGGATTTATTAAAATTGGAAGATTGGGGAGAACTATTTAAAATTAATGATTTTCAGGATTGCTGGCACTCATTTACAAGCATTGTTCAAACAAATATTCATAAATGTTCAGAATCATTCACTATACAAACTCCACACAAATGTAAAATAAAAAACCTTGGATTACTCAAGGACTTCTAAAAAGTATAAGAGTTAGGGACAAATTACACTTAAAAACTAAAAAAAATCCACTTAATCTTTCGTTTCTAAATCTTTACAAACATTATAGAAACATGTGTTCTAAACTTATAAAATTTGCCAGAGGTAACTATTACAAACGTCAGATTCAAAACTGTAATAATGACCCTAAACTTGTCTGGAAAATTATTATGGAGATGACATACACTAAAAACAATAAAAGTAGTGATATTACCGAACTTGATACACCAAATCAAAAATTAAATATGAAAGAAAATCCAAAGGAAATAGTTCAATTTGTGAATGAATATTTCTCCAAGGTGGGTTCTAATTTAGCTAAAAAAATAATTAAACCTCCTTATACTGATAATGAAATTAACAACACACTTACAAATAATATCACCTTTAAATTAAATACAGTTACAGCAGATGACATTAAAAGCATTATAGATTCAATGAAACCAACACTAACTTCAGGATCAGATGGCATCTCAATGAGAATAATTAAATCAACTAGAGATGAAATAATTCAACCACTCCTCCACCTTGTGAACAGATGTATCATGGAGGGTATCTTTCCCGAAACG
Organism: Limnephilus rhombicus; assembly: GCA_929108145.2. Taxonomy (NCBI): domain Eukaryota; kingdom Metazoa; phylum Arthropoda; class Insecta; order Trichoptera; family Limnephilidae; genus Limnephilus; species Limnephilus rhombicus. The sequence continues at coordinate 11,391,505 of OV815290.1, read as the reverse complement.
CTTAAAATGGGTTCTGTTATACCAATCTTTAAAACTAGCAATAAAGCGGATATAAATAACTATAGACCGATAACAATATTGAATAATCTTTCAAAAATTGTAGAGAAAGTCATAAAGAAGCAGCTCACTCAATATCTTGAAACAAACTTCATACTATCTGAAAATCAATACGGATTTAGAAAAAAATATAGGAACCTCCGATGCCATCGCCTCTATTGTAAAAAGTATAAAATTAGTCTCGATAACGGAAATAAGTGTATCGGAATATTTTTAGATCTAAGTAAAGCCTTCGATACAATTGATCACACATATCTTCTAGAAAAACTCAAAAGATTGGAATCTCAGGACGTGAACTAAACCTCATTAAAAGCTACATGTCAGAAAGGTTACAGTTAGTCAGGATTCAAAATGAATCAAGTCAACCAATACAAATCCAATATGGAGTCCCGCAAGGCAGTGTCTTAGGCCCGATTTTATTCCTGATATATATAAATGATTTATGTGAACTAAACTGTCACGGCTCAGTCATTAGTTTTGCAGGTGACACAGTCCTTCTAGTCCATGGAAAGTCATGGGAGACTGTATTTGAAAAAGCTGAAAAAGGGATGAATCAGGTAAAACAATGGCTTGATTCAAATTCACTAACACTAAATGATACAAAAACTAATTATATTAAATTCAAAATCCACAACAAACAGACGGATAACCTCAATACAAACCTAAACATAAAAATTCATAAAGACTGTATAAACGTGAACCGAGAAACTCCTTGCAACTGTCCAAAATTGAATGAAATACAAACAATAAAATATCTTGGAATAATAAATGATCAAAACTTAAATTTTTTCAAAACAATAAGAAACATTTTACATAAAGAACAGCTAATTAAAATGTATTCCTTAGCCCAATCTCAACTACAATATGGTCTTATCGGATGGGGAAGCTCATGCGATTCCACTATAAAACCAGTCCTCATAGCACAAAGGGCAATTCTGAAAATTATACTTAGAGTACCCATCAGAACCCCTACAGACTATGTTTTTAAAGCGCTGAATTTAATGTCACTGAAACAATTATATACAAAAGATATTCTAATGTACGCATTCAAAAATCAGGATAACTTTACACAGACAAACTCGGGCCGATTCACAAGATCTACATTACAACATACATTCTACCAACCTACAACTAAAACGACTTTTGGACAAAGAAATATGGAATACTTCTCTGTAAAATTATTTAATTTACTCCCTCTTGCAATGAAAACCACAAAAAAAATAACCGCCTTCAAAAGAAGCATAAAAATATGGATTATGGACATGGGAAGGAAGAAAATAGATTCAATTTTGCAACCCAACAAAGAATAATGCTTTGTTTTGTACTTTCTTTTAGATCTAACTTAATAATTTTCCTTGGCAATATTCTAACATAGATTAGGTATTTACTTATAATTCAAATAATAAAACTTGTACAATGTGTCCTTAGAACGGGGTACCCCAGTTAGGACACATTTTCTCTAAAAAACTGTAAAAAATATATATATAAATTTAAAAAAAAATAAAAAAAAAAAACGCCAAAAATTTTTGAATTACAATAGAGAACTCTAGTCCAATTTTTTTATGAATAAAGACCTTCAAACTTAAATAACTGCACTTTTATTTTTATAGTTAGTTTTAATAGTTAAAATAATTGTCAAAGCTTTAATTTTTCAAGACCCCACGTAAAGCACCGTATCTATGGTGGATTGTGTGACTTCTTCACCCACCGATAGTTTATTTATTTTCAAGTTGTCATTTTGAATAGGTGATGTTATGTCTAGGGAAATTTCCCTAGATCTAGGGGAGAAAAATATTTTTTAGGGAAAAGGGAAATCAGGACAAAATCTAGGGAAATTTCGAACTCTGGCAAATTTTTTATTACATTTGACAATATTACTGGTATTATTTATATATTTTTTATATATATGTTATATATATATATGTAGAACAATTTTCTCGGTTTACCCGCGTAACGTAGTCCTTAAAAGGACTTTTTAACTCCTGACGTTTCGGACAGATCACACTGTCCATCTTCAGAGGCCTTATGTCTTGAGTTTTTGTCTCAAACTGATAGCTTTCGCATGTCTGTTCGGTCCAAAAGCTAACCGAACAGACATGCGAAAGCTATCAGTTTGAGACAAAAACTCAAGACATAAGGCCTCTGAAGATGGACAGTGTGATCTGTCCGAAACGTCAGGAGTTAAAAAGTCCTTTTAAGGACTACGTTACGCGGGTAAACCGAGAAAATTGTTCTACATCTTACACCCGTGAAAACCTTAATCATAACATATATATATATATATATATATATATATTTTTATATACGTATATATATTTTTTTGGAATTCCTATGAATCTTAAAAATTGTTCATGTACTTACATGCAATGTTATTTTTAACACTGACAACTCAAAATGATATTATGTATCTAAAAAGATAAATGGGACCTCTGAAAAAAAAAAAAATTAAGTTCCGTTTTATTGGTGATTGCGTTAGATTTTTATTGTGCAAAGTGTTTTTTTTTTAATTTGGAATTCAGTGGTGAGTATATTCGTACTTTTAAATTATTATTTCACGTAGCAAAAAGTGTTTTATTTGGAAAAGCACAGTATTATAAGTACATTTACCAAATTCCGATATCTTCCCAATTAATTCATCATATTAATTAACATATAACAGGATTAGTGTTACACAATCAGGTGGCTACGTAGATAATTGCGTAAATGTGAAGTTCTAGGGAAATTTCACTTCGAAATCTAGGGAAATAATTTTATTGGGCAGAACATCCCTGTTTGAATGAAGAATCCAGAAGAATTTTAATGGCGGAATGCTTTGGGATGACTTTTAGGTGTGAGGTGTGTTTTTTATTCAAGATTACTGCTTTTAATATAGAAAAACATTGGTAAAATGTCCACATTTCACCGGTGATTTAACAAAGTGCAATATAAAAACAATAAATCATCTTTTTCATTGCAAATACAAGTTAGTGACATCGTAAGCCTCGAATTTTGGGTTCAGGCGTGACTGCACATTGTTTTATGTATAACACATACAGAAACACTGGTATTTATAATATACTGATCATGACGATTGTGTAATAACTTGTATAAAAAGCCCTTGGTACTAAAAAAATTCGAAAATACGACCGATGTATCGTAAACCAAATGTCAAATATGACATATGACCTATTTATGACTACGCTTAACCTCAAATATAGCCCTTTTACGTCATAATTTTAATTGTTGAGAGCCTAAATATTGTTTCCAATAAACACAATAACTATTATTTATCTAAATCTCTTTAACAGTATGAAAATAACCAAAAAAACACGAAATGTTGAATGGCGTGCGAGTCTTTCGTGGCGTAAGGCGTAAGATTTCAAATGTCAATACATCTTGATACACTTCGGTGAATTGGTTAGCAGGTTATCAGTGACGTCACCGTTAGCCATTTCAGTAATGCCAACTTGACGTTGTATTTTGAGGAGAGGTTTAAAAATGCACTTTTTAATAATTTTTTTAAAACTCTGCGTTTAATATTATGAAATAAAACTTATATATTCAGAATCAGCGTTTGTTGGTCTATATGGACATATTTTTTTAAAGCCATAATATTTTTCACTGGAACGAATTTCTTTATTTCTTTTTAAAAATGAAAAAAGTTTCCTCCTCTTTTATATTAGTATGGGATAGGCCGATAGGGTATTTGTATGTCAACTTAGTTGAACGAGGAGAAGTTGTTGTTGAGGAGGGGAGAGATTGGATGAAGAGTTGCTAGATGAAGTCTCAGGAAATGATTTTAGGCGGGAATAGTTTATAAGACTGTAGAAAAAAACAAGTTCTAAGAGACCATAGATTTTTAATATTTTCTGAAAAGATTGTTTTGGGCAAGAAGAGTAGATGACGGAATGAGAGCCTGAACAGTTGAAACATTTAGGTAGGGAGGAAGGACACTGGTTAGCTGGGTAGTTTTCGCCACATTTAAAATATCTGGGCTGGGATCTGAAAGCAGCTTTGGTAAGACGAAAACGGAAGCAATTGAGGCATTGAGTGGGATATTTCTTTGAATATTGTAAAGACTACAAACATAGACAACAGATTGCTAATTGCTTTATCCTTGTCCCTTGTACTTGATACGAGGATTTGGAAAACAAAGAAATAAGTATGTTTAAGTCAAATTGTCTCAAATGCAACGAGGATGGAAAGTGTTCACTTGGGTTCTGTGCCCAATGCATACGCTAATGGGATTCGGTTTTCTATTTTTAAAAACTCACTTATTACATCATCATACAATACTCCCGAGCTCTTGAGATTTGTAAACAATTCTTTTTCTATTGCAATAATGGAAAGATCGGAATTCCTTTTTTGGTTTTGCGTACTACGCAGGTACGTGTGAATTCGTTTTAGGGCCGAAAACGACCCTTTCTCCGATGCACTTCTTGTTGGAATTGTTGCCAATAACAAGGCTAGTTTAAATATTTGTGGAAAGGCTAAATTTAATTTACTTTCTACGCATAAATCCAAAATTTCTGCCAACTTTTTTTCAGCAAACTCAGATGAACTATAAACACACTTTAATTCGTTCTTAAGGCGTTTCAAATCGAAAAACAGCGGGAAAAGCGATGTAAGATTTTTTAATTGCAAGGACGGGAATTGAGCATCGAATTTATTGAAGAATTCAGGTTCTAATAATTCTATAAAAGTTAGTTCCTTCATTGATCCATATCTCGCATTGATTTCGCTTAAAATGTTGTTTCTAATTTCTTGAAAAATACACAGATAGTGAAATTTGATGTCATCAATGTTTCTTTTCCTTTTGGGTTCTTTCGTTAGTGCTATTGCGCTAGTATAATTGGAATCGAAAGAAAGATCTTTCATAAAACATTCAAATTGTTTGATTTCGTTGATGCAAGATTCCGTGTCAGTTGTTTCCTTTTGAACAATTTTCAACAATTTATCGGTTCGTTTAAAAATTTGTTCGTAAATGTGTAAAAAAAATATGAATTCAAAATCCCTCAGTGAAAATAAAAAAATTTTAGACAAGCTGACAGATTCGCCATCCCAATGATCTGGTAAATCCGTGATGTTTTCGAATAATTCTATAAGTTTGAGACGCTCAGAATAAATTACTCTCATAGTTTGAGAATTATAACCCCATCGCGCGATGGCAACATGCGGCATTCGGCGACCACATAACCGATTGTAAAATTCTGTTCGTTTCGTACACGGTTGAAAAAAGTTACCTATAGATTTTACAATATGGAAAAAGTTTCTTGCTTCCGGTATCCTCTCACATGATTTAGAAAGTACAAAATTGTGCGGACTGCACCAAACAAACATCGCGTGTGGACATTGTAATTTCACGTTTTTCTGCACGTCTGTTTTACAACTGGACATAAACGCTGCTCCGTCATATGCTTGCGCTACCAATTTTGAAATGCAATTGTACTCTTTTAATTTATTTAAAATTACTTCAGTAATGTTTTCCACATTTCTATCCACGCTTACATCGACAAAACCTAAAAATCTTTCTGTGATAGTTGTTCCGGTAACATACCTTAAAACAAAACATAATTGTTCAGCTCCACTTACATCAGGAGTCTCTTCGACTATCAGCGCAACAAAGTCACTATTGTTAACTTCGCACTTAATTTTATTAATTATCACACAACTAATAGCTTTCACTATACCATTTTTGATTTTATCATCAGACACGCCTTTAAAAACGGATTTGTGATCACGTAAATGATTTCCTAAAATACCATCGTATTGAGATAATAAATTAAGACATTCTAGAAAGTTACCACGGTTAGATGAATTAACCGATTCATTTTTACCGAGAAATGGCGTTCCTTGCTTAGCTAAAAAGCAAATAACGTCAATTAACCTGCGAAATACACAACGATTTTGTTCTACTATCTCGTTATGGCGTAAAATTTCGTCACTGTTTTGAGTGTAAAAACTGGTTTGTATTTTTTCGGATTGAAATTTGCTAAGTGCTAAAACGGCGCGGTAATGATATTGCTTTTGCTCGTGTGTCATGGCCGCCTGATTATAGTGACACATATCGTTGTAACCCAAAGCGTTCCAGATATTTTTGTCATTAGAAAATAATAAACAGGGCCAACAAAACATACGGTTTAATTTAATGGATCCAGTCAACCACCAAAATTTGTTGTATATATGTGGTTTAAAATTCCGATTGTAGCCTTGTTTTGTATCATGAGCTATTTTTAAACCAGGAGTTGGCCTCCCATCGGCTACAATTTTCAACTTTTCTATCCTTGGACATTTCGAAAAAGGAGTATCCTTCAATAGATAATAAACAATGTCACTTTGTGCTATTATTCTATGAAGCTCCACGATTTTCAATGATTTTGGTGTCGAATCAGGCACTTTCTTTGTAACGTTTAACTTGCCAGAATTACTGTCGAGTTCGCCATGTGTTGTTTCCTTCAGGTGTGTAACTGTAATACAAAAGTTTCAAATTAATTAATTTTCAAATATCTGTGTTTTTTATTATATTTAGAAAGGTCTTTAGCATTTAGAAAAGTTCGTAACCATTAAGAGGAAAGAACAAGTCCAAAATATGTTTTTTGGTGTGTCTTACATCACCACGAATATAGGTAATAGCATGACACATGAATATATATAGACCTGCCCTAGGTGATAAAAGCGTATTATTTCCCCCTCCCCATACCGGTTCCTTGGAACCGGATGGGCACGCGAGAGCTCGCCTGAATCTAAAAAATTTGACGTCATCATTCTTGTCCAGACCAGCGTCGAGCTCGGATCGTACATTTTACAAAATAATACGGCAAACATGCTAGCTTGTCCCATACATTAACACCCTAAAATATGTCGATCATAACGAATGTGGGCGGTTCTCCAGTGTGCTCCTCGCTGGTTACAGGGGGTAAGTAAATTATGAAACATTTGTAAAATTGTCTTAACTAAATACGGCAACAAAATATTCGTACGTGAAAATGAGATGCCTATACACATACTGTCAGATTGATTTTTAACGAATCACAGTCATCTTCTCCCTTTTCGTACCGCCATAGTTGATTTTTCCCCTCATCTGTATGTTCTCGTCTATTAAATTTGGATGTCTATGGGTAATAGGCATAAAAATCGCTTGGCAAACTTTTATTTATTTATTTTTATTTTTAAATTTATTATCAAAACCTCAAATTGCAATATTTAATTAAATGAAGACAATATTAGCGAAACTCAATCGAAAATCTGGGGACAGAAAAATCAGAAAAAGATATTGGCACCTCTGGGACTCGAACCCAGGACCTTTCACTTCGGTGACAACAGTTCTACCAACTGAGCTATTATTATCTGCTATATAAAGATAGCAGATAATAAGGGGGCATACATTAAATACGTGAGCGTAAAGTCCCACGTAACTTGAAAAGAATATACGAAGTGGCCCAAGTTTATCTCATCAAGGGGGGGGAGAGGGGTCTAGATTGGAATAAAAACTTCTTTTTTTTTCAGGAGGCCCTGAGGAAAATAATTTCCCTCAGGGCCTATGTCATCTGGGATGCTGTGTGGAGGGTCTTTTTGAGGAGAGGAAGGAATGAACATTGGTCTTGAAGAGACCCATGTTGTAGGAAGGAGGAAACACAGAGACCGGCAAATCATTCCACAGCCGAGCTGTTGAACACAACAACGAGTCGAAGAAACGACCTGTTCTCGTGTGACAAATGTCAACTGTGTACAAATATTGGGCACGCGTTTGGCGTGTTTCCCGACTATGCACCGGTGCTGAAGGGATCAATGATGTTAGTTCCACGGAGCATCTTCCATTGTAATACCGGTAGAACAAGGATAGCATTCCCACCCGACGCCTGTGCTCTAAAGATTGCAATCCGTCTGTTAAAATGGGAGAATCTATCAAACGGACAGCCCATTTTTGCACAGAGTCGAGGGTATTTTTCAGGTATTTTGGAGCTCCAGACCAGAGGTGGCTGCCAAATTCAACCGTGGGGCGCACTTGTGATTTGTACAGGGTTAGCAGATGTGTACTATTAAAGTATCTGCGGGCCCTGTACAGTACGCGCAGTTTTTGGGAGGCTAACTTTACTCTGGCTTCGATGGAGCCCCCATACCTGGGCTGGTCACTTAGGGTTACACCAAGCATATCAATGGAGGGCCTGTTCAGAAGATTGCTTCCGTTGAAAGAGACTAGATTTTCATTTCCCTTTTAGACGTAATCCCTTCATCCCTTTAGACTCATCCCTTTTAGACGTAATCAGACAAGATTGGGTCTTTGAAACATTAAATTCAAGGAGATTATTTTTACCTCAAGAGAAAACACTCTCGAGGTAAACGTCCATTCTTTGCTTCAAAGCCATACAAGCTGTTGGAGTTTGTGAGCCCTTTGGGGTCTTGTCAAACAAAAAGCTATCATGAACTGTACTGTCATCCGCGTAACAATGAATTGGTGCACATGACAAAAGGTCGTTGATGTGCAACAAAAACAAAGTCGGAGACAGAACCAATCCCTGTGGGACGCCAGCATTTATCGAGTGTGAGGAAGAGGTGAAACCATCGGCTACCGTCTGAATCGACCTCTCCCTCAAGAAGTCGGCAATCCACGTACACAAGGATGCGGGAAGTCCGTAAGAAGGAAGTTTGTTGACAAGTCCTCGGTGCCAAACCCGGCCAAAGGCCTTGGAAATGTCCAGTGCAACCGTTTGGGTCTCACCGAAACGTTCCAGGCATCGCCCCCAAACATGCGTCACAAACGCGAGAAGATCACCGCACGAGCGGTTCTGCCGGAATCCGTATTGACGATCGTTAATAATTTTGTTCTTCTCGAGGTATGTGAGCAGTTTGTCGTTGATCACACGTTCCATCACCTTAGACAGAACTGATGTGATCGCTATGGGGTGGTAGTTGGCCGGGTTGGAGCAGTCACCCTTCTTTGGAATAGGATGGATAACCGATTTTTCTAACCAGAGGGCACAGAGCCAGTCGTCCATTTTAAAAAGCTTCGTCAAAATTGGAGCTATTTCTGCAGCGCACCTCTGCAGTACCAGGGCAGGTATTCCGTCAGGCCCACGAGCTTTATTAACATCAAGCCCTCGTAAAACATGGAGTACTTCCCGATGCCGGATCCTCAGCTTTTTCATACGAAAACCGAAGTGAGGAACCGACGTCGGGACGGCACCTTGGTCATCGAGGGATGAGTTATCCGCGAACACTTTACCTAATAAGTTAGCCTTTTCGGTGGCGGTGTTTGCTAGTGAGCCGTCAGATTTGGTAAGAGGTGGCAGACTGGATTCGCAGAAATTGCGACCTATTGAGCCCGCAAGCGACCAGAATTGCTTGCTGTCATGCGGGCATGCAGCCAGCTTTCTGCTGATCTGCTGGTCATGCTCGAATTTTGACCTATTTATGATTCTCTTGGTTTCCTTTGCCATTTTGTTGTAAGCTGTTCTGTCTTCGGATGTTCTAGATGTGTTGTAGGCTCGGTAAGCCGCGTTTTTTGTCGCACTGCTTCAGCGCATTGTTGACTGAACCACGGCTTTGAGCCTACACCAGATTCCTTAACAGTAGATTGGATGAAGCCATCCATCATGGATGTGATGACTTCACCAATTTCCTGGGCACATCTTGAGGGATCCGAAGTCCGAAAACAGACAGCTGACCACGGGAAAGCATTAAAATGTGGCCGCAGACCGAACCAATCTGCTGACCTATGGTGCCACACTTTTCTCTTCAGCCTCTCGTTTGGTGGTCTGAAGTTTACAGGGATTGATGTCGTCACCAGGCAGTGGTCGGACGATCCTAAAGGCGCTGTGACTTCAATCTTGTAACCGTGTGGCATAGTAGTTAAAAATAGGTCTAACAGATTGGAACGGTGAGTCTGGACATCAGGAACCCTTGTAAGCTCCTGAACCATTTGCTCCAATCCGTAGCAAAGGGCAAAGGATTCCGCTTGGCGTCCAGCCGAATCTGTTGATCCTGAGAACTTCAACCAAGGTTCGTTATGAACATTGAAGTCCCCCAGGACCACAAACTCTGCCGTAGGATAGCGGGGCAAGAGGTCATCGATAGTGTCGCTTAAATGTTTGAAGAGCTCGGACGTGTCTGATTCGCTAAGGTTCGGTGAGCGGTATAAACATGCGTAGAATCTTACCGTACTGGCAAGATTGACACGTACCCACAGAACGTCGAATCTCGAGTTTTCCAGATTCAACAGTCGCACACAGTTGACGTCAGCTCGACTATAGAGACAGACACCTCCTTTAGGTCTGAACTTGCTTGCGAGGGTGAAGCCCGGGCAGTCCAGATAGGAGGCGTCTACAGGCTCAGCTATCTGCGTTTCAGACAGGAATAGTAGGTTGGGGCGTTGAGAAAAAAGGTGGTGGTGGACAGAGTTTAAATTGGTATGCAGGCCGCGAAAGTCGGTGTAATTCACCAACATTTTTGGCCTGCGCCGGGGTCTCCTACTACTCGCCGCTGTAATGCAGTTAATTTGTGTTTGTTGTGTTGTCATGATTTTATTGTTTAATTTTTTTTATGATAGGGTGTGGGGGGAGGGAGGTCTGGGAAGGAAAAGGTGTGAGGGGTGGGTAGGAAGCTGGGGATCAGAGTGTCCAAGAGTGATGAACGAATGAAACCAATCCGGCATGCGTTGCTATGCCATTTAATAAAGAAATTGTTTCTCCCTGAGTGTCCTTTCTAATTCGTCCCGTTCCCCTTCCGCCTCCCCTTCTTCTCCTGCTTCCTCTTCCCCTCTCGCGTTCACACTCCGTCACATCCACCTTCCCTTTCCCCACTCCACTCCCCCCCCCCTTCCCCCGTCCCGCGAACCCCCCTCCCGAGTTCCCCTCCCCCTCCTAGGTCCCCTCCCCCCTCCCAGATTCCCCTCCCCCTCCCTCCCACCCGCTTTCCATACATTCAGTTTTCAAACCTCGCGTGCCACCAATAGCAATTTTTTTATACAAATTTCATAATGCCAGAGCTCACTGGAAGTTTTATAAAAACCTTGTCCTGACAATAACGAACACACAAAAAAAAGAATTATCCTTGTCCTGACAATAACGAACACACAAAAAAAATAATTATCCAATTCGGTACAGTCGTTCGAAAGTTATGCGCTTAGCAACACATTCAGCGATTCATTTTTATATTATAGATAGTGTTATCCATAAACAGGCATTTTATTTTTTTAACCAACAAATAAAATATATCAAAAATAAAGTGACAGCTTAACCTTTGCCGCCGTCGCGTCGGTACCTCGTGGCGTTAGCGCCACTCTGTTGACACTTTTTATAAGTTTGCGTTGCTCAGTCGAGCTTAATCCACATGTCCGGCTTCCTTAGACTGAGCGACGCTTAAGCGATTCTTGTGTGTTGGAAAGAGCGTAGTTTTGCAATTGAGCAGCGTTGAACCTTAGTTTTGGCTTAGCAGTTGATTAGTAGGATTGGGAACAGCGGCCGTAAACTTAATTTTATGTATTCGAAGACCTTTGTATGATATGTGTGATTGACCGCTGCACCAAAGAGAAAATATGTGGCAAGGTAAAGGATTCACCAAGGGTATTTGAAGCCCATTTATCTTATTTCATTCACGGCACTCACAAAAGCGGGCGTTTATGGTAACGAGAAACAACGCAGGGGGCAAATTTGCAATAGTGTCCGAAGGAAGCGGTGAATGAACTGAAGTCATTAGCGGCATATCAGTTAATATACCGCTAATGACTTTATTAATTATGATGTATCGGTTCACAGCGGATTTTGAGGTGTAAATGTAGGTGTGTGTAAATGAGAGGTGTATTGTGTGAATGGCCCAACCGTATCGCCTTAACGTTAACTGTGTTTAGAATCAGAATTTTAAAAAATAACTACAGAAGCACGTGTTGTCGTTCCGCTTATCAAAAAACGGACAAGGATTCCAATTTTAAGAGATCATTTTGCAAAATTATAATCTGTATAATTCTTACCAGTTGTCGGCTCAACTCCTATGGAATATTCCAAACATATCTTCTTAGCATGCGGCGGCTCTGTGTCTATATCTGTACGCGAAAGTTCCCCGCCACCTTCTGGTCCCGTCAATGCTTCTATCTTGACGGTGACACTATCTGGGTAAGAAAAACTCATGTTAATATCTGAGATATTCATGTGTGAGTGTCGTAGTAAATTGTACTTCGAGAGAGTAAAAAAAGGTCATGTTAGAACGGGATTTCTATGGAAAATTCATTGGTTTTAAAACACTAGGGGCCTGTTCTTACTTTTTTTTACATTAACCTCACACAAGAGGCATTGACTACAATAATTTACCTAGACATGCTGTGTGGGGGATATTTTTAAAGAAAGAAAGGAGAGGAAATTGTGAGCATTGGAGGGGACCCCACCACTTTCCCAACGTTATAAGGAAACATATGGTTTCGTCCTTCACCGCACACGTCAAGACTCTACTTTTTTTAACGAAGCTACATTTATTTGAACGACCCTAGTCCCAATGTCCATGCATACCATGAAATTCTGAGCAGGAAAAAGGTATGAGGGGTAGATAGGACTCCAGGGATCAGTGTTTCAAGGAGTAAGCGGCCTCTCCCGATCCGGCCCGCCATGCAGCTGATGGGCAGGCAAATCCGCCATGACCCGATAAACCCGGGCACCCCTGCTAAGTCGCGAAACGTAGCGAATCACTTGGGGTGATCTATGACAGGAGTGTTGGTTATCCAATAAATGGTTCTCGAAGCGGCGGTACCCGTACACGCCGCCCACAATAGTTTATTTTTATAGTAATATCAGCCAGTGAGACTATGGCATCCCCAATTGGGGTATGCCATAGTTTCACTGGCACTGGAAGGGGGGGAAGTACCTGGCTATTCAGATCTGGTCACCAAATACGGCTAACGCCATTTCAAGCAACGTTTCAATTCTGAATGCTGATCTTACACAAGTTAGTTAGAAATGTTCCTATTTTTATTATCATTAAACATCTTCCTCATACACCTTCGCTGACGATACAGTTCTTCTTTGCAAGCTGCCACATGGAAAGATGTATTCGTAAATGCCGAAAAAAGTTTATCAGTTGTCAAAAAATGGCTAAACAGTAATACGCTTACCGTCAATACTATCAAAACAAAATACATCACACATAGTATTACACAAAGAGGTCAACCTCCATCAAACATAGACCTGCTTCTGCATGACTGTGAACAAACTTCTTCCAATTGTTAATGCGAGCATATAGAAAGGGTCAAACAAACAAAATAACTAGGGGTTATTATTGATACACACTTACGCTGGACTGAACACATAACTTTCATCACAAATAAACTAAAAGGAGTCATGCACCTAATAAAATCCATTAAAAACATTTTCCCACTAACAATACTCAGATCCATATACTTTGCACTTTTTCAATCCATTGCGACATATAGAATACAGGCTTGGGGAAGTGCTACAAATGTAGCAATTGACCCAATTCAAAAGATACAAAAGGCGATAATTAACTAATTCTGCAAGTGCCTTTCTACACAGATTCAACCGAAATATACAAAACATTAGAAGTCATGTCAATAAAACAACTTTATGCCAAATCTGCTCTGCTATACTTCCTCCAAAACAAACTCCATATTCCAATTCAACCCAAAATAATAATAAAAACCAGGTCATTAACAAATATAACCCTGAACATACCACTAACACACACCACACACGGACAAAGACATTTTCAGTATTATGCAACCAAACTTTTTAATTATATGCCCATTACTCTGAAACAACAACTAATTGCAAATACATCTACAAACATCCACAAAAAACATATCACAGCCTCGATCAAAAATCAAGATATTCACTTTATTCAAAATACTTTAATCCCTAACCAAACATAACCAAACTATAACAAGTGCAAAATAAATAAACATGTCTATCAAGAATTTACCAACTATTCATATGTACATATAATATACAAATATACCTTTTTTTTTTCTTCTAAGTAATCTATGTACAATTACCATTAAAATGTAAAAAAAAAGAAAAAAAAACTAACTTTCTACTACAACACATAAATACCTGTACCTGTCACACTTAATCATAAACACGTAAACACCTCAGCACAGGTTCTCCTAGTGAGGTGTTCACGAAACATACAATATTACCAACCAACAGTTTCACCTTCTCAAACCTACCTAACACACAACATATTGAAATGTAATATTAATATATAAAAATGTTTTCAAAATATATTACATATGAAAAAATGTTAACAATAAGGTGTAAACTGTAATATATAATGAAACGGGACCAAGTTCTGGTACAATATAATAGGAGTGTAATTTTATACGGCAGAGCAGAGACCAGAGCTCAGGATTATGGGAAAGGTATATTTCTGTCAAGTAGGTGAGAAATCAGAAAATAAAAGAAGATGAATCTTATAAAACTATATTGTATGCAATAAAAAACAAACATGAGAGTGCAAATTTAAAATATACAAAGCAATAACATACCAGATGGACTCCTGAACACGCTAACCTATCTAAACGAATTTACGACGGATGACGACCGCGAAGTTGCTTAGTAGAGCGAAGACGAGAAGACACTTCCAGGGTCCTTAACCGGGGACGTCGCGCAATCCCGAGATCCTAGGTCATCCTTCTTTGTAGGAAGAAGGCTGCTACGCCTCCAAGGAGTGTATTTAGCTTAGGGCTATCTTAACAAGCTCCATGAAACAAGCACGTAGTCCCAACTGATCACCAAGACCTGCGCCTCTCGGTAGAACCGTCAATCGTCCGTGACTTCACGACGCGGGGTCACAAAGGCATATTATTCTGCCACCTCAAGGACCAATCCCTTTACAAGATCATTTCCAGAACACATTTCCACAAAATGGCCAACCGCCAACAACGGAAAAAAGTGGGATTTACATATCCACTAAAAATAATACCGTACACGAACTTCTCGTGTTACGAAAAAAACACCCCGCGCCTTTTTAAGATAAGATCGACTTAAATCCACATGATATAATCAAATTGAAACACTTTTCAAGTGAGTGACTAATTCACAAACAGCTAGCCCATCGCTGCCCGGGAGGAAGTGACCATAAACAAAAAGAGCTTCTCTCTTTCCCAAAAAATTACCAGTCTCAAAAAAAACACTATAGACAAAAAAAACAAATAGGCAAGAACTGCACTAGTCACATAATATTTATGTGACAATAAATATAAATAAATAAATACATATTAAAGAAATGAAACTCCCTTGACATTACAGCCGTCTTGGCACTGCAGTAGGAATTATAAAAGCGCCCATTCTATGAATAATTCTTACCAGTTGTCTGCTCAACATCTGTGGAATATTCCAAACATTCCTGCTTAACATCCGACTGGTCTATGTCCATATCTATATGTAGCAGTTCAACTCCTCCAGTACCAGTCTCCACCTTGACGGTGACATCATCTGGGTTAGGGAGCTCCATTGCTCTGCTGTGATACCGTGCAAGTAATGTTGTTACACTCGCAATGAATCAGTCCTGAAACCCAAATTTATACTAGTGGCATCAACAGAACTTAATGCTTAAATGGTAAATATTTCCCAATCGAGTCCACGCTCAAAACACACTTAATTTATTTTTTTTAATTGTACTAGGTAGATTACAGTTAGTAATAAGTAATTCAGTAACCGGAATTGAAAAATATTTCATTTTAATGGTTATTTTGTTATCTTTAAAAACGCGAAATGTCATTTCTCAAGGAACGCCATGTTGTTAATTATGACGGCAAACGTCTCGCGTGATTTTCGTGTTTATGAAACGGAACAAAATAATTATTAATACGCATTATTTATCATTTCCGAAGATTGCAATTCGTACTTATTATTGTCTTACTGACAGAAAGTGATTTTTCCTTTAAGTAGATAAAAGATATGGTCCGAAAAATATTGTGATATTTTCCAAGAATGTAATCTACGAGAACAATTCTCTTTTTTTCCTTATTACATCATCCGTACATTATTTTAAACGAATTAGCTATTAAAATGCATTATTCTGATGTTGATGCACCTAGTTGTTATTAAACAAAAAGTAAGTTTTAAGTATACCTGATAATTTAAGAAACATGTTGATTTTTTTAACAATAAAAGAGCTTAAAACTACTTAAGTACTTTATTAATTTTGAAAGGGGAAGTTTTTTTTATAATTTGTGCCTGTATATATTTCTGATACCCATATTACTTGGATATTTAATAAAAATGCATTTACAGAGTAATTAAAATAACTATAGACGAAGGCATCAAAGAAATGGACATTATCACTAGTGAAATAGTTATTTTATATTTTTTAACAAGTTAAAACGTAATTAATACATTCGCAAGTTAATGTGAATTATTCATCAACAAACTGCGAGCTTTAATAAACACGTGCATCAGTCAATTTGAAATTAAGTTATTGAATGAATTGTTTAAAAATGTTTATTTAGAAATCGGCTAGTTGTATCATAATAACATAACATAACCTCGAAAAACAAACATGAATGGTTACACAGAAAAACGTGGATATAAACAGAATAAATAAATCACAAAAGGCAATATGCTATAATCAATGTATGGCTTGTAGGTCAAAAAACATGAAACCCAAGGTAAAATCATATCTACTCACGTACAGGGCAAAGTATTGGGAATATTGTCAGAGACGCCACACCCGCCGCGCGCCTTTTGGAAACGTCAGATGAATTTTTCCATAGAAAACACACGATTGACACGATTGCATACGAGGCCATAAACAAAATGAAATACAAACTTATACGCAGTACTTACTTATCTATAAACGCACATCCGAAATGATTTCAAGGTAATGGCGTGGACCCAAAAGCCTTTTATTATTTTTGAAAAACGTGGTCCTTCACAGTAACCTTTTAGTTACGGGTGGCATTATCAAAAAACTGTATAAATCGAATAATTTCTTACGAAACAACTCTGTTTTTTAACCGTGTGGATTACAAACTTATCCAAGGATTTGATAACAGCATTTAATGTGTTGTCACTGGCATTACTATATTTAAACAGATTTTTCTTTTGATCCCAAAGACAGTGATGACTTTAGTAAAGAACGATAAATCTAAACATCGTATCATCCGACCATTTCAGGTACTTTTCTCATTGAAGAAGATGCCATAATGGTGGTACGTCTAATGTAAACTTTGATCCGCAAAGAACTAAAAATCGTTGAAAAATAGTTGAAACATGCGTTCACACGTGTCGAATCAGTGTAAAACTCGTATGATGACTCGGAATTGAACAACAAAAACAGACAGGCTTTTTTAACTTAGTAATTCAACTAAAAATGTGAACAACTTTGTTGAAAGGAAAAAAAAACTTAGTTCACTAAACTTATCAATAAGTCTTCTTGTATCTTACAATTGATCTCAGTTGATCAAATAAAATTTTAAAATTGACCATTATTATTGACGTATTATGCGCGAACGCCATTCAGTCGTGTTCTCAGTCATCTGTCTGCAATAATTTAAGTAGAAGTTTACGATTTTATAATATATTTTCTATAAATCCTACAAATATATGATAATGAACAAAAGATAGACGAATTCATTGGTTAAATAAAACTATAATCAGTTTGTATGTCTCTATAATAAAATTCGGAGGTATGATTTTTTTTAAAGTGGGCAGAAAATATTCAACCAAAAAATCTCGAGCAATCGGAGAAAAAAGTTTTAAATTGCGCTGTCGCTCCAGTGTAGGTTTCTGTCGATTCCTTACCGACCTGCGGTATGACTGCCTTCTCGCAGTTTCACATTCCAGTTGCTAATGCTAGATAAAGATTATATGATTGTTTACAGCAAGTTAATAGCGGTCGTTCGCCGCTATAACACTACAGCTACATTTACATTTACAACTATATTTGCCCGATGTATTGTACACGACAAACCTTAATACCGACCTGACGTTTAGCGAGTTTAAGGTCCGGAAATCGGCGTACCTCCCACCCATCGGCGTAACTAAGGAGGGGCGGCCACCCAGGGTGACACCCGATGGGGGTTGACGCCCGACCGAGTGCCGCCCCTTCCCAGAATTCCCTAGCCAACCCCCCAGGACGGACCAATCTACATTTGACTAGGTAGTAATGTTTTGATTTTTTATGAAGTCGAAATTTTGGTTTTGAATTTCTCAAAGTCAACTTTAATGGTCGAGTGACTCCACGTTATCCCATACGCCACTGTCCACACCCATGCCTTTCTCCGTCACACGTAAGCTTTACGCATATCTCTCTTTCGCTGACGGTCATTGTGAAGTCAATAAAGTGTATGTACTTACATCCTTGCATGGGAATGGATGGTATCAAATTCAGGTCGGTATTGAAGTTTCGCGCGTACTGTAACCGGCCTGTGATTAACCTCTACATTTTTTTAAAGAAATTTGTTTATACAAAACGTGAACATAATTGATTGATATACAAAGTATTAATTACATCTATAATACATGAAACGTTTCATCTTCCTTGTTTTGTTGCTACATTTTTACACATGTAGCTATGATTGTGCGTATGGGAGGAAGGTATTTTTTATTTAGTTAAAGAATATTTTTTATTATTGTTGTTGTTTGATTTTTAATAAAAGTTTTCAGTAGGTAAATTTTTAATTGTATTTTGAATTCTTTACAACTATGTTAAGGACCTTGTATTTTCTGGCTATTTATTAAAGAAATTCGTCAACAGGTATTTTTAGTTCTGTTGACCCGAAGTTTTACATATGCATTAAATGCATTTTTACCTGAGATTTGCTGTTTCCTTCGACCAAGTATATCTAGACAGGGCGTAAAGGTCTTAAAAAAATGATACCGGAACCAAAAATATTGGTTTACGAAAACATTTATCAAAAATAAAGACTATTATCTCATAGTCAAAAGGTCGCAAGAAGCATTGGTTTGTACCTTTAGTTGGTCTGCATGGAGCTAATTTATTTTCCAACAAGTTTGCGGTAACGGAATTACTAGCTTTGTGAAGATCATTTTTAAAACACAAATTTCAGGCAGTTAAAAATATTTTAGGTATGGGCTATCGCGGACTTTATTATTAACAATTTAATCAGTTATATGAATATCTAAAAAAATATGTACATAACATATGAATTCGAGGCAGCGTATCGAGAAAAGTAACATTTGATAAAAAATATTTAATTTCTTCCTAGTAAAACAACTACGTCACGCAAGAGATGCAACGGAATTCGATGGGTAGTTATATTACCTATTACCTATGAAATTTCTCGTAGGTGGTGTCACTTTGGGCAATGACGTTACATAATATATTAGACGAGGGGTATAAATCTCAAAGTGGGAAGACAAAAGCGAGACAATTGCACCGGTCTCGATATCTAGTACTTTAGTACTAAACTGCTACGCGTCGAGTAAGGTTGCGTCTTACCAGTAAGTAAATTGAATTTTAAAAAGTGCCAAAATGCCCTCCTGTGTGATGAGAAAATGTTTCAATTACACGGCAAGTAATAGAAAAGGCGAAGGAATAACATTTCGTATGTAAGTACACGCAAATTACTTATTGTTATCGATTATTATAAATATTACAATTAATTTTCATGTTTCCCGCCCGCGGTTTTACACTAAAGTAAAGGGTTTGGATGCGCAACAGCCACATTTCTGTGGCTAAGTAAACTTTACTGTTTTAAAGTAGACTAATCAGCCTAAACACTCTGTTTATTTGTTTGCTTGCGGTACAACACATAAATCAGTAGTTCCAACAAGTATTGATGACAATCGCCGCCATTTGAAAACTGTCGTTGCCCTATTGTATTTATTGTATAGCTTGACATATCAAACTCCGACAGGCAGCCGGACCTTTTATTCTAGTGGGCCTCAAGAAAAGGAGACAGCGAACGTTGCGTCAAAAAGTCAATGACGTTATATAAATAGACTCGCCATAGTCTCACATGCTCGCAAAATAATGTGGCAAGTAAGCAATACTCTTTTGTTTTCATCAGTTTTCATTAATTTTTTAATTCAAAAGTTATTCATGTTTTAAAAAGTTATGCTACTTCCACACTGAAGCCAAACTTCCAACTCAATCTTCTGACACATGAACTACCCTTCTACGCAATCTTCCGAAAGTTTGAAATTGGAAGTTGGCCTCAGTGTGACCGTACCATAAGACAATTAAAGAATGTGTGTTTTTTTTCTCTAATGGCGTACAAAATTGTCAGACGGGGAACATGAAAATTAATTGTATTGCTTATAATAATTGATAATACTAAGCAATTTTTGTGTACATATGTTATTTCTTCACTTTTACTAATGTTTGCCGTGTAATGGAAACATTTTCTCATCATATAGGAGGGCATTTTGGCGCTTTTTAAATGCAATTTTCCTACTGGTAAGACATGACCTTACTTTAAGGCGGCCAACCGTGCCGCATTCTGCGGGACCGTCTCGCATTGATGGTTGTAGTCCCGCATTGAAATATTTAATGAAATAGTCCAGCAAATCGCCTAAAGCGTCCCGCATTCCTATATTTTTGTAATATGGTCTATGGTAGACAAATAAACTTTCTCTATGTTTAGTCTATTTTAACCATTTCCATTCATCTGTGGGTAAGTTGATGCCAATATTTGTCCTTATAAAAGGCCCGAAGATATCGATCTATGGATTGGTTTATTTAGGTAAGCCAAAGAGCGCCAATGTAGTATTGAATAAGTGCAACCCGTGGCACGTAATTGATAACCCGTATTTGTCATTTAAATCAAATCAAATAATTTGTTGACCATGCCGCCGACCGCGAAAAAACTAAGTTGTAATTATATTTTTGAATGTAGCTATTACTTTGTGGTTATCCATTATAGAAAAATGAAACAATACAACTTTGTATAAACCACTTATATAATGTGCAAATCCGACCGGTTTCGGAACAAACGTTCCTTCGTCAGGGAAAGCTTATATTAATTTGACAGTTTAGAAAAATGTTTTATTATGGTAGGGGTGGAGCCGTTGTTAGTTAATAATGTAGATTGGGTGGGTAGGTATTAGTGTAGAGTGGGTGGGTAGGGGAACAAATCCATGATTGGGCTATATGACAATATTTTTTGTTTGTTGATAATAGATTCATTATTTTTAAGGGATTTTTTAATTTCCAAAGCTTCTAAGTTATCTAAACGTTTTCCTTTATGATTAATATGAAGAATATTTATCCCTGTGTTTTTTTCAAAACTATGGTTATTTTCAATAATATGGTTAGCGAACTCAGAAAAATTATTATTATTAAGACATCTTAAATGTTCTTTGATTCTGATTTCAAAATTACGAGTTGTTTTTCCAATATAAAATGAGGGACAATCATTGCATTTGAGTTTATATATTCCGGAATTAGTTAATTTATGGTCTTTATCTTTAGTATTTCTCAAAAAATTACCGATATTATTTCTTGTATAAAACGCTGGTTTAATATTAGAAGGGAAATTTTTGCAACATTGAACTGAAAAATTATTAATATACAAAATTTTACGCCATTCTTTATCAATAATATTATTAGAATTGTATAGATATTTATTTTTTGAAATTTTGCTAAGTTTTTTATTTAGGATGTTATCAATTAATTTTGGTTCATATCCGTTATTTATAGCAATTTGTTTTATTATAGAAAGTTCAGAAAGGAAATTATTATAAGACATTGGGACATTTACTAAGCGGTGTATCATGGAATGGAAGGTGGAGTGTTTTTGTGAGACAGGGTGGTTGGAGGTCTTATGTATTACTATGTCAGTGTATGTTGGCTTGCGAAATATACTAAAATCGATTTTATTATTTATAATAGATAAAGTTAAATCCAAAAAGTTTAATTTTTCATTGCCTATTTCTATCGTAAATTTTATTTGATTATGAAAGGAATTTAAAAAGTTAAGAAAGTTGTTGAGTTGACGTTCGGATCCTGTCCAAATGACGAAGATATCATCCACATATCTCTTCCATAGTAAAACATTGTTTAAAAGGGGTGATTTTGAATTAAAAACAGTTGTTTCCAAATCATTCATAAATATATCAGCAATAAGAGGGCTGGTGGGGGCTCCCATTGAATAACTTAGAAGCGTTAGAAATTAAAAAATCCCTTGAAAATAATGAATCTATTATCAACAAACAAAAAATATTGTCATATAGCCCAATCATGGATTTGTTCCCCTACCCACCCACTCTACACTAATACCTACCCACCCAATCTACATTATTAACTAACAACGGCTCCACCCCTACCATAATAAAACATTTTTCTAAACTGTCAAATTAATATAAACTTTCCCTGACGAAGGAACGTTTGTTCCGAAACCGGTCGGATTTGCACATTATATAAGTGGTTTATACAAAGTTGTATTGTTTCATTTTTCTATGTTGTAATTCACTGAATTTCACAAAGAATTTACTTTCTTGCAAAAGTGTTTATTTTGATGTTCTAAGTATAGTTTTAATGCGCCGCATACAGATATTCTTTATTATAAATAACCAGTTTTGGGCTCAGAATGTTAAATTCCAGTTGGATTCATCTGATGACATATTCGACGGAAAACATTCTCTTATTCGAAGTGCATTTATAAAATTCTAGTTGCAGTTGTATGTGCTACCAGAATCAAAAAGTAACCATTTTTATGTTCTGGGTGTAGTTTTAATGCGCCGCATAAAGATTTAATTTAAACCAGTTGTGTGTTCACAGTGTAAAATTTTAACTGGATTCATCTAAAGACATATTTCGAAGGAAAACATTCTCTTATTCGAAACTCAGGTATAAAATTCTAGTTGCGGACTCTGCAGTAGCATAGCGAGGGGGGGTGGACCGCCCGGGTGCCAGCTGACGGGGGTGGTGACACTACACCCAACGGGAGGTGACACCCAACCGTGGAAAAAAAATTATTGCCGACGGTCTTTTTATAGACGAAAATAGCCTATTTCTGAAATTCTCTAGCCAACCCCCCTCCCCCCTATTTTATGTTCTGAGTGTAGTTTTAATTCGCCGCATACAGATTTAATTAAAACCAGTTTTGTGTTCAGAATGTAAAGTTTGTGTTGTGGATTCATGTGATGACACATTTCTCTTATTCGAAGTGCAGTCATAAGATTCTATTTGCAGACTATGTGACAAGCAATACGCCGCCCGCTCATGTATTCATGCCATTCATTCACACACATTTATTATTTGATTGTCTATCTTTATCACACAGGAATAAACTTTTGAATTAAGAAATTATACTGAAAATCGCTGAAAACAAAAGAGTGTTCGTTACTTTCCACATTATATTGTGATTATATGAGACTCTGGCGAGTCTATTTATTGATATAACGTCATTGACTTTGGGATTGGAATTGGGTATGGGAGGGCTAATCTATAGTTAATATATCGATGGCTGTTTCTGAATGGTTCGACTGTGTTGTTGTGCCTACCTAATATTTAAACTTTTTTTTATAGTTAATTATGTAATATGGCAGACTGGGATTGCACTACCCTCCCAGTCCTGCTGGAATAAAAACTTAAATAAAATAAAAAAAATTATGACATCATGGAGTAAACATATAAGTTCGCGCTAAAAGAAGCAAAATACACCAAATATATTTTTTATTTGTGACTTTATGTTCAGTGATATTTAAATAGTGGTTAGTTCGTTGTCTATGACTTCATTATTGTCTATGAATAACCTCACTATTTTTGACAAATGCTTTCGACACGGCCAATCGTTTCATCATGTTTTCAAGCTTTCATCTAATATTCTTTATATTGTCTAACCCGCGCAGTTAAATTAATCTTCTGATGCTTGTGATAGCTTCTGGTAAGATCTAACGCTGATAATTTCCGTACTAATCGAACTATTCATTCTAGTGGCGTCTCCAATTTGGAACGACCATTGTTCTTTAATTTCGGTTTGGGCATGCTCAAATGCACAACTTCTAAATGCTCGATTACATTGGGCGAGTTTACAAGCTACTAACCGGCGAATTCACTATCTACTAATAAACTCGCTCAGTGTAATCATGTTACTAGCGAACTAGCAGATTGGTAACAATCTACGAAAAAAGTTGAAAGGGGGGCTACTTTACTCGCTACTCGCTAGCGTGTGGGCTTGTTAGCTAGTAAACTACCATTGTGTCATCATACTTACCAGTGAGCTAGCTTCGAATATCTCAGTTTTCTACAAAATGTCGACAGAATTAGTTTACGCGGGAGTCGTTATTTAGTCGTTGAGTCGTAGCTAGTTCTACTAAGCGAGTGAAAAGTTTTATGTGTCATCACAATCGCACTCGCCGATTCGCCCGCTTTTAAACTTGCTGGCTATTAGCTTGTAAACTCGCTCAATGGCCGTAATCGAGGCTCATGACCTTGCTTTTATATCAAGCGGTAAGCCTAAGTTCGGGAATCCATTTTTACAAGATTAAATTCGGCTAACGGCTAAGCCAATGACAATACCAACTTATGTGAGTCGTTGTGATAACCGGGAAAAATTTGAATGTCAATTTGTTCACATACTTATTTTGGATTTCTATTTTGAAGTAATAGATTAAAATTACAAGGCATAGATTTTGGAATTTACTGTAATTTAGTGTAATTAAAAAAAGATTAATTGAAAATCCCTTTTTATTCAAAGTACAAAGTTTCCCGTATAAAACGAGTTTTGTTTCAATCATAATACGCATTAATTACTTAGTTTACCCAAATTAAGAACCTTGTAACCTATTTTGTGCAGGTAAATTGTTACGACGTGTAATTTATGTAAATATGTGCCTAAAAGTGCCGCAGTTAGTGGAATAATTCCTAAAATTGGTACAAATTATAATATACAGATTAACAACATGTTGTTAAAAGCGGATGACGGATCCGATATATGGTAATACCGGTTTATGTACAGATATGAATGAAGACAGCTACAGATTACTTCTTCTTCTTTGTGTGCCGTATCAGGTCCCCCCCACGTTGGCGATCACTTTTGAAAATGTCTCTGTCTCGCTACCCGGAATAGCTCCTCCACACTTCTAATGCCGGTCGACTCTCGTATATTTCGCAGCCAAGACATTTGTCTCCTACCAGGCCCTCGGTGACCCTGTATCTTTCCTTTCAATAGATTACTTATCTGTTTTTAAATATCTTATCTCCAAGGTCAGGACGCAGTCAATTTACAAAAAAACTATATATAATTGGGACATTTGACACTTATTTCCATATAAGTATATAATTTTTGTAATGCAAAAAACTTCAATGTTTTGTCAGAATATTTCGTTGTAACTACATTCTGTTTCAGATTTATTTTTTTGTACCTGAACCAACTAATACCATAACTCTATAACAGTAGTGCCATGGATCAACTAAATCCAGAGAGTGTTTTCATCAAGGTGGAATCAGGGACACAGGAAGCTGTTAGAGATGAAATGCCGCATACAGATATACAATTCGACCTCCCGGTTGTGGAGAGTGCTTCGACGGCAAGTAAGTTTCAATAATAATATTTGGATGATTTGTGTGGCGCCGTTTTTGTATAAATTACCTCAAGGGCCCTGTACAAACTTATAATATATTTATATATTCTTACTTCCAACTACAAACTAGACAACCATTATAGCAACTTATATTCACAAGTTACGAATAACCTGACACTATTTAGAAATCTCCTACTACCACCACTGTAAGCGGAAAATGTTGATTGTGTCGTTATGGAGGGCTTAGTCAGCCGAACACGCGACGCCTGTGTGGGAACCAAACGCGATTCCAACTTGACCACTAACCGGTTATATTATGTTAGATTCTTGGTATTTATCTTCAAATGTATTTTTTACAAGAAACTGTCAAACTTTCATTTACATTGCTCACAAAAAGTTCTAGATTCCTCAAGTTTTTACCTCGTCTTATTTATTATATTCATCGCCCATAAGAGCATTTACATAATTATTACTGAGCAACAGATATTATCATGGCATATGTCATCTTTGGAGCTGTTGTGTGGAGGATCTTTTTAGGAAAAGGAAGTAGTGGAAATTCTGGGAAGGAAAAAACTATAAGGTGTTGTTATTATATCTGGGCTCAATGTATTTAGGAATATCGGACATATGAATACATCCCTCTAAAGCGGTGCAAGATGATGAGTCGAGATAGTCCGGCTGGAGAGGTCTCCCTCAACCATTCTCTGCCGATCTGGCCCGCCATGCGTTAGCCGCCAAGTCCTAGACCAACCTCAGCCATAAATCCGGGCACCCCTGCTAAGAACTACTTAAGGTGATCTATGGCTGGGGTGTTGGTTATCCAATAAATGGTTTCCAGGGCGGCGGTACCCATACTGGCCTCCCAAATTGATAATATAGACCTTAATGAACTCTGAACAGAGAAAAATTACCGTTGTGTCATCGAGATTAGTGTTGTTTATCATTTATTGTGTCTATTTTCAAACATTGTGTAGGTGTTCCACTCATGTCCTTCGAGTTCCGCATTCGTTCACCGGTTTAAAGGGTATCAATGCTGCTAGTTCTTCATATTAGGCTCCGTTGAAATACTTTTTTATGTTGTATTTTAGACGACCGTAATTTTTTATGTAACACGCTGTTCATCTTGGCATATCAATATACGTATTGTGGCTTTGTTTTTCCAGGTAGCATTAATATGGAGACTGATTCCATTAAGACTGAACCAGATCCTGAACCAGAACCCCGAGAAGAAGATAGAGATGGAATTACTTATATAGAAATTGATGTAGACCTCCCAGATAATAAAAGAGAAAGCTTAGGACACTCTGAAAGACTTCCCCAAACAGCAGGTAAAACCAACTTTAGTTTGTTAAAATTTCCAATCATGGTCTCTTAATTTTTGTGTTTTTTTTTGCATTTACTGTACTTACACTTTTTCAGACTTATTGACACACCTGAAGAAGCAACCTGGGGGAAAACGATACTCTTGTCCCCATTGCAACTATTCCTGCTTTGGAAAGACAACGTTTAAACTGCACGTGCGTATCCATACTGGAGAAAAACCCTTTTCGTGTTCCGACTGCACATATGTTTGTTCTCGGATGTATAATTTAAAAAGACACATGCTAACTCACAGTGAAGAAAAACCTTTTGTATGTTCCGACTGTGATTATTCATGTACTCAAAAGATATATTTAAAGAGGCACATGCTGGTTCACGGCGGAGAAAAACCTACTACGTGTCCCGATTCCAACGATTCATGTTCTACAAAGGGACAACTAGAAATTCAAGATTTGAATCACGGTAATGAAAAACCTTTTTCATGTTCCGACTGCACTTATAAATGCTCTCGAATGTATACTTTGAGAAGACACATGTTGTCTCACAGTGGAGAAAAATATTTTTCATGTTCCGCCTGTAGCTATTTATGTTCTCAACTGGGAGATTTAAAGAGACACATGCTGTCGCACAGTGGAGAGAAACCTTTTTCATGTTTAGAGTGTAACTTTTCATTTTCTCAAAAGAGATATTTGAGTATGCACATGCGAGTTCACAGTAGGGAAAAACCTTTTTCGTGTTCTGACTGTAACTTGTCATTTGCTCAAAAAAGATATTTAAAGATGCACAAGCTAGTTCACAGTGGAGAAAAACCTTATTCATGTTCTGATTGTAACTTTTCGTGTTCTCGAAAGAGATTTATGAAGACACACATGCTTGTTCATAGTGAAGAAAAACCATTTTCTTGTTCCCAAAAGGAATAATATGAAATATTATTTGAAGAAGCATTTGCTGACTCACAGCGGTAAAAGACTTTCTATGTGTAGACTCTACTGATGGGAAATTTGAAGTCGTACATGTTGACCTACAGTAAAAAAACTAAAATATATAAAAATGCGACACACCGGCAGCTTATTGAAATAAATTACATTTTTATATCAACCTATTTTAATTAATTGCGTAAGAAATTATTCAAATCAATTTTTAACACATGGTCACTACATGCTTACATTATAATGTATTAGCTTCCTTCAGCTTAGTAGATGCGCATTATCTGTAAGAAACATTAATGTAACAGTATTGTTCTCTCGTAACCGATGTTTTGTTATTTTTATTACTTTGTAAAATTATTAACCTTGACTTAAGCTTGTCCTGGTGAGGTTAAAAATTGATTTGTAAACGTGTTACCATGTAAAGAAACAATAAATAAATATAAAGTATGTAATATGAACCAGCTAGATCTTAGAGAAAGAAAAAAAAGTTTTCAACTAGCAATAATCGCACCTCGGATAAACTTCATTGGTTATGATATCGCCACTGCGCAATAGCATAAATGAGTTTATTTTAATTAAGTTCCATCCGTATTCTATTCAACGTTTTATAATGAAAATAAATATTAAATAAAATTACAAACTTTGTTGAAGAAAATCAAACTTGAAAGATGTTTTATTATTTTTATAAAGTCAGAAAATAATGAATACTAAATAAATGAAAAATAGAAATACTTTTTGTTTTAGTTAACTTTTCAGGTCACATTCAGTAAAACACATAAGCATTTTGACAATTATTATAAGTAACTTAATTTTACAAAAACATATTTTACTGGTGGTTGAAAACCGAGTTCTCAGAAATGTTTTTGGATTTCCATGGGACACCCATGTCAGAGACACCTACTCAGTTTCCAGTGTTCTTCTGAGCACAGTCCTTATGAAATCACAAGCATCGTCCTACAAATTACTCAACAATCAACTCACACTAACATCAAACCACTTTACAATCAAGACATCCACATTCATAATACTCGAAATAGAAATAAAATCCGCATACTTCAAACACACACTACAAAATATGGGATAAAATCTCTGAACTATGTTGCCTATACACTATATAATTCGCTTCCAGATATGTACAAGGGAATCCAGCAAAATAAAAAGTTCAGAGTAGTAATGCTTTAAAAGAATATTTTTTAAGTACGTTTAAGGATGAAACTATGTAATCTCTTGTCATGTTCTTATTTCTTTTACTCTTCTTTTCTTTTGCATTTAGTCGTAATCATCCATATTTGTATAAACTTGTTCCTTTTTTTTCTTTAATTGTTTTCTATTGTTGTTCGTTCTACTCAACCTGTTTTTTATTTTTCGTCTATAAATAATACTGTAAATGAAACTCTTTTTTTAATATCTAAATTCCTATGTAAAATTGTAACTATTTCCTCCCCCCCCCCCCTCCCCCCCCCCCCCCAACTTCTACAGGTACTTCTTCCGCAGATTTTCAAGCGCTGACCGGGGGGGGGGCAGATATTTTCAATTTTTTTTTTTGCCGATTTTTATAATTCCATATGCCGAGTACCATTTCAATAAAATCATGCTTATAAATTCCACTACAAATTTATATATAACTGCTCTCAGAAATTGAGAGTGGTATGCCTTTAATAGAATTTGCATCTTCACCACGCATACAAATGGAATGCAACTCAAATGCAAAGCTTCACTAGGTACACGATGTATCGGCAACTTATTGTTGTGTTGATAACACAAAACTGGTTTAAATTAGATCAAATATGCGGTGTATCAAAACTACACTCAGAAAAAAAGATGGTTTTTCTTTGATTCTAGCGGCACTTACATTCTGAACACAAAGCTGGTTTTAATTAAATCTGTATGCAGTGAATTGAAACTACACTCAGAACATGAAAGGGGTTTTTCTTTGATTCTGCCGGCACTTACATTCAAAACACGAAATAGGTTTTAATTAAATCTGTATGTGATGAATCAAAACTACACTCACAACATTGGGGCGTAGGAAAATTAACACTTGCACTTATTGGCGGATGACCAGGACATACTGAACCCCAGATTCCTACCCACCCCTCAAAGCCATTTTGATGTTCTCAGTAAAATGGAAACATTCAGTAGTTTTAAGTCTACGCATAGAGATTCACCCTATAACTGAAACCAGTTCTGTGTTTAGAACGCAACGAAAAAGTTCCAGGTGGGGTTTCATTTTTTGACGCATTCCTCGTGTTAAAAGTGCATTTATTAAATTCTAGTTGCGTACTTCGTGCTGCCAGGGGGAAAGCCATTTTCATGTTCCGAGTATAGTTTTAATTCCCCGCGTACAGATTCAACCTGTAATTCAAACCAGTTATGTGTTAAGAATGCAACGAAAACGCATCACGTGTGATTTTATTTTCTAACGCATTTCTTATGTTGGAAGTGCATTTATAAAATTCTAATTTCGTAGTTTATGCTGCTAGAATTAGAAGAAAGCCATTTTCATGTTCTAATTGTAGTTTTAATTCCCCGCATGCAATTTTAATCTAAACTAGTTCCGCGTTCAGAATGCAACGAAAAATTTCAGTTGTGGTTTCATCTGCGGATGCATTTTGACGGAAACCAAAGTGCAGTCATGTGTTCAAATGAAAATTCTGGTTGCAGACTATGTGCAGCCAAAATTTTAGGAAAACCTTTTGCCTGTTCGGAGTATACCAATACTGTGGCTCCTCCCCCCCCCCCCCCCCCCCCCAAGAAATAAAAACAATAAAAAAATATTTTTATGATGATTTCGCACCATTATTTCTACCAAGCTGGAGTCCGACCGGGTCCTAGTTCTTAGGTTTTGAAGGAACTGCT
The DNA here is from genome assembly GCA_929108145.2 of Limnephilus rhombicus. Taxonomy (NCBI): domain Eukaryota; kingdom Metazoa; phylum Arthropoda; class Insecta; order Trichoptera; family Limnephilidae; genus Limnephilus; species Limnephilus rhombicus. The sequence goes on along the minus strand of OV815290.1, from coordinate 11,360,928 downwards.
TGTTCCGCTTGCGAATAGAAAGAAGGATTCAGGATTCAAAAAATCCTGTTGTGGGCAAAAGAAAAAAAACAATGGGCAAAAGAACTAATAATAACACAACAAAGCCAACTATCAGTTTTGACAAATAGCTCACAATAACACTCTACATTATCGACTGAGAGAGATTTTTTTTTTGGATTCTACGGATTCTTTCGTAATCCTCTAACTAGCTAGGGCTTTGCAATGCCCTTTCATGTTCTAACTAACTAGTTTTACGGCTCATTTGGCCTTATAACTATTAGCTTCTGAAGGTGATTATTTACTTGACTGGATTTACTTTTTCATTAATGTTATCGTGAGGAAAAAAAGTCTTTACTGGATAAAAACCTCACCAAGGTGCAGTGAAAAAGGAGGGAGAACAAAAGTTCTGAACTTTTTTCAGGAAATTTACATTTTACTGAATGTAAGTATTTTGTTTTCTTCGGGTCAGCGTCTCGTCCTTGGGGTTGGTCCTGGTGCCTATGCCTAGTGGGAAAAATTGGGAAGAAAGCATCATCATTAATCCCGGCCCAATCCTCGCCAACTCCACGCCACTGGCCTGCTAAGATGGAATCTGCAGTATTCAGCGCCAGCCAGAAATACCGTGCCAAGTAGGTGCGAGCGTCAGTGTGGAATGTTGGGTAGGTCAGGGACTTGTCAGGTGGTTTTTAGGAAAGGTCGGGGAAACGGTAGGTATTTGAGTGTAAAAATGGCGTCAGTCTTCGTCTGTTGTCTCGTCCTCGGCGTGATCATCCCCAGGTGCTTTTAATATGAGGTGTTTTGGCATCTTATGCTTGTAACAGAAAGGAAGGTCGACTTTTGACTCATAGTTGCCCATCCCTTTGATCAATGGATTATTATTTTTATTTAATGTACTATAGAATTGCGTAGTTAGTTGGTGCGCATGTTCTTGTAATGACGGAATTTCTTCTCTATCATGTATTCTATGTAAGTTTGTGTACATCGGGGTGTTATAGAAAATTTTGACGCATTGAGAGAACTGCTTGATGGTATAGCATTTAACTAACAGAAATGACAGCAGGGTTTAGTCAAGCTCCGAGCCTGATGCCTTTCAGTTTTTGCCCATCAGCAAGCTAGTAATGGTAATTCGTTTTTAGATGCCACATGCGAAGATAAAATATCATCTTCGTGTGTGGCACCCGTCTTTTTGTCTCGTTGGACAGTCAAAATATTTGTTTTTAATTTGGCAATATAAATAAAATTATGCAATTTTCTGTAGTAAATAAATAACCACCCAATTTTCCCAGTTCCTGACTGATATTTTTTTGATAACTACGCTTGCTTCTATTTTATCTATGGTTAACCTATTTTATTATGTCAATCCTGTCACCGTGATTTTGAATTCTGATCGTAATATTATATATTATCCTTCAGGCTGCTAAACAAACGGATATATATCATGTGAATAATGTAACTGGTATTAATATTTCGCACTTCAAATAATGTCTACCCAAGAAATCACTTTCACCCGAATTTTCGTAGGATTTCTTTGTATTGAGAGTTTATTAAAACTTTGATTTATTTTATTGATAACTTTTAACATTATTCTAAATACGGATACATTGATTTTTGAGAACCCGATTTAAATAGGTATTCTGTTCCAGGTTTTGTTTCTTGTGAACCAAAATTCGTAACCGAAAACCACAGCATTACTTGAGAACGTCCTCGCAGAAGCGACATGGACCTGCATTGTCCAGACAGTGTCTCTATCAAGGTGGAGCCAGGAATTACAGACGAAGTCGATCATGAAACGGCCTCTGATTTTATAGAAATAGAAGTCCCAGACATTAAGGATGAATGTTTGAAAGTTTCCGAAAGGATTCATGAGACAGTTGGTAAGGAAATCACGAATTAAATTGTAGCATTTGGTTTTCCGATATTCTATTATATTCCATTTCAGTTTTCGGTAATTATTCCACTAAACGACTAAACGCACTTTTAGTCACAGATTATGAAAATTACACTCCGTTTTAACGATGACTACAAGAAGCAACTATTTACATGCTCAAAATTGGTTATTAGTTTGGATAAACTAGGTAATTTTTGCGTATTTAGTTGAAACTAAACTTGAAGTGAAACATCACAAAACTGCGCTATATAAATACTACGTTATTATTATTATTATTAAACTAAACTCACGCAAATGTCAATCCATACAAAAAAAATGGCAAAGTAATTGTTTCATACTTTGTAAAAAAATTATACTTTGAATAAAAATGGTATTTTAATGCATCTTTTACCATCTATCCAAAAGTATTTAGTTGTTTTTTGTGGTAATCGTAAGATTTAATGTATAAAATTATTCAAGTTTAATAAACTTTTGATTTTATAATTGAAACTGATTAAAATAAAAGCAATATAAATTCTTCAGAGTGTTGACTAATATCTACAGAGCGTATATTTAACTAATATCTACAGAGCGTAGGTTGGATTAATCAGCTAAATGTGTCCAATAGTCCGATATTAGGGATTTTTACATACATACTTACATAAATTAAGTTTTTTAAAGCGCATACGCAATATTACGTTATTCCAATATGCTATACATAATTGCAAATCCAACCTCTGCCAGTGCTGTAGATATTCGTCAACACTTTGGTTCTCATAGATATTCGTCAACAGTTTGAGCTGTAGATATTCGTCAACACTTTCCTTCTCATAGATATTAGTTCGATTTTTTCAGTTTTTGGAATTCCTGTAGATAATAGTAGACGCCTCCTATCTCATAGCTCTGTCCCGTATAACTTCTAGCTTCAAGTTTCCTTCATTAGCCAAATATAAAGTCGTGGTGCAGTAATCTAAATATGGTTGTGTAGCAATGGTACGTGCTACGTAAACACAGTTAAAAGAAAACTCTAGAATCATCGGTTGATAGTTTTTTATGTGCCATTAAAATTTTTACAATGTTAACAACATATGGAGTGTGACAGACTAAAAAATAAAATAAGAATAGGTACCATTTGTTTCAGCTTGCTGTTCAAAAGAATTGGAATTTGAATTGCTTTAATTTGAATTCTTAAGTAAGTACTTCTCAAGTAAGTACTTCTCACAGCGCAGGTAGTTAAGTTGACTCGCCACATATCGATCGTTTCGGGCGTAATCCAATACGTGACGTAGCAACAATGCGTGGTTGCTACAGGACTCCCTCCCCAGACAACGCAGACATGGCTGCGGTGGAAAGAGGAATAGTCAGATATCGAGGTGATCGGGAAATCGAACCCGCCTTCCAGAACGAGTGGTTGTGTGTGTCCGATCCTTACTGCCATCGAACAACGGAAGGGTTGGTTGTGATGTGGCGGCTGGTGACTCTGATGCGGTTTGCGAGTGTGATGTGAAACTCTCAAGATCTTGAGCAACGTATGCTGGTTTGAGGCGGTCGATGCTCACGGTGATTTCCTTCCCTTTTACCAGTATGGTATATGTTCGTTCGTGCCGACGAACGACTTTATGAGGGCCGCTGTAGGGTTGTTGAAGCGGGCTCTTGACTGTGTCGTCCCTCAGAAAGACGTGAGAAGCTGTGGGAAGATTTTGGAAGACGAAACGATGTCCATAACCATGGCGGGTACCTTCAACTGGTCTCAGCTCGTTGAAATGTTTCCGTAGTTCCTTTAGGAAGCTTCCGGTGTCGTCGTTAACATTAGGTCGTGCTGTACATAGAAATTCACCGGGTAAGCGGAGCGGCTCGCCGTACACTAGCTCGGCTGAGGTTGTAGCGAGGTCATCTCTCCAAGCTGCTCTGATTCCCATGAGTACGGTGGGAAGTGTTTCCGTCCAATGGTTATTCTGATGGCACTTGATCGCTGCTTTCAGTTGACGATGAAATCGTTCCACCATGCCATTTGCTGCGGGGTGGTATGCAGTTGTATGGATTTGCGTCGTGCCTGCCAGGAAATTCAACTGCCTGAACAACCTCGACTCAAATTGTCTCCCTTGGTCCGTAGTAATGCGGAGTGGAGTGCCGAATCTTGTTATCCAGCCCTCGTAGAAAGCACGCGCCACTGTTTCAGCCTCTTGGTCTGGGATCGGGAATGCCTCTGGCCATCTCGTGAATCTGTCTACGCACGTGAGGCAGTATCGGCATCCTTCTGAAGAAGGCATGATGATTATGTCGATGTGGACGTGCTCGAATCTAGCGGAGGGTCTGGGAAAGACTCCCAGGGGTGCTGACACGTGCCGTGTAATCTTGCTTCGTTGGCATTGAAGGCAATTGCGTGCGAGCTTAATAGTCTCAGCTTTAATGGCCGGCCAGACATAACGTTGAGTTATGAGCTTAACCGTGGCCTTAATTCCAGGGTGAGCCAGCTGATGGACCGCATTGAATGCCGCAGGTCTGAACTTCTTCGTGACGAAGGGTCTGGCTATGGTAGTTGAGACGTCACAGTAGAGATGCGCGTCAGTACCCGGAATATTAATCTTTTTAAGTTGTAGGCTAGAACTTCCTTGCAAGTGTTGTTCCAGTTCAGGGTCGCACATCTGGTCAGCTGCCAGCGCTGCGTAGTCCAGAGGAGTATCTATCGTCTCGACCCTGGAGAGAGCATCCGCGACGATGTTGTCTTTTCCGGAGACGTGTCGGATGTCAGTTGTGAACTGGCTGATATAGTCCAGATGACGGAATTGCCTTGGTGAGCATTTGTCTGCTTTTTGTTGGAAGGCGAACGTGATAGGCTTATGGTCTGTAAATATGGTGAACGACCTGCCTTCCACCATGTGGCGAAAGTATTTCACAGCGAGATAGATGGCTAGTAGTTCTCTGTCGTATGCGCCATATTTCTTTTCAGCTGCCGAAAACTTCTTCGAAAAGAATGCTAGAGGCTCCCAGTGACCTGCGACGAATTGGTGGAGTGCGGCACCGGCTGTAGTATCAGACGCGTCGCTGACGATAGAGAGTGGGGCGTCGCACTTCGGGTGAACGAGCAGGGTTGCCTGGGCCAGAGCTTCCTTGCACTTGCTGAAAGTTTCTACTGTTTCGGCAGTCCAAGACACGAGTTGTTTGCCTTTTTGGTTCCCTTTTAGGAGGTCATTGAGTGGAGCTTGTGTCCTCGCGGCGTTGGGAATGAATCTTCTGTAAAAATTTATTGTTCCCAGGAAACGGCGGAGATCCTTGATGGAAGCTGGTTGGCTGTAGTTGTTGATGGCCTCCACTCGATCTGGGAGGGGTGAAGTGCCAGCGTCGGACACTAGGTATCCTAGGAATTTGACTTTAGTCAGGCCGAAATGGCATTTGGCGGTGTTTATGACAACACCATATTCCTGCAGGCGCTGGAATAATATCTTGAGGTGGGCTAGGTGCTCTTCCTCTGACGTTGAGGCAATAAGGATGTCGTCTATGTAGGCGTAACAGAAATCTAAGCCTCTGGTAACCTCGTCCATGAAGCGTTGGAAGGTCTGGGCTGCGTTGCGGAGGCCGAAAGACATCACCGGAAATTCGAAGAGTCCGAATGGCGTAGTGATTGCTGTTTTCGGAATGTCCTCGGGAGCCACAGGGATTTGATTATATGCCCGCACCAGATCAATCGTTGAGAAGATCTTGGTGCCGCTCAGTGCCTGTGCAAAATCTTGGATGTGGCGTACGGGGTATCTGTCCGGAATAGTTCTGGCGTTCAATCTTCTATAATCGCCACATGGTCTCCACTGGTCGTCCTTCTTGGGTACCATGTGCAAGGGAGATGCCCAAGAGCTCTCGGAAGGTCGAGCGATTCCGAGACGGACCATGGCCTCGAACTCCTTCTTGGCGCGTTTTAACTTGTCAGGAGCAAGGCGTCGTGGGCGTTCGACTGTTGGAGGTCCTGGCGTGGTGTTAATATGGTGCAGTGTTGCGTGACGAACTTCCCTCCTGGCGCCGTCAGGGCGAGTGATGTCAGGAAACTGTTGAAGAAGCTTATGATACGGGGACGTTCCTGTGACCGTCTTAATGGAAGCGATCTTGTTGTCGCTTCGTTTTCCCGTGATGGTCAAATTCGTCACCTGGTCCAGCAGCCGTTTATTTCGGACATCCACCAGTAGCTCGTACTTGGCGAGAAAATCTGCCCCGATGATTGGCCTGGAGACGTCTGCAATGATGAAGCTCCAAGTAAAGTCGCGTCGCAATCCCAGATCCAGGTTGAGCGTTAGGCTGCCATAAGTAGCGATTGTGCTGCCATTTGCTGCTGCCAGTTCGTATGTCGCTTTAGTGGGGCGTCCCTGGACAAGGCGTCGTGGGAAAACGCAGAGATCTGCGCCGGTGTCTATAAGAAATTGGGTACGGGTTACCCTGTCGGTAACAAAAAGGCGACTGACTTGGTTGGGGCTGGTGCTGGTCGCCATCAGTTTGGGCCCCGCGCGTTTTCCTGCTGGAAGTTGCAGGGTTTGGTGCACTTGCTTGCCTTCGTCCCATACTTCCAGTGGTACCAGCATGTTCCCTCGGGCTGACGACCTCTGGACCGACTGCGGGAACGATTGCTCCAACGATGCGGGGTGGCGCTCCTCCCATGCTGGCCAGAGCGTAGTGTCGAAACTTCGCGCCTCAAGGTAGCGAGCTCTTGTTGGAGAGGCTGCATCAACCGCGCCATCTGTGTAACCAATGAATCTTCGGACGATGGAACAACCACTGAGTTAATTGCCGGTCTACCAGCATAGTCTGCTATGGCGTCGGCCAAGCTGGCCACCTTTTCAAGCGGAGTGTCTTGCTGCGTAGCCAGAACCACCTGCATACTTCTAGGAAGACGACCCATCCATAGGGTTCTCAAAACCTCATCGGGCACAGCGCTGCCGGCGAGGGTGCGCAGGTGTCTCAAGAATTGGGAGGGTTTACGGTCTCCGATTTCTTCATGTTCCAGAAGTCTCCTTATCTTCTGCTCCTGCGTGGAGCTGAGGCGTCTGGTTAGTTCATATTTTAATAGTGCATGTGCACCGACCTCAGGGGGCTTCACAATGATGTCCCGGACTTCTTGGGCGTGGGCGGGCTCCAAGGCTCCGAGAATGAAACCAAATTTTGTGGCATCCACGGTCACTCCTGCTGCCTCGAAGCTGCGCTCCACCATAGCGAACCATAATTCTGGGTCAGTAGGGCAAAAAGGCGGAATGCGTACTGCCACTCGGTTGACCTCAGGCGGTGGATTCCTGATGTTGGGTTGCTGGTTACTTGGTTGCTGGCTGTCCTCAGATGTTCCGCTCACAAGAGACATGATGATGATTGGTGCGCGAAATTTATCACCGAAGAGTTTATTTCGTGCGCGACGTGCTCGCGGTAGACGTACTTGCACGCGTCGTGCTCACTGTCGGATTCACAAATGTAAACTTCGTGGTCACTAATGTGAACGTCGGTGTCACCAATGTAGCAATGGTACGTGCTACGTAAACACAGTTAAAAGAAAACTCTAGAATCATCGGTTGATAGTTTTTTATGTGCCATTAAAATTTTTACAATGTTAACAACATATGGAGTGTGACAGACTAAAAAATAAAATAAGAATAGGTACCATTTGTTTCAGCTTGCTGTTCAAAAGAATTGGAATTTGAATTGCTTTAATTTGAATTCTTAAGTAAGTACTTCTCAAGTAAGTACTTCTCACAGCGCAGGTAGTTAAGTTGACTCGCCACATATCGATCGTTTCGGGCGTAATCCAATACGTGACGTAGCAACAATGCGTGGTTGCTACAGTTGCAACCATATATACATATTATTATGTACTATTTTAAGTTAGGTTAAATAAAATTAATCATATTAGACAAGCGTTAAAGCAGATACCAAAATCTTTATATTTTCTATACACATACTTATACTTACTAAGTATAAAATGAATTCGCTCACGCTGTATGTGCGCTTAGATCTTTTAAACTACGCAACGGATTTTCACGCGGTTTTCACGATTAGATAGAGTAATTCACGAAGAAGGTTTTTAGGTATGTAATTTGTCAAGGTTTTGTGTAAATTGGTTGAAATACGTAATATATCTGGCCAAGCGGCAGCGGGCAGCGGGCAACGGGCTGACAAACGGGCGGTGTGGATTTGATTTAATAGTTGGCGTTGATTATAAAGGTTTCGTTAGCCACAGCAACGTGTGGCCGGGTCTGCTAGTTATTTTTTTTAAGTAATAATTACTGAAATGAAAACTTCTTTTCACCGTTGTGATTTGAAGCTCGATGAAACTAAAAAGCGACACTAAAAAGAGACATACACATACATCTATGGGATTTTGCCTGCGAGAGAATGATATTGAATAATCGGTTACCTCTTTATGCGGTGCTACATAGCCTCCCCACCCTTGTCTACTTTAATTTTCTGACGGTTTCACATTTACCGCGTGTGAATTGCACACTTGTAATTTTTTTATTTTTTGAATAGCGTATTTATTTTCTTTAAATGCAGAGTTTAATTCCTCTGCTCGCTGAGTCCTCCATCATTTCACAAGCATTATTTTTTCGCTTATGATGATGTAGGAGGAGTTTTTCAAATATTGTCAATTTAAAGAGATAAACACAAACATCTATAGAATTTAGTCTGCGGGAGAAGGGGGATAATCGGTCTCCTTTTTGCGGTGCTTCGCAGCCTCCCCATTCTGGTCTACTTTAGTTTTCCGAAGATTTCATTTTTACCGCGTATGAACTGTACACTTATTTTTTTTTCTTTGAGTTGAATTTGCGAAGTTTCTCGCAGCCCTCAATTTCTATATTTATAATATATGTCTATCTATATTCATTTTTTTTTCAGGAATACATTACAACGAAGAACACAGCAACCAACGGCGTGGTTCCAGGCAGAAGCGAGGGCTGTCAACGTCAAATACCCTCTCGTGTCCCTCCTGCAGTTACTCAACTTCAAAAATATCAAATCTAAAGCGACACAGCTTCACCCACACAGGAGAAAAACCATTCTCTTGTTCCATCTGCACGTTTTCTTGTTCCGTGAAGTCTAGCTTGAAAACTCACCTAATCACTCACAGTGAAGAAAAACCGTATTCGTGTTCCATCTGCAGCTACTCGTGTTCGCACAAGTCATCGTTAAAAATTCATCTGATGTCTCACCGTGGAGAAAAACCATTCGCGTGTACTGAATGCAATTATTCGTCTGCCAAGCAGTTTTCTCTGAAGAGACACATGCTGACTCACAGTGGAGAAAAACCATTCTCGTGTCCCGAATGCAAATACGCATGTTCTATAAAGTCGAATTTAATTAATCACATGCGTACACACAGTGGTGAGAAACCATTTGCATGTCCCCACTGCAGTTTTACTTCCTCGATACAATCTAATTTAGTTGATCACCTGCGAACTCACAGTGGAGTAAAGCGGTTTCCGTGTCCTGACTGCAACTATTCATGTTCGAAGAGGGCCATTCTAGAAAAGCACGCTCTCTCTCACTGTATTTAAGATGCACAGGATACTATCAAAGACCTAAAAAGATGGTTTATGGTTTATAAGACGATTTATTATTGATTAAGTATGAGGTGACGTGCCAGAGTAGCAACCTGAAAACAGATGGCTTACACAATACCAACATGATGGCGTTTGTAATAGCAAGACTGTTGTTATGTTTTGAAACAACGTGTCGCTAATTAACGTGAAACAAAGTCGTAGCAAATAAAGCAGTATAAAGCGGTTACTTTGACGAGCGTTGACATACTGAGAAGTTAAATCGAAAGGGACAAGTACTCGGTTCCTATTTGTTTCTTGAGTTAGCGCACAGCATCGTACATGCTAATTATTTGTAAATGTATTGACATTCGGAAAACATTTTTCAATATTTTGTATGTAGAATAAAAAATCTGCTTAGTAAATAACATTACATGGGTGATGCGCTTGTCACTGGGAAACCTGGTGTTGATAGCAGGCGCAGTTTATTGCACGGTCAGTTTACAATGAAAACACAAGGTAAATCAAATTTACGACACAATCGCACTTTACAACATACTATTGCATTAAAAATTATAACAATTGACATCGTCCATTGGTAAACCATTGATTTTGATATGTCTTGACTGGTAGTCCAATATTTATTGTCCAATTTATATTATGAATATATTGTGAAACAAAGTTCACGGCAACTAAAGGATTGCAAGTCGTAAATCGGTGACGCTGGTGAGCGTTGACATAATGAGAAGTTAAATCGAAAGAAGTAAGAGGTGAGTATTTATTTATTTATTATTCTTAAATGTGTGCTAATAATTTACAAATTTAGCTTTTTAATATATTAGGCTGGGATTAGACTCGTAAATTTTTTTCCTGTAAATCGCTCTTGTAAGCGATTTATTGCCAAATTACCAATGTAAACGATACTAAAAGTCACTTAACGTAATTTATAGCAAGTTACAGAACTTATTCTTTATAAGTTTTTTGACAGGTCTAATCGCGCCCGCGCAAATTTCTAGCCTTCTTACAGCTTATAAAATCAGTTTGATAAAGCCTCGATGACACACGGCGATTTAAAAGCTACTATCTACTAAGTTTTAAAAGCGGGTAAATCGGCGATTGAGATTGTCATGATGACATACAAAACTGTCCACTTGCTCAGAAGCGTAGGAAACTGGGGTCGCTTTTAGCGCCAGTGACAAGAATAACGACGCCTGCGTGAACTAATTCTTCACATTTTTGACAGTCGAAATCGGCTGTTTATCGGAAGCCATGTTGGAAACGTAAATCAACCAATCACGAGCAAGCGTGTAGGCGAGTAAAGTTGACGACCTTTCAACTTTTTTTCGTAGATTGTCAACAATCTGCTAGTTAGCAAGTGAAACGATGACACTGGGCGAGTTTACTAAAAGATAGTGAATTTCCCAGATAGTAGCTTGTAAACTAGCCCTGTGTCATCGACGCTTAAAGATAAGAGACTTGCCGCAAGAAATAGTTCCGAAATGCGCCGTTGCCGCCGTTGCGAATGTCGAAAATTAAAAGAATTGTTTTCGTAGGTTTTTTTTCCTACAAAACTAGTATTTATTTCCACTTATTTAAGTTTTCTGGAAAATAAGCATCCTTCTACTCAATTATCGGTCCATTCCTTCAAATCTTAATGTTTCTGTTTTTATCATTTACGTGTTTGAAATTTTTAATTCGAAGTCGGTTGCTGTCAGCAGATGTCAGGTAGCTGTCATTCGGATGAAACTAAATTAATTGTCGCCTTTGACGGCACAAAAGTGCGTGGAGAACTGTTTAATTAAAGCCAAAATCTATTTCAATAGTTTATTTGGGCCTTTTCGTCTTTATTGACGAAATCGCTTAAATTTGACAGTAGCAGGTCGTTGTTGACAGGAAGCCATCTTACCGCAAATAAATTAACAAATGTAAACGGTCGCATGAGCATTTACACTGGTCGAACTTCCGAACAACTTCCGTGATCATTAATTACCAAAAGTCGGATATTATGTGAACGCTCCTGTGAGTGGCCTGTCAAAATCTTACGTAATCCGTAAATTTTAATTACGAGTCTAACCTCAGCCTTATACCAGGCATTGACATTTGACAAACATAATTTATAAATCTATATTTTGTATGTAGTGTATGTATATGTTAAAACGTTTTGAAATATCTTCAAATCGAATTTAGTTTTACCTACAATATCTGAACCTACACAATATAACGTACTTCAATGAGTCATGGCAGTAACATTAAACAATTAAGAAAACTTTAGCATGTAGTGCGGGGGAAACAGATTCCGAAGTACCCCTAATAATAGTGTCTACTGTTTCAATTAGTTTCACAGCAAATTGGTTTAACCCGTTATAAATCAATTTTGACACCTTCAAAAATTGACAATTAAAATCGTATAAATAAGTCGTCTCAATGTGGTTTAACGACAGTTTGAAAATGGCCTTGTGAGCCGAAGCAGCTGTAACAAAAATAAAAACTAAAATGTCTGCTATTGATGTACCTACTTAAAGCAAGTTGGGTTCACGCTGCTGACGTTGCTGGATTAATCAACTGCTAGCTAAGTCTCTATCGCTGCACAAGCAATAAATTTCCGCTTTTTATGGTGAGGGCCTTCGCTTATGGAGAAACTAAAAAAAAACAGTTGTCGACGCAATCGCAATCAACCTTCTTTAACAAAATCGATATTTTGCAAATTTAGCATTGCTGGTTGCCGCGGCAGTCGCGCTTCAGTTGCATTGTTGAAGGATGCTATGGTAGCGGCTCACGAACTGTCAAGTTTTCGAGTATTCTGCGATATGTCAGATCAGAAAAATATCGATTTTGTTCAGGAGGTTGATTAAGATTGCGTCGACAACTGTTTTTTTTTCAGTTTCTCCGTGAGCGAATGGGGTAAGAGAAATTCAAACATTGTCAAATTAGAGTTAGGAATTCGAAAACTTTTGTCTTTCTTTTAAAAGAAATTTGCCTTCTCCCATTGGAAGTCTGGAGTTATTTTTAAATCGTCGATCCATCTCATATGTAGGCAACCTCTGCTTCTCATGTCCGACCGAATACGAAATCAATATGTTAGGTACTTGGGGTATTTTTTCTTTTTATAAATTTTTAAGGTGTCTTGTAATTAAAAATGGTCAAATCTCTACCTAGTACTTTTAAGTTGTAAATTATGCTTTACTTCAAAACTAGAAATATTTTTATCTCACTTGGTGGTGTTTTACAAAAAGTTAATCTGAATTTTAGATTTAGGTAATTAATGTTATAAACAAAATAATTAGACATATTTACAGTTGTTTTATTATTATTTTTTGCAAAATTCTAGATGATATTATGAACAAAATAAAAACATAGTAAATATATGAAAAATTGTTTTAATTGGTGCTCCACTTTGCAATACGGTGTAAATTTTGTTTATTTTTTTATCTAAGACAATTTACCGGACTACCAAAAAAAATACAATGAATATTTCCTGGAATTTCAATTGGACGGGGGAGTTTCGGTACCGCCACCCCGGGAACTGTTCATTGGATAACCAACACCTCTGCAATACGGCTTCCCAAGTGGTTTGCTATGTGTGAGGTTTTTTTTTTAAATACTAACAAGTAAGTAACCCGCCTCACTAGACGATGTCTGTTCTGAGGTTGGTTTGAGGTTTGTCCGGATCTTGCCGACGGACACGTTAGCCCACCAACTGCTTGGCAGGCCGGATCGGGAGAGTCTGGTGATTTGATCTCTTTTTTTTTTTGGTTTTAGGCAATTCACCCTGAAAAGAGTGCTTTGTGCCGGTAATAGTTAAAGTGGATAAAAAAATTCAGTTAATCTATTGGGAAAATAATAAAACAAATAAAATATTGGACTCATTTAGATCACTAAAACAAATTAAATATTGAATTCATTCAGGTTAATAAACCTACATAAAGCTGTATGAACACGAGAATTGTTAAGAGATAAAAGGTATGAAATGTTAAGGGGGGACTGGTGTGTGATTTTAATAAGCCGGCGGTATATGTTCTTGATAGATGAATGGTTTTTACAGTTAAAGAAAACGTGGTCGAGGGTTTCCTCTTCCACACCGCACTGGCAGACCGGATCATCTAAAACTCTAATTCTAGACAAGTGAGATGCAATTGAACAGTGACCAATTCTCATTCTCGAAATACATGAAATGAATCGTTTTGAAAGTTTTTTACCGTGAAACCATGGCTTAGCAGGGATATGGTTTTGAATTCCAGCATAGAAAGATCCAGTTCTTATTTTGGAGACTGCCCAATTTTCTTCCCAGGCACGAGTCATGTTGGATTTAAGAATCGGGAAGACATCGGAGATAGGAATTCTAAAATTTAGTGGGATAGTTCCGGACTCTGAACCAGATTTGGCGAGAAAATCGGCCATCTCATTACCCTCGATACCCAAATGGGCAGGGACCCAGGCCAATATCGTCTCAAACCCAGATTCACTTAGAGAATTGAGAAGATATTTTATTTTACATATAATATTGTCTTCCGGATAACATAGAATATTTGACCTAATTTTAGTTAGAGCACTTAGCGAATCAGTACATAGTAAGGCTCGATGAATGTTGAGAACCAGGATTTGATTTAGCGCTTGTTCAATTGCAAAGCATTCAGCTGTAAATATGGAAGCTTCTTTCGGTAATTTATAAGTGAGATTGATGTTGAATTCTGGACTATATATCGATGCTCCACATCTTTTATTTTCAAATTTGGAACCATCAGTGTAAAGGATGGAAAATCCAGGGAATTTTGAAGCCACAATGCTTTTAAAACAATCATCCACATTTTGAAATCTATTTGGGGAGGATAAAATATTCTTCTGAAAGACTGATGTTATTGTGTTCGGCATAAAAGTGATTGCCTTAAATGGAATATTGTATATAGGGAGATTGGAAACTTCTTGAAGATATTGGAGGGAAGATGATAGAGAATTATAGAGATGAAAACTTTTAATTAGGAGAGGAAAACATTGTTTTTCTCTCAATCTTTTGTTAGAATTCAAATTAACACTTAACCGATTAAGACTTTGTTTAATAGGATGATGTGATAACGATAAAGCCTTGAAAATATATTTATTGGCAAGGAATTGCCTTCTGAAATATAATGGAGGCTCCCCACATTCCACCTGAAGCGCATTAATTGGAGAAGACTTCATAGCTCCAATAATCATTCTGAGGGCTTTTGATTGAATTCTTTCCATTTTCTTATCTAAATATATAGGGAGTGGGTCAAAAAGGAATGAGCCATAATCCAAGTGGCTCCGAACTAGGGAATTATACATTAATTTAAGAGTGGTAGGATGAGATCCCCACCATACTCTAGAAACTGCTCGCATCATATTATGTCCCTTTTCACACTTTGTAGAAATTATCTGAATGTGTGGAAGCCAGGAAAGTTTATGGTTCAAAAGAAGACCAAGGAATTTGATTTGAGTAGCGGTTTGTAGAGGCACATTATCAAAAGAGATTGAGAATTGGGGAATTTCTCTTTTGCGCGTGAAAGCCACGACCCTTGTTTTAGATGCCGCCAGATTCATCCCATTTATTGACAACCAGCTTTTAATATATTGTAAAGCCAAATTCATTTCCTTAGCTGCAAGAATAATATTTTTATGTAACAAATATATAAGGATATCATCCGCAAAGTAAAGTCGCTTGATAGAAAAGGGAATTACGGAGTCTAGGTCGCTTATATAAATATTAAACAACAGAGGACTAACAACAGAACCCTGGGGCAAACCTCTCCATAGTTTGCGCCTTAAGCATTTAGAGGAAAACTCAATAATAATGGACCTATCTGAGAGCAAATTAATAATAAATTGGACCAATTTCGGGGGGATTTGTTTTTTAATTAGCTTTTCTTTCAAAACATTCAGTAAAACATCATCGTAAGCTGATGAAAGGTTAAGGAATGTGGCCAATGTATAAGAATTTAGGGATTGAGAAACTCGGATATCAGTTGTGAACAAACTTAAATTATCCATTGTAGATTTCTTTTTTCGAAAACCATACTGATTTGGTGAGATAATATATTGACTTTCAACAAACCACTCTAATCTGTTTTTGATCAAACGCTCCGCTACTTTCATCAAACATGATGAAAGAGCAATAGGCCGATAAGACGAAATTTCAGATGGATTTTTTCCAGGTTTTAAAATGGGAATGATTTTTTGAGTTTTCCAATCATCCGGAATTAGTCCTGTTTCAAACATATTATTAATAAGAGATAAGAAATATTCAACCGCCATATCAGAAAATGATTTAATGAAACTATTAAATATTCCATCGGGACCTGGAGCAGAGTCAGAAAGGGCTCTTATTACTCGTTTCATCTCATCAATGGAGAAAGGAGCATCTAGCCAGTTAGAATGAGATGGATATGGCTTAATAGAAAGCATTTCTTCACATCCAGCCACTGATGGGGGGGCTATTTTATCCGCAAATCCTATAAGAATTTCTTCTGATATATGTTTGATTCTCGGCGGAGAATACGATGATCCGAATTTTTTTAAGCTAGACCAAACTGAAGAAGTTTCCGGAGACAGGTTCTCACAGAACTTCCGCCATCCAGCGCGTTTTTTATTTTTCAAAATTCGTTTGGTTTCTGCCTGGGCTTTTTTAACTGATAACAAATTTTCTAGTGACATACACTTACGAAAAGAGGAAATTGCTTTTTTACGAGAGTTGACGGAGCGAGTGCATTCCTCGTCCCACCACGGAGTAGAGTGTTTTATTTTAATGTTCGCATTGTGTTTCGGGGTGGATTTTTCTGCTGCATATATAACCATAGAGGGAAACGTCTCACATTGCATTCTGATGTCTCCCGGGGACGATTTTGTTAAATTAATAAGGTTATCTAGTTCAGAAGAGAAAGTGCCCCAATTCGCATCTTTTGTTCTAAATTTGAGATTATTTTTAACTGGGGGGGGATAAGTGTTAGATTGATGGTGGAATCGGATTATAATTGGGAAATGATCACTAGAGAGGGGATCGTTTAGGATGTCCCAAGAGCATTTAGATGCTAACGAATACGAACAAAGAGATAAATCAACAGCACTTTTCCGTTGATGAGGGGGGGGGTGAATCTGGTTGGAGATCCGTCATTTAAAAAACATAGGTTATGGGTATCAATAAAATCTAAAAGATTGCGGCCAGAACGATTTGTTATTTTGCTACCCCAAGAAGGGGGATGTGCATTAAAATCTCCAAGGATCATATAAGGGGAACAAATCTGGGTTAAGATTGGTGCCCATTCATTTTCAATAAAAGTCGTAAAGGGAGAAATATATATTGATAATATTGTGATATCAGATAAGACAGCTGCTATTATCTGGATATCGTCGGAGGGAGTATGAATATTAATTTGTTTAAACGGGATAGAATTATGGATTATCAGAGCCGTGCCGCCTTTACCATCCGGTCTGTCGTGTCTGAGACAATAATAACCTGGAATTCTTAAGTGAAAGGAGGGTTTTAACCACGTTTCAGAAATGGCGGCTACTGAAACGTTGTGTTCGTCGAGTAATTGAATTAGGTCAGATTTGTTAGCGAAGAGGCTTCTACTGTTCCACTGAAGAATTTTGTGCAGTTTC
Organism: Limnephilus rhombicus; assembly: GCA_929108145.2. Classification (NCBI taxonomy): domain Eukaryota; kingdom Metazoa; phylum Arthropoda; class Insecta; order Trichoptera; family Limnephilidae; genus Limnephilus; species Limnephilus rhombicus. The sequence goes on along the minus strand of OV815290.1, from coordinate 11,343,948 downwards.
GAAGTCATTGGGGAGGCAAGATAATAAAGATTTAATGTAATCGGCAGCGTTGGACGGTACAGTATTGTTGTTTGTAAGGATAGAAATTAAAAGGGTAATTAAGGTTTGTATAAAAGAATTATTATTCATTATTTCGGGAGAGCAGAAGGGGAAGTATTACCATTAATGGCACACCCATTGGGGGTCTGGGATTTGGCATTCCCATTCGGGCTGGCCAAAATATTATTCAATTGTTTTTTTATCAAGGTAAGGAGTATATTTTGGGTTGGGTTTGACTGGCTTGAGAATGGTTTCTCTGTGAGAAGATGACGTTGAATTTAAAAAGGTGGTTGTTTGGAAAGGAGCTGAGGACGATGTCATCTCTGCGAATGATTTTTTCGCAGGAGAGAATAACTTTGAGGCCTGGAAGTACGAAATGTTGTCGGTAGCCATTTTATGTTTTATGTTCTTCTGTCTTGATAATTCCGGACAGGCTAGACTGACCACGGTATGTGCACCCGAACAGTTAATGCAAATGGGGTCATTGGAAGATTTTGGACATTGATCAAATGGGTGACCTTCTCCGCAAAAGTAACAACGTGGAGGGGAGCGGCATACGGGTTTTGAATGTCCAAACCGGCAGCAATTGAAGCATTGAATAGTTGGGAATTTATAAACTTCGACGAGAAGCGAGGTATAATAAATAAACACACGAGATGGTAGGGATTGTCCTTCAAATGTAATAACAACAGATTGGAAAGGTTTCCAGATCGTGTTTCCATCAGTAGAATCCTTGTAGTTCAGTCGGCGTGCTTTTAATACTTTCGGGGTTCCGTGGGAATTATTCAAAGCATCAACAATTTCAGCCTCTGGGATCTCCGCTGGAATTCCTCGCACAAGACCCATTCTCGTAAGGTTAAATGTCGGGATGAACGATTTATATTTATGGTTTGAGAGCGAGTCAATTTTTTTTACAAATCCATTTTCGGAAGCGGTAGTATTAAACTCGATAGATAATTTATATCGTCCTTCCGGTTTAATTGAACCGTTAACAATACCAAGGTTATTATTTTTTTAGTCAAATAAGAATTTTCCAAAATCTAAAGGATGAATAAGTTTTCCTTGTTCAGTTCTCTGAACCATAACGATAAAAGGACCGGAAGCGGAAGCAGGATAAAGTAAGTCAGTATTTTTTGTATTATCGCTAGTTAAAGTACTTGTCTGGGTCTTACTATTGGTGTTAAGGTCGTTAGAGGTCGAGGTTTGTTGAATCGGCGGTGTAGGTTTAACTTTCGATGGAATGTGAAGGCTATGCGATGGTCGTCGCTTACGAGATGGGAGTGCAATAGAAACATGGCTGGTATTAGAATCCGAATCAGAAAAATCTAATATCGACCCTGGGTCGGGAGGCCTATCTTCGTCTTCCTCCATTATATAAAAAAAAACTTAACCTTTAAAAATTAAACTGAAAAAATAATACGCAGTCTATTTCATTGACTGTACAAACAAAAACGGATTATCCGTAAGCATGAATGCAAACAAATAGGTATACGATAAACAAAATTAAATAAAATGTAACAATAATCTCTTATCTGTATGAGGCACAGGAACGGGCGAACGGCACTAAGCAATAGGTAAGGTACACACAACCACTGTTAACCGCGGCTCGAATCGGACTCCATTTGATCTCTTCAGATGGATTCTCTCGGAACACTGCAGTGGGAGGGATAGATTCGTCCTTCACTCTTGGACACACTGATTCTCAGATTCCTACCCATCCCTTACACCTTTTTCCTTCCCAGGACTTTCTCTCCTTCTTTTCCTAAAAAGACCCTCAACACAGCATCCTCAAAGATGTCATGACTAGACCCTGAGGGGAATAATTTTTTTACCTGTAAATCATTTTAATCATGTTCTAAAATGGAAATGTTGTGTATTTCTTTACCGCTCCCCCACGTGGGTCATCGTATTTGTAAACCGGGAAGGTCATTACATTCTCAATCGTTTTGTTGTGGCAACTGCAATTTTATAACGCATTTCTTTTCTATTGTTTATTTCCCTTTTAAATGTATGTTCTAATATTTTCCTATCAGAACACTCAAAATAGGCAACTAATGAATTATGTATCTATTTACTTCAATTTTGTTAATATGTTATATTTGTGAAAGTTGATGATTATAATTACTAACTTAGTTTTTAATACTTAATCAATCTTTAACCTGAATTAAATTTATTTCGTCTTGAACTTATTCCAGAATATGTTCATCAAAAATGTTTGTGTGCAAAAAGCAAATTATACAAAAAAAATCCAATCATTGCGAGTCGACTCAAATGACATCAATGTACGCATGTTTCCTACAGCAGCTCATAAAATTCACAAGAAACACAACATAAACCGCCTCACGGTATGGTCAAGTCCTTTTCGTGTTCTGACTGCAACTATTCATGTTCACAAAAGTCGCTACTGAACAAGCACATTTTGATTCATAGCGTTGAAAAGCCAATATCATGTTCCTAGTGCAACTATACTTGTTCAAATAAGTGTTATTTTAAAAGCCACATGCTTATGCACGAAGAAGAAAAATCTTTCTCGTGTTCATAGTGTAACAATTCGTTTTTACTAAAAGCACATTTAACGATGCACATGCTGACTCACAGTGGAGAAAAACCTTTTTCGTGTTCCGTATGTAACTATTCATTTTCACGAATGTCGCTTTTGAATCGGTACATTTTGATCCACAGCGCAAAAAAACCATTCTCGTGTTTTGACTGCTTATATTCATCCTCAGATAAGTCTTATTTAAGACGTCACGTTGACTCACAAGGGAGAGAAACCTTTCTAGTGTTTTGAGTGCAACAAATCATTTTTGATCGAAACTGGTTTAAAGTTACACCTGTTGACAGACAGGGCCGATAAGTCATTCACATGTTCCGTGTGTAGCTACAGATGTTTTTAAAAAGTAGCATTTAATAAATCACATGATAATTCACAATGTGAAAGCGCCATTCCCCTGCCCTGTCTTTTCATTTTGCAATTCATTTTGCAACAATTCATTTTGCAACAAGTCAACATTAAATAGACACGTTATGTCACACACCGGAGAAAAACCATTCTCGTGTTCTGACTGTGGCTATTTATTCTCCGGAATGTCATATTTAATAAATCACGTGCTGATTGATTCACAGTGGGAAAAAACCATTCTCATGTTCAGACTGCAGCTAATCGTGTTAAAAAACCTCGCCTTAAAAAAAACACATGCTGATTCAGTGGAGAAAATCATTCTCGTGTCCCGACTGCAACTATTCGTGTACAAGCAAATCGCAAATGAAAAAACACACGCTGACCCACAGTGGAGAAAATCATTTTAGTGTTCTGACTGCACTTGATTGAATTCACGAAAGTCATATTTGAAGAGTCACCTGCAGACGAATAATTGTGACTCACAATTTCGGAGTCCGATTTTATAAAGGCACCAGCGAACTATCAGTGGAAAGTAACATATTAACCGATTGTATTTGATTAGATCATTCAAAATTAAATTAATTCATGAATTCGACAATTTAATTGAGCATGAGGTCGTCTAAGGTGCTAAAGACTGCGATGGACTCGACATTTTTTTTATTTTTAAAGAAAGACAAACATTCTCGGGTTACGAATAACCTGACAATATTTGAAAATTTCCTACTACCACCACACCAAGCGGAATGTTGCTTGTATCGTGATGGAGGACTCATCCATCTGAGGAGTTGAACACGCGACGCCTGGGTTATAAAATTGTATGCTTATTTTTTTTTTTTTTTTTACATTAACTCCACACAGGAGGCCCTGAGGAAAATAATTTCCCTCAGGGCCTATGTCATCTGGGATGCTGTGTGGAGGGTCTTTTTGAGGAGAGGAAGGAATGAACATTGGTCTTGAAGAGACCCATGTTGTAGGAAGGAGGAAACACAGAGGCCGGCAAATCATTCCACAGCCGAGCTGTTGAACACAAGAACGAGTCGAAGAAACGACCCGTTCTCATGTGACAAATGTCAACTGTGTACAAATGTTGGGCACGCGTTTGGCGTGTTTCCCGACTATGCACCGGTGCCGAAGGGATCAATGATGCTAGTTCCTCGGAGCATCTTCCATTGTAATACCGGTAGAACAAAGATAGCATTCCCACCCGACGCCTGTGCTCTAAAGATTGCAATCCGTCTGTTAAGATGGGAGAATCTATCAAACGGACCGCCCGTTTCTGCACAGAGTCGAGGGTATTTTTCAGGTATTTTGGAGCTCCAGACCAGAGGTGGCTGCCAAATTCAACCGTGGGGCGCACTTGCGATTTGTACAGGGTTAGCAGTTGTGTACTTTTAAAGTATCTGCGGGCCCTGTACAGTACGCCCAGTTTTTGGGAGGCTAACTTTACTCTGGCTTCGATGGAGCCCCCATACCTGAGCTGGTCACTTAGGGTTACACCAAGCATATCAATGGAGGGCCTGTTCGGAAGATTGCTTCCGTTGAAAGAGACTAGATTTTCATTGCGATCCCTTTTAGACGTAATCAGACAAGATTGGGTCTTTGAAACATTAAATTCAACGAGATTATTTTTACCCCAAGAGAAAACACTCTCGAGGTAACCGTCCATTCTTTGCTTCAAAGCCTTACGAGCTGTTGGAGTTTGTGAGCCCTTTGGGGGCTTGTCAAACAAAAAGCTATCATGAACTGTACTGTCATCCGCGTAACAGTGAATTGGTGCACATGACAAAAGGTCGTTGATGTGCAACAAAAACAGAGTTGGAGACAGAACCGATCCCTGCGGGACGCCGGCATTTATCGAGTGAGAGGAAGAGGTGAAACCATCGACTACCGTCTGAATCGACCTCTCCCTCAAGAAGTCGGCAATCCACGTACACAAGGATGCGGGAAGTCCGTAAGAATGCAGTTTGTTGACAAGTCCTCGGTGCCAAACCCGGTCAAAGGCCTTGGATATGTCCAGTGCAACCGTTTGGGTCTCACCGAAACGTTCCAGGCATCGCCCCCAAACATGCGTCACATACGCGAGAAGATCACCGCACGAGCGGTTCCGCCGGAATCCGTATTGACGGTCGTTAATAATTTTGTTCTTCTCGAGGTATGTGAGCAGTTTGTCGTTGATCACACGTTCCATCACCTTAGACAGAACTGATGTGATCGCTATGGGGCGGTAGTTGGCCGGGTTGGAGCGGTCACCCTTCTTTGGAATAGGATGGATAACCGCTTTTTTCCAACCAGAGGGCACAGAGCCAGTCTTCAGGGACAGTTTAAAAAGCTTCGTCAAAATTGGAGCTATTTCTGCAGCGCACCTTTGCAGTACCAGGGCAGGTATTCCGTCAGGCCCACTAGCTTTATTAACATCAAGCCCTCGTAAAACATGGAGTACTTCCCGATGCCGGATCCTCAGCTTTTTCATACGAAAACCGCAGTGAGGAACCGACGTCGGGACAGCACCTTGGTCATCGAGGGTTGAGTTATCCGCAAACATTTTACCTAGTAAGTTAGCCTTTTCGGTGGCGGTGTTTGCTAGTGAGCCGTCAGGTCTGGTAAGAGGTGGCAGACTGGATTTGCAGAAATTGCGACCTATTGAGCCCGCAAGCGACCAGAATTGCCTGCTGCCATGCGGGCATGCAGTCAGCTTTCTGCTGATCTGCTGGTCGTGCTCGAATTTTGACCTATTTATGATTCTCTTGGTTTCCTTTGCCATTTTGTTGTAAGCTGTTCTGTCTTCGGATGTTCTAGATGTGTTGTAGGCTCGGTAAGCCGCGTTTTTTCGTCGCACTGCTTCAGCGCATTGTCGACTGAACCACGGCTTTGAGCCTACACCAGTTTCCTTAACAGTAGATTGGATGAAGCCATCCATCGCGGATGTGATGACCTCACCAATTTCCTGGGCACATCTTGAGGGATCCGAAGTCCGAAAACAGACAGCTGACCACGGGAAAGCATTAAAATGTGCCCGCAGACCGAACCAATCTGCTGACCTATAGTGCCACACTTTTCTCTTCAGCCTCTCGTTTGGTGGTCTGAAGTTTACAGGGATTGATGTCGTCACCAGGCAGTGGTCGGACGATCCTAAAGGCGCTGTGACTTCAATACTGTAACCGTGTGGCACAGTAGTTAAAAATAGGTCTAACAGATTGGAACGGTGAGTCTGGACATCAGGAACCCTTGTAGGCTCCTGAACCATTTGCTCCAATCCGTAGCAAAGGGCAAAGGATTCCGCTTGGCGTCCAGCCGAGTCTGTTGATCCTGAGAACTTCAACCAAGGTTCGTTATGAACATTGAAGTCCCCCAGGACCACAAACTCTGCCATAGGGTAGCGGGGCAAGAGATCATCAATAGTGTCGCTTAAATGTTTGAAGAGCTCGGACGTGTCTGATTCGCTAAGGTTCGGTGAGCGGTATAAACACGCGTAGAATCTTACCGTACTGGCAAGATTGACGCGTACCCACATTACGTCGAATCTGGAGTTTTCCAGATTCAACAGTCGCACACAGTTGACGTCAGCTCGACTATAGAGACAGACACCTCCTTTAGGTCTGAACTTGCTTGCGAGGGTGAAGCCCGGGCAGTCCAGATAGGAGGCGTCTACAGGCTCGGCTATCTGCGTTTCAGACAGGAATAGTAGGTTGGGGCGTTGAGAAAAAAGGTGGTGGTGGACGGAGTTTAAATTGGTATGCAGGCCGCGAATGTTGGTGTAATTCACCAACATTTTTGGCCTGCGCCGGGGTCGCCTACTACTCGCCGCTGTAATGATGTTAATTTTTGTTGTTTGTTTTGTCATGATTTTAAATGTTTTTATGATGGGGTGTGGGGGGAGGGAGGTCTGGGAAGGAAAAGGTATGAGGGGTGGGTAGGAAGCTGGGGATCAGAGTGTCCAAGAGTGACGAACGAATGAATCCAATCCACCCACTGCGGTGCAAGGCGATGGATAGGGAGAGTCCGGCTGGAGAGGTCACCCAATGCGCCCCAAACGCTACTGCTGGGTCCCCTCCGGTCACGAACCGGCACAACAGCAGCGGCGGGGTTTTTACACTCGTTGATGGGGCAGCCCACCCTCAGTCGTGAGCCTGAGGGTCGGGCCCCTGTACTACCGAGCGGCCCGGACAGCGGTAACCGGTTGTAAAGGGTCTCCCTCAACCAGCATCTCCCAATCCGGCCCGCCACGCAGAAGGTGGGCCGACGCACCCGCCATCAAGACTTGAACAAACATTACCCCAAGAACCCGGGCACCCCTGCTAAGTCACCAAACGTAGCGAACCACTTGGGGTGACCTGTGGCAGAGGTGTTGGTCATCCAATAAATGGTTCCCAGGGCGGCGGTACCCATACCCGCCTACCAAATTAAAATCTTATAATAAAAATTACTTATTTACTTATAATGAAAAATTACTTAGAACCACATACTTCGCTTTCTGTCAATCTATTATACAATACGGCATTATAGGATGGGGCGGTACACATACAAATCAAACACAAACAATTTACATATTACAAAAACTAATAATAAAAACAATTTAAAAAAAACCCTACTCATATTCGTCAGAACTGTTATTCAAACAATTTAAGGTTAGAAAATTAAGTGCATTATACTTTCATTGCATTATTCATGCAACATTACAAATTTATAAAGATAATATTCAAAATAAAGTTGCACCCTTTAAAAATAACAGAAATCTTAGACAAACATCAATACTTCCTATTCCAAAATGTAAAAAAATAATAGGACAGTTAAATCATAAATATCTCGGAGTTAAATTTTTTAATTCACTACCTGAAAAAATCAGAAACATGAACAGTAACATAAGAAAAATTAAAACTCAGCTTAAAAATTATACTGAAAATTTAAACTGAATACAAAAATATAAAAAATTAAACCAATATAGTAACACCTCCCCCCCCCCCCCCCCATACACACAAGCCCTGCTTATTTATGGGGGTAAATCAAATACATATATTATGTAATTAATTATAGTATAAAATTTATTGTAATTTACGTATCTTTTTGTGAATAAAATAAAAAAAATTTAAAAAAATTTGAAAGCTTATTTCACCGCTTTTCAAATACAGTTTTTAGTTTTCAAATAGGTTCAGAAGTATTCCATTCATTTGAATTTTATTGCAAAGCGGAAATATTGTGACCTTCTGACATTGAGAAACACTGACTTACACTAATAAACAAGCCATAATATTAGCTGTTTTCTTAATTCAAATTAATAGTGGAAATTCATTACATACCCATTTGTTTATGAAATCAGCAAAAAAAATACCAAATTTTCCATTAATTTAAATGAAGCAAGGAGTGAGTGCCTATCCATTTACGGCTAGGGTTCCTGTTTCAATTGCGAGATCACCCCACTGTCCAATTTGGCGGCCACCTCTGATCTGGAGCCTCAAAATAACTGAAAAAACCTTGACTCTGTGCAGAAAAAGTTCAATTTGGGAGGCGTGTTGGGTACTGCCGCCCCGGGAGCCATTTATTGGATAACCTCTACCACGGGTCATCCTAAGTGATTCGCTACGTTTGGTTTGAGTTCCCGGGTCCATGGGGTAAGGTTTTGTCCAAGTGGGCAACCCAGCTGGATCAGGAGTCTGGTTGATGGAGACCTTTTGACTTCCCCAGCCGTACTCTCTCGACCCATCGCCTTGTACCGCAGTGGGAGGAATAGATTCATACATTCGTCACTCCTGAGCACACTGACCCCCAGATTCTTGCCCACCCTTTTCCATGCCTAAAATACCTTTTTCCTTCCTCTACCCCTCCAAGGGCGGATCCAGGATTTTTTTCTGGGGGGGGGCACAATGGGCGGACGGGCAAAAAAATCAATAATTACTTTTAGGATTTTTTTCTGGGGAGGGCACAAGGGAGGACGCGCAAAAGAATCAAAAATTACTGTTAGAAATAAACTTGAAGTATCATACTTCTAGTTTATTTCTACAAGTTCAAGTATGTATAGGAAGGTCTATGTATGAAAGTGTCAAAACATAGAATAACATAGAAATAAATAAATAAATTAATAGAAAAATTAAATGTTTAATAAAGACAGTTTTCTGTACTGTGATGGAATCTTCACAGTACACAAAAATACCATCTGGGGGGGGGCATGTGCCCCCGTGCCCCCCCCCCCCCCCCCCCCCCTAAATCCGCCTTTGTATCCCTCGTATCTTCCTCAACTTCCTTTCCCTAAAAAGACCCTTCCCACAGCTCCCCAAAGATGACATAGGCCCGAGGGAAATTGTTTTTCTTAGGGTCTCCTCCCCTCCATTCCTTAAAAAGACACTCCACACATCATCCCCAAAGACGACATAGGCCCTGAGGAAGGTTTTCTGATGGAAATATAAATAATAAACACAAATTTCAAACAAAACAACAGAAATTAGAAATTATTATGTTTAATTCAAAAACAAGTACAGAAAACTCTCACCAAATATTATTCTTAACAACTATTCAACTACAAACTAAATGCATTTACTTTTACAACATTATTATGTAATATGGTGACCTCTATACAAGAAATCGTAGCAATGTCTATAATGGCCCTCAATAGTAGATTTGATTTTCAAATTAGCGTCCGTACGTAATTAATTCATTTTTAAATTCTTACTAAGGTAAAGAAATCAATATATAATACTAATATTATAAATCCGAAAGTGCGTGTGTTTGTTACGCTTTCACGCCTAAACCACTAAACCGATTTTAAAAATTCTTTCACCAATAGAAAGCTACATTATCAGCGAGTAACATAGGCTGTATACAAGGTGTCCGAAAACTCGTAGTACAAGCGGGAAACTGGGGAATCCTCATCACATTTGGAGTCGATTTTGTGGTATAATTTTTTTTGATTTGAGCTTTCGTTTTCGAGTAAATCGAGTCAGAAGTTAATTTTTTTTTTGGTCAAATTCTTATAAATTATTACTGACGTTCATAGTACCTAACTAATAAAAACTAATTAAAAGAAAACAAACAAAGAAATCCGGATTTAAAGCATTATTTTGAAATTATTCATAATTTTATTCCGTGTAGTACGGTCGTTTCACGGTTAAAAACAGCTGTTCATTATTTTCGCGCTTCGAAGTCAAAGTGCAATGCGAAATTTGCTGTCCCTTTCTGCGCTCGGTTCGATCAACACAATAGAAGGGGTAAGCTACGCCGAATGGCTTGGCCTTGAACTGTGAACTTGCGAACCAAATTCTGTACGGAAGCAAGTCCAAAAAGGTAAATGTTCAGGAGATGTTGTATGATAGATAACAAAAAAACTAATTATTAAAGCCATTAAAAATAATTGTTTAAAAAAAAACGCTGACTTGAGTCAACTTTTCAATTTGGGAGGCGGGAATGGGTACCGCCGCCCCGGGAACCTTTATTGGATAACCAACACCTCTGCCATAGGTCACCCCAAGTGGTTCGCTACGTTTGGTGATTTAGCAGGGGTGCCGGGTTCATGGGGTGAGGTTTGTCTAGGTCTTGCAGGCGGATGACCAGGACATGCTGAACCCTAGATTTCTACCCACCCCTTAAACCCTTTTCCTTCCCAGAACTCTCCTCTCCTTCCCTTCCTTAAAAAACCCTCCACACAGCATCCCCAAAGATGACATAGGCCCCGAGGGAAATTATTTTCCTCAGGGCCTCTTGTGTGGAGCTCATGTAAAAAAAAACAAAAACATGGACTTGAGTCCTACTGCCTCTAAATGAAGTGGACTATTTTGTTATGACATGTGGTGTATTATAAAAGGAATAAAGTCCATGGTACACCCTTCTGCTTCTAAGATAGTTGTTGCATCATGGTACTTGCATCCACATGCAATTTTGAAAATCGTATTTTTTCTTCATAATGGGACTTCCATTTTTCTGCCACTGATAAACATGATAATTTACTTCAAGTAAATTATCATGTTTTACTTCACGTAAAACGTATTTACTTCAAGTAAATTATCATGTTTTACTTCACGTAAAACGTATTTACTTCAAGTAAATTATCATGTTTTACTTCACGTAAAACGTATTTACTTCACGTAAAACGTATTTACTTCAAGTAAATTATCATCAAAAACTCATTTCTTCAAATTTCGGACTTGGACCGTTTTATCCTCGGGATCGCGTCGAATTCATTCAAAAATACAAGGAATGCGCTCGAGAGTTCCCCCATGCGTCTCCCTTTAGCACCGTTTTAAAAAACGAAACAGCGCTATTTCACTCGAGTTGTATGCAAACAGTTCCGTGTTTTGGACCGCCCAATTAGTTTGTATCAGTTTGTATTTACGCTTTGACGTGGGATGTTTCTTGTGTTTTATTTGAAACGTAAATAATAGTGCGTTATTAATTATAGCGTAACATTGTGACTCTTTAAGTTATTTTCTTTGTGTGATTAATTGTGAATGAAATTAATTGAATTATTACTTAGTGAGTAATCTGTTATTTATACCAGGGCGGGAAAGCGGTGTGTACCCTCCTATGTAGTTGTGATAAGTTGAACAATTGGTGACAAATGTTTGTGATGTGTTTTTGGATTTGAAAACATTGCAACCAGATGCGGAGCTGCCACACAATAAAATAAATTGGTACGCTAATTATTATTTATGCATTAAACCGCTTACTCGTTAATACGGATCCAAACAGTTAGATTTAGCTTTATTATTACGAAAAGTGAGTATTTATGTCGGGGGAGACCAAAAAACATGCAAAAATATGCATTTAACATTTTAATTTTGTTAAAATTTCACTTGCGCGGTAATGCCATGTTTATTCATTGTTTTTATTTTAACATTTCATCAATGCTGCCAATCATAGAAAAATATTTTTGCGTAAAACAAAGTGAATGCATCATTGACAAGTTTGTACCTGTATTTATAACAGTAGAACATTGAAAGAAATGATAAGTTTTAAGATTTTCACGGCCAAAAGCATTTTCGTTATTTGTTTTTGGGGTGTTATGCCGTGTTGCGCTACCTCCTTCTTTAGCCAACGTTTCGGACATCGTTGGCTAAAGAAGGAGGTAGCGCAACACGGCATAACACCCCAAAAAACAAATAACGAAAATTGAAAGAAATGTATTAAAATAATTACACAAACCCGCTAGACAAACCCTGCGTAGCCAAACCATTCAAAACCTGGGATGTTTTTTAAAAGTATGATGAAAAGCGAATTTATTTTATAAGATTGGTACTTCCGACAAATGTCATATTTGATTGTCTATTAGTTAAAAAAGGAACATTCCTTATTATCCGTGCATCAAACTGCGACAACACGAACGTTCCGTGTTATCCGTGAGGTGGACTAACTGCATATTTACCCGCTAATTAACCATATTGTAATGCCTAGAAGAGGTGGGAGAATAAATTATTAAGATGAAAATAAATAAACTATGGACACGAAAAGAGATTAAGCAACTTATAAATAATTTTAGAATAACATCTTCCATCTGTCATCATGACATTTCCGCTTTTCAAAAATTTTAACCCTAAAAAGCCGAAATGTTTTTAAAATAATTTTTTTTTCTTAATTTTAAATTTAAAAATGCTTAAATTGAAAATCTTTATGTTTATTTGGGTTCTCTATGTGATGTAGGTTCACCAGTTTTCCGCTTGTACTACGAGTTTCCGGACACCGTGTATAATGGTAAGCTCTGGCATTATGAAATTTGTATAAATGAAAATGTGTGTATTTCATATATTTTAGCGGCAGGGAGGAAAGGCAGGAGGAAAGTGGGGTTCGCGGAGAGGGTATAGACGAGGGTGGTGGAAGGCAGAGAAGGTGGAAGGGAACAGGGACGCACGGGAATGGACACGCAGGGAGAATCAATTTATTTCTTTGAATAGCATTGCAACGCATGCCGGGTACCAGATAGTGTATATTATAAAAGAAAGTGTACCACAATGTGTGTGCCGCTAAAGCTCTGAAACGAGTCCCGGTACGATCAAGGGAATTATATGGTGCGGTAGCTCTCTATCTCCCATCCATGAAGAAGGTTCCTGTTTTTACATGAAGGGTGTGCTTTTGAAGATATAAGGGCTGGAAATTTTGCCGTCTAGAAATTTCTAGAACAGTCCAAAACATTCGAGAGTATTCGAGAGCATTCCAGAACATTCAAGAGTATTTGAGAACATTCCAGAACATCCCAGAACATTCTGGAATTTTTGGGAATAGTTTGGACTGTTCTGGAACATCCCGGAACATTCCAGATCATTGTAGAACATTCCAGAACACTCTCGAATGTTTTGGAATGTTCTGGAACATTGTGGACCATTCGAAGCCTTTTGTACCTGGTGGGGCTACCCATTGGTAGGGGTATATAAAGCAAGATCCGCCATGAGTTGGAATGTCAGTTCAATCTCAAATCACTCCCTGAGTGTAGCCGGGTACCCCAGCTAGTAATTTATAAAACTTCTCCATTATAACGTAAGCAATCAATCAATCTTGACAAAGGTAATCCTGTAAGTAAAAATTAAGAAGGTCAATCAATCCGTATCCATGTTTGAAGACAGGTGGCGTCAATGAGGGAAGTTGACATTACCGTTGTGTACTGCCATCTGTCATCTGACACCATACTAAATTTCAGACTGATTCATAGGTAAGTTTTTAATTGGCAGCCAGTTGTATCACATGTGCTTCGTATTTTTCGATAAAATGGAAAAGTGTAACATCGATCCGTAATTCACTTTTAATTTTTGAATTCGCCTTCGCCGTTTATGACAACCATGATATATTGGTCAACGAATTTAAACTCAAAATGACACACAGATTTCGTGTTAGGGAAAAATTTGGATGTCAATTTGATGCTTTTATAATTACCATAACCATTCACGGTAACGGCACGTGACGGCATAAAAACGGCAATAAACATACGTTCCTTATCACAATAATGCTGCAGTTCTTTCAAAAGATGAGATACACAATGTACGTAAGTCTGTTTTCTCCAAAGGAAAAAAGTCATAATTTTCTTGCATCTCTCTCATACACCGCACCGTGACATCTCCGTAGACCTCTACAATGATGCCATGATGATAATTTTGAAAGTATGGAATATAGTTACACTAGGATAATATTAAAGTGTGAAAGAATTCCAAAAATTCTAAAATATCAAATGTCAATGTGCTAATGGTTTTTTTAATTCTTAAATATATAATGGTGCAGCTCTTTCTTACATACTAAATAACAACAGTCGAAAATGAGACAAACGGTGAATGTATGCCTGCACTCCCCCAAAGGAAACATACAATCATTATCGTACATCTCCCTCACACTTATAAAGAAAATGAAATGCAATCCCCGTCGCCGTAGCGGAGCCGTAATAAGATACATCTGTTTCCTCCAAAGGAAAAAAGTAGTAATTTGGAAGAAGCAGACACATGTATTTTGTGTGTCTCATCTGTTGTCTCACCATTATTTAATGCGTAAGAAAGAGCTGCAGCATTGTAACGTTAAGGAATGTATGTTTATTGCCTTTTTTGCCGTCACGGTACTGTAACCGTAAATCGTTACGGTAAATATAAAAGCGTCTAATGACGAAAATTATAATAATTTCAATCATGCGCAATTCAACATAATGCAACTTTGAGCTATACACGGAGGCCACAAGCTAATGTAACATCTAACACCTGCGCGTAGAGTTTAATATTGCTTGAAGAAGGAAATGTTTCACAACAAAATGTAAACAGATTGGCAACGCGGCATTTCTAAAGATCTGATGAATTTGAATCACTTGTATTGAGGGCCATTAACAGGTGACAGACAAACATAAGAGCTTTTATTGCTTTTTCTCAAGATGGCCATTTTTGATGAGTTCAACCAGAGTACGGGTCGGCCTTCCGGACATTCCTAAAAAAAAAAACAAATATTATTATTATTTATTTATTTTTGTTTGACAGGTCCCCAAAGGGTACACAAACACCAACGGCTCAAAGGGTATTGAAGCAGAGAATGGATGGTTACCTCGAGAGTGTTTTCTCTTGGGGTAAAAATAATGTTGTTGAATTTAATGTTTCAAAGACCCAATCATGTCTGATTACGTCTGGGATCCAAATGAAAATCTTCAATCCTTCAGTGAAAGCAATCTTCCGAACAGATTGTCTTGGAATGATTGTCCTGTGGAATGATTGTCCTGTGGAATGATTGTCCTGTGTGAATGATTGTCAATGTGCACAAATCTTTCTTACTACATTCAAAGTGGGTCTCTTCCAGACTCGGGTTCACTCTTCTTTCCACAAAAAGACTCTCCACTTCCCCAAAGACGACATAGGCCCTGAGGGAAATTATTTTCCTAAGGGCCTCCTGTGTGGAGTTAAAGTGAAAAAAAAAATCTGTGTAGTTTTATGGAATCTGTGAAATTCTGGGGGAGGTGACCAATGGATTCTGTGTAGTTCTGGGGGAGGGGAGTAAGAATAGATTCTGTGTAGTTCTGGAGGGGTGACCATGGATTCTGTGTAGTTTTAGGGGGGTGACTATGGATTCTGTGTAATTTTAGGGGGGTGACTATGGATTCTGTGTAGTTCTAGGGGGTTGACAATGGATTCTGTGTAGTTTTAGGGGGGTGCCTATGGATTCTGTATAGTTCTAGGGGAGTGACTATGGATTCTGTGTAGTTCTGAAGGGGTGACTGTGGATTCTGTATAGTTCTTGGAGATTACGAATTATACATAATTTTAGGGGGGTGACTATGGATTCTATTCAGTTCCAAGGGGTGACTATTGATTCTGTGTAGTTCTAGGGGGTAACTATGCCCACATGACCTACCCTTGTCCAGGTAAGGCTGGTCATCCGTCTCATCCATGACGCTGGCGATGTCCAGGTGCAGCCACGGCGCGTCGCTGGAGGCAAACTGCGCCAGGAAGGCGGCCGCCGTGCACGAGCCACCCCCTTTCCCCTTACCCACATTGTGCACATCCACGTTGGGGTATTCTGAAACACAACGTAGGTTTGGTATCAAGACTCCATCATGGACTGCCAGCCTTAACATAAACTGTGTGTTGTGATTCCATTTGTCTACGCTCGGATTCAATAAAATATGAATTTAAATGTCATTTTCAAAATTAGAACTGATTTTTAGATAGATAAATAAAGCAAGAATCGAGATTATTCTTACTGATAACTAGCTGACCCGGCCACGGTTGGCTGTAACTAACGAAACACAATGCCATCTACTGGATGGTTTCATAACCTTTTAACTCACATCACCATCTGTTAATTTGCATACAAATCAAATACACACCGCCCACTTGCCAGCCCGCTCGTCCGCCACATACAGACATTCTCCATATATTATATATTTCAACCAATTTACACAAAACCTTGACAAAATATATACCTAAACCTTCCTCATGAATCACTCTATCTATTGGTGAAAACCGCATGAAAATCAGTTCAGTAGTTTTTGAGTTTATTGCGAACAGACAGACGCGGCAGAGGACCTTAATTTATAATATGTAGACATTGACAACAGTGAATGTATCTTTCTTATGTAATACCAGTGCTTTGTGGTAAATATATTAAATATCTTAATTCAGTGCGTTAAAATTTTGTCAGTCCACAAACAAAATACTAAAAAATATTTTTTTATAAAAATCTTTCACACAGCGTTAATGATTAAAAATTGAATTTTCTAATACATGTTTGTATCTGTGATTATCAAGTAAGCCATAATTCAATTTGTGAGGCGGGTACGGGTACCGCCGCCCAGGGAACCATTTATTGGATAACCAATCCCTCTGCTTAGGTCACCCTGCTACGTTTGTTGACGTATAGGTGTACCTGGGTTCATGGGGTGAGGTGTGCATTGGTCTTGGTGGCGATTACGTTTGCCCACCCTCTCGGACACCCTCTCGGACACTCTCGACCCATCGCCTTGCATTGCAGTGGGAGGGATGGATTCATACATCCGTCTCTCCTGGACACATTGACCCCAACAGATTCCTACCCACCCCTCATACCTTTATCCTTCCCAGAACTTCCTCTCCTTCCTTTCCCTAAAAGACCCTCCACACAGCATTCACAAAGATGACGGTCCTGAGGGATTTTTTTTTCCTCAGGGCCTCATGTGTGGAACTAACGTAAAAAAAATCACCTCCCTCACTCTTCCAAACTCACATATTATACTACTCATACATTTTTACGCACCAGGTTTAAATGTGCGGGTTAAATTTTCCCCACAGGAAAAACTAAACCCTTTCACATACTTCCCCAAATGATCATCTAGTCAATCCACGCTATGCAATTGCACTATATAAGTATTATAAATTCAAAACAATACAAGAACAACATGTCAACCTACCAGAGACGAAATGGGAAAATAATTCACCGACTCCAGATATTTTCATATCAGAGGGTTCGGCTCTGTGGAATTCCTAATTGAACCTATAAATCCTACTGATTCCTCAATATAAATATTTAAAAAAACTTTTGTAATCCTACACGTATTTAAAATGACTGATTTTTGCATTTTTATATACAAATTCTTTGACAAATCTAATACGCCTATTATTATTATTATTATTATGTAATGAGCAGGCAGCATTCTGCTGATGCGCTCATATCTGATTTCACAATAGTTTGACAGTAAATTTTAATTTTTAACTAAGTTAGTCCTTTCTTCTCTCCAAATACAAGGTGTTGCAAAATTAATCACCCTATCGGAAGATGTTATAATTTTTTCAATTGGCGTCGTACGTCAATCATATTTGACATTTGTGAACTAGACAGCTGCAGAATACAAACAGACAAGCAATGGAGCGCTATACTCCGCAAGAACGTGGAATAATTGTGTCGATTTAAGCTTTAACGCTTTTAGCGATTTTGTGTCGAAAGTCATCATGAGCGACGAGGCACATTTCCACTTAAACGGTTATGCCAATAAGCAAAATATTAATTTCTGGGGCACTGAAAATCCGCATGCATGAAAAGTCATTATGTCCACTCAAAAAGCCACTGTGTGGTGCGGCGTTAACGCGGGAGGAGTGATTGTATGGTCGTATTTTTTGAGGACGCCATTGGCAATTCGGTCACTGTTACTGGCTAACGCTACAGGGCCATGATAAACGACTTCTTACTTCCGGAATTGGATGAGCGGGGCTTGGTGAACATGTGGTTTCAACAAGACGGTGCAACCACGCACACAGCACGAGCCACAATGGATATTGTGAAGGAAGCATTTCCTGGTTACGTAGTCTCTCGCTTTGGCGATTTGGTATGGCCAGCAAGATCGCCCGATTTAACCATCCCAGACTTCTTTCTTTAGGGCTATTTGAAGTCGCGGGTTTATGGCAACAAGCCTCAGACAATCGCAGCCCTTAAGGAGAATATTCGACAGGAATGCGAACAGTTATCACCGGAAATCTTGCGGGAAAGTCATGGAAAATGCGATAAAACGGGCACAAATGTGTAACAACACTAGCGGCAGCCACTTGACGGATATCATCTTTTTCACTTAACAGAAAAAATTTTAAAAGTCCAAATAAAGATTTCTATTACTCAAAATCATTTTTTTTTATTTAGTAAAAAAGTTATTCAAACAAAATTGGATGATTAATTTTGCGCCATCCTGTATGAATCCAATAGAGCTTTGAATTGGTTTATATTAGTTGCATCGATGACATGTTGTGGGAGTTTGTTCCAAGCATCCACCACTCTATTTACAAGGAAATTACTTAAGTTAAAATCTCTAAAGTTAGTTTCCTACCTGTAACCTTGTCCTGATAGTGCTTCCAGAGCGGGAAGCGCCACAAGCGGTCACCCGTGATGGT
The DNA here is from genome assembly GCA_929108145.2 of Limnephilus rhombicus. NCBI lineage: Eukaryota > Metazoa > Arthropoda > Insecta > Trichoptera > Limnephilidae > Limnephilus > Limnephilus rhombicus. The sequence continues at coordinate 11,325,219 of OV815290.1, read as the reverse complement.
GCCCGCCCGCTGTGCCGCGCCCCACAGGGCTCCAGAGCGCGTGAAGGCCCCCGCCGCGCATCCGCCAAGAGCCACTCGCATAGCCCCCGTCAAGGTGGCCAGGTCCACAACCCAGCGGGGCCCAAAGCTGTATAACGATAAAATAACAAATACACTTTTAAATTCTGTAAAATGTATGGGAAAAAAAAAAAAAAAATTATATTTAACTAACTGGTTCCCAGCATGCGTTGCAATGCCATATTCAAAGAAATAAATTGTTTCTCCTTGCATGTCCTTTCCTGGGCGTCCCCGTTACCCCCCCGCCTTCCCTCTACCCTGTCCAGCTGCCCCGTCCCGCCAACTGGCTATTTAGCACTTTAATAAGTTTTTATGTCTCCATGTTAAAATTCGTTGGCGAAAAATTTAACCGCTTCTGTGCCAAGAGCGAGATTTCTCGCATTCTTGGCCGTGCCCAGCAGGCCGGCTATAGAAAAATAGCGAGTTATCTCGCTATTCTTTGAGCAAGATTTTATTTTATTTATTTTTTTATATACACGGTGTCCGGAAACTCGTAGTACAAGCGGGAAACTGATCAATCTACGTCACATTTGGAATCGATTTGTGATATAACTTTTTTGATTTGACCTTTCGTTTTCGAGTAAATCGGGTCCAAAGTTGGAATTTTTCGGTAAAATTAGAAAAAATCGGTCAATAGGGGATTAATTTCAGCTGTGTAATGTATTTTAAAATGCATCGAAGGGTAAACCGGGCTCAAAATTTTTTTTAACCCTTTATTTGCCGAAAAAATGGAAAAATAGTTCAAAAATAATATAAAAATCGAAATGACCAGATCGAAAAAAAAAAGTTTTTTGGGTTCTCCACGTGATGTAGATTCACCAGTTTCCCGCTTGTACTACAAGTTTCTGGACATGTTGTATATTTATTTTTTTTTTTTTTTTTTCAAGGTATTCACTAAGTCATTTAAATATCCTTTCAAGGTGTAATGTTTTTAATTTATAAAAATAAGATGTAAAAATGATTTATTTTGATTAAAAATTCATGGCCTGCTGTTCACAGCTACACTCCTACATACTGGCATTTAAAAGGTTAAAAAATGATCTTCTGGAAATCTCGAGCAATCGAGGCAAATTTATTTATATCGCGTGGTCGCTCCAGTGGATAACAAAAGCAAAAAATTAGATAACTTAGAAGTACTTGAAATTATAAAATACCTAAATAATAATTCTAGCATTTTGAATAACCAAATTATTTGATCTTTTAGTTCTATTTTAGACACATTTCCAAAAACCGCTCTGTTCTTGCCGGAAATCCCGCAATCACCCCTTCTCCTTCTTCTTTGCTCAATTCCCATTCAAATACCAAAAATTTGTGTATTTGACGACCGGCATGGTCTAGCATGGTCTTGACTCACAATCCGAAGGTTGCCGGATCGAATCTAGACGTGGGCAAATAAATTTTATTTGATTTATTTGTGTTATTTCACAATTAATTCACTCAGAGTGGAAGATACTTTCAGTATCGCCCTGGTGTAAGACCACCATTCAGAATTGAAACGTTGCTTGAAATGGCTTTAGCCGTGTTTGGTGACCAGATTTGAATTATCAGGCACTTCCCCACCTTCCTCTTCCCCATCTCCTTTCCCTCCCCAATACCATCAACCTCACAACATACCCCAATGTGGGATGCCAGTCTCATTGGCTCCAGACGGGAGCAGCTGAGACTCTTGTGAGGTATTCACATAAAAAAAAATAATAAAAAATATGTCTCAATATTCTGTATCGTAGGTTAATTCTAATATTCTCTTGACGAAGGAAGGGTACTTCCGAAACCGGTAGTGTTAAAAAATATAATTAACGTGGTCTATAAAAACTTTACATGTATTTATTGTTGACTAGCTGGGTCCCGGCATGCGTTGCTATACCATTTAATAAAGAAATTGTTTCTCCCTGCGTGTCCTTTCCCATTCGTCCCGTTCCTCTTCGCCTCCCCTTCCTCTCAAGTCCCTTACCCTCTCGCGTTCCCACTCCGCCTCCTCCACCTTCCCTCTACCCACTCTACTCCCCCCCTGGTTCCAGTAACCAGGTTCCCCTCCCCCCCTCCTCCCACGAACCCTCTACCTGAGTTCCCCTCCCCCCTCCCGCATGCCATACATTCATTCCCAGTACATTCAGTTTTCAAACAGCTCGCGCGCCACTTAGGGGCCATCCATAAATTACGTCACACCTTAAGGGGGGAGGAGAGTAGAGAAGTATGACATTTTGTGACAATGGGTATGAGGGGGTCATCAGCTCTGTAACGTCACATGTAAAAATCTAAAATATTAAAATGCAAACGAAAAATTATTTTTGTATGTGATGTCACACTAAGGGGGGGTCTCACAAATGTGACGATGTGTGAAAAGGAAGAGGGGGGGGGTCAAAATATTGTGAAATTCGTGTGAGCTAATTTATGGATGGCCCCTTATTGCAATTTTTTTATACAAATTTCATAATGCCAGACCTCTCACCAGTAGTTTTATACAAACCTTGTCCTGACAATAACGAACACAAAAAAAAGAATTATCCAATTTGGTACAGTCGTTCGGAAGTTATGCGTGTACACACATTTCGGTGATACATTCTTATATAAATATAGGTTTTATTTGATTAATTAGTGTTATTCCATTATTAGTGAGGTTATGTTACCTGTTGGCATAGCACAGGGCGTCGGCTAGGATGAGTCGTCCCTCAGCGTCCGTGTTGTCCACCAGGATGGACTTGCCGTTCATGGCGATCACCACGTCTCCCGGCTTAGTGGCGCGTCCTCCCGGCATGTTCTCAGTCAGCGGGATCAGTCCTACACACACCATACATTAGTCACACGGATACTACAGTCCTAAGATGTTACTAACCTTTGTATTTTTTAAGTAAAACTTCTTTACGCACGCTCGACTTGGGGAGTAAGCTGGTGAATGCGTTATGAAAAGTGGTGATTGTTACGAAAAATGTCATGCGAACGGTGATTGATTTATTTATTTATTTATTTATAAAATACATGTTACATATATTAGACATTTAACCCCTCCGAATTTTCGAGAGTCTTTGCTTTTGATGTCTTAGAGAGCTTTTGGTGTCTTAGAGAGCTTTTGGTGTCTTAAATGAAATGACATTTTATGAAAACTTTGTATTATTATCGCTTCACAATTAAAGCTCTATAAATGAAACATTTCTGAACATAGCCGAATAGTAAAAATTGTTTTAGACAGGTTACAAAATAAGCTTTCGAATTATTATATTACAAATAAATTTCAACATTTGTAAATATTAAAATTTAGAATGCAAACATTAAAAAAATGTGAAAATGACTCACGTGATGTACTAAAATCACAGATTATGTAAACAACAATAGTTATTCTATTGTATAAATGTGTAATAAACACTTTTGTCACCTCACTTTTTTATCATTTCATATAAAAATATTTAATAGAAATTAACAATGTTGGGCGCCCGTAGGAAATTTGGCGGGATAAATTATGTGTCAGACTGCGCGTCTGACAGAATGTTCTTTTTATGTATTTCTATGGACAACTTGAATAGAGATGTGCAGCATGATTCACTATCGACCTTTCACTTTTTATTTTACGGATGTAACTAAAACAATAACGGAATTATAACGGTTTCTATGGAGACACACGCGCTGACGTGTAAACACGCTTATTGTACTTGACTGCTGTCGTATTTTTAACACATATATCTGCTTACGTTGCGGAGGGGTTAAGCAGATTAGATTTATTAAATCACCATACTAGGCTGCCTGTTTCATGGTGATCAATTAAAGATAGTTACTTTGAGTGAAGTCTAGTGTAAACACATGGTAAAATTGGAAAAGTTATGTATATGTATATGTATTAAAGTTTGTATGTGTGTGTTTTTATATGTGTGCTTGCGTACGTGCACGTATATACAGGTGCGCACATCCATATACACATAAATACACACACACACACACACACACATATATGCACCTACGTACATGAATACAAACATATATATATACAGGCATATACGCAATACCAACACGTACATATATATGCATACATACATACTTGCACGCAAACACACATATATTCTTCTTCCTCACACATGTAAACAATATATACACATATACATACATATTCATAGGAATCCACGGTGAACTCCTATCATTTTTCAAAAACTATTTAACAAATAGAAAAATGTATGTAAAGATTTTGAATAAAATGAGTAGTTTTAGATTTATCAAATCAGGAGTACCGCAAGGGTCAATTTTAGGCCCAAAATTATACATTATTTATGTTATTGCCTTGTCTAAACTTTTTAAAATAGCCCGTAGATTCATTTTTGCAGATAATACAGCACTAGTTGTATCTAATGAAAACCCGGAAATAGCTATTAAAGAATTACAAAGAGACTTTAATGAGCTACTCAAATGGTCTCACAATGTAGGTCTAATTATTAATGTCAAAAAAACTAAATGTATTTATATAAAATCACCGAGCTTGAAAATGTGGAATTTACCTAAAATAATTGCACATAATTTTGAATGCATACATAGGAAAATTGAAAATAATTGCCACTCTGAAAAAATTGATTTTACAAATGAATACACTTACCTTGGCATAATCGTAGACAATAATCTCAAATGGGATAAATAAGTTATCAAAATCTGTAACCAGCTCCAATGTTTGGCGAGTAATTTTTATAAATTAAAATTTGTGTTGCCTAGTTGCACTCTCAAACTTATATATCATTCGATGGTCGAATCCATACTTAGATATGGAATTCGAACTTGGGGACACTCGAGCATAATTAATATTAAATTCAAAAAATTTGCAAACTGCTATAATTAAAAAAATTGTTAAACCTAGCATTTACAAACAAAGAAACAACTTAAAATTACTGTATGGGTCTGAGGGCCTACTTCCAATTAAAGGGCTTCTCTGGTAAGAAAGCGCGTATAAAAAGTTATTGGTGCATAGTCACACAACAAGATTTACCGAAAATAAAGGCCTAAAAATACCACGAATATCAAATAAGTATGGTACCAGAACGCTCGAATATATGATACCTTTAATCTATAACATGTTGACTCAAAACATTAATTTAAAAAATAATGAGGAACCCTGCCCTAAACTGACAAAAAAGTGGTTAATAAATGAACAACACATTTATCTATCCTAAATCTTTTATTATGTATTATATTGTAACTTAAGCTAATTTGTGTTATTTAATAATATTATACGGTAGAACCTACAGACAAGCTGATCTGTTACAGCTTTGTAAGACTACCCATATCTTTATATTGTATTAGATGTAATTATATTCAAATTTAATAAATAAAAAATAAAAAAATAAAAAATACATACATGTACATATACACATATATACGTACACATCCGTATATGTCTTCTTCCTCACACATGTAAACCAGTGGCGGCTGGTGCTCACAAAAATCGGTAGTGCGCTAAAAATCTCGCTACTCTAATTAAAATGAATTTAATTATGAAAAAAAATCTTACCTATTTGTAGGTTAGGTCGATTCTCCATTGTCTCTTTTGTTTTTAACTTGCACTCTTGTTTAATATTAAAAATGGGCCGTGGTGGGCCACTATTTTTAATTTCTAATCGTTTCAAAGTTCAGCGCATTGTTTTTTATAAAATGAACATTAATACTGGAACTCATTTTTTATTCTTCCCGACTCATCCAAAAAACTAATAACAATGGCGTATTGACCTGCGACTTGTCACAACGGGTCTCATTGTTTATGTTGGTTGGTATGCTATAGAGATAAGAAATGGTCGACGCTGAGCGGAACATTGACTAAAAAAGAGTAGATCTTAATTTAAACACACAATATCAATAATAAAATGACACGACCGCGTCCCAAATTAAGATGCTACTGAACAAACGGTCCTTTTGACATGGTGGAAATTCCCAGATCGCCGTCCATGGGTTATTTAAATTTGCAAAGGATTATACCTACCTACGATTCTGGCTCATGGAGAATTGTGTAAGGATTCTCTTCGATTCTGTGATCGCTTTGGCAAATGCACTCCCGGCCTGAATATAGTAACAAAACGTTCTGCTTCTGTTATCTCAGTATCTGTTACGCGAGCGGGTATACATAGATACCTATATTATGTATGCATTATAACCAAAGTGTGTATTGTGATTTGTGATGAGGCGTGTCGGAAATATAGTATGTTTTTCGGTGATCGGGAATTTTTAGATTGGCAGAAATTTTGGGAGTGCGTTGCACCGCCGCACCTTAGGGCTGGCCGCCACTGATGTAAACAATATATTTAGGTACACAGAATAAAATCCTTAACTCTGCCAAATAATATCAGTTATCTTCTATTATGTTTATTAAATAACCAACCAAGCTGTGTGTATAGATACCTGATAAAAATAGAAAAACCACCCTCTCACAACACCATTGTGTAGCTATTGAATATTTATAATTTTGTCCATCAAGCATACAAGTTATCAAATTTGATGGCAGAAACTAGCCGTCAGCAAATAGTGACAAAAACAAGAACATCTAAAGGAGGCTGGATACTACAGCAATATACTACAATATATATACATACATATGCCTGTGTTATAAAGTTATAATATACGCATGCTATGTTTGCACGTCTCGGTTTTAAATAAAATAATAAAGAATAAATAATAAATTTATATCACTATCTGAGTATATGAAACAAGTTGTAAACGCTGTCATAGTCACTCATCAGAAGGTCAGCAAGCGCCTTTCTGAAAGTGAGATATAGGCGTGATTGCTAAGCGAACGGTCGGGCCTTTACACACGCTTGACTTGGGGAGTGATAAGTATAAGGATGGTCACCCCAAGGTCGCAGGTCACCCCAAGGTCGTAGGTCACCCCAAGGTCGTAGGTCACCCCAAGGTCGTAGGACACCCCAAGGTCGTAGGTCACCCCAAGGTTGTAGGTCACCCCAAGGTCGTAGGTCACCCCAAGGTCGTAGGTCACCCCATGGTCATATTTCACCCTAATGTCATATGTCACCCCTAGGTCATAGGTCACCCCGTTCGCTACGTTTGGTAACTTAGCAGGGATACCTGGGTTCATTGGGCGAGGTTTGTCTTGGAGTTTTATTTCAGTCGTGTGGTCTAAAGCACTAATTTTTTTTTAAATTCACAGTTCTTCCCATGCATTTTAAATCTTCCTATTTATTGGTTATTTTTTAACCCTTTTGCAAAAACAAGAATTGTTTCAAAATCTAGATAAAATAATCTTTCCGATGTGTTTATTATAAATCAACATTTTTGTTTCTAAATATATTAAAATTTTGATATTGGAAATGTAAATTGGCTAAAAAGTGCACACCTGCGAATATTCGAATTAAAGTTGGTACTTAGAATAGAATAAACATACATTTTTAAATACACAATCCTTTTCTTAAGAAAATCTTATATATAATATATAAAACAAAGTCGGGTTAGTTACACCATTTATAACTCAAGAATGGCTGAACCGATTTTTATGATCTTTGATTTGTTGGATTAGTCTCCGCCCCGAATAGCAGAATAGCTATTAAAACAATTGAAAAAATCACAAAAAAAAATTATGAAGTAAATTCTTTTCCTCGTACATTTTGTGTGGAACGAATTCTAATCTTTTGAAAGAGCTGCAGGAATATTGTGATAAATATAATATTGAATAGTGAGTGAATTTCAAAATTTCAAAAACGTGAATTGTCAATGCGCTGATTGTTTTGCTTTCGTTCTTCTTAACCTTTCCCTTACTGTGCTAAAAAAATACGCGCGCTCCGGTGCTGTGTAATCAATTCATGTGTTAAAATCATCGATTTTGTATCGGAAATATATGAACATTCATAGCTAATCGCTTTTGTTTTTCGTAATTTGTGTTACAAGTGATAATAATTGTAATTTAATTGCTGAAAACATGAAAAAACCATCGTCCGTTGCTCAAAAAACGGGCGAGGAGACCATCTCAAAGGATTGCCCGCGAACGACTGAGGCGCTGGCCGCTGGGCTGCTACCCAATACATACATACAGCTATGTATGTTTAGCTACTTCGCGATCGTAGGTATCAACGGTCGAAACACCACACGGCGGTCTCTGTTTCTCGTGTTCCCGTATAGCAAATTAGAGCGAGACGTCACATAGCGTGTCATCTCCCCCCGCACACTCTTCGCGTATCACGGTCCACACTGTCACACGGTTGATTGTATTTGTGGTTTATTCCCGATATTTAACAAAGTATCTCTGATTTTGAATTAAATTTGCTAATTATTTAAAATATTATTTTTTAATTCAGTGTGTAAATGTATAACGGAGGAATACCTAAAATCTGAACCCAGAATTCATTATATTTATAGAGATATAAAAGTTATTAGAAGCAATGTGTAGTATTTACGCATTACAGACCAGGAAAGGTTAAACATATACATAATGCTGCCCCTTTTTCTTACACACTAAATGTCAATAGTCAAAAATGAGACAAACGGTGAACATATGTCTGCACCTCTCCAAAGGAAAATTACAATAATTATAATAAATCTCCCTCACACGTATAAAGAAATCGAAACGCAATTCCCGTAAGTAAGTGGAAAAGTAAGAAAATCACAAAAAATATAGATCTGTACACAACGCCATCTCTGATACTGACAAAAACTAAATATGGACAGTTGCACTTCGATAATTGCTTCATTGTGTAATTTTTTAACTGAATAAAAAAACTGAATGTAATTCAGCTAATAAGTTAACACAACATTTATTGATTTTTAGGTGGTACGAAGTTCGGCGGAACAGCTAGTTTGTAATAAAATCGCCACTTCACTTTTTACCACATTCATATAATTTTATTTTAAAATTAAATGTGTGTTATGTCAAAAATTGGTGCAAAATAAAATCGTCATTTATGATTGGGTTTGTAAAATATCTGAACAACATAGCTCATATATTTCTAAGGCAATGATAAGCATTGTTTTTTTTTCCTTTTCTAACATAAAATAAATCACAAATATTCCCATGACAGGAAGAGAGATATCTAACTTTTAATAATGCACGGTCGCTCTGGGACAATTTGGGTCTCCTGCTATTATAACCTCATATGATGTTTTGGGACAATTTGGATCTCCTGTGATCTTATATCTACTAGTAGTATATTTTCATATTTTTTTTACATTAATCCACACTGGAGGCCATCGGAGATGCTGTGGAAGGAATAAACATTGATCTTGAAGAGACCCATGTTGTAAGAAGGAGGAAACACATAGGTCGGCAAATTGTTCCACAGCCGAGCTGTTGAACTAAAGAACAAGTCATAAAAACAACCCATTCTTATGTGATATATGTCAACTGGGTAAACATTTTTGGCATGTTTCCCACCTGTGTATCGGTGCCAAAGTAATCAATGGCGCTAGTTCCTAGAAGCATCTTCCATTGAAATACCGGTAGTAATATAATAATAAATAACGGTGAAATACAATTTGGGAGGCGGGTATGGGTACTACCGCCCCAGGAACCATTTATTGGATAACCAACACCTCTGCCATAGGTCACCCCAAGTGGTTCGCTATGTTTGTGACTTAGCAGGGGTGCCCGGGTTCATGGGGGAGGTTTGTCAGGTCTTGGAGATGGATGCATCTGCTTCCCTACTACATGGCTGATCGGATCGAGAGAGAATGGTTGAGGGAGATCTTTTGACCTCTCCAGTAGGACTGTCTCGGAACATTTTCTTGTACCGCAGTGGCAGGGATAGATTCATACGTCCATCACTCCTGGACACAGCGACCCCCAGATTCCTACCCACCCCTCATATCTTTTTTTCTTTTCCTTCCTTTCCCTAAAAAGATCCTCCACACAGCATCCCCAAAGATGATATAGACCCTGAGTGAAATTATTTTCCTCAGGGCCTCCTGTGTGAACCTAATGTTAAAAAAAAAAATGGAACTCCAGACCAGAGGTGGCTGCCAAATTCGATTTGTGATTTGTGCAGGGTTAGCAGTTGTGTACCACGTAAGGAGTGCAACTGACGGTAAGGAACTCACCGATCACGTTGACGGGCAGCTTGAGAGCCGCCACGCTGCGCAGGGCCCCCACCACGCAGGCCGCGCCGCCCATGTCCCCGCGCATGGCCGCCATGTTGGCCGAGGGCTTGATGCTGATGCCGCCCGAGTCGAAGGTCACCCCCTTCCCCACCAGCACCATCGGCTTCTCGTCTGCAAAACAAACAATGTTATAAACACATCATAATCAGAATAAAAACACTCTCTAAACCAAATTCTTGTCAAATGTTAACACTTTATTTCTCAACGAATTTCTTAAGGCTCTGCAACCGGGCTCGAAAAGAAGAAGACGGAGAGATACGAAATTACGAATGTTAGAGGAGAGCGCTAACATTTACAGCGACAAAATCGATGCGAAAATTGCGAAAATGTTTAATAAAACACGACTCGTTTAAAATAGAGCAAAAATCTCGCAGGCATTGTCTTCAACAGCATTTAAAGAAACACTGTGAATTTTTTCATACATATAACTTGTAAAGTAACTGAAACAAACGTGTTTATAATAATTTTTGGAGCATACTTTGCGATTTTTTTTCTATCGAGGGAATTTTATATAATTTGCGTTTCGGCGCAGGCAATGTCTAGATATTATCTTTCAGAATAACATATATTTCTTTAAGAGCTTTAAAACTTACCGTGTTTAAGGGAGATATGTAAGAAATCGGTAGAAATTCGGGTTACGGACCCTTAAAGACTTACCTTAAAAACCAAGGTTAACGGGTTATTTTGTTTTATTTATAAACAGAAACAAACAGTACATGAGATACTTTGGTGGGTACCTATTATATTTTTCATTGTGGTATCTTACTTACGGTACTTATCCATATTAACCCCTCCGAATTTTCGAGAATATAAGCTTTTGGTGTCTTTAATTGGTCAATTCATATTGAAAATGTATAATAATAATAATAATATTTGGATGATTTATATAGCGCCGTTTTTGTGAAAAATCACCTCAAGGGCGCTGTACAAACTTATAATACATTTCTAAAATCTAAAAAACTACAAGCTAGGCAAACAATTATAAACAACTTATGGCTAAAAATTGCATACATCGGTTCATTGATCACCGATACGAAAATATGTGTACAATATTTTGACCAATGAACGCGATGCTGCCTAAAATTTAATGAAAACAGGACCATACTTACCTGGGAGGTCGCTTGAAATTAACTCTGTAATAGATTAAGATCCATAGTAGGGAAATTTTATCACCTAAAAAACTTTGTTAATAAAAATATTTTATACTGTATATATAACGCATTAGCAGAATCAATTATAGGATACGGAATAAATAGTTACGGATTAACGTACAAAACGTACTTAAATAAAATAGAACAACTACAAATCCGTTTCCTAAAATTGATATCAGGCAAAAAAAAAGTTCAATTATGTGATGGCGATTATAAAAAAATGTTCTCCTTGTGTAATGTGCTCTCTATACATAGTAGGGTAGATTACCAATTAACTCTAGATGAATTCTGGAATACAGAATTCAAAAAACCTGTAAACCATAACTACCCCACTAGGCATAGAGAAGCAGAAATGTTTATCTATAATATAAAAATGAATCGCTAAATGTGTTGGTAAGCGCAAATCTCGAGATCGGCTTAACCGATTTCGCTAATTCTTTTTTTAGAATATTCCTTGAAGTGCGAGGATGGTTCTTACGGAGAGAAAAATTTAGAAAATTGCGCAGAATATTGGATAATTTCAGAAAACATCGCACGTTTGACAGATCGCGTATTTGAGAATGACGTTTTTAAAACATTGATTGTTCAAATCAGGATTCTATTTTTGAAAATCTTTAAGTTGATAAATTTTTTTAACGTAGGTACTCCCCTAATTGTTTAAATCGAATCAAGAATTTTAGATATTTTAAATAGGTACCTATGTTAGGTACCAAATTTAATATACATGAAAAATGGAAATTTGAATAAAAATTGTAAAAGGTGGCACGCGGGCTGTTTAAAAACTGAATGTACTGGGATTGAATATATGGAACGCGGGAGGAGGGTTGGTGGGACGAGGGAGCTGGAAAGGGAAGAGGGAAGGCGGGGAAGGTGGAAGGGGAACGCGGGAGGGGAAGGGGACGTGGGAGGGTGGAGGGGAACTCGGGAGGGGGGTTAGCGGGACGGGGGAAGGGGGAAGGGGGGGAGAGTGGAGTGGAGGGGAAGAGGACGCAGGAGAAGAAGGGGAGGCGGAAGGGGAACGAGACGAATGGGAAAGGACACTCAGGGGGAAACAATTTCTTTATTAAATGGCATAGCAACGCATGCCGGGACCAGCTAGTTATTAATAAATCTACAAATGTATACGGTGATAGAACAAAGAGGCATAAAATTCCGGAAATATTTAATGAATTACCTGAAAATATTAAAAACGAGACATCATATTCAAAAATCAAAACTAAAGTTAGATCATTCTACTTCAATAGAACATGAAAACTAAAATATTGTATATAAATACCTAAATCTATGAAAAACAAATAATATTGTGAACGAATAGATACCTAGATCTTTTAACCACTGTTCAAAATAAAATTTATGTTATAATAAGCATTACAATAATTAGTTAAGTATTTTAATATTAAGTATTATATTATTAAATAATTACTAGATATGTATTAAGCACCAAAATATAAAACATTTTATATATTTATATGTTGTAAGTAAATAAATAGGAAAAATGAGAGATTTTTTACAATCAAACTGATTGATCAGTTTTGTAAGATTTAAGTAAGAGAAATTATTGTACAATTAATAACTAAATAAACATATTTAAAAAAAAAAAAAAAAACGAAATGACATTTTACGAAAACTTTTAGTTATAACCGCTTCACAATTAAAGCTCTATAAATGAAACATTTCTGAACGTAGCCGAATAGTAAAAACTGTTTTAAAAAGGTTACAAAATAGGCTTTCAAATTATTATATTACAAATAAATATTAGCATTTGTAAATATTAAAATTTAGAACGCAAACATTAAAAATAGGTAAAAATGACTCACATGATGTTTTTATGTGAAAACGGTACTAAAATCACAGATTATGCAAACAACAATACTTATTCTTTTGTATATATGTGTAATAAACACTTTTGTTACCTAACTTTTTATCATTTCATATAAAATTATTTAATAAAAATTTAAAATGTGGAGCGCGGTGGAGCTGCCGGTAGCAAATTTGCGCGGGTAAATATTTTGGTCAACTACACGATTGACAGCTGATTCCTGTTATGTATTTCCATAGACAACTTGATAGAAATATGCAGCTTGATCTACTATCGACCTTTGACTTTTTGTTTTAGGGATGTAACTAAAACAATAACGATTTCTATGGAAACACACGCGCTGACGTATAAACACGCTTATTGTACTTGACTGCTGTCCTATTTTTAACGCTTATATCTGCTTACGTTGCGGAGGGGTTAAGTAATTACCGGATGATGTATGTAGTGGGAAGGTGTGTGTGTGTATTATAACAATATACCGGTGCCGTTTGTACACTAGGGAACACTGATTTGTGAGAGCTTGGAACACGTTGCTAATTAATATAACACAGCAACCTAGACCCAATATATATAATCCGGGGGTAAAGTGCATTAACTTCGGGAGGTGATTCTACATTACGGTAGGAGTAAAAAAGATTAACAACTTTTTATGAAATTCCAACTTTTTTTTCCCATACAAAAGACATACCTACTAAAAATCCTTAGTGTAAGGTAAAAATTGCTCGGTAAAGTTGCTGTTAACTTGCCAGGTGCGATTGTTGCAACGTTGCTTGGTAATAATAATGCTGCCCGCATACGCCGGTCTAATTTTATCTTTTTACCACAAAACTACCCCTAAAAACTCTCCAAGTTCCCCTCCCCCTCCCATATTCGCCTCCCCACTCCCGGGTTCCATCATTCATTTCCGGTACATTCAGTTTTCGACAGCTTGTGTGCCACCTATTGCAATTTTTTATACAAATTTCATAATGCCAGAGCTCACCAGTATACAACGTGTCCGGAAACGCGTAGTACAAGCGGGAAACTGGTGAATCTACATCACGTAGAGAACCCAAAAAACTTATTTTTTTCCATCTGAGCATTTCGATTTTAATATAATTTTTTTTCTATTTTTCCATTTTTTCGGCAACTAAAGGGTTAAAAAAACTTTTTAGCCCGGTTTACCCTTCGATGCATTTTATAAGACATTACACAGCTGAAATCAACCCCCTAGTGAACAATTTTTTCAAATTTAACCAAAAAAATTCCAACTTCGGACCCGATTTACTCGAAAACGAAAGCTCAAATCAAAAAAGTTTTATCACAAATCGACTCCGAATGTGATTTAGATTTACCAGTTTCCCGCTCGTACTACGAGTTTCCGGACACCGTGTATATAGAAACCATCACTGGCAGGCACACATCAAATCCCCAAAATTTCATTGCAATCGGATGAACTGTTGTTAGCAATGCATAATTTCATGATACCAGAACTCATTATTGTATATGGTAAGAATCACGGGCATGTGCACATCAAATCCCCAAAGTTTCATTGCAATGGGATGAATGGTTTAGCAACGCATAGCTGACATACATACATATGATATATGTAAACATAAGCAAACATATTTTGATTTTTACATCTTTATCTTTACTAAGTATAAAGTGAAGTCGCTCACGCTGTCCGTGCGCTTTGCTTAGATCTTTTAAACTATGTAACGGATTTTCATGCGGTTTTTACCAAAGATAGAGTGATTCATAAGGAAGGTTTTTAGGCATATAATTTGTCAATTTTTTGTGTAAATTGGTTGAAATACATAATATGTCTGGCCAAGCGGCAGCGGGCAGTGGGCTGAAAAGCGGACGGTGTGGATTTGATTTAACAGATGGCGTTGGTTATAAAGATTTCGTTAGCCACAGCAACGTGTGACCGGGTCTGCTAGTATGTAGATAAAAGAAAGTTTAAAAAATGTGCATCCCCAAAAACTCAGAAACGAGTTCCGTAACGATCAAGGTAATTATATGGTGTGGTAGGTCTCTATCCCCCCTCCGGGATGACAGTTCCCGTGTTTGCCTAAAGGGCGTGCTTCGAAGATATAAGGGTTGGAAGTTTCGCCCTCTTGAAATTTCTAGAACAGTCTTCCGGAAAGTTCTAAAAAGTTCCATAGAGCTCTAGAAAGTTCTGGAAGGAGTGGTGGAGTATGTCGTGGAATGTTCGGGAATGGAGAATCGGGAGCATTATTATGGAACATTCCCAGAACACTCTCGAATATTGTTCTGAGCGAAGCTAGTTGATAAATAAATTAATATCTAACTTTTCCAATGTAGAATTTCTAATAAAATGTAACCTATATGACGAATTCTCTGAAAATAACGTAGGTACATGAGCTGGAATTATGTTATCAGATTATTATGTACGAATGTAAAAATACTGATTTATCTAATCTCTTATCAAATAATATTTGTCTACGGAAACGAAGATAACGTTTTAAATTGCGAATTGTATCGAAAGAAAGATAAAAATATTTATTGTTGTTGGCCTGTGTGTAAAGACTAGTGATCGATCTTAAAGAATATTGGATAAACGCCGAGCTATTCATAAATTGGAAATTAAATCTAAATTGTGAAAACAGCACATCTATCTTTAGGTAGGCACCCTATTATTAAAATAATTTGAAGTCAGTCGTTTGTTACGAGAGATGGGAAGGCTGATAGAGATATTGAAAGAAGGGTAAATACAGGTAACTCCATTAATGGAGAATTGAATGCCCTGATGAATGGCAGTGAGGCATGGAACTGGCAGAGGAAGGATGAAAGTAAATTGAATGCTGTTGAAATGAGATCCCTGAGGCGTATGTTAGTATTTATTTCTCGGTCAGGTATATTTTATAATGGAACCTTCTGTAGATTTTAAATACTTTGATTTATTTAGTCGAGTCGTTTATTTTCACAATAAACTTTTAGACAGTTGTAATTGAATCAATAACACTTTGTAACATTTCTTAATTTATATAATACAGCCCGATCCCCACACCTGATCTTCTAACGAGATCTTTTTTCAATAATTATGAGAAAGCGAGATTTTTTTCTAAAAGCAGGCTTTTTATATCAAAACGGCGAACTACTAAACTAATACTATAAACAAATCTT
Organism: Limnephilus rhombicus; assembly: GCA_929108145.2. Taxonomy (NCBI): domain Eukaryota; kingdom Metazoa; phylum Arthropoda; class Insecta; order Trichoptera; family Limnephilidae; genus Limnephilus; species Limnephilus rhombicus. Next base: position 11,309,004 of record OV815290.1, on the reverse strand, counting down.
CAGTCCGTGTTAGGGACGTGTCCGCCATTTATACAAACTGTAAGATAGGGCGCCGGTAAGTCTATAACAGCCGCTGGGTCTCGTGAAATTAAAGTACAAATTGTAGGTGAATTTTCGTCGTGAGATGGTCCGGTTGGCAGAGAGAAAGGTAGTGTTTCGCGTACAGTATTAGAGTGCCCGCTAAGGGCTGGTACGTGTTTATTACGAAACCCACCTCGCTCGCGTTCAGCGAGAGCGAGATGGGCCGGCTCCCTTCTTTCTCTGGCCAGCCGTGTTTCGCGGGGTTTTAACTCGGCTACGACTGATGTAGCAGAGTTCGGGGGTCGTAACCACCGCCGACAATTCTCGTGACGGGCGCTGCGACATTTGGGGCTACCCTTTTCTCTGTGTTCTCTGCACCACAACCATCACCATCTCCTTCTAGCATGTTTATTAATTAAAAAAATCGAAAATATTTGACATAAGACATAAACATAACAATATCAGAATTCAAGCAATAACAAAATGATTCTCGGCGCTCTAGTTGATTGGCCGTGCGGTAGGGCGCCCGTCCGCAGCGAACAGAGGGGGGACGGTACGGCACTCTAGCGTATATACCTCCCAGCCCCGGCCGCCGTCGTTATCATACAACTAATGCCGGCTGAAGAGAGTGTCCGCCGTGCGACAGGAAATTAGAAAACGAGGAAGTTAGCAAACACTCCTCGTCTTCTATTTTCCCGATAACACGTCTGTTACAGTCGGTATGTAAGCGTTTTGGTACTTGGAGATCTCTAGCGGCAGAGCTGAACATTGCATTATTCATTTAAAGTTTTAACAGCATATGCATGTTAAAACCATGTTTGATCGTGTGAGAAATGTGAATATCTGCAAATAATGTATAGCATAATGAGTAAGATTAAGAAAGGGACCCTCAGATGGTTTAGGCATATAGAGTAAATGAACGAAGAGAGTAGAGTAAGAAGAATGTATGACACAAATGTGAATGGTAGCAGAAGTCGGGGATGCCCAATGAAGACACGACACGATCAAGGGAATCAGATAAAAATGTAAAAAATATTATGTAGTTACTAAATAAAAAATAAAAATTAAAAAAAGATACTTGAGTCGGGCCATATCAAAAGTCAGAATAATAGAAAAGTATGTATGAGACGATGTATGGATGGGAGTGAGGCAAAGAGTGTATGCCAAGACCGAGTTGTTTGGCAGTCCGCCCTCTCTGCCTACCCCTGCGGAGAAACGGCGTGATAGTTAGTTAGTTCAGTTATTTGATCCTCTTGTTTGCCGGAGTAGGCCAGCAAAAAGCTCCACCAATTACGACGCAGCACCCGGCGGCAGAAATGACACTTTGTGTCCAGCGATTCTGACACTGTCCTTTACAAATTCGTAGGGTCAAAGGGTCAAAATCGTAGATAAACATATTTTTCCCGCGCATGCGCAAGAACTGCGCACATTCCCGCACTCCGGTAAATTATTAATATAAATTATTTGAAGTGACTAGGCGCATTGCAGGTTTCGCTATGGTAAAGGGCGATAATAGAGCAAGCGATTCTGACCGTGTTCTTCATACACTTTCTTTATACATAAGGGTCAAAATCGCGTGTAAAATCTCATGACACACCGATGCACGAGCGGCAAACAAGGGATTAAGGAATAACCGAGATAAAATTGCAGCTATATTAAATTTATTTTTTACTGTTCCTTACGACATCATTTTTCCACTAGAATATCACATGTTCATAATCTGTCGAGCAATGACTCCCAAACTTTTTACGGTGATCAGATTTATTTTTTTGGAATTATAATATACTAGCTGACCCAGCCACGCGTTGCTATGGCTAACTAAACACAACGCCATCCACTGGATGGTTATCCAACCTTTATAACCACCTTTGAGTTTATCGCGAAGAGACAGACAGACAGACGCCGAGGAGGACTTTAATTTATAATACGTAGAGATGGTGCGAAAGATTATAATAATGTGCATGAAATGCATGGGGTAACTAACGTATTAATTTAAGTTAATAAGGATTAATACTGTATCCGTCTAAATAACTTTCCAACACCGCATTGTACGTGACCATTTTTTTAGAAAATAGAATGGGTATAGTAAGCTATCCGTAAAAGATAGACATATGCCACCGTGTACTTTTTTGTAGATCTATAAAAGAGGAATATCCCAACATGCATTGTTTTGTCATATCTCAAAAGGATTAGGCAGCGTCTTCAATGAAAGCTACCAGGCGGCTAGACATTTTCCGACACTTCTAACAATTATCGTTATGTTTCAACCAATTTATACAAATCCTTGACAAATTATATACCTAAACCTTCCTCACGAAACACTCTATCTACTGGTGAAAACCGCATGAAAATCTGTTCAGTAGTTTTTGAGTATATCGCGAACAGACAGACAGACAAACGATGCGGTGGACTTTAATTTATAATATGTAGAGATAGAGAAGAGATAGAGATATTTTTTTTTTACTTAACTGTGGATTTTCGAAATCAATACGAATTGTGTTTTTATGAGTGTATTAATTTTTTTTTCTTTCTTTCATTATCTTAATTTTTCTACCTTAAGTGGAAAGTTCGTGCGGCCCGTTTCATACAAATCTTAATTTTGGATTTGAGATCAAACTACCCAAACAAACTGAAAAATAATATTTGTAATCAAAAGGTGTTTTAAATATCTAGAGCCGGGTACAGATTGCTGTTACGTAACATGCAATGTAACACGCAATGAAAGAATTTGCCGTCCACATTGTCGCAATGTATCATGCAATGTAACAGAGTTCCCATAGTGTGGATGCCTTGCGCGCACGAACAGAGCATTGCAACGCGTGCGCGCCGCAATCCACAAAGTGTCGGTTTTTTCGCTGAACACAAAGGGGCGCGCAGTGTGCACGGAGCATCAGTGTGGATGGCTTGTTCGTGTCTACACTGCAGAACACGTGCAAACAATGGAGGACTTGTTCTCGGCAGACTGAGCTATGTTCACCGTGCGCATGCCGGAAACAGATGCGAGTAGGTACATGCTCGGTTCGTACGCGCGCTGCGTCCACTCTTATGAAATGTTCCTTTCATGTTACGTTACAGCAATCTGTACCTGGCTTAGTACGGATATGAGCTACTTTTTTCTTTTTGCTTTAAATTATAAGATATAGGCCATTAAATATTTTAGTGTTTCATGATTTTGGAGGCAACTTGGGCAATGGGGTATGGTTGAGCGAACAAAATGGCTGCGACAATTTCTCCTCACATTCGTTCGCTAAGCGGGATGAGCGCATATGCTAAATAAATAAAGTTCACTGAATAACTGCCCAATGAAGGAAGGTTAAAAAAGGGGGTGCCAAAAACTCACCAAACTGCACTTTCATATAGTCCGCTTCAGGTCTTTATAGTCCACTTTAAGCCGCTGGTTTTAGTCTCTAAAGATTCACAATTCACAATACACAAAACACGGCGGTTTCTACAGCCGCGGCGGGAAAACTTAATTACTAAGCTAAACAATTGAATTTAGTTGCGGGTCCAATTCCAATAAAAAGACACGGTGTTCACTCAACACGCGTGCGGCGGGCGATATTACGAGCAAAATATACATGTAGCGACTGCCGGCGGAACAATACATGAAGCACGGGCAGTGGAACAAAATACACACAAATTTGCATATATCACAGGTGGTTCACAGTTTTTGTGTGACAATAATTTAGGCACAAGTAAAGCGAACAAAGCTATTTTGTTTTTGGCAATTTATATAGGTAGGAAATGGAATAAGGGAACAAAGCAGTTATTCAGTTTCTTATCATAGACAAAATGATTTAAATTCAAACTGGCGCAACCAGGGTATTTCCACAAACGAGGAATTCTGTTGAAAATGTACGTAATATTGAAAGATCATTTTTCTGATTTTAATCATCCTACTAAAAATGTTTGTTTTTTATATTTAACATTATTGATTTTAAAAACGGTCCAAAACTGACAAAATCAAAACAGCACATGGTTTGAAAATCGAATTGTGACGTCACAAGCGTCGCTCAGCTGGGCCAGCATAAATTAACACTGTCAGTGAGCATCCACACTCATGACGTCGCACGATAGCCCCGCCCCAAATTATCGTTTTGGCGGTAATTCAAAAATGGGAAACTTTGACTCGCTGTAGAAAATTACACATCGGAAAGATTATTTTATCTAGATTTTAGTAAAATTTTAGTTTTTGCAAAAGGGTTAAAAAATAACCAATAAAAAGGAACATTTAAAATGCATCGGAAGAACTGAGAATTTTTGCGTGCAAACCTTCACAGGCAAAAGTTTACAAATATTATTTTCATATTGTTCGAAGAAAAATCAGACCTAAATTGGTTAAAAATATATATTTCAGATGGGACGAACATAAGTAATAAGTCCAAAAGCTACCAATGTACAAACAATTCCAATTCCGCTAATACCAACAATGCAACGAATGCCACAACATGCGTCAATGCCATCTATATCTACATCAGAAGCAGCCATTGGAATTGATTTGGGTACCACCAAGTCTTGTGTTGCTGTCTTCAGACACGGGATGGTGGAGATCATCCCCAATGAACAAGGCAACCATACCACTCCCTCCTGCGTGGCTTTCTCTGACTCGGGGTTCCTCGTAGGAGACGCTGCCATGAGTCAACTCTCAAAAAATCCCGATAACACAATGTATAGTAAGTTTTTGTGGTGATGAATGTTATTATTTATTTTCGTGATCGGGTAAAATGGACTTTTTATATTGCAAACACTTTTTAATCATGAGTCATTTTATTTACAATAAACTTTTGTGAAACAATATTTGATCAACACTTTTATAAAAACTTTAGTTACTGCCCGGTCCCCACTTAGTGTTCTAAAGAACCTTTTACTAAGACTTTATTAACGTCTAATATAATTTCAAATTTAAGACATTTACTTTTATACACTTAACCACTCCGTCCCCTTAGCTTGTTTACACGACAATATAACAATAGCAGTCATGCACAATAAGCTTTTTTTCAAGCTAACGCGTGTGTTCCCACAGAAATCGTTATAACTCCGTTATTGTTCTAGTGACAACCCTAAAACAAAAAGTAGAAGGTCCATATTGAATTAAGCTTCACATCTCTATTCAAAGTTATCCATAAAAATACATAAAAAAGACTTATTTTGTGGAAACAGTTTTCACCCGCCAAATCGCCTATGCGCCGATAGACATTGTTAATTTTTTATTAATTATTTATTCTTGTATGAAATGGTTAAAAAAGTGAGGTGACAAAATTGTTTATTATACATTTATACGGTAGAATCATGATTTTAGTACCGTTTTCACTTAAAAACATCATGTGAGTCGTTTTTACAATTTTTTTGTGTTTGCATTCTAAAGTTTAATATTTACAAATGTTAATATTTATTAGTAATAATACAATTTGAAAGCTTTATTCATAACCTTTCAAAAACAGTTTTTAGTATTCGGCTACATTCAGAAATATTTCATTTATAGAGCTTTAATTGTGAAGTGGTAAAAACACAAAGTTTTTATAAATCTGACAGTTCGTTTAAGACTTGCACAATGGCAAAATACCTGAGTGGTTAACCTGTTGAATGTCGGATGGTATTTTGAAAAACCGCGCAGAAATTACCTTGTTGCTTTTTGGCCAAACATCCATAAAAAACCAAAGGAATACAGTTTTTTTTGCGATTGTTTTCTGTTTACCAGATAATATATCTTATTATTCATGTATATCGAGTCCTATAATTTCAATACCAGCTATATCCGATTTTTTGGCAAAATGATCTGAGTATGACATCTTGATCACATTTTTGCAAGGAACAAGACTAACCTTAAATTGAGTTTCAAAACCTCCCTTATCACGACCAAAAATCATGTTAAAACTGCGAGTGAGAAACAAAACCCGCTATATCATTCGATAAGTTACTATCAAAACCCGCTATATAGGAATTCAACCAATCACAAGCAGTTATTTTGCAAAGATGGCGGGTGTAGAAACACACCTCTCAGGTCAGTTGAGTTTCAAAAGCCTCTATATTCCGTATAAATCAGGCAGTGAGTATCAAAATCCGCCATATCCATTTTATTTATCCAAATTACTTAAATATTTCTAGACATGCATTGTTTATGAACACTTTTCGAATGTATATTACTCCAATTTACTATATAAAAAATAAAATGCAATTTTCTATTTACACTAGAGATGTGACAGTTTTTTGCGGTTTTCTCCGAATCAGTGAAAGTTGATATAGCGGATATAGAAATTGAACGACTCATATATCGTGAGAGGTTTTTCCAGAATAGCTAATAACTAAAAAAAAAATTAAATCTCCCATTTTGGAAATAATTGTCAAAAAATATAATCACACTAATATAAACTGATTTTATTATTTCTACACAAATATGAATACATACCTAACATGAAAAAACACAATTCAAAGGAGTTTGCAAATAAATAAAGACGTTTATACGCATTTGAAAACGTAACAAAAAAAACATCGATTTTTTCGCCTTTGACAGTTGCCAAAATTGACCCGCAAAGTCATAGAAAATTCATTTAAAAATATTTTAGAGTAGCTAGATTAATGAAACCAATGGTTACATCAAGAATGATATTGGCGCAAGCGATTCTGATCTTATCCTTCATACAGTTTCTTTATACATAAGGGTTAATTTTTTGAAAAAGCAGCTGGCTTGCGATAAATGACAGGTTAAGGTTAAACGTCACATACGTTATAACCTACGCATTCACAGATGGCGCCAATATAATAATTTTAGGTTTTTTATACTTTTTGCAAGTTATGCTTTAAAATATTCAGGTGAATTAATTGTTTGCGCACTTGCATATTTAATATGAATTAAATAAATAGTTTTGTCCACAAACAAACCCAAATCTTTCATGAATGGCTGAAAAATACAATATTGGATTGAGTCATCGATACAAAATTGAATTTTTCAGCCTTTCTTGAAAGCTTTCAGTTTTTTTATGGACAAAACTATTTATTTATATTCATATTAATTATGTATGGGAGCAAATAATTAATTTACCTTAATATTTTAAAGCGTAATCTACCAAAAGTATTAAAAACCTAAAATAATTTAATTGGCGCCATCTGTGAATGCATAGATTATAACGTACATGACGTTTCACCTTAAGACAGATAAAACTTTATAAAATTAGTTTGATTTTGCAGGTGCTAAACGACTATTGGGACGCAATTTGGAAGATCAAACCTTTCGCGAAGATATCAAACATTGGCCATTTGAAGTTGTGAATGATGATGCTAAACTTAAAATTAAAGTTAAATACCGCGGCGAGTACAAGACTTTTTTCCCCGAACAAGTGAGCTCTATGGTCTTAACACAAATGAAGAAGATTGCGGAAGCATACTTAGGAATGACTGTCAACCATGCCGCTATCAGTATGCCCGCCAGCTTCAACAATTCCCAGAGACAAGCCACGATGGTTGCTGGTACTACAGCAGGATTCAAAAGACTATGGCCTATTAACGAACCTAGTGCCGCTGCTATTGCGTACAGTCTAGGCAACAAGAACAGAGTTGCAAGAAATGTCCTCATATTCGATTTAGGCGGTGGAACTATTGACGTATCAATCGTCACTATTGATGATTCCATCTTACAAATCATATCAACAGCCGGTTGTACAAACTTAGGTGGTGAAGATTTCGATAACCGATTAGTGAATTATTTCGCGCAAAGCTTTGAGAGAAAACACCACAGGAATCTCACAACAAACAAAAGAGCACTAATGCGTTTAAGGGCATCTTGTGAAAGAGCAAAGAGGACTCTTTCATCTTATAACAACGCTAGTATCGAAATAGATTCGTTGTTCGAGGGCATCGATTTTCATGATTCTATAACGAGAGCCGGTTTCGAGGAATTAAATTCCGATTTGTTTAGATCCACAATGGAACCTGTAAAGAAGGCATTGAGTGATGCCAATATTAACAAAGAACAACTGCACGATATTGTCCTCGTCGGAGGCTCTTCCCGCATTCCTCAAATCCAGAAGCTTCTCCAAGAATATTTCAATGGCAAGGAGCTGAATAAATCCTTGCACCCTGAAGAGGCCATAGCTTATGGTGCAGCGGTGCAAGCCGCTCACCTTCAAGGAGACATGTCCAAAGAATTAAAGAAACTACTTCTTCTGGAAGTCACTCCCCTGACTCTGGGTTTAGAAACCAATAAAGGCATAATGATCACCGCAATTATGCGAAACACCGCCATCCCTATCAAACGGATCGTGACTCTGAAAACCAAATTTGTTAAACAGCCCATAAAGGGGGCTCTAATCAGGGTGTTTGAAGGTGAAAGTATCATGGTAAAAGAAAATACTCTCGTGGGCGCACTCCGTTTAACAGGTATTCGTTCTGAACACAAAGTCAAATATATCTTCGACATCGACGCTTTTAATATCCTGCGCGTTTCCGCTTTCGACAAAGGAATCAACAACATAGTAAACATGACAAATTTCAATTTTCGTTTTACAAAACAAGATATGGAAAGTATGACCGATGAAGTGCACTCTTACTTTAGCGATAAAGAACACCAGAACAGATCTATCGAAGCAAAGAATAAACTGAATTTATACAGTTTGAGTTTACTTTCTAGAGTAGAGAGTGAAAATCGCAATGTACGTGATATTTTAAAAACTGCTCTCAAAGACAAGTGTAAAGAGATCGCAGATTGGTTGGACGGCAACGTGTCACTTGAGGAAGAAGAGTACGCTGAGAAACGAGTGGAATTGCTAAGTCTGTATAACCAAATCATCATTGAGACCTACAAAGAAGCTGGGAGTGTGCAAGGCTCCTCCAATAACTATCGCAGAAGCATCACCAGCAGCTCTCAGAACTCTACAGGATCTTCCCAATCTGAACCCGATACTTTGCACGAGGATCTCATCACATTCTAATAAGTTCATCACATTCAGAGTTACAATATGAGGTGCTCAGAATCAAAGTAGGACATTTTGGATTATTTTCAGTAGAGTGAGTTTTTTGTTTCGAATATGCGGTATGAAATATCTGATATTTTTTTCTGCCTGCATAATCCTTACGTGTAAAGAATCACAAGCCATACATAACATTCTTCTTCTTCTTCTAGTCCCCTGTCCGTTCAACGGACGTTGGCTATGCGGACTTTGTTTACTGCGGCCCGGAACAGCTCCACGGTAGACTGACCAAACCACTGTCTCAGGTGTTTCAGCCATGAGGTTTTCCTTCTTCCAGGGCCCCGTCTTCCGGCAATCTTTCACTGCATTATGAGATGCAAGATCTCGTACTTCTCTGGATGTCTCATCACATGTCCAAGATATTGAAGTTTTCGGATTTTTATAGTTTTAATTATTTACATTCTATAATTTAATATTAATTATTATTTTTTTATTCATAAACTAATGTGTAAGACAAGATTTTTGTGCATAGCACAAAGGGTAACAATTATTATAAGTAAAAATTATTAGCCTGAAACACTCATCTTACATTGAAAAAATCTCCCGAGAAAAGATACATGCTGCCGACGGGACTCGAACCCGCGTCCTTCTGATTTCCGGTCAAGTGCTCTTATCCACTGAGCTACTTCGGCTTATCTCCTGCCCGCCAAATAATTCAATATATACTAGTATTTCACCAAAAAATGTAGACATAATTTGTCTCGACGCCACCTAGTGAGAGATTTAGCACTTACAATGCATTTCTTGTATAAAATAAAGTTGGTTGTTTGCAGGTGGAAAAATGTAATAAGCAGTAATTGTTGAATGAAACAATAGTATATATTGAATTATTTGGCGGGCAGGAGATAAGCCGACGTAGCTCAGTGGATAAGAGCAGTTGACCGGAAATCAGAAGGACGCGGGTTCGAGTCCCGTCGGCGGCATGTATCTTTACTCGGGAGATTTTTTCAATGTAAGATGAGTGTTTCAGGCTAATAATTATTACTTATAACTGACTAACCAACCATCACGTCGTTTCTCAGCAGGGGTAGACAGAGAGGACGGGCCGCCAAACAACTCGATCTTGGCACACTCTCTTTGCCTCACTCACATTCATACATCGTCTCATATTCACTCTTCTATTATTCTGATTTTTGACATGGCCCGAATCAAGTATCTGATTCACTTGATCGTGCCATGTCTTCCTCGGGCGTCCCCGACTTCTTCTACCATTCACATTCGCATCGTATATTCTTTTTACGGATATCCACATTTCTCACACGATCAAACATTGTTTTACCACACATACGTCTCAGGGATCTCATTTCAACAGCATTCAGTTTACTTTCATCCTTCCTCTGCCAGTTCCATGCCTCACTGCCATACATCAGGGTAGGTACCAGGACTCCATTGTGGACTGCTAGCTTCGCTTCTTTTGACAGTTTTTTATTAGCGCCAACGGCATTCAGTCGACCATTAATGGAGTTACCGGCATTCACCCTTCTTTCAATATATCTATCAGCCTTCCCATCTCTCGTAAACATACTACCCAGATACACAAACTCATCCACCTGCTCCAAGTATTCATCAATCACAACTATATTGCTATATTGCATACTGTTTTCTAATAATGGTTATAATTTAATACTCTTTAACTATTTTATTTTTAAATTTAAAAATGCTTATGTCCGCTTTTGATACAAAAACGTGAGAAGTGATTTACTTTAACGTCTTTTCTTTTGCTCGTTTCCAATTTTCGGAGTTTGTTACGCGCTTGCGAGCATTAGTAATCTCCGTTTTATCGTATTTTGGTCAATATTAAGATGGAAAACTTCGATAAAACCCAAATTTCGTCTTAAAATTGTCAACCCACAATCAAATTCGACGGTTGGTGCCTGACTCAAAATAACGGCCGCCATGAAACTTTTTGTGACGCTTTTGTATAGTAGGTCTGAGTTTGTTTATTTATTTATTTATTGTAAGAAACAAACAGCAATTTATATACAGGATGAGTTATACAAGAGGTTAAACGTGAGGTAAGCCAAAACAGTTTCTTATGCTAATGTTGGTTATTATGATATAATATACTATTGTAATTGGTAATTACCATTAACCCTTCGAATAATAAGAAAATAATTTTCTGTCAACTTTTGCCTGTCAAGGTTTGCGCGCAAAATTCCTGGTACATCCCATGCATTTTAAATGTTCCTATTTATTAGTTTATTTTAAACGCTTTTGCAAAAACAAAAATTGTTCTAAAATCTAGATAAAATAATCTTTCCGATGTGTTTATTAGAAATCAACATTTTTGTTTCAAAATATTAAAATTTTAATATTGGAAATGTAAATTGGCTAAAAAATGCACACCTGCGAATATTTGAATTAAAGTAATTAAAATAGAATAAATCCAAAATTTTAATTACAGATTCATTTTCTTAACAAAATTTGTAATAAAACTGTCACTTCACTTTTTATCACTTTCATACAATTTTATTTTAAAATTAAATGTGTGATACGTCACAAATTGGCGCAAAATTAAACCGTCACTTTTGATTGGGTTTGTAAAATATCTGAATAACATAGCTCATATAATTTTAAGACAATGAGAAGCATTATTTCATTCCGTTTCTACCATAAAAGAAATCACAAATATTCACATGACAGGAAGAGAGATATCTAACTTTTAATAATGCACGTTCTCTCTGGGACAATCTGGGTCTCCTGTTATTATAACGGCATATGATGTTTTGGGACAACTTGGGTCTCCTGTGATTAGACGGGTTAAATGAAAATGAAAATAACAACAACAAAAAAAATATATAAGTATATTAGAAGGAAGAAGGAATAGGAAAGGGCAAGAGGCAGAGGAAGGTGGGATGGGGACAGGAGATGCTCATGCTGTACCTTTTCTATAGCTGTGCATTAATTTAATTAACATTTGTGGTCGTACGTTTGACTTCGTTTCGGTATTTCACAAGAGTATTATTAAGAATATCGATATTGTTAAATTGCGTGTTATATTGCGCGCATATACGGGGGATTGGAGAATTTTTTCTAAGGTTGGTTCTACACGCTGGCAAATGAAAAAAATGGTTTAGTCTGATTGGCCTTGTAGGTATGTGAATTCTTAAATAATTTACGAGTTCAGGAGAGCCCAGGCCGTTATTCAGAATTTTGTATAAAAATATTTGATCAGATATTAATCTTCGTGTTTGAAGTGGAGTAAAGTTGTAAAATTTTAAGGATTCGGTATTATTTGCAAAGAGTAATTTGAATGTATAATTTATGTGTTTAAAAAATTTATTTTGTACACTTTGTTGCAAACATGAGTTGCAAGTGTCCGCTTTTGAAACAAAGTGCAAACTTTAACATGCGATTTCCTGTATTAATTCTCCATTTTCAATAGATTTTCTCAGTTATTCAGTATTCAAGAGAATCAGAAATACCACTAAAATCAATCAAAATATGCATTTTTGAAAAAATGTCCCACTTTGATACTGAGCTCCTCATATAATATTTCAACGGTCGCGCGCGGTCTGTGAGTCCGCAGCGAACTTATTTTACTGATTATGCGCTAACTATAAACAATAGACAATTGCGCTTCCGTGATATCCTCGGGGGGGTGACGTACGTCCCCTCTGTACCCCAGTAACATTTGTCACAAAGCACACATTCTTTTGTTTATATTTGCGGTCTCAGAAACCGCGTGTGACTGGTTATATAGGTGTGACTCATGATCCAGTTGATTATTTAATAAAAACAAGAATGTAAGGAGCCAAATTATTTAATTTTCAACTTTTAAGAATGAAAGTCGCTTTATATTTGTTAATTAACAGATGCTTATTTAATTATTGAAAAAACGTAATTATTTGATTATTGATTATGTAATTATTGAAAAAGGTCGAAGTCGTTTGACATTAATATTTTTGAGACTGAAGTAGTCATTTTAGTTTGCAGTTATCAGATTATTAGTTTTAAGACTAAAAAAGTCATTCAGCCTTACTAAAAAACCCGGTGAAAATTTTATTCAATTGATAAACGGCCGTGGATGTGAAAACATTACTAATTAAAAAATTATTCATGAAAAGAAATATACACACAGCCAGGGCCGGATTAACCATGTTGGGGCCCCTAGGCAATGCACGTCTCGGGGCCCCTTTACCAATGGCGGACTAACGGGGGGGTGGGGGGGGCGGGGTGAAGGAGCTCCCAAACGCCTCCTTGTTCCTTTGATCAAATCCTTAAAAGGCCTTAACTGAATGTAAAACATGTCAGTATATTGAGTACTGGGACAAAATTTCAAGTAAATCGGAGCAAAACTAACGAAGGTACAGCATTTCAAGCGACCGGCCCTCACTTTTATTTTCCCAATCAGATAGGTAGGTAGTGAATACTGAAGCTTGTACAATATTTATATTTTAAAAACATATGTATGTATAATAAGAAATAAAATGAAACAAAAATGCCAATATAAACCATAGACGGTACCTTCAATCATTTCAGATATAAAAATTACCAAATAAAAAATAAAAAAAACACCTTGAAAGCTGACTTTTTCCGAAACTTCGTTGCTCACTAATTGAAGCAAGTCATTTTTTCCCTGGACGCGGGGCCCCTAACCGATGCGGGGCCCCTAGCCGATGCGGGCCCCCTAGGCAGTTGCCTACTCTGCCTTAGGGATAATCCGGTACTGCACACAGCCTGAGAGGGTAGTTTATCTCATGTGTATGACTGTTTTGTTAATGATGTCTGAACGAAATTTGGAATTTTTCTAAAGTATTTTGAATGTTCTATATATTTCTTATTTTTGAAGGTGTCGTAAAAACAAATACCATTTATAAAAACTAGATAAAATTACCTTTCAGATTTGTGTATTTGAAATATACTTAAGATTTTAAAAATTGCTATATTTTAAATTTTTTGTAGAAACAAATGAAAAAAAATTTCTTGCCAAAACATTTTTGATCGAGTGTAGAGAAATTAAAAAAAAAAACAAAATTTAAAAAACACAGTCCTTTTATATAATAAATTTGGAAATAAACTGTCACCTCACTTTTTCCTCGTGATACAATAAAAAAATAATAAAAATTTTTAAAGTTTTCTTCTTCTTCTTCTGCAATGGCCCTACAGCCCATTTCGAGCCTTGGCCTCCTTCAAAATAAGCCTCCACCGCCCTCTGTCCTCGGCGGTCGTCTTCCAATCTGCAACATGGAGTAATCCTCTTGCATCCTTCCTGACATCATCCTCCCATCTCAGTCTAGGTCTGCCCGCCTTTCGTTTACCTCCCGGGTGTCCTGTCAGAACCTTCTTCGGTACTCGTGTGCTTGGCATCCAGTGCACATGTCCGGCCCATCTTAATCTTTGGAGTCTTAAATGGATGGAGAGTCTGGGAGCTTGGTAAATATCATAGAGCTCATTATTGTGGCGGATTCTCCATGCCTCTCCCTCTCGCACCGCTCCTAAGATTCTTCGAAGTACCTTTCTTTCGAAGATGTCCAGCTGTTCCGCTGACTTTGCTGTCAGTGTTCCCGCCTCACATCCATAGGCCAAGACCGTTCTGATAATAGTTTTATATAAGGTTATTTTGGTTTTCCTATGGACGTTTCGGGATTTGAACACTGGCAGCAACGCGAAGTAAGTTTTGTTAGCGGCTGTAATGCTCTTTCTTACTTCTACTGGGTCTTCGTTGTCCTGCGTTATGATCGAGCCCAGGTAGGTAAACTCTTCGACCACTTCGAAATTATAATTGTCTTTAAATTTCACTTTATCTTTTATTCTGCGGTGAGGGGTTCTGGTTTGCATCATGATTTTTGTTTTATTTTCATTGATTTGCAATCCTCCTCTCTTGCCGCAGTCTCCATAGGGTCAAACACTTCTCTTACAGCCTGTAGGGATCTTCCGACAATGTTAAGGTAATCTGCGTAGCCAACTATTTGATTGCTTCTGTAGCAGATGTTTGAGTCGGTACTGATCATTGTCTTCCTCACGACGTGCTCCAGTACAATATTGAAAAGGGTGGGTGCTAAGCCATCACCTTGTTTCAGCCCCTGGGAGACGTTAAAATCCTCCGTTGTTTCACCTCCCATTCTTACTCGACACCGTGAGCCGACCATTGTTGCTTTTACAAGCTTGACTATTTTGGGCGGTATTCCAAAATTTTGGAGTATTTCATATATTTTCTCCCTATCTATACTGTTGTACGCCTGTTTGAAGTCAACGTTTTCTATAATGCCAAAAAAATTACCTAAAAATAAACCGACATTTAAAACGGACTTCTTGCATCTCTAGAGATGTTAATTTCTTTGATACGTTTACCAACACATGTATTAGATATTAATATTTTGAAAAACACCACTTTTAAGAAATTCTCATAAAATAAAGATCCTTAAATGTAAATATGAATTTTCATGCATCAAAAAAAATAATTATCTGACAATTCAACTTTCAAAGTATGATTATTGTGCTTATAACTTGACTAAAACTTATGAAAAAACACATGGTAAATATATTAATTATATGAATAGAAGAGTGAATTGGTCACTATAATAGAAATCATTCAGTAAAATCGCAAAATTTACTAACGAAATTCCAGCCATAAATAAACCAAACTGTTTTTTTCTGCGCGGGCCACGGAGTTCAAATGCGCAGGTGCGCCAATAACGCCCCTGGCGGAAAAGAATTAAAACAACCATTCTTACCACCTAAATTTGGACCACTTACAAAGTTGCCAGATGTAAAATGAATTTAATGCATTTTTACAGCGTGACCGCGGACACAGATATTAGTAAGAGATCGTGTTTTAGTGTATACGGGGTTTATTCATGTTGTTGCAACAACACAGGTTATCGGCCGTGAAATGTTTTTTTTTAGTAAAGCTGATTATGTTTAATGTATCATTTATTGTTTTCTTAAATTAATAAATAAATATTGATAAATAGTAAAAAAGTGCATTATTATTTGGGTTATTATTGACGATCCACTGTGTACCTACCTGATTATAGTGAACTGCGGGCCTATTCACTGTGTCCCCCAGTACACAGTGACTTGTTTTTAAATCCTTTTTATTTCCCAGTACATTGCTTTGATTAACTAAATCGATTTGAATAATGAAAGTTCATTAGTTACACTATGTATTAATCATTTTACATGTTCCCAACACTCTTTAAAATCTGGTATAATACAGGTCACTGGAAAGAAAAGTGACCCACTGTTGCCGCCTTGACCCTACTTGAAAAATCTCTTGAATAATATTGAGAGCTGGGTGAGTATTTCACGATACATCTTTGTTTCATATTATTTAGAAATTAGTTTTATTTAACGTTAATACGTTATACGCAAATAAGTAGTAAGAAATATTCAGTTTAACTATTCTGGAGAAAGAGATGGCCGAGATTGTGTATTTCCAGCAGATACTATGGATTCTGATGATGAGTAGTTTATAGTAGTACTTCACTTCTACAAAGCATTGTTGGCAGTTTTTGATTTGACTTCCATAATAACAAACATGGGAACTACAAATATTTAAAAAAAAAATTGCCGAATCAAGGGATAATAAATCTTTTTTTTTTATCTGAAAAGCAAACTGAGACATTTAAAATGGCGCCAATATATGGCGAAAATCGCTCCAATGGTTATTGTTTTAATTTTTAAGTATTTACTTTGATACAAGCAGCTTGAAAATTTTTAAAAGAAAAGTCCACTAGGGCGTGTAATAAATAAATAAAATGAATGCAGAAGTTACCTTTCTTGGGAGCATGGCTGTAGGACAACTCCAGGAATATGGGTGGCTCCTCAGAACCCGCTGCAACGGAGAGGAAAGAGTTCATCTTCATGTCCTGAGCCCACTGCTTGTTCCTGTCACAGGCAAATAAAAAATTCTTCAAACAAACAAACTTTGGACTCCATTTTCTCAAAAACAAAAGCTAAAATCAAAAAAATTATGACATAAAATTGATGACAAATGTTTCCTGCTTGTATTACAAATTTCTGGACACCATGTATAAATGACATCAAACAGTATTAAGGGTATATTACCGCAAACGCAGCATATTTAGGGATTTTTGATGCAGTTTTAAGAACATTTCTATATTGTTTATTAGAAAAAAATATTATGTTTTGAAAAAATAAACTATTTTTCTAAATGGAGCGTTAAAAAAACGTGTTTAAATGTTTAAAACAATTGCGTGAAAAAATATTTACAAAACCTCTAAAAATAGCTTAAAGTTCGATTATATCTTTTAATTCTAAATACAGGAGAATTATAAAAAATATACATTATCACCACATCAATGTTGTCTAAACGACTGAATAATAAAATTATTTTAAAAAGCATTAAAACAATGCTTAAATAAATAAAAACAGTTTTTCAATATCACGATATTGTTATTTTGTCTCACGCCATTATATAAACCAAGACAAGAGTTATTTCCAGTCAGTATGCGAGATGATTTCAGAGTGGAAGCACGTCAAATTTTACAAAAAATAAATACGTAAATGTGTAGGCACATAAGAAAAGGGGTC
This sequence comes from Limnephilus rhombicus, assembly GCA_929108145.2. NCBI lineage: Eukaryota > Metazoa > Arthropoda > Insecta > Trichoptera > Limnephilidae > Limnephilus > Limnephilus rhombicus. Next base: position 11,291,521 of record OV815290.1, on the reverse strand, counting down.
TAACTAAAGGTTAGTCGTTATGTTATTGTGTTTTATTTCAGAACCAAGTTGACTTTTTTACTAGAACTTCCATTTTGCGGCCGCCTGTTTGCAACCAGCGGCATGGAATGGTTTAGAGTGCCCCTTTACCCGTATTTTCGTATTCCTAGTTTTATATTTACGTCCTACTGTGCTTTTACATAAATTAGGTAAAGATAAAGATATATATAGTATTGTTCACTTTGCAGACATATTATTAGTATTTTTTAGTGAACAAAAGATAATAATTGAGAATAGTAGGGAAAAAGTTTCATAATAACACGAAACGATCCTCACCATATATATCTCCCAGTACGAATCTAACAAACCTTGTAGCAATAATTAAAACGACCAAATGTGAATAACCAACAAATTGTGCTATTTCATATTGAAAAATGTTAGTTCACATTCCTGCCGCAAGTTTTTAATGAGAACTATGGAATATAATATGAATATTTTTGTAGTTTCGTAGGCTATAATCTCAAGGGCAAATATTGTGATGTAACTCTTATTTAATATATGCATTGGAAATCAGAATTTTCGTGCCACTCCAACATTTCAGACCCCTTAGTAAAGAAGTTTAACTTCAAAAATACAGATCAACATTTAGAAAAGGAAAAATATATTATTTACTGATAGGAGTGATATTATCTTATTTTTCAATGAGGTGTTTGTGAAGAGTTCGTTTCATTACTAATACGGAATCTCCAAATATATCGACAATTTTATAATCTAGATTATGCCGTAGATTTATAGGTGTGTGAACTTGGTAGTAAGTTTGAATAAAAACACAGGTTATATCTGTTGTATTACTAAAAACACAGGTTATAAACCTTTTAAATTGGATTAACTAGGCATTATCACCATGGAGTAGTTGTTAACACTGTCGCTAATAAAATCGCGTTTAATTTTTATTAGGATAGTTTAACTTTTTTGACATGTTTCGATATCGCGTATTTTTTTAATGGGGATGGGGTTCCAATGATTACAGTTGTGGCAGATGGGTGCTGGTCCAAAAGATCTTATAAGACAAAATATGCTGCTTTATCTGGCGCAGCTGTAATTATTGGATATAGGACAAAGAAAGTTTTGTATATGGGTGCCAAGAATAAGTTTTGTATGACTTGCACTCGGGCCTCAAATAAAAGCGTAACCCCACCCAAACATAAGTGCTATAAGAATTACGAAGGCTCTTCAAGCGGCATGGAATCTGAAATAATTGTTGAAAGGATTTAAAAGCTCAGTAGCTACATATGGATCAATATATTCCAAGTTAATAGCAGATGGCGATTGTAGCACTTACAAGAAAATATTAGAAGCTCGACCCTATTCCAATAAAACCGTAGAGAAAATTGAATGTCGGAATCACCTTCTACGTAATTATATAAATAAAATTAATTTACTTTCATTAGATACCCAGTACCCTATACGCTTACGCAAAATTATTAGTGAAAGATTACTCCGCTTGCGTAGATCAATCACATCTGCTATTAAATATAGGATTTCAGAAGATTGTTTCATGGATACCAAAATCGGGAATTTAAATAAAGATATTTTAAATAGCATCAAACATGTGTTTGGCGACCACGCTACCTGTGACGACTATTACTGTACGCATGTGGATGAGAAAAACTACATTCAAGACTTAAAATCGTGCAACTTATTTTCTAAACTCTCCCAACTCTGTTCGCGTTTAGCTTCAAATTCCCGTAGCTTAATATATAATGTTGATAGTAATATTGCAGAATCATATAACAGCGTTGTCGCCAAAATGGTAGGTAGGAAACGAATTAATTTTTCAACAAAACAGTCTTATACTGGGAGGTGCGCAGCATCTGTTTTTGCGTTTAATACAAAACGGCCTATACTCTCCATAAAATTCTCTATATTCTCCATAAAACGGTTTTTGATAGCAGCCCGCGATATGTTTTGAAACGTTTTGAAGCAAATAAACACAGAAAACTTAGTTACCAAAAATACAAGTACAAAACAAAAACAGTAAATAAAACACAGAATTCATTAAAACCAGATTCCGAATATGGTGATGCATGTCAAAAGCCGGATATGGATAACATATCATTTGATGCTGCAAAAAAGCAGTTTTTAAAAGATTTGCAATGTTCTTCCCCAGAACGTCCGCGAATTGAAAGGGAAACCATTTTACAGTCTGAGAGTGGTGAATGGTTAGAAAGGCGCCGAAATCTTTTGACAGCGTCGTGGTTTGGTATGATTTGCAAGAGAAGAATGATTATTTATCACACTTCCCACTAAAAGTTGAGCGTATACTTCGAGATGACAAGTTCAACTCTCCAATACTCTACCATTTGTTTGACGAAAGTTTGTCAACATACGTTTGGTTGAGATAATTGAAGTGTTATACATGAATAATTTTATTTGACCAGGAATCTAATAATTTTTGGTTAGTATTTATAAGAATTTTGGCATTCTCGTCATAAATTTAAAGGTGTAATGTTTATATCTGCCTTGCAAATTATTTTGTGCATTTCTGAGCTATTGGCTTTCCTATGGAAAAAATTTCTAAGCATTTCTACCTGATTGTGTTTCAAAGATGTTATTTTGATTACACCTCTACCTCCTAAATTTCTAGGTAAAATAATTCGTTCTATAGCTGAATTTGGATGATGGCAATTAAAATTTGTTAACGTTGTTCTAATTAATCGTTCTAAACTAAACTATCTAAATCTGTATTGGACCATTTAATTATGCTAAATGAGTACGTTAGTAGAGGTATTGCCCAAGTATTTATTGCTTTTACAAAATTTTTAGCAGATAGATTGCATTTTAAAAAATTTCTGATCCTAGTTTGAAATTTAATCCTAATATCATTTTTAATACTAGTGTGATCTAATCTATTCGATTGCGGGTATCCTAAATATTTATAAACCTCACCCCCTTTCATACTTTTAATTTTGAAATTTCTAAATATACCCTCGTCTCCATCTACAATTTTGCCTTTCTCTATATGGATCGTTTTACATTTATCTAAACCAAAAGTCATTTTAATATCATCTGAAAAATTTTAACTACCTTAATCATTTTCTCTAAATTTGATTCAGAATTTGAAAATAATTTTATATCATCCATATATAATAGATGTGAAACTATACTACTCTCTCTTGTATTACCGTTAATTTTTATTCCAAACTTGCTTTTAATTAACATTTTAGACAGAGGATTCAATGCTAAGCAAAATCAAAGAGGACTCAATGAGTCTCCTTGAAAAATCCCTCTTTTTATTGAAATGCCCGGTACTACTATTTTCTTACCTTTTAAATTTACTAGTAAATCTGTATTCCAAAAGGACATAATATTTTTCAAAAATCTAATTATAATTGGTTTAACTTTATATATTTTGATGAGCCACGAGTGCGGGACACTACCAAAATATAACTTTTATATAAATATATAATTTTTATATATATATTTATATAACTTTTTGTAAACAATAATAATAAATATTGAAAATGACCGATATTTTATTTGTCCTTCCAATATATTCAGATATAATTATGATCACATATTATGAAAATAATGCGAAATTGAATACCGTATTGTTTTGACATCTGTCAATGAAGAACTAATGCCTACCGTCCAGCAGTGTAGTTGGTTGTATCGAATAATTTATCAAACAAGTTTGATCAAAATCTGATAAAGAGTCATAAAATCATGAGCTCCTCCTGCAATAGGTAATGTTTCTATCTAAATTTACCTAAAACATGCGCATTCAATTTAATAAACATAATTTGAAAGATGCCTAATATTTAACGTTTCATGTTCAAATCTTACTCAAGTGTACCATCTAGTCTAGATTCTTTGCTGCTCTGAGTTCGTCGGTAGCGCGCAGCGGTTCCCCGTTCGAGCATACTTCATACTTCCCCACCCCGAAATATTATTTCGGTTTTGGTAAATTACCCCTTAATAGGCTTGCGTCTGCATGGTTGAATTTGAGAATCCGACTGCCAACGCAGTCATAAATGCATTGGGAATTCATATGTCAAATATTGGTTTATAAAAGTGTAAATTCTAATTATGCAATTGTAAATGTTCTCTAAAATGGCCTGGAAAGAATCTCCTACTTGTGATCTCACTGAAGAAACCACTCATTCACTCTGAATGCAATTAATAATGTTCTCCAAAATGACCTTAAAAAAAAAAGTCACATCTTTGCGATTCTTTCATAGACATAAAGAAACCATACCTTCGTTCAGAATACAATTTTTAATGTTCTCAAAAGTTGTCTTGACAGAAGTAAATTCCTGTGATATCTTGAAGGAAACCATTCCTTTGTTAAGAATATTATGAACTAAATTAACTAAGAGGTATCCATCCCAGTTGGACAGACAAAGTATCATTTTGTAATGTATTGTAATATATATGCATATATAAATAAATAAATGTCTGCCGCCGCACCTTACCCGTCGCACCATATAAACATCCGTGTACGTGGATTTTCAGACCAAACTACCATTGTAGTTCAGTTTCTAATTCAAGAATTCATCACAAGATGACGCAACTTTCATCGGTAAGACGTAAAGGGACGTGCCCTTCCTAGGTTCTACGAATTTGTGAACCTAGAGTATCTCCCGGATTTCGAAAGATTGACGGTAATACTCAGTTGTATCAAGCGGCTGTATATTACATACGACGTCATCACCCGTCTCGGTTACTTTTTCGGGGTGACTTGCCTTCACTGCCATCACTGGTTGACACGTTGACAGGTTGACAGTAGATACGAGGAACGGGCTTATTTTGGAACCAATTCCTATTGGATTTGCAAAATAATCATCAACACTAACTTGGCGAAGCCGAACCAAAAGCCGCCCACAGGGCCTAGCAGTTAAAAGCTGCGAAACAGGTTTTTAACTGTCAGTATATATGTATAAATAACATATTTACAGAAACGTGCTTTACTCACTTTAACTAGTGATTTCTGACATTATATGACGTAAAAAATGCGAATGAAATTTGTTTCAGGTGTCCTTTTTTCAATGTTTTTTAATATGTCAATAAAGGCGAAAAGGCCCAAATAAAGTGATAAATTAGAATTTGGATCGAATTAAACAGTTCTCCATGCGCTTTTGTGCCGTTAACACTCCGTTAAGTTCACCTCTATTTGTGATGTTAGTGCTCGCGCGCTCTACATATGTAGGACACTTTAAATCTTAAAGGAAAGCTTTTATTAACCTATTGGCCACAGAATTAATGAGCTAAAAAGTTGGCCTTCATCACTGAATTAATTTTGTACCAAAAATTGAAAACCTGCATTGTTGTACTAAATCTTTTGTAACTTTTGAACAATATATTCAAATGAATTAATGTCTTTAAATTTGTTTACATATTGGATAAGGTAAAGAAAAACATAAAAATAAAAAATATAAATAAGGATACAAACATAACCTTCTCTTTTTTATAAGTTTTTTCCACATTTTTATTCAAAAGGTTACAAAAAAACATAATATTCATAAATCGAACAATAATAATTTTTGTTTTTTACATACATGTATACAAATAACTAATAAAATAATTCAGTATGATAGTCCTCAAAGCAATCAGGGATGTGCAGGGTCACTGCCAAAAGCCTAGAACCACTCACAATTTTAAAGAAATTAAATGGCGGCTGGCAGCATACAAAACTTGGAACACAAATATCGGGGAAAAAACATAAGAAACATATTATTGCCAATTCTACAAAATGAATGATTAATTACCTACAGAGGTTTCGGCATTTAAAATTTTACTCAAAAGTGTCACTGTCATGCTTGTTTTCCGTTTTTTGGCAGACCTACTTCTAGCCCGTCAGCGCGCCGGTGTTTGTGGTTAAGTACCTGATTTGCACACCCGACAGGCTGCCGGGGTTTGTGGCCAATGGGTTAATGGAAAAAAACGTTTGCCATGTTTATAAAGACTTTATTATAAATACAAATCTTAAAATCAAAATTTAAGATCATACTTCTTGAAAAACTTGAAATTATCTGAAAAAATTTTGGTCCTTTATCTTCTAGTTGTAATTTTTTTAATTTACTCATGTCTTCCACCTCCATTTTATGATTTTTAGTGCAGTCCGGATGTAGAAGAACCTGATGGTCTGGACAAATCCACTTATTACATGTGTAACACTGTTTCCTTGTGAACTCGTGCGCGCTCTGCCACAGAAAAAAATGTGACGCGAATGCTCGCGCGCTCTACTATTGTAGAAATTCACTTTTGGCGCGTAATTTATCCGGCACGCAGTCGCAAAGACGCTAGTTATGTTTATTATCTAGTCGTAGAGGAATACTGTAAGTGCGTGCGTGAGTGACCTTCAATTCGCGTTCAAATTTTACGAAATTCATGTACGTTCTACAATGGTAGAACGCGCGATTACTGGAGTGTTAAAGGTGGAATTAATGGAGTTCTTTCATTTTATCCGAATGACAGCTACCTGACAGCAACCGACTCGAATTTAAATATGTAATTTTATAAACAGAAACATTGAAATTAGAAAGGATTGGACAGATAATTAAATAGAAGGAACCTCAATTTCAGAAAACTTTTTCCACCAGAAAAATAAATGATATCTCTTTATTTATGCATTAAACCGCTTAATCGTTAATACGGAAAACTTTTTATCCAAACAGTTAGATTTAGCTTTATTATTACGAAAAGTGAGTATTTATGTCGGGGGAGACCAATAAACATGCAAAAAATATGCATTTAACATTTTAATTTTGTTAAAATTAATTGACTAGCGCGGAAACGCCATGTTTATTCATCGTTTTTATTTTAACATTTCATCAATGCTGCCAATCATAGAAAAAATATTTTTACGTAAAACAAAGTGAATGCATCATTGACAAGTTTGTACCTGTATTTATAACAGTAGAACATGGAAAGAAATGTATTAAAATAATTACACAAACCCGCTAGACAAACCCTGCGTAGCCAAACAAACCATTCAAAATCTGGGATGTTTTTTAAAAGTATGATGAAAAGCGAGTTTATTTTAGAGAATTTATTTTATAAGATTGGTACTTCCGACAAATGTCATATTTGATTGTCTATTAGTTAAAAAAGGAACATTCCGTATTATCCGTGCATCAAACTTCGACAACACGAACATTCCGTGTTATCCGTGAGGTGGACTAACTGCATATTTACCGATATCTCTTCGGTTTTATAGGAAAAAATCCTACGAAAACAATCGTCTTTTAAATTTTGACATCTCGCAATGGCGCATTTTGTTACCATTTCTTACGGCAAGTCTCTCAACTTATCAAACTGATTTGATAAGCTGTGAGAAGGCTGGAAGTTCGCGCGGACGCGATTAGACCTGTCAAATAACTTGCAAAAGAACAACATGTGTAACTTGCTATAAATTATTGCGCAAAACAAATTTTCGAAAAAAATTATGCGATTTTAACCCTTATGTATAAAGAAACTGTATAAAGACAAGGTCAGAATCGCTTGCGCCAACATCATTCTTGATGTTAAAAGTTTCATGAATCAAAAGTTTCATTTAACTGGCAACACCAGAATATTTTAAAATGAATTATTTATGGAATGTAAATGTCAGATTTTGGCGCAATTTGAACTGTCAAAGTCCGAGGGTGATAGTTGACAAAAACATCAAAAAACCTATCAATTTATCAAATAAACACAAGTAATGTTGTTTTTACAGATAGATTATTGTTCAAGGAATGTGTTTCGGTGAATAAAATATACGGTAGCTCAACAGACAGCTCAAAATAAATACTTCAAAGTGATGCTATCAATAAATTCCAGTATGGAAATTAATTTCAGGCAAGGGCTCTCCACAGGTTAAGTGACTTTTGGTTTTGTTTATATTGGTAATTTGGCTTACGTGAGCGACTTACGGGAAAAAACTTACCGAGTGTAAAGGCAGCCTAACAATAAGTTGGGAGATTTGGTGTTGGTTCTTTGATTCTGCTGTGAGAATCGAGAATCTGTTCTGGATGGGAGTGCGGAGCATACCTGATGGTGACCTTGACTCCGAGTGGCGTGAGCTCAGCGGAGACGCGCTCTGCGAAGATGGTGGGGGTCATGAGATTGGCCGGAGTCTCCATGAGGGTGCGGGCCAGGTTCTGTCCGGTGGCAAGAGTGATGCCCTCAGTCCACTGCTTACTGGAACCTGGACAAAGACCCACCAAAAACTACTATTTTAAAACCATGTTTTTCTTGATACCATTACAAAACAAAGCATCAATGTTTAACCCGTAAAGTCTTTTTGTTCGGTTTCCGGAACAACTCATATAGGACTCATAGAATTCGTTGTGTTTCCCTTAGGGGCCATCCATAAATTACGTCACACCTTACGGGGGGGGGGGGGGGGGGTCAAAATCGCAAAATATGTGACGTCAACGGGGGTCTCACAATGGTGACAATGTGTGACAGGGACGGGGGGGGTCAAAAATCATAAAATTCGTGTGGCTTAATTTATGGATGGCCCCTTACTATGAAAGTGAGAAATATGATATAAACGATGTTAGAAAGAGAAAACACCACTCTTTATATTCTAAATATAAAAGTTAACCGCAAAAGAAGTAAAATATGGACCTTTAACCTTTGACTGGTGACATGGTTTTTTTGTAACGTACTTAACTGGTGACGAACGGCCTGAGAGGCCGCTGCCGTATCTGGTCTATAGCATAGAAATTAGGTAATTTAGCTTACAGCAGTCTTAAAATACATGTCACGTAAATAATTATCAATTTGTGATATAATTATTTACCTGACCACTAACCTGGTATTTTGAACAGCCCGTATTGGATTGGCAACACTTTTTTCTCGCTGGTTTTGACACTTCTAGAAACGGCGGCGTCTTGGGAACCGCCGCAGTTTCAACGAGTCAAAAATACTTTAATAATTTAAGTCTGATCGACATGTTAGAAAATCTTAAGGATAACCGCAACGTGTCCCGCGGAGTGCACGCGTCGCTTGAGGAGCGTGTTCAAGTCTTTTAGTTCGTGGAGAATGTGTTTGTTCCGATTTTTATGATAATGGCTACCTGCCAGCCGAGTCCAATGTGAAATCGAAAGTTATTGGGGTAATCCTGTTGATTACGCGCCGGGATCGATTGATCCTTACAAACATCCGTTTTGTTGACTCCCGAGAAAATTGTCGTTCTCGCCCCAAAGGTTTTTGGAACCGTTGTTACGGATGTGACACGAAATTGCCGTTCTCGCCCAGAAGGTTTTTGGAACCGTTGTTACGGATGGGACACGTGGGAGCCTGGAACCTCTGAGATTTTTGAGGCCTATTGAAGCAGCTGCTGGACCTATACCGTGGAAGGACGACCTTGGCCTTTCCCTGATGTCGAGTTCCCGTGAAGGTTGTACTCGAGAACCCTTCCCCTAGTGTGGGACGAAACACTTCGCCCTTCGTACTCCGAGCTAGCATCCCCGTCGCATCGGCATCCTCAACGTGTAATAGAAATAGATTAGCTTGGTTTAACATCTGGTCCATCGGGTATGTTTTTGTTAATTTGTTACTATTCCTTTTGTCATATTATTTGGATACACTTTGTGTATGTACTTCTCTTTACAATACATTTATGGAATCTTCCCAAACAATCTTGTTTCTTTTTACATTCTGGAACAAAAAAGCAGAACCTTCCCACATTACGGATCGCTAGGTCCCACATAAACCTGAGAGAGAGAGATAACCTTATAAACAGCTAAATAACATATAAAACGGTAAAATAAAACTAATAAGTACACTCTAAATGTAATTTTTAATGAAGAACTCGTTATTACAATGTATGTAGTAACTAAAATCAAAAAATTAGAGATGAGATAAGTAATCACAAACAAAAAACAATTAAATCAACAAATTATAACAAAAATATTAATTTTCCTTACAGTTAACCCCTCTTTTAGTTATTACCGCTTCACAACTAAAGCTCTATAAATGAAACATTTCTGAACGTAGCCGAATAGTAAAAACTGTTTTAGAAAGGTTACAAAATAGGCTTTCAAATTATTATATTACAAATAAATATTAGCATTTGTAAATATTAAAATTTAGAACGCAAACATTAAAAATAGGTAAAAATGACTCACGTGATGTTTTTATGTGAAAACGGTACTAAAATCATAGATTATGCAAACAACAATACTTATTCTATTGTATATATGTGTAATAAACACTTTTGCCACCTCACTTTTTTATCATTTCATATAAAAATATTTAATAAAAATTTAAAATGTGGAGCGCGGTGGAGCTGCCGGTAGCAAATTTGGCGGGTAAATATTTTTGTCAACTACACGATTGACAGCTGATTCCTGTTATGTATTTCCATAGACAACTTGATAGAAATGTGCAGCTTGATCTACTATCGACCTTTGACTTTTTGTTTTAGGGATGTAACTAAAACAATAACGGAGTTATAACGATTTCTATGGAAACACACGCGCTGACGTATAAACACGCTTATTGTACTTGACTGCTGTCCTATTTTTAACGCTTATATCTGCTTACGTTGCGGAGGGGTTAAGATACTAATCAATAAATAAAAAAATAATGCTCTAATCACTGGCATCATTTTAAAAAACTGGCAATGGTCACACTTTGGTTATTTTTATTGGCAGTCAGGGCATAATTGTTTGGCACATTGCAAGCACACGTGTTTTTTACACAAATTACATTGGTAATTCCATTTGCGATTTAACTAAAGAGAACAACTGGCTTTTTTAGCCTGTCATTGGAGTTTTGTGGTTCAGGTGGCAAATCAGAACCCAAAATATGCGCTAAGTTGGCTCGTATATCACGTGGAATGCGAGTATTATAAACTCTGCGCTGCTTGTTTTGTAATCTTAATATATAAAACAAAGTCGGGTTAGTTACACTATTTATAACTCGAGAACGGCTGGACCGATTTTGATGATCTTTGATTTGTTGGATTTGTCTCCGCCCCGGATAACAGAATAACTATTAAAACATCGCAAAAATTCATGAAAAGGAAAGTTATGAAGAAAATTCATTTCCTCATACATTTTGTATGGAACGAAATTTCATCTTTTGAAAGAGCTGTAGCAATGCTGTGTTAGTTAAAGTTTGTGTGAATTCCAAAAATTCAAAAACGTCAAATGTCAATGCGCTGATTGTTTCTCTTTTGTTCTTTAACATATAATGCTGCGTCTCTTTCTTACACACTAAATGTCAACAGTCGAAAATGAGATAAACATTTAATGTGTGTCTTCACCTTTCCAAACGAAAAATACAATAATTATAGTAAATTTCCCTCACACGTATAAAGAAAATGAAACGCAATTCCCATAAGGGGCCATCCATAAATTACGTCACACATTAAGGGGGGGGGGGGGGGAGGGGAGTAGGAAATGTGACAAGGGGTATGGGACGGTCATCAGCTCTGTGACGTCACATGTAAAAAAAAATAAACTTCTGTTTTGATTATTTTTAGATGTCACACTAGGGGAGAGGGGTCTCATAAATGTGATGATGTGTATCAGGGACGGGGGGGGGTAAAAAAAAACATGAAATTCGTGTGACGTAATTTATGGATGGCCCCTAAGAAAGCGGAAAAGTAATAAAATCACAAAAATAAAACTTCGTACACAAGGTCATCTCTGATACAAAACACGGAAAGTTGCGGATCGATAATTGCTGAATTTAATTCAGCTAATATATTAACACAAAAGTTATAGATTCTGGGGGGTACGAAGTTCGCCGGGTCAGCTAGTATTTATACAAAATTACAATTTGGAAGGCGGGAATGGGTACCGCCGCCCCGGGAACCTTTATTGGATAACCAACACCTCTGCCGTAGGTCACCCCAAGTGGTTCGCTACGTTTGGTGATTTAGCAGGGGTGCCAGCAGGGGATTTAGCAGGGGTTCATGCGGTGAGGTTTGTCTAGGTCTTGGAAGCGGATGACCAGGACACACTGAACCTCAGATTCCAACCCACCCCTTAAACCCTTTTCCTTCCCAGAACTCTCCTCTCCTTTCTTTCCTTAAAAAAAACCCTCCACACAGCATCCCCAAAGATGACATAGGCCCTGAGGGAAATTATTTTCCTCAGGGCCTCCTGTGTGGAGCTCATGTAATAAGAAAATAAAATTAAAAAACCGCATTTCTGGCCAATATTTTTATAAATTTTTCCTCTATCAATAGCATTGGCACACCCAACACCTCGTTTTTGGAGGTGCGGAAATATCAATTACTAATATTAAACAGTAATAACTGTAAAAATACGGAAAAAAGAAAATTTCAAAATTACCTTAAAAAGTTATGTAAGTGGTGACGTAGGGTCTGAGAGACCGCTGCCGAACTTTACATCAATGTAACTTACTGATTTGGGATTGTGCGATGCAACTATCCTTCTCTACGGTGTGAATGCAACTAAAGTCGAAGCTACTCGGGCATTGGAACAAAGCAAGCGCGGGGAAGGGAGTGACATTATGTTTCACTGACGCTGCTCGGCCAGTGAGACCGTTTGTCACCAGTTAAAGGTTAAGAAACCAACGTTTCGAATCGCAATTTGAAATAAATTCATGAAACTTTGGGAATTGTTATTACTTATTTTAACACGGAACGACAAAAAAGTGAGGTGACAAAAACGTTTATAATACATTTCTCTAATAATTATTATAAGCAATAATTATCAGCCTGAAACACTCATCAACATTGAAAAATCTTCCGAGAAAAGATACTTGCCGCCAACGGGACTTGAACCCGTGTTCTTCTGATTGCCGGTCAGCTGCTCTTGACCACTGAGCTATGGGGGCTTATCAAATATATACTAGTGTTTCATTCAACAATTACTGCTTATTATATTTTTTCCACCTGAAAACAACCAACTTTATTTTTGCGAGAGAGACAGTGTTAGTGTTAAATCCTAATACTAATAGCTCAGTGGTCAAGAGCAGCTGACCGGCAATCAGAAGGACACGGGTTCAAGTCCCGTTGGCGGCAAGTATCTTTTCTCGGAAGATTTTTCAATGTTGATGAGTGTTTCAGGCTGATAATTATTGCTTATAATAATTGTTACCCTTTGTGCTATGCATAAAAATCTTGTCTAAACGTTAGTTTATAAATTAAAAATAATAATACATTTCTCTAATAAAATATGTATTTTTATTTATTGTTATTAAATTTAATTTGTAGAACTCCATTTTAATTTTTATTTCTTTTAGACTTTCAATAATAATACTATGTATTATTCAATTAATAAAAACAGTTAATTTATTAGAATACATAACAACCTTCGGTCGAATTTAAACGGAATGGGGAAAACTTTACAAGTTTAAAAGCATAATAACTGGTTAGGCATTACAATATGTTTATTTTGTTTGCTCGAAAACTTAAATAAATACCTATATTTATATCGCAAGAATGCAGTTAGGTACTCTTTGGATTTAACAGAGACACCTGATGGTTTGAAAATAGAATTCAAACAAGTAAATAACTGACATTGTCTGTTTTATGAAAAATTATCTTGTCATTGTGAAAAACTTACTAGTTGTGTATTAATTGACAACTTACTAACTACTTGTGCAAGTTTCAAGTCATAAAAGGATTGCACTGATTGAACTTAACTATTGGATGAAATTACGGAGGCCTCCAAGCAACAAGAGCTACAAAACAAGGTTGGTGGATCTGTTATTTTCCCTGGAGTTTTTCTTTGTGCCATTCTTTGTGATATATTTGTCCGCGCGAGTAGAGTTTTCATAATCATATCTGTGAGTATTAGGCTCAGAGGGTTTGAGATTATTTACACATCTCAAACTCATATTATAATGCAATAACCATTATTATCAATGATTTTACTCAGAAATTAATAAGGCCGTAAATAATTAAAATAAAAGAAATAAAAAAATTTCATCATAAATACCTATCTAGAAATAATATAAATACTTTGTAAGTGGTATTATAACCACAATTTGATAATGCCTTCAGAAGGCGAAACAGCTGTCACGCGTAATAATAATTACAAAGCAGAACTTGTTTATAAATAAACTGTTTTTATAAATTGAATAATAGTATCATATAAACCTGTACAGTCTTTATCTGATTGTATAGAATTACAAAGCGATCTTGATCATTTGTGCGCGTATTGTGAATCAAATTTACTCTCCTTAAACATTTCTAAGTGTCACTCAATTACATTTACTAGAAATAAAAATAAAATCATCTATTCTTACAACTTGAATAATAAACCTTTACAATCTACGTCTACGTGTAAAGATCTAGGTGTTTATTTAGACAACAAATTAATTTTTGATAAGCATATCGAACACATAATATCAAAATCCTACAAGATGCTAGGTTTCCTATTAAGAATATGTAAAGTTTTCAAAAGTGCTAAGACTCTTGAAATGTTGTTTTGTTCATTGGTCAGAAGTCCACTGGAGTATGCGTCCCCGGTATGGAATCCTCAATATAAGGTGTACATAGATATAGTAGAAAGTATACAGAATAAATTCTCTAAATATTTATTCAAGAAATACAACAAAACTACAAATAACATGTTAAGTTTACAAAAAAGACGCACATTATCAGATCTGCTGTTTCTGTATAACCTGCTAAATAATAGAATAGATAGTCCTGAATTGCTATCCACTATTGGTTTAAATGTCCCAATGAGGCGTACCAGGCACACATCTCTTTTTCATATAGAATCCAATAACACTAATGCAGCGAGTAACTCACCAATTACTTGCGCAATCATAACTTATAACCACTATGAAAAATTACTACACTTAAACATTTTTCATGATTCCTTGCAAACATACAAAACTAATTTATTAAATTTCTTGGCACTTACACTTAACTTTTCATTAAACTTTAATCAGTCAATTACAATTAGTGAGCATATAATTCTTGATTTAAAAATGTCTCCTTATCTCCCCCCCCCCCCCCCCCATCCTTTCTTCTTTTTTATTATTATTACTTCATTCATTCAATAATTAAGTTTTAAGACCGGTTCATATCTCAGGGGTAATTATCAAATGACATTTTATTTTATTTATTTTATATTTTATTAACGCCCCTATGTACTAATTTAATTTAACATACCTTAGAATCTGTATTATAATGTACTGTGTATGTCTTGATAAACAAATAAACAAATAAATAAATAAATCATTGAATATATGAAAAAAATAAAAATTCTGTAATTTTAGTTAAAAAAAAAAAACAAGATGAGTAATTTTTAAAACATTTTTTATGTTTCCATTAAAAAAAATTATATTTAAAGAATTACATGTTTATTTCTAATAATAAAATTTGAAAACTTTTTATCACCTTTCAAAAACAGTTTTTCGTTTTCGGATACATTCAGAAACATTCCATTTATTGGAATTTTATTGCAAAGCGGAAATAATCTGACCATCTGCCAAAATATGGTCGAGGCTTGAGGGGGCCCTAATAAATAGCAAGTAATGCAGCGTGTTTGTTACCTTTGGAGCTGCCGGAGTAAAATTGCACCTTGGGGGGCTCCTTCCTGTCCTTCTGCGCCTTGTTGTCCTGGTATCGGTAGAGGCCTAGCGCTGCGCCCTCTGCAGCCTGCTGCGGGGCCCCCATGCCCTCCACGCCCAGCTCTGTCATGCCCACGTCGTGCAGGGCTTTGCAGCCGGCTGACAAAAAACACACATATTTAACACTAGAAGACTCGCTAATGGGTCTAACGAACTCAATTCTTCGCATTTTGTGTTGTTACTTTGAAATTTTGACATTTGCGACGTTGCCTCTCTTAGTACCTTTCAACAATAGTGTAGCACAACAGATGATGACTTAAGTCGTCAGTTAGCACGCTGCGTGTAAGTGCTACGGACTCAAAAGGTGTGTATGAGTCCACTGGACCCGGTAGCGACTAAATACATAAGTGTTTTTTCCAAAGATATTGAAATATGAGTAGATGTGCTATCTGCTATTTTTACTATGTGGGTCTGCGCTTCCGGGTGTCGCCGATATTGTTTACCAATTAACAAATAAACTAAAAGAACAAATAATTAACGAATAAACCAAACGAACGTTAAACTAAATGAACGAATTCTTTCCTTATTCAAAATATATTGTTAACCAATATTAATGCACATTTTCAAAAAATCAACGAAATGAACAAATTCTTTTTGTATGAAAACTACGCTAATTAGCACGTAGTCCGGTGACAGTTGGGCGGACACCATAGCATATCTCTTCTGTATTTGAATATCTTTGGTTTTTTCCATCATGTTATTGCTATTTATTTACATTTTTCTATTTTATTTCATAGAAAATGGCTACCAATAGGTTTTTGAGACCTAACGAAATAGAAGAACATCGAATAAAGAAACAGAAAACAAAAACTGCTCTGAGACTGAAGATTATTTAGAAATAAGTGAACATGAATCGGATTCCGAACAAGAAGGTGATGACAGCCTATGTAACTGGATAAAAGAGAGAAAAACTTAAGTTTTTTGTTTAATTAAATGAATATAATATTAGCAAAACTCAATCAAAAATGTGGAGACAGAAAAATCAGAAAAAGATATTGGCACCTCTGGGATTCGAACCCAGGACCCTTTGCTTACATGGCAAGTGCTCTACCAACTGAGCTAAGGTGTTGTTACGATGCGCCGGAATACACCCCTACAAATTACTACGCTACACCCCTGCCCGTGCACCGCGCCAGCCCCCTTCCCCGCGCCCGCGCACGGCACGCTCGCGGCGGCTGGCCGAGAACGGCAAGCAACTGCCATTCCCCCGGAACCCCTGGTTGAGAGCGCCCGCTCTGTCGCCGATCGTTCCGGCACTTTGTTCGAGAAACTTCTAACGGAGACGCGATGACCCGTCTCGCCTGTAAAAACCTGTGGAGAGTACCAGCTCCGCCTGGATACCTCTCTTCTTGCTGCCCTCAAGACACCTGCCCCGGCTGTTGTGAGTACCTGAAACGCTAATTTCCCTTTTTGCCGTGTGTCCCTCCCAATTTACGCGTAATTATGATCGGTCTCAGGGAGACTCGATAGAGAGAGAGATTGTTAAGCTATGACCCCGGAATAGATAGGCTATTAATTCTACCTGTGCTCTATTATTGACTATAAATGAACTCCTGTTGTATTTAAACAGTTCCTTCCAATACAAACCATGTGTACTGCAGCTGATGTTTCATTACCCTGACAAGGTACGTAGGTAGACTTTATTTCAGGAACTCCTCCCATACGCCTAAGAGAACCTACCACCCTGGTGATGAAAGTCGCTAGCGCTCTGCTGACCGAATGAGCTAGTCCGACGGCAGAAAGTAGGCACCTCAGCCAGGTGTCCCAACAGTGTCTATATTCAATTCGGTCACTTTTAACTGTATCATACTTTGACTAAGAACTACCAACATTTTCTTAATTTTCTTAAGGTTAAACGTCACGTACGTTATAATTTACTTGGTTTAATTTATTTAGTTTTGTCCATAAACAAACCCAAATCTTTCAAGAAAGGCTGAAAAATTCAATTTTGTATCGGTGAGACAATCCAATATTGTAGTTTTCAGCCTTTCTTGAAAGTTTTGGGTTTGTTTATTTACAAAACTATTTATTTATATTCATATTGAATATGTACGGGCGCAAACAATTAATTTACCTTAATATTTTAAAGCGTAACGAGCAAAAAGTATTAAAAACCTAAAATAATTTAATTGGAGCCATCTGCGAATGCGTAGATTATAACGTACGTGACGTTTAACCTTAACGCACATATTAACATATTATTGGCTGCTATCTTTATATAAGATTGCAAGATTCAACTCGAAGTAAATGCTATCTAGATAAATTTTTATCCATTTTATTTTTAATACGCGACATCTATTGATTTTTCTGCAAGTCTTAGGATGAATATTTATTTTTATTTTTTACTTTATGAGTAAAATCTCAAATTATAATATTTAAATATGTGTCCATTCCATAGCTAATATTATTTTTAGAATGTCAGCTGTATCCATTATTTACTAAATAAATTTAAATTTTATAGAGCAAGTGTATTTTTATTTCATATTTTATCAAAATCGTGTCTAACGTACCTGCGTCTACTCGAAACAGACGATGGATTGTAGAGGTGTCCAGGCGGCTGCCAAGTTTATTCACAAGTAGCAAAATTACCTAATTGCAGTGTACCCGAGGTTTGGTATTAGAGCTAACGCATACATTTTCTTTCTTTGGTAGCATGCCGAGTATTCGTTAGTTATTATTAGTATTTACCTGCGGATGCGACACGGACATTCTCCAGTCCCAGGTCGATGTCTTCTTCTTCATCATAGCTCGCCGAGGCAGGGCCCAGCCCCGCCAGCGCTACGGCGGGGTACTGCGGGTGCAGGCCCCAAAAGACCCTCGCCTTGCCCGCCTTCAGGGCATTCCCCCTGCAAAACACCAGGCTTACATAGAGGACATTGTTTAGTTTAGAGAGTGTGGCGAACCCAATACTGAGGGAGTGGAAACAATTTGAAATAGCCAATATCCCAAGCCAAGGTGTGAGCTAACTAGTGCTGGGGAACGGTGCCTCCGAGAAACAGGGTCGCATATGATCCATATCACAATTGATCCATATCTCAAATGGAATTTTCACACTCAATTAATTGCAAACAAAATAAGAAAAACCTTGCACTTTTTCAGAACGATACGAAACTTTCTCGACTTGCAACACTTGAAAATGATTTATTTTGCAGTCTGTCAATCTGTTATTGAGTACGGTATCATAGCATGGGGAGGCGGTACTGCATCAGCACTAGATCCAATCATAAAGGCACAAAAAACAATTATAAAAATAATTCTTAGACTACCCCTAATTACGGACTCGAACTTTATCTTTAATATTATGAATGTGTTTGAAGTTCGTCAGATATATGCAAAAACAATCCTCACTCATTTATACACAAACATACATAAATACTATGAAAAAAGACTAAATTCTCGAACAATAATAAAGATTTACTACAAATTCCCATAACTCATACTACTTTTGGTCAACGAAGCTTCAGATACCTTGCAACAAGACTTTACAACATTCTTCCAATTAGTATAAAAAAATGTGATTCACAAAAAATTTTAAAAAAAAACATAAAAATTTGGATAAAAAATAATGATAGAGCATTTACCGGTGCACTCACCCAAATTCGAAATTAGTAATGAACCAATGCTGTTATTATTGTACCAATGTTATTGTTATTATTAATGCAACCAATCTATTGTGTAATTACATTCTAATATAAGTGTAGGTATGTTCACAGCATTATAAATTGATGTAAAATAACTGCCTCAACACAGGCTATCCTAGTGAGGCAGGTTACGAGAAACCTAAATTTATAATTATAAATCTCTACTCTCTAAGTACCTACTGTTTATATGTATATTGTTTTTTGTTATTAACTTTTGTACTAATGTTACTTTTAAAATATTGTAAGATGTACTTTTTTCTTGTTTGTTATAAATATTAAAATTTTTGTTCAATAAAGATATTATTATTGTTAATATTATTATTATCTCGGAGTATTTAGATCTGCTGGAGTGGACCTTTTATTCCTGGACACTTGTTGGACGAAAATTGGACCATTTGAAAGTTAGTGGTCTCTGAGGAACCTAGGAGAGCTGAGACTACCTCCGTGGACTCTTTCTTCATGGGGCCTGCATTGGACGTTACTTGATTTTACAGTTGTTATTTTGTCTTCCATTACTGTTGATATTATATAAGATTAAGATGGGCCGGACATGTGCACCGAATGCCAAGCACACGAGTACCAAAGAAGGTTCTGACAGGACACCCGGGAGGTAAACGAAAGGCGGGCAGACCTAGACTGAGATGGGAGGATGCTGTCAGGAAGGATGCAAGAGGATTACTCCATGTTGCAGATTGGAAGACGACGGTCGAGGACAGAGGGCGGTGGAGGCTTATTTTGAAAGAGGCCAAGGCTCGAAATGGGCTGTAGCGCCATTGAAGAAGAAGACTGTTGATATTACATTCATTAGAAGCTTACTGAGAACTCTTATTATTACCGTGACGATCTATGATTAAAGTACCGTGACGGTAAAAAGCATAAAACGTACATTCCTTATCCTAATAATGCTGCAGCTCTTTCTAACACATTAAATAATGGTGAGACAAAAGATGAGACACGCAACATATGTATGTCTAAAAAATACTACTTTTTTTCCTTTGGGGGAAACAGATATATCTTATTAGGGCTCAGCTACGGTGACGGGAATTGTGTTTCATTTTCCTTATACGTGTGAGGGAGATGTACGACAATGATTGTATGTTTCTTTTGGGGGGGTGCAGACATACGTTCACCGTTTGTCTCATTTTTGACTGTCATTATTTAGTGTGCAAGAAAGAGCTGCAGCATTATACGTTTAAGAACAAAAGCAAAACCATCAGCGCATTGACTTTGACATTTTTGAATTTTTGGAATTCACTCACACTTCAATGTAATCCTTGTAACTATATTCCATACTTTCAAAATTATCATCATGGCTAGTAGTATTGTAGGGGTCTACGGAAGCGTCACGGTGCGGTGTGTGAGAGAGATGCAAGAATATGATACTTTTTTCCCTTTGGAGGAAACAGACCTACGTACATTGTGTATCTCATCTTTTGAAAGAGATGCAGCATTATCGTGATAAGAAACATGTGTTTATTGCCTTTTTTATGTCGTCACGGTAACGAAATAGTGGATCGTCATGGTAATAAAAAAGTGCTCAATGGCAAAAAGAGAGTTGATTTTATTTATTCCAAATATTTATATTTTTATCTTATTGAAGGAGAAGATAATAATAATAATCTAAACAATGGTCAGATGCTATGTGTTTTCGATATTATTTTATGGAATGGAAGCATGGACGCTTACTGAACAACTAATTAGGCGACTTGAGGCATTCGAGATGTGGATCTACAGAAGAATACTTAAAATAAGCTGGATGGACAGGGTTACAAATGATGATGTTGTGGTTCGGATGAAAAAAGAAAAGGAAGCAATTAAAACTATAACAATCCGAAAAATTCAATCTCTTGGACACGTGTTGAGACATCCAGAGAAGTCCAATTTGGGAGGCGGGAATGGGTACCGCCGCCCCGGGAACCTTTATTGGATAACCAACACCTCTGCCATAGGTCACCCCAAGTGGTTCGCTACGTTTGGTGATTTAGCAGGGGTGCCCGGGTTCATGGGGTGAGGTTTGTCTAGGTCTTGGAGGCGGATGACCAAGACACACTGAACCCCAGATTTCTACCCACCCCTTAAACCCTTTTCCTTCCCAGAACTCTCCTCTCCTTCCTTTTCCTAAAAAACCCTCCACACAGCATCCCCAAAGATGACATAGGCCCTGAGGAAAATTATTTTCCTCAGCGCCTCCTGTGTGGAGCTCATGTAAAAAAAAAAAAAAAAAAAGTATGAGATCTTGCATCTCATAATACAGGGAAAGATTGCCGGAAGACGGGGCCCAGTCCACATAGCCAACATGATAGTCAACGTCCGTTGAACGGACAGGGCACAAAAAGAAGAAGAAACAAAAATATGAAAGAGAACAAGACACATAAAAACAGAAAAAGATAATGGTCGCAACTGGAACTAAATAAACTCGAACCCAGAACCTCTCGTCTATCCGGGACGTGTATTTACCAATTCCCCCATTGCGCCCTACTGTAATAAATAGTCAATCTCATTTTTCAAATTTTAGAATTAACAATACTATCTTCAACTAATTTATTTTCACCTTCAAAAGTTAAAAAAAAGATAGTTTTTCTTATAAAATTGGGTAAATATTTCCCTATCGGGTCCACGCTCAAAACACACTTTAAAAAATTAAAACAAATTGTTCTAGGTAGATTACAGTTAGTAATAAGTAATTCAGTAGCCGGAATTGAAAAATATTGCATTTTAATGGTTATTTTGTTATCTTTAAAAACGCGAAATGTCATTTCTCAAGGAACGCCATGTTGTTAATTACGACGGCAAACGTCTCGCGTGATTTTTCGTGTTTATGAAACCGAACAAAATAATGACTAATACGCATTATTTATCATTTCAGAAGATTGCAATTCGTACTTACTATTGTCTAACTGACAGAAAGTGATTTTTTCTTTTAAAAATGCGTATTTCATTGTCGTAATTAACATTATCTCAATTTGGGAGGCGCGAATGGGTACCGCTGCCCCGGGAACCTTTATTGGATAACCAACACCTCTGCCATAGGCCACCCCAAGTGGTTTGCTGCGTTTGGTGATTTAGCAGGGGTGCCCGGGTTCATGGGGTGAGGTTTGTCTAGGTCTTGGAGGCGGAAGACCAAGACACACTGAACCCCAGATTCCTACCCACCCCTTAAACCCTTTTCCTTCCCAAAACTCTCCTCTCCTTCCTTTCCTTAAAAACCCTCCACACAGCATCCACAAAGATGACATAGGCCCTGAGGGAAATTATTTTCCTAGTACAATTTGTTTTAATTTTTTAAACTGTGTTTTGAGCGTGGACTCGATAGGGAAATATTTACCTAAAATTGAATATTTTTATTGTTTAATTTTAGGACTGGAGACTTTGATTTTTTATGGGCCCATAACCTATTAAAACCCATTGCTATTTCGTAATAGACAAATGACAATCTTTATTATTCTTAAAAATGTTACACATCGTATTAATATAGATGGCGTCACTAACACATTTAACAATTTTGTTATCTATATTATAACAATTTATAGATTTTTATCTTTCTTTGATTTTACTCTTCATTTGCCAAATTGTTTAGTAAATTGGTTTGAAGATTTACTTTTCTCTTGTGTAACAGTACTACAGATGTACAATTTCTATTTTAGGGTATATGGCATAGACATCCAAATTTAATACACGAGAAGATACAGATGAGGGGGTAAAACCAAACTATGGGGGGCGAAGAGGGGAAAGATGACTGTGATTCGTTAAAAAATCAATCTGACAGTATATAGGCATCTCGCATTTTAATATCACCATTTAGTTCTTAAAAGCAAAATCTGCTTTTTTTTTTTTTTACGTTAACTCCACGCAGGAGACCCTGAGGAAAATAATTTCCCTCAGGGCCTATGTCATCTGGGATGCTGTGTGGAGGGTCTTTTTGAGGAGAGGAAGGAATGAACATTGGTCTTGAAGAGACCCATGTTGTAGGAAGGAGGAAACACAGAGGCCGGCAAATCATTCCACAGCCGAGCTGTTGAACACAAGAACGAGTCGAAGAAACGACCCGTTCTCATGTGGCAAATGTCAACCGTGTACAAATGTTGGGCACGCGTTTGGCGTGTTTCCCGACTATGCACCGGTGCCGAAGGGATCAATGATGCTAGTTTCTCGGAGCATCTTCCATTGTAATACCGGTAGAACAAGGATAGCATTCCCACCCGACGCCTGTGCTCTAAAGATTGCAATCCGTCTGTTAAGATGGGAGAATCTATCAAACGGACCGCCCGTTTCTGCACAGAGTCGAGGGTATTTTTCAGGTATTTTGGAGCTCCAGACCAGAGGTGGCTGCCAAATTCAACCGTGGGGCGCACTTGTGATTTGTACAGGGTTAGCAGTTGTGTACTATTAAAGTATCTGCGGGCCCTGTACAATACGCCCAGTTTCTGTGAGGCTAACTTTACTCTGGCTTCGATGGAGCCCCCATACCTGAGCTGGTCACTTAGGGTTACACCAAGCATTTCAATGAATGTGAATGCTTGTGAATGAATAGACCTTTTTACATGGGAGCGCGAATTGCTCGCCACATTATTAACATATTTGAGAAGTCCAAATGCGGCAAAGTAAAGTTCGCCCTTTTTCACAGAGGAATATTTTGTTGCCGTATTTAGTTAAGACACTTTTACAAATGTTTCATAATTTACTTACCCCTGTAACCAGCGACGAGCTCACTGGAATACCGCCCACATTCGCTATGTCCACATATTTTAGGGTATAGCATGTATAGCTCAAGCTCTTATTTTTACCGTGTTATTTCGTAAAATGAATGAATGATGACGTCACATTTTTTAGATTCAAGCAAGGCTCTCTTAAGCCCAGCCGGCTCCATGGAACCGGTATGGGGAGGGGGAAATAATACGCTTTTATCACTTAGGGCAGGTCTACTAATATTCATATGTCCATGGTATATGGGATGTTTATTGATCGTCCAATTGATTAGTCAGACATATCCGAACAATCGAAATTTGAGTTGAGTATGCAGTTATATGTAGGCGTGTACCCTCTATCTCCGTGGTCGTCAATTGTTAGCCGGTTCTAATCTACTTATATACAATCTACTTATATTAATTTTAATATTTAGGAACTGAACCTATCGTGTAACATTATTTTAAGGCATGGAAATAAAATATTTATAGTAAATTAAATAAAAATTAAAAATACGAAGAATGAATATAAAATCAAAATAATACAAAAGTCTACATAAAAAAAATAGAGAGGCAAAAATCAGTAAAAAAAAATCAGCATACATCTCCTTTTGAAAATTACGCAACATTTTTATTATAACGTGTTAATAAACGAAATGATAAATATCAAGTTTTTTTTATGATATTTGATAATAAAAAAAACCTCTAAATATAAAATAATTTTTTGAAATATTTATTTTAATTACGTAAATTAAATGCACAGATGTTTTAAGCATGACCACAAGCATTGA
This sequence comes from Limnephilus rhombicus, assembly GCA_929108145.2. NCBI lineage: Eukaryota > Metazoa > Arthropoda > Insecta > Trichoptera > Limnephilidae > Limnephilus > Limnephilus rhombicus. Next base: position 11,266,873 of record OV815290.1, on the reverse strand, counting down.
TTTGTAGTAGATGGTTATAAAAACCCATAGTGAATATAAAATACATAATAATATCTATGTATATTATGTTTCACAAAGTATTACGTATTAAAGTTTCAAAATTTATATTTCCTTGGAGATATTAAAAATTCCTTGGAATATAAAATTACTAATTGGATATAATAGTAATATCTATATAACTATCGATTTTAAGTTAAATAATTTAGCTTAATTTCATATATTTAGTAGCTCTGGCTGTTTTCTACGGAATGCGTATTTCGCAAAGGCCGAACGGTTGATTGCTGAGCTTACATTCTCAATAATGTATTCTACAGAAAGAAGCCAGACCTTATAAAACACCAATATCTCTAAAAACCCACCCTTAAAACCACTTTAAGGTTATAAGAATTCGGTATCTTCATATTATTTATAATATTTAGAAGTAAAAAACATCGTAGGTATTATGTAGATTTGATTATTAAATCTTTAGACAAAAGTGCTCGTATCTCCGTTTGAGTTTTTTATGGCTGGCTGCTTTCTGCATAACAGCGTTCAATTATACTATCCGTATTTTTGCGGTCCGCACAAATATCTATCGTTTTCATTTTAACTATATTTTTTTTCATGTACGAGTACAATTATACTATCCGTATTTTTGCGGTCCGCACAAATATCTATCATTTTCATTTTAACTATATTTGTTTTCATGTACGAGTACAATTATACTATCCGTTTTTTTGCGGTCCGCACAAATAACTATCATTTTCATTTTAACTATATTTTTTTTCATGTACGAGTACAATTATACTATCCGTATTTTTGCGGTCCGCACAAATATCTATCGTTTTCTTTTTAAATATATTTTTTTTCATGTACAATTAATTATATTATCCTTTTTTTACAATTAATTATATTGTCGTTTGAGACTTTCAGGGGGGTAGTAGAAGACCCAGTGAAAATTGGAGGGCGTAGAGATGGCACAGTGAGGGTGTAGGTAGGTAAAAAAATGGTCTAAAAAATAAAAAAAGCACGCCTATCACATCCTAATAATACAAAATAAACTTTAATATTGGTTCATTTTTGTTATTGTATGTATTGTAATCATTTTTATCACGTGTGCGAAAATTCACACATTTCGATAGTTCGGGAAGTGGATGAAAATTGAACTGAAAGATTCCATTACAGTTTTTTTTTAAATATAATATTACGTGTATTATTATTACTAACTATAATTACTCATAAACACCACCAACATCTATTATACTGCACCAAAACTTGTAGTGAATTTAACAAAATGTTGATGATTTCTGAGTCAGTAGTAGGATTTTTCAAAATTTCATACTAATTACCAAACCGTTATGCCTCCCAGTATTATTTTATACTATATTTAATATATATAATACACAGACATGTGTAAATAATATTTGATTTATGGCGAGCATTCGAGTTTTGCTTTCCTCATTATCTCAGAACTTGGTATTTGGAGATGTCTAATTAATCAACTGGGCAATCGATATATCACTCGTATGTATCAAATATATAATACGAGTTGTTTCTTCGGCTCGCTCTTGAGTTCAACAGCTCGGCAGTGGAATGATTGGCCGACCACTGCATTTCCTCCCTCCTTCAACATACTTCTCTTCAAGATCAAGGTTTCATTTTGGGAGGCGGGTGTAAGTACCGCCGCCACGAGAACCATTTATTGGATAACCAACACCTCTGCCGTACTCACCCCAAATGGTTTGTTACGTTTGGTGACTTAGCAGGGGTGCCCGGGTTTATGGGGTGAGGTTTGTCAAGGTCTTGGCGGCCGATGTGTGCCCACCCAGAACCCCTCGACCAATCGCCTTGTACCACAGTGGGAGGGATGGATTCATACGTCTGTCACTCCTGGACACCTGACCCTACCAATTCCTACTCACCACTCATACCTTTTTCTTTCCCAAAACTTCCTTCTCTTCCCTTCCTTAAAAAAACCATGCACACAGCTTACCTATTTCCCTCAGGGCCTCCTGTGTGGAGCTAAAGTAAAAAAAAATAATTTATACCTTCGTTTCCTCAAAACGACCCTCCACACAGCATTCACAAGATGACATTATGTATAACCCGAGGAAAATAACTTTCCTCGGGGCCTCCCGTGTGGACCTAGTTTCATTTCATTTCGAGATGTATGATAATGATTGAACTTCTCATTTGGGGGAAGAAGACATACGTATACCGTTTGTCTCATTTTCATAAGCTCTTTCTTCTTCTTCTTTGTGTGCCCTATCAGGTCCCCCCCGATCACTCTAGTAAATGTATCTCCATCCTGCGCTGCCCGGAATAGCTCCTCCACACTTCTAATACCAGTCCACTCTCACAGCTCTTTCTTACATACTATTATTTTATACGTAGAAAAGAAATGCCGCATTATTGTGACAAATAATGCACATTTTGTTTTTCCGGTGCCTCTATCAAAGGCACTTATTATGTTCTTGTTAGTGGCAACATTTGAATAAAATAAAAATTGTTTTTAATTGAAAAAATCATCTATATCAAAATGACATATTCACACATCCCTTAGAAAAGAGTCGTAAGTCAAAACGGTAAATTTTGCAAGAGAGCGACACTAGCGACATCCTGCCGAGATAGAAAACTTAAATACAGTTTTTGTGGGGCATAGATAATTACAAACACTCTACTTTTCAGCGATATAAATAATCAATATAATAAATTGATAGGTTTAATTCCTTTTTATTAATTTCTAAGTAAAACACTTGTGCTGCGAAGTTTTTTTTAACTAAGAAACGACATTTATGTTTATTTATATCTATTTATATTTTATTTGAATATATTTCCTTTACATCTCCCCCCCCCCCGAGAAAAAAAATTATTGCAAAAATTTTCATTCATCTTCGATATCCTCTTCATGGTTCATCAATGCAGGTGCTGGAATTAATTTCGAGATGTGGAAAAAATTTGATTCTAATTTTTTTCGACCAGTATTTATCTTGTAAATTGAGTTTGATAATTTTTCTATGATTTTGTAGGGTCCGATTCTCAATTCGTCGAGCTTCTTCCTGTTAAGTTTGTTTCCATTCTCCACAAAAACAGTATCACCAACTTTGAAGTTAATATGTCTCCTGGTTTTATCGTAAATTATCTTGTTGTAATTATGTGACTTTATAGTATTTTCCAGAGCTTTTTTTCTGTCTTGAATCAAATCGATGTCAGTCTTCTTAAGTTTTAACTCATTTGGCAAAATCGTAACATCTGTGCCGTTAAGTAGGTACTGAGGCGCATAACCAGTGACAGTGTGCTCCGTTTCATTATAGTTTTTTACACAATTACGGGCTATAGTTGTCCAAGCCACTTTTAAGTCATTTTCGTTGATTTTGCATCTAATTTTATTAACTAGCGTTTGATTTAATCTTTCATTTAATCCATTTGAGAAAGGCGAGTTTACTGCAGTAAAAATGATTGGAATATTTTTTTTCATCCAAAAATTTTTTGAATTCTCTAGAATTAAGACCCGGATATTGGTCTGATAGTATCATGCCAATGTCATTAGTTTCTGTGGAGTTTAAGAGTTTGATGAAATCGCTGGTATTTTGAGTTTTTGACGTCAAAATATATGCAAACCTCGTGAAATGATCTGATAGCAGGTGCAAGTATCTCTTTGTTGACCGTGAACCCCCAAAACCACCTATCGTATCAATAGAACATATTTCAAAAGGTTTTGTTGCGGGACCCAAGTAGGACATCAATCCATATTTATTTTGACCTCTTGATTTGTTCTTTAAACATACTGCACAACTTTCGCAAGTTCTCTTTATATTGTTTGTCATGTTTTCTGATGTGTACCATGAGCTTATCATTTTTTGCATTTGATTAATTCCTATGTGACCTAGGTCTGTGTGAACATTTTTGATAAAATCTATGCTGAATTTTTCTGATAGAATTATTTTTTCTTTTTTTTTTACTTTCTTGTAATAAACATTATTCTTCGATATCAATTTATCTTTTCTGCAATGTATCTTCTCATTTTTGACCTGATCTTTTAAGATATGTTCTATTTTTATTAAGTTGACAACTTTTAATTGCTCATCTTGGTTCTCATCTGGTTCTAAGACTGGGTTTCTGCTTAGACAATCAGCTTCAATATTGTACTTTCCTGGAGAATATTTAATTTGAAAATCATATTGGGATAAGTAATATTACGTTAAGTCACCCAGCTCTTCATCGGTTCTAGATTTGATATTCATATTTTCCAGCGGTTTGTGATCTGAATAAACTGTGAATGGTTTACCTATCAACCAGTATTGCCAGTATCTCACTGCTTCTTTTATAGCTAAGCATTCTAAGTAAATTGCTTTTTTCTTTTTCTGGGCGCCGTTTAATTTTTTCGAAAAGTAAGCAACAGATTTTTCTTTTCCATCAGATTGTGTCTGTTTTAAAATAGCTCCAACACCCTCTAGAGAAGCATCTGTATATATATTAATTGGTAAATCTTGATCAAAAATTTCCAAGATCGGTTGTGAGCATATTAGGTTTTTCATCGTTTCAAAAGCATTTTGGCATTTATCAGTCCAAATAAACTTTTGATTTTTCCTTAATAAATTATGCAAAGGATCTAGTATTATTGCACTCTGCACTCTTCGGAATGTACTCATGATCAAAGTTGATTTTTCCTAGAAATTGTCTCACATTCTTTTGTGTTTTTGGAATAGAAAAATTCTTTATTGAAATCAAATTATCCTTTACTGGCTTGACTGAATTATTCTGAATTATATGACCCAGATATTTTACCATATCTGAGCAAATGTGCATTTTGTAAATTTTAATCTAAAACCTTCTGTTTTGATTGCATTCAGCAGCTTTGTCAGATGATCAATGTGTTCAGCAAAAGTTTTTGAAAAAATAAGAATGTCATCTATGTAATTGACAGCAAATTCGTTTAGTTTATATTTTCTCAATATATTGCTTAATATCCTCTGAAAAATTGCCGGAGAAGTCTTCAAACCAAAAGGCAGGCAGGTCCATTGATAATGTCCCTCCTGTGTTACAAATCCTGTTTTTTTTTGTCTTCAATCCGCAACGGAATAGACCAAAAGGCTGAGTTGAAAAAAATTTGCAATTTCTGGTATTTGTCATTAGGTCTTCAATCAATGGAAATGGTTGAGCTTGAGGTATTACTATTTTATTCAAGTCTCTGAAGTCTATGCATAATCTGGATCTTTTGTTTTCTTCTTTTTTAAATGCTAGAGTAACCGGTGCAGCAAATGGACTGTACGACTCTTCTATCAGTTTATTGTCTAATAATTTTGCTATTTGTTCTTCTATTTCCTTTTTATCTTCTACACTGCATCTGTAAGGCCTCTTACTACAATATTTATCCACTAATAAGTCTATCTTCGCTTCGTATCCATTGACAGTGCCAACATCATATTTACTCTTCGCGAACACTGATGTGTATTTGTCTATTAGTTCATTTATTTCTGTTTTTTGATCATTATTTAAATGATTCATTGTTATTTTAAAATCTTCTTCTTTAACATGTTTGTTAAAATTAATTCTGTGTTTTTCTATATGATTAAATTCAGTATTCGTTTTCATATCTGTACAATATTTTTCTTTTTTATTTGTATTATTTAGGCAGAGTTTCTGTGATATTTGTAAGTCTTCACTTTGGATAAGTTTGAAGTCTTTTATCATGTCTAATCCAATCAAAAAATCATACTTGAAATTGTGTTCATCAATAATGTACACATCAACTTTTTTCTCCGATTCAAAATTTTTTATTTTTAACGTTGTCAAACCACTCGTCTTTTTAACACCATTAATCGTTACTAAATTTGCTTCATTCAAATTGTTTCCTTTTCCTTTTAGTTTCAATAACTTAGAATTAATTAGAGAAACATTTGAACCCGAATCATAAATTCCGTATATTTTTAATTTATCATTTAATATTAGTTTGACTTTTATTAATGGTGTTACTATTAGTTTTTTTTTTCAAAAGAAGCAAACACATTGTGACTTGACATTTTAAATAAATAAAAAGAAAACACTTTGTTTACGTCACTTTATTATTTCTTCCGTCTACTGGTTTCAAACCGGAGTAAAAGAGCACATAAGGTGCCTAACCAGTACAGGGTTTTCAGAATTCGCAGAGCACCTAATTAATAAAGACCATACCTTTAACCGGGATACGGGCATTAAAGTCCTACACAAAAATGGGATAGGCTTAAGGTTAAATAACTTAGAAGCTTTAGAAATAAAAAAAATCAGTTAATACAAAGGCTGAAATCATTAATAATCAACTTAATTTAACATTCAGCCCTATTATAAGTATGTTTCCCGTTATCCCAATCGCTCCTCCCCCACTTCCCTCCCACAACTGACGCACTGTCCCGCTCTAATTTACTGTCTCTTTCTTTTACATTTTGTATATATATATGTATATTTCTCTGTATTTGTCAGTATTTTATATTCAGTCCTGATGATGGTACGGAGGTACCGAAACCGGTAGACGGAAGAAATAATAAAGTGACTGTAACGTGTATTTCTTGGTAGAGCATCAGAATCTCCCTCAAGTTTGTGGGAAGGGAATTACAGTCTTTATCTTCGGGCATTTTTAGTTAAATAAAAGAAATAATTTAGCAGTACAATATCACCTATATTTTAAAGGTATGGTGTATACGTGGGTGCCCTCCAAGGGGTCAAGAATTCCACATTTCCTAAAGAAATAATAAAATAACACATAAGCAAGAGAGCATACCTGTGGACCGTAATTTATCTAAATTATCCTGACTCTAACGCTGACGCGAATCACTGTTAATAGGCGACCAGGAGCACGCGGGGTCTCCATAGACAGGAACCGAGGAAGGCCCCAGGGCCTGGGGACTCCTCACCAGGGAACAGGAACCAGGAAAGGCCCCAGAGGATGGGGACTCCTCCACAGGGAACAGGAACCAGGAAAGGCTCAAAGTCTCGGTCGTGCGTACCGGTGAAATCTCGGTAGACGCCGTTTACCGCGCCCTTCATAGATCAGCGCCGGGCCTCCATCCGCCTCAAATATCGAGTTCCGCGAGGATAACCCCTCTCAAAGCCTTGGCCACGTTAATATCATGAACGCCAAACAAAGGATTACACCGATTATCCACACTCAAGTACGAGAGTGAAGGTGAGCACATTGACAATATGGCGACTCGCGACTTCACCATTTAAACTTTCAAAAATCCCGTTTCACTCACGGAAACAACACGGCTCGCGGTTATAAAATAATTCATGATTCTTTTTTAAAATGGGTAAAACCCGTAAAGGTGAAACTATCACATATTTAACAAGCAACTAAAATAATTCGGCGACTTGTCGAATTGGCGTCGGCTCCCTAGACGACGAGAATTCAAAAAGTCCCTCCGGAAATAGATGGCGCTATTTGCTAGCGGTAAAGAACTCATCGTTACGGCGATCATGATAAAACGTGAGCGGCCAGGTGAGTTTAAGATTAACTAGGTCAAGACAATATTTATTTAATCAAAATAAATATTATCGTGACAATTCCCCCAAATGTTTGCCCTCAAACAAGAAAACCACGCCCGCAAAACTGAACAAATTAACTAACTAAAGATAGGTCCAACAGGTATTTAAAAAAAAAAATTAAATTAATATTTAGTTACCAAGAAACATAAACTTAAAACTAAGTCACTTAAATCTAGATAAATTAATGAACAACAACAAAATAGAATGGCACGAGAATAGGTGGTCCACAAGCACCTTCAGCATTGATGATACTGGGTGCTGCTGGAACTGGCTGTCGCCCGAACCCTTCCATTCTCGTGTCATCTTTAACAAGAGAAATACCTTAAAAGAGAGAAAATTAGCATAAATAGAGAACAGAATAAAACAAATAGGTATGCACGAGGCATCACTTTTCCTTCAGCAGGAAATTTTGCCATTAAAAAGGCTTCACTTTAGGGTGGTCAACCATCCCTCACTTCACTGAATTTAGGCTATTTATTAATAGCGAAAAGGTAACTATTCTATCTACCTAGGTCCAACAGGTCTAATAGGTTAACATACAGAACAGACATTAAACCTAGAATGAGGAATATCTTTCAGAGATATTTAACTAACAGTTTAAAAAAACAGATTTATAACAATGTAGAACCATAAGTTTATGAGTAGTACTTGTGTATTAATGAATTAGTTAGATCAAGATTGCAAAACTTGTCAACTAAAAGTGGTTAGATTAGGGTTTACATTTTTAGAAATACCTATCCGTACCGGTGGTTACAATAGGGTTTACATAATAAGAAATACCTTTGTTTCAAAAATAAAAAATTAGATCAGGTTTTACAATACCAAAGTTATACCTGTCTACAAGTGGTAACAATGAGTATCAGTAGGAACACAAAGACAAGCGAAACAGAATCTAGAATGTTTAGCTGAATGCATAGGGATTACAATTTAACAAAAAAAACCTAGCTAATAGTAGTGAACCAGTATGATTAAATATATAGAGTACAAACCATTTTAATAACTAAAATAGTGTACATAGTTTGCACAAGAAAAAAGACTGAGATCACACCGTAGACGGAGATCCTTCAAAATATTACTTCAAAAGTAAGCAAAAGGCAAAATTTCTTGAACAGACAATATGTATTGGTGATCGAACACATCCATGTGATAATCGACACTATCTAAATTGGTGATCAATCAAAACATTTGAATGACACTAGGTACATAATTGTGTAGAGAAACACTGGTGTTTCAGCAGTGAGACTAATACAACTATTTTACTTATGACTATAAGCTATACAAAAATACGCTCTCCTGTGCTAGAGGTAGAGTATTATATATTCCATGCTGGAACTTACTTAATAGGAAAGTACGCCGAAGCATTACTTTATTTGATTTTATACATCAAAAATAATCTTATTTTATTTTAAAACTAAACTTAAAATTAGCAAGTAAAACAACAATATTAACAAGAACAAATTTCGTGCATTGGAAAGTTTTTTTTTAAATTTTCCCATACACAAAATTTGAGAATAGTCTTCTTCAAATTCTTTGGAAAAGGTAAGGGAGCCTGGGAGCTTTAAAACAAAAGAAAAAAAACAAAAGTGATACAATTCTAAAGTACTTGAGGAAGAACACTGGCTTAACTCTAAGGCAAATGACAATAACAATATTCATAATACTATCGAGATGTGACGATTTGTCAGTTGAAAAAACTGTATAAAGCAAAATAGAAGTTTGCGGCATAGAATATAATATTAATTCTAAAATTTGTATACAAATATGTAACTGTATAGATCACTAAAAGTTAAGGTAAGTTGAGACAATATAACCTAAACAAAACAAAAAAAAATTGGGCGCCACTGATCAGAAGATCAGATTCTAGTTAAACGAGGGTAAATAGTTTATTTATCATCAAAAAACTAGAATGTAGTGCTCACTCTGAGCACGTGCTTTGGAGGTACCAAACTGCAAGTCACGTGAGCAAAGTATCACACAAGAGAAAAAAAATGAAATGAAGTAGCATGAAGGTTTGGTATTCCCTCATGCCACCGCATAAAAAAGAAAATATTTAAAAAAACTTTATAGTTTTTAATATATCTAATTATATGAAAGTAGTATTATTCTAATACTAATATATGCATAGTACTAATTATAAAGATAAGTATACCTATACACAAATTTAACATAGCTAACTATATATAAACAACTACTTATAAATACCTATAAATAAACTAGGATTTTAATTAAAATATGCCTATGAGGTTTAATATCCTCACCAAAATTTGTCATCAAAAAATATGCGTCCATATTTAGTTTGATGAGAGGTGAACTTCTGCGAAACTCGCATGCAGAGAGCAGAGGAACACGGTGTAGTTTTGTATATAACGCCATTTTGTTATATAAATCGTTTCTATTTATACAAAAGAAACTACAAAAATATTTCCAAGGAAATGTAAAAATATTAACTACGAAAATATTAGAAAATAATTCATAATTATAAATTAATTTAATATTTATAATCTGATTTACCAAACACCTTGAAATATACTGTAGGTACCGACCTTGACAATATGTCAGATAAGAATAATAACAACAGCTATCATGTTGAGATTGTAAACAAATACTTCGAATCTATGGAATTCTGAAACGTCAGATTGACATTTGAAAAGGTCAACAGTCACAGTTACAATCGAACGCATGTCCCTGTAATATATTGAAAACAAAATTCAATTATTTAATTTCAAACTAATTAAATTTTAAGTTGCTTGCTGAAGACAATGACAGAATTGTAATAAGTAAACAAACCGTCTGTATTGTGATCTATAGTATTTAAACGTCAGTCAAAAGAACACAAAAACAATAACGGGAAGTTAAAGTGTTTTTTAAGTCCTTTAAATAATTTAAAAAACAAATATGAAACAGGTTTCCAATAATAATAATCGGACCCATGTCCCTGTATACTGCAAAATAGATGTATATTTTGACAATAAGTCGGAATAATAATAACTCCCAGCGCGGTTGTTTGTTGCAACAAAAGATATTATTAGAACAATAATTTAATACAGACTGCAATGGTATTCCGGTTAACTGTACGCAAGATACGAACTTACTAAAGTATTCTATTTGCTTCAATTAGGATTTACTTGATAAATATAGCCGAATGGATCATTAATTGATAACAAGCAAAAACATTTGACATTTAACAGCCCGTAAGTACTACTTGAGTCAAAACAAATGCTATTAAGAACACTGACGAAGTCAAAAATAAATTAATTGCCACCAAAACCGGAAATACTTATTTAAAATATTCTTACACTGCCAAAGTCAAATAAGAAAATAATTAATTCGGCCGTCAATAATGGCTGCAACCGGAAATTAGTCAAATTCAGTCAATTAACACGATGCGTCACAACTCTATTACATTGACATTATTAAAAACAATCTGAAAATACCAGAAAAAAAAACTGTATTTCATAGGAGCACCTTTAAAAGGTTGGAGCGCCAAATGTAACGTGTATTTCTTGGTAGAGCATCAGAATCTCCCTCAAGTTTGTGGGAAGGGAATTACAGTCTTTATCTTCGGGCATTTTTAGTTAAATAAAAGAAATAATTTAGCAGTACAATATCACCTATATTTTAAAGGTATGGTGTATACATGGGTGCCCTCCAAGGGGTCAAGAATTCCACATTTCCTAAAGAAATAATAAAATAACACATAAGCAAGAGAGCATACCTGTGGACCGTAATTTATCTAAATTATCCTGACTCTAACGCTGACGCGAATCACTGTTAATAGGCGACCAGGAGCACGCGGGGTCTCCATAGACAGGAACCGAGGAAGGCCCCAGGGCCTGGGGACTCCTCACCAGGGAACAGGAACCAGGAAAGGCCCCAGAGGATGGGGACTCCTCCACAGGGAACAGGAACCAGGAAAGGCTCAAAGTCTCGGTCGTGCGTACCGGTGAAATCTCGGTAGACGCCGTTTACCGCGCCCTTCATAGATCAGCGCCGGGCCTCCATCCGCCTCAAATATCGAGTTCCGCGAGGATAACCCCTCTCAAAGCCTTGGCCACGTTAATATCATGAACGCCAAACAAAGGATTACACCGATTATCCACACTCAAGTACGAGAGTGAAGGTGAGCACATTGACAATATGGCGACTCGCGACTTCACCATTTAAACTTTCAAAAATCCCGTTTCACTCACGGAAACAACACGGCTCGCGGTTATAAAATAATTCATGATTCTTTTTTAAAATGGGTAAAACCCGTAAAGGTGAAACTATCACATATTTAACAAGCAACTAAAATAATTCGGCGACTTGTCGAATTGGCGTCGGCTCCCTAGACGACGAGAATTCAAAAAGTCCCTCCGGAAATAGATGGCGCTATTTGCTAGCGGTAAAGAACTCATCGTTACGGCGATCATGATAAAACGTGAGCGGCCAGGTGAGTTTAAGATTAACTAGGTCAAGACAATATTTATTTAATCAAAATAAATATTATCGTGACATGACGTAAACAAAGTGTTTTCTTTTTATTTATTAGTTTTTTTGATCATTTTCATTTAATTCAGTTTCTATCACTGAATTGTTTACATGTTAACCCCTCCGAATTTTCGAGGATATTAGCTTTTGGTGTCTTAAACGAAATGACATTTTACGAAAACTTTTAGTTATAACCGCTTCACAATTAAAGCTCTATAAATGAAACATTTCTGAACGTAGCCGAATAGTAAAAACTGTTTTAGACAGGTTACAAAATAAGCTTTCGAATTATTATATTACAAATAAATATTAATATTTGTAAATATTAAAATTTAGAATGCAAACATTAAAAAAATGTGAAAATGACTCACGTGATGTTTTTATGTGAAAACGGTACTAAAATCACAGATTATGTAAACAACAATACTTATTATATTGTATAAATGTGTAATAAACACTTTTGTCACCTCACTTTTTTATCATTTCATATAAAAATATTTAATAGAAATTAACGATGTCGGGCGCCCGTCGGAAATTTGGCGGGATAAATTATGTGTCAGACTGCGCGTCTGACAGAATGTTCTTTTTATGTATTTCTATGGACAACTTGAATAGAGATGTGCAGCATGATTCACTATCGACCTTTCATTTTTTATTTTACGGATGTAACTAAAACAATAACGGAGTTATAACGGTTTCTATGGAGACACACGCGCTGACGTGTAAACACGCTTATTGTACTTGACTGCTGTCGTATTTTTAACGCATATATCTGCTTACGTTGCGGAGGGGTTAAATGGCATTTCTCATAAATTTTTCATCCTCTTTTGTTTTGAACCAGCATGTAGCTTCAGGGTGGTAACGAATGCCCTTATTCAATTTTTCACAAATTTTACATGGATTTTTACCCCCATTTTTATTATGTTCTGCATTTCCAAATGTTTTCTTATTCATAAATCTTTTTTTGTTGACCATATGTTCATACTTGTTTACTTCATTAAACAAATCTACAGTATCTTGTAATCCTTCTCTATCGATCTTGTTAAGTATGAATTCTGGTAGTCCGGAAGCAACAAGATCTATCAAAGTACCGGTGTCAATTGATCTTCTCATATCCAATAGAAGTTTTTCTTTTCTCATAGCATAATCCAACAGAGAACCATCTTTGTATCTAAATGATAGTGCGTATGAGACAGGGTTCCATCCTTTGTTTGCAAATGATTCACAGAATTTGTTTTTCCATGTTGACCACTCTGAGTTCATTGTTAGTTTTATAATCATGGAACTGTACCAGTCTATACAAGATTTATCCATGAACAATCTGAGTATTTCTATTTTTTTTCCATCCATGGTCACATCAAACCGCAAACATTCTTTTTCAAACACTTCTATCCACTGGCTTGCATTTGTATTTTTAGTGCAGAATTTTTCTATAACAAACTTCTCAACAATGTTTTTTAAGCTCTGTTGCTTATCTTCCATTAACTTTTCAATTAATTTTCCTAATGCATCTTCTTTTTGATGTACGTGTAAACTTTTTTCGTCCAATTCTTCGAGGTATCGGTCTCCAAACTGTAGGTTTCCATCTTCGTCTACATATGTTTTTTTTAGTTCTTCTGTCATGGTTAACCAGACTCTTCTAACCTGGTATCTTAAAAGGGAATATATTTCCTTTACATATAATAAAAGAAAGTGTGTGAAAGCGTACATGCCGCTAAAATTCAGAAGCAAGTCCCAGTCAAGGGAGTAACATGGTGTGGTAGCCCTCTACCCCCCCCCCTCCATTCATGAGAAAGTTACCGTTTTACCTGAAGGGCGTGCTTTTGAAGATATAAGAGCTGGAAGTTTCGCCCTCTAGAAATTTAAAGAACAGTCCAGAACATCCGAGAGTATTCGAGAGCATTCTACAACATATACTATTCTACGGAATAGTCTGAAACGTTTGGGAACATCCCAGATCATTGTGGAACATTTCAGAACACTCTGGAATGTTGTGGAATGTTTTGGAACATTGTGGACCATTGGAAGCCTTCTTTGTATGGATGGGGCTACCCATTGGTAGGGGTATATAAAGCAAGATCCGTGGTGGGTTGGAACGTCAATTCAATCTCATATCAACTCCCTGAGCTAAGCCGGGTACCCCAGCCAGTATTTTATTAAACAGAAAATTTTGACTTACGACCCTTTTCTATGGGATGTGCGAATGTTTATCGAATTAATCGTCACGCCGTTTTCCTTGTGGGGGTAGGCAGAGAGGACAGACCTCCAAACAACTTGCTCTTGGCACACACTCCTTGCTTCTATCACATTCATACATACCCTTTCGTTATTCTGACTGTTGGACTTACGTCTCGGACTCACATGACCCGACTCAAGTATTTAGTTCACTTGATCACGCCACGTCTTCCTCAGGCATCCAAGACTTATTCTACCATCGTTTAGTCCAAATAAACTCAGGGATCATTGGTTAAGTCTGTTGAGAATAATATTTATAAATTTCATTAAGATTTTCATTTTAATATTTTTAAATAAAACTCGAAAATATTCAATTACACATTTATTAAGTCTTTAGGGGATTTTTACATTTTACAAACAATTTCGAATTATTTACAAAAAAATTCTATACCTAATAATTTACAAATATACTTTACAACTATTTACAATAATTAGTATTACAATGTTGAATATATAATATTCGCTGTACAAAATTGATTTAAAAAAACAATTATCACACTATAAATAAATAGGTACCGATCTGTGTTTGCCATAATTTTGTGTTTTTTTTTTTTTTAATGTATACAATACAAGAGTTTTACTAACTAGATCCTGCGATCTATCATACTTATGAATTCGATAGGTTCTTGGAACAAAGCGAATCTAAATGCATAAAAATAACAGTCACAAAATTTATAATATCAATTTATTCAATCGACAGTCCCGAAGAAAAATGTCGCATCTGATAAAAATTGTAAATCTTTTTGTTGATTTAAAAGAAATTAAATGTAAAATATCAAACCAAAACTATATTTCTTGATACCAAAATAGTAAAAATGCAGAAATAAAATTTTGAACAGTTCCACTGCAGAACTACAAAATCGCATATCCGACATTGTTCTTCGAGACCATTGATATCAATATCGATAATATGTTAAAAATACAGTTAAAATAGGGTTGAAAAGTATCCGCTTAAAGTTGTGAGTACCGCACAAGGGTCCCAATTGCTCTCAACCATCTGGAGCCAGTGAGACTATGTCATCCCCAATTGGGGTAAGTTACGAGGCTGAAGGTAGTGAAAAAAGACCTGGACACCAAATACGGTAAAGACCATTTCAAGCTACGTTTTTATTCTGAATGGTGGTCTTTCACCACGGCGATACTGAAAGTAACCAAGTATGGAACATGCCACAAGTATACAATAAATAATTTTTAACTAATAAACTAGTAAAGCTGACCGGTTTCAGAACAACCATTCCTTCTTTAGGGCAAACATATACTGATTTGACAGTTACAAAATAGTGGATGGGAACAATGTATTATTATGGTAGGGGTGGAGCTGTTGCTAGGAATTAATGAAGAGTGGGTGGGTAGGGGAACATATCCATGATTGGGCTGTAAGACAATATTTTTTGTTTGTTGATAACAGATTAAAAAAAAAACTTAAATTTGGTATCTCCAATCCCTTCTTTATCCGCTGTGTAAACACTTCTTTTCCTCTCAGGAGCTATTTCACCAATCTCTTAAAATGTTGATGTTAACTAAGGGTCACATAATTTTATAGGCAGAAGAATCCTGCTCATAAACCCGCGTGCATTTCACCACAGATAATACGGTTCCAAGTAACTCTTACGGTGTAGTGCAACGCCTGTCTATAATGCCGTTGTTTCTATGGAATCACAAACGTCAAACACTGTAAAACCGTTGGTTTGTTTACTAAGGTAAGTTCAATAGGTTTTTGTTATGTTTAGAAATGAACAAACCGTCTTTCCCTTCACACCAACTGTGAAACCAATGTTTTAGACAGGTTAGACATTACGATATACGTTTCGGCACTAAACACCGGCAAATCTCTAGTATCTCCCCGGGAATGACACTTCAGATCCAGGAACTGAAAATATAGCTGTACTAGAAATGAACAACCCGGTCCCCTTCACACCAACTATGGAACCAATGTTTTGGACAGGTTAGACATTACGGTGTACGTATCGGCACAAAACATAATAAACAAATGCGGTTTTCACATCGGATTTACACACGGTGTGAGCTATGGGCCAGTGGACCCTACTATCCCAAGAAGAGTGCAGCAGAGTGTTCCCTCACGGCAGTTATGGCACTCCAGACGGAGTGATGGACATAGACATTACGGTGTACGTATCGGCACAAAACCTAATAAACAAATGCGGTTTTCACATCGGATTTACACACGGTGTGAGCTATGGGCCAGTGGACCCTACTATCCCAAGAAGAGTGCAGCAGAGTGTTCCCTCACGGCAGTTATGGCACTCCAGACGGAGTGATGGACATAGACATTACGGTGTACGTATCGGCACAAAACCTAATAAACAAATGCGGTTTTCACATCGGATTTACACACGGTGTGAGCTATGGGCCAGTGGACCCTACTATCCCAAGAAGAGTGCAGCAGAGTGTTCCCTCACGGCAGTTATGGCACTCCAGACGGAGTGATGGACATAGACATTACAGTGTACGTATCGGCACAAAACATAATATACAAATGCGGTTTTCACATCGGGTTTACGCCCAAAGAAAGAATTATACGCTTAAGGATCGCCTTGCTTTGGCAACGCGCTATAGAAAGGTTACCTGGAAGATTCTCTTTCTAGTTTAAATCCGGTGCTCTCTAAATTCATTCTCTCTCAAACCAAATTTAGCCCGCATCTAACAAAAGGTCGAAGATACGCGCGCAGATAAATCTTCGGCACTTGTGTATATAAAGGAAGACCAAATATATTAGAAATGAACAAATCGGTCCCCTTCACACCAATTATGGAACCAATATTTTGGACAGGTTGGATATTACAATTTACGTTTCGGCACCACATACTGGCACATCTCTAGTTCCTCCTCGGGAACGACACTTCAGATCCAGGAACTAATAGTATAGCTATACTAGAAATGAACAAACCGGTCCTCTTCACACCATCTATGGAACCAATTTTTTGGACAGGTTGGATATTACGGTGTACGTATCGGCACCAAACACCGGCTCATCTTTAGCCCGCAACTAAAAAAAGGTCGAAGGTTGCAACGGGTTGGATTATCATACGGACCTTCTCACCCCAGTTTCGTAGTAAATAAGTACTGGCGTATTTGAGAGGTGTAATCCCAGTTCAATTACCGTCGGTGCAGAGACTCGGCTCACCGCTAACTTCAGTCAAGAAACCAAGCCACAGGAGGAACGTGCTTACAGCTTGCAACAGTTTGGGCGAGTACTTGCCTAATTTAGACGGAGTGTTGTAGCCACGCGGGTACCTGATAAGTTTGACAGCCGGCCGTTAATGTACAGGCGCCGGTAAGAGGATTACGAGAAGTTTCGGTAGGTTCGTCAGTTGGTTCCTGGGAGTGCATGGTGTAACAGCTGTACTACAAGCCGTCAAAGGTCATGGCCGAAACACACGTAAGCGAAATAATTTATAATGAATCATCACGAGATAATTTTAACTTTGTCTATTAATTCATTAGCATTTATTTAATCCTTATAAATATGTATAGTTTATCTGTACAGGCGCCCATTAGGATTTTTAATGATATGTATTCATTTTGTTTGATACCACATGTTCCGAGAAACTAGTTTAACATTAATTGATTACCGTAGGTAGTCAACCACCCCTGTAGATTCGATAATACAATAATCATGCTCTACTCTTAATGTTTGAGATTAAAGAATAAATGTTCATCTATGTTACTTTTACATTCCGTCTTTTCTTTCATTGATCTACCCACATCTCAGTTACTTGTATTCCGGATATGGATTAAAGGTTTATTATAATATGAGAGTATTTGGGATGGCGGTGATTGCAAAGTTAAGTAACTAGGTAAGATTACCGTTACAAGCTGTCTGGGAGATCAACCATTGGCGCTTTGGTTCGCAACATTAACATTTTAATTATCATTATAATTATTTCGTACTCATCATATCTTCGCATCATGGCAATCCTATTTTCAAGACCACCGAATTATCGTAACGTAACGTTATTTTGTTATATTTATTTCTCAGGTTACAAGTTTAGCTTCATTAGTTTTTGCATTTTATACATAAAAATGCAATGGCGCCCTTATAAGTCTTTTGCACTGCACACTTGCGTTTTGCCACACATGTAACTTAATGTCTAAGATGATTGATGTACACAACCCGAGATATTATTATTCCTTTTAGAGTCTTCACCTTCTATTTTAATATTACCAATTATGTCCGGTTGTAATCGCAATAAAATCCTATTATATATCTTTAACTTCAATCTTTTCATTTATTGTATTATAATTTTCATACATCTACCCTTTTCTGAGCTAGCCACATATATAATATTGAGTGATGAGCTGTATACGTAAGTATTTCCTTATCAGCATTACTTTTGATGTAGACCATTACAAGGTAAGGGAATGGAGATGGTAGGGACAAGGCGTCAGCTAAGATATGCCCAAAGAAAGAATTATACGCTTAAGGATCGCCTTGCTTTGGCAACGCCTTATAGAAAGGTTACCTGGAAGATTCTCTTTCTAGTTTAAATCCGGTGCTCTCTAAATTCATTCTCTCTCAAGTCGAACTCAGCCAGCGTCTAAAAAAAGGTCGAAGATACACGAGCGCAGTTAAATCTCTGGCAATTGTGTACATAAGGGAGGGCCAAAATGTTACAGATTATTATCCAAACTGTTTGCATTACCTTATCCAATACTTATAGTTGTTGTATACCATCATTAAACTACGAGATGTTTTGGCTTTTTGTTTGGTAAAATAAAAATAATTAAAACTCTAACCTTAGCAATATTCGCCGTGAATAACACGTAAAGTTGGTGTATGCTGTATAAAACTGAGTATTTATGATTAACTCCGTTACGTTTTACATTGGCATCTATGTAATAGATAGTACAGGGTGCGGCATGGAAACTTGCTGATTTGAATTGGACGCCGACGAGCGAGGCGTGGTCAGAAAGGGGTGGGGAGGGTCTCATTGGAAAGAGGGGGTCTTGAAGTTTTGTTACACTACAAGCCAGTTGGCGTTATGCGTTGGACAAAGGAACAGCGTGCGTTTGCCGTCGAGGCCTACTTTTCTAGCGGTCATTCGGTGGTCGCCACCCAACGTGCCTTCCGTACTCGGTTCAACATTCATCCCGCGCGTCCCGTTCGTAGGCGGCAATCAATTGTTTCGTGGGTGGACATATTCAGGGAAAGTGGGAGTGTGGCAAGAAAAGGCTCAGGAGGTCAATGGACTTCCAGAACTCCAGAAAACGTCGAGAGGGTGAGGGAGTCGGTTTTGCGCTCTCCCCGGCGTTCGGTGCGTAAACACGCTGCTGCCCTGGGGATTTCTGATCGCACAGTGAGACGAATTCTTCACAAAGAATCCGGTTTCATCCCTACAAACTTGCTGTGGTCCAAAAGTTGAATGAATGCGATTTCGCTTCTCGCCAAACTGCATGTGAAACGCTCAGAAACTTGCCACACGACGCTGTCGTGTTTTTCAGTGATGAGGCCCATTTCCACCTTTCCGGGTGTGTCAACAAACAAAACATGCGGTATTGGAGTGATGTCAATCCCCAAGAACTTCATGAGGTGCCACTTCATTGTGAACGGGTTACAGTGTGGTGGTGTGCATTGTCGAGAGTTGCAATTGGGCCTTAGTTTTTCGAGGAAGATGAACGCACTGTTACTGTCAATGCAGTTCGCTACAGAGAAATGATTGAGACATTTTTTCTTCCACAACTTGAAGAAATGGAACTTGGGGACCTATGGTTCCAGCAGGACGGAGCCACAGCGCACACAGCGAGAACTTCGATGGAGCTTTTGAGGGAACACTTCCACGAGCGCCTTATCTCCTTGAGGGGTGACGTACCGTGGCCGGCGCGCTCCCCCGATTTGGCACCCTGCGATTTTTTTTTATGGGGATATCTCAAATCCATTGTTTATAACGACAAACCCCGGACCCTGCAACACCTGAAGGAAAACATCCGCCAAGCCATCACCAACATTCCCGTCGATATGCTCGAAAGAGTGGAGCGAAACTTCAAATCTAGGGTAGATCAGTGTATCACTAATGAGGGCCGCCATTTGCCCGATGTCATTTTTAAAACTAGTTAAAACAAAAATTCAGAATGTGTACTAGACGATACAAAAAGAATTAAATCGATATATAAAGTACAAATCAGCAAGTTTCCGTGCCGCACCCTGTATTTCATCCCCAAAATATTAAAATATTCTATAGGTGTATACCTCAATAGCTTGCTCTAATACAGGTATGTATTAAAGTTAATTTAACGAAGCGATTATATCTAATGGGTCTGCCAACTAATGTTTTTTTTTTCAACTAGTGCTTATTTCGTGAATGGTAACACTTAGCTCATGTCTGATTTGACAGATAATTAGTGTTAACCTTCCGCTGAACGAATATGGTTGTGTATACGCTTGAACAACGCTGGGAAATATTGCGACATTACTTTGAAAATCATGGTAATGTTGCAGAATGTGTGCGAAAATTGCGTACGGATTTTATCTTGTGAAAAAAGTGAAAGAAACTGGCATCCTCATCGATAAACCAAAGCGTGAAAAGCCAAAAACAGTGCGTACACCCGAGAATATTGCTGGTGTGGCAGAAAGTGTGCGTGAAGCGCCATCAACATCAATTCACCGTCGTTCTCAAAAATTGAACATTTCGGAGACATCATTGAGACGAATTTTGCATAAAGACCTTGGTATGACGCCATACAAAGTCCAATTAGTTCAGGAGTTGAAGCCAACTGACCATCCAATGCGTTTTCGCTTCGCTGAGTGGGCCTGCGATCGACTTACAGAAGATGCCGATTTTGCCAAAAAAATCATCTTTTCAGATGAAGCTCATTTTGATCTTGGCGGGTATGTAAACAAGCAAAATTGTCGCATTTGGGGCACAGAAAACCCGCACGCATACACTGAAAAGCCGATATACCCAAAACGAGTCACTGTTTGGTGCGGATTTTGGTCCAGAGGCATAATTGGGCCATTTTTCTTCGAAAATGAGCAAGGAGTGGCCGTTACAGTCAATGGCGATCGTTATCGGGCCATGTTGAACGAATATTTGTTCACAAAAATTGAAGAGGAGGATATTGACAACATTTGGTTTCAACAGGACGGCGCTACGTGCCACACAGCCGAAGCTACACTCGATGTTTTGCGCCCTGTTTTTGAAGATCGCATTATCAGCCGCAGAGCTGATGTCGTTTGGCCACCTCGGAGCTGCGATTTGACACCGTTGGACTATTATTTGTGGGGTGCCCTCAAAGATAAGTGTTACGCCGACAAGCCAGAGACAATTGACGCTTTAAAGGACAATATTCGTGAAGCCATTGGTGAAATACAGCTGCACACAATCGATAATGTGCTTAAAAATTGGACCAATCGTGTAGGCTACTGCATGGCCAGCCGAGGCAGCCATTTGAATGAAATTATTTTCCATTATTAACCGGAAGGATTGTACTTTCAAATAAAAAAAGAAATTTGAGAAAATATTCAGTAGTTTTTTTATATAGCATTTTCAAAAAAAAAAAAAGTTATTTGGCGGACCCTGTATTAAGCTTGCAATTCATCAACAGATGTCTAGGAAGCTAGTGCGTTGAGCAGGCAGCTGAAGTTGCTAATTAGTCGGCTGGAGGAGAGGCCAACGATGGCTTTGGGGTAAGTAAAACAAGGGTAAGGATGGCCGCCTTAATAATGAATTGGCGGAACATCTGAATGCCATGGAACTGGGGTGCACAAAGAGAGGAGATGAGTGGCAACAGGTATGCACTCATTATACATATTATTTATATTGTTATAACGAGATATGGACCCCAATTTATGGATTCAAATAATAAGGAAGAACGGATGGACACTACGGTAGCTGAAGTATATATTTTTTTCTACCATAGTGCTAATGAGCCTCATCGAAAAAAATATTGAAGAAGTTCTAGACCAACAAACCCATTATTGAATCACCTTTCTTCAAAGTGATGTTTTCTCAAGACAGATTTCTCATTTTTCCAACAAAATACTGAATACTGACAAATTGCGTAAAATAAGAAATCTTTTCAATACAATGATTTAAATATTCAAATGCACATTTTATCCTTTCCAAAATTCTCAATTGTGTGAAAGTCTTTTGTTGTGGAAGGGAAGACTGCATTTCAAAATTTACATTCCCTCCAAACGCTATCGCTTTGGAATCAAGTTATTTGTTTACTGTAGCGCACTTACTGGCTATGTATTGGATATTACTGGTTCCGAAACGGACGTAAATCTGGATCCAAATTGTAGGACTAAATAGTTGCTCTGTTTAATAGTTGACTCTCTAAATAGTTGATTTGATGACATGTACAGTAGCTTGTGTTGCTCTCCATAGAGAAAAAAATATATATTTTTAAACGCCCGGGGTCTCGAAAGTTTCGTATGATTTGTAACTATTCGAAAACGTAAAAATAAATTAAATTATTGTTCACAATTAGCCTGCTAAAATGGCCGGAAGTTTTGAAAATAAATAGATTTCATGATTTGGAAAAATAAAATAAAACAAAGGGTCCATATTTTATGTTTTGTACAAAACTTAGTTTTCATTCCATAACTGCAGTACAAAGAACGCAAAAAAAAAATTCAAACATGTGATGTGTTGGTTAAAAATATAAAAGTGGAAAATAACACTTTTTCTGGATAAAATCAGAATTCTGGTTGACTTACTTGTATTCATAAACATCATTTTTTTTCATTTTTGTCAGCTGTACGCATTTTTTTAATAACAAACAAATGTTAAAAAGTTAAATTATTGAAAAAAAAAAATTGAAAAAAATTATTTATAAAAATAATTATTAAAAAAAATTTTAGCTTTGTTTTCTGATTTTCAATGCATTTTAGCGGGCTAATAACCATTTTTTTTTTTAATTAATTTAAATGCAGTTCTCATTTTATTTGCAAGACGCAACTTTTGAGACCCCGGGCGTTTCTGAATTCAAAAGTTGAAATAATTGACACACCCTAATGTACAGGAGGGAGACAGGGAGATAGCCGGGTATTTAAACCATTGTAGTAGTAAGGCTAGCTCTCTCATAATCTAACCCTTAGCCAGATAACACTCACAGATCTGTAATTGTTTTTATTTTAAAATATGAACACTGCTTTATAACATGGTTCCGTAGCGGCACCAACTAATAAAGTACCAGTTAAATTATTGACTATGGTTTTTTTAACGAGAGGACGAGCTACACCGATGTTACAGGGAGCGTTAATTCCGGTTCCAGTGACGGAACAAAATACACTCTTTTGGGCTACATAATAGCTGAGACAGACAGTCAAAGAGTACTTTTTTTATAATATTAAAAGGGACGTAATGTTTGAAGTCAATCGGGTGCCGCGTTACAAAACGTTCAATCCAACTCTGATACGAGAAGTCATTGTGCAACGGTGGTGGTGAAGATTAATGTGCCGATATTGTTTATCCGCAGTGTCCGGAAGATTCAAGAAGATTCTCATTCTTAATAATGGTTTGTCATCGAAATTACCAGATGACGAATTATTGGAGATTTTACAATGTAATATGTTGCCTAGATATATTCAGAAATTATCGCTCTCGGTGATTCCTGATATTAATTCTTTAAAGAAGTTTGGGAAAATGATAGAATGGGCGGGTAGCCGTTCGAGTGACAGAATTCCTCCTGCTACTGTTCAACCAAACAATCAAAATTCTTCTAGAAATAACAATTTTCAAAACAGGAGCAATAATAGGAATTCAGGAAATTTCAATCCCAATTTCAGGAATAACGGTCGTGTTATAAACCATGATAATCTTAGCT
This sequence comes from Limnephilus rhombicus, assembly GCA_929108145.2. Classification (NCBI taxonomy): domain Eukaryota; kingdom Metazoa; phylum Arthropoda; class Insecta; order Trichoptera; family Limnephilidae; genus Limnephilus; species Limnephilus rhombicus. Next base: position 11,242,879 of record OV815290.1, on the reverse strand, counting down.
CGTCAAATAACAATTTCAGGAAGGCGCATTGTTTCCGCTGCGGAAGACCAGGGGTAAAGACTCCAGCTTGCGGCTACCGCCGTCCAAAAAACTGATTACCCGGGAGATCCTGTCGGCGGGCGTCAAGACGTCAACGTTCGCCGACATCACTTCCGGGGAATGGGTTATATATATGGGTTATGCTGATAATTATTCTTCTCCTTCGGAGCAAGGGGGCAATTGGCCATTGCACAGATGCTTTGAACATTTAAAAAATTAGTGGTTTCTTCTCCCTGTAGGTAAAACCTTGTTCTACATAAATTGTGGTCATAGTTATTGGATTTATAATATTATGGTTTTTGGTTATAATCATAGTAAATGGATATGTGCATGTATTGTTAATGTATATTTATGTATAGAAATTATTATTCCTTGAGTTGCTATCTCTTATAAACAGTTTCCACTTTGGAGAATTCCACATGTATTTATATTGTTATAGAATACATAAAGCGATAGCCTCAGAAGCTCACAGCCATCTATTTTTAGAAGTTTTAGGAAACTTCGTAGGATGGGAATTTTCCAAAAGTTTCAGGAAACAAGTTGTTATTCTTTAGACATATAGAATATGAATATAGTTCTGCTATTAAAATATTTTTTCTCAAAAAAAACGAGGAAAACGAGTTATCACTGAGAATGAAGAAAATTTAACATGGATAAAATTATACAGATTATAGAAAAAAAATTTGATTCCATGAAAAAAGAAATTATATCAAAAATTGAAAAGCAAACTCATGATACCCAAAAAAGCATTGACTTTATGAGTAGTCAATACGATGAATTAATAAAAAAAACTAGAAATAACAATTTTACAAAATAAAAAAATTGAAAATGAATTTGAAAACATTAAAAAAGAACAACAAGAAAAGAACATAATTATCAAACAACTTGAATCGGATTTGGAGTACAAGTCTCGATCTAATAGGCCGTTTTCTGAGTAATTCCAAAATATCCACGAGATGGCAGCACGGTGTCTACCGGTCCTCCTGTCATCTAATCTGTGGACCAAATCTATGGACTGACGCACTGACGTCTTTCAATGATCTGTCATTTCGATAGCTATTTGCAGTTTGTTTTCCGACAACTTTAACCAAACCTAGTTTGCTCGATTTGTAAGTAAAATGCACAAAAATTACGGTCAGTGGACTATTTTCCAATTGAAGGAAGAGTTGAAAGGACGTAATGCCAAAACTTTTGGTAAAAAAGCAATTCTCGTGGAAAGGTTAGTAAATAAACCACTATTGCTTTTTTATATTGCCTAGGATAATTTCTTTTCTAATTTATCACTAATGCGTTTTGTTTAAGACTATGACAAACATCATAATTTCAATCCTGCTGGCGTTGCAGATGTCTTGGAAATGGTTACGCCGAAGCCGAAAGATTTTCAAGACTTCCAGCACTGACGCGGGAAGAACTTCATAAATTCAGTGTTTCCTGGAAAAGTTTGAAGAACACCGACAAAGCGGTAAGTATGTATTCTGAACAATACTTGCCGAGTGTTCGAAGTGAACATGAAAATGGCACAACCTATATTTTAGGAAAGTGTGCTTCGGAATACAGGAAACATCTTTCTTATGCTGTCTATATACATTATAATTGTATCACTTTATTGGAATGCCAATGTGAGTGTGCAGCCGGCGAGGGGCCTAATGCACATTGCAAGCACGTATTTGTAGTTTGTTACGTTGCAAAGTAGCAATGTTCCCCCTAGATTCACCGTCCCCCCATTCTACGCGAGAATAGTTCTGTAGATTCCCGCACTACGCTGAGTCGACACGCGTCGGCTCCCCCGGAGCCCACGCGCAAGCATTCATTCATCCGCTGCCCCCAGGCAGGAGAGGAGTGACCAAATAGACCGCACTACGCGCTCTCGAGAACCTAAAACTCGCGATGTATTTTATATTGTGAATTGTGCCACAAGAAGGCCTGCTGACTACCGCATTTCCTGCTGCTATGAGTAAATGTACCCTTGCCCTCTTTTGTGTGCTACGTCCCGCTCTTAAAGCCAGTAACGCGTGTGGAGAGTTTGAGAGAACAGTCCCTGTTAAGTTAGGATATTAAAGTGCTAACCATGCCCATGTGAAGTGTGCCCATGCTGGCAATTATAATAACCCTGTCTCCTTCTAATTGAATAAACCCTTTACGTGCAATACTGTGTTCTGATTGAGGAAGGAGACCCCGGAGATTGTGAGGAAAGGAGGAGGAGGAATACACAGCGAACCATAGACACTCGCCCTGGTTTTAAGAGAACCTTGCTTGCGCCGGCTGTCCTGAGCTAGCATCGTTGGCCTATTAATTGCATGTCCTTTCCAGGTTTGGTTTGGCTAGTGGCCGTAGGTAAGCGGTATGCCAATACTGGCGCCGTCTGCCAACACTGACGCCAACAAGTTCTACATGGAATAGTAGATTTTAGTGAAAATAAAAAAATCATTGTTCAACAAAGTTGTACAAGCATGTTACAAAATTTTCATACACCGAGGAAATATCATGGCGCGCCTATAAAAGCGGAATATCTGCAACTAAACAAACAGCACTTGTCTCAACAACAGCTCCTTGATTTTGATCCTAGGCCTACTACTTCCATTAAAAACAAAAATTACCCAACTATGTTCCGTAATTTAGCTATAAGATTTTCTGCGCATAATTCAAGTTTAAGGCACACGCCTCAGCCTTTCATGGAAATTATTCCACCAGCAGACAGATATTCTGCCACATTTGATCATTTCTATGAAAGGGAAACTGTTGAACATTCTTTCCTTAAGATTTATAAAAAATCACAAGTAGAACTTGATTTGATTGAATCCTCAACTAGACTTCAGCGTAAGTATAAAAACTGGTTCACTGAACGATGTCTACGCCTAAGTAGTTCAAATTTCGGCAAAATATGTAAAAGTACGGTGAAAACTAATCTTAAGCGCGCTCTACACTCGCGGCGCGAACGGCCGCGAAACACGAGTGTGGATCTTGTTCACGCCTTCGCAATCTTCGCATTCGCGCTTCGCGCCATTCCCCGATTTTTGTCGGTTTTTTGGCCCGCGACAAAGGGTTTGCGGCGCGCGAACGTGAACGCATCCACTCGCAGTTTTCCGCAGTAGCTTACAAGACATCGTAGGGAGTGGTTGGGCGTGCGTTGGCGATTGGCTTTCCTAAAGATGAACACCACGTGGTATAATGAACTAGAACTGACCCTCGTGGAGTGTGTTCAAGCTGAGCCGATACTCTGGCAGTCGAGACACAAGGATCATAAAAATAAGAATATGTTTCATGATGCCTGGACACGCATAAGTGCTATCTTAGATATACCTATAGCTGAGTTAAAGAAAAAGAAGGAATCACTTATGTCGAGCTATAGATCGTATAGAAAGAAAGTAAAGGATTCTATCCACAGCGGTGCGAGCTCAAGTGATATCTAAAAACCCATATGGTTTGCTTATGAAACCATGAACTCATTTCTTGGGGATAATGCGAAATGCAAAAAAACACGGCAGCAGCTGAAATCATGTCGTCGTCCATCTTCGTTAAAGTCGCGAACAAGACTGAAGCTTTGCGAGTGTGGATGGACACAGTTCATGCGCGGATCGCGGCGTATATTCACGGCGCGACTTCGCGCGCGAGTGTAGAGCCAGCTATAGAAATCTGGCAGGATCTTTTTTGAAAGTTTTTGTTGTCAAAGCTGCATCATTAGAATATGGATCAAAATTTGAGGCTGCAGCCATAAGAAAATTTGAGGCTGCAGCCATAAGAAAATTTGAACTTGTAACAAATACTTCCACTTCTCCCTGTGGAATTGTCATTCACCCTGAACATCAGTTCTTAGGCAGCTCTCCCGATGCACTGATGCTCTATTAGAAGTCAAATGTCAATTGTGGATGAATTCAAGCCGTGGATACCTCATATTGTTTGTAAAAGGTGCTATGAATACTTGAGACAGTGGGTCAGTGGTCAAAGAAATTGTACGAGGTTCGGAGTGCCTATGCAAGAACTTCACTGAAATTGTAAATGACATGTTAGATAACTTTAAAAACTTAGGATGTAATAAGTCCATTAAAGTGCACTACCTACACAGTCATCTTAATCAATTTCCAGAGAATCTTGGATCCTATAGCGAAGAACAAGGGGAGCGATTTTACCAGGACCTAAAAACTATGGAAGAAAGGTACTAAGGCCGATGGGATCAGCATACGATGGCTGATTACTGTTGGGGGGTGCAACGTGATTGTCCCACTACACCTAATTCAGGAAAATCGTGATAAGGAAAGTTTTTAAGTCCATAATAATGTAATAAATGCTGTTTTTTTACGTAATTTTATTTATATTTATGTACAAGTCAAAATCTAATAAACTACACGTAGGAATCCAAAAATTTTGCTATTGTTGTATTCACTATAAGGTCCTAAGTTAAAAAAAATACAGCTACTCGGCACCAAAACCACTGTTGACCAGTGTTATCATTGGAAAAATAATATCTTGCATATTTATAATATAATTATTTTAAATCAAATAGGATTTAAAATAATCATACTAAGTGTATCTATTACTATGCACGGCAGCTGTTTCGCCTTCTGAAGGCATTGATTTGACAAACTTTCTTGAAAATATTTGTTTTTATTCTACACTAGTTGCATATTTAATTTGCTAATCTTATTTTCTTTATTTTAACAGGTTGACTGTTCACAAAATTGCTCACGCGTTGACCGATCCTACAACTATATAATATTAGGATGTAAAAAAAAATAAAAAATAAATGCCAAAACAATTGAAGAGCTCATCCATCAGCGGGCACGATTTCTAACATAACCCTTACTTGAAGTTCCTACAAATATACAGGGTGTTAAAGGAAGTACTTGACTTACTTTAACCAGTAATTCCTGACATTATTTGGAATAAAAACCGTTAATGAAATTATGGTCTCCGGTGATGTTTTCGATGTTTGATGTGACATTTTGAAAAAGTAACAGGAGATAAACATTTTATTTACATTTTTTCTCCGAATAATGTCAGGAATCACTGGTTAAAGTAAGTAAAGTAAGTCAAGTAAGTCAAGTACGTCCCTTAACACCCTGTACATATTAAAATAAACTTTTGTTCCACCGCAGGGGAAGCTTATGGTGCAGACTACGCCAGTCGAAGAATACCATTATCACTGCCATGGTTGCCTGGATGGAGATGGAGTCCCCCTGATGCCCTTCTGGAAATAGGAGCCTGTCAAATATCCCCCATGAACGGATATTTGCATATTTTTTTGGATTTATTATTATATACTATATTTTTAATTTATTTTCTGTTCCAATCTATGTACTGGGTGGCGCAGATGGATCGGGTGGTTTTGAGGTGGACTGTACGTCTGGAGCCTGTCCCCCTACATCCCCTGTAATTGTAATCATGTTTCTTCTAGCGGCACATTGTTTCTGTGACGATAATGGCAAAGCATATTCAGCGGAACTGTACCGTGTGGTTGCCAATAAATATTACCGGTCGTAGGGACACCAAGACGATGCTGCAAATCAAACGTCAGAGGTTTGTAGGAAGTGTTGTACAGCTAAATTATATCACACTAAAAGCATTCATGAAAGATTGTACCTAAACATTCTTGCTTTCTGAAATATTTAAGATTTCGCAGATTCGTATATACTGTTATGTTCACACATACGTTAAAACAGTTGAAGAAGCGGCGCCTCTCCCACAGGTTGATAATCGAGTGTTTCTGTCGATGGATTCGCAAATGGTCGCGAGTGGCGCTATGATCGCTTAACAACAGGAGAGAAAGAAAGCTATATAAGGACAAGCACACTTAGGATCCTTCTCTTTCCGCGGGTACATCTCAAACAACAAGCATCGTGAAGTTCCCGCCCGGAGTGGCTGCTCTGCGGGCGCCCTCCTTTTCGGGTACCTCAGACCCTGGCGTTGGCCGTAGTTCCTGAATATCGAGAAACTGTGAACCTGGAGCCCTGATCTTGGAAGCTGAGCATCATGTCCACCTTCGCCCTGGTTGGATGCTGGCCCGCAACGTCCAGCGACTGATTCCGGCCCTCCCGGCTAAGACTCCGCCAGCCCGGCGTGAGTGCTTGGCCGGCATTTCACCCCACAATCCATCAAGATGCCCAAGGTAGTCTTCTAATTATAACTGTAGATATTTGAGCCATTAACTTCCAGTTTAGTGTCATTTCAAAGTAACTTCCGATCCTGAAGCTAAAATTCAGGTCTTAAAACGTAACACTCTATTGTGTAAATTAAACCTTTTACTGAAATAATTATTTTTCCTTTTTTAATGTTATAGGCCATGGATTTTTTTAAATATGTTTACAATAACACAATAATCATTAATTTCTTCATATTTACTTATGTACTAGCTTTACAGGAAAGAGGGATCCACCTGTACGGAACTCTACCTCCGCCTGTCCTCCTACATCCCCTGGGTGGAGTGTGTGGTATGGCCCTAAGCTCTCTGTCCGTCTGACCATCCGCTGAGAAAAAAATACTTTATTCCTATTTAATAATTATTTTTCCTTTTTTAATGTTATACGCCATGCTTTTTTTATATATGTTTGCAATAACACAATAACCATTAATGTCTTCATATTTAGTTATATACTAGCTTTACGAGAAAGAGGGTTCCACCTGCACTGAACTGTACCTCCGCCTGTCCCCCTACATCCCCTGTAATTGTAATCATGTTTCTTCTAGCGGCACATTGTTTCTGTGACGATAATGGCAAAGCATATTCAGCGGAACTGTACCGTGTGGTTGTCAATAAATATTACCGGTCGTGGGGGCACCAAGATGATGCTGCAAATCAAACGTCGGAGGTTTGTAGGAAGTGTTGTACAGCTATATTATATCACACTAAAAGCATTCATGAAAAATTATACCTAAACATTATTGCTTTCAGAAATTTTTAGATTTCGCAGATTCGTATACACAACAGGTACGACGGAATTGATTTGAGTTATGCAAGCGACGTGGCTCATCTTTGTATAGAACACGGTAGAGCCCACTCTTGTGAAATTGTCCTGCATATAATATATTATCGAATCCCACTAACATTTCTTAAATATGATAATTTCTTGTAAATAACTGTGTATTTATCTATTCCAGCTAAACGCTGCCCTGTTACCACCTCATGCAGAACCTGATGCAGACCCAGAAAATTTCAATTAAAAAGCTTACATCCCGTTGTAATCCGAAATAACCTTAATGAGTTTGAAAAATCTGTTCAAAATATAATTCCACTTTTCCTGAGTCACCTACTAAACAAATAAAAACCACGAAATCAATTATTTGCAAAGAGGTTTGCGATACAATTCTGTCTGAAATGAAAAAACGCTTCGAATTCAATGAACATCTTTCTGCAGCAACATTACTCGATCGCGAAAAATTCAGTGAGTAAAGGTCAAATTTTCCAGAATTTTATTTTAGTGTGACACTGAAAACGTATGACTTCCTAAACTTCAGTTAAAAGGTGAACTCTGCGCAATGCAATCATTACAATTAGAAGACTTTTCCGAGACTAATGTTATGGACAGGTTAGACATTACGGTGTAGTATCGGCACCAAACATAATAAACACATGCGGTTTACACAGTATGAGCTATGGGCCGGCTTGTCTCCACACGCCCCGGAACTATGGGTAGAAAGGGGCCAGTGACCCTCCTGTCTCAAGAAGAGTGCAGCAGAGTGTTCCCTCGCGGCAGCTATGGCAATCCAGAGGGAGTGATGGACAAACGAATGTGCACCACTACCACCAGCACCTGCAGTCCGGTGTGGTATGGCTACCAGCTACCTAACAACATTACTATTTTTCAGATAAAAAAAACTGGCAACACAAAATGTCATCAATTGTCTTTGAAAAGATAATGCGAGTCTAATATTTGAAAAAAATCAAAATACTTTTAAGATTATTAAATAGCAATGCATTTAGGGATTGCAATCCTGCAAAGCGGGATCCCGCAATCCCGCGGGATTATCTATTAATCCCTATTAATCCCGAAAACCTTCAAAGCGCGGATCCCGCAAGTTAAAAATTTGGCGCTAAAACTTTCGCGTAGATCGAGAGTAGCACGAGCGCAATGTTACCGTTTAGCACAAGATAGCCCGCCTGCCGCCAACCACTAGTGGCCGGCGACTAGCGCCACTAGCGGTTGGCGGCAGGCGGGGTATCCTAGTATCCTGTATCCTGTCGGCGCCTGCCAGTTGTTCATAAATAGTACTGCAAAGCGCACGTCTTTCTGTAGGTGACGAGTGTTTTCATATTCACCGACCGGCGTTTAATGTAAGTACCTAAATTTTAATTTTTTTGATTTAGTTTTGTTCCGTTTTATTTTAAAAGCAGATTGTGCCGTAAATAGCAATATAATGTCGTAATATATCGTGAAACAGTATGACTTAAAGTGGTTTTTGTTAATAAAGTTTTTTGGATATGGTTATCGATGATCGTAATCAATTTTAATGGTGTAAAAACTAAATAAATGAAGATAAATCTATAGCAATATAACGTCGTTAGTGTGAAACATTATTATGACTTAAAAGTGGTTTTTGTGAAAAATGTTTTTTGGATATGGTTATCGATTATAATAATCAATTTTAATGGTATTAAAGTGAAATAAATTAATCTAAATCTATACTTACAATAAACTTTATTTATTGTTTGCAGGTAACGAGTAAATAAATCATGTTGAAGTACATTGAAACTGGGAATCCTAGGAAAGAGAAAAAAGGCGACGGTGACGGTGATGGCGATGGCGATATCAGCCAACTTGTAAAAAGTCTGTGGTGTTATTTCAAGAAAAATGTCTTCTGTGTTCAAATGAACTAAAAATTAGTCATTGTTCTACCAAAGGCTTGAAAATACATTTAAAGACTAAACACAATATCGACATCGATTCTCGAAACGATGACATTGGAGAGGAATCCTTACCTGTAGTACCAAAGAAGAAACCCAAAACAGTGGACAGTTTTCTTATTAAAAAAAACCCCATGGACATGGACAAAATGATCTCTAGGATGGTATGTAAAGACGGATTCACCTTAAGTTCCTTTTGCACATCTACGGATTTAAGAAATTTATTTTCTAAAAGCGGTCACACACTACCCAATTCGCCAAATACAATACGATCTATCGTAACAAATTTTTATAACACAGTTAAAGCTGACATGATTATTGAATTTGAGCGTCTCAAAAAAGGAAAACAGAGATTTTCACTCACATTTGACGAATGGACGTCACAAAGGAATCATCGATACTTAAATATCAACGTCCACCAGAAAGAAAACCATTTTAATCTGGGTTTGGTCCATATACATGGCTCGGCTACCGCAGAACATTGCATTAGCTTGGTGAAAGAACGCCTCGTTAGTTTTGGTCTAGACTTAGACACAGATATTATCGCAATTACAACGGACGGCGCTAGTGTGATGGTGAAGGTTGGCAGACTTTTGCGTTGTTCCCAGCATCTTTGTTTTACACACGGCTTACAACTAGTGGTGGTTGATGCACTGTATAAGAAAAGCAATTCTTCGATATCAGAATGCCCAGCAGCAGCATTTACGACGGAATCTGATAATGATGATAACGATGTTATGGACGCCATTGAACAGGGTGTGACTGTAAATATAAATTCACTGCCAATTGAAATGATTTCTACAACATATGACGATCTATAGAAGAAAGTACGGAAAGTGGTCAAAATTTTTAAGCGGTCACCAACTAAAAATGAGGTCTTCTTACAAAAATATGTGAAGGAACAAGAAGGTCCTAAAAAAGAATTGGCATTGATATTAAACTGCCGTACTCGCTGGAATAGCCTTTTGAATATGTTAGAACGATTCTACAATTTGAAGAATTGTATTGATAAAGCATTAATCGATATTGAATCTGAGATTAAAATCAGCGATAATGAGTGGTTCATAATTAAAGATCTCATTGCTAACTTGCAGCCTTTTAAATTAGGAGTTGAGGCACTTTGTAGGCGAGAGTCAACGCTTATAACTGCGGACACAACAGTTCGATTTATTTTGGATAAATTGCAACAACAAAACACGGTGTTGAGTAACCAGTTGTCACAGACTCTACATGAACGTATTAAAGAACGCCGCACTGATTTAACGACGAAGAAGCCAAAAATACAGACCGTACTTATACATTGTTCATGCCAAGAAAAGTTGCAATACGCCAAGAAATAAAGAATATAACAGAAAGAGTCGTAGTTCAAGACGATGAAAATGAAAGATACAGATGACTTCGAAAATACATCTGCTACTGATACAGATACCACTGTTCCCACTCTAATGCTAAAAGACCAATTGGAAAAACAACTTCTACAAGAAAAAGAAATATTCAAGAAAAAGCCAGACAGCAAAAAAAAAGGACTTTTAGAAAATTTTGAAGAAAGAAATGATGGTCTTTGAGTCCGAAGGTATCAGAGGAGAGTACCTGACGCTCGCCTATGAGTATATCCTGACGGTGCAGCCTACTAGCGTAGAAGCCGAGAGAGCGTTTTCAGCAGCAGGTTATATTTGCAGTTCGCTCAGAAGCAGGCTCGGAGATGACACAATTAATGCCATTTGCATTTTAAGGGCGTATTTTCAAAACTTATCACCATAGGTTGATATTTTTTATTATTTTATTTTTATTCTTGAACACACACTTTACAGTTTAGTGAACACCTCACTAGGCGAACCTGTGCTGAGGTGTTCCCATGTGTGGGAATAAATGTTATTCTGTCGACATAAGTAGAACCACCGTATCCTCCTTGATATTGTCAAGAAGGGCACTGTGGGTCAACGGTCAACCCATGGCGGCAGTGTCCAATACATAAATTAAAGATTAGTTTGCAACAGTTTGGGCGAGTACTTGCCTAATTTAGACAGTGTTGTAGCCACGCGGGTACCTGATTAGTTTGACAGCCGGCCGTTAATGTACAGGCGCCGGTAAGAGGATTACGAGAAGTTTCGGTAGGTTCGTCAGTTGGTTCCTGGGAGTGCATGGTGTAACAGCTGTACTACAAGCCGTCAAAGGTCATGGCAGAAACACACGTGAGCGAAATTAGTTATAATGAATCATCACGAGATAATTTTAACTTTGGCTATTAATTTATTAGCTTTATTAAATCCTTATAAATATGTATAGTTTATCTGTACAGGCGCCCATTAGGATTATAATGATATGTACTCTTTTGTTCGATACCACATGTTCCGAGTTATAGCTTAACATTAATTGATTACTGTAGGTAGTCAACCACCCCTGTAGATTCAATAAATTCACTAGTTCATGCTCTACTATTAAGGTTTGAGATTAAGAATAAATGTTCATCTTTGTTACTATAACATTCCGTCTTTTCTTTTATTATCCTACCCACATCTCAGTTACTCGTAGTGCGGATATGTTTATAAGTGTTTATTATAATATGAGATTATTTGGGATGGCGATGTATGCAAAGTTTAAGTAAGTAAGGGAGAGAATGTCACAATGAGCCTCATCGAAAAAAGTTCTAGACCAACAAACCCATTGTTGAATCACCTTTCTTCAAAGTGATGTTTTCTCAAGACAGATTTCTCATTTTTCCAACAAAATACTGAATACTGACAAATTGCGTAAAATAAGAAATCTTTTCAATACAATGATTTAAATATTCAAATGCACATTTTATCCTTTCCAAAATTCTCAATTGTATGAAAGTCTTTTGTTGTGGAAGGGAAGACTGCATTTCAAAATTTACATTCCCTCCAAACGCTATCGCTTTGGAATCAAGTTATTTGTTTACTGTAGCGCACTTACTGGCTATGTATTGGATATTACTGGTTCCGAAACGGACATAAATCTGGATCCAAATTGTAGGACTAAATAGTTGCTCTGTATAATAGTTGACTCTCTGAATAGTTGATTTGATGACATGTACAGTAGCTTGTGTCGCTCTCCATAGAAAAAAAAATATATATTTTTAAACGCCCGGGGTCTCGAAAGTTTCGTATGATTTGTAACTATTCGAAAACGTAAAAATAAATTAAATTATTGTTCACTATTAGCCTGCTAAAATGGCAAGAAGTTTTGAAAATAAATAAGATTTCATGATTTGGAAAAAAAAATAAAACAAAGGGTCCATATTTTATGTTTTGTACCAAACTTAGTTTTCATTCCATAACTGCAGTACAAAGAACGCAAATGTGTTGGTTAAAAATATAAAAGTGGAAAATAACACTTTTTCTGGATAAAATCAGAATTCTGGTTGACTTACTTGTATTCATAAACATCTTTTTTTTTCATTTTTGTCAGCTGTACGCATTTTTGTAATAACAAACAAATGTTAAAAAGTTAAATTATTGAAAAAAAAAATTTAAAAAAATAATTAATAAAAATAATTATTAAAAAAAAAATTTGCTTTGGTTTTCTGATTTTCAATGCATTTTAGCGGGCTAATAACGATTTTAAAAAAAAATTTAAATGCAGTTCCCATTTTATTTGCAAGACGCAACTTTTGAGACCCCGGGCGTTTCTGAATTCAAAAGTTGAAATAATTGAGACACCCTAATGTACAGGAGGGAGACAGGGAGATAGCCGGGTATTTAAACCATTGTAGTAGTAAGGCTAGCTCTCTCATAATCTAACCCTTAGCCAGATAACACTCACAGATCTGTAATTGTTTTTCTAATAAATACAAGGTGCAAATGGTGGCAAATGTCAGTTCTGCGTTGACATTTGTGAAGTAAATTTGGAATTGCGAGTAACCTACACTCAAACCATGTTATGAAGCAGTGTTAAAATTATTATCTTTTCTTATTTTAAAATATGAACACTGCTTTATAACATGGTTCCGTAGCGGCACCAACTAATAAAGTACCAGTTAAATTATTGACTATGGTTTTTTTAACGAGAGGACGAGCTACACCGATGTTACAGGGAGCGTTAATTCCGGTTCCAGTGACGGAACAAAATACACTCTTTTGGGCTACATAATAGCTGAGACAGACAGTCAAAGAGTACTTTTTTTATAATATTAAAAGGGACGTAATGTTTGAAGTCAATCGGGTGCCGCGTTACAAAACGTTCAATCCAACTCTGATACGAGAAGTCATTGTGCAACGGTAGTGGTGAAGATTAATGTGCCGATATTGTTTATCCGCGGTGTCCGGAAGATTCAAGAAGATTCTCATTCTTAATAATGGTTTGTCATCGAAATTACCAGATGACGAATTATTGGAGATTTTACAATGTAATATGTTGCCTAGATATATTCAGAAATTATCGCTCTCGGTGATTCCTGATATTAATTCTTTAAAGAAGTTTGGGAAAATGATAAAATTGGCGGGTAGCCGTTCGAGTGACAGAATTCCTCCTGCTACTGTTCAACCAAACAATCAAAATTCTTCTAGAAATAACAATTTTCAAAACAGGAGCAATAATAGGAATTCAGGAAATTTCAATCCCAATTTCAGGAATAACCGTCGTGTTATAAACCATGATAATCTTAGCTCGTCAAATAACAATTTCAGGAAGGCGCATTGTTTCCGCTGCGGAAGACCAGGGGTAAAGACTCCAGCTTGCGGCTACCGCCGTCCAAAAAACTGATTACCCGGGAGATCCTGTCGGCAGGCGTCAAGACGTCAACGTTCGCCGACATCACTTCCGGGGAATGGGTTATATATATGGGTTATGCTGATAATTATTCTTCTCCTTCGGAGCAAGGGGGCAATTGGCCATTGCACAGATGCTTTGAACATTTAAAAAATTAGTGGTTTCTTCTCCCTGTAGGTAAAACCTTGTTCTACATAAATTGTGGTCATAGTTATTGGATTTATAATATTATGGTTTTTGGTTATAATCATAGTAAATGGATATGTGCATGTATTGTTAATGTATATTTATGTATAGAAATTATTATTCCTTGAGTTGCTATCTCTTATAAACAGTTTCCACTTTGGAGAATTCCACATGTATTTATATTGTTATAGAATACATAAAGCGATAGCCTCAGAAGCTCACAGCCATCTATTTTTAGAAGTTTTAGGAAACTTCGTAGGATGGGAATTTTCCAAAAGTTTCAGGAAACAAGTTGTTATTCTTTAGACATATAGAATATGAATATAGTTCTGCTATTAAAATATTTTTTCTCAAAAAAAACGAGGAAAACGAGTTATCACTGAGAATGAAGAAAATTTAACATGGATAAAATTATACAGATTATAGAAAAAAAATTTGATTCCATGAAAAAAGAAATTATATCAAAAATTTGAAAGCAAACTCATGATACCCAAAAAAGCATTGACTTTATGAGTAGTCAATACGATGAATTAATAAAAAAAACTAGAAATAACAATTTTACAAAATAAAAAAATTGAAAATGAATTTGAAAACATTAAAAAAGAACAACAAGAAAAGAACATAATTATCAAACAACTTGAATCGGATTTGGAGTACAAGTCTCGATCTAATAGGCCGTTTTCTGAGTAATTCCAAAATATCCACGAGATGGCAGCACGGTGTCTACCGGTCCTCCTGTCATCTAATCTGTGGACCAAATCTATGGACTGACGTCTTTCAATGATCTGTCATTTCGATAGCTATTTGCAGTTTGTTTTCTGACAACTTTAACCAAACCTAGTTTGCTCGATTTGTAAGTAAAATGCACAAAAATTACGGTCAGTGGACTATTTTCCAATTGAAGGAAGAGTTGAAAGGACGTAATGCCAAAACTTTTGGTAAAAAAGCAATTCTCGTGGAAAGGTTAGTAAATAAACCACTATTGCTTTTTTATATTGCCTAGGATAATTTCTTTTCTAATTTATCACTAATGCGTTTTGTTTAAGACTATGACAAACATCATAATTTCAATCCTGCTGGCGTTGCAGATGTCTTGGAAATGGTTACGCCGAAGCCGAAAGATTTTCAAGACTTCCAGCACTGACGCGGGAAGAACTTCATAAATTCAGTGTTTCCTGGAAAAGTTTGAAGAACACCGACAAAGCGGTAAGTATGTATTCTGAACAATACTTGCCGAGTGTTCGAAGTGAACATGAAAATGGCACAACCTATATTTTAGGAAAGTGTGCTTCGGAATACAGGAAACATCTTTCTTATGCTGTCTATATACATTATAATTGTATCACTTTATTGGAATGCCAATGTGAGTGTGCAGCCGGCGAGGGGCCTAATGCACATTGCAAGCACGTATTTGTAGTTTGTTACGTTGCAAAGTAGCAATGTTCCCCCTAGATTCACCGTCCCCCCATTCTACGCGAGAATAGTTCGGTAGATTCCCGCACTACGCTTAGTCGACACGCGTCGGCTCCCCCGGAGCCCACGCGCAAGCATTCATTCATCCGCTGCCCGCCGGCAGGAGAGGAGTGACCAAATAGACTGCACTACGCGCTCTCGAGAACCTAAAACTCGCGATGTATTTTATATTGTGAATTGTGCCACAAGAAGGCCTGCTGACTACCGCATTTCCTGCTGCTGTGAGTAAATGTACCCTTGCCCTCTTTTGTGTGCTACGTCCCGCTCTTAAAGCCAGTAACGCGTGTGGAGAGTTTGAGAGAACAGTCCCTGTTAAGTTAGGATATTAAAGTGCTAACCATGCCCATGTGAAGTGTGCCCATGCTGGCAATTATAATAACCCTGTCTCCTTCTAATTGAATAAACCCTTTACGTGCAATACTGTGTTCTGATTGAGGAAGGAGACCCCGGAGATTGTGAGGAAAGGAGGAGGAGGAATACACAGCGAACCATAGACACTCGCCCTGGTTTTAAGAGAACCTTGCTTGCGCCGGCTGTCCTGAGCTAGCATCGTTGGCCTATTAATTGCATGTCCTTTCCAGGTTTGGTTTGGCTAGTGGCCGTAGGTAAGCGGTATGCCAATACTGGCGCCGTCTGCCAACACTGACGCCAACACTGACGCCAACACTGACGCCAACAAGTTCTACATGGAATAGTAGATTTTAGTGAAAATAAAAAAATCATTGTTCAACAAAGTTGTACAAGCATGTTACAAAATTTTCATACACCGAGGAAATATCATGGCGCGCCTATAAAAGCGGAATATCTGCAACTAAACAAACAGCACTTGTCTCAACAACAGCTCCTTGATTTTGATCCTAGGCCTACTACTTCCATTAAAAACAAAAATTACCCAACTATGTTCCGTAATTTAGCTATAAGATTTTCTGCGCATAATTCAAGTTTAAGGCACACGCCTCAGCCTTTCATGGAAATTATTCCACCAGCAGACAGATATTCTGCCACATTTGATCATTTCTATGAAAGGGAAACTGTTGAACATTCTTTCCTTAAGATTTATAAAAAATCACAAGTAGAACTTGATTTGATTGAATCCTCAACTAGACTTCAGCGTAAGTATAAAAACTGGTTCACTGAACGATGTCTACGCCTAAGTAGTTCAAATTTCGGCAAAATATGTAAAAGTACGGTGAAAACTAATCTTAAGCGCGCTCTACACTCGCGGCGCGAACGGCCGCGAAACACGAGTGTGGATCTTGTTCACGCCTTCGCAATCTTCGCATTCGCGCTTCGCGCCATTCCCCGATTTTTGTCGGTTTTTTGGCCCGCGACAAAGGGTTTGCGGCGCGCGAACGTGAACGCATCCACTCGCAGTTTTCCGCAGTAGCTTACAAGACATCGTAGGGAGTGGTTGGGCGTGCGTTGGCGATTGGCTTTCCTAAAGATGAACACCACGTGGTATAATGAACTAGAACTGACCCTCGTGGAGTGTGTTCAAGCTGAGCCGATACTCTGGCAGTCGAGACACAAGGATCATAAAAATAAGAATATGTTTCATGATGCCTGGACACGCATAAGTGCTATCTTAGATATACCTATAGCTGAGTTAAAGAAAAAGAAGGAATCACTTATGTCGAGCTATAGATCGTATAGAAAGAAAGTAAAGGATTCTATCCACAGCGGTGCGAGCTCAAGTGATATCTACAAACCCATATGGTTTGCTTATGAAACCATGAACTCATTTCTTGGAGATAATGCGAAATGCAAAAAAACACGGCAGCAGCAGAAATCATGTCGTCGTCCATCTTCGTTAAAGTCGCGAACAAGACTGAAGCTTTGCGAGTGTGGATGGACACAGTTCATGCGCGGATCGCGGCGTATATTCACGGCGCGACTTCGCGCGCGAGTGTAGAGCCAGCTATAGAAATCTGGCAGGATCTTTTTTGAAAGTTTTTGTTGTCAAAGCTGCATCATTAGAATATGGATCAAAATTTGAGGCTGCAGCCATAAGAAAATTTGAACTTGTAACAAATACTTCCACTTCTCCCTGTGGAATTGTCATTCACCCTGAACATCAGTTCTTAGGCAGCTCTCCCGATGCACTGATGCTCTATTAGAAGTCAAATGTCAATTGTGGATGAATTCAAGCCGTGGATACCTCATATTGTTTGTAAAATGTGCTATGAATACTTGAGACAGTGGGTCAGTGGTCAAAGAAATTGTACGAGGTTCGGAGTGCCTATGCAAGAACTTCACTGAAATTGTAAATGACATGTTAGATAACTTTAAAAACTTAGGATGTAATAAGTCCATTAAAGTGCACTACCTACACAGTCATCTTAATCAATTTCCAGAGAATCTTGGATCCTATAGCGAAGAACAAGGGGAGCGATTTTACCAGGACCTAAAAACTATGGAAGAAAGGTACTAAGGCCGATGGGATCAGCATACGATGGCTGATTACTGTTGGGGGGTGCAACGTGATTGTCCCACTACACCTAATTCAGGAAAATCGTGATAAGGAAAGTTTTTAAGTCCATAATAATGTAATAAATGCTGTTTTTTTACGTAATTTTATTTATATATATGTACAAGTCAAAATTTAATAAACTACACGTAGGAATCCAAAAATTTTGCTATTGTTGTATTCACTATAAGGTCCTAAGTTAAAAAAAATACAGCTACTCGGCACCAAAACCACTGTTGACCAGTGTTATCATTGGAAAAATAATATCTTGCATAATATTTGTTTTTATTCTACACTAGTTGCATATTTAATTTGCTAATCTTATTTTCTTTATTTTAACAGGTTGACTGTTCACAAAGTTGCTCACGCGTTGACCGATCCTACAACTATATAATATTAGGATGTAAAAAAAAATAAAAAATAAATGCCAAAACAATTGAAGAGCTCATCCATCAGCGGGCACGATTTCTAACATAACCCTTACTTGAAGTTCCTACAAATATACAGGGTGTTAAAGGAAGTACTTGACTTACTTTAACCAGTAATTCCTGACATTATTTGGAATAAAAACCGTTAATGAAATTATGGTCTCCGGTGATATTTTCGATGTTCGATGTGACATTTTGAAAAAGTAACAGGAGATAAACATTTTATTTACATTTTTTCTCCGAATAATGTCAGGAATCACTGGTTAAAGTAAGTCAAGTACGTCCCTTAACACCCTGTACATATTAAAATAAACTTTTGTTCCACCGCAGGGGAAGCTTATCGTGCAGACTACGCCAGTCGAAGAATACCATTATCACTGCCATGGTTGCCTGGATGGAGATGGAGTCCCCCTGATGCCCTTCTGGAAATAGGAGCCTGTCAAATATCCCCCATGAACGGATATTTGCATATTTTTTTGGATTTATTATTATATACTATATTTTTAATTTATTTTCTGTTCCAATCTATGTACTGGGTGGCGCAGATGGATCGGGTGGTTTTGAGGTGGACTGTACGTCTGGAGCCTGTCCCCCTACGTCCCCTGTAATTGTAATCATGTTTCTTCTAGCGGCACATTGTTTCTGTGACGATAATGGCAAAGCATATTCAGCGGAACTGTACCGTGTGGTTGCCAATAAATATTACCGGTCGTAGGGACACCAAGACGATGCTGCAAATCAAACGTCAGAGGTTTGTAGGAAGTGTTGTACAGCTAAATTATATCACACTAAAAGCATTCATGAAAGATTGTACCTAAAAATTCTTGCTTTCTGAAATATTTAAGATTTCGCAGATTCGTATATACTGTTATGTTCGCACATACGTTAAAACAGTTGAAGAAGCGGCGCCTCTCCCACGGGTTGATAATCGAGTGTTTCTGTCGATGGATTCGCAAATGGTCGCGAGTGGCGCTATGATCGCTTAACAACAGGAGAGAAAGAAAGCTATGTAAGGACAAGCACACTTAGGATCCTTCTCTTTCCGCGGGTACATCTCAAACAACAAGCATCGTGAAGTTCCCGCCCGGAGTGGCTGCTCTGCGGGCGCCCTCCTTTTCGGGTACCTCAGACCCTGGCGTTGGCCGTAGTTCCTGAATATCGAGAAACTGTGAACCTGGAGCCCTGATCTTGGAAGCCGAGCATCATGTCCACCTTCGCCCTGGTTGGATGCTGGCCCGCAACGTCCAGCGACTGATTCCGGCCCTCCCGGCTAAGACTCCGCCAGCCCGGCGTGAGTGCTTGGCCGGCATTTCACCCCACAATCCATCAAGATGCCCAAGGTAGTCTTCTAATTATAACTGTAGATATTCGAGCCATTAACTTCCAGTTTAGTGTCATTTCAAAGTAACTTCCGATCCTGAAGCTAAAATTCAGGTCTTAAAACGTAACGCTCTATTGTGTAAATTAAACCTTTTACTGTAATAATTATTTTTCCTTTTTTAATGTTATAGGCCATGGATTTTTTTAAATATGTTTACAATAACACAATAATCATTAATTTCTTCATATTTACTTATGTACTAGCTTTACAGGAAAGAGGGATCCACCTGTACGGAACTCTACCTCCGCCTGTCCTCCTACATCCCCTGGGTGGAGTGTGTGGTATGGCCCTAAGCTCTCTGTCCGTCTGACCATCCGCTGAGAAAAAAATACTTTATTCCTATTTAATAATTATTTTTCCTTTTTTAATGTTATACGCCATGCTTTTTTTATATATGCTTGCAATAACACAATAACCATTAATGTCTTCATATTTAGTTATATACTAGCTTTACAAGAAAGAGGGTTCCACCTGCACTGAACTGTACCTCCGCCTGTCCCCCTACATCCCCTGTAATTGTAATCGTGTTTCTTCTAGCGGCACATTGTTTCTGTGACGATAATGGCAAAGCATATTCAGCGGAACTGTACCGTGTGGTTGCCAATAAATATTACCGGTCATAGGGGCACCAAGAATGCTGCAAATCAAACGTCGGAGGTTTGTAGGAAGTGTTGTACAGCTATATTATATCACACTAAAAGCATTCATGAAAAATTGTACCTAAACATTATTGCTTTCAGAAATTTTTAGATTTCGCAGATTCGTATACACGACAGGTACGACGGAATTGATTTGAGTTATGCAAGCGACGTGGCTCATCTTTGTATAGAACACGGTAGAGCCCACTCTTGTGAAATTGTCCTGCATATAATATATTATCGAATCCCACTAACATTTCTTAAATATGATAATTTCTTGTAAATAACTGTGTGTATTTATCTATTCCAGCTAAACGCTGCCCTGTCACTACCTCATGCAGAACCTGATGCAGACCCAGAAAATTGCAGTTAAAAAGCTTACATCCCGTTGTAATCCGAAATAACCTTAATGAGTTTGAAAAATCTGTTCAAAATATAATTCCACTTTTCCTGAGTCACCTACTAAACAAATAAAAACCACGAAATCAATTATTTGCAAAGAGGTTTACGATACAATTCTGTCTGAAATGAAAAAACGCTTCGAATTCAATGAACATCTTTCTGCAGCAACATTACTCGATCGCGAAAAATACAGTACAACAGACATATATGGGCGCTACATCCCCTGGGTGGAGTGTGTGGTATGGCCCTAAGCTACCTCTGTCCGTCTGACCATCCGCTGAGAAAAAAATGTCTTTATTACGTTTTAATAATTATTTTTCCTTTTTTAACCCTTAATTTGATTTGGACATAACATAAATTACGGACATAACTTTTAAAAAGTTTTGTAAATGATTTTTAAATATTTATTTTTTTACTGGCTTTTATTTGTTGATCCATAAACAAGTTTGTGCAAAATAAATTCTTAGGGCGCCTTCAATTTAGACGTTTCTTGTCGGGCCGCTACAGTGCCGAAGCAGTGCGTTTGTCAAATGGCGCATGTACGGTCATTTGTTTTCATACAAAGTGCACGGAGCGGCAACAGTGCGGCGTCGGTACCGAAAACGCTCGACGACAGGACGGCAACGTTGCAAGCTCCATGTGTTCATTTCGCTGTTATAGTGCGGGACAAGACGTGAGTGCTAATTTCGTTGAATTTTCATGTTTATTGTTTGCTTAAAATGGATGATATAAACGTGGAAGAATTTATAAATGAAACTTCTACAACTCACTTTCTGTAACTTTCTAAACTGTAGTACAATATGTTTTCTGTTTATTTTTTTATAATAACTAAAAAAAAAAAAATCAGTACATTTTTCTCCATATTTTTATAATAGCTGAAAAAAAAACCTTTTTCACTTATTCTACCTATGTAATATTAATTTTTTATACTATCTTTATATTTTATATGTTTTTTAAGACTATTTTATACTTTGGGTACTTGGAAATATAGTATTTTGTTTTAATATTACCCACACTCAGGCAGTGCCTTAGTGGGTTTTCATTTCTTGTTCATACTATTTGTTATTATACATTATGTTATTATATACTATTTGCTATTATACATTTTATGTACAAAGAAATGGAAATAAATAAAGTTTAAAAAATAAATTAAAAAATTGAAATACGTCCTGCTATATGGAACTCCAAAAGCGACAAACACAGAAAAATTGAATAAATCGTTAAATTTAAAATTTAAACCGTTGAATTTTAGTTTTAACTAATTCAAGTAATTCATAGAAACATTTTCTAGACATTTGTCAAAAAGAAAAAGAGAGGACATTTTGCTGAAGTTACATGCGACAAGAAACGTTTGGCATTGGTATGTTGGAATGACAAGCCTGTGACATTTATAAGTTCTTTTGTCGCTAGTGAGCCTGTGGAGAAAATCCTGCGATATTCCAAGGACGAGAAGAAGAAAGTAGATGTACAGTGTGCACAAATTGTGCGACAATACAACAGGCATATGGGCGGAGTCGACCTTGCCGATATGTTGATATCACTGTAAAAAACGTCATTCAAAATACGACGTTGGTACATGGGTATTTTTGGGCAGTTACTGAACATTTGTCTAAACAATGCTTGGTTGGTTCACAGAAAGGCGAATGAAGGTAAAAAGAAGATGGCACTGAATGGCTTTCAGATATGCTGTGTGTGAGAATCTTATCTCTGAAAACTGTTGTGCCAAACGGAGCAAAAACAGAGCCCCAAAAGTCAACAAGCCTCATG
Organism: Limnephilus rhombicus; assembly: GCA_929108145.2. Classification (NCBI taxonomy): domain Eukaryota; kingdom Metazoa; phylum Arthropoda; class Insecta; order Trichoptera; family Limnephilidae; genus Limnephilus; species Limnephilus rhombicus. The sequence goes on along the minus strand of OV815290.1, from coordinate 11,220,534 downwards.
TGGCACGCCCTTCCAATCCAGTAAAGCATGACAATGTAGGTCATTTCCCACAGACCATGGGAAGGGTGTTGCAGGTAATGCCAAAAAAAACTGTGGTGTACTGCATAAAATGTCAGAACCTACTTTGCTTTGTGACTGGTCAGATTTCCATCTTTTATGAAGTCTTTGTTTTTAAATTGTAAGTGATTTTATTCTTAATAAAACGTTAAAATAATTGTATTTAATATTTTGCCCTAATTTGCCCTGTCCGTCAGACCGGACAGTTAAATCGGTAAGTCAGTTTTTACATGTTTGGCAACGGCCGATAGTGAAGGACATTGTTTTTTCGCAAAAATAAGCATACATTTTTTTTTCTTTACTTCATATTAACTTTATTTATTTATCCTTTATTTATTTTTCAGAGTCGTTCCGATGAATCCCCTTGCAAGGAATCCTCACAGATTTCCATTCACAATAGAGCCGCTTATTCCTTTACCCACTACCAGTGGCAATGTTTGCAATAACACAATAACCATTAATGTCTTCATATTTAGTTATTTACTAGCTTTACAAGAAAGAGGGATCCACCTGTACGGAACTCTACCTCCGCCTGTCCCCCTACATCCCCTGGGTAGAGTGTGTGGTATGGCCCTAAGCTACCTCTGTCCGTCTGACTATCCGCTGAGAAAAAATTACTTAATTCCTTTTTAATAATGTTTTTTCCTCTTTTAATGTTATACGCCATGAATTTTTTTTAAATATCAATAACACAACAACCATTAATGTCTTCATATGTAGTTATGTACATGGTAGGGACGTGTGAAATCCCAATGAACACATGTCGTCTCTTTATTAATAACCAGGAGACCCGTCAAAAATTTCTAATAGACACTGGAGCTGACGTTTCGGTCGTTCCAAAGACTGACTCTAATGTGCGCATTGCAGGGCTACTATTTTTTTTTTTTAAAGCGGAGACGGTTTACCATTGGTTCCCGTGAGTTCTTAGGCCATGGGCCCATTGTACTTTCTCCCATTTTACCTCAATCCTTTAACAATAACCCAGTCCCTTTAATAAAGTTCACCAGAGTTGTTATCGGATATGTGGCTAGGTCTTCTGGTTCTACAACATGTCTCCCCAGGTATCTGAGCCTAGTTCCCACCAGGGCAGGACATTGGCACCATAAGTGAATTGGAGTCTCTTCATCCTCTTCATATTTTCTACATCTACTGGTGCTTTCCACTCCCAATAGCTGCATGTGTTTCCTGAGATGGCAGTGTCCCGTTAGTAGGCCTACCAGTTCCCTCAGCAAGTTTCTGTCCATATCGAGTAGTTTCCTGGTCCGTCTGGGGTCGGGTCTGTTTATGAGTACTTTGGATTGTCTCATACCGGGTGCCCTCTCCCATACCTTCCAGTGCTGGGATTTGACCCACCTCTCGATATGTAATTTGGTGTGGCAAGCTGCTACTCCTACGGCCGGCTCAGATCCCGCAAGCAGGGCTACTAACTAACTAGCTAACCATCACGCCGTTTCTCGCAAGGCAGAGAGGACGGACCGCCAAACAACTCCATCTCGGCACACACTCCTGGCTACTATTAGAACTTCCTCAAAGCCAGCAATGGGTACAGGGCTGGTGGGGATCCACTTGGATTACAAGAAGGAGGGTTCCACTTGCACTGAACTATACCTCCGCCTGTCTCCCTACATTCCCTGGGTGGAGTGTGTGGTATGACCCTAAGCTACCTATGTCTGTCGGACTATCCGCTGAGAAAAAATTACTTTATTCCTTTTTAATAATTCTTTTTCCTTTTTTAATGTTATATGCCATGGAATTTTTTTTAAATATGTTTGCAATAACACAATAACCATTAATGTCTTCATATTTAGTTATGTACTAGCTTTACAAGAAAGAGGGATCCACCTGTACGGAACTCTACCTCCGCCTGTCCTCCTACATCCCCTGGGTGGAGTGTGTGGTATGGCCCTAAGCTACCTCTGTCCGTCTGACCAATTTCTGTAACAATATTGTATTACCTAAACACAGTTTTGATAGTTATTTAGAATATAATTTAGGCTATTAGGTTAGCTGCCATTGCTCTAAAATTAAATCAACAATATGATATTAGCGATGAGGTCCTAAATTATTATTCACCAAATGAAAAAGATAAAGAACTAAATTGAGAATTGAAAGACTGGAGGTAGTCGCCCACCATCCAAGCTCAGTGATAATGCTACATGGATGCAAGGTGCCAAGCAATTATCCGTGGAAGGAATCTCCTCGGCATTTCGTTGCCTCAGTTCTTATTTGTCCAACAGACCATTTTAGTTTTTGTTCAATCTCAACTTTAAACTTAAAAATAAGGTATAAAAAATGATAGATAATCACTTAACTAAGAATTATTTAAACAAATGAGACCTTTACCTTTACGGAAATCGCTTTATCTTAAACCTCTCATAATGTTTCATTGAAATAATGAAAGAAAACCTTCTCCTCCTGTAAAATCTTTTAATAGTCTGTTGGACAAATACGAACTAAGGCGACGATTTGATGATGCTTTTCCAAGCTCTATACGCTATTCTATATTATTACCACTCCAAAACAATATTCATTACATTCTCAGGGTATGGATTGCAAATAATCATTAATTTATGTCCAAATAATCATTTATATACAGAGGAGACATCAATTTGGATGAGATTGCAAGCGAACTCGACTTGTTTCAAATGTTCTTTACTAATTCCATTGTATCGTAACACCGAATGGGATGTTGGTAGGTTTGCTCTGCCCACCATATGTTCGCACATGTGGGTATGCACGATTGCCGCTGGTTGACAGCAATTAAGTGAGTGAAAACATTGATGTCGTAGTTGTAATATACGCTTCTCCCGGGAGAAAATTCTATTGTCTTCTTATCGAATGTATCGCGTCGTATGTGATTCTTTATTAGTGGAATATTATTATCTGACTTGTGTAGTGGATCACACTACAATCGACTAACGAATGCCTGTGGTCATAAGTGAAATACGCAATGCTGACAAGAGAGACCCTAATTCGACGGGAGAAATATTGTGAAGAAAGGATGTTACGATTACATTTGGTTCAAGGTAGATATATCAAGTCGAGACCCACAGGCGTTAAGTGGCTATTAAGGTGCTATTTTGACCCCTGTAAGGAGGCGCAAACGCACTTACCATATATCCATAGTGCAGTCAACGAATAAATACGCTTCAACACTTACTCTCAATATAAGTCTTAAATCAAAGAACGAACGAATGGATTGACTCTACCGTGTCTGAAATGAAGATATTCTTTGGGACCGGTCCCTGTTGCTTACGGGTCTTGTGGGTAAGAACAGGCTGAATAGATATTGGTCAAATAACCCAATAGTAGAAATGTCAATCTTCAGAGTATTATTTTCACAGGATCCATTCCTTCTTTAGGTGCGGGCTCTGCATTTTGCTGATAACAATGCTCAGACAAATGATCGACTACTACTACTACTGATAAATAAGGAATTTTTTTAAATGCTTTGAAAAAATCTACAAGCAGATCTTCTACACATTTCAAAATATATGTACGAATGAATGCATATTTTTGTGGAAGGGAAAACGTTCCTTCAAAATGTATCTATGGTTTCAATGGGGGCAGTATTCTTTAGGATTGTAGCGGCATGGAACAACCATTCCGTTATTCTCGGAGTGATAGGCCAGAGCATTCTGTTAAATGGCCAAAATATTATTTCTATACTATTTTCAGGTTATACAACTAATAAATAGTATTAGTTACATCAGGCGCCCAACGTGGGGCCCGAACCCCTAACCCTGACATAATATAGAAACCAACCATAAAGCCAAAAATTGCAGCCATCAATATGGAAGCTACAATTTAAAATGCAGCACTGGGTGGTGACGCTGAGCAACACTCAGAATATGACCTCCTCTCCAGAGGTGATATTCTCCATCCCCAGGACCGTGCACCATATCTATTACCTACCCGGAAAAAACACTTCCGATATAGGAACTAATACCAGGCTTTAGCAGTAGCCAGTACCTTTACATTAGGGGCAACAATCTCTAAGTCTGCTGCCTTCTCACCTGAATGGATGGAGAGTCGCACCCGCCGAATTAGTGACAACATACCATCATTTGTACCAGCTACTATGGGTGTCACAATCGAAAGCATGCAGGACTATGCTCGAGTAGTGATGCAACATCACCTCACTTTAGACAAAGCTGTTATCTCTGCTCTACGTCAACTCTCTATGCAATGACACATCCTTGTAATTAATATTATAACATTAATGATACATTATACACCTAATTAGCAAGGTTACAAACAGGAGAAAGAAATGGAATAAGACTTAATAAAGTGGATCAAGTCGGCGAATAGCCATCCGCGCGAGAAATAACAAGAGAATTTCTTCAACATGTTGAAAACTCGCAATGTACCATATCAACGAAAAATGGTCACTGGCACTTCGTTGACGTGACTAGAAGTGCATAGTGGGGACGTAACTATTGATTAGCTGTTTGTCTGGCCTTCGTGAGTATTTTAATTCCACTGATGGTCGACAGGTACTACAAGACATTCCCAACAGAGCAGATTTGGAGGCTTGCCAGAGCGTCTTACATCAGATAAACGACAACGAATTAAAAGCTATTTTAATTCGATATCACCGAATATTGTACCACCACCCAGTTTGTACTTGTGACACATCTCATACATTAACCAAGCATCATGGCTAACAATCAAATGCGCAACCGGTTAAGTGAGATGACTCGTTTAGCGAGGACATTTAAGCAATCTCCGCTTCTAGCGTTGAGTGAGAAATCAGTTGATAACATTGTGCAAGGGGTTATATGGAAACCCTTAGTGGCATGTACTGGTACACCCGAATTTCGTAATATGTGGTGTCCATTGGCTTGCTCTTTAGCAATGATTCATCATTGGTCAAGGTGTTATGTTGAACACATGCGTATGGACAAGAAAATGCGGTGGCCATACTTCTTTGCAGCTATGACAGCAACATGGACGAGAACTGAAAATGCTGTTACTGAGGACATGCTCAGGGAGTATAGACAAGAGATGATGACGATAATGGCTTTAGTACCTCCTGAACAGAGTGCTATTAGGAAATGCCTGACATACTTAAAGTCTCATATGAGCAAGGGGCAATTCTCACGAGAGGCTTTCAATCGGATTGGTGGCCATAACTTCCCATATTCATTGCAGAACTATGGTGCCGCGTTCGATGTTGATACTCTACGTGCCGACGTGGGTAATGTACCTCTTGATATCCCATTTGTGGTTATTAAACCTAAGGATGCATTACTGGTGGCTTGGAGGGAATTGAATGCCCTGCAAATCATGGCTTTCCTTGCTGTAACATCCGTCTCACAACCTGATTACTACCAGGCTTTAGCAGTAGTCAGTGCCTTTACATTAGGGGCAACAATCTCTAAGTCTGCTGCCTTCTCACCTGAATGGATGGAGAGTCGCACCCGCCGAATTAGTGACAACATACCATCATTTGTACCAGCTACTATGGGTGTCACAATCGAAAGCCTGCAGGACTATGCTCGAGTAGTGATGCAACATCACCTCACTTTAGACAAAGCTATGTTATCTCTGCTCTACGTCAACTCTCTATGCAATGACACATCCTTGGAGTCACTTCGCTGGATCTTAGAACAGTCTTTGAAGTGAAAATTTTATCAATAAATATTTTCAAATATAAAATACTACATAATTGAACATTTGTGCATTTTTTAGTAATATTTATACAACAAAAAATAGAGTTTAAAAGCCTTCCATATTAACTCAGTACAAATTTTTGTACCATTTGTTTGGCATCAAGTCGGCACGGGTTGCCGGTGTTTAATCAAACAAATATTTATTATATGAGTTATTGGGATCAAATGGAATTAAATAAGGGGCATACGTATTTAAATTCGTGAAAAAAAAATCTTCCTTATGTCTTGGGATACCCTAACCAGCTGTCACATAAATATTATGTGACTAGTGCAGTTCTTGCCTATTTGGTTATTTTGTCTATGGTGTTTTTTTTGAGACTGGTAATTTTTTGGGAAAGAGAGATTCTGCTTTTGTTTATGGTCACTTCCTCCCGGGCAGCAATGGGCTAGCTGTTCGTGAATTAGTCACTCACTGGAAAAGTGTTTCAATTTGATTATATCATGTGAATTTAAGTCGATCCTATCTTAAAAAGACGCGGGGTGTATTTTACGTAACACGAGAAGTTCGTGTACGGCATTATTTTTTAGTGGATATGTGAATCCCTTTTTATTTCCGTTGTTGGCAGTTGGCCATTTTGTGGAAATGTGTTCTGGAAACAAACTTATAAAAGGATTGGTCCTTGAGGTGGCAGAATATGCCTTTGTGACCCCGCGTCGTGAAGACACGGACGGATGACGGATTTACCGAGAGACGCAGGTCTTGGTGATCAGTTGGGACCACGTGTTTTTTTCATGGAGCTTGTTGGGATGGCCCGAAGCTGAATGCACTCCTTGGAGGCGTAGCAGCCTTCTTCCTAAGAAGGATGACCTAGGATCTCGGGATTGCGCGACGTCCCCAGTTAAGGAGCCTGGATTTGTCTTCTCTCTACTAAGCAACTTCGCGGACGTCATCCGTCGTAAATTCTTTTAGTTAGGTTAGCGTGTTCAGGAGTCCATCTGGTATGTGATTGCTTTGTATATTTTTTTTAAATTTGCACCCTCATGTTTGTTTTTATTGCTTACAATATAGTTTTATAAGATTCATCTTCTTTTATTTTCTGATTTCTCACCTACTTGACAGAAAAATACCTTTCCCATAATCCTGAGCTCTGGTCTCTGCTCTGCCGTATAAAATTACACTCCTATCATATTGTACCAGAACTTGATTCCCTTACACAGCGTACCCAGTGAGTAAGCACTGGGTTCTTACCACTGCGCCACAGTAGGACCGTAAATGGTACCCCTTACTTAAGTCAGTGGCAGTGAAACACAGAAAGCAGTTCAACACACCGTGGTTGAGATACTCATGAAAACCGATAGTAGAATGTTTGATTGGCTATTAGAAATTATAGGGGATATTACTACATAGGACAAAAAAAAATCTCAAAATGGACTGTGCTGCAAACCTTTGCCTAACTTTAGAAAACTTGGTTTCCTGCGCGCATGGTCTGGTTATTTCAATGTGCATTCTTCGATGGTCAATGTACGACTGATTTCATAGTTTATTCAAAACGTTCTCAAAACCTCCTGGTGCCAAAAAATTGTCAAGTGGTTTGCCACCAGCTCGTAGAAATGATTTCATGTTAGGTGGCCCCTAGACGCTACAACAACATTGTACAATATATCTTATTGTACAATAAGATTGGCGCTTAGAATCCAAACGATCAATTATATTGCATGATAAACGAACTGCGCAATGTTTCGAGGATTTTTATTTTAGTATTTTCGAGTAAATATTGCGCAGTACTGACCCTACACAATGCAAAGGAAAAATACGATGCAATAAAAATTAAACTCGCTCAAACTTTTGTCCAATCATTGCCCAATCTTCAATATTAACCTCTGACTCGCCGGAAACGGGCGGGGATGCGCGCGGGAAAATTTTCAAAAACAATATTTTTTAATGCGATTTTGACCTTTCTGTGTACAAAATTTGTATGCAGGACAAGGTCAGAATCGCATGCGCCAACATCATTGATGATATAACCACTAGTTTCATTCACCTGGCGACACCAGAATATTTTTAAATGAATTTATCTGTGGAATCGAAATGTCTAATTTGCCGCGATTAAATCTGTCAAAGTCCGATGCGTGATACTTGACAAAAACATCGTAAAACCTATCTATTTATCAAATTAACGCAAGTAATGTTGTTTTGGTACATAGTTTATTGTTTTAGGACTGTGTTTCGGTCAATAAAATATACGATAGCTCAAAATTAAAACACAAAACATTCAATTCAAAATTCAAAGTGATGCTTTGTTAGGGAATTTCTTGTTGGGGAACGGCCCTTGACAGGTTAACCCCAATAATATTGCACAATTCGTAATATTGCTCAATATAATTGATCGTCTAGGGCAGTGTTCCGCAAAGTGTGCTCCGCGGCACACTGGTGTTCCGTGGCCATTTGTAAGTGTGCCGCGAGTCCCGCGTCACTTCTCACAAAGTGCTCTGTAAATCGGTCTTTACTTTTCTGTGCGGCGCGGCGCCCGGAGGTGGCGTGGGTGGGACTCGATCGCTACGAAGTGGCCGTGTGCTACGCCGCTACGCTACATTATCACGTGTGCTACACTACATAAGTGGGGTGCTATTGCTACATTATCACGTGATTGCGCACGAGCTATCGGGGTGCATGCGCGTGACAACATAACATTACGAATTACGACGGCAACGTTGCGCCCGCTTGTTTAGTAGTCATTCGTTAATGCTAGTGTTTGGTTGTGTCGTCGCGAACTTAATTGACTTTTTTAATTGCAAAAAAATATCCCATATTACGTGTATATAATGGATAAATTCGTTAAATGTACCGCAAGTTTGTCAAGTGAAACTAATGATTCCCAAGAAGAAGCAGAGTCAACGAAGAAAAAACCTAAGCTTTTTGATCGGAAATACGATGAGAGCTACGAGTATGTGCGTTATGGCTTTATATATTGCGGTGACGAATCGTGCCCAATCCCAAAATGTCTTGTTTGTGGAGAAACTTTGGCTAATAATTCGATGGTGCCCAGTAAACTTTCACGACATTTAACAACTAAACACCCATCGGTGGCTCACAAAGATAAAGCCTTCTTTCAACGTATGAAAGACCAGTCTAAGAAACAGGTAACTCTCATGAGTTTGCCTTTCAATACATCAAGCAAAGCGCAAAAAGCAAGCTACGTGATCGCTAATTTGCTGGTTAAATCGAAGAAACCTCATTCTCTCGCTGAAACTTTCATTTTACCTGTCTGCAAAGAAATTGTCAAAATTATGATTAGCCAAGAAGCCGCTAAGGAAATCGAAAAAATACCTGCGTCAGCAGATACGATCTCACGTCGCATTAATGAAATATCCACCGACATTCAATCAACGTTATTTGAAAAATTAAGGCTAAGTGGAGTTTTCGCGCTACAAGTCGACGAGTCTACTGATATCAGTGGTCACGCGCATCTCATCACAAATGTGAGGTACACGGATGGATATGAAATAAAAGAGGAGTTTTTATTTTGTCTGCCACTACCTGGTTATACAACCGGAGAAGAAATATTCAGAGTAATAAACCAGTACTTCAGTGACCATAATTTGGAATGGCGCAACTGCTTAAGCATTTGCATAGACGGAGTAGCAGCTATGACAGGAAAAATTAGGGGATTTATAACCAGGGCTTCTGAAAAAAATCCTAGTATTAAAAATTTACATTGCTTTTTACACAGAGAGGCACTGATGACGAAGTCTCTGCCTGATGAATTGTTGTCTGTCTTACAAGAAGTCGTCAAAATTGTCAATTACATCAAGTCGCGACCGCTGAACTCTCGTCTGTTTAATGCATTGTGTCAGGAAATGGGAGCAGATCATCAGTCACTACTGTTTCATACAGAAGTACGATGGCTTTCTCGCGGTAAAGTGCTTTCTCGGATTTACGAGCTGAAAAATGAGACCCAGACATTTCTAGAAACCCAGGGTTCAGACTTTGCTTCTCTATTTAAAAAAGAAGAATGGGTAGCAAAACTTGCATATCTGGCGGACATATTCGCTCAATTAAATGAGCTGAACAAAAAAATGCAAGGAAGAATTTGTAACATTTTAACGTCTTCGGACAAGATTGAAAGCTTTCGCGCTAAGTTGGTGCTATGGATCAGCCACGCTACCAATGGTAGTAACGAAATGTTTCCAAATGTCATGGCTGCCGATTCAGAAAAAAAAGTGCAGGCTTTGATAGTGAAACACTTGGAGCTGTTAGCAGAAAAAATGAACTCATATTTTCCTAAGTGTGACCTGCAACCTATGGACTGGGTAAGAAATCCATTTTCGGAAAGCATTTCCCTTGGACATTTACCAATAAACGAGCAGGAAGAATTCATGGAGCTTAAAACTGATCGGACACTAAAATTAAAATTTTCTGAAACAGAGTTAGCTCATTTTTGGCTCCACGTAAAAAATGAGTATCCACTGCTGTCAAAGCGAGCTATTGCAATTCTATTACCATTTGCCACGACCTATTTATGCGAATTGGGGTTTTCAACTCTCACTACGATAAAGTCAAAAAAAAGAGAACGCCTGAGGACAATCGACGAAGAGATGTGAGCAGCGTTATCAACGATTGTTCCAAATTTTGATCGTCTGTGTTCAGTTAAACAGGCTCACATTTCGCATTAAACATATTTTCATGTTATATTGATTTTAATAATAAATATTAATAAAATATTGTTTTTGGTAAATTTTGGATCGGAGTGGCCGCGCTTATTACGAATAATTTTTAGAAAAAAAACTTTAGATATGCCGTAATTACTATAAAAGGAAACTTTTGGCTTGGTGGCGGCGGAAAAAGATGCATTTTAATTATCAATTGCGTAAAATTAAAATTCACTTCTCGAACCGATTCGGTGACAGTTCGCGGTCATTCTGTCACTGTTATGTGATAAATATCAATCATAATTACTAGAGATGTGCCGATTATGGCTTTCGCCGACTAGCCGACTAGCCGATTAGTCGTTTATAATAAGACCGACTAGTCAGCTAAGCCGATTACGGTTTCGGGGATTTCCGTAACGCTTCGTTTACAGCTTTGTTTACGGATTCGCGCGCAATCGCATACGCCGCCTGCGAGCGTGTCGGAACATGTTTTGTTTACTTCGCATTGTTCCTTCATTTTTGCTTGTGTAATGGTCGAGAGCGGTGTTTTAGTGTAAAAAAAATATTTTTTTTTGTGCATAATTAAAGATAATACTGTTATTATTCATTGAAGTTAACAAGTAGAATTAAAATTTAATCATGTCAAAAAGAAAATCTCGTGTATGGATGTTTTTTGAACAATTGGACATTCATATTATTGAGAAATACATACAACGTAAGAAGCCGGATAGTCGGCGCTCTTTGCCGATTAGTCGCCGACTAATCGACGACTACAATAGTGGCCGGATAGTCGGTTTTATCGGCTAGTCGCCGACTAGTCGGGACATCTCTAATAATTACACAAACCCGGCTAGACAAACCCTGCTTTGCCAAACAAACCATTCAAAACCTGGGATGTTTTTTTCAATTATGATGACATGCAGCTTTTGTAGTTTTACCTCAAAGTTCGCCGTTATTCGTAATAAGCCTAGCCAATCCTATCCAAAATTTACCTTGTTTTTTTTTCTTTGGTGTACCGTTAAAATTTCTTGATTAGTTAGGTGTACCGTGAACATAAAAAGTTTGCGGAACACTGGTCTAGGGGACGCCTAGGGCAGCGGTCGGGGAACCGGGGTAAATTACCCCCCATGGGGTAAAAATGTTTTTTTTGGGTAATAAGGAAATTTTTCTACTTTGCTAATTCATAAACGTGTTAGTATTTTTACAAACTTAATTAATTCAGGTGTGTGCGAGAGAAGTAAGAGAAATACTGTCAGTGTTTGTATTAAAGCTTCAACATTGGAGACAGAAAGCAGAACAGAAGAAGATAGCTTCTTTTTCAAAGTTAGCTTTGTTTTTGGAAGACTGAAAATATATTTCTTTTGATGACATCAAGGATACAGTTATAAAACATCTTACCAAACTCAGAGCGGTTCTCTGACTACTTTCCAGATCTTCATATATGTACATACTTTCAATTGGGTTGTAGAACCTTTTAAATGTGAAATTGCTAACATACCAGAAGAACCTCCGGGTTTGGCTGAAACAATACTTGAACTTTGATCTAATACTGAAGCACGAATTCAATTTGAGAGCAAAGCCAATCTGTCATCTTTTTGAATGTCAAAAGCTACGAAGGCTTTCAAAATTGCACATGAGGCGTGTAACCGACGTGTTACGTACCCTCGTTTGTTTTTTCTCAAAAGTCATCGCTGACGGCATCTTCTACATTTAGTGGTCATTTCTTTGAAATTTCTTTCGAAATTTCTGGCCACTAAGCTCGTTAGTACCGTGCCGCCAGCGATGGATCTTTTCGCCGAAATATTTATGTAAAAATTTTATCATCATCATCAGCGTGTACCTCTGGAAGGCGTGCACGGGACCGGTCCCTTTTTTACAGTTCTTGTAAAGACGCTGACACGTCTGTTACAAGTGATCCTTCGAGCCGGATCTGCTGCACGCCAGGATGTCTCCACCATCTCTGCGATCGAAGAGGACGGCCCAGGACGATGGGTCGCCTCCACCGCCCCCTGCTGAGCCACCGACTGCTGCTCCGGACGCCGGAGCCGAGCCCTTGGGCGTGCCTGATGTCTCACCCGACGCCACGCCCCGGCCCTCACCCAGCACTACCCCGGTGACCCGGCCACCGCCCTCCACAGCCACAGAGGACACGGTGCGCCGGCTGCGACGACAGCTGCGCCTTCAAGGGAAGCAGATACAACAGCTGATGGCGGCCCTGCAAGCACCACAGCATGCTGCATCAGGGCCTGCACTACCCAGCCCCGCAGGGCCTGCACAACCCGGTCCCACAGGGCTGGCACAACCCAGTTCTTCAGGGCTGGCACAACATGATGCTTCAGGGCTGGCACACGATAGCCGAGCCCCGCAGCCAAGCAGCCAAGCAGCCAAGGATGTCCAACATGGACGCCGCCTGGACCTTCCGGCCCCGTACCGCCCGTACCTCTGGACAACCAGAGGCAACGTGTCGCCGTACGAGAGACGCCCGTTGGACCTGTACCTCTGGTGGACCAGAGGTACGCATCGCCGGCGCAGCCAGGGCCTGGAGGCCCTCCGCCGCCGCCCCCTCAGCACAATGAGGGTCAAGGATGGATGCAGCCTGGACCTTCCGGCCCCGTACCGCCCGTACCTCTGGACAACCCGAGGTCACGCAACGCCGTACGAGAGATGCCTGACGGACCTGTGGCTCTGGTGGACCAGAGGTACGCCTCACCGGCGCAGCCAGGGCTTGGAGGCCCTCCGCCGCCGCCCCCTCATCACAATGAGGGTCAAGGATGGATGCAGCTTGGACCTTCCGGCCCCGTACCGCCCGTACCTCTGGACAACCCGAGGTCACGCAACGCCGTACGAGAGATGCCTGTCGGATCTGTGCCTCTGGTGGACCAAAGGTACGCCCCGCCGGCGCAGCCAGGGCCTGGAGGCCCTCCGCCGCCGCCCCCTCACTACCACGTTGGGGGACCAGCTTCATACGCCCAGTGAACACATCCTGAGCCAATACAGCACGAAAAGATGTACCGACTACAAACGCAGCCAGATGACCAGCTTCCATCTGCTGCCAGTCCAAGCTCCGGCCTGCCGATATTCCCACCGCAACCAAGTGCGGAGGAGACGGCCCGCCAAACCAGAGCCTGGGTCCAGCAGACGGACAACCCCATGGCACAGTTCACCAGCGCGCTCACGGAGGCCATCAGAGCTTCAAGGGCGCAGGACAGCCCTCATCCCACAATTGAGGATGACCACCGGATGGCTGCTCTCATCGCCAGACAGTCAATGGCAAAGGATCTGCCTCCCTTCTCTGGTGACCCGCTGGAGTGGCCCACCTGGAGGGCGCAGTTCAACCAGTCAACCGCAACCTGCCGGATGACCAGCAGCGAGAACCTCATCCGACTGCAGCGGGCCCTCAGAGGGAAGGCCCGAGACGCCGTGGGTCCCCTCTTGATGGACCCCACTCAAGTGCCAGAAATACTGGACGTACTGGAGCAGCGCTATGGAGGGACGACTTCGCTGGCTGCCTTGATGTTGGACAAGGCCAAGCGGCTCCCACAGATGACAGTAGAGGCATCACTGGAGGACATAGCTGACTTTTCGGGAACGGTGCAGAACCTGGTGGCATCACTTCGCTCCCTCAACAATGATGGGTACCTAACCAACCCGTCGCTCCTCAGCGACATCGCGGGGAAGATGCCGTGCACGATGCGGTTGGCATGGCTGATGGAGGTGCGGCACTACAACGCACCTGCTACGATCTGCCAGTACGCCGCCTTCCTGAAGACCATCGCGAACGCCATCACCAAATCGGGTATGGTCGACCCCGCGAGGTCTAGACCGCGTCGCGAGCAGTCGTTCGCTACTGTCGAACAGTTCGGGCCACGAAGCAGTGAAAATTTGTCGCGAAAGTCACCACAATATGACAGTTCTTGTAAAGCACCTACCGAAAGTTCGCGAAAGTCACCACAATATGACCGTCCACGAAAAGTACAAAATGAAAGTGCGCGAAAGTCACCACAATATGACTCGAACAACACTCGAAACGCAAACCCTAGCGACAGTAACAATCGCGACGGGTGCCTACAATGCGGCGAAAGCCGCGATGCCCCGCAACAGCTGGCCTCGCGGCCGAGTCCTTGACGCTACCCCTGCTGCAGACGGCGAAGTGAGGACCGCCCGCATCCAGACGAGCACTAGAGTCCACGTCCGACCTGCCGTGAAGCTCGCTGTGATCCTGCCGGCCCCGCCTACCGATGCAGCCTCTACCGACCGACCTTCAACACGTCGTGATGACTAGTGCAGCACAGCTGGACGGGGGGAGTGTAACCGACGTGTTACATACCCTCGTTTGTTTTTTCAGCAAAAGTCATCGCTGACGGCATCCTCTACATTTAGTGGTCATTTCTTTGAAATTTCTGGCCACTAAGCTCGTTAGTACCGTGCCGCCAGCGACGATCTTTTCGCCGAAATATTTATGTAAAAATTTTATCATCATCATCAGCGTGTGCCTTTGGAAGGCGTGCACGAGACCGTTCCCTTTTTTACAGTTCTTGTAAAGACGCTGACACGTCTGTTACAAGGCGGTAAAAAAGTTGCTGCCATTTGCAACCACCTATCTTTGTGAACAAGGCTTTTCCACTCTAATGAACATAAAAACGAAGAACAGAAATCGATTAAACGCCGAAGACTGTATTCAAATTGCTCTTACACCAAAAAGTCCCAATTTTGAAGTAATTGTATCAAACATGAAGCAACATCACTTCTCCAAAAACTGAAAGGGAAACCTGAAAATCTGAATTTTTGTTTGATCCTATTTGAGAATTTTATTTTGTTTGTCTATTACATACTTACTATTTTCACATAGCTTTTTTTTTCGGTGTAAATTAATTCAATAAATAATGTTTATTTAAATATACATAGATTGTCTTCTTTTCAAAATGGGTGGAAGGGGTAATATCGACTTACGCAAAAATATTTTGGGGTAATGGTTAAAAAAGTTCCCCGACCGCTGCCTTATGACTGATGTCTATGGCAAACACCCGATATTTTAAATAATAATTTTTCATAAGCCGAGTTTCATCAGCATATAAATTTAATATTCTTAAATTTAAACTTGAATGAAGTGAATAGGATGAAATTCTATGAGCTACGATTGCAGCCAACTTGTAAAATGTGGTTTTGAAAAAACATGTTTAAATTTTTCGCTTGGAACCATGCCGCTCTGTTTTCCGGTATACCTGCTTGGCGCGCACCGCTCCTAACTATATTTAAAGGTCGAATTTGATGCTATAACTTTGGGAATGTAATCTCCAGGTGTATCGAAAGAATTTTAAGTAAAAAAAAAATTTTGGATCGGTTCCTCTCTTATGCAAAGCATTTACTTTGACGTAATATTTTTTGTGGGTTTATTTTGAGCTATCGTATATTATATTTACTGAAACACATTCCATGAACAATAAACTATGTATAAAAACAACATTACTTACATTTATTTGATAAATTGATTGGTTTTTTGCTATCCGGTATGCCGACTTTGACAGAAAAACATGATGCTCCGATGTCATAGATATTTTATTATAAATTATTCAGAGTAGCTAGACTAAAGCAGGTATTAGTTACGTCAAGAATGAGAATGGCCCAAGCGATTCTGACCTTGCCCTTCATACAGTTTTTTTATACATAAGGGTTAAAATCGCATTAAAAAAAATAAAATAAAAAAAAACATTTTTTACCGCGTACGCCGGCGCACATCCGGCCAATGAGAGGTTAATAATAAAATAAAACAGTTTTCTATTGCTCTTCAACATTGGACCCAAATGGAGTTTTCAGATTAAGCAATCGATATTATAAATAAATAATTTCACATAAGTACCGCAGTCCTATTGGCTACGGTGCAAATCACATATGTACTAGGTACAGTTAGTGTCGCTCCGGTGACAGAGCACCACTCAGAATGGAAACGTTGCTTGAAATGTGTTAAGCCGTCGCATCTGGTGACCAGATCTGAATCTGGTGGCCAATTTTCCAACCTACCTCTTCTCACTCTCTTTAAACTCACAACTAATTAGAGATGCCGTAGCACCAACAAACAAATAAGATGTCGTATCCCGTAGAAAAGTGTTGTAAGTCAAAAATTTCTGTTTTACGTTTTATCTCTGAAAAGTAAAGTGATTGTGATTATCTATGACCCACGAAAACTGTGTTTAAGTTCACTCCATCTCTGCAAGATGTCGCTAGTATATCTTTTCGACAGAACCGCTTGTGCATCATTCATTTGTTTCCGCTTTTTTTGTAAAATTAACTTTTTTTACTTACAACACTTTTCTACGCGAAGTGTGGTATTATTGGCATTAATTTTGGGTTATTCTTCCTTGTTCTTTAGCCAATTTTTCGCAGCATCACTTCCACATAAATAAACATACATACATTTCAACTACATCTACACATCTACTCTGACGATGGCAACTTTAACGCTGCCCGAAACGTTTGCTAAAGAATGAGGAAGCACAATGCGGCATAATAACCCGAAAATAAATTACGATAATACTTTTTTGGTGGTGAAAAACTCAAATCATAAAATTCAAGTAAGATGTACATTTCTTATGAGAGAACATAACCTATTAGATTGTCCCAATACCTACATTTTAATTATTTAAATCAGTTCTAATACCTTGATGGTTCCCTGGCTGTTTGCCGCGACAACGACATTGCTATTTTGTCGCCAGCAAACGGCGGAAACAAACTCATTCTGTTCATCGTCCTTCTTATCTTGTTCCAAGAAACTGCGCAACGGGTCAAACTTGTAACTAAATAGCTGTCTCTTCAAACCTTTGTAATAAACGTACAAAGCGTTGTTTTCTGACCCGCACGCCACGTAATCACCGTCAGTTGTTAGCCCGACGAAGTTCTTCTCGTTGACGTGACCGTCGAACGAACGCAGACAGCGCGGAGAGTTGATATTCCACATTTTCAGTTGGCTATCTGTCGACGCGGAAACAATCTCTTCAGAATTTAGGAATGTGACGTACGACACGGCTTTTCGATGATCTTTAAAGATGGATAGAGCTTCTTTCATGTTACGAAGGTCATAATAGTGAACACAATGATCAGCAGATCCGAAAGCAAGATGGCAAGAACTTTTTGGATTGAATCGCACGCAACAGACGTTGAATTTAGCTTCTAGAGTCGCTATCGAGTGTTCAACATTGAGCGACCATAATTTTACACGCGCATCGTCAGAACCCGACGCTATTAGTCTGATATCTACAGAGTTGAAGTTGACACTCCAACACCGCTTGTCGTGTTCTTGGAATGTCTTTGTGCGCTGTCCGGTGTTCACGTCCCAAACGGTGACAGTTCCCTCGTAATCGCTGGACGCCAGGATGCCTTTGTGATAAGTGTTCCAGCTTACGCAAGATATCTTGTGACTCGATGACATCTCAACGCACGGGTAATGTATATCCACCATGTCCCTGACCACGGAATTGTAATCGAAGACTTTGATGCGTTTCGTAACGCCGGCAATAGCAAAGAACTCGTTGTCTTTATCGAATTCTATCGTCGAGACGATGGTGGAGTAATTGATAACGTCGCTGGAATACGAGAGAGATGCCAACGGGCGCAGTCCTTTAAACCTGGAGAACTTGACGAGGTTCTCGCGGAAGATGTCCAGCCCGTGGCAGCTGCTGACCTGCGGAATCCTCTGGTCTCCAGGCTCCGCGCCTGACTCCTCGCCTAAGCTCTGCTCCGGAACGCTGTCCGGCTTATCGCCAAAGTAGAGATCGCGCGCGCGACAACTGAAATAGCACTGGACGAAATCTTCGAAGTGCGCGTGCATGCGTCTCTTTCGGACAGCTAGCGTGCTATAGTCCACCTTTTGCGAAACGCCGAATGCTGCGTCACCTTCCCGCGCGGTTTCCTGACTTCGATGCAACATGTTGGCGTCGATAGTGTCGATCAGATGCACGATCTCTTGTCGTATGGCGCAAACGTTGGGGTCAGCCCCGTCTGTATTTACGATATCGTCCAGAGTGGGACATTTGCTTTGAACGTCTTCCAGAATAACCTCAACTTCGCGCATGTCTTTCTTGATGAGGGCCACCTCTTTAACTAATCTATTCTTTTGATCCTCTTTCATCTGGTGGAGATGTTTCAAGAAGTCGTACAGTAATCGGTTTTGCGCGGCGCACGACTCGGCTTCGAGCAGCCGCTTGCGCTGTGTCAGGATTTCGAGCATGACGTCGACATCGGGCATAGTCAGGTTTTGAGATTCTGCGGCAATAAGACTCCGAAGCCCGTCGGCCGAGGTGGAAGCCAGACTCGAGGAGTCGCCAGCGGCGGATCCTTGCTGACCGATGCTCTCGATGCTCATCTTAAGTTTATACTTTGATATCAGATCATTTAGCAGATGATTGGGAAAGATCTGATCTTGACCTATTAGAGTATATCCGCATTTGGGACATCTCCTGTGAATATCTATGGACTTGAGTATACAGGAATGACAGAAAGTATGTCCGCATTTAGTGATGTACGCCTCTTCGATCAGATCGAAGCACACGGGGCATAAGAAGTCGCTGTTCTTGTCTTCCATGGAGCCGCCCATTCCGTTGAGGACCGGCGGGCGACTTCTGGAAGAGCGCGGAAGACTTCCCGTTCGAACGGGAGAAGCGTTACCGACTTCCCTGTTAGTGGCCATCTTAAATTTATATTACTATTTATTATACCTAAAACGTTGAATCACACGCTATACGACGACTATCACAAATATTACAAAACATGGAATTAATTAAATCTTAAAACTAAAATACTGTTAAGAGATCGGTACCTTTACAAACTAAACATTATATACATTCAAATCAGTATTATATTTAACCTTTGACGGACGTCAATCTTCTTGTAAATTTCGACGCAGAAGTAATCAAAAAATTCTCTCGTACCTTTCGCAGTCTTCAATACTCGCAACAGATTACCGTGAGTTAATTCAGCAGATGATGTCGGCACAAATCACGAGTGTCACTTTACACGTCGCTTGGATCCGCGTTGTCTTGAATCACAGCAGTCGTAATGTTTTTTTTTTTCGTATCACAGTAACAAGTGTCCTTATTATATAAATAGATATTATTATTTTTAAATTGTCTATATTATCACTTGGCTTTGGAGCTATACTAAAATTATATTTAATTGAACATTCACTATTCAATAAATATTTAGGATTATTTATGTTTATATCGCCGATTATAATTTTATAATTGTCTAGTGTTGTAGTTAGTTATTTTTATTGTTTTTCCAGGGGACTCTTTCCTTGGGGATGTTTTCTCTCACGATCCCTTACAAATGATACTCAGCTCCTTTTTGTGACGTGCCACTCCTTTCAAATTCTTTTCTCGTACGATATTTCAGAGAAATTGCGTCTGGGATCTGAAACAAGATATTTATTTTATTTTTACAGAATATTAGGCGTTAACTAATTAAATAAAACGTTAGCAGAAAATTTTTTTTTATTAAACTATCATATTATTAAATTTCTTAGTGTGGTATAAAATATTTTAAACCTCAGGGCTAATTTGTTCGCTTTTCAGAACAACTCATATTGGTCTCGTAGAAATCCTTGTGGATCCCTTATTATCATGGGTAGAAATATAATCTAAACAAAATTAGAAAGAGAAAACACTATGCTTTATATTCAAATCTAAAAGATAACCACAAAATAATTTAAATGTACACCCTTATGAAAACCCTTATAAAACCTAGGTATCCGACTGCAATTTGAAAAAAAAAAAATTGAAAAATCTGAGAATATTTTTTAATTATTAATTATTTTCACACGAAACGACAAGTGAGTTAGCATAAACGAAAACGTTTATAATATATTTGCCTAGTAAAATATGTGTTTTTTTTTCATTATCAGTAATTTTAGTTAGAAAAACTGTAAGGTGAACCATTTTTTAATTTTTTTCTTGTTTGCATTAAAAAATTTTACATTTCAAGATTTATGTTTATTTCTAATAATAAAATTTGAAAGCATATTTTATCACCTTTCAAACACAGTTTTTAGTTTACGGGTGCGTTCTGAAATATTCCACTAATTTGGATTTTATTACGAATTTGAAATATTTTAACCTTCCGACAAAATAGGCTTGAGGCCTGGGGGTTAACATAACTTGTATCATAATATATATTATGACTAAATAAATAAATAAACAATTAAAGGTCTACTTAAGCGATATTCGCTATCGGTAGCGAAAAGCATAAAGAGGGATTCAGACGGATATTTGTAATTTCGTAAAGACCAATTTTGCCGTGCCACCTGGGTAGGTGGTATGTTTTTTTTTTTTAACATTAACTCCACACAGGAGGCCCTGGGGAAAATAATTTCCCTGAAGGGCCCATGCCAACTGAGATGCTGTGTTGAGGAATTTTTTAAGGAGAGGAAGGAATGTACATGGGTCTTAAAAGAGGCCCATGTTGTAGGAAGGAGGAAACACACGAGGCCGGCAAATCATTCCACGGCCAAGCTGTTGAACTCAAGAACGAGTCATAGAAACGATCATTCTCATGTGACAAATATCAACCATGTACATATGTTGGGCGCGTGTTAGCGTGTTTACCTCTGCAGGGGGATGATGCTAGTTTCTCGGAGCATTTTCAATTGAAATACCGGTAGAACAAGAAGAGCATATCCACCTGATGCCTGTGCTCTAAAGATCGCAATCCGTTTATTAGAATAGGAGAATCTATCAAACGGACTGCCCGTTTCTGTTGTTTCGAGGATTTTTTCCAGGTATTTTGGGGCTCCAGACCAGAGGTGGCTGCAAATTCAACCACGGGGCGCATTTACGATTTGTACAGGGTTAGCAGTTGTGTACTATCTGCGGTATCTGCGGGCCCTGTACAGTACGCCCAGTTTCTGAGATGCTAACTTAACTCTGGCGTATTACCAGCAAGAATAATTTATAGAGAATGGAAGATACTCGCAGTATCACCCCGGTGTTAGCCGTGTTTGATAACCAGATCTGAATAGCCACCTCTGTCCCCTCTCTTCTACCTTCAGCCTCACAATTTACCGCAATGAAAATGCAATAGTCTCACCAGCTTTCGAACAGATGGGTCTCTTGCGTGGAATTCACATAAAAAAATAAAATAAAAATATATACTTCTTAGTTTAAGCAGGCTTGATTATGTAGAAATATTTTTTTTTTTATTTGCAGCTTTCCTATCAAAAACAAATATACACATTATATAAATACATTTAAAAGATAAAATGAAAAGAGTGGCACGTCTGTAAAGGAAACAATACAATAATTATTGTAAATAATTAATAATTTGCAAAATTGTCCCAACTGCCCGGAATCTATGGAATCCCCTGTTCGGGGTGTGTTGTAAAGCTGCAGGGAGCGGGAGAGGGAAAAAATGAGGGACAGGGGGGCGGGGAAGTGCCTGGTGATTAACCTCTTATTGACCGGTGCTGCCATCGCGCGTCCGGAACAAATTTTCGAAAAAAAATATTTTTGAATGCAATTTTAACCCTTATGTATAAAGAAACTGTATGAAGAACAAGGTCAGAATCGCTTGCGCCAACATCATTCTTAATAAAGCCAAAAGTTTCATTCACCTGGCAGCACAAGAATATGTTTAAATGAATTATCTGTGGAATTTGGATGTCAGAATTTGCCGCGATGTAAACTGTCAAAGTCCGATGCGTGATAGTTAACAGAAATATCGAAAAACCTATTAACCCAAGTAACATTATTTTTATATATAGCTTATAGTTCTAGGAATGTATTTCGGTAAATAAATATACACGATAGCCCAAAATTAATCCACAAAATGTTACTTCTAAGTGATGCTTTGCGTAATTTCCAATATGGAAGTTAGTTTTAGGAATGGCCTTTCAAAGGTTAAGATGTGGTCACCAAATAAATGTCTAAAGTCATCTCAAGCAATTTTTCGATTCTGAATCTATTTGTCCTTCAGCCAGGCGATACTGGAATATCTAACAATCTGAAAATGTGTGGTTGTATTTAAAAATAGGCCCTTAACCCCTCCGAATTTTCGAGAATATTAGCTTTTGGTGTCTTAAACGAAATGACATTTTACGAAAACTTTGTATTATTACCGCTTCACAATTAAAGCTCTATAAATGAAACATTTCTGAACGTAGCCGAATAGTAAAAACTGTTTTAGACAGGTTACAAAATAAGCTTTCGAATTATTATATTACAAATAAATATTAACATTTGTAAATATTAAAATTTAGAACGCAAACATTAAAAAAATGTGAAAATGACTCACGTGATGTTTTTATGTGAAAACAGTACTAAAATCACAGATTATGTAAACAACAATACTTATTCTATTGTATAAATGTGTAATAAACACTTTTGTTACCTCACTTTTTTATCATTTCATATAAAAATATTTAATAGAAATTAACAATGTCGGGCGTCCGTAAGAAATTTGGCGGGATAAATTATGTGTCAGACTGCGCGTCTGACAGAATGTTCTTTTTATGTATTTCTATGGACAACTTGAATAGAGATGTGCAGCATAATTCACTATCGACATTTCACTTTTTATTCTACGGATGTAACTAAAACAATAACGGAATTATAACGGTTTCTATGGAGACACACGCGCTGACGTGTAAACACGCTTATTGTACTTGACTGCTGTCGTATTTTTAACGCATATATCTGCTTACGTTGCGGAGGGGTTAACCCGTCAGATCTATTTGTTCAGGTTTCGGAACAAATCATATAGGTCTAATAGAAATCGTTGTCTCCCTTACTATCAAGCTTAAAAATATGATGTAAACGGTGTTAGAAAAAGAAAATACCACGTTTTACATTGAAATCTAAAAATTTACCGCAAAATAATTAAAATGTACACCTTTATGAATCCAAAGTTTCTGACCGAAATTTGAAAAAAAAAAGACTGAAACTTCGAGAATTTTTTATTCATTAAGTACTTTTATACAAAATGACAAAAAAGTGAGTTGACGATAACGTTTACAATACAGTTGCCTAACAAATTTTAGTCAGAAAAAACGTTAAAATTTTTAACCTGTCGATACAGTTTCTTTATACATAAGGGTTAAAATCGCATTAAAAACAACAACAACAAAAAGGCTCGCGACAAATGGCAAACTTTTAAAACTTTTTATTTCAAAAGTTTTATATTTATTTTGAAATATAAAATGTGAAAGCGTATTTCATTACCTTTCAAAAACAGTTTTTAGTTTTCAGATACTTTCACAGATATTCCATTTATTTTGATTTTAATGCACAATGGAAATATTTTTACCTCCTGTCAAAATATGCCCAATTTTTGAACGGTTAAGGTGTGGTCACCAAACAAGAACGGTTAACGTCATCTCGAGCAATTTTTTGATACTGAATCTATTGGTCCTTCGGCAGGACGATACTGGATTATTTAACACTCTGAAAAGGTCTGGGTTGTATTTAAAAATAGGCCTTTAACCTGTTCATATTGCGAATTCATTACTGACGCCTCATTAGGTCATTAGGGACAATATGGTTTGCACATTGGTAACCTTTTTAAAATATTTTTACGCATAATTAAGGCACATTTATTAAGGCCCACTAAATTTCAAATTTACGATCATACCTTTGCAACCGTACAGGGCGGTTCCGATGAGAAAGATTGATTATTCTCCATATCAACATTTTAACTGCTCATTTTCAATTTTATTTCAATCAAAATTTGCTTTAATTAATATATACCTACATTTAAGTTAGTGATAAAAATGTGTGATGACAAAATTTTTTAAATTATGAACTTTTTGTAATTATACAGGGTGTATCAAGACATTCCCGAGATGACATTTTTTATCTATTAAAAACATTAATAATATTTTTCCATCACACGTCGCCACTGACTACTTAGAATAATAGCGCGCTTATAGCCTAACGGACACATGATAAGCGCTGCGTCTCGTTCTAACAGCATATTACCACACGAACCAGCACGCATCGCCCAAACACGTCATGCAGAGATATATCCTATAGCGATGGGAACAGTGGCGACGTGTAATTAAAAACCATTTTTTGTTTCTAATAGAAAAAAAATCATCATTCAGCAAAATGACATGTACATTTTTTACTTTAAATATGCTCAGGAACCCTGGTTATATTCCCTCGGGTATGTCCTTTTACATCCTGTATATTGATCATAAGACGATCACGACGATCACGACCTCCGTAGTCCAGTGGGTAAGACTCTTGACTCATGATCCGGAGGTCGCGGGTTCGAACCCTGCATGCGCAAATAAATTTTATTTGATTAATTTGTGTTATTTCACAATTAATTCATTTAAAATAATATATAGTATATTTGCGGCATGTTCCAGAGTGGAAGATACTATTAGTATCGCCCTGGTGTAAGACCACCATTCAGAATTGAAACGTTGCTTCAAAATGGCTTTAGCCGTGTTTGGTGACCAGATCTGAATAGCCAGGTACTTCCCAACCTTCCTCTTCCCCACCTCCTTCCCCTCACCACTACCTTCAGCCTCACAACATACCCCAATTGGGGATGCCATAGTCTCACTGGCTCCAGACGGGAGCAGTTGAGATTCTTGTGCGGTATTTACTGTAAAAAAATAAATAAATAAATAAATAATAATTTTTCAATAATGTCTAAGCAAAATAAAAATGCTAAAAAAAAACTGAAGTATATTAGATTGTAAGACTGTGAATAAATAGACAAACTAAAATATTTTAGTCAAAAAAAATACTCTGATTTTTTAAAATGATTTTATTTGAACTAAAATTAAAATTATGAAAAGTGGCTTTCCAAGATAATTTATGGATTTATTTTACTGTATGATTCAATGAT
Organism: Limnephilus rhombicus; assembly: GCA_929108145.2. Lineage (NCBI taxonomy): Eukaryota > Metazoa > Arthropoda > Insecta > Trichoptera > Limnephilidae > Limnephilus > Limnephilus rhombicus. The sequence continues at coordinate 11,195,371 of OV815290.1, read as the reverse complement.
TTGAAATGTGTGTCGTAACTAACTAACTAACCATCATGCCGTTTCTCCGCAGGGGTGGGCAGAGAGGATGGACCGCCAAACAACTCTTGGCACACACTTTTCGCCTCATTCACTTCCGTAAATCGTCTCATACATACTCTTCTATTATTCTTGAAATAGCCCGACTCAAGCATCTGATTCACTTGATCGTGCCATGTCTTCCTCGAGCGTCCCGACTATTCTACATTCATATTTGCGTCATATATTCTTCTTACACTTTTTTTTTTTTTACATTAACTCCACACAGGAGGCCCTGAGGAAAATAATTTCCCTCAGGGCCTAAGTCATCTGGGATGCTGTGTGGAGGATCTTTTTGAGGAGAGGAAGGAATGAACATTGGTCTTGAAGCGACCCATGTTGTAGGAAGGAGGAAACACAGAGGCCGGCAAATCATTCCACAGCCGAGCTGTTGAACACAAGAACGAGTCATGTGACAAATGTCAACCGTGTACAAATGTTGGGCACGCATTTGGCGTGTTTCCCGACTATGCACCGGTGCCGAAGGGATCAACGACGCTAGTTCCTCGGAGCATCCATTGTAACACCGGTAAAACAAGGATAGCATTCCCACCCGACGCCTGTGCTCTAAAGATTGCAATCCGTCTGTTACTTTCTTTGTCCATCCGCCTTATTATAATAAAAATGATAATATTTTCAAAATTTAAAACATAACTTTCGAAAAGAGTCGATACGACTAGAATTTGATTTAAAAATGGCATATTTTCAGTTGTGTCTAGTTATTCCCAATTTAATAACTTCTATGGTACATGTTTGTACTTATACCTACAGAGTTTTATTTGTTGTTTAGTTTTTAATGTTATCACTGACAACTCTGTGCAAAACCCAAAACATGAATCTTTAACCCTTATAGGACGGGTAAAATTTATTAAATATCTCTTTCTTCTTTTTAAGTCTTTTCTCTTTCTAACACCGTTTATAACATATTTCACACTATATAGACAGTAAGGGAGATACAGCGAATTCTATGAGACCTATACGAGTGTTTCCAAAAGCCAACAAAGACTCTAAGCACAAATATAAAATTGTGCAATGTCCAGTGTTTTAAATATAGTGTCGTCTGCGTGCACAGTCGCATCTTTTCCAAACTTTCTAATAAAGTATTAATTATTATTTTTAATTTATAAACTAACATTTAGACAAGATTTTTATGCATAGCACAAAGGGTAACAATTATTATAAGCAATAATTATCAGCCTGAAACACTCATCGACGTTGAAAAATCTTCCGAGAAAAGATACTTGCCGCCAACGGGACTTGAACCCGTGTCCTTCTGATTGCCGGTCAGCTGCTCTTGACCACTGAGCTATGGGGGCTTATCAAATACCCGCCAAATAATTCAATATATACTAGTGTTTCATTCAACAATTACTGCTTATTATATTTTTTCCACCTGAAAACAACCAACTTTATTTTTGCGAGAGAGACATTGTAAGTGTTAAATCCCTCGCTAGGTGGCGTCGAGACAAATTATGACTACATTTATTGGGGAAATACTTAAACTTGTCAAATATTAATTATTATTTTTAATTTATAAACTAACGTTTAGACAAGATTTTTATGCATAGCACAAAGGGTAACAATTATTATAAGCAATAATTATCAGCCTGAAACACTCATCACTAGTATATATTGAATTATTTGGCGGGTATTTGATAAGCCCCCATAGCTCAGTGGTCAAGAGCAGCTGACCGGCAATCAGAAGGACACGGGTTCAAGTCCCGTTGGCGGCAAGTATCTTTTCTCGGAAGATTTTTCAATGTTGATGAGTGTTTCAGGCTGATAATTATTGCTTATAATAATTGTCTAATAAAGTATGTTTATTGGAAGTGCCTGCCAGGTAAGGTGTGTCTCTGTATCTCTTAATTTGTGTATAATAAAGTTATATAGAGCCTAAGAATTCATAATAAATTGTACAGCATCCTTGAGGTGATTTTTCACAAAAACAGTGGTCTACAAATTATTCAATTATTATTATGGGGGAACTTTACTAAATGGGGTGAAGTCCATCAAAGAGCCGCCTGCAGGAACTAGAGACAAAAACCCCGCGACAGCAGGTTTTTATCTGCAGTTTGGTATTAATGAAGATAATAATAATTGGAAACATTTTATGCCAAAAGAGCATAAAAACAAATTATTCATCGATAATAACTTGGCTTTGCAACAATCTAATTGGGGAAATAGATGGCTACATGTGGTAATTGTAGCAAGTGGTAGATACACTCAGTATCGCCCTGGCGAAAGACCACAATCCAGAATCGAAAAAAACTTTATTGCATGGTGACCAGATACTTTCAAAACTAACTTTTTTTACATGACTTTTTTTTTTAAATTAACCCCACAGGAGGCCCTGAGGTAAACTTCCCTTAGGGCCATCTTTGTCATCTTTGGGAATGCTGTGTGGAGGGTCCTGTTAAGGAAAGGAAGGCGAGGAAGTTCTGGCAATGATGAATCTAGAGGGCAGTGAATGTATATATGAATTCATCCCTCTCACTTCGGTGCAAGACGTTGGGTCTATAGTCCAGCTGGAAAGGTCAAAAGGCCTCCCTCAACCAGTCTGTCTCAATCCACAGCCCGCAATGCAGCAGGTTGGCAGACGCATCCACCGTCAAGACATGAACAAACCTCACCATATGAGCCTGAGCACCTATGCTAAGTCACCAAACGTAACGAACCACTTGGGGTGACCTACGGCAGAAGTGTTGGTTCCCGGGGCGGCGGTACCTATATTCGCCTCCCAATACTAACGTACAAGACCGTTATGCCTCCCGGTGTAATTTTATAGCATATATAGTATGTTAATTATTATTATTATTATATAATGAGCAGGCAGCATTCTGCTGATGCGCTCATATCTATTTTCACAATAGTTTGACAGTAAATGAGTAGTTTTAATTTTGAACTAAGTTAGTCCTTTCTTCTCTCCAAATATGAATCCAATAGAGCTTTAAATTGGTTTTTGTTAGTTGTATATATTCACGTTTGAATAATATTTGACTTATGGCAATCATTGGAATATTGGTTTCATCATTATCTCAAAACTTAGTATTTGGAGATGTCTGACTATTCAACTGGAAGATGGATAAGTATAAATAATAGAAGTAGAGAGAATAAGATAAGGGCGGGGACTCACAGACTAAGTTGCTGCGTCAGCTGGCCTCCGACTAGTTGATCGAACTTCCTGGCTTCCTCGGTGAATGCAATTGTAACCTTGTCCTTCTCGCAGTGAGCGCCCAGCACCAAACCCTTCTGCAAACAAAAACACACAACTCTTTATATTATTTTTCTTTATTTTATACAATTTTTTAAAAAGAATGTGTCGTTACATTACAGCTCATACACACAAGCTCGTCATGCTCTCTTGTTTCTTAAGAGCGTTTAACCAGCCAGCGGACGAAAATCCACATTTCGTCGAAAGTTGTTCTTACGATCGTGCAGGGCAGTTATAATGAGAAAGATTAATTATTCTCCGTACCAGCTTTTTAAAATTATAACTCAATATCGAATTTATTTCAATCCAAATTAGCTTTAATTTACACCTTCATCCAAAAATGCTGAAAGGCGTGATGATAAAACTATTAAAATAATGTACTTTTTGTAGTTATTTTTTGATTATAAGTATTTATCATTTTTCAATAATGTCTAAATTTAATAAGAATGTTAAAAAAATCTGAAATATATTAGTTTGTAAGTGCGCAAATAAATACACAAATGGACCAATTTTCGTCAAGAAACACATGTACGTATATATTTTTTAATGATTTTATTGAAACTAAAATTAAAATTCTAAAACATGCGTTTGCTAGATAATGTATTGATTTATTTTACTGCATGATTATATGATTTGAAATGGGTGTTGTATAATACAAAATCTTTTTTGAAAATTTAACAAATCTGCCAACGACCTATGGAATAACCTTATTATACTAAAAATTTTAAAAATTTCTCAAAATTTATTACATGCGAATGCTAGATAAAAGATTAATTATTATTTTTTAATTTATAAACTAACGTTTAGACAAGATTTTTATGCATAGCACAAAGGGTAACAATTATTACAAGCAATAATTGTCAGCCTGAAACACTCATTTACATTGAAAAGCATTCGAGCAGAGCATTCGACCGGCAATCGGAAGGACACGGGTTCAAGTCCCGTTGGCGGCAAATATCTTTTCTCGGAAGATTTTTCAATATAAATGAGTGTTTCAGGCTGACAATTATTGCTTGTAATAATTCTAGATAAAAGAACAATCTTTCGAAATCCATTTATAATTTTTTGTGGAAAAGAGTCAATATCAATATCATTAAAAATATATACGACTGCTTGTCCCTTCAATCCAATTTTGTAAAATTCGCAGAATGGTGTACCATTAACAAACTTACACTTAACATTAAGAAATGTCAAATCATGAGTTTCTTTAGAATAAAAAACCCCATCAAATACAGTTATTCACTTAACAATCACAGTTTAATGTCAGTACCTGTAATAAGGGACCTCGGAATAACCTTCGACACTAAACTACTATTTATCAACCACATTGATATCATTACTAATAAAGCTATGAAAATGCTGGGCTTCATTCTAAGACTATGTAAAGATTTCAAAAACATTCATACATTTAAATTACTATATACAACTCTGGTTAGGAGTCATTTGGAATATAATTCGCCCATATGGAACCCTCTCTACAAAAGCCACGCAAACTCCATTGAAAAAATCCAACGCAAATTTCTCAGATCAATTAATTTCAAATTCGGAATTCCCGCGGATAACATAAACTATGATTCTCTATTACAAAAAATGCGACTCTTATCGTTAAAAGATAGAAGAATACTCAATGATCTTATTTTTTTATTTAAAATAAACAATAACTGGTTTGACTCCCCTGGATTGGTATCGTTAATAAATTATCATGTACCTAGTAGAGCAACTCGACTCAAAACACCTTATTATTGCAACAACACTCTCAGTAATGCAGAACAAAATTCAATAATACATCGTTTACACACTTTAGGTAATGAATTTGCTCATATCGATCATGCCGAAAGTCTGTCATCATACAAAAGATGCAGTAGACAAAATTTATCTGCTAGTACTACCACGTAATCATAATAAATAAATAATCATGTAACCATAATATTATGTCCTACCAGTATGCACTCTAATACCTATGGCTTAGAAACATATCATAGTTACCTACTTTTCGTATCGCTTTGTATACTCCGTAATACCTTCCTTTTATTTATTACTAGCTGGTCCCGGCATGCGTCGCTATGCCACTTAATAAAGAAATTGTTTCTCCCTGAGTGTCCTTTCCCATCGTCCCGTTCCCCTTCCGCCTCCCCTTCTTCTCCTGCGTCCTCTTCCCCTCTCGCGTTCCCACTCCGTCACCTCCACCTTCCCTCTCCCTACTCTACTCCTCCCCCCCCTTCACCGTCCCGCGAACCCCCCTCCCGAGTTACCCTCCCCCTCCCAGGTCCCCCTTCCCGCGTTCCCCTTCCACCTTCCCCGCCTTCTCTCTTCCCTTTACCGCTCCCTCGTCCCGCCAACCCTCCTCCCGCGTTCCATATATTCAATCCCAGTACATTCAGTTCTTAAACAGCCCGCGTGCCACCTTTTACAATTTTTATTCAAATTTCCATTTTTCATGTATATTTAATTTGGTACCTAACATAGGTAGCTATTTAAAATATCTAAAATTCTTGATTCGATTCAAAATATTAGGGGAGTACCTACTTTAAATAAAATTTTCAACTTTTCAAAAATAGAATCCTGATTGCACAATCATTCATTGTTTTGCAAAATGTCATTCTCTAACACGCGAACTGTCAAACTTGCGATGTTTTCTGAAATTATCGAATACTCTGCGCAATTTTCTAAATTTTTCTCTCCGTAAGAACTATCCTCGCACTTCAAGGAATATTCTAAAAAAAAGAATTAGCGAAATCGGTTCAGCCGATCTCGAGATTTGCGCTTACCAACACATTTAGCGATTCATTTTTATATTATAGATATATTGTTTTTAAATTTTGGTTATCTTCAATATATGGCTCCTAAGAGCATTTCTTACTGTTTACTTGTCATACTTTTTTATATTTATAACTTTTGTAATTTATATTATTTACAAAGGTAACTTATAGTTTATATTATTTCCTGCCTTTCAACTTTTTATCTTAACTTCTTACTTTTACATTATGCTTTATATTTTATAGTTTACACTTTTACTTTATACTTTCATTTTATACATCATATTCTATTTACTACTCATTACCTTAACTCCTTTCTTTTACCTTTTGTTTTTATATTTAACTTTACATTTATATGTCACTTTCTTATGTTATTGTATTATAATATATATAAATATAATTATGTCAATGGCACATGTTGTGCCGTATGTTTTTGAAATAAATAAATAAATAAATAAATACATCTAAAATCTGATTTGAAAATGACATATTTCTGGTTTTCTCTGGTAATGCCCTCTTAACCCCTCCGAAAATCGCCAATATTCACTTATAATGTCTCAAACGAAATTACATTTTACGAAAACTTTGTGTTATTACCGCTTCACAATTAAAGCTCTATAAATGAAACATTTCTGAACGTAGCCGAATAGTAAAAACTGTTTTAGAAAGGTTACAAGATAAGCTTTCAAATTGTTATATTACAAATAAATATTAACATTTGTAAATATTAAAATTTAGAATGCAAACATTAAAAAAATGTAAAAATGACTCACGTGATGTTTTTATGTGAAAACGGTACTAAAATCACAGATTATGTAAACAACAATACTTATTCTATTGTATAAATGTATAATAAACAATTTTGTCACAACACTTTTTTAATCATTTCACATAAAAATATTTAATAAAAATTAACAATGTCGAGCGTGGTCGAGCCGCCTGTAGGAAATTTGGCGGGTAAAATTATGTGTCAGACCGCGCGAATGACAGAATATTCTTGTTATGTATTTCTATGGACAACTTGATAGGGATGTATAGCTTGATCCACTATCGATCTTTTACTTTTTATTTTAGGGATGTCACTAAAACAATAACGGAGTTAGAACGATTTCTATGGAGACACATGCGTTGAAGTATAAACACGCTTATTGTACTTGACTGCTATCGTATTTTTAACGCATATATCTGCTTAAGTTGCTGACCGGTTAAGTACTTGCTTCTTAAAACAATGGCGTGTAAAAATACATCGGACTGTTCTAGTAGATTCACTTGTTGGTTACTGACTGACTTAGTCGGGATCGTGGACGCCTCATATACCCGACTTGTTCAGTAGCTACTGGAAAGGCGAGCAATGTGGACCACTGGATTCTTCCCGAAAGTTCGGCGCGGTACTGTGAACTATTGGTAGTAGCTCTAGACATTTCCAGTAGGTGGCGAAATAATAATAGGTAGCGAGCTGGCCCGTTCTGGGCAGCACTAAGTACGGCGTAGGTAGTACCAGGCGCGGTCGGTCCATACTTACTGTGGATGCTACGCCTCCCTTCTTTTCTGGGTTTATATTCCGAATTAAAAAGCCTTTTAGATTTTTTTTTTCTAGCCGTAAACCGCATTAGATACTGCAATAACGACAACGCCACCATCATAATCTCAGAGACAACACTAACACAACACAAGGAGCAGGTCGGAATACAAATATGTATACATTCTTAATGCTCGAACATCGCGTAAACTCACCAACACCAGCAAAACAGTGGATGCTCCGCTCATTCCGCGTACACGACGCAGAACCATGTGTGATATTTTCGATATTCGCGCATGCGCGTTTAGTCAAGCCTGCCATGGTTGGAGTAAGGCCGAATACGGATTCCATGGGAGCATCCAACACACAAAAAACGACCTTAATGCTTATAGGCATAGTACACAGTATAGCTTATCCGAAGCGAGCGGACTTGGTACTTTGTTGTCTTGAATAGCCGAATCCGATTGATACATTGAATATCTTTCGGAATAACTATTTGTCAAGCATAATGGTTGTATAGAGCTAATTTGACAGATTATTTTTGTAGATAATTACATCTTGTTCTTGGGCTAGTCTATAGACTTTTATATTTGACTAGCTGACCCGGCCACGCTTTGCTGTGGCTAATAAAACACAACGTCATCTACAGGATGGTTATCCAACCTTTATAACCACCGCCGCCTTCGAGTTTATCGCGAAGAAACAGACAGATGCCGCGGAGGACTTTAATTTATAATACGTAGAGATGGTGTGAAAGATTATAATAATGTGCATGAAATGCTTGGGGTAACTAACGTATTTAAGTTAATAAGGATTAATACTGTATCCGTCTAAATAACTTTTCAATTACCGCAATGTACGTGACCATTTTTTTAGAAGCTAGAATGGGTATAGTAAGCTATCCGTAAAAGATAGATATATGCCTTTGCGGTCTTTTTTGTAGATCTATAAAAGAGGAATATCCCACCATGCATTGTTTTGTTATATCCCAAAAGGATTAGGCAGCGTTTTCAGCTAACAGGCGGCTCGACTTTTTCCGACATTTCTAACAATTATCGTCATGTTTCAACCAATTTACACAAATCCTTGACAAATTACATACCTAAACCTTCCTCGCGAAACACTCTATCTATTGGTGAAAACCGCATGAAAATCCGTTCAGCAGTTTATAGTTTATCGTGAACAGACAGACGACGCGGAGGACTTTAATTTACAATATGTAGAGATATTAGGTATATACTCCAGCATCCAGAAAGTACGCGGCGCCATGATAATATGTAGGTATTTCTCGTGTGTTCCTTATGATACCAGTGATGGCACTGCAAAAATTGAGATCGAAAGTGGTTGCTACACTACTAATGAGCAATTGATACCTGCATACTGCATATGTGTCACGCCCAAATCGGTATGCTCATTAATTCGCGGGTGGGAGGGGTAGTGGTACTTTTACACATGCTCAATTATGAGTATGCTCATCAACTGTACACATTTGCTCATATATACATTTTACATTTACCGGTAGAATAAGGATAGCATTCCCACCCGACGCCTGTGCTCTAAAGATTGCAATCGAGATGGGAGAATATATCAAACGGGCCGCCCGTTTCTGCAGAGTCAATGGTGTTTTCAGGTATTTTGAAGCTCAGAAGTGGCTGCCAAATTCAACCGTGGGGCACACTTGCATTTTGTACAGGGTTAGCAATTGTGTACTACGTGCAGTATCTGTGGGCCCAGTTTCTGAGAGGCTAACTTAACTCTGGCTTTGATGGAGCCCCCATATCTGAGCTGGTCACTTAGAGTTACACCAAGCATATCAATGAAGGGCCTGTTGGGAAGATTGCTTCTGTTGAAGACTAGATATTACTAGCTACCTAGAGATGCTATGTGAGGCAAACATTGCGCTAGTTCTATCAACAGCTGAATACCGTGCTCCAGTATGGACTAGAAGTGATCACACTTCAACGGTCGGTGTACAGTTATACAGTCTAACCCAGCGGTCGTCACGCTTTTCTGGTCAAAGGTCACATAGGACAATGTGAGGTACCGCGGGCCGCACAATATGATTTCTGGGGGAGGGGGGGAATATGTGAATTTTCGCACACGTGACATTTATTTGCCCTGAAGAAGGAACGGTCGTTCCGAAACCGGTCAGCTTTACTCAAATATATAAGTGGTTCAAACAAAGTTAAATTGTTTCATTTATCTATAATGGATAACCACGAAGTTATAGCTACATTCAAAAGTTTATTTATTTATTTATCTCAATAAAAAGTATGTTTATATTAGGTTTTTCGATGCCTGTTTCACTAGGATATACCTACCTGTGTCGAGCGAGGTGTATTACAATACATACAATAACAAAAATTAACCAATATTTATGTTTACATTACCTTATTAGTACATGATTAGCATGTTTTTTTTGTCTTTTTTAGACCATATTTTTTTACCTGCCCACGCCTTCACTGTGCCATCTCAATGCTATCTAATTTCCTCTGTGTCTTCTACTGCCCCCCTGAAAGTCTCAAACGCCCATAAGGGGGCATTAACGCCCACGTTGAAAAAAGTACATTACGCACGTTTATAAACGACTTAGGATGTGGTCAAAAACCAGTTGAGCTTTTTAAAATCAAATGTCAATCAATTAAAATTAACATTTTAAAATCATAAGGTACACAAAATATTTGAAAAAAAGCTAGATAATACAATTGTACATAAAAAAAATATATATTTTTAAAAAATCAGCAGGTATTTGTGCGGCCCGCACAAATACCCGCCGCGGGCCGCAGTTTGACGACCACAGGTCTAACCTCTCATGCTAAATATTTCACTTTTCGGAACAACTCATATAGATCTCATAGAAATCGTTGTCTCCCTTACTATCACGGTTAGAAATATAATCTAAATGATGTTTGAAAGAGAAAACGCCATGCTTTAAATTCAAATGTAAAAATTATCCACAAAATAATTGAATTGTTATGTTATAGCGCCTTCCACATGCACACTTCGGAGCGACCGAGTCCCGCGCCACGTCAGACCTCAGCGCAGAAAAGTCTCACAATGAACTGCACTGTAAACCTATCGGTCTTTACTTTTCTGCGCGGCGGCTTGAAGTGAAGTGTGGAAGGCGCTTATGTAACCAAATTTTCCGACCGTAATTTGAAAAAATTACAAGTGTGCAGTTCTCACACGCGGTAGAAATGTAATCTTCAGAAAACTAAAGTAGACAAGAGTAGGGAGGCGCACAAAGAGGAGACCAATTATACTATCTCATTCTCTCACAGACTAAATCCTGTAGATCCTATGATCTATTTTGATTAGAACCTATGTTCTCAACGTGGGCGATAACGCCCCATTGTGGGCGTTTCAGACTTTCAGGGGGGCGGTAGAAGACCAAGAGAAAATTAGGGGGCGTTTCAGACTTTCAAGGGGGCGGTAGGAGACCCAGAGAAACCCATCCCACTCCACCCCATTACTACGCACCCCTGTGGTAAATATAATCGTGACAATAGCTGTTTCAGATTCAGTAGACGTGTTTGGTGACCAGACCTGAATAGCCAGGTACTTTCCAACCATCCTCTTCCTCATCCACTCCGATCAGCCTCAAAGCATACCCTAATTGAAGAGGACATAGTCCAATTGTCTTCGGGCAATTAGAGTGCGTTGTTCACACAACAAAAACTAAAATGGTGATACTCAAGAGTATCTGCCAACTCAAAGAACAGCGCCCCTAATATACATAAGATTACGTCCCGTGATTATGCAGCCTATCTTCCTGTTACACGCAGTTTTCGTTTTCGTTTGTGAGAAAGAGGGAGAGGTTGCAACGGATCTATCAGCGGTATGCGTCCACAGATTACAACACTCAAATTGGAGTCAGTTTTGGTACAAAATTGCTTCAAAACCTTCACAAAAATTTGTCAGAACACTAAAATTTATGAATTCCAAACTATAAATGGGCGAAAGTTAAAGATAACCACATTTTTAACTCCGTCATTGAGTAGAAACGAGGTCAGAAAATTATTATTATTATTACCTTTGTCGCCGAAGAGCTGTAGAGTCTGCGGGCCAAATTCACGTCACGACATTTTGAAATCATCCTCGAGGCGGAATAACTTGAACATGCCATCGTACAGTAGTTCGTTTTCAGGTTTTTCAGTTTTTAGTGTAAGTATTTTATATTTTTCGTGCAGGCGGCCATAACACGACGAGGACAAGAAAAATTAAAAATAGTCGAATGTTGATCTTCTTCTTCGTTTTGCCGATTAGTGCATCTTGTCAGTCTTGTCTTTGATTCACCATAGATAATTTAGAAAATCTTAAATTACAAATTATGTCATCGGGTACTTTTGAACATCTAAATATGTAGGTTTTATGTAAAAAATATTCCACTCTCTTCCGCACTTTTATTAGGCACAGATTAAAAGTTAATTTTATTACAACTTTTGTGCAAATTAATGAAATAGTTGTTCATTATTATGGTAAAACCATTTATTGCTTGTAAAATAATATTTTTACATAATTATACAACAATCATTATGCAAATTAATTGGAAATATCTCGCCCTATGGCTTCAATAACTGCTTTCACTCGTTTTGGCATGGACTCCGCTTTTTTAACAATTTTCAGAGATCCTCTCATCCCGAAATCAAACCTGATAGACCGTTTCCGCCATTTTTGTTCTTGTAATGCAGTTTTAAGTAGATTTGCAGCATTTGCAAAGTAGAGTAAGCAAAATCGACTGCACTACAAGAACAAAGATGGCAGAAACGCTCTTTGTTTGATTTCAGGATGAGAGAATCTCAGAAAATGATCAAAAAATAGCAGAGTCCATGTCGAAACGGGTGAAAACAGTTTGGTGTTGACATTTTTACAATTTTCAAGAGGCAACTAATCTCGATTTTATCTGCTAATAATTAACTTTTATTATTTTTGTTCTTTTCATAAAACCTTCTCTCATCTTAAACCTTACCAGTAATTTATATCCTTATTTTATTTTATTTCACTGTTCTTTTTAGTTCTGTTTTATTTTCTTACAATAATATACACATACCTACAACTGTTTGTTTATACCTACTAACTAACTCTTACACATTGCACTTTATTTTATTTCAGGTCTTATTACAGATTATCTGCTAAATTGTATTAGTTTTTTATAAGTCCCTACTGCTCATACTATTTCATTTCTTTTAATCTCTGTTATGGTGTTCTATACCTTGCGATGATGATTGTATTCTTATTTATTCTGTTTTATTGGTTTAGTAACAAACAAAATTAATATTGCGAGTATAAATTTCCTTCTATTCATGTAAAAGCCCAACAAGGCGTAAATAAATATAAATAAATATGATTACACTGAGCGAGTTCACTAGCAGGCAGTGAATACGCCGGATAGTAGCTTGTAAACTCGCTCAATGTAATCGAGGCTTTTTGTAGCTTATCTATATAACGAATATTGAAAATAAATAAATAAATACTAAACAGGAAAATACGTAACAGGTAAAAAAAACTCTGAAAACTTATCTTATGTATAGCCACTATTCAATAATATTAATATTCAAGTACCGAATAGTTAACTCTGACATTTTATTTTATTTATTTATTTGTTTATTAAGACATATACAGTACATTATAATACAGATTATAAGGTATGTTAAATTAAATTATTACATGGTTATGTACCTATTACGTAAGTCCATAGAATGTCATTTGGTAATTACGCCTGAGATATGAACCGGTAATAAAAAGGAAGAAAAAAAGGGGGGGGGGGGGGAGATAAGGAGACATTTTAAAATCAAGAATAATATAATGCTCACTAATTGTAATTGACTGATTAAAGTTTAATGAAAAGTTAAGTGTAAGTAATTTTAAAACAATTATATCACGCCAAGAAAATTAATAAATTAGTTTTGTATGTTGGCAAGGAATCATGAAAAATGTCTAAGTGTAGTAATTTTTCATAGTGGGTATAAGTTATGATTGCGCGAATAATTGGTGAGTTACTCGCTGCATTAGGGTTATTGGATTCTATATGAAAAAGCGAAGTGTGCCTGGTACGCCTCATTGGGACATTTAAACCAATAGTGGATAGCAATTCAGGACTATCTATTTTATTATTTAGCAGGTTATACAGAAACAGCAGATATGATAATGTGCGTCTTTTTTGTAAACTTAACATGTTATTTGTAGTTTTGTTGTATTTCTTGAATAAATATTTAGAGAATTTATTCTGTATACTTTCTACTATATCTATGTACACCTTATATTGAGGATTCCATACCGGGGACGCATATTCCAGTGGACTTCTGACCAATGAACAAAACAACATTTCAAGAGTCTTAGCACTTTTGAAAATTTTACATATTCTTAATAGGAATCCTAGCATCTTGTAGGATTTTGATATGATTTTAAATTAATAAATCGTGTTTGATTAATCGAAAATGTACCTTATCGTATGGATAATCTGCGATGAGGATGGTGAAATACCCCTCAAACAAAATACGCATGAATTGTAGCTAACTCAATTAAGAACTTAATAACCGTTTTTGTGCTTGTAAATAGTTATTAACTAACTATCTCACTAACCATCACACCGTTTCCCCGCATGGGAAGGCAGAGAGGATGGACCGCTAAACAACTCGGTCTTGTTTTTTTTGTTATTTGTTTTTGGGGTGTTACGCCATGTTGCGCTACCTCCTCCTTTAGCCAATGTTTCGGACAGCGTTACAGTGTCCATCATCAGGACAGATGTGCATCATCACAAATCTGCCCTGATGATGGACACTGTAACACTCAAGGGCGGATCCAGGGGGGGGTCATGGGGGTCATGAACCCCCCCCCCCTGGGCTAGGTCCAGGACCTAGGTGGACCCACTTTTTACTTGTATCTATTATTATCAAAATTAAATTATAACTTCTTGTAACTTGACAACGACTATGTGACCCCCCCCTGGCGCTATGTAACCCCCCCCCCTGGCGCCAAAGCTGGATCCGCCCTTGTCCACATCAATGACATCGTCGTTGTTTATTTTCTGTATGATGGGCATCTTATACCCGCCGCCCGAGCCGCACAGCCGGCAAGCCTAAATACTAGCGGCGTTTTTTCCATACAAACGTATTCCCCGTTTATCTCTCTGGATTTTGAACCTATAACAAGTACATGCAATTTACACCGATCTCCAAAAAGCTTTTGATAAAGTTAACTACTCCGTCTTACTTAAAACTTATTGATTTTTTTAAAAATTATTTTTACATTAAACGACAAAAAGTGAGGTGACGATAATATTTACAATACATTTCGACACTTCATTTGGTTAGGGTTCTAACTTCTTTCACCTTGTTCTGAGATATGAGTGTCAAAGTTTGCAAAGACCTGCACTCATTATCTATTTATCAATTTCCTTTTTTGAGGTTGAATCTTGTGTAAAGTATTTTAATTAAACAGATTTTAAAGGAAAGTGTTTAAATAGGACGTATACTTACCACTTTAGAACATACCTAAACATGCAAATAGAACCCTGTGCAACCAGCTAGGGCATAATAATTCATTGCACAAGGTTCTAATTACATTTCCCTAATGCAATTTGAAGTTAGGGCCAAGTCCTATTTAAATATTTTTTTATTAAAATATGATAAACTAAAATACTTTTGACTAAAATTGTTAAATAGATTATGAAGGCGTAGTTAGAACCCTATACAGATGAGTGACGAACTATAAAGCGCCTCGCATTTAAGATCAACTGTCAGATACAAACAGAATAGAGTGTAAGTGATGTTAGACAAGGGCGGATCCAGCTTTGGCGCCAGGGGGGGGGGGTCACATAGTCGTGGTCAAGTCAGAAGATGTTATAATTTAATTTTGATAATAATAGATACAAGTAAAAAGTAGGTCTTGGTCATGTCACCCACCATCTCAGATTTTGATGAAACTTTAAATTTTTAATCCTTCCATATAGATAAGAAAATGTACCAAATTTTACCTTCCTACCTCAACTCGTTTTTTTTTATGGGCAGTTGAAGTTTGGGCAAAATAAGCGTTTTTACATATTCCTAGCACTCCGGAAGAGCTTGTACCTTCAATGAAAAAAAATTGTATCTTTGTCATTTATAGTGAAAATGCAATGAAAATTTGCAATATTATCAAGAAAACTATGCTGATTGCAGAAAAAAATAAATAAACCCTTTACATTTATCTACTTGACTTTAAAAAATTACCAAAAGTAATTTTTTAAATAATTTTTGGGACGGAAAAGGTACTTTACAAAAACGCAATATCTCGGGAAGGTACAGTGTTGATGAAGTAAATTTTTATTTTATTCATATCTACAAATAGCATAGAATCACATAAAAAAATAAAATTCATGGCATTTTACTTGCTTCAATATATAAAATCCATTTTAAACTTTTTTCTAACTTTTTGTAATTTTTTATTTATTCTTATCTACAATGAACATAGTATAACCTAAAAAAATAAAACTCGTGGTATTTTGTGTGCTTCACAGTGTAGAAACGTTTTTAAAATAAGAAATCTTTATCATACAGAATTGTTCTAAGTTTTTAAAGGCTTAAACTTAGACTAAAATGTCCTGGACCCAACCCCGGGGGGGGGGGTCATGACCCCCATGACCCCCCCCCCTGGATCCGCCCTTGCGTTAGAACTGTGTAAAATGAATTATTATTGAAAATGTTTACTGTTACAACTTTTCCATATATGTATATATCATGAAAATTGAACACAGATGGTTCTGAAAATTATTTTGGGTTTGAAAATGAGCAAAAGAAATGCTTTGGCATTCAAAGGTCATTTTTGAAAAAAATGTCAGAACTTTATCCAAATGAAGTGACGATTGGTCTAATAGCGGCCGGCGTAGTGCAGCGGTAAGACGCTTGACTCACATTCCGAAGGTCGCGGGATCGAATCCCGGCGTGGCAAATAAATTTTATTTGATTAATTTGTGTATTGCACATTTTTTTCATTTAAAATAATATATATAATATATAATTTGCGGCACATTCCAGAGTGGAAGATACTCTCAGTATCGCCCTGGTGTGAGACCACCATTCAGAATTGAAACGTTGCTTGAAATGGCTTTAGCCATGTTCGGTGACCAGATCTGAATAGCCAGGTACTTCCCCACATTCCTCTCCCTATCTCTTTCCCCTCCCCAGTACCTTCAGCCTCACAACATACCCCAATTGGGGATGCCATAATCCCACTGGCTCCAGACGGGAGCAGTTGGGACTCTTGTACGGTATTCATGTAAAAAAAAATAAAAATATTTGTTGTGCGTGTTTTATTTTCATTACCAGTAATTTTAAGTTCGAAAGAAGAAATAACCGTAATTCCTAAATTATACGTACAGTAGAACCTTGATATCCGAAATATGTTGCTTAGGAAATTTATATGTCGCAGGCCGATCGTTAAATCAGGCAGATCGTAATGCACCTCAGGCACTTCACGATCTGCCGCCAGGCACTTCACGATGTGGCTAGGCGCATCATGATCTTGCCTTATTTTACGATCGGCCTACAACAGATACAGGGTATTAGACGTACTTGACTTACTTTAACCAGTGATTCCTGACATTATTTAGAGTAAAAAATGTTAATGAAATTTTGGTTTCTGGTGACATTTAGAATTTTTTTTCTATAAAACAAAAAAATGGTAAGTGTTGGACGGTTGGGGGCGGGGGTGAGGATTTGGTCGATAACTCGACCGAGTGACCATTGATAAAGATTGTAATTTTTTTTTTGTTTGATTTGAGAAAAAAAAAGTTGTCAAAAAATTCACCCCAGACCAAAATTTCATATACATTTTTTACTTCAAATAATAATTTCTTTTTTACGTCAGATCCACACAGGAGGCCCCGAAGAAAAGTCATTTGCCTCAGGGCCTGTGTCATCATCTTTGGGTATGCTGTGTGTAGTTATTTTAAGGAAAAGGAGAAAAAGTTAAAGGAAGGAAAAAAGGTATGAGGAGTGGGTAAGAATCTACGGCTCAATGCGTCTAGGATTAATGAACTTATGAGTTCATCTCTCCCACTGCAATGCAAGGTGATGGGTCGAGAGAGTCTGACTGGAGAGATCTAGATAAGGTCTCCCGATCCGACCTGCCATGCGGTAGGTGGGCAAACGCATTGGCTGCCAAAACTTAGACAAACCTCACCCCATGAACTGGTCACCTCCGCTAAGTCACCAAACGTAGCGAACCACTTGAGATGACCTATGACAGGGATGTTTGTTATCCAATAAATGGTTCTCGGGGCGGTACCAATACCCCCCTCCCAAATTGTCATATACCAATAATGTAAGGAATCACTGATTAATGTAAGTCAATTACATCCCTTAACACCCTGTATAATGAACTTAAGCATAAAACTAAGGGTCGACCTAGATCTCGGTCTCGGTCTCGGCATTCTCGGCTACAAATTCTACCAAGAACTCTGTCTCAGTTCTCAATTGTCTCAATTCTCGGCCATAACCGAGACCGTTGTAAGTAGGTACGGTATAGGATAATGGGATTCAAATCTACCACGCGCGTCCACATTCGTCACTTGTGTCAGTGCGTGTCACGATAGCTCTCTCAGCAGTTCAAGTGCTGTGATAGAAATAGCGCTTGATAGCTTTCTTAGATAGCCAAGACTGCAAAGAAATGCAAATATTTTTGAGTATTGGTATTCGTCACCATATCAAGTACTTAGGCCTGCATCGAAAAAGTTTTTTTCACCCCGCCTACTTGTGTAACAAGTGAACAGCTCTTTTGCAGAGCCGGTCAATTATACGATACGAGGCGTTACTCTTTGAAGGGTGAAAACGCAGAAAAATTGCATTAAGTGGTACAACATCATGTTGTTCAATTTTGATTATTAAAACAAGTTATTATTACATTCTTTAATATATTATATTATGCAAAAAAAGCGCGTTTTAATTTTTTTTTCTCAATTTATCTATTCTCGGTCTTGGCCAAGATTTTAATTTATTCTCGGTCTCGGTCGAGAACGAAAAACCTGTCTCGGTCGACCCTTACATAAAACACATTTAATTAATCACAAACTGACCTATTTTAGCCTGGCGTATTATATTTGGTGACCAAGTAAAAACTTTACACCTCAATTTATGCAGCATTTTGGCACAGGAGCCATTTACTGGATTACCATTGTTACAGGTCGCTCCGAGTGGTTCGCTACTTTTGGTGACTTAGCAAGGGTGCCCGGGTTCGTGGGGTGAGATTTATCTAGGTCTTGCCCACCTACTGCGTAGCGGGCCATACGTCTCGATTCATACCCTCCACACGGCATCCCCAAAGACCCTCCATGCGCATCACAGAGTAGCATGGACATGGCGCAAGAACACTTTAAGTAATTTATTATTACCCTGTGCACTATTGTACATACTTTTTGTACAAACTGTTTAAACAAATTTTAATCATGTTTTTGCTTTATACACCATTGTTTATTTTTTCTAGGTACTAAAATAAAATATATTTAGCTATATTACCCGCGCACGGGCTGCGCCTTATTTTTATTATTTTCAAAATATGTAACTATAAAATGTAAAATTGAAAAAATAAAGGCTTAAAAAAAAATAAAAAAAACTACAGAAAAACAGCCTTAGTGGCCTCGATATAGGGATCATTTGCCTGTTTGAATTACAGCAATATTCAAATTAACCCGTCTAGAATTGGGTATTTCTACGTTTTTTTATTACTTAAAAAAATTACGATGATTACAGCATTTTTATTTTATTTTTATGTTGACGAATAAATTTCCAACAGCGAGTCAAAGTTTCCCATTTTTTAATTACCGCCAAAACGTTAATTTGGGGCTTAACGTAAGTTTTAAGTGTAACGTCATGAGCGTGGACGCTCACTGACAGTGTTAATTTATGCTGGCCCAGCTGAGCAACGCTTGTGACGTCACATTCCGATTTTCAAACATGGGCTGTTTTGATTTTGTCAGTTTTAGACCGTTTTTAAAATCAATAATATTAGGTGAAAACATTTTTAGTAGGATGATTAAAATCAGAAACGATGTATAAATATTCCGTACATTTTCAACAGAATCCCTCGTTTGTGGAAATATCCCACTATCTAGGCTCTACTGAAAAGTATGTTTTAAATCTATTTTACCAATGTCACCAACAGTTACTGCTGAGTTAAATTTGTCAACATAAAAAGTGTTTTTTTTTTTTTTTAAATAAACATTTTTTTAAATAATAGGAAAATATAGTAAATAATAATATAACAATTTTAGATTTTCACGGCCAAAAATATTTTTGTTATTAGTTTTTGGGGTATTATGCCGTGTTGCGCTACCTCCTTCTTTAACCAACGTTGGCTAAAGAAGGAGGTAGCGCAACACGGCATAACACCCCAAAAACTAATAACAAAAATAATATAACATTTTATAAATTATTTGTGTTAATACATAACACTAAAAATAAAATTTAAAATTAAAAAATATCAGGTTAAGTTGCATGGCGGACTGGCTTGAGAGAGATCGGTTGAGGGAGACCCTTTGACCTCTCCAGCCGGACTCTCTCCAACTCTTGCACCGCAGTGGGAGGGATGGATTCATATGTCACTTCTGGACATACTGACTCCTAGATTCCTACCATCCATCATACATTTTTCCTTCGAAGAAGCTCTCCTTCATTTTGAAAGTCCCGAAGAACAATGTAGGCTTATTTAGTTGATTTAAAAGTCTGTATTTAGTTTGTTCATATTTTATGCGCTGCCACACCGTTCATCCGATTGCAATGAAACTTTGGTAATTTGTTTGTGTGCATGCCTGCGAAATTTTCCATATGTAATGGTAAACTCTGGCATTATGAAATTTGTATAAATGAAAGTGTGTGTTTTTCATTTATTTTAGCGGCAGGGAGGAGAGGGTAACGAAGGATTTGGAGTCCACCAGAGGGGTGACTTGGAGGGAGAATGCGGGGAAGGTGGAAGGGGAATGCGAGAGGGTAAAGGGACGCGGGAGGGGAACGGGGACACATGGGAAAGGACATGCGGGGAGAAACAATTTATTTAGTCACGCCATAACTTCAGAATGGCTTTACCTATTTCATACATATATATATATATTTTTTTTAAATTTTCTAATACTTTGTAGAAGGTTCTTATGGAAAAAAAAATAAGAAAATTGCACAG
Organism: Limnephilus rhombicus; assembly: GCA_929108145.2. Taxonomy (NCBI): domain Eukaryota; kingdom Metazoa; phylum Arthropoda; class Insecta; order Trichoptera; family Limnephilidae; genus Limnephilus; species Limnephilus rhombicus. The sequence goes on along the minus strand of OV815290.1, from coordinate 11,174,679 downwards.
AAAATTAAATAATTTCAGAAAACTTAAAGACTATTTTAACTCACAGTCGCACGTTTGATGAAATTGAATTTAGCAGGCAGCTGTTTTTTTTGTAGGTATTAAAAGAACTGTCTATGGATTTTTTAAATTACAGATATTTTAAATAGGTAGCAAATTTGATTGGTTCTTATAATATACAAAAATGAATTGTATTTGTAATATACGAAAAACAAAAATTTGAATAAAAAAATTGTAATAGGTGGCATGCGAGCTGTTTGAAAACTGAACGTACTGGGACTGAATATATGGAACACAGGAGGGTGGTTTGCGGATCGGGGGAGCGGGAGAGGGGAGAGGGTGAGCGGGCAAGATGGAAGGGGAACGCGGGAGGGTAGGAGATGCGGGAGGGAAACGGGAACGCACGGGAAAAGACATGCAGGGAGAATAAAAAAATAAAAATACGGCATCGCAACGCATGCCGGGAACCAGCTGGTAACACTATATTTCTTGATCCCAAAAACAGTATGCAATGCAGAAACGTCACTTTTAACAGCTCTACTGCAAAACTACTAAATCGCACATCTGACGTTGTTCTCCGGGACCGTCGATTCCATTTAAAGACCCTCCAAATAGCATCCTCGAAGATGATATAGGTGTGTAACTAATGTCCACGCAAATAATCTAACAAAAATGAGTTTTAGTTATCATCAAACATTGGTTTTGCAGCACAAATCGCTGTATTTTCTAAGGCTAGCTTTTCACTCATAAGTAAAATTTACGACTTAATGTAAGTTTACGACAAGTTACTCCCAGGAGCGTTTATCAAATATGCATCCGACTTGTGGTAATTAATGCTCACGGAAGCTGTTCAGAAGTTCAACATGTGTAAATGTTCGTGCGACCGTTTACATCTGTAAATTTATTTGCGGTAAGAGGGTTTCCTATCAACAACGACCTGCTACTGTCAAATTTACGCGATTTCGTCAATAAAGACGAAAAGGTCCAAATAAAGTGTTGAAATAGAATTTGGCATTAAGAGCGTTTAACCAGCCAGCGTCCGAAAATCCACATTTCGTTGAAAGTTGTTCTTACGATCGTGCAGGGCGGTTACAATGAGAGAGATTAATTATTCTTCGTACCAGCTTTTTAAAATTATAACTCAATATCGATTTTATTTCATTCCAAATTTGTTTTAATTTATACCTACATTCATAAATGCTGAAAGGCGTGATGATAAAACTATTATAATAATGTACTTCTTGTAATTATTTTTTGATTTTAAGCATTTATCATTTTTCAATAATGTCTAAGTTGAATGAGAATGTTCAAAAAAATTAAAATATATTAGCTTGTACGTGCGCAAATAAATACACAAACGGACCAATTTTCGTCAAGAAACACATGTACGCATGTATTTTTTAATGATTTTATAAACTAAAATTAAAATTATAAAACATGCCATACCCAGATTTTTATTTTTTTTTAAATAATCGGAGACGGTTTTCATATATATATATATATATATGAAAACCGTGCTCATGGGAAATATATATATATATATATATATATATATATATATATATATTTCCCATGAGCACTTAGGCCATAGACCCATTGTACTATCTCCCATTTTACCTCATTCCTTTGACAGTAACCCAGTCCCTTTTATAAAGTTCACCAGGATTGTCATTGGAAATGAAGCTATATCTTCTGGTTCGCCAATGTGTCTTCCCAGGTCTCATTTCCCCTCTTCACTCCTCCTTGGTTCCCTGAAGGCCCCACTATGGAAGAGGGCTTCATCTTTCCTCTCCACTCCTTAGTTCCCCGAAGGCTCCACGACGGAGAGTCCACCTCTCCTTGGTTCCCTAAAGGCCCTACAAGGGAAGAGTCCACTCCATCTTGGTTCCCTGAGAGCCCCAGAAGGGAAGAGAACTTCATCTCTCCTGCTTGGTTCCTTAAAGGCCCCACAGAGGAAGAGTTCACTAAGATGGCCTCATTTTTCCTCTTCACTCCTACATGGTTCCTCGAAGGCCCCACATGGGAAGAGGACATCATCTCTCCACTTCACTCCTCCTTGGTTCCATAAAGGCCCCGTGCTGGAAGGGTGCCCTTCCCCTTGGTTCCTTGAAGGCCCCACAAGGGAAGAATTCATGGATTCTCCACGGTTTCTCCTCTTGGTTCCTCCTACGGCCCCAGGAAGGAAATCCACAGAGGTGGCCTCAGCACTCCTAGGTTCCCAAAAGGCCCCTAGTTTTCGAATGGTCCAATTTTTTGTCCCACGAGTTACCAGGGAAATAGAAGGTCCACTCCAGCAGAGCCTTCTCGGAGGCACCGTTTGTGACGCTGTTCCCCAGGACATTCAGCCTGAGCACGGTAGCTCACACCTTGGCTTGGGATGGCTATTGCAGGTTTGTGTTTCCACTCCCTGAGCGATGGGTTCGCCACACTCCCTACGCTGTGCCATACCCAGATAATGTATTGATTTATTTTACTGCGTGATTATATGATTTGAAATGGGTGTGGTATAATACAAAATCTTTTATGAAAATTTAACAAATCTGCCAACAACCTATGGTATAACCTTATTAAATTAAACATAAACATTTTTTCTCAAAATTTAAAAAATGCGAATGCTAGATAAAAGAACAATCTTTCGGAATCCATTTATATTTTTTTGTGGAAAAGAGTCAAGACGTCTAAAATCTGATTTAAAAATGAGATATTTCTGGTTTTCTCTGGTAAAAACCCTTTTAATTAAACAATTATCCACGCGTCAAAGGCAGAAATTAATGGAGTTCTTTCACCTGACAGCAACCGGCTTCGAATTCAAATACGTAATGTTAAAAACAGAAACATTGAGATTAGAAAGTATTCGACCAATAATTAAATAGAAGGATGCTCATTTTCAGAAAACTTAAAAGTGTAAATAAAGACTAGTTTTATAGGAAAAAAAATTCTACGAAAACAACTGTCTTTTAATTGTTGACAGAAGTTTGCGCAAATGCGATTAGACCTGTCAAATAAGTTCTGAAAGAACAAATTCTGTAACTCGCTATAAATTACGTTAAGTGACTTTTGGTGTCGTTTACATTGGTAATTTGGCCATAAATCCAAGGGCGGATCCAGCTTGACAGTCGGCGTAGTGCAGCGGTAAGGCTCTTGACTCGCACTCCGAAGGTCACGGAATCGAATCCCGGCGTGGCAAATAAATTTTATTTGGTTAATTTGTGTTATTCACAATTTATTCATTAAAAATAATATATGGTATATTTGCGGCACGTTCCAGAGTGGAAGATACTCTCAGTATCGCCCTGGTGTAAGACCACCATTCAGAATTGAAACGTTGCTTGAAATGGCTTTAGCCGTGTTTGGTGACCAGATCTGAATAGCCAGGTACTTCCCCACCTTCCTCTTCCATATCTCCTTCCCCTCCCCACTACCTCCAGCCTCACAACATACCCCAATTGGGGATGCCATAGTCCCATTGGCTCCAGACGGGAGCAGTTGGGACTCTTGTGCGGTATTCATGTAAAAAAAAAAAAAGCTTTGGTGCCAGGGGGGGTCACATAGCGCCAGGGGGGGGTCACATAGTCCTGGTCAAGTTACAAGTAGTTATAATTTAATTTTGATAATAATATATACAAGTAATATGTAGGTCCACCTAGGTCCTGGACTCAGCCCAGGGGGGTGTCATGACCCCCATGACCCCCCCCCCCTGGATCCGTCCTTGCATAAATCGCATACATTCAATTTGGGAGGCGGGAATGGGTACCGCCGCCCCGGGAAGCTTTATTGAATAACCCACACCTCAGCCATAGGTCACCCAAAGTGGTTCGCTACGTTTGGTGACTTAGCAGGGGTGCCCGGGTTCATTTTTGTCTAGGTCTTGGAGGCGGATGACCAGGACACACTGAACCCCAGATTCCTACCCACCCCTTAAACCCTCTTCCTTCCCAGAACTCTCCCCTCCTTCTTTTCCTTTAAAAAAACCCTCCACACAGCATTCCCAAAGACGACATAGGCCCTGAGGGAAATTATTTTCCTCAGGGCCTCCTGTGTGGAGCTCATGTAAAAATAAAAAAAAATACATAGACCTAAGAAAAATAATTAGTTGGAATTTAGCTAAGATGCCCCAGTGCAGCGGTCGTCACACTTTTCTGGTCAAGGGCCACATAGGACAATGTAAGGTATCACCGCGGGCCGCACACTTATGATTTCGGGGGGGGGGAGGGGGGGGGGTGTTGTACCTTTTTGTTTAGCAAGTTAAAAAAGCAATTATTTTGTATTTAAGTACCGGATTGCTACTTCCTTCCTTCTTGTGTTCATGATATAGTGTCAATTCTTAATAATAATTCACGCAAAATCATAATATTATACAAAAAAATGTGTGAATTTTCGCACACGTGATAAAAATGATAACAATACATACAATAACAAAAATTAAACAATATTAAAGTTTATTTTGCTTTATTAGTACGTGATAAGCGTGTTTTTTTATTCTTTTTTGACCATATTTTGTTTTACCTATCTACACCCTCACTGGGTCTTCTACTGCCCCCCTGAAAGTCTCAAACGACAATATAATTAATTGTAAAAAAACGGATAATATATTTAATTGTATATGAACAAAATATATTTAGAAAGATAACGGCAGATATTGCGGGGCGCAAAAAACCGGATAGTATAATTATTGTACATGAAAAAAATATATTTAAAGAGAAAACGGCAGATATTTGTGCGGGCCGAAAAAAACCGGATGGTAAAATTGTACATGAAAAAAATATGTATTAAAAAAGAAAACGTCAGATATTTGTGCGGGCCGCAAAAAACGGATATAGTATGATATTTGTACTCGCACATGAAATAAAAATATTTAAAAAAAAAAGGCGGATATTTGTGCGGGCCGCAAAAAAACGGATAGTATGATTGTACATGAAAAAAATATATTTAAAAAGAAAACGGTAGATATTTTGTACATGAAAAAAATATATGTAAAAAGAAAACGGCAGATATTTGTTCGGGCCACAAAAAACCGGATAGTATGATTGTACATGAAAAAAATATATTTAAAAAGAAAACGGTAGATATTTGTGCGGGCCGCAAAAAACGGATACAGTATAATTATTGTACTCGTACATGAAAAAAAATATAGTAAAAAAGAAAACGGCAGATATTTGTGCGGGCCGCAAAAAACCGGATACTATAATTGTACATGAAAAAAAGCATATATTTGTGCGGGCCGCAAAAAACGTATAGTATAATTGTAATCGTACATGAAAAAAAATATATTTAAAAAGAAAACGGTAGATATTTGTGCGGGCCGCAAAAAAAACGGATATAGTATAATTATTGTACTCGTACATGAAAGAAAATATAGTAAAAAAGAAAACGGCAGATATTTGTGCGGGCCGCAAAAAACCGGATACTATAATTGTACATGAAAAAAAGCATATATTTGTGCGGGCCGCAAAAAACGTATAGTATAATTGTACTCGTACATGAAAAAAAATATATTTAAAAAGAAAACGGTAGATATTTGTGCGGGTCGCAAAAAAACGGATACTATAATTGTACTTGAAAAAAGAATTTAAAAGTAAACGCCAGATATTTGTGCGGGCCGCACAAATATCCGTCGCGGGCCGCATGCGGCCCGCGGGCCGCAGTTTGACGACCACGGCCCAGTGCCTTCATACTCCTGAGGGACTATTTCGTTTGAACAAACCGTTTCGTCCATAGGTACTCGCAAAAAGGTTATATGAAACTAACTAACTAACCATCGCCCTTACTCCGCAGGGGTAGGCAGAGAGAACGAACCGCCAAACAACTCGATCTTGGCACATACTCTTTGCCTCATTCACATTCATACATCGTCTCATACATACTCTTCTATTATTCTGATTCTTGACATGGCCCGACTCAAGTATCTCATTCACTTGGTCTTAGCCTGTTCCCGATGTCTTCTACCATTCATATTTGAGTCATTTATTCTTCTTACACTACTTTCTTCGTAATTCGCTCTACATGCCCAAACCATCTGAGGGTCCCTTTCTTAATCTTACTCATTACGCTTACATCACCCTTGCATTCTTTGCGGATCTCCACATTTCTCAAACAATCATACGTGGTTGTACCATACATACACCTCAAGGATCTTACATCAACAGCGTTCAGTCTATTTTCATCCTTCCTCTGCTAGTTCCATGTCTCACTGCCATACATCAGGGTAGGTACCAGTACTCCATTGTGGACTGCTAGCTTCGCTTCTTTCGACAGTTATTACAGCGCCAACGGCATTCAGTCCTTCATTAATGGAGTTGCCTGCATTAATCCTTCTTTTAATATCTCCACTAGCCTTCTCGTATCTCGTAAACATACTACTCGGATACACAAACTCATCCACCTGCTCCAAATGTTCATCATTCACAACTATATTGCACATTGTTTTCGTACTCTCTTTTTCATCATTAACTCATTCTTCATACATACTTGGTTCATTCTAGACACGAGAGATTGTAGATCTTCCATACTGTTAGAAATTCCATACAAAATAAATGTCCAATTGAAATTTGGCTCAGTTGTTAAGTGTTGTTGACTCCAATGGGCAGGAAGGTTCATTCCTTAGTCAAACCAAAAAAATACAGTAAAAATCTTTGGGTTGATTTTTTAATTGTTCCTATTATATAACTGTAAATATATATTTTCAAATAAAGAAACACAAACATTCTCCGATTATGAATAACTGACAATATTTGATTTCCTCCTCCTGCACAAGCTACATGCACCCACTATAATGATGGTTGCAACCATCATTATAGTGGGTGCATGTAGCTTGTGCAATGATGGAGAACCAGCAGCCTCAGACCACTTGAACCTGCAAACCAGCCGAAACAAATTCAAATGTGTAAATAAGGAACTCCAGTGAAAAATATTATGGCCTTAAAAAAATATGTTCATATAGACCAATAAACATTGATTTTGAATATATAAGTTTTATTTAATAGTGTTAAACGAAGAGTTTTTAAAAAATTATTTAAAAAAAGTCCATTTTTAATCGGGTCGTAAAAACACGCCGTCAAGTTGATATTATTGAAAATTTTAGTGGTGACGTCACTGAATACCGTAAAGTCATTGTATGGGAATGTAGGTATGACACAAGCCATTGTATTAATTTATTCGTTTATTTACATACTGTTTATAGAGAATTAGTTGTTGTGTTTATTGAAATATTATTTAGGCCTAAATAAATCAATTTAAAAAATAAAGGTATCTCTTATTAGTTTATCTCTATTATTGAAAATATTCAAAACCACTGCACAAAAAAAATAGTAACGCTACTTCTAGGGAGAATACTTCGAACTCTGAATTTCAAAATGGCGCCAGTTGAACAGCTGATTGCCCGATCTTATAGTAACTTTTCGAGAGTGGGGACGTCACACGATTCACTAAACATACCGTGGTTTTCAGGGGATCTTGAAAAATTAAAACTTTGACAATTATTTTAACTATTAAAACTAACTCTAAAAATAAAAATAAATGTGCCGTTATTTAAGTTAGAAGGTCATTATTCATAAAAAATGGTCTGGAGTTCCTTATTATAATGTTGAAATAATATTTTCCACTTACTGTGGTGGTAGTAGGAGATTTTCAAATATTGTCAGGTTATTCGTAACCCAAGAATGTTTACCTATCTGTTAAAAAAAATAAAAACTTAATTACTTAAAAACTTAAAGTCACGCGCCGAATTGAAGTATGCTAAAGATCTGAAGGGTGGTTCTGTATCATTTGTGTTATCTTTTCCGATAAGACAGCGTTACCAGACAATTGAGCGTCGATGACACAGGGCGAGTTTACAAGCTACTATCTACTAAGTTTAAAAGCGGGTAAATCAGCGAGTGAGATTATCATGATGACACACAAAACTGTCCACTCGCTCAGAAGCGTGGGAAACTGAGGCCGCTGCTAGCGCCAGTAACAAGAATAACGACCACTGCGTGAACTAATTCTTCAGATGTTTGACAGTCGAAATCAGCTGTTTATCGGAAGCCATGTTAGAAACATAAATAAACCAATCACGAGCAAGCGTGTAGGCGAGTAAAGTTGACAACCTTTCAACTTTTTTTCGTAGATTGTCAAAAATCTGCTAGTTAGCAAGTGACACGATGACACTGGGCGAGTTTACTAACAGATAGTGAATTTCCCAGATAGTAGCTTGTAAACTAGCCCTGTGTCATCGACGCTTTAAAAGGCAAAAAGGCAAATTTCGGAAGGCGTCCGCCATGCGTTATCGGCTGTCAAATTTCTATGACTTTCTTTGACTTTCAATGGCTTGTCTATGCCTGTCGTGTGTCAAGTGGTTTAAATACCCACTTAAAAACACAAATTACTATTTATAAGTTACTAGCTTGGGTTCCCGACTTTGCTCAGGGAGTTGATATGAGATTGAACTGACGTTCCAACTTTTTTTTTTTTTTTTTTTCATTTACTAGATTCTTATGTATCTTGAGGAGATGAATCATTTAAATTTACTGAATTTAAAGTTAATGTTCTTTATACAAATAGAACGGCGTCATATGCGCCTTGCAATTTTTACCTCATGTGGGTATTTAAAAATAGTACCTGGCTATTATAGACTTAGAGGTCATGTATTTTGTCGGTAGGGAAAAGTTGTTATGTAAAAACCCTACTAAAATTGCATGTTTTGCATAGCTCAACAAAGCAACCGGCATCAAGCAAGGGAAATATATACATACGTGTGTGTTTGTGTTATGTTGGGAGTGGGAAGGAGTCGGTCATGTCCTTTTGTTTGGAGCTCTTCCGCATTTGCCTTTGGGAATAAGGAAACCATGAAAAACCTTATCCGGGAGGAGTCGGCCGACAGTCAACATGAAACTGTGCGGCCTTCAGTGATTTCAGTAGATGAAATCCTGCATTTTGTGGTGATGGGTGTGGGTGTCTGTTTTTATGTGATATATACTTTATGGGAATTTTTAGGATAAACTTACATACATATAGATAAAATAAATATTATTATATAAATATATACATAGATATATAGACATAAGTTGTTGGGAGGGGTCTGGTGATTGGGAATACCTACCGATCGCTCAGTCATCCGCGTCTGATTCAGGATTGTGCCAAATGTGATTAAGGTCCATCAGAATATGTTTGGGTAGTCTGTGTTTGTACCTGAAAGGGAGATCGCTAGGTGCATTGTATTGACCGATTTCTCTGATGAGTTTATTTTTACTATGTTGAAGTGACTTGTAAAATCGGTCGGTCAGTCTGTGTGTGTATTCAAATAAGGTCGGTATTTCTTCTCTTGCATGTAGTCTTTTCAAGTTTGTTCTGAGTCTTGTGTTGTACGTGATTTTAATGCAGAGATTTTGTAAAGTCTGTAGTTTTGTGTGGTCAGAGTGGGAGATGCTGCCCCACACGGGGATAGCATGAGTCAGTACCGGTCGAATGAGCGAATAGTAGATCAGGAGTTTGGTTCTGGGAAGTAGCGGACTTCTTCTGTTGAAGATTGGCTTCATCGCGCCGACTGCCTTTCTGGCTTTCACGTGCATCTTGGCTACGTGAGATTTCCAGTTGAGACGTGAGTCCATTGTGAGGCCCAGGTAGACGACCTCATCTTTCCATTCTAGGACGTGTCCTCCCATTTCGATGTTGACGTCTGGTGTTCTTATTTTATTTTTCCTCGAGTACATTATGACTTCGGTCTTCGCCTCGTTCAGTTTGAGTCGCCATTTTTTGTAGAACTCTACGAGTGCGTCGAGCGCCCTCTGTAGGTATATGGCTGCCATGTGTATATGGCTGCCATGTAATGACGTTCCAACCCACGACGGATCTTGCTTTATATATCCCTACCAATGGTAGCCCCACCCATTCAAAAAAGGCTTTGAATGGTCCACAATTTTCCAGAACATTCCACAACATTCCAGTGTTCTGGAATGTTCACAATGATGTCCTCAAACATTCCAGACTATTACCAAACAATGTTCCGGGATGTTGTGGAATGCTCTTGAATACTCTCGAATGTTCTGGACTGTTCTAGAAATTTCTAGAGGGTGAAACTTCCAACCCTTATATCTTCAAAAGCACGCCCTTCAGGTAAAAAACGGAACATTCTTCATGGATGGGGGATAGAGGGCTACCATACCATATAACTCCATTGATCATACCGGGACTCGTTTCTGAGTGAGATATATGTGTATATGGGTACATACTTTGTAATAAAAATGTGTCCATATGTATTTTTAAGCGATACTATTTCTCATTAGCGTTCCTTATTTGTGCGTAAGAGTGATAGTTGATGTGAAATGTATAATTTCTAAACTTAATAAAACAAATAATATCCCATATCTTTCAAGTTTGCCACACAGACGGACGTAAAATGGATCGAAGATTATTCTCTGAGTTTGGAAAAACCTAACAATTCATAAGGTAAATACATTTTATATCAGTTACTTACTGGTTTCGTTAGTCTTGCAAATGAAACCCTTTAAACAAAATATTTTTGTATGAATTTCGCCTTTGTTTTCTTGAATGTACGCCGCGGAATCTTAGAAGTGGAAATTAACCCACTTCCAAACTCATCAGATAGGTTTATTGTCGACGACAATGCATTCTATTAACTTTTGGTGTAATCATTCATAAACACACGAACCTATGTCATATTTATCATTCAGACATTTCTGGCTAGGGGTCGTCCATTAATCACGTGATGTTTTTTAGCAACTTTTTAACCCCCCCCCCCCCCCCCTTGGTGATATGTGGTGAGGTTTTAGACTAACCCCCACCCCCTCCCAAAATCACGTGTATTTTTTTTAGTACAAAGTTTTTGAAATTTTCAGAATATTAACACGAAAAATAAATACACAAATCTCATTATACGCCCCCCCCCCCCCGTAGTGATATTTCGTGATTTTTTCCGACCCCCCCCCCTTTCGAGCCTCACGTGATTAATGGACGACCCCCTAGTAATATTATTTCTTGGATAAGAAATGATTTTGTCCAGCTGGTTTGTTCTGATCGATTCATTTTAAAGTGTAAGTAATCAAATCAGTGCCGTGCCATAATAAAGCAACGACAGCTTGCCAATGGCGGTGATTGTTGATACCAGTATGTAAATAAACAAAGTGATTAGACTATTTAATCAGCGAAATTTACTTAGCGACTGCAGTGATTTCGCAATTTGGCAGTAGCGCACTTGCATTTCTCTAACGACGCATAAAATCTTCTGGCGGGAACAGTTGTATTATTTATAATAATCGATAATAATTTTTGAGTGTATTTACAAACGAAATATTATTCCTTGAATTTTACTAGTGTTTTCCGAGTAATTAAACACCTTCTCATCACACTCGTGGGCATTTTGTCACTTTTTACAGGCAATTTACTTAGATGTAGCAAACCACCTTAGCGAAACTTAACATTTAGTACCAAAACTACGAAATCGAAAGTACTACAATTGACGTATCTTTTACTTTTATGTTTACAGCGCGTCTATTGCCGTAGCTATATTTTATGGGATAAGTGGGATTACAATAATATTTCCGTATTACAGATTAAAGAAATAATAAAACTCTTTTTAATATGATTCATTGTTCATTATTTTATTGAGCGTTATCATTCCATAAATGACAATAATAATTTAAATAAAGTTAGCCGCACATTTTGAGAACCACTGCAAGCATTTATTCCCCTCTGAAGTTGGCGGCCATGTTCTCGCAACAAACCAACCCCTTGGAATAACAAGATTCTAACTTATATTCAATGCCATGCGATAATAAACTCTAAAATAACTATCTTTAGAATGTATTATCGCGTAGTAATACGGTGTTGGCAGAAATCTCGTAATTTTGATCAAAAGAATGACATGCGATTATACTCTTTAGTACAAATTGTTTTAGAGTTTATTATCGTACGACATAGCAGCGTTAGATAAAGCTTTGTTTGTCCAAGGTATCGCAAACAGCAAACAGAGAGCAGTTAGCAGCGCTCAGGAGTGCAAACTTCACGGCGGCACTTCCAAAACAACTCTGCGTGACGGACAAAGCGCTCCTGCGGGTCTACTTGGTCGTTCCACTCCTCGGCCACTCCCAGCTGGCCCGCAAAACCGCCCCCGGGACCGCGGAGACACACTAACAGTGCCCCCCAGTGTCCGCTACGGTGGCCGTGAAGCCATTTTACCACGATCAACTTGAAGACCCACCCTGCTCGGATCAATAGACTTGTGTAATGTAGGTATGTCCGACTAAACCACCAATAGTCACCACAAAAACTGCATTATATCATGTTTTAATGTGATTTTACGCTATTTCCACGTTCAATCTGTGTTAATCCGTTTTAAAACCGAGTGAAAAGTCAATAAATAAAATGTGTAAAGATTTTATAAAAGTTATGCACAATTTTTTTTTTTATTGTTTGCAAGGTTATTTCGAGGGCCTTGTTCTCGCTAGGAATATTGTACAAAGGCATTACGCATTAAGTGATTTACGTTTCGCAAGCTCTGTAGACCTCGTCATCGTGAGTTTTGTGCCAGTGTTTGTGGGATAATTGTGCGTTTTTTTCGGAGAGAAAAGTGAAAGAAAGTGAATCTTGTAGCCATTGGCGTCTTGAAGTTGGTAGCGAAGTCATTTCTCTGAGAATTTCAATTTTTGTTTGTGTTTTTTCCCCGTTTGGTGGTTTATTCCGTTTACTTGAACCATTTCGATGAATCTTGAGTTAATTTGTGGTGATTTGATGAGTTTTTAGTTTAATTAAAGTGTATTTGATTAATTGATAATACGCGTTAAGTTGGCGCTTTGTATGTAAATTCAAAATGTTTGACTAGTGATGGGATCGCCGTGCTTCATATTAAATTAAATATATTTTTTTAATCGATTAAATATTAATTGATGAAAATCTTACGTGCATAAGTGAAAAAAAAAAGATAATTTTGTTGTACCTAGTCGTTATGTGTGAGTACATGGCTATTAATACTATCATGCTTATACTCATTATTAAACTTTTAATATACGAAATTATCAAACAGTTGCAAATGCTACGTCTGCGCGTGAGTGAATAAAGAAAAATGTTAAAATAATTGTGATTCGATTAAGGCTTCGAGAATCCTGCCATATAGAAATATTCATTTACAAGTCAAACAAATGCAATCGCTGTCTATGCATGAAAGAATAAAAAAAGATAATTTAAATGATGCTTCGTTTCATCTTAATAAGAAACTACCTACTATTCACGGTGGGGGAGATCGTTAAAAATGCATAAAAATCTAAGGTAATCGTTCGGAACAACGTCAACGGTTAATACGCACTTTTTTTTATAAAACTTTTAGATTCTTAATTACCATAAAAGACAACTATTTGCATTGGGGGAGGTTGAAAATGTTACAATTTTAAGATAACATACACAATCCCGTTACATAACCGTTGACGTTTGTTCCGAATATTTACCAAATCTAAATTTTCTCTTCAATCTAAATTTTTCTCTTAAATCTAAATTTTCGTAGCCGACAAATATTTGCCTGACATTTTGGATTTAGTTAGCACGGCGTTGGCCGAAAAGTTCCGATTCCATCTAAATCCTCTCAAATTATAAATAACTCAAACTAAGAAGCTCTTAACCAATTTTGTGATATAAATCGTTGTTTCTTGCACAAATGTTGAAACGAAGTGTTATTTCAACAATTTTGTCGTATTTAGCAGTAAGCGGAGTACTAAAAAAAAAAGTTAATAAAATATTATATTTTTCTTGTGATTCGATTAAAATTTCGATAATCTTGTAAAATAATCGAAACATTTTATTTCAATGTTGATTGCACATCCCTATTCGCACAGCTGTATGTCATTAGTTTTTTTTCATGTTCTTTTATTATTCATTTCAGATTAAAAAAGCAGGCAGCAAATTAATCAAAAGACAATAATAATCGTAATGGAGTGATACAGTGTTGTATTTAGTGAACAGTGCATAGACAAGTGGTGTTGAGGAAACACAGTGAGAAGTGAATTTGAGGTTGTTTGGGGACAGTTGTTTGTTTGTTTGGGGAGGTTGGGGCAGATTGTGGGGGATGAACGGGATGAACTGCGGAGGCGGGGGTCACGGGGGCTCCCGACGGGGGTACGGGCGCGCGGGGGGCGGAGGCCGCCCGCCCCGTCGCCATGCCAGATATAAGGATTACTGGAATTTCGGGTAAATATTTATTATTTTATTATTAGAATTAATTAATTAGATATTAATATCGGTAATTATGCAGTTAGTCCACCTCACGGATAATACGGAACGTTCGTGGGTAAATATCGGTTCGGACTGGCCCTGCTTATTACGAATAGTTTTTAGAAAAAAACTTTAGATTCGCCTTAATTACTATAAAAGGAAACTTTTTGGCTTTGGGGCGGCAGAAAATAATGCATTTTAATTTTCAATTGCATAAAACCAAAATTCACTTCGCGAACTGACACAGCGAAAATCTGCGGCCGTACCTGTCACTGTTATGTTGGTATCCTTGATAAATTAACAAGAGCTAATACGACTGTAGCCGACTTCGTGTAATTTTAATTTTAATATATGTATAATTTTATATTATATTATTATAATATTATTATAATTTTATATTATTATAATAATATTATAATAATATAAAATTATATAATGAAACATATATGGAAACTTTGACTAGCCAACTAAGAATGGATCCTGTTTTAGGCCAGTCAAATTGACAAATTTAGTTCATATCATAATTTCATATTACTTTGATTAATTATATAAACATATTATTTATTGAATGAAACAAGTGTTACGATTGAATTCCTCGTAGAAGCTTTAGTTAATAACTACAATTTTGAACTCATAAAAAACAGAATAAGCGAAGAGAAAAAACAATGTCTTAAAGTACAAATTTAGTATCGAATGCTTGTTTAACAATAGATAAATGTTTGGTCATTTAAATCGCTTGCAAAAATTGAGAATCGAGACATTCTTCAAGCGTGATGACAAAATCCATATTATAATTAACGTGGATGTTTAAACGTGATTACAAAAAATAATTATAATTAACGTGAGTGACGTATCCCTCAACTTTACGAGCGGGTAAAGAAACTCAAAAAGAATGTGACTCGAAAAGGATGCAGCAAATGAATAAAAACAATTTGTATATAAATATTTCATAAGTTAGTGTATAAATAGTGACATGACAGAGTGGTTGATAACAAATTGTATTTATTTCCCTTAAATAATTTAATATCTTCTTACCAATATTATAAACGCAAAAGTCTGCATGGATATATGTGTGTTGTTACTCTTTGTGCCTGCGTACATGATGCTACTTACAGCTAAGCTACTCGATCCTCGTGCGTGTATTATGCGCGCCGATCGTAAGTACCCACGTAAGTGTTGATCGTAAGTGCTCGTACTCTATAAATGAAACATCTGAAAGTAGCCGAATACTAAAAACTGTTTTTGAAAGGTTACGAAATAAGCTTTCAAATTGTTAAATAACAAATAAATATTAACATTTGTAAATATTAAAATTTAGAATGCAAACATAAAAAAATTGTAAAAATGACTCACTTGATGTTTTTTATGTCAAAACGGTACTAAAATCAGGGTTTATGTAAAGAAAAAACTTATTCTTTTGTTTAAATGTATAATAAACAATTTTTTCACCTCACTTTTTTACCATTTCATAGAAGAATATTAACAATGTCTAAGGGCACGTAGGTGATTTGGCGGGTGAAAACTGTTTCTACAAAATAAGTTTTTTTTTATGTACTTCTATGGACAACTTTGAATAGAGGTGTGAAGCTTGATTCAATACGGATCTTTTCGTTTTAGGGTTGTCACTAGAACAATAACAGAGTTATAACAATTTCTGTGGGAACACATTCGTTAGCTTGAAAACACGCTTATTGTACTTGACTTCTTCTTCTTTGTGTGCCGCATCAGGTCCCCCCGACGTTGGCGATCACTCTTGAGAATGTCTCTCTGTCTTGCGCTGCCCGGAATAGCTCCTCCACACTTCTAATGTCGGTCCAATCTCGTATATTACGCAGCCAAGACATTACTTGACTGCTATTATTATATTGTCATGTAAACACGCTTACGGGTCGGAGTGGTGAAAGTATATTAGTTGCCCTAGCTGGTTGCATTTGGTTCTATTTGCATGTTTAGGTATGTTTTAAAACGGTAAGTTTATGCGCCATTTAAATATTTTCATTTAAAATATGTTCAAATACTTTACACAAGATTCAACCTTATAATCAGAAATTGCTAAATAGACAATGAGTGCAGGTCTTTGAAAACTTTGACACCTCTCATATAGCTCAGAACAAGTTGAAGTGAAGTAAGAACCCCGTCCAAATGAAGTGACGATGCATATTCAGACAGCCTTCAAAACTCAAATATAGTTTATTTGCGGCATATTCTAGAGTGGAAGATACTTTCGATATATCTCCCTTGTGGAAGAACACCATTCTGAATTGAAAGGTTGCTGGAGATGGCTTTAGGCTACATGTTTGGTGACCAAATCTGAATAGCCAGGCACTTGCCTAGCTTTCTCTTCCCCATCGCCTTTTTCTCTCCAATACCTTCATTCTCACTGGCTCTAGTCTTTTAGGATCAGTAGGGACTCTGTGCGGTTTTCACATGAAAAAAAAGTAAATGATTGAAGAAGTCGGGGACGCCTGAAGAAGACATGGTGAACCAAATACTTGAGTCAGTCAGAATCACAGAATGAGTGTATTGTATGAGACAATGAAACGGGCGTTCTGTTTGATAGATTCTGCTATCTTAACAAACAGATTGCAATCTTTAGAGCACAGGCGTCAGGTGGGAATGCTATCCTTGTTCTACCGGTATTACAATGAAGATGCTTGGTGCATAGTCGGCAATTACGCCAAATGCACGATTAATATTTGTACCTTGTTGACGTTTGTCACATGAGAACAGGTCGTTTCTACAACTCATTCTTGAGTTCAACAGCTTGGCGTTGAACGATTTGCCGGCCTCTGTGTTTCCCCCTTTTACAAAATGGTCTCTTTAAGACCACATTCACTTCTTCCTCTCATCATAAAGACCTACCACACAGCATCCCTAAAGATGACATGGGCCCTGATCGGTGATTTGATTGGAAGATTACCGCCATTCAGAATCGAAACATTTCTTAAAAAGGCTTAAGCCAGCTGTTTAGTGACCAGATCTGAACAGCCAAGTAACTCGCAACCTTCCTCTTTCTCATCTTCAGTCTCACAACATCCTTAACGTTTGGCGATGCCATAGTCCCACTGGCTCCTGGCTATTGGAAACAATAAATTCAGCATTAGCATAAAGTCATGGTGTTTGAAAGGGAGAGTACGAAAACAGTATGCAACATAGTTGTGAATGATGAATACTTGGAGCAGGTGGATGAGTTTGTGTATCTGGGTAGTATGTTTACGAGAGATGGGAAGGCTGAAAGAGATATTGAAAGAAGGGTGACTGCCGGTAACTCCATTAATGGTGGACTGAATGCCGTTGGCGCTAATAAAAAACTGTCAAAAAAAGCGAAGCTAGCAGTCCACAATGGAGTCCTGGTACCTACCCTGATGTATGGCAGTGAGGCATGGAACTGGCAGAGGAAGGATGAAAGTAAACTGAATGCTGTTGAAATGAGATCCCTGAGACGTATGTGTGGTAAAACAATGTATGATCGTGTGAGAAATGTGGATATCCGCAAAGAATGTAAGGCTGATGTAAGCATAATGAGTAAGATTAAGAAAGGGACCCTCAGATGGTTTGGGCATGTAGAGCGAATGAACGAAGGAAGTAGTGTAAGAAGAATATACGACGCGAATGTGAATGGTAGAAGAAGTCGGGGACGCCCGAGGAAGACATGGCACGATCAAGTTAATCAGATACTTGAGTCGGGTCATGTCAAAAGTCAGAATAATAGAAGAGAATGTATGAGACGATGTATGAATGTGAGTGAGGCAAAGAGTGTGTGCCAAGACCGAGTTGTTTGGCGGTCCGTCCTCTCTGCCTACCCCTGCGGGGAAACGGCGTGATGGTTAGTTAGTTAGTTAGTCATAAAAAAAAGAATATGGTAAAAAATAGGCTAGTTTGCTTTTTAGTAAGTTAGGTTAGGTTTTATTTTTCGTGTATTTTGTTCTTTTTTTTTTACATTAACATACCAAGAGGCCCTGAGGAAAATAATTTCCTTCGGGGCCTCTGATTGTAGGTAGTCTTTGGGGATGCTAACATATTTTTAATGAAAGAAAGGAGAGGAACTTCTGGAAAGGAAAAAGGTATGAGTGGCGGGTAGGAATCTACGGGTTAGTGTGTCCAGGAGTGACAAACATATAAATCCATCCCTCTTACTGCGGTGCAAGGCGATGGGACGAAAGAGTCCAGCTGGAAAGGTCAAATGGTCTCCTTAGGGGGCAATTTTTGACCCCCCCTCCCCCCCAAGTTGCGCAAAGTACTGGAAAGTTGCTTAAATACCTTTTTTCTTGTTTTAATCGCGTTTGCGGTAATAAATATAGCAAGAGATTTCGAGAACGAAAAGGATTGCCAACTTGGAAGATTTTAATTCCCTAGTGTTTTTATCTAAATAAAGAAAAACATGTTACGTAACGCGTTGTTCGAACCCCCCCTCCCCCCCGTAACGATTCACAAGACCACCCCTCCGCCCCGAGTGCGTTACGTAATACTTGAACGGCCCCTTAACTGACCTTTCATGATCCGGTCTACCACACAGCTGATAGGCAAACGCATACGCCGCCAAGACCTGGGCAAACTTCACTCCATGAACCCGAGCACCCCTGCTAAGTCACCGGCCGTTGCCACTTGGGTGATCTAGAAAATCTAACAATGGGAATACCGAGTTTAAAATTAATATGTCTTAGGAATTTATGTTGAATTTTTTCAATTGAAACTGAATGTATTTTAAAATGGGGGACCAGATCGAGGTGTTATATTCGACATGACTACGTACTAAGGATGTTTGTTTTCCTGTTAACAATTCGCATGCTTCCATAAGGAGTAATCTAATAAGTGTTTTGTGCTATGTTTCAGAGATGGCAATGGACGCGGCGAGGCGAGCGGGGGAGCCGGATATCCCGGGGGCTATCCCAAACCCCTCGGGGGTCCAGGGGGACCCCATCAGCGCCACCCCGAGGACTGCCTGCGGGAAGACATGCCTCATCAACGGAGACCACAAGGTGAGGCAATATCCAACTGACTTCACGCAGTTTCTCCGCAGGGGTAGGCAGTGAGGACGGTCCGCTACACAACTCTGTCTAATCACACACTCCTTGCTTCATTCACATTAATGCAATCGTCATTGTCAATATGAATTTATCTTTACTAAGTATAAAATGAAGTCGCTTACGCTGTATGTGCGCTTAGATCTTTTAAACTACGCAACGGATTTTCATGCGGTTTTCACCAATAGATAGTGATTCATGAGGAAGGTTTTTATGTATATAATTTGTCAAGATTTTGTGTAAATTGCTTGAAATACATAATATATCTGGCCAAGTGGCAGTGGGCTGCGGGCAGCGTGGTGAGAATTTTATTTAGCAGATGGCGTTGGTTATAAAGGTTTCGTTAGCCACAGCAACGTGTGGCCGGGTCTGCTAGTTTACAAATAAAGCATTCTTTTACTAATTCGCCACCCCACAAAACAGCAAGTTAGTTCATTAGCGAAAGCGGCGAATTGTGATGCAATTCCACTCAAAGAAAGAAATGGTTTCTCCCTGCGTGTCCTTTCCCATTCGTCCCTCTTCCCCTCCTGCATCCCCCCATGCACACCCCCACACGTTCCCCTCCCCGCCTTCCCCTCCCTGCCACTAAACTACCTGAAATGTACACATTTTTCAAACTACTCCTCCACCACCTTACTGCAAATTTTTCTACAAATTTCATAACGCCAGAGCTTACCAGTATATACGGAATCGTTAGCAGATATTTGGACAACAACTCACCAAAGTTTCATCGCAATCGAATGAATACCATAGGAAATAATTTCATAACACCAGAGCTCACATATTATATATAGAAACCATCGTGGGCATGCGCACATCAAATTCCCAAAGTTTCATCGCAATCGGATGAATGGTTTAGCAACGCATGGGACAAACAAAAAAACATAAATTTTTATACATTAAGAGTATCATTAACGCCATTCTGCTTTTATGTAGTATAGCTCAACCTCTCCGGCTAATTTGTTTTCTTTTGGGAACAACTCATACAGGCCTCATAGAAATCGTTGTTTTCCCTTACTGTCATTTTTTAAAATTTTTTTTTATTTTTTATTCTTCATTTTAAGCACCCGCTAAACTGCCAAAGCAGTTTGTCAGCAGGTCAATTTAACAATATTAATATAATATAATCACAAATATAACAAGAAGCCACAATACACAAAATAGATACAGAAAGACAGATATAACACAGGCAAATTAATCTTAGTCATATTTATACATAAGATTACAAACAATATCAGTATAAAAAGTTTTGATCCATTAGCCATTTTTTAAATTTTTTTTTTTAAATCGGTGGCGCAATTTGATTCGATTTTTATGTTTACTGGCATCTTATTAAATATGTTAGGGACAAGATAAGTGAATGTCCGTTGTCCGTATTTATTTATAATTTTCATGGTGAGAAATATGATCTGAATGGTGTTAGAAACAGAACACACCACACTTTTTATTAAAATTTAAAAGTTAAACACAGTAGAATTAAAATGTACACCTTTATATTATAAACCCAAAGTTTTCAAGTGCAATGTGAAACGTTGTGATTTTTTTTTTAACCCGTCAATGGCCAGCAAATTCCGGGAAAAATACAGAAATTTCATAACAAAACACGATTTTGAATTTTGAATTGAATGTTTTGTTGATTAATTTTGAGCTATTGTATATTTTATTGACTGAAACACGTTCCTAGAACAATAAACTATCTACCAAAACAACATTACTTGCGTTAATTACGTAAATTGATAGGTTTTACGATGTTTTAGTCGAGTAAGACGCATCAATTATGACGCGGCACCCGGCGGCAGAAATGACATTTCGTGTCCAGCGATTCTGACACTGTCCTTTACAAATTTTGTACATAGAAGGGTCAAAATCGTAGATAAAGGAATTTTTCATTTTTAATATTAGCATGCTCCCTCTAACATTTGTATTTAAATATCTCCCCTTTTTCTTCTTTTTGAGCGCTTACTACTGCACCTTGAGCGGAATCGAGACTATACAAAAAATGTACAACAGAAATGTACAAAAATATACAATAGACTAAGTATACAAAAATCTATGCCAAACGTATTCTGTTTCAATACCTCCAAAAAGATGTAAGGGAAAACACCCCACAAAAGCATAAAGCCAGAGCAAAGCAAATAGACAAGTTAAATATATTAATGGAGGACTGAATGCCGTTGGCGCTAATAAAAAACTGTCAAAAAAAGCGAAGCTAGCAGTCCACAATGGAATCCTGGTACCTACCCTGATGTATGGTAGTGAGGCATGGAACTAATAATAATAATAATAATAATATTGAACAAAAAAAAATGAAGATTTATAACTACAAAAACAAAAAGTACATCATAAGTACAGTAAAAGTACAGTTTAAAAGTTGCATACGTACGAAAGTTAATATCAAAAAACAAAATACGTATATACAGTAGGTAATTAAAGAATAGAGATTTATAATTATAAAAACTAACTTTAACTGGCAGAGGAAGGATGAAAGTAAACTGAATGCTGTTAAAATGAGATCCCTGAGACGTATGTGTGGTAAAACCATGTATGATCGTGTTAGAAATGTGGATATCCACAAAGAATGTAAGGCTGATGTAAGTATAATGAGCAAAATTAAGAAAGGGACCCTCAGATGGTTTGGGCATGTAGAGCGAATGAGCGAAGAAAGTAGTGTAAAAAGAATATATGATGCAAATGTGAATGGTAGAAGAAGTCGGGGACACCCGAGGAAGACATGGCACGATCAAGTCAAAAGTCAGAATAATAGAAGAGTATGTATGAGACGATGTATGAATGTGAGTGAGGCAAAGAGTGTGTGCCAAGACCGAGTTGTTTGGCGGTCCGTCCTCTCTGCCTAGTCCTCTCTCGGTTAGTTAGTTAGTTAGTTAAATTTAGTAAAAATTTAGCACGTATATTATTTAATATTTAAATAAAAAATAAATAAAACATTTTACTTTTCTTTTTTAATTACAGAATAAATTTTCTGGCATTTTTATTAATGTATATTTAATTTAAAAAATTAAAATGAACATTTTGTTAAAAAATTTTTTTTTGCATTCTCACCAGCATTTGGTTCCTTAGAACGGGCAATCTGCCTAGCTAGGAGCTAGGAACTAATATCGACCCACAAGACATAATAACATTTGTACACATTTCATACAAATGCATCAAATGTAATGTTATAAATAAATAAATCTGAAAGTATGTTGCCTGTTGTATGCTGATGATTCGGTGCTGATTTCTAACAGTATGGAAGTTCTACAGTCTCTCGTGTCTAGGATGAACCAAGAGTGTATGAATAATGAGTTAAGAGGGTATTACCAAAGAAAACCAGAAATATGTCATTTTTAAATCAGATTTTAGACGTATTGACTCTTTTCCACAAAAAATTATAAATGGATTCCAAAAGATTGTTATTTTATCTAGCATTCGCGTGTTTTAAATTTTGAGAAAAAGTGTTTATTTTTAGCATAATAAGGTTATACCATAGGTCTTTGGCAGATTTGTTAAATTTTCAAAAAAGATTTTGTATTATACCACACCCATTTCAAATCATATAATCAAGCAGTAAAATAAATCAATACATTATCTGGGTATCGCATGTTGTAGAATTTTAATTTTAGTTTAACCCCTCCGCAACGTAAGCAGATATATGCGTTAAAAATACGACAGCAGTCAAGTACAATAAGCGTGTTTACACGTCAGCGCGTGTGTCTCCATAGAAACCGTTATAATTTCGTTATTTTTTTAGTTACATCCGTAAAATAAAAAGCGAAAGGTCGATAGTGAATCATGCTGCACATCTCTATTCAAGTTGTCCATAGAAATACATGAATAGAACATTCTGTCAGACGCGCAGTCTGACACATAATTTATCCCGCCAAATTTCTTACGGGCGCCCGACATTGTTAATTTCTATTAAATATTTTTATATGAAATGATAAAAAAGTGAGGTGACACAAGTGTTTATTACACATTTATACAATAGAATAAGTATTGTTGTTTACATAATCTGTGATTTTAGTACCGTTTTCACATAAAAACATCATGTGAGTCATTTTCACATTTTTTTAATGTTTGCGTTCTAAATTTTAATGTTTACAAATGTTAATATTTATTTGTAATATAATAATTCGAAAGCTTTTTTTGTAACCTGTCTAAAACAGTTTTTACTATTCGGCTACGTTCAGAAATGTTTCATTTATAGAGCTTTAATTGTGAAGCGGTAATAATACAAAGTTTTCGTAAAATGTTATTTCGTTTAAGACACCAAAAGCTAATATTCTCGAAAATTCGTAGGGGTTAAATAAAATCATAAAAAAATATATACGTACATGTGTTTCTTGACGAAAATTGGTCCATTTGTGTATTTATTTGTGCACTTACAAACTAATATATTTCAGATTTTTTTTACATTCTTATTTAACTTAGACATTATTGAAAAATGAGAAATACTTATAATCAAAAAACAATTACCAAAAGTACATTATTTTAATAGTTTTATCATCACGCCTTTCAGAACTTTTGGATGTAGGTATAAATTAAAGCAAATTTGGAATGAGATAAAATCGATATTGAGTTATAATTTTAAAAAGCTGGTACGGAGAATAATTAATCATTCTCATTGTAACTGCCCTGCATGATCGTAAGAACAACTTTCGACGAAATGTGGATTTTCGGCCGCTGGCTGGTTAACCTTTCCCTTACTGTGCTAAAAAAAAACGCGCGCTCCGGTGCTGTGTAATCAATTCACGTGTTAAAATCATCGATTTTATATCGGAAATATATGAACATTCATAGCTAATCGCTTTTGTTTTTCGTAATTTGTGTTACAAATGATAATAATTGTAATTTAATTGCTGAAAACATGAAAAAACCATCGTCCGTTGCTCAAAAAACGGGCGAGGAGACCATCTCAAAGGATTGCCCGCGAACGACTGAGGCGCTGGGCGCTGGGCTGCTACCCAATACATATACACAGCTATGTATGTTTAGCTACTACGCGGTCGTAGGTATCGACGGTCGAAACACAACACAGCGGTCTCTGTTTCTCGTGTTCCCGTATAGCAAAGTAGAGCAAGACGTCACATAGCGTGTCATCTCCCCCCGCATACTCTTCGCGTATCACGGTTCACACTGGCACACGGTTGATTGTATTTGTGGTTTATTCCCGATATTTAACAAAATATCTCCGATTTTGAATTAAATTTGCTAATTATTTAAAATATTATTTTTTAATTCAGTGTGTAAATGTATAACGGAGGAATACCTAAAATCTGAAGCCAAAATTCATTATATTTATAGAGATATAAAAGTTATTAGAAGCAATGTGTAGTATTTACGCATTACAGACCAGGAAAGGTTAAACGCTCTTAATGATGAATGTAAGTGAGTTTAAAGTCATGGTATTTGGAAGAGAGAGTACAAAAACCATGTGCAACATAGTTGTGAATGATGAATACTTGGAGCAGGTGGATGAGTTTATGTATTTTGGAAGTATGTTTACGAGAGATGGAAAGGAGGGTAAATGCAGGTAACTCCATTAATGGAGGACTGAGTGCTCTTGGCGCCATGGTACCTGAGCTGGTCACTTAGAGTTACACCAAGCATATCAATGGAGGGCCTGTTTGGAAGATGGCTTCCGTTGAGGGAGACTAGATTCTCATTCCGATCCCTTTTAGACGTAATCAGAATAAATAAAAAATTGCAGATTTCAGTTGTGAATGGTGACCCCTCACCAGGGCGATGCTGGGAGTATCTATTACTCTGTTTGGCTATATTTATACCTGTCTTGTGAGAAATTGTACATTTATCAATTGAGATCATATTGTAAAAATTTGGGTCAAATGCTACGTTTCTGTGACAGTGCTGCATTGTGAAATTGGGTCAATTTTTTGGTTTATTTGTCATTTTGCAACACTGAAACAGTTTGGTTGATGATTTTCATCACAAATCAACGGTAGGTGTAACAAAGCTAGGTACCTTTTTTGTTTTTAATCATTGAAAACAATTTATTTATTTATTTTATATATTGAAGTGACAACTTCTTAAGCACCGTTGTGATTTTAAACTCGATGAAACGAAAAATAGCGACACTAAAAATGATAAACACTTATATCTATAGGATTTAGCCTGCGAGAGAACGACATACAAAAAACAGAGAGTGCAATTCACACGCGGTACAAGTGAAACCTTCAGAAAACTAGAGTAGACAAAGGTGGGGAGGTTAAGCAGGGAGGGAAAACACCTCACAAAGAGGAGACCAATATGCTACGAAGCACCGCACAACGAGGAGACCGATTATACTATTTATTTATGTGAAAACTTCTTTAGCACCGTTGTGATTTGAAACTCGATGAAACGAAAAACACGACACTAAAAAGAGACAAACACTTATAGTGGGTTGCCATATTAATAGGGACACTTTCGAAAAATGTGTTTTCTCACTTTTGTACACGTAGAACAAAGGTATTTGTGATTTTAGGTACAGTTATTATTATTTTTTAAGAACATTTAGTTTGGATTATTTAAACACCACATTTGTTCTTAATCTGTATTTATTTTTTTTGTTATAATATTTTGAAACATTATTGAACGGAAAGTTCATATTTTGTAATATCGCCTTTAGCTGCTTCAGCCTGTATAAGCCGTGGCATACTCTAAATGCACTGTTTTGCATTGCGCTTTGGCTCAGGAGAGTAATGCCACTCGGATGAGGATTTCGATGAGCTGCTCCTTGATTGTGATCAACTCCTCGGTAATCTCCGTCGTCTTGAGCTCTCAGGAGGGTTCAATGGGGTTAATGTCAGGGGAATTCCCTGGACAAGGTATAATAGTGTCTTCACTTCCGCACATTTCCTTGGGCATGTGTCTGAAGACCTGGCCTTACTGAAAAAACCCAATATTGGATTAAACATGACTAAATTATTAACTGAAATAAAAAAAATTAAGACAAACTTTACAAAAGTTTTTTTTTTTTTTACATGAGGCCCTGAGGAAAATAATATGATACACAGGAGGCCCTGAGGAAAATAATTTCCCTCAGGGCCTATGTCATCTTTGAGGATGCTGTGTGGAGGGTTTTTTAAGGAAAGGAAGCAGAGGAGAGTTCTGGGAAGGAAAAGGGTTTAAGGGGTGGGTAGGAATCTGGGGTTCAGTATGTCCTGGTCATCCGCCTCCAAGACCTAGACAAACCTCACCCCATGAACCCGGGCACCCCTGCTAAATCACCAAACGTAGCGAACCACTTGGGGTGACCTATGGCAGAGGTGTTGGTTATCCAATAAAGGTTCCCGGGGCGGCGGTACCCATTCCCGCCTCCCAAATTCTATATTAGTGTATATTAATTAAAGCAAATTTTGATTGAAATAAAATTGATAATGAGCAATGTAGATAATTAGTAGTACAAGTAGTAGATAATTAATAATTACTTACGTTGTCGTATAGCTGAACTGTTAAAACTCGTTAACATAATTATTACGAATATTTATTTACGAAAACTACTTTCACAAAAATGCTGGCCACGTGGACATAATCTTGTTTTTTTCAGAGATGTGATCCATTGCAAGTATTTCCACATTTTAAAAGAGTCCGTGGTGATATCGGCAGCAAAAGTAACGAAGGAATGGCCAACGTATGTAGGTAATTTAGAAGTAGAGACAGTGTAAACACAAGAATTGCAAAATTTTGAAAGCGTCCCTATTAATATGGCAACCCACTGTACATCAATAGGATTTAGCCCACAAGAGTGGAGAGACTACGAAGTACCGCACAAAATGGGGACTGATTATACTATCTCATTCTCTCACAGACTAAATCCTATAGATGCACATGTTTGTCTCTTTTTAGTGTCGCTTTTTCGTTTTATCGAGTTTCAAATCACATCAGTGCTAAAGAAGTTTTCACTTCAATAATATAATCGGTCTCCACTTTGTGCGGTGCTTCGTAGCCTCCTCTTATCTACTTTAGTTTTCTGAAGGTTTCACTTTTACCGCGTGTGAACTGCAACTGCACACTTGTAATTTATTTATTAATGCCCTTTTTCGGGGCTTTTACATATGAATAGTAAGAAATGAATCACTCTATGTATTGGTGAAAACCGCATGAAAATCTGTTGCTTAGTTTAAAAGATCTAGACAGCGGGAGCGACTTTACTTTATACTATGTAATGATTTTTTTTACATTATCTCCACCCAGAAAGCCCTGAGGAAAATAATTTCCCTCAGGGCCTATGTCATCTGAGATGCTGTGGTGAGGGTCTTTTATTTGAGGAAAGGATGGAATGAACATGAAATTGTAGGAAGGAAGAAACACAAGGGCCGGCAAATCGTTCCACAGCCGAGCCGTTGAACACAGGAACGAGTCGAAGAAGCGACCCATTCTCATGTGACAAATGTCAACCTTGTACATATTGATTATATGGTGGTGTTTTTACAAAGTTATTTGTTTTCATTTAATTAAAAATGACACTACAAAGTGTATTTGCAAAGTTTGATAAAGTATTGTATTTATTTATAATTTTTATTTTATTTTTTGCAGAAGTGCGGGGGCCTAACCTCATGGAACAGGCTGCTTCTGGCAGCGGCATGGAGAGCACTGCATCAGGGCATCATCACCACCTCGTAAGTGTCCCTCGCTCTCTTACCTAAACTTCTCCAGAATATATGTAGCCCAGTCCTCATATATGTATCACAGAGTGGTGGTTAGGCGGTCTCCGTGTGTTTTCAGGGATACTAATTTGTATTGTGCTTGTGAACTTCGTAATGATGACAACTGGGCTGTAGATGTCGCTGAAGCTTCCTTTTGGATAAAAATTTTTATAAATTGAAATGTTATTGCAACATGTCAAAAAACACAAGTGCCTACTCATTGTAAATTTTACTCTCTCCGGATTAACTTAACCTATTCTGTGTCCGTCATTAAATATTATTGAATTGTGCATGGTGTAAAAGGAGTGGAAGGAGTGAAGAGATCCATGTTACAGGACGGACGAAACACAGAGGCCGGCAAATCAAGAACTCAAGAATTAGTCATAGAAGCATAGACATTCAAATTTAATAGACGAGAAGATCAGATGAGGGGTAAAACCAAACTATGGCGGTACGAAGAGGGGAAAGATGACTCGTTAAAAAATCAATCTGACAGTATATAGGCATCTCGCATTATAATATCACCATTTAGTTCTTAAAAGCAAAATCTGCTTTTGAATGAATAGACCTTTTTACATGGGAGCGCGAATTGCTCGCCACGTTATTAACATATTTGCGAAGTCCAAATGCGTCAAAGTAAAGTTCGCCACTTTTCACGGAGGAATATTTTGTTGCCGTACTTAGTTAAGACACTTTTACAAAAGTTTCATAATTTACTTACCCCTGTAACCAGCGACGAGATCACTGGAGAACCGCCCACATTCGTTATGATCAACATATTTTAGGGTATAATGTATAGCACAAGCTATCATTTTTGCTGTGTTATTTCGTAAAATGTATGATGTGAGCTCGACGCTGGTCTGGACAAGAATGATGACGTCAGATTTTTTAAATTCAAGCGAGGCTCTCGTAAGCCCAGCCGGCTCCATGGAACCGGTATGGGGAGGGGGAAATAATACGCTTTTATCACTTAGGGCAGGTCTATATATATATTCATATGTCTATGCTTAGAAGCGACCCGTCCTCATCTGACAAATGTCAACTGTGTACGTAGGTCTATATATATATTCATATGTCTATGCTTAGAAGCGACCCGTCCTCATCTGACAAATGTCAACTGTGTACGTACGTTGGGCGTGCGTTCAGCTTGTTTCCCGATTATACACCAGTGCCAAAGGCATCAATGAAGCCAGTTCTCGGAGCATCTTCCATTGAAATACCAGTTGAATAAGGATAGCACACTTATCTGATGCCTGTGCTCTAAAGATTGCAATCCGCTTGTTAAGAAAGGGAAATCTATCAAACAGGCTGTCCGTTTCTGCAAAGAGTCGAGGGTTTTTTCTGTTATATCAGAGTTGGCTGCCAAATTCAACAGAGAGGAGCGTACTTGCAATTTGTATAGGGTTAGCAGTTGTGTACTATATGCAGTATCTACGGGCCCTGTACAGTACGCCCAATTTCTGAGAGGCTAACGTAACTCTGGCTTCGATGGAGCCATACCTGAGCTGGTTACTTAGAGTTACACCAAGCATATCAACGGAAGGCTTGTTGGGAAGATTGCTTCAGTTGAAGGAAACTAGATCAACGATTGATAAGAGAAATTACGATCGACGGTTGATAAATTTTAGCGCAGTGTCAGTTAAGCTGTCAATATACAAATCATTTTGAATAATGCTATTCGTTATGCAAAAAACTGACTTATTAATGAATGGAGGTTAACTAACGAAGCTCTTAGAATAGAAAGAAATCGTATATAACCATTTATTGGATAATCAACACCTCTGCCGTAGGTCACCCCAAGTGGTTCGCTACGTTTGGTGGCTTAGCAGGGGTGCCTTAGAAGAGGTTCGTGGGGTGAGGTTTATCAAGAACTGCTGCGTGGCGGGCCGGATCGAGAGAGACTGGTTGAGAAAGTATTTTGATCTCTCCTGCCAGAATCTCTTGACTCATCGTCTTGCACCGCAGTTGAAGGGATGAATTCTTACATCCGTCACTTCTGGACACTGATGACTATCAGGTCCTTATCCACCCCTCATAAACATTTCCTTTCCAGAACTTCTTCTTCTTCCTTTCCTTAAAAAAACCCTCCACACAGCATTCCCTAAGATGACATAGGCCTTGAGGAAAATTATTTTCCTCAGGGCCTCATGTAAAAAAAAGTATACCCGATCTATCAATTTATTTTGTTCGATCTTGGAGAAACAAAGTGGTTCAAATATAGTATTCCACTTATTTTAATTTTATTACAAAGTGGAAATATTTTGACCTGACAAAATAGGCCCGAGGCCTGAGGAATTAT
This sequence comes from Limnephilus rhombicus, assembly GCA_929108145.2. Lineage (NCBI taxonomy): Eukaryota > Metazoa > Arthropoda > Insecta > Trichoptera > Limnephilidae > Limnephilus > Limnephilus rhombicus. The sequence continues at coordinate 11,144,518 of OV815290.1, read as the reverse complement.
ATTCATTATTATTTTTAACTAACGTTTAGACAAGATTTTTATGCATAGCACAAAGGGTAACAATTATTATAAGCAATAATTATCAGCCTGAAACACTCATCAACATTGAAAATTCTTCCCTCCCTTAATAAATGTAGTCATAATTTGTCTCGACGCCACTTAGCGAGGGATTTAACACTTACAATGTCTCTCTCGCAAAAATAAAGTTGGTTGTTTTCAGGTGGAAAAAATATAATAAGCAGTAATTGTTGAATGAAACACTAGTATATATTGAATTATTTGGCGGGTATTTGATAAGCCCCCATAGCTCAGTGGTCAAGAGCAGCTGACCGGCAATCAGAAGGACACGGGTTCAAGTCCCGTTGGCGGCAAGTATCTTTTCTCAGAAGATTTTTCAATGTTGATGAGTGTTTCAGGCTGATAATTATTGCTTATAAGAATTATATTCACTAAATACTTGGACACAAATAATACATGTGACGATTTCTAAGAAAATACATGCCAAAGGTTCATTTTTGCAATCCGTGCATACTTTTCTGTTATAAATGAAAATCATCAATATTGCAAAAAATATCATAGTCTAATATCGTGATTTTTGCGAATAACATTGTGCAATCTTGTATCGTAAGCATTAAATTCACGTTGTAGATTGCAAAATTTACTTTTGACGTGTTCGTTTAGCGTCGATGCGTGCCCAGTCATGTATTTAACGTCAGGCACGTCGGTTGCGATGGAGTCTTTCCTGCAGTTTTTGTATATTACTGTAAAATTCGCCAGATGTTTTTTGAAATTTTTTAATGTAAGTCTTTGATTTTGATATTTAATAACTGAGGTACACCTCATACGTATGTCTAATAATGTTACATTGTCGTGTAAACAAGCTTATGGGTCTGAGTGGTTAAATGGGTCACATAATTAGAGTTTACCTAAACAACACTCATTGAGGATTGCATATATTCTTCTTGTGCCCTGTATGTTCAACGGACGTTGACTATCATGTTGGCTATGCGGACTTTGTTTACTGCGGCCAGGAACAGCTCAACAGTAGACTAGCGAAACTACTGTCTCAGGTTTTTCAGCCATGAGGTTCTCCTTCTTCCAGGGCCCCGTCTTCCGGCAATCTTTCCCTGCATTATGAGATGCAAGATCTCATACTTCTCTGGATGTCTCATCACATGTCCTAAATATAGTTTTAATAACTTCTTTTTCTTTATTCATCCGAACCATAACATCTTCATTTGTGACTCTGTCCATCAAGCTTATCTTGAGTATTCTTCTGTAGATCCACATCTCGAATGCGTCAAGTCGCCTTATCAGTTCTTCAGTAAGTGTCAGTGCTTCAATTCCATAAAATAATACAGAAAACACGTAGCATCTGACCATTATTCGTAATCCAAGGTTGAGATCATGACTGCAGAACATCTTTTTCATGCGGATAAAGGTTGCACGAGCTTGCTCAATGCGGCATTTGATTTCAACCGAAGCACTCCATCTTACATTTAAATTGCAGTCCAAGTATATAATACTTTGTAAAGCCCCGATGACACACGGCTAGTTTACAAGCTACTATCTGGGAAATTCACTATCTGTTAGTAAACTCGCCCAGTGTCATCGTGTCACTTGCTAACTAGCAGCAACTAGCAGATTGTTGACAATCTACGAAAAAAAGTTGAAAGGTCGTCAACTTTACTCGCCTACACGTTTGCTCGTGATTGGTTTATTTACGATTCCAACATGGCTTCTGATAAACAGCTGATTTCGACTGTCAAACATCTGAAGAATTAGTTCACGCAGGCGTCGTTATTCTTGTTACTGGCGCTAAAAGCGACCTCAGTTTCCTACGCTTCTGAGCGAGTGGACAGTTTTGTGTGTCATCATGACAATCTCACTCGCCGATTTTCCCGCTTTTAAACTTAGTAGATAGTAGCTTGTAAACTAGCCGTGTGTCATCGATGCTTAACTTCTCTAGTTTCGTTCCAGCAATATAAAGATTTTCATTCAATTTAACTGCGTTATTTTTGCTTACGAGCATGAATTTTGTTTTAGTTGTATTCAATTCTAACTCAAAATTTTCACAAATCTTCACTACTTGATTCAGCAGAAGTTGTACATAGATCGTCAATATTACTTGTTAGAAGTACCGTATCATCTGCATAACGCAGGTTGCTCAGAATCTTCCCATTTATAACAAATCCTTGAGTAGCTTCTTGCAGAGTTTTCTTGAATATAATTAAATTGTTTTATTGTGTGTTAAATGGGTTGCATAATTAGAGTTTTTTTTATTTTTTTTTTTATTGAAATAATAGATAATACATAATATAATCAACAAACAAGTCCTGCTAAGCCAATTGAATCGGCTTGTCAACAGGTGCTTATATTTTAGTTACATATTTATACATTTTTAAAATTTAAAATTTACATCTTATATCTACAGATACAACATTTTTTCATACATATCAAAATCAATATGAATCTTTTTTTTCCGATAGCCAATTTTTCACCATATATTTAACCTTATTCATAGAATTACATTGCTTTATAGTGTCAGGTAATAAATTAAATATCTTCGGTATGATATATTCAAACGTTCTCTGTCCGTACTTATTGTTAAATTTCGGAACTATTAACCCGTCGTTACGCGTGAATCTAGTGCTGTAGTTAACCATTGAAGTTTGCGTGTATTGGTGCATATATATACACTACCATATTGATGTGCTCGTCAAACATTTCTGTAAAAACGGCCTCTTTTTAAAAAAATTTTTTTTCATTAGTTCCGTACAGGAGGCCCTGAGAAAAATAATTCCCCCCAGAGCCTGTCATCTTTGGGGATGCTATGTGGAGAGTGTCTTTAGGGAAAGGGAGGAGAGTTCTGGGAAGAAAAAAGATGTGAGGGATGGGTAGGAATCTGGCGGTCAAGTCTGTGTCTAGTGTGACGGATGTATGGATCCATCCCTCCCACTGCGGTACAAGGTAATGGGTCAAGAGAGTCTGACTGGGGAGATAAAAAGGTCTCCCTCAACCAGTCTTTCCCAATCTGGCCCGCCACATAGTTTGTGAGAAAAAGCATTGGCGGCCAAGACATAGACAAACCTCACCCCAGAACTATCACTGCTAAGTCACCAAACGTAGCAAACCATTTGGGGTGAGCTATGGCAGGGGTGTTGATTATCCAATAAATGATTCTCGGGGGCTGCGGTACCTATACCCATCTCCCAAATTGTTATAGTTAGCCATTTTAAGACATTGTTTGTTGTTGCAGATGATGCAGGACACCAACCCGTTGGCCGGGGGCCTCGGGGTGGCGGGTCCGTCGCGTGAGCACCCGCGCAAGACGGACTCGCCATCGCGCAAGCGCCGCCGCATCTCGCGCCACCAGCACGGCGGCTCGTCCATGACGGGCGGCTCCCTGACGAGTGGCAGCGGCGGGCTCATGTCGGGGGAGGGAGGCCCCGGCTTGGAGGACGGGCTGGGCGGGGCGCACTCGCCGCCCGCCGCGCCCCCGGTGCCCCCGCAGCCCCACCAGCACTATGTGAGACCCATGCATCACATGCACATTCACCAACAGAATAGGTAACCCACTTGTTTAGTTTATTGTCTTAAAATAGTACGTACAATATATATTTCAAATGATCCATCACAAAACATAACATTAACTCATCCAATTATTGCTTATAATAATTGTCTGTCATTTCGTTTTAGACAAGTGAATATTTGCGATTTTCGGAAGGGTTAAATGTAATATGACCCAGAGGTGCAGCTTTTTGAAACAACAAGGTTCCATCTGACAACAATTTCATGAGATAATGTGCATTAGACAGCACAATAGAGTGTACAACTTGAGAGTTAAATATCGAGTCGGGCGGAACCTTGTTGTTCCAAGAGCGTAAATACTGACAATTGTTTGACTGTGTTTTTTCATTGTTTGCAGTCCCCCCGTGAGGTTTGGAGGTCGCGGCGTGGAGCGTGCGTGGGGCGCTGAGGCGGCGTACGGGGGCCCCGTGCACCACGCGCCCCCGCAGCACTTCCTGCCCTCGCCTCCGCCCCCACCTCCTCCGCAGCCCCTTATGCTCGACATGAACCAGGTAACACTACCTTCAACCTGCAAAACCGGCAGATTTTTTGAGTTTTGGTGATATTTTTTGTTTGTTGATGTATGCTGTAACCAATCCAGAGGTAGCTGGATAAGTTTTAAGATTTTCACGGCCAAAAGCATTTTTGTTATTTGTTTTTGGGGTGTTATGCCGTGTTACGCTACCTCCTTCTTTAGCCAACGTTTCGGACATCGTTGCAGTGTCCATCATCAGGGCAGATCCGGTAGATGTGTAATTTTTAGTTGTGAAGTGTGTGCTTATTTACTTCGAAGCGATACCGTGTCGCCAGCTCCACTAACTTTCACCAGTACAAAATAATCGTGACAAGCGATGGCGTCATCGCCGGACGGAATAGAAAGTTCACTAAAACGTGGTATTTATGCTAGCCAGGGGCGAGTCCGTTTGCGAGATGCCGACGGAAGTGGCTCCATCTCTTAATGAATTCTAAAATTAGAAATCACAATGGTAACAATTTCAGAAATAGAATTACAATGGTTAAAGCGAATTTAGTCAATATAAATCAAAACGGTTTACCACGAGCTGGCATTACTGTATACTTAGACATGTTTTTTTTTGCTCTATTAATATTAAATGAATTTTACTAGAATTAGAATTAGAATAACAATGGTTAAAGCGAATTTAGTCAATATAAAGTTGTAACACAAAATGGTTTACCACGAGCTGGCATTACTGTATACTGAGACATGTTTTTTGCGTTTAGCTTTGGTGTAGCCGTCAATCACCGGATACCAAGAGCTATTGAGCTTAGCTCCGTCGTCTCTATTAATGTTAACCGGTGACAGGCCGGAGACGCGCCGGCGCGCGCGTCATATGCGCATGCGCGAGAAAATAATTCAAATATTTGAATAATATTGTCGACGAAAAACTTTTGGTCTGCGATTTTGACCCTTTGTACAGAATTTGTATGAAGAACAGTGTCAGAATCGCTTGCGCCATCATTACTCTAGGTGATGCTAAAAGTTTCATTCACCTTGTCACCCAGGAATATTTTTAAAACGATTTCATCCATGACAATGCTCTGCATGCAATTGCCGCGAATTTAACGGTCGCAATAAATGCGTGTATCGCGAATAAAACATCATAAAACCTATTAATTTACGTAATAAATGCAATTAATGTGGTTTTGATAGATAGTTTATTGTGTTGTGAACGTGTTTCAGTCAATAAAATTTACAATAGCTCAAAATTTATCAACAAAACATTCAATTCAAAGTAATGGTGCTTTTTTAGTGTTTTTTTGTGAAGTTTGGCGAATTTCCGCGAAATGGCCTGGCCTTTGACCGGTTAAAAGGAAGGAGAGGTGGTACCAGTACCTGGTTCGAATGCAAGAGAAAACTTATATCTCATCTTTTCAGACAGTCGTATCCATAAAGTCAAAACACTTTCTCCTCCAGTGCCCGCGACATTGTGAATAACTAATTGTGTAAAAATTTAATTATTAGGACTCTCCGTTAAATAAGATCTCTATGGTGCTGCAGTCGCTAAAATGATTTTACGCGCAATCTTTTAATACTGGCGTGTAGCCTGGTTTCTCCTTGCCAAATCCCCACCACGATGCACCCTCTGTGACGCTTAGTCTCGGCGTGGCAGCCGTTCGCGATGGAGCTTCCACTCGCTGCTCCCGCCAGGTAGGGAATGCAAATCTCGCGAGATTGTGGCTCAGGCGAGATCGCGCGAGTTTATTAATAACAATACTGCGAGATTTTTCAACATTTATTTTCACGAATTTTTCAATAGACTTTTATGCATCAAACATTGTTTGACGTATTTGTCTATAATTTTTTAATAAACTTCCAAGTAGTAAACTTTGACGTACGTATCTATCAAATAACAAATGAAAGAAACAACCAGTCTTCTCTTCTTATATCAAACAAAAATCTTTTAGTAATAAAACAGTTCTTTTATAACAAACAAAACAACGAGAAGTCAAAAAAAAATGAAACTTATTATCTAAGTTGAGTTAACCATTAAACTGAGATATTATTATCAATTAAATAACACTGTATCTACTCAGTAGATCCATTAGATATTACAGATTAATTAACAAAATATACCAATTAGTCAGACTGTTAGAAATTACAGCCACACGCGCACCGAACGAAACCGATAGAACGCAACTCCGTCCGTGTCAGTCCGCGCTTCGATTAAGACGTTTTTATGCTCGAGTTCAATCTCGTTAAACTCGCGAGATCTAGCCCTTTTTTTGTTCGAGATCAATCTCGCTAAAAAAGGCCGAGAACGAGATTGCATTCCCTACCGCCAGGTGTGAGTTACGCTCTGTAATTCATTTTTAAACTTTGCTTCGGCGAATCTGTCAGACTGTTAGAAATTACACACGCGCACCGAACGAAACCGACAGAACGCAACTCCGTCCGTGTCAGTCCGCGCTTCGAATGAGACGTTTTTATGCTCGAGTTCAATCTCGTTAAACTGGCGAGATCTCGCCATTTTTTCGTTCGAGATCAAACTCGCTAAAAAAGGCCGAGATCTAACGAGAACGAGATTGCATTCCCTACCGCCAGGTGTGAGTTACGCTCTGTAATTCGTTTTTAAAATTTGCTTCGGCGAATCTGAATAAAGCCACTGGGATAGTTCCTTTGTGTGTGGTGTCATGTAGTGTATCCGGGTCTCGTCCCCAGTCACAATTGAGTTCAAGAATTCTGCACCATCGATGTCGTAGCACTCAAGACTAAAGGAATTCGCGGGTTGCGTTGTTTCGCATTGTTTTTTGTGATCTTCGGTGAGCATTTTGGGACCCACGTTGGGCAGACTTTGTGCTCTCTCAAATGTTCTGTCAAAATTTTGTCAATAGTGGTCTTACTGACATCAGGGATCTTATCACAGAGCTCCCGAACCGTAACCCATTGATCTGCAAACATTGTGTTTTCCACTTTGGCAATTTTTTCATCTGAAACTGATGGCCGTACAGCATGCTTTTAAATTCTCTGCACCATTTGTGCACGTTTTCGCACTCATACATTGTTTTCCGTACACTTCAAGTAGCTGAGAATGAATTTCTACCAGGGTTTTTTTTTCACAAAAAACGGCTCCACCGCGAACGGCTGCCACGCCGAGACTAACTTCACAGAGGGTGCATCATGGTGGGGATTTGGCGCAGGGAAACCAGGCTACATGCCAGTGTTAAAAGATAGTGCGTAAATTTGTTTTTCGCGACTGCAGCACCTTGGAGACCTAATTTTACGGACGGCCCTCGTAAATAAGTCTTTCAAAATCACTATCAACTCTACTTTTGCCATTAACCTCCTCATAAATGTAATACCAACAGTATTGGGGGGTAGCAAATGTAAAATCGTTTTAGATATAGTCTTAAAAGTGTTTTAAATATAGTCTTCTCTGCGTGCAAAGTCGTATCTTCTCCAAGCATAAATTTTCTGATAATTATGTGTTTATCTAAAGCAGGGTTTCCCAACCAGTGGTCCGCGGACCACTAGTGGTCTGCAAGAGGCTAGAAGATGGTCCGCCGGTCAATAAGCGAGCCAATGCGGCGCGGCTGTCCTTGGTCGAGAAGTCTGAAAAAAAAAATCAGGACAATATTCAGTTTATCGTTATTGTACCTTTTGGTCAGTGGCCATTATGGTATTCCATTTCGCCCCACTCCATCCTACCCCGTTCTACCCACTCCGTTGTGGTAAATATTCTGCTAGAATCTGTTCCACCCTATCCCATTCCGCCCCCTCCGTTTTGGTAAATATTCTGCTAGAACCCATCCCACCCTATCCCATTCAGCCCCCTCCGTTGTGGTAAATATTCTGCTAGAACCCGTCCCACCCTATCCCATTCCGCCTCCTCCGTTGTGGTAAATATTCTGCTAGAACCCGTCCCACCCTATCCCATTCCGCCTCCTCCGTTGTGGTAAATATTCTGCTAGAACCCGTCCCACCCTATCCCATTCCGCCTCCTCCGTTGTGGTAAATATTCTGCTAGAACCCGTCCCACCCTATCCCATTCCGCCTCCTCCGTTGTGGTAAATATTCTGCTAGAACCCGTCCCACCGTATCCCATTTCGCCTCCTCCGTTGTGGTAAATATTCTGCTAGAACCCGTCCCACCCTTTCCCATTCCGCCCCCGCTGTTGTGGTAAATATTCTGTTAGAACCCGTCCCACCCTATCCCATTCCACCCCCTCCGTTGTGGTAAATATTCTGCTAGAACCCGTCACACCCTATCCCATTCCGCCTCCTCCATTGTGGTAAATATTCTGCTAGAACCCATCCTACCCTATCCCATTACGCCCCTCACTATGTGGTGTCACCCCCCCCCCACTAAAGTTTCCTGGGGAGGGGGTGGCTAGAGAATTGTGCTCTTGGGGGGTGAAACTTAGTCGGGTGGCACCCGGGGCGCCACCCTCCCTCGTTATGCCACTGCTTGTGGTCCCTGTCGAAAAAATAAACGTACAAGTGGTCCCGGGTCTGAAAAAGGTTGGGAACCACTGATCTAAAGTGACCTGCCAGGTAAGTATGTTTTCTTTATCTACTTGTAAATAATAAAATTAGACAGACCCTAAGAACTCTCATAAATTGTGCAGCACCCTTGAGTTGATTTTTCACAAAAACGGAGCTCTACAAATTTCTAAGGGTCGACCCAGACAGGTTTTTCGTTTTCGGCCAAGACCGAGACCGAGAATAAATTAAAATCTCGGCCTAGACCGAGAATAGATAAATTGAGAAAAAAAATTAAAATGCGCTATTTTTGCAAAATATAGTATATTTAAGAATATAATAATAATTTGTTTTAAATAGTTTTATTAATCAAAATTGAACAACATGATGTTGTAGCACATAAAAAGCAATTTTTCTGCGTTTTCACTCTTCAAAGAGTGTCGCCTCATGTTGTATAACTGACCAGCCTAGCGATTCTGTATTTTTTGTGAGATCGTTATTGGATAACGGACGTAATCTCCTGTCAGATTTGTGTGATTTTTATGGCTGTTATTTGCGTTTTCTATGTACAACGTACATTAAATAAGTAAATAATCATGCGTACTTGCAGAAATTCATTCATGTTTAAATCGATCTAAACTAAAATATGTGACGTAAAAACCACACAAATCTGACAGAAGATAACGTCCGTTATTCAATAATGATCTCACAAAAAACACGGAATCGCTAGGCAGCGCTGCTAAAGAGTTGTTCACTTGCTACACTAGTAGGCGGTGCTGATAAAAACTTTGACACCAAGTGACGAATGTGGACACGCGCGGTAGATTTGAATCCCACTATCCTATACCGTACCTACTTACAACGGTCTCGGTTATGGCCGAGAATCTCGGCGATTTTTAGCCGTGAACCGAGACAGAGTTCTCGGTAGAATTTGTAGCCGAGAATGCCGAGACCGAGACCTCGGTCGACCCTTACAAATTTCCCAATTATTATTGAGAAAAGGCAATCTATTTATGTGCGATCGGGGACATGTTTTTGTCAGCAAAAAATCACTCAATATGAGGTTAGGTTAGTGTTTATTACATTATTTGCTGACCAAAATCAATACCTCTGCCAAAGTTCCCAAGTGGTTCGCTGCGTTTGATGACTTAGCTGGGGTGCCTGGGTTCATGGGGTGAGGTTTGTTCAGAAGGTGTTTTCAAAGAAATAATAACCTTTGTATTGCTCTGAAAACTACAATATTTAAATTTTTGGGTCTCTATTTTACATAAATGAATTTTGACATTCATAGATGTGGTATATAGAATTATACATGTAATTTCAACATCCTTCAACACATGTCGTTAGTATAAATAGTTATATGTAGTTTTTGAGGTGTCTCAACAGATGCTAGTTAAGTAGTACCTTAGAAGAGTATCGACTATCGTTATTTGTGTCTAATGTACTATTGGTTACTGAAATAGCTAGAAATGAGACACAATAGACAATATTTGGGAGGCGGGTATGGGTACCGCCACCCCGGAAACCATTTATTGGATAACCAAAACCTCTGCCATAGGTCATCCCAAGTGGTTCACTATCAAACGTGATGCCAAGATCTTTCATAGTGGAGACACATTGTAAATTTTGGGGGTTTGTCCAAGAAGGGGGTTGTCCAAGAATTAAAGATGAACGAATTCTCTCGGCGACGCAGACATTATTTCTCAAAATATGGCGGCACTAGCGTGTAGCTCAGACTTTTCCCTAAAAAACAAGTGGTGATCCGGCTTGGTAGCTGCTTTAGTGCGATCTTCGCATCCGTTTGAGATGGATGCTCCTCTGTCGAATCCCGCCGCTTGCGAGGTGTGCTCAATTATTCGCTTTCAGAACTAAGAGGGAGTCCGCCCTGTTGAAGTAAGCTCGCAATTTTGAACCCAGATGTCAGTAAGTCTACCACATAAACGATTTGGAGGGGCAAATGACGTATGCAAAGTGGGTGCTCGTTGGGTTCCCAAAATGCTGAAGTGCAAAATCGTGTGAAAGCGCTCAGATCTTTTCGAACTGTTCTTCCAACAAAGATGCGGCCTTTTTTGGGTTGAAACATGGGTTCACCACCTAACCCCGGAATCAAAAAGTCAATCAACGACATGATTTGATCTTCACTTGAAGCAATATTTGGCCGGAAAACCTTTGGAGACCGACCAGGTCAATTTGGGAGGCGGGAATGGGTACCGTTGCCCCGGGAACCTTTATTGGATAACCAACACCTCTGCCATAGATCACCCAAGTGGTTTGCTACGTTGGTGATTTAGCAGGGGTGCCCGGATTCATGGGGTGAGGTTATCTAGGTCTTGGAGGCTGATGACCAGGATACACTGAACCCCAGATTCCTACCCACCCCTTAAACCCTTTTCCTTCTCAGAAGTCTCCTCTCCTTTCTTTCCCTAAAAAACCCTCCACACAGCATCCCCAAAGATGACATAGGCCCTGAGGGAAATAATTTTCCTCAGGGTCCCCTGTGTGGAGCTCTTGTAAAAAAAAAAAGGTCACGGAGGGAGAAGTGAGAGCATTTTTGACAGCAGAGTTCTGCGATAAGGGAATCGAGGACCTAGTGCCACAGCTAACCAAGTGCTATGTACCTAAATTGTCATACTTTTTTTGTACATCTATATATTTTTCCCGATTTTTTAAATTAGAAAGGTCTTGAATTCTTGGACAATCCTCATATACCGTATGTATACCAAGTATGACCCCGCCCTTGTGAATGAAAGATTGAAACATTTGGAGACATTGTATTCCATCTGATTCCATTTACTTCAGTCAACAATTCTAACAATGTCCAATTGGAGTCGAATGCAGTCTTCTAAAGTTTGTTTTCCAAGAATAATTTTAGCTCGTCAGCGAAAAAAGTGAGCTTGAATGCAGAATAATTTCTGTTATATCATTTATAAAAATCGAAAAAAAAGAGTGGTCCTAAATTAGAACCCTGAGGAACTCCCGAGTGCACAAGAAATGATCATTCCATGTCTTCTATATCTTTCAAATCTTCCATTTGGATACGCCCTGTGTATTTATGCCGACCATTGAAATGATAGCCATAACTGATTGTGTCTATGTTTCTGTTGACGTTGTTTAGGTGGCGGTGAGTGTGCCGCTAGGAAGGGCGCGAGAAGTGTGGCCCTACCCGCCTCTCTGCACACCCGCGCCACCCCTCTCCTGTCAGGTACGCCCTAAATAAATGCACGCATGACACCTCTATATATCATTTTTGAAGGGTCTATTGGATAACATAAACTGGCAAACTCTGAGGATAAAAATTTACCGCAAGACCTGTCATCTTTAGGGATCCTGTGCGAGGGTCTTTTCGAGGGAGGAAGATCCGGAAAGGAAAGATATATGAGGGATTGGTAGGGTTCTGGGGGGTCAGTGTATCCAGGAGTGACGAACGTATGAATCCATCCCTCCCACTGCGGCGTAAAGCGATGCATTGAGTCTGGCTGGAGAGGTCAAAGGGTCTCCCTCAACCGGCCTCTCTCGATCCGGCACGCCACGCAGCTGGTGCAAAACCTGGACAAATCTCACCTCATGAATCACCAAAGCGAATCACTTGGGGTGACCTATGGCAGAGGTGTCTGTTACTGTACCAAAATGAGATTCAATTCAATTTAATTTATTCATTTAAAAAACATTGCAAAATTATAATTTCAAGGCTAACAGATTTACACAAACAGCAACAAAGCTTGCCGTTTGAATTTTGCTTCATTGATGTTAAACATATCGATATCCGAAGTGATTCTATTTAACAAGACAGCTCTCCCGACTGGCATAACCATTGGCACGTTAGTTAAAACTGTCTATGCTGTCGGTGAGGGAGATAACCACCGGAAACATAGAAACTAATGAATAAAAAAAAAAACTAATATGTAGATGAATTATAAAGTTTGAAAATGTATGTTGAAATGTCGTGGTTTCAGGTTCACGGAGTGTACACACACGGGGGCACACAGCTGGCACTCGGAGGTTATGGCGGAGGCTTCCCTGCCCCCCGAGGGTTCCCCTCCCCGCACCACCATTACATGCACCATCCACAGGTAACTAACATTACTTTGTATAATGGCGGTTCGGCACTGTTCGGTGGTCGTTTTCAACGGGGGTTCAATCAAGGCTTAGAGAGGAAAAATAAAAGCATTTGAATCTCCACTCACATAAAAATGTATTCTATTTTTGCTGTATTTGCAAGTGAATTAAATATTTTTAAAAACATAATTTTTTTGTGTTTCTTAGCCATTAGCTATGTGATGTGACAATTTCTAGACATTTTGTTTTGAAGGGTTTTATTTCATGTTTTTTTTTTTTTTTTTTTTTTAAATGCGATTTTAACCCTTATGTATGTAGAAACTCTATGAAAGGTAAGCTCAGAATCGCTTGCGCCAATATCGTTCTGTGACCTGTGTTCTATTTGATTATTGTAGCTACTCTAAATGACTTTTTGGCAGCTGTCAATGATGGAAATATCGATATTTTACGTTTTCAAATGAGTATAATGTTCATTATTTTTCTTTGAAAACTCTTTTGAATGTGTTTTTTCATTCAGGTTTGGGTAGAAATAATAAAATCAGTTTACATTTGTATGAATATATATTTTGGAAAATCGTTTCCAAAATGGGCGATTTATTATTATTTTTTTTACATACATAATAGTAGCTATTATGGAAAAACTTTTAACCGCTTCTGTGCCAAGAGCGAGATTTCTCGCATTCTTGGCCGTGCCCAGCAGGCCGGCCATAGAAAAATAGCGAGTTATCTCGCTATTCTTTGAGCAAGAATTAATTTTTTTTTTTTTTTTTTTTTTTTCTTCAAGATTTTTGCTAAGTCATTTAAATATCCTTTCAAGGTGTAATATGTTATTAATTTATAAAAATAAGATTTAAAAATTATTTATTTTGATTAAAAATTCATGGCCTGCTGTTCACAGCTATACTGGCATTTAAAAGGTTAAAGATATTATCATGTAATATACATGAATAATAAGATTGATTGTAAAATAATATTGAGGCACCCCTGAGGTGATTTTTCACAAAATCGGCGCTGTGCAAGTCATCCAAATATTATTATTATTATTATAACAGGGGAAACATTGTCAATAATGGTGATTTACATTATTTTTTCTTTATTTTTAGGTGAATAATATCACACATCCATAGAAAAGTGTCATAAGTCAAAATTTTCTATTTTACATTTCACCTCTGAAAAGTATAGTGATTGTGATTATCTGTGCCCCATAAAAACCGTCCTTAAGTTAGGTCACTCCATCTCCGCAAGATGTAGCTAGTATCTCTTTTAGACGGGACTGCTTGTTCATCATTAATTTGTTTTCGCTGGCCTGTAAAATTTTCTGTTTCTTGTAATTGACTGATTAAAGTTTAATGAAAAGTTAAGTGTAAGTAATTTTAAAACATTTAATTAAATTAATTAAATTAAATTAAATTTTTCATTTAATTAAATTTTAAAACAATTATATCACGCCAAGAAATTTAATAAATTTGAATGCGCGAAAGATATGTAATAACTGAGACCGGCTCAGCTTGCCCTCCGTTGAACTCTACTACTGCGTCACCTATTGTCCAAGCTTTATATCAGCATATCGTGGGCATTGCTTATTGAAAATAAAATCAGTACAGCTACTTTATTGAAAATGAAATTATTTGATTTCAATAAGTGAAGGGAAAATATTGTGTGTTCTGTCAGTCGTTTATGGATATTGATGGTGCTGTTGTGTGTTGCAGCGAGGGGACGGCTCCGATATGAGCCTCGGCATGGGCTCGGCGGGGTCCGGCAGCGACTCCCCGCTGCTGCCTCCCCCGCAGTCCCACCCGGCGCTCACTCCGCCCATGCACCCGCACTCACACCCGCTGCTCGGTCCAGAGGTGAGTTCTACCTTACCATACATACCAGTTAACCAACCTAACTTAACCTATAAATAATATCAACGGTCCTGAAGAACAATGTCGGAACTGCTAAAAATTGAAAATCGTTTTGTTGGCTTGTTTTAATTTCATTTTGATGTTTTGACCTGTCATTCAAAAAAAAATTTAGCTTTTTTTTTAAAAATGCGATTTTAACCCTTATATATAAAGAAACTGTATTAACGCAGAAGAAGAAAATATAGAAATGTAATTCCCCTCGGGCCTTAGATATTATCATCTGTGAGGGTGCTTTGTGATGGGTCTTTTTAAAAAAGAAAGAAGAGGAAGTTTTGGTAAGAGAAAATGTTTGAGAGGTGGGTAGGATCCTGGGGGTCTTGTGTGTCCAGGAGTTACAGACGTATAAATCCAACCCTCCCACTGCGGTGCAAGGCAATGTCCTGCTGGAGAGATCAAAAGTCTCCCTCAACCATTCTCTTTCCTGATCCGGCCTGCATCCACTGCCAAGACCCGGATGAAGCTCACCCCGTGAACCCGGATATCCCTGCTAAGTCACCAAGTGTAGCGAAACACTTGGGGTGACCTATGACAGAGGTTTTGTATGTAATAATGGCTGGTATGTTGTACTTGTGTTGCAGAGAGAGAGCAGACGCGCGGTGCGGAGACCTCGTCGCTGGGCCCCCCCTCCCCTCCCCCTGCAGCACCCCCCTCCCCCCTCGCAGCCCAGCCCGCCCCCCCCTCACCCCCTGCTGCACCTGCCCCCGCTACACCATCACCATCATCACGGTGAGTATAGTCACCATGGTGAGTATAATCACCACACTTAATATATTTTTTTAAAGAAATTTCATCCAAGAACATTCCAGGGTTATGAATAATTTACATTTAATAAGCACATCGACTCTAGAAACATTTTAACCTCTTATTTGCCGGAGACGCGCTGGCGCGCGTGTATTGTTGCGCGAGAAAATAATTCGAAAAAAATTCTAACAATAAATGTTTGTCTGTGATTTTGGCCCTTCTATGTACAGAATTTGTATGAAGAACAAGGTCAGAATCGCTTGCGCCAACATTACCCCATATGATGGGTAAAAATTTCATTCACCTTGCAACCCCAGAATATTTTTAAATGATTTTATCTGTTGCATAGAAATGTCATTTTTGCCGTAAATTTTAGCTGTTAAAATTGATGCGTGTTCCTCGACTAAAACATCGTAAAACCTATCAATTTACGTAATTAACGCAAGTAATGTTGTTTAGTTGTTTAGTAATAGTTTATTGTTCTAGGAATGTGTTTCGGTCAATAAAATATACGATACCTCAAAATGAATCCACAAAACATTCAATTCAAAATTCAAAATCTTGTTTTGTTACGAAATTTCCGTATTTTTCCTGGAATTTGCTGGCATTTGACGGGTTAAGCATACAATTCCCCCGTAAAATTTAACCTCCCCGTATTGCAATCTGTTCCCTTGCATATAATTTTTAATAAACTAAAAATTATTTCATTTTTTCAACAACCAAATAGTATAAACTTGTGATGAAAGAGATAGCCTTTTTGACCCAAGCTCTGTACTCTATTATATCAAAAGTCAAAAGTTAGCAAGCCGAGGAATTGAACACACGACGCCTGGGACCCAAACACGATGCCAATTCGGCCTCTGACCGGTCGTTACGGACACATGACGTCACTCATTCCAATGATTTTCCTATATGTATTTTTTTTTTTACATTGAGGTTAGCACTCAAAAATGCCCCTAAACATCACTTTGTAGTCGGCTAACTCAAGCAATATATTATACTAGTAGTTAAAAACCTGCGATAGGCCCTGCGGGGGACTTTTGGTTCTCCCTTCGCTCAGTTTGAGAGTTGGTGACCATTTTATATATCCGATAGGAACTGGTTCCAAAAATAGATCCAGTGACAGCTAGTCACCAGGACAAGCAATGACGTCATATGTAATATATAAACGCGTGTTACTTGTATTCGTAACTGCCAGTTACAATAATAATCATGTTATCATCAATCTCTCCATATCCGGAGAGATACATGAAATTACAAATCCATAGTACTTCCACTTGCCAGGCGATGCTAATCAAGCAACCTTTTAACGTAAGCGGCGCCATCTTTTGACATTGGTAAGGAGTGTCATCAGAGTTGCATTCTTAGCCAGATTCTTATGTAGTGTTCTGTAATTTTGCAGTAACACTAACAGATTTTCCAAACACTTTGAATAAATAGATTCTTGATCTTTTATCTGATTTTATTAATACTTGGCGTATATAAAATGGACCTCGTTATTCAACCTAACTTGAAGCTAGCTAAATTGGTTCTAATGAGAGCGTTACACACATCACCCTCTCTCAGCTCCCCGTCCCTCTGTTGGACAACTTAGTTACTAAGCTACCTGCCATCTAGCGGAATCTACTGACAGTTCTTATCGCCGCCATCTATGTCTAAAAGATTTATTCTTTCTTTTTAGATGCACAACATTAAATTTCAACCGTACAGTCTCTAGCCTATTAATACTGTTTGATTGATTGATTTATTGATATCAATTGTGTGAATTCAAACTGGGACGTTTGGTAGAGCAGAAGAAACCCGCCAACATTGGATTGGGCACTAGGAAACAGTTTATAAGACTAAGTGGTAATATGTGTAATGAATATGAATTGTTGTATTGCAGGTTTATTAGCTGGTCTGGGCGGAGGTCCCGTCCCCATGCCTCCGGGATTCTTCCTCAACTTCTTGTAAGTTTGGCCTTCCATCCTCTATTACATAGTTACATTATTTATTCACAACTTTAAATTCTTACAGCCTTACTAAAAAACCCCGTGAAAATTTTATTCAATTGACAAACGGCCGCAGATGTGAAAACATTACTAATTAAAAAATTGTTCATAGAAAGAAATACACATGGTTTACACGGCCTGTGAGGGTAGTTTGTCTCTGTTTTAGTAATGATGTCTGAATGAAATTTGGAATGATAAGTTTTAAGATTTTCACGGCCAAAAGCATTTTCGTTATTTGTTTTTGGGGTGTTATGCCGTGTTGCGCTACCTCCTTCTTTAGCCAACGTTTCGGACATCATTGCAGTGTCCATCATCAGGGCAGATCCGGTAGATGACACATCTACCGGATCTGTAGATGTGTCATCTACCGGATCTGCCCTGATGATGGACACTGCAACGATGTCCGAAACGTTGGCTAAAGAAGGAGGTAGCGCAACACGGCATAACACCCCAAAAACAAATAACGGAAATTTGGAATGTTTTCAAAGTATTTTGAATGTTCTATATATTTCTTATTTTTGATAGTGTCGTAAAAACAAATACCATTTATGAAAACTAGATAAAAATACCTTTTAGATTTTTGTATTTGAAATACACTTTAGTTTTAAAAAACTGCCATATTTTAAGATTCAAACGCGGAAAAAATTGGAAAAAAATTTCTTACCAAAATATTTTTATGAAAGTGTAGAGAAATTTATAAAAAAACTAAATTTAAAAAATACAGTCCTTTTATATAATGAATTTGGAAGAAAACTGTCACTTCACTTTTTATATCGTTCATACAATTAAACATTATAAAAAATATTACAATTGTTCCGAGAGAGTAATAGAAAAATTCTGGCACTTTGAATTCACTTCCGAATAATATAAACGTTGATAACTCGAATTTGGTATTTATTAACACACGCACAAGCCTTTTATTTCATTAAATATTATTACTTTTATGGAAGTTTTATTAAACTTGAGTGGATAAAAAATAATTTATTCCAAATAACCTATATGTTTATTTTAACCAAATTAAAGTAACAACAGAGACATTATAAAAGCACAGAAACTGACAAAAATGTCGCTAATAATAGAAATTATATTCATTTATGATAATAATATAACAGTGAATCTATTATAAACAGAAATCATGTTTAAAAACGTTAAATAACTGCGCATGATATTTTACACATCACGAAAGTAAAAAAGCCGCGAATTTATAGAAAAAAAATGGCCGCTAATGATGGCGCGCATGCGCAGATCAAGCAAAAACAATGCAACTAACCTAATAATGTGATCATCTTATTAGTAACCATGTAAAAACGCAGTGCACCGCGCAAGTAACAAATATGCAGGTTAACCATCGTTAAGGCGTTTTGTTTAAGTAAGGCTGCTAATGATTATCTTAAACTATAAAATATCTCTCGGTTAATATAGTTGCAACAACATTGTACACGTACCCCGAAACTTCTTTTCCTGCAATTTCTACAAGTTTTACTATGTGAATTTCACAGATATTCATCTTTTGCTGTGCGAACTTCCCAAACACAATTTTTTTGCTGTGTGGAATTCCCAGACATTCAGTTTTTGCTGTGTGGCCTTCCCGGATACTCAGTTTTTGCTGTGCAGTCTTCTCAGACACTCAGTTTTTGCTGTGTGGTCTTTCCAGACACTCAGTTTTTGCTGCGTGGACTTCCCAGATACTCAGTTTTTGCTGTGCAGTCTTCTCAGACACTCAGTTTTTGCTGTGTGGTCTTTCCAGACACTCAGTTGTTGCTGCGTGGACTTCCCAGATACTCAGGTTTTGCTGTGCAGTCTTCTCAGACACTCAGTTTTTGCTGTGTGGTCTTTCCAGACACTCAGTTTTTGCTGCGTGGACTTCCCAGATACTCAGTTTTTGCTGTGTGTTCTTCCCAGACACTAAACGACAAGTTGTTTTCACAGAATTTTCACGGAACACAATTCATCAAACTTAAAATTCAAGTTCTGTTATTATTTCATCATGGGTCTATTGTTTCACTGTGCTTTGATAATAATATAACTTGAATAAGACTTTCACAGAACTTGAATTTTAACTGTGAAGTGTGATGAATTGTACAACTTCTGTGAAGTAACCTATCCTTACGTTTTGCTGTGTGGACGTCCCAAACACCCAGTCCCAGACACTCAGGTTTTGCTCTGTAAACTTTCCAAACACTCAGTTTGTGCTGTGTGAACTTGCCAGACACTCAGTTTCTGCTGTGTGGACATCCCAGACACAAAGATTTTGCTGTGCGAACTTGCCAGACACTCAGTTTTTACTGTGTGGATATCCCAGACACAAAGTTTTTGCTGTGCGAACTTGCCACTCAGTTTTTGCTGTGTGAACTTAATCATGTCTAATAAATCCTCAGACGCTGTAATATAAGACAAACCCCTAATCTGTTGTTGTGGGGTTGATTGCAGGGCCATGTTCCCGCTGTCTCCGTACGGGGGCGCCGAAGTGTCGGGGGCTGAGCCTGCTGAGACAGAGAACTACGAGGCGCTGCTCAGCCTAGCGGAGCGCCTGGGGGAGGCCAAGCCAAGGGGGCTCTCCAAGCCCGAGATCGACCAGCTGCCCAGTTACAAGTACGACTCCACCACCCACCAGGGTAAGTCCATACCTTCTATTTGGAGAACATACTGTAGATCCGGATGCCCTTGTTGAAGAATATACTGTAGATCCAGATGTCCTTGTTGGAGAAAATACTGTAGATCCGGATGTCCTTGTTGGAGAACATACTGTAGATCCAGATGTCTTTGTTGAAGAATATATCGTAGATCCAGATGTCCTTGTTGAAGAATATACTGTTGATCCGGATGTCCTTGTTGGAGAACACGCACATAAATTCGGATGTCCTTGTTGGAGGACTTAAATAGATGTTGGAGAACTTAAATAGATGTTGGAGAACTCACACTTAGATCCTGATGCCGTTGTTGGAGAACACACATAGATCCGGGTGTTCTTATTGGACAACAGACTGTAGATCCGGATGTCCTTGTTAGAGAACATACATAAATTCAGATGTCCTTATTGAAAACATACATAGATCTAGATATCCCTAGAAAACATATTGTAGAATCGGATATCCTTGTTAGAAAACATACTGTAGAATCGGATGTCCTTGTTGGAGAATACACTCAGATCCAGATGTCCTTGTTGGAGAACATACAAATATGTAGATCCGGATGTTCTTGTTGGAGAACACACACAAAACCGGATGTCCTTGTTCCAGAGCATTATATTAACTAATGTGTTGTGTATATGTTGCAGGCGACCAGAGCTCGTGCGTGGTGTGCATGTGTGAGTGGGAGGCGAGACAGCTGCTGCGCGTGCTGCCCTGTTCGCACGAATTCCACGCCAAGTGCGTCGACAAATGGCTGCGGGTGAGTCCACCTTTCCTCATCTTCTCTATCTATTTTTAATTATATATTTGAATGTTTATTACAAAATGAGTAATGTTGAAAATGTAAAGAGATCTAGAGATATCGTTTAGCAGCATCATACAAGCTATGCTGGGCCTGTACGTCCCTTCTGCCTTCTTCTGCCCTGATCGGTACAATCAATGTATAGCATTCCAAGAGGAATGAGCTGTCCCTTGTGGAATAAATAGCAAGTCGTGGTGACGACCCTGGTGGTAGTTGTTCGGTACAGTCAATGTATAGCATTCCAAGAGGAATGAGCTGTCCCTTGCGGAATAAATAGCAAGTCGTGGTGACGACCCTGGTGGTAGTTGTTCGGTACAATCAATGTATAGCATTCCAAGAGGAATGAGCTGTCCCTTGTGGAATAAATAGCAAGTCGTGGTGACGACCCTGGTGGTAGTTGTTCGGTACAATCAATGTATAGCATTCCAAGAGGAATGAGCTGTCCCTTGTGGAATAAATAGCAAGTCGTGGTGACGACCCTGGTGGTAGTTATTCGGTACAATCAATGTATAGCATTCCAAGAGGAATGAGCTGTCCCTTGTGGAATAAATAGCAAGTCGTGGTGACGACCCTGGTGGTAGTTGTTCGGTACAATCAATGTATAGCATTACAAGAGGAATGAGCTGTCCCTTGTGGAATAAATAGCAAGTCGTGGTGACGACCCTGGTGGTAGTTGTTCGGTACAATCAATGTATAGCATTCCAAGAGGAATGAGCTGTCCCTTGTGGAATAAATAGCAAGTCGTGGTGACGACCCTGGTGGTAGTTGTTCGGTACAATCAATGTATAGCATTCCAAGAGGAATGAGCTGTCCCTTGTGGAATAAATAGCAAGTCGTGGTGACGACCCTGGTGGTAGTTGTTCGGTACAATCAATGTATAGCATTCCAAGAGGAATGAGCTGTCCCTTGTGGAATAAATAGCAAGTCGTGGTGACGACCCTGGTGGTAGTTGTTCGGTACAGTCAATGTATAGCATTCCAAGAGGAATGAACTGTCAAATGTTAAATATTATGGGCCCTTAAAAGCTGTTACTGTAAGGGCCCTATTCCTTCTAGATTGGAGACTTTCGTAGTGTGTTTCGGATAGCAAATCCATGTGACGCATAAATTGCGGGTACTCACCATGCATTCTCTTATAAAAGATGACTTAGAAAGTTTTTAAAATTTGTTCCAATAAGTCTAAGTATTTTTGCTGGTACGGGGCCCAAATAGCAAGCATATTCTAGTTTTGATTGTATCTATGTTGTACAGTTGAACATCAATGTCATTGCTCTGGAAATTTGCCTGTTTAACCCGTCTGCTTGGTTCAATATATTCGCACCTCACAATCCGGAAGCTTCGGTTCCGCGCGTAAATTCTGAAACCGGCACTTTGGATCGAGATTGCAAAATATCTATGCAAGATAGCTTTCATATTTCAAAGACAATAAGAAGCATTATTTCATTCTCTTTCTGGTTAAAAGAAAAATACATATGTTTGCGTGAGAGGAAGAGAGATATATAGCTTTTAAAATGTAAGGTCGCTCGGGACGTTTTTGGTCTTATGAAAGTATAACGCGATTACGTGTTTTGGGATGTATTTATTCCTAAACAAGCAGACGGGTTAACCGCAAATTTTTTCACTTTTCCGAACAACTTATATAGGTCTCATAGAAATCGTTGTGTCTCCCTTACTATCATGGTTAGAAATATGATCTAAACGGTGTTAGAAACAAAAAACAGTACGCTTTATATTCAAATCTAAAAGTTATCCACAAAATTATTAATATATATTCACCTTTATGAAACCAAAGTTTCCGACCATAATTTGAAAAAAAATTATGAAAATTTGGGATTTTTTATTTAATATTATTTTTAACATGAAACAACAAAAAGTGAGTTAGCGATAATATTTATAACGCACTTGCCTAATAAAATATGTATTATTTTTTTTCATTATCAGCAATTTTTCTTAGAAAAAACGTATGTCAGCCATTTTTAAAACTTTTCTGTGTTTGCATTCAAAATTTTTATATTTCAAAAGTTATATGTTTATTTTTTGTTGTAAAATTTAAAAGCATATTTCATCACCTTTCAAAAACAGTTTTTAGTTTTCGGATACATTCAGAAATATTTCATTTATTTGAATTTTATTGCGAAGCGGAAATATTTAGACTATATTATATTACTAAACTATACTATATGTGTGTAGAAATATTTATTTGATTTGAATAATATTCTCATTGCAGACGAACCGCACGTGTCCCATATGCCGCGGCAACGCGTCAGAGTACCTCGTTGGCAGCGACTAGGGTTCGGGGGGCGCAGGCCGGGCCCCCCCGCGCCTCGCCCCGCATCCCCCGCCGCCCCTCTTCCCGCTGCCCCCCGTGCCCTGCTACGTGCTGCGACGCCCCTTCTGCCTGCGCCTCGTGGCGGCCATCGCTATGTAGGGGCCAGATCCAGGTGTCCTTGTTCAAGAACATTGATCCGGGTGTCCGCGTTGAAGAAATATGTGCGCAACATAAATCCATGTGTCCTTTTTGAGGGTATAACGTGATGAAAACATAGATCCAGATGTCCTTGTTGAAGAAATGAGTGTATAACATAGATCCGGATGTCTTTGTTGAAGAAAAAATGTATAACATAGATCTGGATGTCCTTGTTGAAGAAAAAAATGTATAACATAGATCCGGATGTCCTTGTTGAAGAAATACTTGCATAACATAGATCCGGATGGGAATTTGGCTATCCTTGTTAAAAATCATACATATAAAACATGATGAAAACATAGATCCGGATGTCCTTGTTAGAAAACATGTGTGTGTAACATGGTGAAATTATAGATCCAGATGTCCTTGTTGAAGAAATACTTGCATAACATAGTTCCGGATGGGAATTTGGCTATCCTTGTTAGAAATCATACATATAAAACATGATGAAAACATAGATCCGGATGTCCTTGTTAGAAAACATGTGTGTGTAACATGGTGAAATTATAGATCCAGATGTCCTTGTTGAAGAAAAACTTGCATAACATAGTTCCGGATGGGAATTTGGCTATCCTTGTTAGAAATCATACATATAAAACATGATGAAAACATAGATCCGGATGTCCTTGTTAGAAAACATGTGTGTGTAACATGGTGAAATTATAGATACAGATGTCCTTGTTGAAGAAATGCTTGTATAACATAGATACGGATGTGAATCTGGGTATCCTTGTTAGAAATCATACATATAAAACATGATGAAAACATAGATCCGGATGTCCTTGTTGGAAAAGATGTGTGTGTGTGTAACATGGTGAAATTATAGATCCAGATGTCCTTGTTGAAGAAATGCTTGTATAACATAGATACGGATGTGAATCTGGGTATCCTTGTTAGAAATCATGATGAAAACATTGATCCGGATGTCCTTGTTAGAAAAAATATGGGTGTAACATAGATTCAGATGTCCTTGTTGAAAAACATATGTATAACATGGAGAAAACATAGATCAAGATGTCTTTGTTAGATAACATATGGGTATGACATAGATTCAGATGTCCCTGTTGGAAAACATGTGTTTTACATGATGAAAACATAGATCCGGATGTCTTTGAGGAACATGCGTGTGACAAGGTAAAAACGTAGATCAGATGTCCTTGTTGTAGAATATATGTGTTAACATATGAAAATATAGATCCGGATGTCCTTGTTGAAAAACATATGCGTATACCACGATGAAAGCACAAACCTGTGCCGTGAAAACTGTACAATCGGAACAAATTGCCGCAAATGCCACGTTATACAGGTAACAACTCGGCAGAACTGCACCAGTACCAATTGCGCAGATTCAAACGGAGATCTTCGTTGTAAGGTGATGAGATGTGCATCACGCATGGCCAATCAAATAAGTCACTAAACGTACACTGAATCACAAATACCCGGAAGTGTGATTTAAACCGATTTGAAAGAAAAAAGATAGTCTGATGAAATCGATCATCTGTAAGAAAGAATTTCGATATTTGAAAATGTCTGATTTTATAAAATATAAGACGTCCGAATCGCATGTGTCGCATCTCTCGTGGGTAGGTAGTGTTGAGGAGTGTATCGGTATCGTCATGTATAAGCTCCGTGTTAAGTATTTTTGTATTAATGTTAGCGAGAGTGAGGTTAGGTTAGACTGTATTCGGTGTGAGTTTTATTGTACGCTACACGCTCAATTGTAGGTTTTAACGCGAGCACGCCGTCACATTGAAGAACACCTTTTTAGCGGACAAACAACGACGGGCAATAAACAAACAACTTCTAAAATACTATTAACTAGTTAAAATAAGCTGTATTATATGTAATATGTGTACGCGCGCATCATTTTAAAATTTAGATATTTTAAATAAAGGTTTTCTTCGATGCGGCGAAATGTTCGACGGCTTTTATATTTTTTTATATAAGGTTTTGTAGACGAGAGATGCGATGACAGAACGGCGTTCTTTTAATGCTTGTACGTTTACAGGGCGTTTGGCGGTTTGAGAGCAACGACAGTGCGAGTTTCGTTATTCGTTGATTAAGAAAGAGAAAAATATATTAACACACTTTATGCAGGTGAAAATTAGGGTACCATTTGAAAAAATTGTTATTTTTAAATCATTATATCTTTGAAAATAAGGTGTAATATACGGTGTCTGGAAACTAGTGGTACAATTGGGGAATTTGTATCACAACGTAGAGAACACAAAAATTTACTTTTATTCTTGGTTTGGGGCTCTTTGTGTTATCTCCTCATCTCTTACAGTAAACAACTGCTATCCCTGTACAAATGATAATTGAGCCCCATGCTTGAATTTGGCAGCCACCTCTGGTCTGGAGTCAAAATACTTGAAAAAAACCCTCAATTGTGTAAAAATGGGCGATCCATTTGATAGATTCTCTTATCTTCACAAACGGATTGCAATCTTTAGAGCACAGGCGTCCGTTGGGAATGCTATCCTTGTTCTACCGGTATTTCAATGGATGATGCTTCGAGGAACTAGCGTCATTGATCCCTTCGTCACCGATGCATACTCAGGAAATACGCTAAACGCATGCCCGACATATGTACATGGTTGACATTTGTCACATGAGAATGGGTCGCTTTTTCGACTCGTTATCGAGTTCAACATATTGGCTGTGCAACGATTTGCCGGTCTCTGTTTCTTCCATCCTATAACAAGGGTTCTCTCCACACGGCATCTCAGAAAACACAGACCCTGAAGGAAATTATTTTTCGCAGGGCCTCCTGTGTGGAGTTAATGTAAAAAAAACTCCCATTTTACCTCATTTCTTTGATAAAGTTCACCAGAGTTGTCTCCGGATATGTGTCTATGTTTCGTGGTTCCACAATGTATCTTCCCAGGTATCTGAGCCTAGTTCCCATCGGAGTGGGACATTGGCACCGTAGGTGGATTGGAGTCTCTTCATCCTCTTCACATTTCTTACATCTATTGGTGTTTTCCACTTCCATGTCTCTGAAGAGACAGTGCCCCTTTAGTAGTCCTACCAGTTTCCTCAAAGAGTGCACTGCCCCTATCGAAAAGCTAGGGTCTGATCCGTTTGCAAGAACTTTGGATAGTCTCATTCCGGGTGCCTTCTCCCATTCTTTCCAGTGTTGGGATTTAACTTACAATATGTAATTTACTGTTGCAAGCTGTCAATCCAACAACTGGTGTTTCCGCCCCTATCTTTGTTAGTCCATCAGGGCATGCAAGAGAAACGGCAACGCGGCCTTTTTTACACAAAAATTAATTTTTGATTTGAGACCAAAATACCCAAACGAATTAAACAATTATTTTTTTAACCGAAAGATATTATATATAGCAAACAATTATAATTAACTCAAAAACACTCAAAACGCCAAAGTAGCCACTAAAATCAAAACGCAAAATTGATGTGTTTAATGGCCTATACAGTGAAACCCTCTTAAGAAGTTTTCCACGGGACCGGAAAAAACAAACTTCTTAAGCAGGAAAACCTTATATGTGGGAAAAATTGGGCCGATTTTGGACCGAGGGACTGAAAAAACCAAACTTCTTAAGCCACAAAACTTCTTAAGCGGGAACTTCTTAAGAGGGTTTCACTGTATTTTATAATTTAAAACATAAATATATAAAAAGCACATATCCGTACTAGACATTTACTATATCGTTTGATTAAAAAAAATATTATATTCAATTTGGTTGTGTATTTTGGTTTCAAATCCAAAATTAAGTTTTGCAAAAAAATGCTGTGTTGCCGTTTCTCTTGCATGCCCTTTTCGCATTGTAATAAAGTGTGTTAATAATTTGAGTTTCATATGAATCTGTCGTTAGAATTGTTCTGCCGTTGACTGCTTTGTTTACGTACAAAAGAAGATTGAAGTAACATTGAAATGTGAAAATATATGTACATATTACACTGGATGGTGAAAAGTGTGTAAAATACAAAATGGACAATGCATTACGTCATATTTCACGAGTGTGGAGAGGAGTGGATAAAATATTATCGGGAAATATGTGTAATTAATAATATTTGGGGGAAATTATTAATATTATCGAAAGATTCGGTAATGTATGTAGATTATTTTTAATATTTACGAATATATTGTAACATTAACAATGATTAATATCATATTATAGAGATATATTTCTTTTGCTTTGGAGTTTTGGGCCGTGTGCCGTATTGTCGTCTGGTTTGAACGTTTGGCTTTTTTCTCATTTGTGCACGGGGTTCGGTGGATGTTTTGGATTCATTATTGTTCCCACAGAAAAGAGCATTGAAAGGGACTGTAACAGGCTATAATCTGCACGTGCCCTAAGAAAAAAACATAAAAATTCTTTGTACATACACACTTTTACGTTGGTTGTGTCAATCTTTCGTTAATCTGTGCCATTTTGAATTTTTGAACTGTCGCTGCTAAACGCCGATTCTCATTTACAACTCTCGGTTAAACGTATGTGGCGGTGCAGTCATTTTTTGTGCGACTGCCGAGGACTTATAAAAAAAGCGCGAAGCTTTTTACTATATGCTACTAGCTTTTGCCCGTTGCACGCGATTAATTGGTAAAAGTACGCCACCGCTAAACATTTCAGCTTTTGAACAAATTGCGATCAGCTGTCAAGCATAACAACAAGACCTTTACAATTGGAAGCCGATTGCAATTTCAAAAGCTTAAACGGGCCGAGAAACTGTGTTTAATCGGGATCGTTCAAAATTGGAAATTACAAAATTTTTTAATCAAATTTTTATCAGTCAAGCACAACGGACATGTTACACTCGACGACTGATTGTAATTTGTTCAAAAGCTGAAACGGGCCGAGTGTCGCTTTTATAGACATCAAATGAAACTCCAACAATAATAATTAATCAAATTAAATAATGTCTGATCTAAAATCGAATAAAAATTTTGTTATGGCATTTTTTCGTTTTGCATTTGGCGCCAGAATCCGAAATATCCACCGTCCCCGCAGTGATACGCGAAATGTAACTTGAAATAGCTTTAAATATTTAGAGTGTACAGTAGTCGGTCCATATAACCTTCGGTCGTAGACGATTTTCTTACGTTTCGTACTCTGCATGGAATCGCACACGGATTTATTTACAATCATTTTTCAAACGCACCGTACTGAATTGGTTTCCCGCCTCAAACGTGGCGAGATGTAAAACTGCTTTGGAAAGTAAAAACCTGCAAAAATATTATTAAAAAATTGCAATAAAACTGCCTTTCATATTAGCGTGTTGCGAAATATTTGATTTTGTTGCGACACCGAAGATTTAAACAAATCATTAAAAATCTTAAATTCATCTCTGCTACACCTAACATTAATATATTTTTCTCATCAATTTCTATGTTCTTATTTCTAATTTATATTCACAACTGGTTTATGAGACTGAACAAGGGTTGTCCAAGAATTAAAAGATCTTTCCTCATTTTCAGTGACGCTGACATTATTTCTCAACTAAGAGTGTAGGTATTCGGGTACTACGCCAGAGAGGATGGACAGCAAACTCGGCAGAAGATTTAATATATTTATTGGTGAATCAAATTAAATACTCGTAAATGCTAAAGTCGATAAGATTAAGTGCAGCGTGTTCGCGCGGGTAGAGTTATGTTCTGGCGAGTCAGTCTTGTCGGAGCGAGTGGCTTCCTTGAGTAGGTCCTCCTCCGTTTATATAGGTGATGATTCCTTTGTTCCCGTTTCCATGGGTGGGGAGTGAAGCGTTCGGACCTCGAACCCGCAGGATCGCTGACGGTGGGCTCCATTGTTCATTTTATTTGTTATTTTAGCGCGGGTAGAGTATTTCGTCTACCCGGTTATTGAATGAATGTTTTGCAATGCCTTTGCCTGGTCAGCGGTTTTCGTCTCGGGTGTCATTGATCGATATTTAAATTTGTGTTTCGTAATACATTGTTGATTCAGCTTTCTTCGCATTCCCGTTCGTGTTGATTTTATGGTTTTCGGGTCGGCATCCTGCAAAGGTATTTAGCAGTGGTGGCACGGCTGCTACAGGGTCCGCCCCCAGTGAGGTGGAGCTTCACGATTCGTTAGGGTTGCGTCGGTCCGCCGCTGACCCTCAGTTCCTCCAACGCTTGACTTCTGTAATGCTTCCGACATCTCCTCCAAGTGTAGTATATGCCCGCCAGTAGCACTGCTACTGACAGTATGCTGAGAGTCACCCATTGTAATCGTTTTGTTTCCACATGGATGTCTCCTGTCAGGGCGATGATGACTTCTTCTTTGCTTATGCTTGATGCTTGTCCCATGATGAAGGTGTGCTGGTTGTCGACTGAAGTAATTTTTGATTTGTAGCTCCTTTTATAATACGATTGTTTCGAAATAATTTTATTAAAATTTGCTGACGGAATCACCTGTATGTGCCCTCCTTTTGAGGTTTGTTTAAAACAGCTGTGTGCGTCCTTTCGTTATCGCACGGTGAATGAACTTGCCATTGTGTCGGTCAGCTGTTTTTGTTTTATTTTTATTACTATGTTTTGTTTTGTTACCAATATTTCTGCATTGTATTTGATTGTAAACTTTGTTATTCTTTCCACGATAATATATTATGCTTGATATTTTTCGGGAAATCTGACACTCCTTCCACTCCTCGTTATCCTTGAACTTGATTCTTGGTCCGTTATCTTTACCGCTGTGTTCTTATCTGGTACTGACATGGCTGATGGCATTGTTGAAGGGATTATAGTTGATTTTCCTACCTCGATAATGTATGCTGGTTTGATACGGTCTATGGTAACTGTTTTTTCTTTCCCTTTTATGAGAATGACGTATGTTCTCCCATTGCGTTTTATAACCTCGTATGGACCGCCATACGGTTGTTGTAGTGGTTGTTGTAAGGTTCGTCTACTGTTATGACTTGTTCATTCTACCGATCGGAGATTTTGCATTTGTTGACTTAGGATTTTCACAAAACCAGTTAAGTCATCCTTGTCGGAAGATCTCGCATTCAAGAATTCTCCTGGCAGGCGAAGCGGCTCTCCATATACAAGGTCTGCTGATGTGCATTTCAAGTCTTCTCGCCAAGCAGCTCGTATTCCCATTAGCACGGTTGGTAATGTCTCTGTCCATCGGTTAGTCTGGTGGCATTTGATAGCTGCTTTCATCTGGCGATGTAACCTCTCTACCATCCCGTTTGCCGCTGGATGATAGGCCGTCGTGTGGATTTGTTACGTCCCTGCCAAGTGGTTAAGTTGTCTGAATAATTTAGATTCGAATTGTTTTCCTTGGTCGGTAGTTATCCGGATTGGTGCACCAAAACGAGTAATCCATCCTTCATAGAATGTGCGGGCGACCGTTTCCGCTTCTTGATCTTTGATGGGGAAAGCTTCAGGCCATCTTGTGAATCGGTCCACGCACGTCAAGCAATACCTATGTCCTTCTGACATTGGCATAATAACGTAAAACGGCAACTGTTGAAGTTCGTAAGCTTGCAATTTTGATCCCAGATGTCAATAAGTCTACCACACAAATGATTTTGACGGAAAAATGGCGTATGCAAATTGCGTGCTCGTTGAGTTCCCAAAAAGCTGAGCAAAATCGTATGAAAAGCGGTCATATCTCTTCAAACCGTTTTTTCCAACCAAGGTGAGGTTTTTTTTGGATTGAAACATGGATTCCCCACCTAAACCTAGAATCAAAAAGGCAATCAATGACATGATTTGCATCTTTTTCTTCACCTGAAGCAACATTTGGCCGGAAATCCTTTGGAGACCAACTAGGACCCAGAAGGATAGGTGATGGCATTTTTGGCGGCAGAGTTCTACCATAAGGGAATCAAGGATCCTGTGCCGTGGCTCACCAAGTACATTGATCGTAACGGGGACTACGTCGAAAAATAATGGGGATAAGTACCTAAAATAATTTTTAGAGTTGACAACATTTATGGCGGCAGAGTTCTACGATAAGGGAATCAAGGATCTTGTGCCGTGGCTCACCAAGTGTATCGATCGTAACGGGTACAATGTCGAAAAATAATGGGGATATGTACCTAAAATAATTTTTCCTGATTTTTAAAATTAGAATGGTTTTTAATTCTTGGACAACCAGTGCATAGTAGTACTAGTACTATTAGTATCGCCAAGGTGAAAGACCGCCATTAAGAGTGGTGTTAAGGGGGACGGTTAAACGGCCTGTTTCATGCAAAACTTAAATTTGGATTTTGGACCAAAATATCCCAAACCAACTGAATTGTATGAATGTGAAAATTTATTATAAATTAGAAAATTGAATTTGATAGAAAAACATATTTATAATAGGATGGCAGAGTTATATATAAGATTTTTTTATGATAGTTGTATGCAGTGTTTTTTCATTGATGTCGATCGTCTAGTTGATTAGTCAAACATCTCCAAATACTAAGTTTTGAGTTAATAATGAGAAAAGCAGCATTCAAATGCTCACCATAAATCAAATATTGTTTTACATATTAAATGTGCTGTAAAATAACACCGGGAGGCATAACGGCCGGTAAATTGATGTGACATTTTGAAATGTCCTACTATTGACCCAGAAAATATCAACTGTTGAATTCACTACAAGTTTTAGTGCAATATAATTGATTTCTTGGTGTTTATGAGTAATCTGATTGTACCAGATAGAGAGCACACTTTTACATATAACTTTTTTTTACATTAGCTCCACACAGGAGGCCCTTAGAAAAATAATTCCTCTCAAGGCATATGTCTTTTCCGGGAAGGAAAAGTATATTAGGGATGGGTAGGAATCTGGGGGTCAGTGTGTCCAGGAGTGACGGATGTATGTATCCATCCCTCTCACTGCGGTGCAAGAAAGAGTAAGGCTTGAGAAGTCAAAGGGACTCTCTTAACCTCATTCTCTCCCGATCCGGCCTGCCATGCAGATGTTGGGCAGACGCATCCGCCGCCAAGACCCTGACAAACCTCACCCCATGAATCCGGCTTTGGGGTGACCTTTGGCAAAGGTGTTGGTTATCCCATAAATGGTTCCCAGGGCGGCGGGACCCATGTCTCCCAATTGCAACTGCATACTCAACTCAAATCTCGATGTCTGACTAATCAAGTGGACGATTGTCGTATTCGCAAGACAACTGCTGCGACGTCTGCGTACGAGTCAAATAATATATTGCTGATATAGATTTCACCAGCCGTTAACAAAATCAATACGTAAAAGTTTAGTTTTGGGACCTAATGCTAGAAGTGCCTCCTCCCCCGTTCTGAATCCCCGCTAGCACGATTACAAAAGTGCAAATGTTTATGGCCCACCCTATACAATACTTTCTGGTACCTAAATCAAATTTAAAAAAAAAAAAATGATATCGCACATCCCATAGAAAAGTGTCATAAGTCAAAATTTTCTATTTTGAGCTTTGTCTGAAAAAATAAAGTGATTTTGATTATCTATGCCCCACGAAATCTGTATTTAACCCATCAAAATCCAGGAAAAATATGGAAATTTTCCTAACAAAGTACCACTTTGAATTTTGAATTGGATGTTTTGTGGATTAATTTTGAGCTATCATATATTTTATTGACCGAAACACATTCCTAGAACAATAAACTATGTACCAAAACAACATTACTTGCGTTAATTATGTAAATTGATAGGTTTTACGATCTTTTCGTCAAGTAACACGCATCGACTTTGACAGGTAAAATTCGCGGCAAATTTGACATTTCGATGTCACAGATAAAATCATTTAAAAATATTCTGGGGTTGCCAGGTGAATGAAATTTTTGCCTATTTTAAGGGTAAATGTTGGCGCAAGTGATTCTGACCTTGTCCTTCATACAAATTCTGTACATAGAAGGGTCAAAATCGCAGACAAACATATTTTTTTCGAAATATTTTTTGCACACAAAGCGCGCGTTTCCGGCCGATTAGAGGTTAAGTTACATCACTCCATTTCCACAAGATGTCGCTAGTGTTTCTTTTCGACGGAACCACTTGTTCATTATTCATTCATTTTTTTTTTTTACTTTAGATCCACACAGGAGACCCTGAGGAAAATAATTTTAGGGGCCTATGTCTCCTTAGGGAATGCTGTGTGGAGGATTTTTATAAGGAAAGGGAGGAGAGGGAGTTTTGGGAAGGAAATAGGTATAGGGGGTGGATGTGTCCAGGAGTGACGGATATATGAATCCATTCCTTCAACTGAGGTGCACGGCGCAGGGTCGAATGATCCTGGCTGAAGGATAAAAGATCTCCCTCAACCAGTCTCTCGATCCTGCCCACCACTAGCAGCATACGTATCGGACACCAAGACCTGGACAAACCTCACCTCATGAACCCGGGCACCCCTGCTAAGTCACCAAACGTAGCGAATCACTTGGGGTGACCTATGGCAGAGGTGTTAGTTATCCAATAAATGGCGGTACCCATACCCGTCTCCCATATTGTATTGTTTTCGCTCTCTTGTAAAATAATTTTTTTTGACTTACAACACTTTTCTACGGAATATAGGCACTTCTAGCATTATCCCCGGAGTTATTACGATGGAATTGCGAACTGTCTTCTGGATCAAAAGTATATAAAAATGATTTTGTTACCTTTTCTTGAAACAGTGAATATTGGTAAATTTTTTACTAATTTTTTTTTATACATCATAAAAATTATGTTTCACAAAATGATGTAAAATAATAACACAGGTGAATTTACCACTGTAATTTTGTTTTGAATTGAATTTGTTCAGAAAATTTCATTGACTTGTTTCGATGTGCTGCCAAAATTGTTAATTATGAATATTTAGAGGTGATCACGATGAAACTATGAAATTGAAACTGGTTAAATTATGAATTGATGAAATAGTGAGAGGAATAGCTGCGCAACCTTTTTCATGCAAAACTTAATTTTGGATTTGAAGCCAAAATACTCGACAGAACTGAATAATTTATTTGTGTTTTTAAAATATGAAATATATACCCAATTAAAAAAATCGATTTTTCATGATTTTAAAGGTAACTTTAGCAATTTTTTGTGAGTTAATAGTGATTGTTTAAAAAAATAAACTTACTGTGTTAATACAATGAAATAAAAAAATTAAATATTGTTTGTGTTCGACTTAAATTGATCATTTGTAGTTTAAATTTAAGCCAGTAAAGTGCTTTTTAAAATTTTTATGTAATACCTAGCGAGTTCACGCCATACAATGCTATGCCACTTAAATAAAATGGTTTCTCTCTGCGTGTCCTTTCCCATTTGACCGCGTTACCCTTTCGCCTCCCCTAACCCTTCCCTCCCTGTTAAATTATATGAAATACACCCATTTTTCTCAAACAACTCGCGAACCACCTATTGTAATATTTTTATACAAATTTCACAGTGCCAGAGCTCACTTTTGTAAATAGAATCATTTGCAGATATGTGCATAACAACTCACCAAAGTTTCATCGCAATCCGATGAATGGTATGGGAAATAATTTCATTTTCCCTCCCTGCTAAACTACAACATGATATACACGTCACATTTTTCAAAAAACTCACGTGCCACCTATTGTAATATTTTTATACAAATTTAATAATGCCAGAGTTCACTTTTGTAAATAGAAACATTCGAGCGGTGTGCGCATAACCTCTCACCAAAGATTCATCGCAATTGGATGAATGGTATAGGAAATAATTTCACGACGCTAGAGCTCATCTTTACATATAGAAACCTTCCCGGATATGCGCACTACAATACACCAAAGCTTAAGCACACCGCATGAGGGACAAACTAAGAAACTTTCATTTTTATATATTAAGATAATATTACATAGGACTAACGATTTTTTAAAATTAATTATTGTCATTAAATTATTACCAAAATTGCTTCTAGAATCATAAAGTAACAAATTCTTTAATGGCCTATAAATTTTTATTTAAAACAAAAATAAATAAAATTGCTCACATCCGTACTAAATATTTGCTTTATCTGCTTTTTTTATTTTTGAAAAATTATTCAGTTTGTTTTGAGTATTTTGGCCTCAAATCAAAAGTTTTGAAGGAAAAGGGCCTTCCTTCTCAAAGGTGATTATGATGAAATTTAGGCTGGTTTGATGCAATTATATTTGGTAAAATGATGAAGTGATGAAATTTTAGGGGTGGTCACGATGAAAGTGTGAAATTTCCTCTGGGAAAATATGGAATTAATGCAATTATTATTCTAAATAATTATGAACCGTCGTGCAATTTCTCTCCTAAAGAATCATTGGTGAAATTTGAATGGTTTGGTTTGAATGAATTTAAATTTAAACTGGTTTGATGCAATTGCTTTTGATTAACCAGTCACATGCCGTGACATTTAGCGGAAATTCGCGGAACTTCGCAAAAAAACACTAAAAAACCACCACTTTGAATTTTGAATTGAATGTTTTGTTGATAAATTTTGAGCTATTGTATATTTTATTAACTGAAACACGTTCACAACACAACATACTATCTACCAAAACCACATTACTTGCATTTATTACGTAAATTAATAGGTTTTATGATCGTTTTATTCGCGATACACCCATTAATTGCGACCGTTAAATTCGCGGCAAATTCTGACAGCCGATTGTCATAGAAGATATCGTTTTAAAAATATTCCAGGGTGACTAGGTGAATGAAACTTGTAGCGTCTCCGAGAGTAATGACAGCGCAAGCGATTCTGACATTGTTCTCCATACAAATTGTGTACATAGAAGGGCCAAAATCGTCGACCAAAAGTTTTTTGTCGGAAGTATTATTCAAATATTTGAATTATTTTCTCGCGCATGCGCATATGACGCGCGCGCCGGCGCGTCTCCGGCCTGTTAGAGGTTAAAATGATGAAATTTTAGGGGTGGCAAAGATGAAAGTATGAAATTTATGCTGGGAAAATATGAAATTGATGCAATTATTGGTCTAAATAATGATGAACTGTCATGCAATTTCTCTCCTGGTGAATCATTGGTGAAATTTTAATAGTTTGGTTTGAATGAATTTTAATTTGAGCTGGATGGATGCAATTGTTTTTGGTAAAATAATGAAGTGATGAAATTTTAAGTGTGGTCACGATGAAAGTATGAAATTTTTGCTGGGAAAATATGGAATTAATGCAATTATCCTCTAAATTATGATGAACTGTTGTGCAATTGGGCTCCTGGTGAAATTTGAATGGTTTGGTTTGAATGAATTTGAATTTAAACTGGTTTGTTGCAATTGTTTTTGGTAAAATGATGAAGTCATGAAATTTTAGGGGTGGCCCATGATGAAAGTACGAAATTTTTACTTGGAAAATATGGAATTGGTGTAATTATTTTTCTAACTAGTGATAAACTGTTGTGCAATATTGCTCCTCGAGAATCATTGGTGAAATTTGAATGGTTTAAAACAATGAAGTGACACTTACTATCTGCTCAACTCCCCTAAGCACTCAAGTCCATCATGCTATCTACCTTATTCTCAATAACTTTGATAAATTTCACCAGGGTTGTTGTAGGATAGATCACAAAATACATAGATCTGAAACTATGTACAATTAAATTTTCTGAACAGTGTCTTTTCCTATATGATTTGAGATTTTCACCGCCAAAAGTATTATTGTGATAAATTTTTGTGTTGTTATGTCGTGCTGCGCTTCCTCCTTCTTTAGCCAACGTTTCCTGCAGCGTTACAGTGTCCATCATCAGGGCAGATTAATGGATTTTTGCAAAGTGTTTGATAATGTATGTAGAAGTGACACTGTGTTGCATGCGTTAATCCTCTTACGACCGGATATTTCGGTATACTACTTATTATTCAAATTAATGTCGTTTTTGTCATTTAGTTTTGGTGTAGCCGCCAAGTACTGGATACAAAAACTATTAGAAATTTAACATATGTAAACACACTCTTCACCGCTATCTACACGTCTGCACTGATAATTGACACTGTAAGGCTGTCCGAAATGTTGGCTAACGAAGGAGGAAGTGCAGCAAGGCATAATAACCCAAAAATTAATCATGATGATATTATCATATTCCAAAGACATTATATCGATAATTGCCATTAATTTGCCTTCCGAATGTGAAAAAAAAATGCATGTATAAAACAGCTGTACAAATCAATATTGTTGTATTGAAATCCTCAATACTGTTGTATTATTTCGTGCGCGTTTATAATTGAAATCTTCAATATTGTTGTATTATTTCGTGCGTGTTTACAGTTGAAATTCTCAATATTGTTTTATTATTTCGTGCGCGTTTACAATTGAAATCATCAATATTGTTGTTTTATTTCGTGCGCGTTTACAATTGAAATCCTCAATGTTGTTGTATTATTTCGTGCGCGCTTACAATTGAAATCATCAATATTGTTGTATTATTTCGTGCGCGTTAACAATTGAAATCCTCAATGTTGTATTATTTCGTGCGCGTCAACAACTAAAATCCCTTTTATATTTTAATCTAAATTTTTTTTACCCGTTTGCGGTCCATCTTTGTTTCGACTCTTGTGCGCTATATTATGCACCCAACAGTGAGATAATTCGTGTAGAAGTGGCGCCAACTTTACCATAAAAAATTATTGTGTATGCATGCAAGGAATACCAAATGATGAATCTCAATTTTATACCTTTTTGATGATATTTTTATGTGAACATAATTTATACACTAAAATTTAAAAAAAAATTTAGATTATCTCCACACAGAAGGCTCTAAAGAAAATAATTTCTCAGGATCTATTTCATGTTAGGGAATGCTATGTGGAGGTATTTTTTTTAAGGAGAGGAAATTCTGGGAAGGAAATAGGTATGAGGGGCGGGTAGGAATCTGGGTTAGGAATCAGTGTGTTCTGAATGAAAGCATATATTCATCCCTCCAACTGCAATGCAAGGCGATGGGTTGAGCGATTCTGGCTGGAAAGTTCAAAAGACTTTCTCTCTCGATCCGGCCCACCACGCAGCAGGTGGGCAGTTGCTCGGCCGCTAAGACCCGGGCAAACCGCACTCCGTGGGTTAGTAGTGTGTCCAGGAGTGACGGACGTATGAATCCATCCCTCTAACTGCAATGCAAGGCGATGGGTTGAGCATTTCTGGCTGGAGAGGTCAAACGATCTCCCTCAATCAGTCTCTCTCAATCTGGCCTGCCACCTAGCAGAAGCATCGGCCACCAAGACCTGGACAAACCTGCTAAGTTGCCAAACGTAGCGAACCACTTGGGGTGACCTATGGCAGAGGTTTCGGTTATCCAATAAATGGTTCGGCGTTTCCCGTACCCGCGCCTCCCAAATTGTTTTCAAATTCTGTTTTATTAATTCTGATGGGTGATTTTATAACACGAGAGTCTTTATTTTCGTCGATTTTTTGTCTATGTTGGGAGTTATTAACTTTTTTTATACACTAACAATAATGGAAGAAAATCACAATCAAATATCATGTAATTATTATTATTATTATAATTATTGTTGTTATCTTTCGATAACTTGGAATGGAGGAGATCTCGTTTTGGAAGAAATCACAGAGTGCTTTACAAATTCTTAGCCACAATAAATAATAAAACATGATAGCCTTCTAAATACCTAATATATACATCTACGAAATAATAAAATAAATCTGTATTTTTTTATTTGATTGAATGTTTAAATATT
The DNA here is from genome assembly GCA_929108145.2 of Limnephilus rhombicus. Classification (NCBI taxonomy): domain Eukaryota; kingdom Metazoa; phylum Arthropoda; class Insecta; order Trichoptera; family Limnephilidae; genus Limnephilus; species Limnephilus rhombicus. The sequence goes on along the minus strand of OV815290.1, from coordinate 11,105,848 downwards.
TCAACCATTTTGCTGTTGTAAATTAATTAATGTTTTTTAGCAGTACAAACAATGATGTATGGAGAACACACGAAACTGGGTAAAATGTATGAATGATTTTTTCTTCTTCTTTTATTCTGTGAAGTATGTTTAGTTGGATTGGTGTAATGAAATTCAAAATGAATTAATTTTTTTATACAAATTTCGGGTCGGTATAGACCTCTGTTTTACTTTTTAACCAATTATTATTACCAATTTGGGTGTGGCAATTTTTTATGTGAAAACTTGTGAAAAAAAAGCCTGAAAATGTTTCAACTTAATATTATGGTTTCCGTACTATGGCAATGTGACATTTTTTGAATATTATGCAATGTGACATTGTTTATTGTTCCCGCTTGACATTGTTACAATGTGGCATTTCGACGTGTGGAAATGTGACGTTGCTACAATGTCCCCAAGTGATTTTATTACAAATTTACAATGTGGAAATGTCACATTCTTTTGATGTGAAAAAGTTTCCATATGTCAATGTGGAAATTGTATCAATATGAAAATGTTCCCATGTGATATTGTTACAATGTAGAAAAGTGACATTCTTATGATGTGAAAATGTTTCATTTGTAATATTATACAGTGTTGAAATGTGACATTGTTTCGATGTGAAAATGTTCTCATGTGAAAATGTTCCCATGTGAAAATGTTCCCATGTGATATTCTCACAATGTGGAATTGTTATAATTAAAATGTGGAAACGTGACATTTTGATATTGTTATAATGTGGAATTGTAACATATCGACATTGTTACAATATAGAATTGTGACTATTTTATATTGTTACAATGTGGAAATGTTCCTGTATGACATCGTTACAATGGGAAATGTTCCTGTTACAATGTGAAAATGTAATCCTAATGTAACAATGTTCCGATATGTTCATTGATAAATAAGATGTATATTAATTAAAAAAAAAAAAATCACATAAAAAATTGCCATACTTTTTGGTTGTTACATCCGCACTGTGATTAATTTTCTGTTTTTTTTTATACACGTGTTTTAGTGTTAATTTCCTTTATTTGTGTCATTATTAATTATATATAAATATATTGTTTTACACTTTACATATCTGAATATATATATATACAAACATGCAAATATATATATATTTTGTAATGTAAACTGGGTGGCTCAAAAGTCAGTTAACCAAATTTTTAAAAATGATGTCGAAAATGTATTTTTTTGCCGATTCCACGCTCAACGCTTTAAAAACTAGTATTAAAATTTAAATGTTATTTTTTCGAGTAATTTAAATGATTTTGTTAGTTGAATTTTGGGTCATATTGTTGTGTTTTTCTTTTAGTCTCCAATGGACATTTTTTATGTAATATTCTCTTAATTAATATACCTCCAAAAGCAATACTGAAGACTTGCGTTAAATTTTAAGGCTATGTAATTTTTTCTTACCGCTTTTGACCCACCGCATAAAAAAAAAGAGCATGCAAAAAATCATTAAAAAATTCTACGCGAAAAAGGGAGCAATTTTGTTTTGGGTAATCTATTCAAAAAGTTTGTTACATTTAAAAAAATTAAGCGCGTCGTTTTGTGCGTCAGCAGGTAAAAAAGCGGTGAAAAAGAATTTTTCAATGTCCAGGATATAAGTATTTTCTAGCACAGAAGCTTTTTCCAACCATTGTGAAAATAATAAAATAAATTTCTAATAAATGTACCTTAATAATTAAAAAAAATTAAACGCACTCGCAATTGTTGGCGGACAAAATGGAAGTTTTTATTTTTCAAACAAACCCCAAACACATTTTATAAACTGTTTCCGATAACGTGAAATATCACGCAGTTTCTTCTAGGAATATTTGGATTGTATCAGATATTGTAATGTTGGTGTATTGTGTTTTTCTCCGATGAACAATACTTTTCAGGTGATCGGGAGTTTCAATGGACAATACTTTTCAGATGATCGGGAGTTTCAATGGACAATACTTTTCAGATGATCGGGAGTTTCAATGGACAATACTTTTCAGATGATCGGGAGTTTCAATGGACAATACTTTTCAGATGATCGGGAGTTTCAATGGACAATACTTTTCAGATGATCGGGAGTTTCAATGGACAATACTTTTCAGATGATCGGGAGTTTCAATGGACAATACTTTTCAGATGATCGGGAGTTTCAATGGACAATACTTTTCAGATGATCGGGAGTTTCAATGGACAATACTTTTCAGATGATCGGGAGTTTCAATGGACAATACTTTTCAGATGATCGGGAGTTTCAATGGACAATACTTTTCAGATGATCGGGAGTTTCAATGGACAATACTTTTCAGATGATCGGGAGTTTCAATGGACAATACTTTTCAGATGATCGGGAGTTTCAATGGACAATACTTTTCAGATGATCGGGAGTTTCAATGGACAATACTTTTCAGATGATCGGGAGTTTCAATGGACAATACTTTTCAGATGATCGGGAGTTTCAATGGACAATACTTTTCAGATGATCGGGAGTTTCAATGGACAATACTTTTCAGATGATCGGGAGTTTCAATGGACAATACTTTTCAGATGATCGGGAGTTTCAATGGACAATACTTTTCAGATGATCGGGAGTTTCAATGGACAATACTTTTCAGATGATCGGGAGTTTCAATGGACAATACTTTTCAGATGATCGGGAGTTTCAATGGACAATACTTTTCAGATGATCGGGAGTTTCAATGAACAATACTTTTCAGATGATCGGGAGTTTCAATGAACAATACTTTTCAGTCATGCTATTCTGTATCATTTGTGGAATCGATTCCATACGTAATCTTCTGTCAAATATGTGTGATTGTCTATGGCTTGCAATTGCTTTTTGTAAGGACTGATTGATTGCCAGCGGATTGGTTTATTTATAATAATAATAATAGTTTATAATATCAGCGATCATATATTTCAACTAGTAACACGTAACGCTGCAAGTATGCATTTTTTTATTTATTAATTTTATTTTATTTTATTGAAATAATAGATAATACATAATATAATCAACAAACAAGTCCTGCTAAGCCAATTGAATCGGCTTGTCAACAGGTGCTTATATTTTAGTTACATATTTATACATTTTTAAAATATAAAATTTACATCTTATATCTACAGATACAACATTTTTTCATACATTTCAAAATCAATATAAATCTTTTTTTTCCGATAGCCAATTTTTCACCATATATTTAACCTTATTCATAGAATTACATTGCTTTATAGTGTCAGGTAATAAATTAAATATCTTCGGTATGATATATTCAAACGTTCTCTGTCCGTACTTATTGTTAAATTTCGGAACTATTAACCTGTCGTTACGCGTGAATCTAGTGCTGTATTTATGTTCTAATTTCTCTTTATGCTGCGGGGTAAATATATGTTGAATTATAATTTTGTGCCAAAGTATTGCCTTAACAGGTAAAATTTTGGCACTCTGAAACAGCAACGGTTTATTTTGTCTCTGTTTGAAAATATTAGGGACGACCAATAATTTTACAATTGCGTTTTGTACAACTTGCACTTGTTTCAGATTGGTTATAGAAGTATTTCCCCATATTGTTAATCCATATCTTATAATAGATTCTGCTAGTGACATATAAATTATTTTAAGTGTTTCAATTGATAGGAAAAAATTTAATGTGTACATTCTGCCAGCAATCGATCTGAGTCTTTTACAGGTTTTTTTAATATGTTTGTCCCATTTAAAAAAACAATCTACAGTAACACCAAGATACACGTATTCCGAAAATAATTCTAAGCTTTCACATTTACAATTAGTTGGAATATTTTTATGAATGCAATTAAAATTATGAGATATAATATTAGGATTAAATTGAAATTTGGCATTAGGTGATCTTATATGCATTACTTTGGTTTTTTTAGCATTTATTAATAGTCCTGCATCATGTGACCATTTACAGGGTTGATTAAAGTCAATTTGCATGAGTTCAATTGCAATTTTTAGATCTTTATGTGATATGACCAATGCCGTATCATCTGCGAATACAAAATGTTTCACAAAAGAGAAAAGTTTTTTCATTATGGTTACATAAATTATATATAGTGTAGGTCCTAATATGGAACCTTGTGGAACTCCTGCAGATACATTATTATTTATTAATTTAATGTACGTTTGCGGTCAGCAACATAAGCAGATATATGCGTTAAAAATACGATAGCAGTCAAATACAATAAGCGTGTTTATATGTCAACGCGTGTATCTCCATAGAAATCGTTCTAACTTCTGCCAGACCACGCCCGACATTGTTAATTTTTATTAAATATTTTTATATGAAATGATAAAAAAGTGAGAAAAGTGTTTATTATACATTTATACAATAGAATGAGTATTGTTGTTTACATAATCTGTGATTTTAGTACCGTTTTCACATAAAAACATCACGTGAGTCATTTTTACATTTTTTTTTTAATGTTTGCATTTTAAATTTTAATATTTACAAATGTTAATATTTATTTGTAATATAACAATTTGAAAGCTTGTTTTGTAACCTTTCTAAAACAGTTTTTAGTAGTCGGCTACGTTCAGAAATGTCTCATTTATAGAGCTTTAATTGTGAAGCGGTAATAACACAAAGTTTTCGTAAAATGTCATTTCGTTTGAGACATTATAAGTGAATATTGACGATTTTCGGAGGGGTTAAAGTTGTATACCATGGATTTGACATTTGCGGAGTTTCAATGTAAATACGCATGAATTACTTATTATTGTTTGCCCAAATTAAGAACTGAAACAAATGTCAAATCCATGGTATACAATTTTAAACATACGTAATAATCATATATTTTGTGTTTTAACCCGTCGCTATAATGCTGCAGTTCTTTCTTACACATTAAATAATGGTGAGACAAATATAATACACACAAACTACTTGTGACTGTTTGCTTCAAAGAATTAATTTTTTCCTTTGGGGGAAACAGATACTTGGTTCAATATATTCTCACCTCACAATACGAAAACCTCGGTTTCGCCCGTAAATTCTGAAACTGTCACTTTGGATCGAAATTGTAAAATATCTACGCAAGATAGCTTTCTTATCTCAAAGACAATAAGAAGCATTATTTCATTCTCTTTCTGGTTAAAAGAAAAATACGTGTGTTTGCATGAGAGGAAGAGAGATATATAGCTTTTAAAATGTAAGGTCGCTCGGGACGTTTTTGGTCTTATGAAAGTATAACGCGATTACGTTTTTTGGGATGTTTTTATTCCTAAACCAGCAGACGGGTTAAATTAGTTGAAATACGATAGCTGACATATCAGTCCATAAAAAAAGCCATAGACAATCACACAAATTTGATAGGAGATTATGTGTGGAAACGATTCCGTATCCACAAAAGACACAGAATCGGTCTTCAGATTGGGAGTTTCAATGAACAATATGAGGGAGCGGGCAGCGGATCGGTAGAGATGGAGGACGAAATAAAAGGCCGTTTATTGGGCTACGTAGCGAGAGTCGGTGAAGCGGTAACATGATGAATGCAGAAGTGCTGTAGATGAGATGCTGCAGGTGCACGGAGGAGATGGTGTGGTGAAAGTCGATGCGGTGGAGCAGAGTTCTTCGAGTCTGCAGGTCACCGGTGCGTTGCTCAAAACCTACTGAATGGATTTTAAAAATTCTTTCACGAATAGAAAACTACATTATTTGCAAGTAACTATAGGCTATATATATTGCTAAGCTCTGGCGTTATGAATAATCTCTGGCGTTATGAAATTATTTTTCATACGTTTTCTGTTCCTAACAAAATCGATTTATTGCAAATTGTCGCCTTTGAAACGATTTTTTTTTAATTAGGCAATTCACCCTAAAAAGAGTGCTTTGTTGGCGTTGTACTTAATAACTATCTCTAAAAATTAATCACCCGAACGACTGCACCAAATTGGATAATTTTATTTTTGTTCCACCGTGGTGGTGGAGATGACCTATCTTCCAGGCCTTTGCTCGACGCTTTGAGTCACGGAGGTGAACGGTGAGTGGCTCTATGAGCTGAGCCACCAGCAGGTAGTCCTGGCAAGGCGGAGCGTGTTTCCATGGCAGCGAAGCACGGCAGGCTTCGGAGTGCCATGAAACAGTGAGCTGATCCCTGGGCTGAAGGTGGCGTCAACCCTTATAAGTCGCGGGATATAGCTGTTCTTTGGAGCTGAAGACACAGTGGGCCTTATAGCTTATAGTGGTGAGTATTCTCGAGGAAGCTGCCCTGGAGATGCAATGCGGGAGCACTTGTACGGAGTTCCGTTACATGATGTGTTGGACCGGCTGTTGGACTGAGACTGACTGGTCCCGGCGAGCAAAACTGCTGCTTATATAGCTGATGCCGAGCGGTAGAGTAATTACCCTCACGGCAGGTAATACGTGCCACTCGGCAGTTCTCGAAAAGGTTCGGCGCTGTACAGATATTGTATGGTGCTAGCTCGAGACTTTTCTAAGAGGTTGCGAACCTTCCAGACGGTGGCAATAATGATTTACCAAGGCGGCCGAGGTATGTACTCTGCGGCGCCTCTCACATAATAGTATTTAACGGCTTATAGATGTTTCTCGTGCATTCTTGGTGATGGCGAAAATAATGCGTCGCCACAAATACTTTTCAGATGATCGGGAGTTTTCATTAAACAATACTTTTTAGATGATTGGGAGTTTCAATGAACAATACTTTCAGATGATTGGAAGTTTCAATGAACGGGAGTTTCAATGAACAATACTTTTCAGATGATCGGGAGTTTGAATGAACAATGTGAGTATTGCCCGAGTCGTAATTGAAACTTAGCTAGCCGAGGAATTAAAACTTACGACTCCTGGATGGGACTCAGACGCAACGCCATAAATAAACCAAACCACATACCGCAATGCCAACCGAGCCAATGATGGGCGCTTTTATTATTACCGTGATGATTTACGCTTACGGTACAGTGACGCCAAAAAAAGCAATAAACATACATTCTTTTTCGCTTTAATGCGGCGGCTCTTTCTTACACATTAAATAATGGTGAGACATAATATAAGACACAAAGTGTGACTCTTTATTCCAAAGTACTACTTTTTTCCTTTGGAGGAAACAGATAGCCATGGCGACTGGAATTGGGTTTCATTTTCTTTAAACGTGTGAGGGAGATGTATAATAATGATTGTATGTTTCCTTTGAGGCGTGCAGACATACGTTCACCATTTGTCTCATTTCTGACAGTTGTTATTTAGTGTGTTAGAAAGAGCAGCAGCATTATATCTTTAAGAACAAAAGCAAAACCATCAGCAAATTGACGATCGACATTTTTGAAATTTTTGGAATTCACTCACACTTCAACATTATCCTTGTAATTATTTATTTATTAACGCCGATTATAGCGGCTTTTACAAAAGAATTACAATTATTTTACATATGAATACAGAATATACATAGATAAAGAAAAAGAAAAATATAAATGTAAAATTCATAAAGGAGAACAATAAAAATTGTAGTGTCGATATACAAAAGTACAACAACATATTATAAATCCCCGATATTATGTATTAAGAAATTAATACTTTAAATCTGTATTTGATTATAGTCGAACTGAGAAGCGCTGACAGACAGTTTTAATTAAGTAGTGTTTGTATGAGGTTAGACTAGCAATGTTTATAGATTCATCCAAAACATATTTATTTCCAAGTACATGCAGGCGATTCATTATGGAATTGAGTTCAGCGTTAGATCCTGTATTGTTGCAATGATAAGGTAATTTGAAACGAACTGATCGACTAGGTACATGGAAACATATTAGTGAAAGAAGTTCAGCGGAGTTCAACAGGTTGGTAACGATTTTAAATAAATAAAATAGGTCTGAACAAATTCTTCTTTCTTCTAATGCATTGAGTCCCAATAATTTTAACTTATCCATACTTGCAAAATTATCGTCACGGCAAGTAGTATTGTAGTTGTCTACGGAGACGTCATGGTGCGGTGTGTGAGAGAGATGCAAGAAAATGATAACTTTTTTCCTTTGGAGAAAACAGACCTACGTACATTGTGTATTTCTTATTTTGAAAGAGCTACAGCATTATTGTGATAAGGAACAATTCGGAAGGCGGGTATGGGTACTGCCGCCCCGGGAACCATTTATTGGACAACCAACACCCTGCCACAGGTCACCCCAAGTGGTTCGCTACGTTTGGTGACTTAGCAGGAGTGCCCGGGTTCATGGCATGAGGTTTGTCTAGGTCTTGGTGGCGGATATGTTTGCCCAACCACTGCGTGGCGGGCTGGATCGGAGGAGACTGATTGAGGGAGGCCTTTTGACCTCTCCAGCCGGATTCTCCTGACCCTTTGCCTTGCACCGCAGTGTGAGGAATAGATTCATATATCCGTCACTCCTGGCCACACTGACCCCCAGATTCCTACCCACCCCTCATACCTTTTTCCTTCCCATATCTTCTTCTCCTTCCTTTCCCTTAAAAAACCCTCTACATAGCATCCTCAATTCCTCGGTGCCTCCTTATTGCCTTTTTATGCGGTCACAGTAATAATAAAGGTAAGTATAATGCTCCATACCAACATAATGTAAAGATTTGAAGGATTTTTGCACAGTGAGTATTATTCTTTCCACGGAAGCAATCTTCCCAACAGGCCCTCCATTGATTATGCTTGGTGTAACTCTAAGTGACCAGCTCAGGTACGGGGAATAACGGGGATACTCCATCGAAGCCGCTGCTGGCCCCATACAAAGCGGAAGTGCGCCCCAAAGTTGAATTTGGCAGCCACTTCTGGTCTGGAGCTCCAAAATACTTAAAAAGACCTAACGGATGGCAATCTTTAGAGCACAGGAGCACTATCCTTGTTATGCCAATATTGTAATGGAAAATGCTCCGAGGAATTAGCGTAATCAAAGATATTCTAATACAAAAGAGATATGCTATGATGTCCGCGCAACTGTCGGCGGACTACGACCTAATCAGAGTTGTTTGCATACAAAAAGAATTTGTTCATTTTGTTGATTTTTTTAAGGTGTGCATTAGTATTGGTTAACAATATAGTTTGAATACGGAAAGAATTCATACATATAGTTTAACGTTCGTTTGGTTTATTCGTTAATTATTCGTTCGACTTGTAGACTTCAACTGTAGACTTTTAGGGTGACTATAGTTTTGTGATCTGAATTAAAAAGGATTAAGTTGTAAATAATAAATATATATTGATACGAGCATGAAGAGTGACCCAAAACCCTGTCACTAAAAAATAAACGCAAAGGGAATCAGTCACGGCTCGAATCGAGCTACCCAGTGCAGTCTAGGTACTTTTGTACGGTGGTTACACAAATCCATTTTTTTTAAACGCACCAGAATTCGAATTGAATTGTTTTGTTTCATTTTTTTTTTTTGACAGATAGGAGTTTTTTTCAGAAGCGTCATGTGAGACTGTAAAAAAAAACATTAACTGATATTCTGTGTAACTTGTAAAATAAACTATCGTACCGAGATACTTGTATTTTGTTTCTGAGCCCACTAAATTGATACTCGACCCTATCAATTGGCGCCCAACGTGTTTGTCAGATCATTGAGTTTTAACGAATAAATTCAAAGACAAGAGAGGCAACAAACTGAACAAAAGTGGGCTCAAAACACTGAAAATGCCACAAACACGTAGCACAACAGCGGGCAACGCTACCACAGTGGAGAATGAGGATAACAGTCCTCTAGCTCAATCCTCAGCGGATGTACCAAATGGAGAAACATTCACGACAGACACCCAGACGACACGAATCCTTGAAATGTTAGCAACAAAACTCGCTAACATAGCCGTGTGTCAAAGGGAGCCTCGCCTGGAGGCAATATTTTCTGGGAGACTGGAAGAATTTCCACGACTTTTCCTGGAACGGTGCGTAGAGTATTTCCAAATAGCTAACACCTACGAGGAAAACAAAACGAGGGTGGCAACGGCCCAGCTCCGGGACAAAGCGAAGGACTGGGCGAATACTTATAAACACCCAGAATGGTCGATTTTTAAAAGATTTTTCCTTCGGGAATACGAGGGACCAGAAGTGGAACTCCGACTTCAAAACCAGATCTACCATAAAACACAAGAGAACATGGAATCCTTGGCAGAGTTTATTGCTAATAAACAAAGAATGTTTGCACAACTCCACCCGACAAAACAATTATCGGAGTTAGATGTATTCGTGCCTGCGTTTTGTAATAGCCAAATGTTACCCCAGTACATACACATATATGCCACCACCATGGAAGAGTGGATGAACCAGGCCATGAGGTTTGAAAATTCTAAAGGCAGATATAAGATCCTAGGCCAACGCCAAACAAAAAGCAATTTATCTCCTCGCCGGTCAGCTCAACAATATTCTTCGCGTCACCGTTCACCTCACCGCAGTTCACCTCAGCGTCATTCACCGCCACGCCGTTCGCCGAATCGCCAATCGCCATACCGCCATCCCCCGGCCCAGCAATCCCCAGCTCAACAAAATAGAAGAGATAGAAACTCGGGAAACCGGTACCGCCCGGGAGCTCGTTACTAAATCGGCAACCCGGGCAAAAAAGGAAGAAACCGAAACAAACCGCAGAGTGCCACACGGCAATAGCAGGTTCCTTCCTTCCAAGGGTGAGAGTCACCATAGAGGGGAAAACCTATCAGGCATTGGTAGACTCTGCATCTTCACACTCTATAATAAGAATGGGCATCGCCCAAAGTACCAAATTACAACAATCCTCGATTCCATGCCTCAAGTTGGCGAACAAAAGAAACGTGATGCGAATAAAGGGTATGATATGGATAGAATTCGACATCCAGAATACAACACGGGAATGGAACTTACTCGTGGGAGAGAACCTAAGGGAGGAAATCATCTTAGGACGCGATTGGCTGTCCAAAGAGGAAGTGTTATGAAAATAATTTAATAAGGAAAATAATGTTCTAAATTACCCCAGGGTTATTAATATTTGTTTATATTAATAACTCAAATTATTTTACTGGCTACTAATAGTTTCACTTTTTCTCCGATTAGTTAAACTTTCGAACAATAGGGGGATCATGATCGATTTCCTGCACTTCTTGGATTCGCATCTTGAGGGTAGGATGTGAATCCGACAGTCAACAAGTGGATTTTAAATTATAATGGAAATTGTTTAATCGGCGGGTTTTTTCAAGTTAATTTAATATGTGAACGATAGTTTCCTTTAAATCTCAGCCGGTACAAGGTTATCGTGACTGGAGAATCTTTATTTTACGGGTATTCAAGTGTAGAATCCCGTTGTGCTACAATGGCGGCTTGATCGACAAATTTAATCATAATCTTCGATTATATACACCATCCGTCCTTCGGCGAGATGTATCACCAATAATACAACGGCACACAACCCGTCCGCCTTTTCCACACCATATATTTCCAACCTGATGGGACCTGAACTATATAATGGAGGACGCCAAGGGCATGGCGTTCCCATACTCCACAACTACCTAAGATGGATGGAGAAGATCGAAAAAACCTGGCGATGATACAATTATGAGGGAGGTAGGGTCCCCTTGCTGCATCTGGATTCGTCGCAGCAACATTATAGGTTTTTAGCTAGTAGCTCGTTAGATACGGTCCACAGGTATGCTTAATCTTTTAATATATAAATCTTGTTGTACATCCACTCTTTTATTTTATATTTCCAAGCTTCACAACATTGAATAAAATAACAGTGCCCACGCTCTGATGGGAGTATTTCATGCCTACCGACACAGTCCAGCATATCTCGTACCCACGAGATTTGGCGTCCAAGATCCCATGGGATTAAAGCTGATAACTGTGTACCTTTATGTATAACCCTGTAACTATAACATTTAATACACCCACTCAATAAGAGGTGTAAATGTCATGATAACGTGACCACAAAGTAGGTACAAATCACAACACAACCATCCAGTGTCATTACCCATCCAACATCATTACCCTGATATATTAAATACCCTAACGAGATAACCCTAATTTACATCATGAAACCCACTAAATAACCCTTATTAAAACCCGACTTCAATCTTACTAATATAACAGAAGCTTCAATAGACTTCATGCGGAACTGTTTAAATTTCGGAAGCTCAATCAGGACATCCACCCACTTTGTGCCCGTCGCCAGGGACAAAATAGTAACGATGTCCACGGGCCACTATTAGATCGAGTCCCAGAACAGGAGAAAAAAGGATTCATGGATCTATTATCCGAATATAGTGAAGTATTTTCCCCCTTGACAGGCACAGCGAAAGTACCACCGCACAGAATCCACCTGAACACCGACAGACCAATCTGCGTTCCACCACATCGCCTTTCGGACGAGAAGAAAAAGGATTTATATAAACAACTGGAAGGGATGCTAGCGGATGGAGTAGTAGAATCCAGCAGATCCCCATACAGTTTCCCAGTAGTAATGGTGGCCAAAAAGGGAAAAGAAGGGCGACGATTCTGCATAGACTACAGAAGGTTGAATCAAGCAACAATAACTGAACCCTCCCCACTGCCAATCATCCACGAAACACTTAAAGACCTGAGCACAGCCAAGGTATTCACAGTACTGGATCTTAAAAGCGGGTACTGACAAGTGCCAATGGCACCAGAAGACGGAGAAAAGACTGCCTTTACCACACCAGATGGGGGCAGTTACCAGTTCCGAGTAATGCCATTCGGGTTAAAAGGTGCATCCAAGACATTTCAAAGAACCATGAGCCAGCAAGTATTAGCCGGGTTCCTTAGAAAATTTGCCATGGCCTATCTGGATGATATCACTTACGACACCTCCGCCTCATCCTAGAACGATTGGCAGAGTTTGGGTTAAAATGCTCTCCAGAAAAATGTATCATCGCCACAGATGAAATCACATACTTGGGATGCACAGTCAGTGCCCCGGGCAACACTCCCCAGAGGCCACACGAAGAAGCCATTAAAAATACACCATCACCTCAAACAAGAAAAGAACTTCGCAGTTTTCTAGGAGTGTGCAACTGGTTGAGGGAATACATACCAAACTTTGCCGAAATGTCAGCACCCTTAATAAATCTTACCAGAAATAAGATAAAATTCCAATGGACCGGAGAAGCCGAAGAAGCCATGCAGCAAATAAAAAATGCAATGGCGGGGCCGCTGTAACTAGTCCTGGGTCGGTCGTGAATAACCCGCTCATTGAAACCCGCTCACGGACCACTAAAGAGCGAGCGGGTAATTTTTTCGTCAGCACCCGGGTCTCGTGACCCACTTCTCGCAACCGCTCTACTACTGCTACCTGGGTTTCGGGTGCGGATGTGGCGGGGCGAGCGACGATAGATAGATGTATCAGAGAGCGAACGGTTTGTCAACACCCGGGTTTCGCCACCCGCTCTCTCGACTCAGGTAGTAGAAAGTAACTTGGTGAAGCGTAATCGAGTTTCATATTTTGTGTCGCGAAAAGAGCGGGTCTTCGCGACCCGCTCGTGACGCCAGTGTGTCGTGAGCGACCCGGGTCATGTACAACGATCGATCGACCCAGGACTAGCTGGAACTCAAGAGACCCGATTTTAGTAGGAAATTCGTGCTACAAACGGATGCAAGTAAATTAGGAGCCGCAGCAGTACTCTTCCATAAAAATGAAGATGGTTCACGAGATGTGATATCATACTCGAGCACCCGGTTCTCACCAGCTGAAGAAAGGTACCATAGCAAACAGGAAGCACTGGCAGCAATATGGGCTATTAAGAAATACCGGCCTTACCTAGAAGGGAGGCACTTTAATAATTCCCCTCAGTATCATTTGGTGTAGGACCACCATTCAGAAGAGCGATTCCTTATTTAATCGCCTGTCAAATTTGAGTGATTGTCTATGGCTTGCAATTGCTTTTTCTATGGACTGACGTGTAAGCTGCTTATGTTCTAAAAAACCCACAATATATGTTCAAATTCTCCAAATTGGGGAGAACAAAATAACAAATTCCCTCAATTTCCCTGTAATTTGGGGAATTCCCTGCAAATTGGCAACCCTGGGAAGCTGTCAGCGCTGTCGCCAAGGGCGGATCCAGGGGGGGGTCATGACCATTAATTTATTTGTTTATTTACATACTGTTTATAGAGATTTAGTTGTTGTGTTTATTAAAAATAAAGGTATCTCTTATTAGTTTATCTCTATTTACTACAAAAAAAATAGTAACGCTACTTCTAGGGAGAATACTTCGAACAACGGAATTCAAAATGGCGGCAGTTGATCAGCTGATTGCCCAATCCTATAGTAATTCGATGGCGTCACACGATTCACCATACATACGGTGGTTTTCGGGGGGCTCTTGAAAAATTAAAACTTTGACAATTATTTTAACTATTAAAACTAACTCTAAAAATAAAAATGCAGTTATTTAAGTTAGAAGGTCATTATTCATAAAAAAAATAAAAAAATTGGACTGGAGTTCTCTATTGAAACATTGCTTGAAATAGGTAGGAACTTCTCCACCTCCTTCCCCTCCCCATTACCTTCAGCCTCACAACATACCCCAATTGGTTATACCATATTCTCAAATTGGCTCCAAACGGACAATTTAGGGAAGATGGGTAAATAATAAAACAGTTTAAATATGAATAATATTGTATAATTGGTATAGGACACAACTATTTCCTCTTGCTGGGCTTGGCGGGTCCTTCCTTGATCTCCTCGGGCAGTTTGTGCGAAGTTAGCGTGTAGCGCTTCTTCTTGGCCGCCTTCAGCACGTGCGGGCTGGAGACGGGAGCGAGACCGCGGCGCTGCAGAGACGTCCAGTGATCCAGCAGACCACCACCTGACGAGCAGACAGACACCACATTAGTTACAGCAAACCATGTATTTAAAAAATAAATATATAAAAATCTCGTGTCACAATGTTTGTTCAAGATAATCTCCAAAACTACTAAACCGATTTTGATTACTGTGTGTAATTTGGTCCAACTTAAAACATAGGATTTTTTACAATAGCTCCACACAGGAGGCACTGAGGAAAATAATTCCCCTCAGTGCCTATCATCTTTCAGGATGCTGTTTGGAGGGTCTTTTTAGGGAAAGGAAGGAGAGGAAGTTCTGTGAAGGAAAAAAGGAATGAGGGGTGCGTAGGAATCTGAGAGTCAATGTGTCCAGGAGTGATGGATGTATGAATCTATCCCTCCCACTGCAGTACAAGGCGATGTTTCGAGAGAGTTGTTTTTAGGTTACTATGGAGATCCCTTTGACAGTAAAAATTCAAATATGTATAAAATACTAATCTACACCATGAAATGTCTATACTAATATTATAAATGCGAAACTGCGCGTTTTTGATTGTTTCATTTTAATAGGTGGCTCGCGAGCTGTTTGAAAAATGAATGTAATGGGTATGGAGTGGTGGGGCGGGGGTAAAATGTAAAAATGACTCACCGGTTGTTTTTTGTGAAAATGGTACTAAAATCACTGATTATGTAAAAAAAAAACACTTATTTTATAGTACAAACGTATAATAAACAATTTTGTCACCTCACTTTTGTACCATTTCTTACAAAGATATTTAATAAAAAATTAACAATGTCTAACGGACGCATATGCGATTTAGCGGGTGAAAACTGTTTCTAGAAAAATAGTATTTTTTATCTAATTCTAAGGACAAATTTAAATAGAGTTGTGTAGGTTGTTTTATTATACACTAGCTTTTGCCCCCGGCTTCGCTCGCATAGTATTAGGGGGTACCCACAGCGCCTCCTCCACCTTCCCTATCCCCACTCCCCCCCCTCCCCAACCCACTCCCCCCTCCACCCTCCTTTATCCCCCCCCCTAACCCCCCTTTCACCCCCCTCATACCCGTTACATTCATTTTTCAAACAGTTCGCGTGCCACCTATTGCAAGTGTTGTATACAAATTTCATAATGCCAGAGCTCTAAGCTATAGCCTATAGCTTATTCTGATGTGTGAGCTATATTATTTTTCACTAAAATCCATTAGTAGTTTTTGCGTGAAAGAGTAACAAACATACATCCATACAAACTTTCACCTTTATAATATTAGTAGGATATTCTATTTTGTCTTAGGTTTGTAACTAGAACAAAAACGATTTCTGTGGGAACACATGCCTTAGCGTGAAATCAAGCTAATTGGACATGAATGCTATTGTTATATTACTGTGTAAACAAGCTTAGGGGTCCAAGTGGTTAATAGTTTGTTTAAATTTCCGATGAAATTGAAAAACATATATTTATAAGAGAAATTAATTTTTGTAAATTTTCTTCGACTTTTTTCTCACCGGGGAAAAACTGTTTTAACCCGTCTGCTTGTTTAGGAATAAATACATCCCAAAACATGTAATCACATTATACTTTCATAAGACCAAAAACGTCCCGAGCGACCTTACAATTTAAAAGCTATATATATCTCTCTTCCTCTCATGCAAACATATGTATTTTTCTTTTAACCAGAAAGACAACGAAACAATGCTTTTTTTTTTCTTACATGAGCTACACACAGGAAGCCCTGAGGAAAATAATTTCCCACGGGCCTATGACATCTTTGGGGATGCTGTGTGGAGGTTTTTTCTTAAAGAAAGAAAGGAGATGAAGGTTCTGGGAAGGAAAAGGGTTTAAGGGGTGTCAGGGGTCATCCGCCTGCAAGACCTAGACAAACCTCACCCCATGAACCCGGGCACCCCTGCTAAATCACCTAACATAGCGAACCACTTGGGGTGACCTATGGCAGAGGTGTTGGTTAACCAATAAAGGTTCCCGGGGCGGCGGTACCCATTCCCGCCTCCCAAATTGAGCTTCTTATTATCTTTGAAATATGAAAGCTATCTTGGATATATATTTTACAATCTCGATCCAAAGTGACAGTTTAAGAATTTACGCTTGAAACCGAGGCTTCCGGATTGTGACATGCGAATATATTGAACCAAGCAGACGGGTTAAAACTTTGTTGGTTCTTTTTAAAAATAAAAGAGGGCGCCACTTCTATTTACAACAACCCTAAACTGTATGGTCATTGATGTATCAAAACTGACAACTTTTTCATCAGGATAAATTTATAAAAATGAATACAGATATTTAATTTCTTGTGTTTCTATGCCCACAAGGGATACGCCAGCACTCGGTTATAATTAAAGAAAACTGTGGCTGGTTGGTGGCTCACCTTTTGGCGTTAGATTCCGCAGGTTCCCCGACAGTTCCTGGGCCTCGAGGAAGTCGGGCGGTGGCTCCCGGTAACCCACGGAGTTGATGCGGGGCTGCGGGGGCGCCTCCAGACGTTTCTTCACTCTCTGCGCTTTCTCCGTCTTCTGCTGCACCTCGCGGGTCACTACCGCCTTCTGCAGGAACCGCAACCTGAACACAACACAGACTCCCTTTATTTACACTATACTATATTAGTCAATTTTCGACATCTAAAAAGTTGCCGCGTCATGGAAAAAAAAAGGACTCAAGGTTAACCTCTAATTTGCCGGTGATGCGCGGGCGTGCGCGTCGTACGCGCATGCGAGAAAATAATTCGAAAATTTGAATAAAATTTTCGACCAAAACTTTTTATCTGCGATTTTGGCCCTTCTATGTACAGAATTTGTATGAAGAACACAGTCAGAATCGCTTGCGCTAACATCATAGATGGTATAGCCACTAGTTTCATTCCTTGCAACCCCAGAATATTTTTAAAACGATTATGTCTATGACTTAGAAACGTCAGATTTTACCGCGAATTTACCCGTCGCAATTTATGCGTGTTCCGCAACTAAAACATTGTAAAATCTATTAATTTACGTAATAAATGCAAGTAATGTTGTTTTGGTACATAGTTTATTGTTCTAGGAACGTGTATCAGTCAATGAAATATATAATAGCTCAAAATTAATCAACAAAACATTCAATTCAAAATTCATAGTGGTGCTTTTTTAGTGAATTTTTGTGAAATGGCGAGGCCTTTGACCGGTTAATTAGTTCAAATTATCTGAAAATCGATACTCTCAGTATTGGTAAACATCATAATTGGCTTAAGCTGTGTTTGGTGACCAGATCTGAAGAACCATGAAATCCCCCTAAATTCATATACCTATTCAAAACAAATTTGTACATATAGCGCATAATTTGCACATAAATCAAATTTTTGCAGCCAATTACCGGCACGATCGGTCCTTCAAATTCAGAAGTTTAAAGTAAATTTGTAAAAATTCAATAAATTTCTTCATAAATCTAAATTTTGCGGCCGATTTCCGCCGTAACTACCCTTTAAATTTTTATATTCTAAGGGTGGGTTTTTTCATTTGCACTCTACTTTAGCTTAGCAGTTTATAGGTCCTTTCGCAGTGCATTTGACATTTACGTCAAAATGGGTTTTTTCACGATGCCAACTGCTTAGGTAAAAGTAAATCGGGCTGACAGCATAAAAACTAACCTAATTCCCACATTTTCGTATTGGGAACTGTGTATATATTTTTTTCTTGTGGCAACGCACACAATAAATGTCAAACATTGTGTGCGAATTGCTTCATCTATGGTTGCGTTGTTGTTTGTTTCACGTTTTAACTAACCAACTAACCATCATGCCGTTTTCGCAGGGGTAGGCAGAGAGGACGGACCGCCAAACAACTCGGTCTTGGCACACACTCTTTGCCTCACTCACATTCATACATCGTCTCATACATTCTCCTCTATTATTCTGACTTTTGACATGGCCCGACCCAAGTATCTGATTCACTTGATCGTGCCATGTCTTCCTCAGGCGTCCCCGACTTCTTCTACCATTCACATTCGCGTTGTATATTCTTCTTATACTATTTTCTTCGTTCATTCACTCTACATGCCCAAACCATCTTAGGGCCCCTTTCTTAATATTACGCATTATGCTTACATCAGCCTTACATTCTTTGCGGATATCCACATTTTTCACACGATTGTACATTATTTTACCACACACACGTCTCAGGGATCACATTTTAACCTGTCAAAGGCCCGCAAATTCCAGGAAAAATATGGAAATTTCGTAACAAAACACGATTTTGAATTTTGAATTAAATGTTTTGTTGATTAATTTTGAGCTATCGTATATTTCATTGACTGAAACACGTTCCTAGAACAATAAACTATGCACCAAAACAACATTACTTGCGTTAATTACGTAAATTAATAGGTTTTATGATGTTTTAGTCGAGGAACACGCGTCAATATTGACAGCTTCAATTTGTGCCAAAAATGACATTTCGATTCCACAGATAAAAATCATTTAAAAATTATCTGGTGTTGTCAGGTGAATGAAACTAGTGGTTATATCATCAATGATGTTAGCGCAAGCGATTCTGACCTTGTTTTCATACAAATTCTGTACATAGAGGGGTCAAAATCGCAGACCAACTTTTTTATTTCAAAATATTTTTTTCACGCATGCGCAAAAGCTGCGCGCAAATGAGCGTGTCCGGCCGATTACAGGTTAAAATGTAATAAAATTATTAGCAACGAGTAATTCTTTCGAATAACATATCATAGCTGCAATTAATGTAGTCAAAAGTCGAGCAGTTTCTTTATTAACGCGAAATCGGCATACGAAATCTAGGTCTTCCATTAGATAGAAATTCCTGCGTATAGTACATTGCTTTACACGTCGTGTCATATAATTAATTATTAGTTTATTGTCAGAACCTGATGAACTGTCACTTGTTGCGAACATAATGCTAAAATACTAGCAAATACCATAAAATAGATAGCAAGAAAATCTCTGGACTGTCACCAAAGTAACATTTAGACAACGGCCGCCATTTTGGTTACCTTTATTTTAGCATTTGCAGCACCATTGTGGGCCTGTAAGATGTTAGGTGAAAGTAAACGGTAAATGTCAAATGAAAAAACCCATTTCTATGATTTTGACCGGTTACTTTTATAATTAGCATTGCATTTAGCATTCTCGGTAAACGAAGAAACCCACCCTAAGTAAATTTGTAAAAATACAGCATTCCAGTGTTAACCGATTCAGATTTACAAAATAATAATACAAATTAGGACAATTTTAACCTCATTAATCAACATTTAAGGCATTTTACCACTGCGGCTGTCTGACAGATTCAGATTTTTTTTGCAAAATTTGACATTTTTCGAATTACACAAACGAATTTTCATGTGCGGGCAAAAATAAATTTCAAATTACGAATTTAACCGGTGACAGACCGGAGACGCTCCGGCGCGCGCGTCATATGCGCATGCGCGAGAAAATAATTCAAATATTTGAATAATATTTTCGATAAAAAACTTTTGGTCTGCGATTTTGACCATTCTATGTACAGAATTTGTATGAAGAACAGTGTCAAAATCGCTTGCGCCATCATTACTCTCGGAGACGCTAAAATTTTCATTCACATTGCAACCCCGGAATATTTTTAAAACGATTTCGTCTATGACAATGCGCTGTCAGAATTTGCCGAGATTTTAACCATTGCAATAAATGCGTGTTCCGCGACTAAAACATCGTAAAACCTATTAATTTACGTAATAAATGCAAGTAATGTTGTTTTGGTAGATAGTTTATTGTGTTGTGAACGTGTTTCAATCAATAAAATATACAATAGCTCAAAATTAATCAACAAAACATTCAATTCAAAGTTCAAAATGGTGCTTTTTTAGTGTTTTTTTGTGAATTTTCGCGAAATGACCTGGCCTTTGACGGGTTAAATGACTTTATCTGTGGCATCGAAATGTCAAATTTGCTGCGAATAAATCTGTCAAAGTCCGATGCGTGATACTTGACGAAAACATTGTAAAACCTATCAATTTATCAAATTAACGCAATTAATGTTGTTTTGGTAAATAGTTTATTATTGTTCTAGGAATCTGTTTCGGTCAACAAAATATATGATAGCTCAAAAGTAATCCACAAAACATTCAATTCAAAATTCAAAGTGGTGCTTTGTTAGGGAATTTCTTGTTAGGAACAGGCCCTTGACAGGTTAAGACCAAAAATCTACACAAAGGCGATAGACCCAAGTGGTTAACACTTGTAACTAATCACTTGCTACTAAGTGTAAATCGGCAACTGTTTACAGCAAAACAACACCCAATAATATTGTAGTAGTCATAGAAAAGAAAACATTAGATATAAGATGTCAAATTTTATATCTAAATAAAAATGAATCGCTAAATTTGTTGGTAAGCGCAAATCTCGAGAGCGCCTGAACCGATTTGGCTAATTCTTTTTTTAGAATATTCCTTGAAGTTCGAGGATGGTTCTTACGGAGAGAAAAAATAAGAAAATTGCGCAGAAAATTAGATAATAACAGAAAACATCGCACGTTTGACAGTTCGCGTGTTAGAGAATGACATTTTGCAAAACAATGAATGATTATGCAAACAGGATTCTATTTTTGAAAAGTTAAAAAATTTATTTAAAGTAGGTACTCCCCTAATACTTTGAATCGAATCAAGAATTTTAGATATTTTAAATAGGTATCTATGTTAGGTACCAAATTTAATATACATGAAAAATGGAAATTTGAATAAAAATTGTAAAAGGTGGCACGCGGGCTGTTTAAGAACTGAATGTACTGGGATTGAATATATGGAACGCGGGAGGAGGGTTGGTGGGACGAGAGAGCGGTAAAGGGAAGAGGGAAGGCGGCGAAGGTGGAAGGGGAACGCGGGAAGGGGGAGAGGGACCTGGGAGGGGGAGGGGAACTCGGGAGGGGGGTTCGCGGGACGGTGAAGGGGGGGGGAGTGGAGTAGGGAGAGGGAAGGTAGAGGTGACGGAGTGGGAACGCGAGAGGGGAAGAGGACGCAGGAGAAGAAGGGGAGGCGGAAGGGGAACGGGACGATGGGAAAAGACACTCAGGGAGAAACAATTTCTTTATTAAGTGGCATAGCGACGCATGCCGGGACCAGCTAGTATCTAAATAAAATACACAATAAAAAAAATAAAAAAAAGAATCCAGTTTGGTTGAATTGTTGTCAGAAATTGCCACTTGCTAAACGGCCCACTTTGCAATATTACTCACTTGTAGACGTCCGAGTGCTTCTTTTTCTCCTTGGCCTCGACCAATCGGGTGACTTGTGCGAGCTTCTCTTCGCGCATGTGCCTCTTCTTGCGCAGATCCTTCTTACGGCGCTGCGCGGGCGGGTTGACCGCGCGGTAATCTTGTCCATCTCCCTCCGAATCAGGCCCGTTTTCGTCCAATCCCTGACGCAGCTCTTTCAGGTCTTCTTCCTAGATTTAGATAATTATATATAACAGGGGAAAACCTCTAACTATAGGTTTTGAAGGGTATTGGAATAAATAATCAAACAATATTAATAGCTTTGAATCTGTCCTACACACTCGATTCACAAATAGATACAAATGGAAGAGCTGCCATCTATATTATTAATACGCTAAAAGAGCTACTTTTGTTATTCGGTTTCGAATTCAAGAATTCGTCAAAGGATGGTGCCACTTACGTAAGCAGGTCGTATGAGGACGTGCCCCCCTTAGGTATAAGGACTCCAGATACTAATATCTACAGCCTGTATGTCGGACGAATATCTACAGCTCATATGTTGGACTAATATCTATGAACTTCAGAGTGCAGACGAATATCTATGATGGTCCCAGTGGTGACTAATATCTATGGAGCATAGGTTGGACTAATATCTACAGAGGACAGCTGAGCAAGAGATTGTACGGAAAAGCATAAATTACTTCAATTACGTAATTACTAATTACGTAAAGGGGCTTAAACGTTTACAGCCTTACTAATAAGAAAACGCCTTAACGATGGTTAACCTGCATATTTGTTACTTGCGCAGTGCACTGCGTTTTTACATGGTTACTAATAAGATGATCACATTATTAGGTTAGTTGCATTGTTTTTGCTTGATCTGCGCATGCGCGGCCATCATTAGCGGCCATTTTTTTTCTATAAATTCGCGGCTTTTTTACATTCGTGACGTGTAAAATATCATGGGACAGTTATTTAACGTTTTTAAACATGATTTCTGTTTCTGATAGATTCACTGTTATATTATTATCATAAATGAATATAATTTCTATTATTAGCGACATTTTTGTCAGTTTCTGTGCTTTTATAATGTCTCTGTTGTTACTTTAATTTGGTTAAAATAAACATATAGGTTATTTCGAATAAATTATTTTTTATCCACTCAAGTTTAATAAAACTTCCATAAAAGTAATAATATTTAATGAAATAAAAGGCTTGTGCATGTGTTAATAAATACCAAATTCGAGATCAACGTTTATATTGTTTGGAAGTGAATTCAAAGTGTCAGAATTTGTCTATTACTCTCTCGGAACAATTGTTATATTTTTTTATAATGTTTAATTGTATTCTTCTTCTTCTTGTGCCCTGTCCGTTCAACGGACGTTGGCTATCATGTTGGCTATGCGGACTTTGACTTTTATGCGGACTTTGACTGCAGCCCGGAACAGCTCCACGGTAGACTGGCCATACCACTGTCTCAGGTTTTTCAACCATGAGGTTCTCCTTCTTCCAGGGCCCCGTCTTCCGGCAATCTTTCCCTGCATTATGAGATGCAGGATCTCATACTTCTCTGGATGTCTCATCACATGTCCAAGATATTGAAGTTTTCGGATTTTTATAGTTTTAATTACTAATTGTATTTTTTTTATTTATTTTTTTTTATTTCATACAATTTTTGAAAATACACTTGTATGTTTTTTTTTCTTGATTACCATACTAGGCTAATGCCCGTGTTAAGGTAATCATACATGATATAAGTCATACAGTGTATGAACTAGAACAAAATATAGATGAAATAAAAAAAATGAAAATATGAAAGATATAAAAAGTGAAGTGACAGTTTTCTTCCAAATTCATTATATAAAAGGACAGTATTTTTTAAATTTTGTTTTTTTATAAATTTCTCTACACTTTCATAAAAAATATTTTGGTAAGAAATTTTTTTCCAATTTTTTTCGCGTTTGAATCTTAAAATATGGCAGTTTTTTTAAATTAAAGTGTATTTTAAATACAAAAATCTAAAAGGTATTTTTATCTAGTTTTCATAAATGGTATTTGTTTTTACGACACTATCAAAAATAAGAAATATATAGAACATTCAAAATACTTTGAAAAAATTCCAAATTTCGTTCACACATCATTACTAAAACAGAGATAAACTTCCCCCTCAGGCCGTGTAAACAATGTGTATTTCTTTCTATGAACAATTTTTTAATTAATAATGTTTTCACAACTGCGGCCGTTTGTCAATTGAATAAAATTTTCACGGGGTTTTTTAGTAAGGCTGTTAAAGTACGTACATGAAGTTTTTTGCATAATATTACATATTTTGCTATTTACAAGGACAATAATTTATTGAACAAACATGGAAGTCATAATACAAAGCTATTTATTTATTTCGAAATACACGGCACCACAACCTAACCTAACCTAACTGACATAGAAATGGTCATGGTAACAGACTAAATAATTTAGAAGCACTCGAAATGAAGAAAGCTGTTGAAACAAAAACCCAAATCCTTAATAATCAGCTAAATGTGTCCAATAGTCCGGTTATATCGGACGTGCCATTCTGAATTACGTTTTAAAATTATTTGTATTACTTTAATGCCTGCATTTTGTATTCTGTACCTAATTGTCCTAATGTATGTAAACCTTTTTAAAATAAAAAATGGGCACTAGCAGGTAGTAGGAACTTACAACCCCCCTATTACAGTCTGTATACCTACGACGGCCCGTGCGGTATACCGATATTAGGGATTTTTACATACATACATACATAAATGAAGTTTTTTAAACTGCATACGCAATATTACGTTATTCCAATATGCTATACATAATTACAAATCCAGCCTCTGCCAGTGCTGTAGATATTCGTCAATACTTTGGTTCTCATAGATATTAGTCAGCAGTTTGAGCTGTAGATATTCGTCCACACTTTGGTTCTCATAGATATTAGTCAGCAGTTTGAGCTGTAGATATTCGTCGCCACTTTGGTTCTCATAGATATTAGTCAGCAGTTTGAGCTGTAGATATTCGTCCCCACTTTGGTTCTCATAGATATTAGTCAGCAGTTTGAGCTGTAGATATTCGTCCTCACTTTGGTTCTCATAGATATTAGTCAGCAGTTTGAGCTGTAGATATTCGTCCTCACTTTGGTTCTCATAGATATTAGTCAGCAGTTTGAGCTGTAGATATTCATCCACACTTTGGTTCTCATAGATATTAGTCAGCAGTTTGAGCTGTAGATATTCGTCCACACTTTGGTTCTCATAGATATTAGTCAGCAGTTTGAGCTGTAGATATTCATCCTCAATTTGGTTCTCATAGATATTAGTCCGATTTGTTCAGTTTCTGGAATTCCTGTAGATATCAGTAGACGCCTCGGGTATAAGTACTACGGATTTGTAGAATTTGAGTGTCTCTCCGGATATGGAAAGATTGAGGTTCAAAATACCTGAAAAAAACCCTTGACTCTGTGCAGAAATAGGCGGTCTGTTTGATAGATTCTCCCATCTTAACAGACGGATTTCAATCTTTAGAGCACAGGCGTCGGGTGGGAATGCTATCCTTGTTCTATCGGTATTACAATAGAAGATGCTCTGAGGAACTAGCGTCATTGATCCCCTCGGCACTGGTGCATAGTCAGGAAACACGCCAAACGCAGGCACGCCCAACATACGTACACGGTTGAAATTTGTCACATGAGAATGAGTCGCTTCTTCGACTTGTTCTTGAGTTCAACAGCTCGGTTGTGGAACGATTTGCCGGCCTCTGTGTTTCCTCCTTCCTACAACATGGGTCTCTTCAAAACCAATGTTCATTCCTTTCTATTCGCAAAGAGACCTTTCACACAGCATCTCACATGACATAGGCCCTGAGGGAAATTATTTTCCTCGGGGCCTCTTGTGGTTAATGTAAAAAAAATAAAATATACATCCCTTTCCTGACTTTAAAGCAGGATCAGCGCAAAAGGCGGATCTAACCTTCCCGCATAAAGTGAGTGGAGTTGCAAAGTAGTCAGGGAACATGCTTACCGCTTTCTCTCTGGGGCTGACTCTGCGGAACATGGCGGAGGTGACCCTGTTGAGATGCTCTTCTTCCTTCATCACCTTCAGCTCCTGATTTATCACATCCTGCAGCAGTTCTTGGTGGTCCTGCAACACACACATTATTATATCTTTATATATATAAAAATCACACATCACGAGGAGAATATACACCTCTGCCATAGGTCACCCCAAGTGGTTCGCTACGTTTGGTGATTTAGCAGGGGTGCCCGGGTTCATGGAGTGAGGTGTCTAGGTCTTGGAGGCGGATGACTAGGATACACTGAACCCCAAATTCCTACCCACTCCATAAACCCTTTTCCTTCCCAGAACTCTCCTCTCCTTCCTTTACCTAAAAAAAACCCCTCCACACAACATCCCCAAAGATGTCATAGGCCCGTGGGAAATTATTTTCCTCAGGGCTTCCTGTGTGGAGCTCATGTAAAAAAAAAATGTGAATGAAAGAAGAAGTCGAGGACGCCCGAGGAAGACATGGCACGATCAAGTGAATCAGATACTTGAGTCGGGCCATGTGAAGAGTTGGAATAATAGAAGAGCATGTATGAGACAATGTATGAATGTGAACGAGGCAAGGAGTGTGTGCCAAGATCGAGTTGTTTGGCGGTCCGTCCTCTCTGCCTATCCCTGTGGGGAAGGCAGAGACCCGTGATGGTTAGTTAGTTAGTTAGTTCACACATCACGACTTTTGTTCGAGATAAACTCCGAAACTACGTAACCGATTTTGATGAAATTTGGTTTAATGTGTGTAATTTGGTCCTACCTAAAAGACAGGATCGTTTTTATCTCAATTATTAACCTCAATATTTATTATTGCAAATTAAATGTTTGTTATAGGACAAGGCTTTGTAATGACGGCCGGCGTAGTTCAGGGGTAAGGCTCTTGACTCGCATTCCGAAGGTCGCGGGATCGAATCCCGGCGAGGCAAATAAATTTTATTTGATTAATTTGTGTTATTTCACAATTTATTCATTTAAAATAATATATAGTATTATTGCGGCACGTTCCAGAGTGGAAGATACTCTCAGTATCGCCCTGGTGTAAGACCACAATTCAGAATTGAAACGTTGCTTGAAATGGCATTAGCCGTGCTTGGTGACCAGATCTGAATAGCCAGGTACTTCCTCATCTTCCTCTTCCCTATCTCCTTCCCCTCCCCACTACCGTCAGCCTAACATACCCCAATTGGGGATGCCATAGTCTCACTGGCTCCAGACGGGAGCAGCTGAGAATTTTGTAAGGTATCACTATAAAAAAATAAAATTATTCATTAGTTGCATAAGTTTTTAACAGATGGCGGTGTGAGTTAATTTATCGACACAACACTTGGTTATCTTGTTTGGGTAACCATCCAGTAGATGGCGTTGTGTTTCGTTAGCCACAGCAACGCGTGACCGGGTCAGCTAGATATTTATATAACTAACTACCTACGATAATTTATTCTGGCTGTTTGATGTAGATCCTTTCAAATTACCAACTACATTCAAAGCAAAAATCATTTTAACCCCTCAGACCTCGACGACATTGAAAAATAAAAACTGTTTTTGACAGATGATAATATAATACACAATTTTTTAAATATAAATTTTTTGCATGGAAAATATAAAAAAAGGTTTAAAAATGGATAAAATTACTTATAACAAAAAAAAATTAAATAGCGTATATCATTTATTAGGTAAATAATCTATATATATATAAATCGAAATGTTTGTTTCTGGGTTTGTATGTACGGGGCCTATGCGTTGCTAAACCATTCATCCGATTGCGATGAAACTTTGGAGATTTGATGTACGCATTGCCCGCGATGGTTTCTGTATATGGTATACAATAGTGAGCACTGGCATCATGAAATTACGAGTTGCTAAACCGTTCATCCGATTGCGATGAAACTTTGGGGATTTGATGTGCGCATTGCCCGCGGTGGTTTCTGTATATGGTATACAATAGTGAGCACTGGCATCATGAAATTACGCGTTGCTAAACCGTTCATCCGATTGCGATGAAACTTTGGGGATTTGATGTGCGCATTGCCCGCGATGGTTTCTGTATATGGTATACAATAGTGAGCACTGGCATCATGAAATTACGCGTTGCTAAACCGTTCATCCGATTGCGATGAAACTTTGGTGATTTGATGCAGGGGTGGTGGAGTGAGAGGGGTGGAGGGAGGGGAGGATGGTGGGGGATAGGGGGGAAAGGGGGGAGGTGGAGGAGGCGGAGTGGGAACCCCCCTTACACCATGCGAGCGAAGCCGCGGGAAAAAGCTAGTGTATTATAAATGTTTTTTATTATTATAATCTTTATTTTTTTATGTTACATAGGTAATTGTGCTGTGCCTGTCTCACTGGGAGTTCCTGTGTTGGAGAGCAGGCGCATTTTAACATAAATAGCTTAAAAGTAGTTTATAAAGGATAACAAAAACAATGTTATTTACATTTAAAGTAAAAGTACAAGGACAATCAGCATCGTATCAATGGGTAAGCATGCATTAGGAGGTTGATCTGTCTTTGGTAGTGATCCAAAACTTGGTATCAGTTTTGTATTTTACGTGATTAGTGTGCTGTCTAATGGTCAGTGGAAGTGTATTATAAAGTTTTGTTGCAAAGTACCTGAAGTTTCTTTGACCAAACATTGTTTTGGCGAAAGGGATAAGTAAGAGATTTTGCCCTTTGGTTCTCGTATCACGAACAGTTTGGATATTGTCAAAAACAGTTCTATGTTTGAATAGATAAATTAGTATATTTTTGGCATAAAGTTGCCTAATGTCCAAAACACCGATTATTTAACCCCTCTGCAACGTAAGCAGATATAAGCGTTAAAAATAGGACAGCAGTCAAGTACAATAAGCGTGTTTATACGTCAGCGCGTGTGTTTCCATAGAAATCGTTATAACTCCGTTATTGTTTTAGTTACATCCCTAATCAAAGGTCGATAGTAGATCAAGCTGCACATTTCTATCAAGTTGTCTATAGAAATACATAACAGGAATCAGCTGTCAATCGTGTAGTTGACAAAAATATTTACCCGCGCAAATTTGATACCGGCAGCTCCACCGCGCTCCACATTTTAAATTTTTATTAATTTTTTTTATATGATATGATAAAAAAGTGAGGTGAGAAAAGTGTTTATTACACATATATACAATAGAATAAGTATTGCTGTTTGCATAATCTGTGATTTTAGTACCGTTTTCACATAAAAACATCATGTGAGTCATTTTTACCTATTTTTAATGTTTGCGTTCTAAATTTTAATATTTACAAATGCTAATATTTATTTGTAATATAATAATTTGAAAGCCTATTTTGTAACCTTTCTAAAACAGTTTTTTACTATTCGGCTACGTTCAGAAATGTTTCATTTATAGAGCTTTAATTGTGAAGCGGTTATAACTAAAAGTTTTCGTAAAATGGCATTTCGTTTAAGACACCAAAAGCTAATATTCTCGAAAATTCGGAGGGGTTAAACAATGGTTATCGTCAACTCGTTGTTTTGTCATCCAAACATTATTATTATTATATCGCTCATTATATAATCCGATTGGAATCGTACAGCGAACGATATGATGGTAGAGGCCAATACTACTAAAAGCGATGTGTGCTTAGCAGTGAGAAAAATAATGTAAGAGAAGCGGGCTCACCTTGAAGTTGGGATTGTAACTGGCTCCTGGATGTGGGGCGATGACAGGCTTGGACTTGGCGGCGTGTCGCGGGGGACGCGGCGGGCGGATTTGCAGTGTGTTGCAGTCGCGCGTGTCTCGGGAGAGCCACTCCGGCTCAGGCACGGGTGCCGTGCGTGTTACCTCTGCAACAAAACAATTCACATTAAGAGATATTTCTTTCGGGACAAATGATATGAATGCTTGGAACTGGTGGATGAGTTTGGGAAGTATGTTTACGAGAAACGGAAAGACTGATATACTGTACCCCCTCTAAATAAATATCCTCTTTTCTATTAAGCGTTTCTTTCCGGGAACATATAAATACGATTGTTAATAAATCTCTCAAACTACTTGGTTTTATCACTAGAACCACTTCTGACTTCAAAAACATAAATACCCTAAGAACTCTTTACTGCTCCTTGGTTCGCCCCCATCTTGAATATGCTTGTATTATATGGTCTCCTTTTTATGCTGTCCATATTCGTCATATTGAATCCGTTCAACATCGGTTCCTAAAGGGAATTGCTTGGAGGCTAGGATTAGAGCGAGGCAATTACTCGTATGCCGAAATTGAACAAACTCTAAACCTTTCTCCTTTAGAAGACCGTCGGATAAAATCTGATCTCATTTGTTTCTTCAAAATTATTAACTGTTTAATCGACTCGCCTACATTACTACAACTCATCACATTTAATATACCTTCTCGTAGACTCAGAAATAAAGACCTGCTTTTCCTCAATCAGCACTCGACTAACTATGGTTATAACTCACCACTGTCCAGAATGTGTAGACTGGTCAACTCACGTCAAGACCTTGATTTTTTTGGTATTAGCTTAAATGATTTCTGTCGCTCTTTAAACAAATGAAGATATATAATATTCACCCTAATTTTTGCAAGGTCTTGACGTGACTTGACACTTATTTTTCTTCTATTTTCACTGTTTGTCTTTGCTTTCATGTACCATCCGAATCCTTACATTGTTCATTTCTATACTTCGTGATAATTTGTTTTAAATTGGACGTAAGTCCGTAAATAAATAAATAAAATAAAAAAAATAAAAAAAGTTGCCTCCCTTCCATTCAACATCTCTTCTCTTCTAAGTCTAACCCATTTCGCTGGAGCGCCCGAATCTGCAGAGTCGAGGGTATTTTTCAGGTATTTTGGAGCTCCAGACCAGAGGTGGCTGCCAAATTCAACCGTGGGGCGCACTTGTGATTTGTACAGGGTTAGCAGTTGTGTACCATTGAAGTAGCTGCCCCCAGTTGGCCCCATAAAACAAATTTGACCAGTTAAATAAATATAATTTAATTATTTTGCCTTTAATAATGAGCGGCTCTGAAATTTTCATTTTGCCATACAGTAATGACTAGTATACTATGATACTAGAAATGGCGTATGAGGCGTACATTACTTATTAATTTTGAAATAAACACGCTTACCCTGTTCCCCCCAGAGGTCCTGCGTGATGTTTGTGCGACATTCCTGCAACTCTTTCTTCTGTTGGCGATGTTGTGCGCGGTTCTTCTGCGCAGCTTCCCACTTCTTGCGGTACGTACCGCTGCGCTGTCTCTTCAGCTCTGTCTGTTTGCCAACTAACACCGGACGCACGTGGTTGCGTTTACCAGAAGGATCCCCGACCTGGAGACAATTACAAAAAAATACATAAATCATAAATAATTTTTTTTGAATCCGTCAAGGTAATTTATTCACTTTTGTGTTAACTACAAAATAATTCAAATGTACACCTTTATGAAACCAATGTTTCCTACTGAAATTTGAAAAAAAATTATGAATCTTTAGGAATTTTGAAATGAAAACTTCTTTAGCACCGTTGTGATTAGACACTCGATGAAACGGAAATGAGCGACACTAAAAAGAGACAATATGTACATCTATAGGTTTAGCCTGCGAGCAAACCAGAGAATATCGATCGATCCTTTTAGTGCGGTGCTTCGTAGCCTCCCGCTCTTGTCTACTTTAGTTTTCTGAAGGTTTCACTTCTACCGCGAGTGAACTGCGTAATTGCAATTTAAAAATTATTTTAAAGCCTTTCAAGCAACTGGAATGGTGGTCTTACACCAGGGCGATACTGAGAGTATCTTCCACTCTGGAACGTGCCGCAAATATACTATATATTATTTTTAATTAATTAATTGTGAAATAACACAAATTAATCAAATAAAATTATTTGCGCACGCCGGGATCCGATCCCGCGACCTTCGAATTGTGAGTCAAGATCCTTACCCCTCGACCACGTCGGCCGTCAAACATATCCATTACACGGTGAGGAAAGCATTCATCACCTCTACAGTCCACATTAATAATATCAAACAATTATTAACTTTCAATCTATAAAACTAACCTTGGAAGTATTGACGAGAGGCTGAAAGCACTTGGGGGGCTCCTGCAGCGCTATCCTCTTGCTCTGTCTGGCCGTGAGCCCCGGGGCTCTCTTGGCTAGGGCTCCCCTGGCGAGGGCTGCCTTGCTGGAGGCCTTGGCACTCTTAGAAGAAGGCAATGTGTCGATCACAAACAGTTCCGAATCATCTTTCTGAGCAAATGGCGTACTGGAATCAAACAAAACAACGTGGCAATTCAATTTTTGATCTAAAAAAGGTTTATTCTAAAAAAATATTTGGATTAAGCATTTGTCCAGTGATTTCGAAAGTTTACCCAAATTGGGTGAAATGCAGATCCTGCCAAAATCTGGAAATTTAATAGAAGGGCATTTTCAAGATGATAAAAGTGTGGAGAAGCTGAATAAAAAAAATTAAGGCGCGCTCGGCAAAATTGAGGGAGATACAGCCGTTCAAAGTATTGAGAAAATGTAACTTCGGCAGTAGACAAGCAGCGGAGCGAAATATAATTTTGAATTTTAATACGTCTTTTAGCGTAGCCTTAGGTTAGGTTAGGTTAGGTAAGGCTAGATTAGGTTAGGTTAGGTTAGGTAAGGCTAGGCTAGGTTAGGTTAGGTTACTTTAATTTGGAAGGTGAAAAACAGTTAAAAAAAATTGTTGAAATTTTTTTTTTTTTTAAGTTCCAAAATTTTTTTTATTGATTTCCGCACTTTTTTCACCTTCTAAATTAAAGTTCCCAACTTAAAACGCGGTAAAAAACATGGTTTTTGGCAAAAAAAAAACAAATTTTGGCAGGATCTGCATTCCTCCCCCCAAATTTGTTCACCGGATTCAAAATCAGGCTATACTTTCTTAGAGATTTCATGTAAAGATGTAAGTAATATATTTTTTGTTTACATTTTTAAAAACAAATCTTGTTATCTATTCATTAAATATACTCCCTGTAGTGAACACCGCTGTTCACCAGTCCGGAAAATGTTTCACAATCAAAGGAAAGAATACTAAGGACGGTTTGTTAATTTTTTAAAATTATTTATGCATTAAACCGCTGACTCGTTAATACGGAATATTTTTTATTCAAACAGTTAGTTTTAGCTTTATTATCACGAAAAGTGAGTATTTATGTCGGGGAAGACCAAAAAATATGCATTTAACATTTTAATTTTGTTAAAATGAATTCACTCACGCGCAACGCCATTGTTTATTCATCGTTTTTATTTTAACATTTCATAACAGACAATCAATCAATGCTGTCAATCATAGAAAAAATATTGGTAAATATGCAGTTAGTCCACCTCACGGATAATACGGAACGTTCGTGTTGTCGAAGTTTGATGCACGGATAATACGGAATGTTCCTTTTTTAATTAATAGACAACCAAATATGACATTTGTCGGAAGTACCAATCTTATAAAATAAATTCTCTAAAATAAACTCGCTTTTCATCATGCTTTTAAAAAACATCCCAGGTTTTGAATAGTTTTTTTGGCTACGCAGGGTTTGTGTAATTATTTTAATACATTTCTTTCCATGTTCTACTGTTATAAATACAGGTACAAACTTGTCAATGATGCATTCACTTTGTTTTACGCAAAAATATTTTTTCTATGATTGGCAGCATTGATGAAATGTTAAAATAAAAACGATGAATAAACATGGCGTTACCCGCGCGAGTGAATTAATTTTAACAAAATTAATATGTTAAATGCATATTTTTTGCGTGTTTTTTGGTCTCCCCCGACATAAATACTCACTTTTCGTAATAATAAAGCTAAATCTTACTGTTTGGATAAAAAGTTTTCCGTATTAACGAGTAAGCGGTAAAATAATAAAATATTTTTGCGTAAAACAAAGTGAATGCATTATTGACAAGTTTGTACTTGTATTTATAACAGTAGAACATGGAAAGAATTCTAATGTATCAGAATAATTACACAAACCCGCTAGACAAACCCTGCTTTGCCAAACAAACCATTCAAAACCTGGGATGTTTTTTAAAATTTTGATGCAATGTGAGTTTATTTTAGAGAATTTATTTTATAAGATTGGTACTTCCGACAAATGTCATATTTGATGTCTATTAGTTAAAAAAGGAACATTCCGTATTATCCGAGCATCAAACTTCGACAACACGAACGTTCCGTATTATCCGTGAGGTGGGCTAACTGCATATTTACCAAAAATGTCACATTTCATAATTTTTTTTATATTTTGTGTAAGTTTAATTCAAGTTCTGTTATTATATAACTATAGGAAATAATCACAGAACTTGAATAGAACTTTCATAGAACCTGAAAATTGACTTAAAATTTGATGAATTGTTCAAATTGTTTTATACAACATTTTAAGTAAAAAATAAATAAATACTTACCTTTTTCGATATAAATTTTAAATTGCAGGTTATAAAACAAACGAGCATTCAACTACTTATCAGAATTACATGGGAAATGACAAATTTATAGATGAATATACACAAAACAAGATAATTTTCAACGTCGTAGCCACGATATGAAAACAAAAACATAACCTATAAATATAAGAAGTTTCCTCACCCCAGTCGCTCTTCGAGTCGCTGGTCCTCCAGGAAGTCCTCCACATCCTGAATGTCGACATTTTTACGCCAAGAAATTTTATTTTTCTTGGACAAATGTCTTCTTTTCTTCGTTGTTTCCACCTTTTCCGAAGAGACCATTTTGACACTTGACAGCACGTGCGTGTCAAAACTAAAAGAATGCCAGAGACAAAAAAAAATATTATTAAAATTATTCATCTATTGATAAAATTTAACTGTAGCTATTGCTCCAGACTCCAGATACTAATATCTACAGCCTGTATGTCGGACGAATATTTACAGCTCATATGTTGAACTAATATCTACGAACTTCAGAGTGTTGACTAGTATCTACAGAGCTAAGGTCGGACGAATATCTATGACGGTCCCAGTGTTGACTAATATCTACAGAGCGTAGGTTGAACTAATATCTACAGAGCGTAGGTTGGATTAATCAGCTAAATGTATCCAATAGTCCGATATTAGAGATTTTTACATACAGACTTACATAAATTAAGTTTTTTAAACTGCATATGCAATATTACGTTAGATACGATTTTACGTAAAGAAGGAGGTAGCGCAACACGGCATAATACCCCCAAAACTAATAACATTCTTATTCCAATATGCTATACATAATTGCAAATCCAACCTCTGCCAGTGCTGTAGATATTCGTCAACACTTTTGATTCTCACAGATATTAGTCAGCAGTTTGAGCTGTAGATATTCGTCAACACTTTGGTTCTCATAGATATCAGTCAACAGGTTGAGCTGTAGATATTCGTCAACACTTTGGTTCTCATAGATGTTAGTTCGATTTTTTCAGTTTTTGGAATTCCCGTAGATATTAGTAACGTCACCAGTAGGCGGAAAATAGCCTACATTCTGAAATTCCACCCCTCCCCCCCAGGATGGACCAATTTTATGAAGTCAAAATTACCATTTTTAATTTCTCAAGTTTACTTTAATAGGGGGGGGGGGGGGGGGGGGGGGGGGGGGTGACACTACGCCCCGGGGGGTGACATGTTAGCTACGTCATTGGATGTTTATGGGGGTAAGGTTTATCTGGATCTGCGGCGGATGACCTGGACACACTGAACTCCTCTTACCTTTGCCTTCCCAGAATTTCCTCTCCTTCCTTTTCTTAAAAAGATACAAAAGTATACAAGAGTTGGGAGGCTACGAAAAACCGCACAAGGAGGAAATCGATTATACTATCTCATTCTCTCGCAGGTTAAATCCTATAGATATATGTTCTTGTCTCTTTTTAGTATCACAATTTTTCGTTTCATCGAGTTTCAAATCACAACGGTGCTAAAGAAGTTTTCACTAAAATCTTGTCCTCCAGTGGCAGCAAAGTCCCCGGGAGAGGAATATAGACAAGCATTTTTTGGTAGGCAACCTTAAGGCGAGACACAACCTCGCTCATCGAGGTTTTGCCCGAGGCTCACATTTTAATTTATTTCGGCGAAATTGTAATTGAATAAAAAAAAAAATCTCATGCCGCACAAGTGATGCGAGTTATTTATATTTTAGATTGCCACGCCTGTGGCTCCGCCTGTAATGGATTTTTTCGTGGAGTTGTATACCATCTTAAAAAAAAAATTGAATAGCCATAGAAAAAATAAGAACAATTCGTTTTGACGTTTCTCGGATTGTCAATTGTCATTTGTCAATCTTCTAATAAAATTCAAATAGCCGGGTTGGGTTATTATAAACAATTTCAATTTACCATTTAATAGAATAATTTGTTTTCGATGAACCGCGGAGCTGCTTTGGGAATTTGACGGCTAGGTTCGCGTCGTTCAACTCTAAATAACAATGAAGGTGAATTCAACTATTCTGCGTTTATATTTTCATTTGCATAATTATTCTTGCTGCTTTTTTTATTGTTTTCTACATCCCTGTGGCGTATGGGTTGAATCCTCTGCTGATGTCCCACTTTATTGCACTAGTAGCATTTTCCCTCCATAATGATTGTATTAGAAATAATTCGAATATTGTTTGGTTATTTGTATCCCAGAAATGTTTTTTTCTTTAAAAAAATAAGCATCCATTTGTAATCTTTTTCATTATGCTTACATAAGCTTTATTTTTTTCGGATTTACCAATCATAATTCGATCGTACGTGATTTATATCTTATTATGGGCTAAAGTTCGGTGTTTGGGCTAAATTCCTAAAAAATAAAACTAGTTATTTTTATACTAATTTGGGGTCGGGGAATCCGAATCTGAAAGAATTAGGCGGCGGCAAGCAATATTAACTGAATTATACGACTTTAAAAATTTTTATACACATACAGGAAAATAGCCATTTTGGAAGCATTTTGATTCCTAGAAAATCAAACTAGTTATTTTTATACTAACTATGGGCCGGGGAATCCGAATCTGAAAGAATTAGGCGGCGGCAAGCAATATTAACTGAATTAAACGACTTTAAAATTTTCTATACACACACACATGAAAATAATCATTTCGGAAGTATTTTGACACACGTAGTACAAAGATCATAGAAAAACAAGATAACGTAGATGTTTTTACCACAAAAAATTAAGTGTTGCCATTAAGCAGTAATATTAATAACGTAAAATAACATGTTTATATTTTAAGTACTTATTTTTTATAAATTTTACTCACTTTTGTATCACAAACCATTTTACATAAACCCGGCGTAGCTGCTAAACTACTTGAAAACAGGGATGTTTTTTTGCCGTGACGCGAGCAGGCGGTATAAAGGGGCACAAACCATGTTACACAAACCTAGCGTAGCCGCTAAACTACTCGAAAACAGGGATGTTTTTTTGCCGAGCAGGCGGTATAAAGGGGCACAAACCATGTTACACAAACCTAGCGTTAGGTTAGGTTAGGGACGCGAGCAGGCGGTATAAAGGGGCACAAACCATGTTACACAAACTTAGCGTTAGGTTAGGGACGCGAGCAGGCGGTATAAAGGGGCACAAACCATGTTACTTTTACCGCTTAGCTGGACTCTTATATGATCCGCGTATCCGACAGGAACCCTTCGAGACAAGCGAGTTTGACAAGGATACGACGGACGAAGAAGACTTGGTCGATTTATAAGGTATGTTTTTCTGCTGTTATCTATTTTCATATTGATATAGGGATAAATATTTTAGAGAGCTGGTAACACTGCCGGCACATGTTTTTGTATATTTCTTGTTTTTCTATGATCTTTGTACTGCGTGTGTCAAAATACTTCCGAAATGATTATTTTCATGTGTGTGTGTATAGAAAATTTTAAAGTCGTGTAAGTCAGTTAATATTGCTTGCCGCCGCCTAATTCTTTCAGATTCGGATTCCCCGGCCCATAGTTAGTATAAAAATAACTAGTTTGATTTTCTAGGAATCAAAATGCTTCCAAAATGGCTATTTTCCTGTATGTGTATAAAAAATTTTAAAGTCGTGTAACTCAGTTAATATTGCTTGCCGCCGCCTAATTCTTTCAGATTCGGATTCCCCGACCCCAAATTAGTATAAAAATAACAAGTTTTATTTTTTAGGAATTTAGCCCAAACACCGAATTTATTCCCTTATTATGCAATGACGTTACATACTATATTAGACAAGGGGTAGAAATCTCAGTAAATTTTGGGGATCGCTGGCAACGGTTAATACGCACTTTTTTTTTGAAAAAAATCTTTTGATTCACCTTAATTACATTAAAAGACAACTATTTGCATTGGGGGAAGTGGAAAATATTTTTGTGTAACATGGTTTGTGATACAAAAGAAAGTGCCCCTTTATAACGCCTACTCGCGTCAAGGCAAGAAAAACATCCCAGTTTTCAAGTAGTTTAGCGGCTACGCTAGGTTTGTGTAACATGGTTTGTGATTCTGGCGTACAATCTCACAAGACGAAAGCTAATTTTAATTTTACGTAATGAAATTTAGAATGAAATATTTTCCACTTCCCCCAATGCAAATAGTTGCCTTTTAATGTAATTAAGGTGAATCAAAAGGTTTTTTAAAAAAAAAGTGCATATTAACCGTTGCCAGTGATCCCCAAAAATTAATTTTAATTTTTTCGGATTTACCAATCATAATTCGATCGTACGTGATTTATATCTTATTATGCAATGACGTTATATACTATATTAGACGAGGGGTAGAAATCTCAAAGTGGGAAGACAAGAACAAGACAATTGTACCGATCTCGATATCTAGTACTTTAGTACTAAACTGCTACGCGTCGAGTAAGGTTGCGTCTTACCAGCACTTACCTGTAAGTAAATTGCATTTTAAAAAGTGTCAAAATGCCCTCCTGTGTGATGAGAAAATGTTTCAATTACACGGCAAATAATAGTAAAGGCGAATGAATAACATTTCATTTGTAAGTACATGCAAATTAC
The DNA here is from genome assembly GCA_929108145.2 of Limnephilus rhombicus. Lineage (NCBI taxonomy): Eukaryota > Metazoa > Arthropoda > Insecta > Trichoptera > Limnephilidae > Limnephilus > Limnephilus rhombicus. The sequence continues at coordinate 11,066,902 of OV815290.1, read as the reverse complement.
TTAATATTATCGATTATTATAAATATTACAATTAATTTTCATGTTTCCCGCTCGCGGTTTTAAAAGTCATTAGAGAAAATTCAAGTCCTACTAAAGTAGAGGGTCTGTCTGAAACTTCACTGTTTTAAAGTAGACTGATCAACCTAAACACTTGTTTATTTGTTTGCTTGCGATAAAACAACACATAAATCAGCAGTTCTAACAAGTATTGATGACAATCGCCACCATTTGAAAACTGTCGTTGCCCTATAGTATTTATTGTATAGCTCGACATATCAAACTCCGACAGGCAGCCGGACCTTTTATTCTAGTGGGCCTCGAGAAAAGGAGACAGCGAACTGAGCGAACGTTCCATCAAAAAGTGACAAGCAATACGCCGCGCCGCCCGCTCATGTATTCGTGTCATTCATACACACACATTATTTGATTGTCTATCTTTATCACACAGGAATAAACTTTTGAATTAAGAAATTATACTGAAAATCGCTGAAAACAAAAGAGTGTTCCTTACTTTCCACATTATATTGTGAGTATATGAGACCATGGCGAGTCTATTTATTTATATAACGTCATTGTTATTATGTGGGTATATTTGTTAAGTGTATAATTTTTATTTTTAATTTAACAGTCTATTTTAACTCTGCTAGCCTATTATAATGCACTAAAACTTGTAGTGAATTAACCAAAATTTTGACGTTTTCTGGGTCACTAGTAGGGTATTTCTAAATGTCATACTAATTTACTGGACCGTTATGCCTCCCAGTGTTATTTTATAGCATATTTAATATGTAAAACACTAAAAATTTAATTTCTATACACTTTGTTTTGAAGAGTTTTACTTTCCATGTACATTTGTTACTTAAATTTTAATTTATCTGCCACCGATTTCGACACAATTGTGTCATTCACGAGCAAACTTAACCCTTAGGCCCTCCGTTCATGGAGATACTTACAAACAGCGTGAAACCACAAGTACACTGCAGATATACTACTCTTTAATGCCGGTTTCTGTACACGGCGCTACCCCAAATATACTGAACTTGGATCATTTTTCATGAGTAGCCGTGGAGTTCACACAGTGTCAAGCGATGTCAATGACTTTTTTCCAACATCAATCCATGCCTTTTCCACTAAATCCTTTCTTACATATTCTGGTAAATTAATTCTGGTAAACACACATTTTTTTCCACTTCCAGAACAAATCTAACATTACTTTCATATTCTGACGCCATTTCTGCCCTGATGGGGAAGATGTAAATGTCGTTCTATGTAAAAATAATTAATAAAAAAATCACAAAGTTTCATAATTTTTTTTTTGTTATTTGTTTTTGGGGTGTTATGCCGTGTTGCGCTACCTCCTCCTTTAGCCAACGTTTTGGACAGCATTGCAGTGTCCATCATCAGGGCAGATCCGGTAGATGTGTAATTTTTAGTGGTGAAATGTGTGCTTATTTACTTGGAAGCCTTGGATACCGCGTCGCCAGCTCCGCTACTTTCACCGGTACAAAATAACCGTGACGGTTGCGGAGCGTGAGCAGAATAGAAAGTTCACTAAATCGTGGTATTTATGCTAGCCTGGGGCACGTCCCTTTGCGAGTTGCCGACGGAAGTGGCTCCATCTTTTAACGAAATCTAAAATTAGAAATCACAATGAAAAATTAGAATTACAATGGTTAAAGCGAATTTAGCAAAGATAAAGGTGTAAAACAAAATGGTTTACCACGAGCTGGTATTATTACTGTACAGTATTTTGTACCGGTGAATGTAGTGGAGCTGGCGACACGGTATCGCTTCTAAGTAAATAAGCACACATTTCACCACTAAAAATTACACTTCTACCGGATCTGCCCTGATAATGGACACTGCAACGCTGTCCGAAACGTTGGCTAAAGAAGGAGGAAGCACAACAGGGCATAACACCCCAAAAACAAATAACCATAAAATAATATTTGATTTATGATGAGAATTGGAATATTGCTTTCTTCATTATTTGGAAACTTAAGTGTTTGGAGATGTCTGCCTAATCAACTGGACGATGGATATCTATAGCAGCTTTACGTCTTATGACGCCGAAACTCTTGCAGCTCCCCTGCCTGCTCCTTCTGGTGTTGGTGTCGAAGGTGTCTTGCGGTGCCCCCCCTGCAGCCGCCACCAGCTTCCAGCGTGACCTCACCGTGAATGTGGCCGCCGGAAGGACCGACTGTTTCTTCCAGCACGCCACCGAGGGGCAGCTCATCGACATTGAGTACCAGGTCAGTCCCGCCTTCCGTGGTCGAGGGGTAAGACTCGACAGGTTGCGGGTTCAAATCCCTCAATACCTGTGAATACCTCACAAGAGTCCCATTTGCTCCCGTTTGGAGCCAATCAGACTATGGCATCCCCAATAGTGTTATGTTGTGAGGCTGAAGGTAAGTGGGGAGGGGAAGGAGATGGGGAAGAGGAAGGTGGGGAAGTACCTGGCTATTCAGATCTAGTCACAACACGCCTTAAGCCATTTCAAGCGGCATTTCAATTCTGAATGGTGGTCTTACACCAGGGCGATACTGAGAGTATCATTCTGTTACATGTTTCAGGCTGATAATTATTGCTTATAATAATTGTTACCCTTTGTGCTATGCATAAAAATCTTGTCTTAAACGTTAGTTTATCAATTAAAAAATAATAATTAATATTTGACAAGTTAAAGTATTTCCCCAAAAAAATGTAGACATAATTTGTCTCGACGCCACCTAGCGAGAGATTTGACACTAACAATGCCTCTCTCACAAAAATAAAGTTGGTTGTTTTCAGGTGGAAAAAATGTAATAAACAGTAATTGTTGAATGAAACACTAGTATATATTGACATATTTGGCGGGTATTAGATAAGCCGCCATAGCTCAGTGGTCAGAGCACCTGACCGACAATCAGAAGGACACGGGTTCAAGTCCCGTTGGCGGCAAGTATCTTTTCTCGGAAGATTTTTTCAATGTGGATGAGTGTTTCAGGCTGATAATTATTGCTTATAATAATTGTTACCCTTTGTGCTATGCATAAAAATCTTGTCTTAACCCCTCCGCAACGTAAGCAGATATAAGCGTTAGAAATAGGACAGCAGTCACGTGCAATAAGCGTGTTTATACGTCAGCGCGTATGTTTCCATAGAAATCGTTCTAACTCCGTTATTCTTTTAGTTACATCCCTAAACCAAAAAGTAAAAGGTCGATAGTAGATCAAGCTGTACATCTCTATCAAGTTGTCTATAGAAATACATAACAGGAATCAGCTGTCAGTCGCGTAGTTGACAAAAATATTTTCCTGCGCAAATTTACTACTGGCGGCTCGTCCGCACTCGACATTTTTAATTTTTATTAAATATTTTTATATGAAATGATAAAAAAGTGAGGAGACGAAAGTGTTTATTATACATATATACAATAGAATAAGTATTGTTGTTTACATAATCTGTGATTTTAGTACCGTTTTCACATAAAAAACATCATGTGAGTCATTTTTACCTATTTTTAATGTTTGCATGCTAAATTTTAATATTTACAAATCTTAATATTTATTTGTAATATAATAATTCGAAAGCTTATTTTGTAACCTTTCTAAAACAGTTTTTACTATTCGGCTATGTCCAGAAATGTTTCATTTATAGAGCTTTAATTGTGAAGCGGTAATAACACAAAGTTTTCGTAAAATGTCATTTTGTTTGAGACATCTCAAGTGCATATTCGCGAGGGGTTAAACTGTAGTTTATCAATTAAAAAATAATAGTGCGCAGCAAAAAAAATGAGAAAAGGCAGTCCAACCTCTTATGCGCTCGCTGTAAAAAGGGACTACATGCACTTCACACAGATAACACACAATTGTGAAATGACATAATCTTACATTGTTATATATTTTAATATCTTTTGTTATTGTTAATGTGTAGTTTTTTTATTAGAAACTTAAAATATCATTCTTTACTAGTATAGGACTGAATGCCGTTGGCGCTAATAAAAAAGCTCTCAAAAGAAGCAAAGCTAGCAGTCCACAAAGGAGTCCTGGTACCTACCCTGATGTATAACAGTGAGGCATGGAACTGGCAGAGGAAGAATGAAAGTAGACTGAATGCTGTTGAAATGAGATTCCTGAGGCGTATGTGTGCTAAAACCATGTATGATCGTGTGAAATATGTGGAGATCTGCAAAGAATGCAAGGCTGATGTAAGCGTAATCAGTAAGATTAAGAAAGGGACCCTCAGATGGTTTGGTCACGAATGAACAAAGAAAGTAGTGTAAGAAGAATATATGACGCAAATGTGAATGGTAGAAAAAGTCGGGGACGCCCGAGGAAGACATGGCACGATCAATCGATCACGACGATGGCGCATCAGATACTTGAGTCGGGTCATGTCAAGAGTCAGAATAATAGAAGTGTGTGTATGAGACGATGTATGAATGTGAGTGAGGCAAAGAGTGTGTGCCAAGATCGAATTGTTTGGCGGTTCGTCGTCTCTGCCTACCCCTGTAGAAAACGGCGTGATGGTTAGTTAGTTAGTTCAATTTCATTATGTATTATTTTTTTACTTCACTCCACAGAGGAGACCATGAAATAAATCCCCCCAGAGCCTACGTCATCTTTGGGGAACCGAAGGTCAGGAAGTTCTGGGAAGGAAAGGGTATTAGGGGCGAGTGGGAATCTGGGGGTCAGTGTGTCCAGGAGTTGATGGATGTTTTTTTTTTACAGTGAATACCGCACAAGAATCTCAACTGCTCCCGTCTGGAGCCAGTGAGACTATGGCATCCTCAATAGGGGTATGCTGTGAGGCTGAAGGTAGTGGATAGAGTGGATTGGGGAAGGAGATGGGGAAGAGGAAGGTTGGGAAGTACCTGGCTATTCAGATCTGGTCACCAAACACGGCTAAAGCCATTTTCAAGCAATGAATGGTGGTCTTACACCAGGGCGATAATAATAGTATCTTCCACTCTGGAACATGCCGCAAATATACTATATATTATTTTTAAATGAATTAATTGTGAAATAACACAAATTAATCAAATAAAATTTATTTGCGCATGCCGGGTTCGAACCCGCGACCTCCGGATTGTGATTGGCAAGATTCTTACCCACTGGACTACGGAGGTCGTCGTTTTATAGTAATACCTCACAAGAGTCTCAGCTGCTCCCGTCTGGAGCTAGTGAGACTATGGCATCCTCAATAGGGGTATGCTGTGAGGCTGAAGGTAGTGGATAGAGTGGATTGGGGAAGGAGATGGGGAAGAGGAAGGTGAGAAAGTACTAATTAAGAAAGTGGCTATTCAGATCTGGTCACCAAACACGGCTAACACTATTTCAAGCAACTTTTCAATTCTGAATGTCTTACACCAGAGCGATACTGAGAGTATCTTTCACTCTGGAACGTGCCGTAAATATACTATACATTATTTTTAATTAATTAATTGTGGAATAACACAGATTATTTTAATAAAGTTTATTTGCCCACACCGGGATTCAATCTCGCGACCTTTGGATTGCGAGTCAAGAGCCTTACCGCTAGACCACGCCCAAGAGAGTCCTGCTGGAGAGGTCAAAAGGTCTCCCTCAATCAGTCTCTCCCGATCCGGCCTCCCACACGTTTGTTGGGCAGATGGCAGATGACACCAAGATCCCTGCTAACTAACAAAACTACTACTTGTTGGTGGTGGTGATCTATGGCATCTAATAAATGGTTTCGGGGGGGCAGTATCTATATACGGCTCAATAATATGTTTGGTTGCAGGTGATAGACGGGCGCCTTGGCTCGCTGGATATTGGGTTCATGCTGACGGCGCCCGGGGGGCGGGTGCTGCAGGCCCCCGGGCGCCGCCAGTCCTGGGCCTTCCGGGACACGGCCCCCGTTACGGGTGACTACAGCTTCTGCTTCGACAACACCCACAGCACCTTCAACTACAAGACGGTACCACACATTTTTATTTTATTTTGAACTAGCGAGTTCCTGGCGTGCGTTGCAATGCCACTAATAAAGAATTAATTTCTCCCTGCGTGTCCTTTCTCATTTGTCCCGTTGCCTATCCGTCGCCTCTTCCCCTCACGCGTTCCCACTCCTTCTCCTCCACCTTCCCTCTCCCCACTCCACACCTCCCCCTCCCTCCATCCTGCGAACCGCCTTCCGAGTTCCCCTCTCCCCTCCCAGGTTCCCCTCTCCCCTCCCAGGTTCCCCTCTCCCCTCCCAGGTTCCCCTCTCCCCTCCCTGGTTTCCCTCCCCCCTCCCGCATTCCATACATTCAGTCCCGGTACATTCAGTGTTCAAACAGCTCGCGTACAACCTATTGCAAATTTAAAAATGCCAGAGCCCACCAGTAGTTTTATACAAACCTTGTCCTGACAATAACGAACGCAAAAAAATTAATTATCAGATTTGGTGCAGTCGTTCGAAAGTTATACATTTCGGCGATTCATTTTTATTTATTTATGTATACATAGATAGATATTAACTATGACGCCTGAAATAAAAGTGACAGAAAGATGAGGCACTTGCGTTAGAGATGAAACGGATCGTTGTTTGGCCGGATACCGGATATCCGGCGAGCTGCGAGGCCGGATGGCCGGATATTTATATTATATTTTTATTTTATATTTTTGCCCATTGTCTCATTGCATGTTGTGACGAGTTTAGTGCTGCAAGGTGCGGCAAACGCGATCAGATCAATTCGGGTGGTTTCGGTTGCCATCGTGAGTATTCGTGAGTGATCGCGAAAATATTCTCTTTCATAAGAAGAAGAACAAGAGGTGCTTCAATGTCAGTACATTTTTAATCATTTCTATAATCTCTGTGGTTTTTACGATTTTTAGTTCACTATAATGGTGATTGTGATTAGTTAATCACATTAATATAAGTTTTCACTACTCTGCGAGGTTTTTGTAAGTTTTTACTAAAAGTTTTTAGTTTAGATATTTACTATTTACGTATTTATCATTAGAGTGAATAACTCAGAAGAAAATTTTGGTTTTTGGAAAGCCTTATTTTAGTTTTTTGTAGGCTTTTTTGTAACTTTTCGACTTTAAATAAAAGCCGTCATAATTATAGGCCATTTTATAGATATTTACCTCACAAAGATTAATGTATTGCATTTTATTATAGGAAATTGTCGTAGTATTTGAATATCCGGTATCCGGCCGGATGTTGAGTTACTATCCGGTATCCGGCCGGATAGTGAATTTAGGCCAGATAGGCCGGATACCGGATAGTTACCGGATTCATCTCTAATTTGCGTGCAATATTTTTTAACGTTTATTTCGATTTATAAAATTTTAAAAGATATTTTATCACCTTTCAAAAACATTTTTTAGTTTTCGGATATATTAAAAAAAATTCCACTTGTATTGAGCAATTATTCTGACCTACCGACAGAATATGGTCGAGGTTTGAGGGGTTAAGAAACACTATTTTTTTATGCTAGGGGAATTTAAGCATAAAATAATATAAAATAAATGAATAATTATTGCTTATTTTCAGGTCTACTTCGACCTGTTGATAGAGAATGCCGACTCAGAAGAAGAGGAAGACGAGGGTGATGCGGGTGATGCATCAGACCCGCTGGACGCAGATATGAACCTGCTGGGGCGTGACTGGCATCGCCGCATGTCTGACCTGCTGGCGGCCATGCGCACGCACCTCGGGAACGCACGCCGTCTGCAGGAGGCGTGCTCCATGCTGCAAGCGCGGGACATGCACTACGCAGAGTCGGCACTGAGCCGCGTGACGCTGTGCAGCGCGGGGCAGACGCTGGCGATGGTGGCCATAGGTGCACTGCAGGTAATGTCTTTGTAGTCGCAAATAGATTGCGAATCAATTGCAATTATAATATCCCGTGATCTTTCACGGATCTGCGCCAGTTATTTAAAGTACTAATTTCGATTTTGCCTCTGTCTGTAAATGTGTTCGATGAACTCTAGAAATATTGCTTTGAATTTTAGTTTCATTTTCAAAATTGGAACTGAATGTTGGAAAAATACAAATATTCAGTTTGGGAGGCGGCTATTTGTACTGCCGCCATGGAAACCATTTATTGGATAATCAACACCTCTGCCATAGGTTACCCCAAGTGGTTCGCTACATTTGGTGACTTAGCAGGGGTGCCCGGGTTCATGGGGTGAGGTTTGTCCAGCTCTTGGCGGCCGATGCGTCTGCGTGTGGCGGGACGGATCGAGAGATACTGGTTGAGGGAGACCTTTTCACCTCTCCCGTCGGACTCTCTACCCATCGCCTTGCACCGCGGTTGGAGGGATGGATTCATACATCGGTCACTCCTGGACACAGTTATCTCAGATTCCTACCCTTCCTTCCCAGAACTTCCTCTCCTTCCTTTCCTAAAAAAATCCACACAGCATCCTCTAAGATGACATAGGCTCTGAGGGAAATTATTTTCCTCAGGGCCTCCTGTGTGGAGCTAATGAGTCACCCGATCCGGTTTGCCACGCCGAGCCACAAAGACCTGGACAAACCTCACCCCGTGAACCCGGGCAGCCCTGCTAAGTCAGCAAACATAGCGAACCACTTGGGGTGACCTATGGCAGAGGTGTTGGTTATCCAATAAATGGTTCCCGGTGCAGCAGTACCCATACTCGCCTTCCAAATTGCAAATAATATGATGCAGTTTGGGGAAATATGAACAGTGGACACTGGAAGGGATTTTTTTTTGCGATTTTGCAAGTTTTTTGTCTTGAATGAACTGTCAGATTTATAAAAACTTTGTGTTATTACCGCTTCGCAATAAAAGCTCTATAAATGAAGCATTTCTGAACGTAGCCGAATAGTAAAAACTGTTTTTGAAAGGTTATGAAATAAGCTTTCAAATTGTTATATTACAAATAAATATTGACTTTTGTAAATATTAATATTTAGAATGAAATCATAAAAAAATTATATAAATGACTCACATGATGTTTACGAGAGATGGTTAGTTAGTTAGTTATGATGTTTTTATGTGAAAACGGTACTAAAATCACTGATAATGTAAAAAAAAAAAACCCTTTTTTATTGTATAAATGTACAATAAACGTCATTGAAGAAGAAGATAACAATAATAATCTAAACGAAAATATGAAAGAGAACAAGACACAAAAAACAGAAAAAAGACAATGGTCGCAACTGGAACTCGAACCCAGACCTCTCGTCTAACCGGGACGTGCGCGTTAACCAATTTCGCTATTGCCACCTTCTATCAAGCCGTCATAATAGTCATGTATAATAAACAATTTTGTCATCTCATTTTTTTACCATTTCATACAATAATATTTAATAAAAAATTAACAATGTCTAACGCGATTAGGCGATTTGGCGGGTGAAAATTGTTTCTACAAAATAAGTCTTTTTTGAATAGAGATGTGAAGCTTGATTCAATATGGATCTTCTACTTTTTGTTTTAGGGTTGTCACTAGAATAATCCTCTTCTTCCTGGCGCTGTCCCAACTCATTGCCTAGGTAGGCTGTTGGGGTCGGCTCTTCTCGTTCTCAGGTTGTAATTTCTTCTGTTCTGAGTATCGCCTTCATCCAGGCCGTTTCTCTGAAGAATTTTGGAGCATTGAGTCATCCGGGAGTTCTTCGGTCTTCCTCTGGATGACTGTCGATGAAGCTCCATAGACATTGATTGCCTCACTATGTGGTCTGATGGTCTCCGTCTTATGTGCCCATACCATCTCAACTGTCGTTCCTCCAGCTTACTATTTATGTCTGTGACTCCCAGGCTACCACGAATTCGTGAACTTTTGATCTTATCTTTTAGTGATACTCCTGCCGACCATCTAAGAATTCGCATTTCTGCTGTTTCGAGTTGCCTAGAGTAGGAGTTGTACATAGTCCAGCATTCGGAGCCATACATTATTGCGGGCCTTACAATAGTCTGGTATATCTTTCCTTTAAGTTATATAGGCATTTTGGAGTCACACAATCTTCCTGTTACGGATCTGAATTTAATCCATCCCACACCTATTCTATGGATGACATCCGCTGCACATCCTCTGTCTCTGTGGATTAGTGAGCCCAGATACTTAAATGAATCACAGTTGGCTAATGTTACTCCATCCAGTTGCATCGAAGGAGTTACAGCATTTGTGTCTTCAAATGGCAAATACAAATATTCAGTCTTTTTCCTGCTAATTTTTAGGCCATTATCCTCCAGGATCTTCCTCCACCTTTCCAGGCTATTCTGTAAGTCACAATGATTACTACATCATCTGCAATGAGCATAGTCTTGAGAATACTGTTCATCTCTTGACTTGTTAGATAATTCATGACCATTATGAATAGCAGTGGGCTGAGGACAGATCCTTGGTGTACCCCCACTTTAATTGGAAATTTTGGTGATGTCCCTGATGTGCATCTTACTTGGGTTTCAACGTTGGGTTGTCACTAGAACAATAACAGAGTTATAACGATTTCTGTGGGAACACACGCTTATTGTACTTGACTGTTATTGTTATATTGTCATGTAAACATGCTTACGGGAGTGGTTAACATTATTTTGTTTAATTTCCAGGTGGTCCTGGTGAGGAGTTTATTTGATGAGAGGTCCCGACTACACGGCCTGATGAAGAAGATTCCCCTCGGCAGATCCTAGACAAACCTATCTCACAACAAACCATAAACGTACTAAGCAAAAGGTACTATGCACGTGTGTAAAGTCCATTAAAAGAACCGTCAACGCGGCATTTTTCATACAAAATTTAATTTTGGATTTGAGGGCAAAGTATCCAACCAAACTAAATAATCTAAACGAAAATATGAAAGAGAACAAGACACAAATAATTGCCTAAGTTTGCCTCTAAAATCACAAAAAATGATCTTTTATGTGCTATTATATTTCAGAATTTAAAACACAAATCATTAATCACGTGATGTTTTTTTATCAACTTTTTAACCCCCCCCCCCCCCCCCCTGGTGATATGTGGTGAGGTTTTAGACTAACCCCCCTCCCCCCAAATCACGTGTATTTTTTTTTAAAAAAGTATTTTGAAATTTTCAGAATATTATCACGAAAAATAAATACACGTGATATCTCATTTTACCCCCCCCCCCCCCTCGTGATATTTCGTGATTTTTTCCAAACCCCCCCTCCCCCTTTCGAGCCTCACTTGATTAATGGACGACCCCTTACTAGATATTTGATATACCTTTTAATTACAAAAATAATTTTTCAGTTTTTTTTTGGTATTTTGGACACGAATTCAAAATTAAGATTTGTTTGAAACACACAGCCGTTTCGTTTAAGAAAATGTAGAAAAAAATGGAGGACGTTGCCATCGTTTAAATGGCCGCACCAAAATGGTTCAAAGGTAAAATATTGTTACTTTACAAAGCAATCAATATATCAAAAGGTGTTCATAAATTGGAGGGAATATCTCTAAATCATATTTAACGAAATAATTGCATGCAAATGCATATTGACACTTCTTCTTCTCGTGCCCTGTCCGTTCAACGGACGTTGGCTATGCGCACTTGCTTACTGCGGCCCGGAACAGCTCTACAGTAGACTGACCAAACCACACTGTCTCAGGTTTTTCAGCCATGATGTTCTCCTTCTTCCAGGGCCCCGTCTTCTGGCAATCTTTCCCTGCATTATGAGATGCAAGATCTCTTTCTTCTCTGGTTGTCTCATCACATGTCCAAGATATTGAAGTTTTCGGATTTTTATTGTTTTAATAAATTATTTTTCTTTATTCATCTGAACCATAACATCTTCATTCGTAACCCTGTCCATCCAGCTTATTTTAAGTATTCTTCTGTAGGTCCACATCTCGAATGCCGACGATATACGAATCATATCGACATTGGAAAGGAAAAATGTCTACAGCGCCGTATAGCTGTGACATTAAAGATGAACCTAACTAACTAACCATCACGGTGTTTCACCGCGGGGGTAGGCAGAGAGGACGGACCGCCAAACAACTTGGTCTTGGCACACACTCCTTGCCTCATTCACATTCATACATCGTCTCATACATACTCTTCTATTATTCTAACCCTAGGCATGGCCTGACTCAAGTATCTGATTTTTATTTTTTACATTTTACAGACAGGAGGCCCTTAGGAAAGTAATTCCCCTCGGGGCCTATGTTATCTTAGAGGATGCCTTGTGGAGGGTCTTTTTAGAAAGGAAGGAGAGGAAGTTATGGGAAGGAAAAGGGTATTAGGAGTGGGTCAGTGTGACGAGGAGTGACGGACGTATGAATTCATCCCTTCCACTGGAGTGCAAGGCGATGTTCCGAGAGAGTACGGCTGAAAAGTACAAATATATTAGTATAGTATAAGTCAAAGGGATTCCCTCAACCATTCTTTCCTGATCCGGCCTGCCATGCAGCTGGTGGGCAGACTCCTCCGCCGCCAAGACCCACTTGGGGTTCACTTGGGATTCACTTGATGTGTACCTCGGGCGTCCCCGACTTCTACTATTCACATTTGCGTCATATATTCTTCTTACACTTCTTTCTTCGTTCATTCGCTCTACATGCCCAAACCATTTCTTAATTTTACTCATTACGCTTACATCAGCCTTGCATTCTTTGCGTACCTCCCTTTCCACAAACGATAATACATGGTTTTACCACACATTTGCCTCAGCGATCTCATTTCTACAGCATTCAGTTTACTTTCATCCTTCCTCTGCCAGTTCCATGCCTCACTACCGTACACCAGGGTAGGTACCATAACTCCATTATGGACCGCTAGTTTCGCTTCTGTGGACAGTTTTTTGTTAGCGCCAACGGCATTCAGTCCTCCATTAATGGAGTTACCTGTATTTACCCTTCTTTCAATATCTCTATCAGCCTTCCCATCTCTCTTAAACATACTTCCCAAATACACAGACTCATCCACCTGCTCCAAGTATTCATCATTCACAACTATATTGCACTCTGTTTTCGTGATCTCTCTTTCAAATACCATGACTTTAGACTTACTTACATTCATCATTAATTCATTCTTCATTCAACCTAGACACGAGAGACTGTAGATCTTCCTTAGTGTTAGAAATCAGCACCGCGTCATCAGCATACAACAGGCAACATACTTTCAAATACTCAATTTGGCCAATTCTCTAACAAACTTGATTTAATGAACACAAGCATAAATAAACGATATAGCTTATTGTTTAGGTTCATCTTTAATGTCACAGCTGTGTGACGCTGTAGACATTTTTCCTTTCCAGCGTCCATATTATCAAAGTAGCCATTTATTAGATGTTCAATAAAAATTATATGGAAGAAACGTAACCTCACATTTGAAACTTCTATAAATTGTTCTAATGTCGGTGTTGCCATAATAATGAAAGATTTTAGTTCTATTTTCTTAAATTTCTATGCTTTCTTGATGGACTGTAATGAGCACCGTAAAATGGTGTGTCAATTTTTAACTTTAAATTATTTTATTTCGTATTAGATAATTTTATGTCATGTTTATTGCACATGTTTGAAATATGTATATATCATTCATCCAGTTGATTAGTCAAACATCTCTGAAATATCGAAATTAGAGTTGAGTGTGAGTTATATGTGTTAGTATACCCTCTATCTTGTGAGTAACTCGTCAAAAACTTACGTAAGTCGTAAATTTTACTTATGATTGTAAAGCTGGCTTTACTGTGGTATTAGTTTTGTCACGAGGACAAGAACTGGTGCATTTTTGGTTGTAATACTTTTCTAAGTCAATTGTTTAATTTGTAACCAACGAGTCTTATGATAAGCAATACTTGCCCTCGTTGATATTTAAACCCGCAATCCTTGGCTCCATAGGCAAGGAACTTGTTGTTTTATCTATTTAACCAATGACCTTGCAAACACATAGATAGGTTATTGTTTCACTAAATTAACAAAAAATTTAACCAGTAACAAGTACACTTGTATTGGGCTAATTTGTTTGCTTTTGGTAACAGCTCGCATAGGTCTCATAGAAATCGTTGTGTCTCTCTTACTGTCATGGTGACAAAAATGATCTAAACGGTGCTAGAAAGAGAAAATATCACGCTTTATATTTGAATCTAGAAGTTAACCACAGAAAAATTAAAATATGCACCTCTATGAAACCAAAGTTTCCGACCGCAATTGTAGAATTTTTTTTTTAAACTGTGAATTTTTATATATATTTTTTTATGAAACAACAAAAAAATTGAGGTGATAATAAAGTTTTTTTTTTACATTAACTCCACACAGGAGGTCCTGAGAAAAATAATTTCCCTCAGGGCCTATGTCATCTGAGGTTCCATGCCAACTCAGAATGAAACCAACTCAGAAACACCTCAGAAAGGTCATTAAAAGCTATGAAAAAATAATTTTAAAATAGCCGGTAACCCTAACCTAACTTAATCTATTTAAACAATTTTTTTATATTTTTTATCATCAGTCTTAATGACCTTTCTTAGGTGCTTCTGATTTGGTTTCATTCTGAGTTGTCCGGTCACCGTCATCTGAGACGCTGTGTGGAGGGTTTTTTTGAGGAGAGGAAGGAATGAACATTGGTCTTGAACAGACCCATGTTGTGTGAAGGAGGAGACACAGAGGCCGGCAAATCGTTCCACAGTCGAGCTGTTGAACTCAAGAACAAGTCGAAGAAGCGACTCATTCTCTTGTGACGAATGTCAACCGTATACATATGTTGGGCGCGCGTTTGGCGTGTTTCCAGACTATGCACTGGTGCCGAAGGGATCAACAACGGTAGTTCCTCGGAATATCTTCCATTGAAATACCGGTAGAACAAGTGTATAATGCATTGGTCTTATAAAATATGTGCGTTTTTTTGTTTGTTATCAGCATAGACATATGAACAAAGGTGAGGGGTAGACAACAACTACAGCGGGGCGCAGAGCGGGAAGATGACTTTGGAGATATGTGATTCGTCGATAACTCAATGTGACAGTATATAGGCATCTCGCATTATAATATCACCATTTAGTTTTTAAAAGTAAACTCTGCTTTTGAATGAATAGACCTTTTTACATGGGAGCTCGAATTGCTTGCCGCGTAATGAACAAATTCGCGAAGTCTAAATACGGCAAAGTAAAGTTCGTCTATTTGCAGACTCCAATATTTTGTTGCCGTATTTAGTTAGGACACTTTTACAAATGTTTCATAATTTACTTACCCCGGTAAACATCGACGAGCACACGCCATGTATCTCGAGTGATAGTATATATTTACACGTTTTCAAAACACAAACCATGTTTTTTGCGGTGTTGTTTCTTAAAATGCACCGATGAGCGCTCGACGCTGGCTCGCAGAAGAATGATGACGTCACATTTTTTAGATTCACGCGAAGCCATACTCAACCCCAGCTGGTTCCAATGGAACCGATATGGGGAGGGGGAAATAATACGCTTTTATCACTTAGGGCAGGTCTACTAATATTCATATGTCTATGGTTATCAGTTTATCAGTAATTTTAGTTATAAAAAACATAAGGTGAGCCATTTTTTAAATATTTTTTATGTTAGCATTAAAAATTTTAATATTTCAAAAACAATAAGTTTATTTCTAATAATAAAATTTGAAAGCATACTGCATTACAATTTGGGAGGCGGGATTGGGTACCGCCGCCCCGGGAACCTTTATTGGATAACCAACACCTCTGCCATGGGTCACCCCAAGTGGTTCGCTAAGTTTGGTGATTTAGCAGGGGTGCCCGGGTTCATGGGGTGAGGTTTGTCTAAGTATTGGAGGCGGATGACCAGGACACACTGAACCCCAGATTCCTACCCACCCCTTAAACCCTTTTCCTTCTCAGAACTCTCCTCTCCTTCCTTTCCCCCAAAACCCCTCCACACAGCATCCCCAAAGATGACATAGGCCCTGAGGGAAATTATTTTCCTCAGGGCCTCCTGTGTGGAGCTCACGTAAAAAAAAAAAAAATTACCTTTCAACAAAAATTTTTAGTTTTCGGATTCATTCTGAAATATATAATTTATTTGGATTTTATTGCAAAGTGACAATTTTCTGACCTTCTGAAAAAATATGTCCGAGGCCTGAGGGTTAGGTAATGTACAAGCGCAAACAATTAATTCTTCTCAATATTTTAAATAGGGGTGTTATGGAGCTCTGTAACCGTAACCGTAACTATCTGAAATAAAAAAATATCCGTGACCGTAACTGAAACCGATATAAAAGTTTCGGATAAAGGCGGAGTCTAAATGACAGGTTTTTGTTTATTTTGCCCGGCCGAGCCGTCACTTGTCACACAAGCCGCGCGTGTCTCTTGCAATTTGCATTGTTAATTTTGTGATTGTGGGCGTACAAACATTAAAAATTATTATTTACGAGTACCTAAACTAACTAACTAACTAACCATCACGCCGTTTCCCCGCAGGGGTAGGCAGAGAGGACGGACCGCCAAACAACTCGGTCTTGGCACACACTCTTTGCCTCACTCACATTCATACATCGTCTCATACATTCTCTTCTATTATTCTGACTTTTGACATGACCCGACTCAAGTATCTGATTCACTTGATCGTGCCATGTCTTCCTCGGGCGTCCCCGACTTCTTCTACCATTCACATTCGCGTCGTATATTCTTCTTACACTACTTCCTTCGTTCATTCGCTCTACATGCCCAAACCATCTGAGGGCCCCTTTCTTAATCTTACTCATTATGCTTACATCAGCCTTACATTCTTTGCGGATATCCACATTTCTCACGAGTACCTACTTACTTATTTCGAAAGTGTTGTGTAAATAAATTGTTTTAGTCTTGGCGAAAGTCAAAATGCGTTCTAAGTCTTCTTTAATTTGGACGTTTTTTGATGAAATTAATATAGGTACCTAGATTCTGTAAAATGTAAACAGTGCGGTAAAAAGTTGTCATGCAAAGGAGGTGGGACAACTTCTCTTTAAGTACATACCTTCATAGGTATAGCACTTAAAGTGGCTATAATAATTGTTATTTATTTGACTGATTGTAAAAACAAATGATAATATAGACTAGAAATAAAAGTCAAATCTTGCTATTTGTATTTTACCTTTATAATTTTAAAATTCTGATATCCGTAACCGAAATTATCCGAAACTAGCGGATAATCCGAAATAATTTCATATCCGTAACCGTATCTGAAACCGGTATAATATTATTCCTATATCCGCATCCGTATCCAGATCCGAAATTTCATAACCATAACATCCCTAATTTTAAACTATAACTTGCAGAAAGTGTTTTAACCTAAAATAATTAAACTCACGCCATCTATGAAAGAGTACATTTTGAATTCTTTTAAATATCACTTGCATGTTTTTCCATCTGCCTCGACATAAATAGTTTGCAATTACCGCATCTTTTGCTTGCCACTTTAATCACTCAGGTATTTTGCGATTGTGCAAGTTTTTTGTCTTAAACGAACTGTAAAGATTTATAAAAACTTTGTGTTATTTCCGCATCGCAATTAAAGCTCTATAAATGAAACATTTCTGAACGTAGCCGAATGCTAAAAACTGTTTTAGAAAGGTTATGAAATAAGCTTTCAAATTGTTATATTACAAATAAAAACTTTGTAAATATTAAAATTTAGAATGCAAACGTAAAAAAATTGTAAAAATGACGCATGTGATGTTTTTATGTAAAAACGGTACTAAAATCACTGATTATGTAAAAAAATACACTTATTTTATTTTATTTTTTTTTTTTTACATGAATACCGCACAAGAGTCCCAACTGCTCCCGTCTGGAGTCAGTGGGACTATGGCATCCCTAATTGGGGTATGTTGTAAGGCTGAAGGTAGTGGGGGGGGGAAGGAGATAGGGAAGAGGAAGGTGGGGAAGTACCTGGCTATTCGGATCTGGTCACCAAACACGGCTGAAGCCATTTCAAGCAACGTTTCAATTCTGAATGGTGGTCTTACACCAGGGCGATGCTGAGAGTATCTTCCACTCTGGAACGTGCCGCAAATATACTTTATATTATTTTAAATGAATAAATTGTGAAATAACACAAATTAATCGCCACGCCGGGATTCGATCCCGCGACCTTCGGAGTGCTAGTCAAGAGCCTTACCGCTGGACTACGCCGGCCGTCGAAATAAATGTATAATAAACAATTTTGTCACCTCACTTTTTTACCATTACATACAATAATATTTAATAAAAAATTAACAATGTCTAAAGGCTCGAAGGCTATTTGGCGGGTGAAAACTGTTTCTACAAAATAAGTGTTTTTTATGTACTTCTATGGACAACTTTGAACACAAATGTGAAGCTTGATTCAATATGGATCTTCTACTTTTTGTTTTAGGGTTGTCACTAGAACAATAATAGAGTTATAATGATTTCTGTGGGATTAGCGTGAAAACACGCTTATTGTACTTGACTGCTGTTGTTGTATTGTCGTGTAAACACGCTTACGGGTCGGAGTGGTTAACATCTATACAATGTATCTATTAGTTTTGAAATGTCATTGGTTTCAATTCATATATTTTTAGTCACATATGTGAAATGGTGAAAAGTGTTGGTTGTATGATTGACTTATGGTCCAGAGATTGCGGGTTTGAGTGTCACGAAAGTGCACAAATTATTTATAAGAATTAATAATTAAGGAATTGTAATCTTGCTTGTTTGATAAGCGGAATTTTGAAAATTGTATGAATTAATAAATTATTAAAGAATTAGGAATTAAGAATACCTTGCACATTTGTTTTATTCATATGTCATAGTCAAAAGTCGATATGCAGTCTCTTCGCGGAATGACTGGTTTATCCTAGGTTTGACCAAAGCCTTCGGACTAACCCCGAAATAAATTCCATTTTCGGCCTTTGATTAAGTCAAACCTAGAAGTTCCTAACTTTTCAGTCAAACATCGAAAGTAAAATAATCTGTTTCGGGCTTTGCCTAGTCGATCCTAGAAGCGACTGGCAGACTCGGTCAAACGTCGACTGTACTTATAACACGTTTCAACAAGTTTATACTTGCAGTGTTCGTGCAAGCAAGTTTATGCTTTGTAAATTATTTTTCGAGAACGGACGAGAATTTGCCGACCATGTCGTAGAAGAGTTAAAAGTTATGTGGCCCGAATTGTCCATACTGCATGGAAAATAGGTTAGGTTAGGTAACATTAAAATAAAAAAAATCGTTTTGTTACACCATATTTAACAAACTAAGACTTTCTAATACCTAATTGAAGTTTGACTGGTCAGACCCCGCTTTCATTAAATTGAGTTTTGACGTTTGCCTGACCAAAATAGTTTCTCCTAGGTTTGACGAAAATTCGTTAGTCAGAGGCCGAAAAACTTCATTTGTTTTGGCTTTGACTAAGACTTCAAATCAGACCTGAGGATTGACTAGTCAAACCTAGGAGCGCCGGAGCTTCGATGATTGACTATAAAATGTATATTAGGTAGCTGGGGTACCCGGCTTGGCTCAGGGAGTTGATATGAGATTGAACTGGCGTTCGAACCCACGACGGAACTTGCTTTATATATCCCTACCAATGGGTAGCCCCAAACATACAAAGAAGGCTTCCAATGGTCCCAATGTTCCTCAACATTCCACAACATTCGAGAGTGTTCTGAAATGTTCCACAATGATCTGGGATGTTCCCAACTCTTCCGACTATTCTACAATATTCAAGAATGTTGTGGAATGCTCTCGAATGTTCTGGACTGTTCGAGAAATTTCTAGAAGGTGAAACTTCAAGCCGTTATATCTTCAAAAGCACACCATTCAGGTATAAAAGGGAACCTTCTTCATGGATGGGGGGTAGAGGGCTACCACACCATGTTACTCCCTGTGATCGTACCGGGAGTCGATTCTGAGTTTTAGCAGAACGCACATTGTACACTTTCTTTTATAATATACTAGCTGACCCGTTGAGCGTTGCTGTGGCTAACAAACACAGCACCATTTACTGTATGGTTACCCAACCTTTATAACCTGTATTTTACAAATAGAGAGATGAGAGAAATGCGCAATATCCTTATAAAAGTTTACAAATTATTTTTGGAAAAATTTAGATGGTAAGACAAAAATCTTACACAAAAATTAAAAAAAAAAAGAGTACATGCTTAGAATTATAAACGAAGTATAGTCTGTCAAATAAGAGTAGAAAATATAAAAACTGGAACTACTAAATTTGTAGACTGGCAACATTAATTTAACTGTCAAATATTTTTTTGAAGTGCAATGACACTGAATGTATAGAACACAGTAAACCACATTTTAAAAAACATTTTTTCTTCATGACATAAATTTGATTAAAAAGGTGATTTATAAGGCGATTTGCTTTAATTTAATTTAGCATAAATTTGAATTTAACAATAGATAGAAAGGAAGAATCACTAATGGTGAGTTTAGTTACACTACTTTTAGATCTGAATGAGTTAAATATATTCAAATCTAAAATTAGAGACATGATCTAAAGCCCAGGCAATTATAGTTATTCTTCATTATGTTTACACAAAATTGCAAAGGTATAATAATAATATACCTATATGCAATTCTAATTTTGAGATCGGCGGGTATCTATACAGCAATGAAAAAATATTTTTTCCACTATTATGCCTATTTAATTTTTTATAAAAATGTAGGTTACACAGCTTTACTTTAACACCATGAGTTATGTGTTTAGTATTGCCATTTGATCAACAGTGGCGCCCTCATATATTTTCTACTCTTATTTGACAAACTGTATGTCAAGTTTTGTACTTTGTACGAAAACACCCTTCAATTTTCTACTAACAGTACTGCACTGCATGTATCAAAAAATAAGTCGGAATCCTTGAGGTTTTGATTTTGATTAAACGATTCGCACATTCTTCTGATTGGATCCCTGACACCAGCATTTGTACACGTCCGGCTAATGTAGAATAAGTCGTTAAGCCACGTTGCTCTGGGTGTTTTTTTGAAGTTTAGTTTCAGTAGGCCAGGACAGTCAGTAACGTTGTTGCAGATTTTGTACAGAGTCATGAGGCCAAGGTATGTTCGCCAGTCAATAGAGTGGAGACGTTAGACCTAGTCGTAGTAATTACCTCATGATATCAATAGGTATTTCAATGAAGCCCACTCGAAGGAGCTTGCAGAATAAGGAACTGCAGTGAGAAATATTAAGGCTTTAAAAAAATATGTTCATAGTATAGAGATAGACCATTAAACGCTGATTCTGAATAGACAAAGTTTTATTTAATAATATTAAACACAGAGTTTTTAAAAAATTATTGAAAAGTCCATTTTTAATCAGGTCGTAAAAATACGCCGTCAAGTTGGCATTATTGAAATTTTTGTGGTGACGTCACTGTTCGACGTGTCGCGACGTCGCCGTAAAGTCATTGTATGGGAATGTATGATATGACAGAAGTCATCGTATTAATTTATTAGTTTATTTAAATACTGTTTATAGAGATTTAGTTGTTGTGTTTATTGAAACATTTTTTAGGCCTAAATTGAAAATATTCAAAAACTTATTTATTTTAGTATTTTTTTTCAATACAAATAAAAAAATACTTTTTTTTAAAATACATTAATAATATAATTAATGTACAACAGCAACATTCACATTAAAACGGTTAATTAATATGAAGGTTGGTGTTGCTTTTTTGCAACTAAATTCGTGATATTCAGGTTGATGTTACAAACTACTAAATTGTAATCTCAAATGGAATTCCACTTATAATCTCCAATATTATATTTGTTTTTCATAAACCTAAACTAAAAACAAATACAGAAACCATAGACTCCAGATACTAATATCTACAGCCTGCATGTCGGACGAATATCTACAGCTCATTTGTTGGACTAATATCTATGAACTTCAGAGTGAGGACTAATATCTACAGGTACAGAGCTAAGGTCGGACGAATATCTATGACGGTCCCAGTGGTGACTAATATCTATGGAGCGTAGGTTGGACTAATATCTACACAGGGCAGCGGAGCAAGAGGTTGAAGCCTTTATGTTTTAAGTACGTACATGAAGTTTTTGCATAATATTACGTATTTTGCTGTTTACGAAGACAATAATTTATTGAACAAACATGGAGGTCATAATACAAAAATATTTATTTATTTCGAAATACACGGCACCACAACCTAACCTAACCTAACCTAACTGACATAGAAATGGTCATGGTAACAGACTAAATAATTCAGAAGCACTCGAAATAAAGAAAGCTTTCAAAACAAAAACCCAAAACCTTAATAATCAGCTAAATGTGTCCAATAGTCCGATATTAGGGATTTTTACATACATTTATTTTTATTTTTTAATATGTATATTATCGAGGCTTCTGACTCACACAATGTTGTCATTTTTTGCCTCATCTGTTTATAAATTATAATATTATCATTATAATCTCTAATGATCTTTAAAAGGTGCTTAGAGTCCTTTTTTATTCATTTCGTATAAAAAATCACTTTCAAATATTTTCCAGTTTATATGATCTAATAAATTTCATTATTTATTTATTTATTTGTAAGAAACAAACAGTTTTACATAATATACAGTGATAAATATACAAGTGAATTGAAGTCAAGCCACAGAAGTTTCTTATGCTAAAGTACATCGGAAATGAAGTTTTAATATTTTAAAATTAAAATTAATTTTGGGTTATTGGAAGGGGAATATAGGACAAGGATAGGAGATGCTCCCGATACATTGTATACTCTCGTATTAATAATCGGTCGTACGTGTTACTTCATATCGATATTTCTTTGATTATTATTTTAAATTTATAAACTAACGTTTAGACAAGATTTTTATGCATAGCACAAAGGGTAACAATTATTATAAGCAATAATTATCAGCCTGAAACACTCATCAACATTGAAAAATCTTCCGAGAAAAGATACTTGCCGCCAACGGGACTTGAACCCGTGTCCTTCTGATTGCCGGTCAGCTGCTCTTGACCACTGAGCTATGGGGGCTTATCAAATACCCGCCAAATGATTCAATATATACTAGTGTTTCATTCAACAATTACTGCTTATTATATTTTTTCCACCTGAAAACAACCAACTTTATTTAAATATAATAAGCAGTAATTATTGAATGAAACACTAGTATATATTGAATCATTTGGCGGGTATTTGATAAGCCCCCATAGCTCAGTGGTCAAGAGCAGCTGACCGGCAATCAGTAGGACACGGGTTCAAGTCCCGTTGGCGGCAAGTATCTTTTCTCAGAAGATTTTTCAATGTTGATGAGTGTTTCAGGCTGATAATTATTGCTTATAATAATTGTTAGATATTTCTTTAGGTTATTACTAAAAATGTCAAAACTGTGAAATTTTGTATTATATTGTGCACATACGCGAGGAATTGGGGAATTTTTCTAATGTTTGTTCTACATGATGGTAAATAAAATAAATCGGATTGTCGGGTTGATCTTGACGGAATATGAAAATTTATTAAATTGGTAAGTTCTGGTGAGTCCCGGCCAAAGATATTGAAATATAAGTAGATGTGCTATCTGCTGTTTTTACTATGTGGGTCTGCGCTTCCGGGTGTCGCCGATATTGTTTACCAATTAACAAATAAACTAAAAGAACAAATAATTAACGAATAAACCAAACGAACGTTAAACTAAATGAACGAATTCTTTCCTTATTCAAAATATATTGTTAACCAATATTAATGCACATTTTCAAAAAATCAACGAAATGAACAAATTCTTTTTGTATGAAAACTACGCTAATTAGCGCGTAGTCCGGCCACAGTTGCGCGGACACCATAGCATATCTCTTCTGTATTTGAATATCTTTGGTCCAGGCCATTATTTAGAATTTTAAACAATAGGATTTGTTTAAAATTCCCGTTGGCGGCAAGTATCTTTTCTCGGAAGATTTTTCAATGTAGATGAGTGTTTCAGGCTGATAATTATTGCTTATAATAATTGTTACCCTTTGTGCTATGCATAAAAATCTTGTCTAAACATGGTTTATAAATTAAAACATAATAATTAATATTTGACAAGTTTAAGTATTTCCCCAATAAATGTAGACATAATTTGTCTCGACGCCACCTAGCGAGGGATTTAACACTAACAGTGTCTCTCTCGCAAAAATAAAGTTGGTAGTTTTCAGGTGGAAAAAATATAATAAGCAGTAATTGTTGAATGAAACACTAGTATATATTGAATTATTTGGCGGGTATTTGATAAGCCGCCATAGCTCAGTGGTCAAGAGCAGCTGACCGGCAATCAGAAGGACACGGGTTCAAGTCCCGTTGGCGGCAAGTATCTTTTCTCGGAAGATTTTTCAATGTAGATGAGTGTTTCAGGCTGATAATTATTGCTTATAATAATTATAAATCCTAGCATTTTATTGGCTTTGTTAATGACTTCATCAGTGTGTTTGATAAAGTTTAATTTAACATCCAGTGTTACCCCAAGGTCCCTGATATATTCTCCTTCATTGATATGTGTGCCGTTCAATGTGTATACAAAGGAAACTTTATTTTTATTACGTGTAAATGCTAATTTATTGCATTTTGAGATGTTAATAATAAGTTTGTTTAATTCGCAATAGACAAAAAGATGATTGAGGTCTTCTTGCAGTTTAATGCAGTCATTGATTGATTTTATAACTAGACA
The DNA here is from genome assembly GCA_929108145.2 of Limnephilus rhombicus. Lineage (NCBI taxonomy): Eukaryota > Metazoa > Arthropoda > Insecta > Trichoptera > Limnephilidae > Limnephilus > Limnephilus rhombicus. The sequence goes on along the minus strand of OV815290.1, from coordinate 11,042,386 downwards.
TCACCGAGGAACCGGCTAAGGGGCGCGGAAGCTGAGTGTGGTTCACGACTAGACCGAACGTCATGCGCATTCTTGCTGGGACTGCCAATCGATTGGAGAGGACTCCCAACCGTTTGCCATGCCCCTTATTACTTATCTACTGTGTCTTCCTCCCAAACAGGTGCTTGTAGGATACGCTGGATACAATCACCCAGCGCTTGCCACCTCGTGGACTTTCACCAACCTATCCCATTGTCTTGTCTATTTTTGTTATACTAACACATATTGTATCTGTATTTCCCGCTAAGCACTTGCATACTGCTTGCTAACAACGTATGCAAGGACATTGGAGGTCTAGTTTCGTTATAAAATGTAGAGTCGTTTTTACCAAAAAATTAGAGTCCTTGCAAGAGCCTTGAAGGGGTAACCATCTGTTACCTATGCCAGGGCGGGTATGTGGTGGGTCCTCCAATGTCAGATCCCTATTAGTCAGCAGTTTGAGCTGTAGATATTCGTCCTCACTTTAGTTCTCATAGATATTAGTCCAATTTGTTCAGTTTTTGGAATTCCTGTAGATATTAGTAGACGCCTCCGAAACCATATGTATACAAAGGCAGATAATGCCTTTTCACGAGGTACAGAATTGAGAAAAGCAGTAAATATTTCAGTGGGTCTTTTGATATTTCCTTATAATCTTTCTTTACATTCACCCAAAACTTAAATTGATTCTTTAAAATTACGTTTCAAAGCTGAATCACAAGATATTTCTATTAATTAGTTTTCCTATGCCATTGTCAAGCCAGGCCGGCGTAGTCCAGCGGGGAGGCTCTTGACTAGCACTTCGAAGGTCGCGGGATCGAATCCCGGCGTAGCAAATAAATTTTATTTGATTAATTTGTGTATTTCACAATTTATTCATTTAAAATAATACATAGTATATTATTTGCGGCACGTTCCAGAGTGGAAGACACTTTCAGTATCACCCTGGTGTAAGACCACCATTCAGAATTGAAACGTTGCTTGAAATGGCTTTAGCCGTGTTTGGTGACCATATCTTTGGTGACCATATCTGGTACTTCCCCACCTTCCTCTTCCCTATCTGTCACGACCTATACCGCGACACGAGAATATGACTGTAAATCCTTTTTGTTTTTTAATGAGTAAAGACCAATAATTGTGCTTTGAAATTTGATCGTAGGAAGTAGGAAATGAGAGGAAGTCTCTTACCTTTTGACGGCTTCTTATGGCGTTTCAGGATCGATCCTGGGTTTCCAATATCGGCACAACACCAGGTTTTTAAGACACGACAGTTTGATTAGATAATATGAAATCTTGCGATGATTTGCGATATTTCCGACGAGAGTACAGTGACCAATGTCACTACCAAAATCCAACTGCCCAAGTAGGTAAGGTAAACTTGGGCGACAATATTGTTCAATTATTTCCTCATGTAGGTAGGACCATCTTCTTCTTTTCCTGGTAGAGACTTTGAGGAAAGGAGGAAGAGAAAGGAATGCATGATTGAAGAAGGACTTGGGGAATATGGATTTAGTTTTTTAAAAGACTGTTTCAGAACCAAACACTATCTTCTTCCCCTCCCCACTACCTTCAGCCTCACAACATACCCCTATTTGGGGATGCCATAGTCTCACTGGCTCCAGACGGGAGCAGTTGGGACTCTTGTACGGTATTCATGTAAAAAAAAGTAATATCTGTATTGAAAGGGTCTAATATCAAATTTTTATTTTTGTCAGGTACGGTTGGAAGACGCTTAGCGATTTCGAGACTTTTGGTGGCATATATTTATTATTGTTAAATGGTCAAGAGATGAGACTGCGGACCCCCATACATATATTCGCGGACCCCCAGGGGTCCGCGAACCCGGCGGACCACAGGTTAAGAAACACTGAACTAGATGATAAACTGTGAAATTATTCATCTAATTGTTAATTTACCATTATCATTATTATTTAATCAATATTAATTTGGGAGGCGGGTGTAGGTACCGCCGCTCCGGGAACCATTTATTGGATAACCCCTGCCACAGATCATCCCGAGTGATTCACTAAGTTTGGTGACAGTGACAGACAGTTTTTTAACAGAGGTGCCCGGGTGAGATTTGTAAGGTTCATGCGGTGGCATTTGTCCGCGTGTTGGTGTTTGCTCACCTCCTGCGTGGCGGGCCGGATTGGGAGAGACTGGTTGACAGAGGCCTTTTTCCCTCTCCAGCCGGACTCTCTCGACCCGCGGTGGGAGGGATGGATTCGTACGTCTGTCAATCCTGGACACTTTTTTTTATAAATACCTCACAAGAGTCCCAGCTGCTCCCGTCTGGAGCCAGTGAGACTATGGCATCCCCGATTGGGGTATGTTGTGAGGCTGACAGTAGTGGGGAGGGGAAGGAGATGGGGAATAGGAATGTGGGGAAGTACCTGGCTATTCAGATTTGGTCACCAACGCCATTTCAAGCAACTTTTCAATTCTGAATGGTGGTTGCTACATTGCATACCTTTTTCCTTCCAAGAAATTCCTCTCGCTAAAAACACTCCCCAATACAGCATTCCCAAAGAGGACATAGGCTATGAGGGATTTTTTTCCTCAGAGCCTCATGTGTGGAGCTATTGTAAAAAAAAGAAAATATTTAAAAATGAACCACATTATCTATAATTTTATTTTATCAATTTTATTTGAAACTAGCTGGTCTCGGCATGCGTTGCTATGCCATTTAATAAAGAAATTGTTTCTCCCTGAGTGTCCTTTCCCACTCGTCCCGTTCCCCTTCCGCCGCCCCTTCTTCTCCTGCATCCTCTTCCTCTCTCGCGTTCCCACTCCATCACCTCCACCTTCCCTCTCCCCACTCCACTCCCCCCCTTCCCCCGTCCCGCGAACCCCCCTCCCGAGTTCCCCAACCCCCTCCCAGGTCCCCCCCGCTCCCGCGTTCCCTTCCACCTTCCCCGCCTTCCCTTTCCCGCTCCATCGTCCCGCCAACCCTCCTCCCGCGTTCCATATATTCAATCCCAGTACATTCAGTTTTTAAACAGCCCGCGTGCCACCTTTTACAATTTTTATTCAAGTTTTCATTTTTCATGTATATTAAATTTGGTACCTAACATAGGTACCTATTTAAAATATCTAAAATTCTTAATTGGATTCAAACTATTAGGGGAGTACCTACTTTAATTAAATTTATCAACTTAAAGATTTTCAAAAATAGAATCCTTCTTTAACAATCATTGTTTTGCAAAATGTCATTCTCAAACACACGAACTGTCAAACGTGCGATAGTCGTTTAGGTTAGTCATAGGTTTTATGAAATTATCCAATTTTCTGCGCAATTTTCTTAATTTTTCTCTCCGTAAGAACCATCCTCGTACTTCAAGGAATATTCTAAAAAAAGAATTAGCGAAATCGGTTCAGCTGATCTGGAGATTTGCGCTTAGCAACACATTTAGTGATTCATTTTTATACACGATAATAAGATAAGATAATAACAGAATGTGAAATCTTAAAAATAATAGAAAATATGAAAGGAAGTTCGTCTCCCGGTTTTGATTCTATTACGGCACACATGTTAAAATCTATGAAATCTTACTTAATAAAACCCATCACTCATTTAATAAACTTGAGTTTGACAAAAGGAATATTTCCAATGAACTACAAAAACACAATAATCTCACCTATTTACAAATCTGGTCATCCACACCAAGTAACGAATTATCGCCCAATTTGTCTAATTTCTAACATAGGAAAGATCTTTGAAAAAATAGTAAAAAAACGATTGGTAAATATCCTAGATAGTAATAAAATACTACACAAAAACCAGTTTGGTTTTATTAAATCACTCAGCACACAAGATGCCATTGCTAACGTAACTTCATACATTTACGAATCAATAAGATAAGATAAGATAAATGAAGTCGATAAAACCATATTAGCGGAGGTACTTGTGAAAACGGATCCATGCGTAATATTCAAAGGACTTGACAAAGACTATACCGAAAAAGAATTCTTAGAAGACATAATTGAACAAAACAACGACATCAAAATGATATGTGAAAAATACCAAGATAAAAACATATTACAAGTTAAAGCCATCATTACGAACAAAAAAACTAACAACAAAAACTTAATTCTCCAAACAAATCCAGAATTGAGACTACATCTTATAAATAGAAAAAAAATTCATCTAGGATTCATGAGAATCTATGTAACCGATTGTAACGTTCTTACCCAATGTTTCCATTGTCAAAGATTCGGACACACAGCACAAAAATGCTACAATAAAATGAATAAACCAACATGCAAGCACTGTTCAGAAGATCATCCCATCTCCGAGTGTAAATCCCTGGAACTACCGCCCAAATGCGCCAACTGTCACGCAGCTAACAAGAAGAAAGAAATAAACTCCTTCAACAGTAAAATGAATGAAATAGACCACCGAACAAACAGCGAAACATGTAAGTTTCGTTCTTACATGCTTAAATTAGCCAAAGAAAGAATAAACTACGACATTGAATAAAAAAACTTATATATAATATTGCAAAATACAACCAAAAATGCATTAATTAAATGGATGATTTCGTAAATAGTGAATTAGAATTAAATATTAAAATTCAAGAATATGAATGTATTTGTACTGATTCATGTAACAAAATTATTTCTAAAAACATCAATGATATAATTATTATGCACATAAACATCCGTAGCATTCAGAAAAATTTAGATGAACTAATTTTAAAAATAAATAATTTAATTAAAAAGCCGGACTTCATAGTGTTAACCGAAACATTTACGAACGCTGAGTCACCGTCTTATCACTTACCTGAGTACAATTATATTTCTACCAAAGTAGATATCAACAAAAATTCGGGAATAATAATATTTGCAAATAATAAATTTAGTATTGTTAACATTATAGAACACCCAATACATTTGGTAAACTGCATCGAAGTACATTTCAAACTCGGCAAATCAATATATCATTTAATAGCTATCTATAGAACGCATGGCTCGAGTATTATTACGTTTATTAATGACCTCAAATACATATTATTAAAATTAAAAAATAAACTCTGCTTCGTGGTGGGTGATTTTAATGTGAACATTAATGAAAAAATAGAAAATAATAACAAAACTGAATACATCAATTGTATGACTGAACAAAATTTCATATCTTGCATAAATAAAAATACTAGAGAAATAAAAGAACATACTCCATCTTGTTTAGATCACATTTGGACAAACGTAAACATTAAAGATCTTCACAAACTAAAATCAATTGTTTGGAAAACTAACATAACTGATCATCATTCATGCTTACTTCTGTATAATAATAATATTAAACATAAAAAACATAATTTAATACCCAAAAAATCAACAATAGACATGACTATTCTCTCCGAAAAACTAAAAGATGAAGATTGGAACAATGTTTTAAAGAGTGATGATACTGAAATATGTTCGACTAACTTTGAAAAAATCCTGTCACAACACATTAAAAATTCGACAACTGAAATAATAATACACATAAAATCAAAATTAAGATGTTTAAAACCTTGGATTACCAAAGGACTTATAATATCTATCAGAAACAAAGAAAAACTTTATAAAACAACTTTAAAAAATCCCCATGATGAAAAAGCATATAATTTTTATAAAAAATATAAAAATAAATTAACTTCTTATATTAAAAAAAGTAAGGAAGAGTTTTTTAAAAATAAAATATTATCTTCAGAAAATAATCATAAACAAATGTGGAAAACTGTGAATATGGCCATAGACAATACAAAAAAAACTCAAAATATTAAGTACATCGAACATGATAAAAAAATTATAGATGCCAATTTACAGCCTAAACAATGTGCAAACATATTTAATTCCTTCTTTGCAAATGTTGGAAAAAATCTTGCAAAAAATATTCATAAACCTTCTAACCCGGAAAAACATAAAAATAAAAATTTACAGAAACGTAATATACTTTCAACATTTGAAATAACAACAGAATGTGAAATCTTAAAAATAATAGAAAATATGAAAGGAGGTTCGTCTCCCGGTTTTGATTCTATTACGACACACATGTTAAAATCTATGAAATCTTACTTAATAAAACCCATCACTCATTTAATAAACTTGAGTTTAACGAAAGGAATATTTCCAACGAACTACAAAAACACAATAATCTCACCTATTTACAAATCTGGTGATCCACACCAAGTAACGAATTATCGCCCAATTTGTCTAATTTCTAACATAGGAAAGATCTTTGAAAAAATAGTAAAAAAACAATTGGTAAATTTCCTAGATAGTAATAAAATACTAAACAAAAACCAGTTTGGTTTTATTAAATCACTCAGCACACAAGATGCAATTGCTAACGTAACTTCATACATTTACGAATCATTAGATAAAGGTAAAAAATGTGCGGGCATATTTATTGACCTCAGAAAGGCTTTCGATAGCATATCCCATGAGATACTATTAAAAAAATTAAATGATATTGGCATAAAAGGCAACGCGATTAAATGGATCACCAACTACTTAAAAAACCGCCCTCAAGTGGTAAAAATCAATTGTATTAATAGTGATCAAGAGATTTCAAGCTTTGGAATCCCCCAAGGTACAGTGCTTGGACCAATCCTTTTTACCATATATGTAAACGATATTTTTTTTCAACATCTACATGGTCAAATTACATCATACGCCGATGATACAGTTTTAATAATAAGTGAAAATACTTGGGAAAATGTAGAATTACAGGCCACAGAAGACATCAATACGCTTAAGAATTTTTTCGACACTAATTTACTATCACTAAATAGTGAAAAGACATTTGTAATTCCATTTGCAATCCATCCAAACGACGCTCCCAAAAATTTTAACATTGTCATACACGATAACACTAAAATTCACAGCCAACATTATTGCAAATCAAACTGTACAATATTAAAAACAACAAATAAAATTAAATATCTCGGCGTAATTATCGATAAAAATCTGAAATGGAAGGAACAAATATGTCAAGTAGTAAACAAAATCAGAAAATTAATATATATATTTTTAAGAATTAGAAATTTTCTGTCGGTAAAAAATCTATATTTAATCTACTATGCCTTAGTTCAATCCACTCTACAATACGCTATTATTAGTTGGGGATCCGCGTATAAATGTAACCTTCTTCCAATAGAAATTGTACAAAGAACAATTATTAAAATTATATTAAAAAAATCCTTAGACTACCCAACTGAACGCCTGTTTGAAGAATTTCAAGTTCCCACATTTAAAGATCTATATATTAAAAATTCAGTAATTCAAATAATAAAAGAAAAAGATAAATATCCATTTTTAAATGAAAACAGAACTCGACTTAAACATGTTTTTCTATGCCCAAAACTAAATACGTCTTTTGCACAGCATCATTATACTTATCAGGGAAGAACTTTTTTCAATCGTCTACCAGAAGAAATCAGAAGCATCAATGATAAAACCCAAATACTGCTCTCTGTCAAGAGACATTTTAAAAATATTCTTAAAAAAAAAACTACTGTCAACTAATCTTACAAATATCTTAGTTCTCCATAACATTCTTTCTTTAAAAAAAAAAAAACACACCATTATCAAATAAATACTGCAGCTCACATATATTTATGTACAATTCATTATTTAAGTACTAACTTATACCTAACTAATAACTAATAGCATTTATGTACACTCCCCTTCCATACACAAGCAAATGCTTTTAATGGAAGAGTAGTAAAAAAAAACCTGTAAAAAAAAAATATTTTGTTGTAAAATTGTAATTATAATAAATGTTTCAATAAATAATAAAAAAAAAAAAAAAAAAAAAAAAAAAAAAAAAAAAAAAAAATAGATAAAGGTAAAAAATGTGCGGGTATATTTATTGACCTCAGAAAGGCATTCAATGGCATATCCCATGAGATGCTATTAAAAAAATTAAATAATATTGGCATAAAAGGCAACGCGATTAAATGGATCACCAACTACTTAAAAAACCGCCCTCAAGTGGTAAAAATCAATTGTGTTAATAGTGATCAAGAGATTTCAAGCTTTGGAATCCCCCAAGGTACAGTGCTTGGACCAATCTTATTTACCATATATGTAAACGATATTTTTTTTCAACATCTACATGGTCAAATTACATCATACGCCGACGATACAGTATTAATAATAAGTGAAGACTTGGGAAAATGTAGAATTAAAGGCCACAGAAGACATCAATATGCTTAAGAATTTTTTCGACACTAATTTACTGTCACTAAATAGTGAAAAGACATTTGTAATTCCATTTGCAATCCATCCAAACGACGCTCCCAAAAATTTTAACATTGTCATACACGATAATACTAAAATTCATAGCCAAAATTATTGCAAATCAAACTGTACAATATTAAAAACAACAAATAAAATTAAATATCTCGGAGTAATTATTGATAAAAACCTGATATGGAAGGAACAAATATGTCAAGTAGTAAACAAAATCAGAAAATGGAGTATTTTTATTATATATTTTTAAGAATTAGAAATTTTCTGTCGATAAAAAATCTATATTTAATGTACTATGCCTTAGTTCAATCCACTCTACAATACGCTATAATCAAGTACACACATTTAAAGATTTGTGTATTAAAAATTCATTAATTCAAATTATAAAAGAAAAAGATAAATGTCCATTTTTAAATGAAAACAGAACTCACTTAAACATGTTTTTCTATGCCCAAAACTAAATACGTCTTTTGCACAGCATCATTACACTTACCAGGGAAGAACTTTTTTCAATCGTCTACCAGAAGAAATCAGAAGCATTAATGAGAAAACCCGAATAATGCTCTCTGTAAAAAATATTCTTAAGAAAAAACTACTGTCACTTAATTAATCTTACAAAAATCCTTTTTTTCATTATTTTTTCCTCAGCTATTTTCCAAGTTTCGTTGGCATGTGTTTGGTTGCGCTGCGCTGGCAAGTCAGCATGAGAGTCTTTACAGTCCAATAATAGCTGATAATAAATCCTCCCCCCCCCAGTGCGTTACGTAATACTTGAACGGCCCCTTTTCCCGCAAATAAGGTCCTAAAACACTGCGTGTGATTGAAGACTTTGTACGTTCACATGTCTTTTTTGCAGTTGTTTGACTATCTGGAATTATTTTGTGTAAATCTTTCAAATCATGTTTTACATTTTGATAAACTAATGCTACTTCTGCATTTACGATCGAAATTTCTTCCTTTACATCTTTCTTTATGAGAAAATTGTCCACGCACCTTGAAGTCTTTTTGGCTGACACCATATTTTTATGCTTGGCACTATTGGCGTGAACCTACAACCATGCAATGCAATACAAATTTCAATACAATTATTGCGATAATGTGTACAAAAGCAATAAGCATTCTTAAATGCCTACTTTTACATTTCACCCACAGTAAAAAATAAATAAATCAATTTTAAAATATAATAAATATACCTAATAATGACGACTTACTGTCAATTATTTAATAATTTAGTCAATCATTACTGTCAATGCGCGGCGACCTTCAAACTGATTTGCGATATCTGAGTTACGTGTTTTACAAATTGCAGTACACTAATTTTTTTCCCAATCCTGTATTTATAATCAGGCCTAATTGTCGTTAAAATCCGTTAATCTCTTTTTTCTCGTTGAAGGTAACGACAATGCGTTCATATCGATGAATAATGTAGGTCCACTCAAAATCAAAACAAAACACAACGAAAAGTGAAGCGCGGGGCGGCGCGGTGGACAGTGGGACGGGCCGACTGGCCGGGCGATCACCTCCCCTCGAACCTCACGCACTCACTCTTACACAGGCTCTGTGAGTTTTGTATGTGGCACGACAGATGACACATACCTACAGACCGTGGCAATACTTTCTTGTTGTGTCGCCCCGTGGTGCCGTAATTTTTTGTAAAAAAACTAGTATTCATGAATTTCGGGACAGAGGGGTACTGGACACGGGACCACACCCAAAATTCCGGGACTTTCCCGGAATTCCCGGCCATCTGGCAACCCTAACTGTGAGTCAGCAAGTGACGTTTTAGATTTGGCTGTGTAGAACACCAAAAGTTACAATCGGAACATGAAAAAGGTTTTCTCTACTGTGAGTCATCTTGTGGATTTTTAGTTGTGATTTTCTAGAACATGAATAGTTGCAATTAGAACATGAAAATGGTTATTCTCCACTGTGAGTTATCATGTGTCTTCTTAGTTGTACCTTTTTACAACATGAATAGTTACAAACGAAACATGTAAAAGGTTTTTCTCCACTGTGAGTCATCATGTGGATTTTTAGTTGTGATTTTCTAGAACATGAATAGTCGCAATCGGAACATGAAAAAGGTTTTTCTCCACTGTGAGTCATCATGTGGTATTTTAGTTGTACCTTTCTAGCACATGAATAGTCACAATCGGAACATGAAAAAGGTTTTTCTCCACTGTGAGTTATCATGTGGCTTCTTAGTTGTAGATTTCTACAACATGAATAGTTGCAAACGGAACATGTAAAAGGTTTTTCTCCACTGTGAGTCATCATGTGGTATTTTAGTTGTACCTTTCTAGCACATGAATAGTCACAATCGGAACATGAAAAAGGTTTTTCTCCACGATGAGTCATCATGTGGCATTTTAGTTGTACCTTTCTAGAACACGAATAGTCGCAATCGGAGCATGAAAAAGGTTTTTCTCCACTGTGAGTTATCATGTGGCTTCTTAGTTGTGCCTTTCTACAACATGAATAGTTGCAAACGGAACATGTAAAAGGTTTTTCTCTACTGTGAGTCATCATGTGGGTTTGTAAGTATACCTTTATAGAACATGAATAGTTGCAAACGGAACATGAAAAAGTTTTTTCTCCATTGTGAGTCAGCAAGTGACGTTTTAGAACACCTTTTGTAGAAAAATAATAGTTGCAGTCGGAACATGAAAAAGGTTTTTCACCACTGTGAGTCAGTAAGTGACATTTTAGATATCGTTTTGAAGAAAAGGAATAGTTGCAAATAGAACACGAAAAAGGTTTTTCTCCACTGTGAGTCATCATGTGGATTTTTAGTTGAACCTTTCTAGAACATGAATAGTTGCAAACGGAACATGAAAAGGGTTTTTCTCCACCGTGAGTTAGCATGTGACTTTTTAGATATCCTTTCGTAGAAAATGAATAATTGCAGCCAGAACATGAAAAAGGTTTTTCGCCACCGTGAGTAAATTTGTGGATTTTTAATTGTATCTTTCTAGAACATGAATAGTTGCAAATGGAACATGAAAAGGGTTTTTCTCTCCTGTGAGTCAGCATGTGGCTTTTTAGACATCTTTTCGTATAAGATGAATGATTGCAGTCGGAAAAAGAAAAAGGTTCGCCACTGTGAGTACATATGTGCTTTTCTAACTTCGACTTGAGTGAGCAGCAGTACTTACAATGGGGACAAGAGAATCGTTTATCCCCAGAATCCGTCCTCAGGTTGATCATTATGTCTGAAAAAGATTATGGAAAATAAAATAAAGTACAGTAAAATCATAAAAACACGCAAATTAGGAAAGCAAATTAGGCAAGGTGTAAACGTTATAAAAAAATCCATTTTACCTTTTGTTTGGGTAATTCTTCCAGAGCGCTCTAAACATTCATTTTTAATATCCGGGAGGTCTATATCGATTTCTGTATAAGAAATTTCCCCTTCAGCTCGTTCTCGGGGTTCTGATTCTGCCTTGATGGTGGCAGTCTCCTCGTTAATGATACCTGGAAAAACAAAGCCACAACACGTAAATTCTTCTTCTTTCGTTTGGTGGGGGAGTCAGAGAGGAATATTTAGATCTGCGAGCCAGTTTAGGGTCTCTGGCGTCCCCCAGTGGGAAATAAATGGAGCGGGCGATCGTTGACCACGAGTACGGTGATCTACACGCACGCGTCCACACATCGCCAACTCTGTAAGACCCCACCTATGCATCATGTGGGCACAGCGGCTGTGGGAGCACCTTATCATATTGATTGATATACCGAGATGCACAGTGTTTTAGATTTAAAATTACGGTGGAAACTCTCAGAGAGATGAAGTTATACTTAAAGAGAAATAAGACACGAAGGAGAAGTTAGGACCCGTTTGTGATTACAGAAATTACAGAAAGCTGTTTTAATGTATTACTCCAAACTTCATATTGTTATTTCCTAACATTATGAAGTTTGATGAGTATTTTCATACACAGGATCAGTTCATATCTGTTGAAATGCTATCGAAAAGATATAAGAAACCGGGGCAGATAATGAGTTTCCCAAAACTTTGGCTAAAAAATGACAATGGCAAAACAAACAAAAAAACGAGTGTGCTTTAGACCACACGACTGAAGTAAAAATACAAGACAAACCTCGCCCAATGAACCCAGATATCTCTGCTAAGTTATCAAACGTGCCGAACGCGGTGACCTATGACCTAGGGGTGACATATGACATTGGGGTGAAATATGACCATGGGGTGACCTATGACCTTTGGGTGGCGTACGACCTTGGGGTGACCTACGAGCTTGGGGTGACCTACGACCTTGGGGCGACCATCCTTATCCTTTTCACTCCCCAAGTCAAGCGTGCGTAAAGGTCCGACCGTTCGCCTACCAATTGATCACCATTCGCATCGATTACGGTTCGCATGACATTTTTCGTAACAATCACCACTTTTCATAACGCATTCACCAGCTTACACCCCAATTCGAGCATGCGTGAAGAAGTTTTACTTAAAAAAATCAATAATTATCTCTCTTTTATAACTTTTGAATGGATTTTAAGCGGAAAAAAGCACCACGATAAATACTCTCTGCCGTGAAAATGTCAAATCGTTCGAAGCCTAATATGTCCTACGAAACATTTCGAAACGGACAGGATTTCGATAATATCAGCCCGATGTCACACGGTCCAGTGGAGGTTATCCACCACTTACCCGCCCTGGTATAAGTAACAGATGATTACTCCTTCAAGGCTCTCGCAAGATTCTAATTTTTTTTTGTTAAACGAAGCTACATTTATTTAAACGAAGCTAAACGTCCCACGGTTTTATTTTTGTCCCATGGTCCAGTAAAGAATTGATATATATATATATATATAGTGATAAACCGAGTATTATAATACCATGCGCAGAAAAGTAAAGTTAGCCACGGTTCGCAGCGCTGCCATCGTGGGACTTTTCTGCGTAGGTTTTTACGGCTTTATATATATTTATATATAAATCAAAATATGTTTGCTTGTGATTAAGTATATATAAGATGTCTATGCGTTGCTAAACCATTCATCCTAATGCGATGTAACTTTGGTGATTTGATGTCCGCATGCCAGCGATGGTTTCTATATACAATAGTGAGCTCTGATGTTACAAAATTAATACAAAGGGGATTAATTAAATACAAAGGGGACGCGGGAGAGGAATGGGAGGCGGAAAGGGAACGGGACGAATGGGAAAGGATACGCAGGGAGAAACAATATCTTATTAAGTGGCATAGCACATGCCGGGAACGCGAATGCTATTATGAAATGCGACTTACTGCCTGTCGGAGTACTTTCCGCATACTGCGAACATTCTTTTATCACATCCGGGAGTTCGAAATCTGTCTCTGTGCATGGCATTTCAAGTTTGTCTACTTCCGGGGGCCCTGGTTCCGTCTTAACGGAAACACTGTCTAGATTTAGCAGATTCATGGCACTGCTGTGGAAGGGTTATTGCAGTTAGTTCGGGCCCAAAAATTTAATTATTTACAAAGTATGGACACGCTTAATATGCACTTTAAAAAATAAAATGTTTTTTTTTTTTTTTTTTACATGAGCTCCACACAGGAGGCGCTGAGGAAAATAATTTTCCTCAGGGCCTATGTCATCTTTGGGGATGCTGTGTGGAGGGTTTTTTTAGGAAAAGGAAGGAGAGGAGAGTTCTGGGAAGGAAAAGGGTTTAAGGGGTGGGTAGAAATCTGGGGTTCAGTGTGTCTTGGTCATCCGCCTCCAAGACCTAGACAAACCTCACCCCATGAACCCGGGCACCCCTGCTAAATCACCAAACGTAGCGAACCACTTGGGGTGACCTATGGCAGAGGTGTTGGTTATCCAATAAAGGTTCCCGGGGCGGCGGTACCCATTCCCGCCTCCCAAATTGTAAATGTACCAGTTAGATAACAGTTAGAAGTAATTACGTTACCGAATATGGCAAATAATGCTTTTTTGTGGTAATTTGTTAACTTTAACAAACGTCAAATGTCATTTTTCAAGGACTGCCATGTTATAAACTACGACGGTAAATACGAACTTTCTTCTCTCAATGGCCTGAATGACTGGTTTATTTATGATGGCCTGGCTCTGACTTTGACAGTTCAAATCGCGGGAAAAAATTACGCCGAGATCCCATAGATAATTTATTACAAATTGTTCCGAGGGGCTAGGTGTATTCCGGGTACGTGTTACGGGGATTGGTATATTTATGGTGTTACGTCAAGAATGATAATGGCCCAAGCGATTCTGAGCTTGTCCTTCATCCAGTTTCTTTATGCATTTTTTTTCTTGGGTTAAAATCGCATTTAAAAAAAAATTATTGAAATTTTTTACAGTGTTTGTTTTTATAAGAAAAAAATGCATCAGTTGCATAATAATAAGACGTAGCCTCGATGACACAACGGCGAGCTTACAAGCTACTATCTACTAAGTTAACACAAAGGGTTTTAGAATATTTAGGCAGGAAGTAATCATACAATTTTAGAAATCAGATAAAATATAATAATAAAATTAATACCTAGCGGCGAACACAGAACGGCGAAAGCAAAGCGGGACCGTAATAAAAATTGGAAGCCAGGATATTTTCGGCAGGACAAACGAACAAATGCGACCGTACATTGCAAGCTAATAAAACTCAATCGCCGAGTCGGGCGAAGGGCAATAAACCTTTTTCATTTGACCCTCGATACCGCCGCCGTTGGAAATAGTTCTGAAGATATATATAACAGAGCCAAGAAGGAAGACACGAGGGAGAATTCTCACCACGACCGACAGTCACCGTTTTGCAGTCAAGCAGGCGTAATCCGGTCCCGCCACCGGAGTGGGTCGTGGGCGTGATAATACCGAACCGACCGTGAACCGTGCGATCCGAACCCCGACCAGGGATAAAAAACAATGGCGATTTGTAACCCGATCAGGGTTTTGCAAACGCTCTCCAAACTGCATGCGACGCCGCGCAATTTCCCGACCATGACAATTAACAGACACGCTAGCGGATTTCGGCCAGGAACTGCCGATAGTGACTGCGAAAAATTCCGACCAGGTTCAAAAATTCAACCATCGAAAAGAAATTGTGCAAACATGCGACCTGTGCAATAAGGAACTCCAGTGAAAAATATTATGGCTTTAAAAAAATATGTTCATATAGACCAAGAAACGCTGATTCTGAATATATAAGTTTTATTTCATAATATTAAACGCAGAGTTTTTAAAAATTATAAAAAAGCGCATTTTTAAACCTCTCCTCAAAATACAGCGTCAAGTTGGCATTACTGAAATGGTTAACGATGACGTCACTGTTAACCTGTCACCTGGTAATAGCGTCCGTGTTGAATGTTGTATTGACATTTGAAAATTGACATGTATGCAATTCAACATTTCGTGTTTTGGTTTATTTTCATACTGTTTATAGAGATTTAGATAAATAATAGTTATTGTGTTTATTGAAACATAATTTAGGCCCTCGACAATTTACGAAAAGGGCTATATTTGCGGACAATCTGCAATAAATTTTGCCTATTTGAGGTTAAAGTCGTGTCATATTTGACATTGTATTTTCAAATTGTTTTTAGTATAGGGCTTTTTATACAAGTTACTACACAATCGTCATGATCAGTGTATTATAAATACCAGTGTTTCTGTATGTGTTATACATAAAACAATTTACAAAATCACGCCTGAACACAAAATTGAAGAACAATGTCACTTGTATTTGCAATGAAAAAGATGATTTATTATTTTTATATTGCACTTTGTTAAAATACAATAACAGTAGCGGTGAAATGTGGACATTTTACCAATGTTTTTCTATATTAAAAGCAGTTAATCTTAAATAAAAATCGCCTCAATTTCTCACACAAAAGTCATTGAGACATCCTATATTCATTTTATTCCGCCATTTTCTTAAATTCAAAATCAGGGATGCTCTGCCAAAAAAAAATTATTTCCCTAGATTTCGAAGTGAAATTTCCCTAGAATTTCACATTTACGCAATTACCTAAGTAGCCACCTGATTGTGTAACACTAATCCAGTTATATGTTAATTAATATGATTAATTAATTGGAAAGATATCGGAACTTGGTAAATATACTTATAATCTGTGCTTTTCCAAATAAAACACTTTTTGCTACGTGAAGTAATAATTTAAAAGTACGAATACACTCACCACTGAATTCGAAACTGAATTCCAAATTAAAAAAAAAACACTTTGCAAAATAAAAATCAACCGCAATCACCGAAAAAATAGAACTTAAAACATAATTTTTTTTTTTTCAGAGGTCCCATTTAACTTTTTAGATACGTATAATATCATTTTGAGTTGTCAGTGTTAAAAATAACATTGCATGGTAAGTACAACAATAATTAAGATTCATGGGAATTCCAAAAAATATATATTTATATATATAAATAATACCAGTAATATTGTCATATGTAATAAAAAATTTGCCAGAGTTCGAAATCTCCCTAGATTTTGTCCTGATTTCCCTTATCCCTAAAAAATGTTTTTGTCCCCTAGATATAGGGAAATTTCCCTCGACATAACATCACTGATTCAAAATGACAACTTAAAAAGTAAAAAAACTATTGGTGGGTGAAGACCACCATAAATACGGTGCGTTTCTGGGAGTCTTTACAAATTAAAACTTTGACAATTATTTTAACTATTAAAACTAACTATAAAAATAAAAATGCAGTTATTTAAGTTTGAAGGTCTTTATTCATTAAAAAAAATTAAAAAAATGGACTGGAGTTCTCTATTTGTGCAATAACAAGTGAAAAAAGAACTAAGTACCTAGTGACTGTGTGCGTATGAGGAGCCCAAGACGGCTGTCATAAATAAGGGAAGTGCCTGATCATTTTATTTGTTTTAACCGTCGAAGTGATTAGAATCTGTACAATTGAGGATTTTTTTACCGTAGAATTAAGCAAATAGACTTTCTAATTTTAAGACTAGATAATTAAGTACCTAGATATAAGACTTACCCTAGATTAATAATTAACACCTGCCTTTTTGTATCAGAATAAATGTAACAGCAATAGTTTTTTTAAATTTGTTCCCTCCTTAATTTTAAGTTTATAATTAAGTTTGAACCCGCCATAAGGCGCGGGCATCAGTAGCGTATCGAGGGGGGGGGAGGGGGGCAGTCCGCCCCGGGTGCCACCCGACAGGAGGGTGAAAAAAATTTACGAAGGATATTGTCACCCAAGTATTATACACATGAAAACGGTCTGTTATTTATATTTTCACAGCTCTATGGCTCCCCGTGGTGTGCCCCGAATTTTGTGTCGCTCGGTCTTTTTATAGGCGAACGTAGCGTATTATTTATATTTATTTTTTTATCCCTGAAATTCTCTCGTCACTCCCCCCCCCCCCCCGGACCAATTTTATGAAGTCGAAATTAGCGTTTTGAATTTCACAACTCCACTATAATAGGGGGGTATGACACTACGACCCGGGGGGTGACATCCGCCCCGGGTGCCACCCATGCTAGCTCGAGATAGCTAGATCAAGTATACAGATCTGAAATTGATGTTAATGTATTTTAACAGTTAAGATGTTTTCATTTCAATAATATACTTCTTATGCTAATTTCAATAGTATTTGGTTTCATTTTGGAGGTTGAATAATTATAAATTAAGAGAAATTGTGGCGAATCGATATATTTTCCTCCCCAATTTGGTAATTTTGAGCATCTGTTATGGATATTTTTTATGATTGCAATGGCAACCCTGAACCTAACCTAACTATTCAGGGGCGTAAAACTTGGCTTTAACCTTGAAACTGACAGGAGTGAACCAAATTCTTTATAGATAAAGCTGAATTTTATTATAGATAGGTCTAACTTTAAACGTCAAATTGCGTCATGCGATTATCAAACGATTTTGAATTTGTGTTGTTGACATCGCCATGGGCATATTTCATTTAAAAATCGTTTACAGGAATTCCAGAGGTGGAAAAATGTTTCAAATGTGTCCGCAATTGATCCAGAAATCAGGTAATGGTAATTATCGGTTCGGACTGGCCACGCTTATTACGAATAATTTTTAGAAAAAAACTTTAGATTCGCCTTAATTACTATAAAAGGAAACTTTTTGGCTTTGGGGCGGCGGAAAATAATGCATTTTAATTTTCAATTGCATAAAACCAAAATTCTCTTCGCGAACCGACGCAGCGAAAATCCGCGGCCGTAGCTGTCACTTGCTGTCACTGTTATGGACTGTAGCTGACTTCGCGGGATACCTACATGAAATACCGCGAATCACAAACCATGTTACACAAACCTAGCGTAGCCGCTAAGCCACTTGAAAACTGGGATGTTTTTCTTGCCTTGACGCGAGTAGGCGTTATAAAGGGGCACTTTCTTTTGTATCACAAACCATGTTACACAAACAAGCCCGCTAGACAAATTTCATAATTACGCGCCTTATCCCATGAAGTCGGCTACAGTCGTATTAGCTCTTGTTAATTTATCAAGGATACCAACATCACAGTGACATGTACGGCCGCGGATTTTCGCTGTGTCAGTCGCGAAGCGAATTTTGGTTTTATGCAATTGAAAATTAAAATGCATTATTTTCCGCCGCCCCAAAGCCAAAAAGTTTCCTTTTATAGTAATTAAGGCGAATCTAAAGTTTTTTTCTAAAAATTATTCGTAATAAGCGTGGCCAGTCCGAACCGATATTTACCCAGGTAATTACATGAGACATTAACATTCAGCTTAATTTATCTGTAAATCTATTTGAGGTTAAATGACATATTGATAAAATATTCTTTCAATTTTACTTTAATAAGTATAATTGTAATACGTACGCCTCGTACGTCATACATATGTCTGTTAATGTTATATTATCGTTAACACAAGCTTATGGGTCCGAGTGGTTAATGTTTCACAAATATTGTTTCAGAAAATGTTCCAGACTTTGAATGATTTTGGAGCTTTACGTTAGGAACACCTTATAACATTGTTTGGCAGACCATAACACCGTTAATGGCAGGTAAAATTAATAATGCTACTAATTTATATGTTCATATGAACAGAAGTGAGAATACTTTTCCCTTGTGATAAACAAAGTATGTCATCACAAGGGAAAAATACTGTATATTCTGTTCACAAACTTTGTCTAATGTGATATATTTTTTTCAGAACACCTGATGCGGTTTTTACCGTGAGATGGCTGAAATGGGTCCCCGATGAAGGTATAGGTACTCTGTTTAATTTCGGTTGAAAGGAAATTTAGAATATGTAGATTTTTTATTTCATTCTACAAGAACTGTGCGGTGACTGCTGGAAAGGAAAAATGGATAAAACGCTATATAGATGTGACATTGAAGATGAACGTATATAAACAAACAATACAGCTATTGTTTATGTTGATCTTTAATGTCACAGCTGTATGACGCTTTAGCCATGTTTCCTTTCCATTCCTTTGTCGATATTCTTTTTCAAACCATTTTTCAATTCATCGAATTCACCGAACCAGTGTTTTTATGTGCTATTATCGATTGTCTTTCTGAAAATAAAAAGAATTTAAACATGTACCCCCGAGTTATCATTTTTTAAGCAGAAAAATGTAAATTCGTTGTAGAAAACCAATCATTATTTGAAAATGTTTTCCTTTTATAAGGAGTTCATATTTCAAGTATTTTAGGTTTTTTACAAACGCTTGAATTTTTGATTTCCTCAGGATAACAGGTTTCCATCTGACAAAGCTCCTTGCTGAGGAAATGAGCTTTAAAAATTATGTAAAGCTCATTCCCCCTCAGGCTTTGTCAGATGGAAGGTTGTTTTCTTGGGGAAACTAAAACATTTTTCTGCTTTCAAGCATTTTTATTTCTAATAAATTTATTTGGCTAATGAATTAATAAAGTAGGTCCAATGCGATTATATTGTCTATGGTGGCAAATGGCCTTGAACTTCCTCTATGTTATTAAGACAATAGTCTTTGGTGGACCATTTTATTTTTGGTTAAGTTGGTGACAGTGATGACGAAATTTCTAGTATGGAGAAGGCCCGAAGATATCGATCTAGGGATTGGTTTATTTATGTAACTATTATTGTTGACGCTTGCTCTCCTGTCAAAAGCCAATAGTTTTTTCCAGTTCCCTAACTTTAATTCTACATAATATCACTTACACTGGCTTGTGATAGTTACTGGTAAGTAATGCTGATATCTTCTACGCGAATAGGCACACAAATCACGCTGTTAATTTTGGTTGCGTTGTTCCTCGGTTTACCAAATCAAAGAGCGACCATTTTTCACGCCCAAATGCATTGTCATATTAGTGAACCCGTTTGTAGTAAAATTTGAAGCACAAAAACGTCCCTTTACAAAATTTAATTAATAGACAACCAAATATGACATTTGTCGGAAGTACCAATCTTATAAAATAAATTCTCTAAAATAAACTCGCTTTTCATCATACTTTTAAAAAACATCCCAGGTTTTGAATGGTTTTTTTGGCTGTTTGTGTAGAGGGTTTGTGTAATTATTTTAGGTAATTATCGGTTCGGACTGGCCACGCTTATTACGAATAATTTTTAGAAAAAAACTTTAGATTCGCCTTAATTACTATAAAAGGAAACTTTTTGGCTTTGGGGCGGCGGAAAATAATGCATTTTAATTTTCAATTGCATAAAACCAAAATTCACTTCGCGAACCGACGCAGCGAAAATCCGCGGCCGTAGCTGTCACTTGCTGTCACTGTTATGGACTGTAGCTGACTTCGTGGGATACCTACATGAAATACCGCGAATCACAAACCATGTTACACAAACCTAGCGTAGCCGCTAAGCCACTTGAAAACTGGGATGTTTTTCTTGCCTTGACGCGAGTAGGCGTTATAAAGAGGCACTTTCTTTTGTATCACAAACCATGTTACACAAACAAGCCCGCTAGACAAATTTCATAATTACGCGCCTTATCCCACGAAGTCGCCTACAGTCGTATTAGCTCTTGTTAATTTATCAAGGATACCAACATCACAGTGACATGTACGGCCGTGGATTTTCGCTGTGTCAGTCGCGAAGCGAATTTTGGTTTTATGCAATTGAAAATTAAAATGCATTATTTTCCGCCGCCCCAAAGCCAAAAAGTTTCCTTTTATAGTAATTAAGGCGAATCTAAAGTTTTTTTCTAAAAATTATTCGTAATAAGCGTGGCCAGTCCGAACCGATATTTACCTTATTTTAATACATTTATTTCCATGTTCTACTGTTATAAATACAGGTACAAATTTGTCAATGATGCATTCACTTTGTTTTACGCAAAAATATTTTTTCTATGATTGGCAGCATTGATGAAATGTTAAAATAAAAACGATGAATAAACATGGCGTTACCCGCGCGAGTGAATTAATTTTAACAAAATTAAAATGTTATATGCATAATTTTTGCGTGTTTTTTGGTCTCCCCCGACATAAATACTCACTTTTCGTAATAATAAAGCTAAATCTAACTGTTTGGATAAAAAGTTTTCCATATTAACGAGTAAGCGGTTTAATGCATAAATAATAATGTTTCTATTATTATAATGACAAGGTTAATCTCGTTTAACCGAGGAATGTTTGGCCTCTGGTTTGACGCCTGGCCCTTCAAAATTCGTGCGTATTTTGTCGCTTTGCAATAAAATCCAAATAAATGGAATATACCTATTTGTAAACGTATTTGTTGCATCCGAGACTGTTTCGAAATTCAAAATTACAGTCTCAAATGCAACTGGCGAAAAATGGACTGTAAATCACAAAACAATACGAAGATGTTTCTCTGAAGTTGGATGAATATCTGTGTGGTAAATTATGGAATGCAAGGAAAAGGAAGACCAAGGCACTTATCAAATTCGAAGCCGAACACATTAAACTCAACTCGTTGATACAATGTCAAGTCATCTCACTCTGCTGTATTGGTTAATATTGTTCCCTGCTTTCTTCAGCAAGGTGACATTGGTTAGTTGAGGGTAGGATGGATAAATGACATTCTGGTAGGAACTGTGGGGAGGAATGCAGATCCTGCCAATGTTTGTTTTTTGTCAAAAACCATGTTTTTACCGCGTTTTAAGTTGGCACTTTAATTTGGAAGGTGAAAAAAAGTGCGGAAAGCAATAGAATTTTTTTTTTAATAATTTTAATTTTCAATTGCGTTAAATAAAATTTCACTTCGCGAACCGATACTATGACAGCCCGGCGGGCATTTCGTCACTGTTATGTTGGTATCCCTGATACAAAGAAGAGCTAGATACGATTGTAGCCGACTTCGTGGGATACATAATGAGGCGCGTAATTATGAAATTTGTCTAGCGGGCTTGTGTATGTTATCCTTACTTTAAAAAACAGCCTATGTTTTTGAATGGTTTGTCTGGCAAAGCAGGTTTGTGTAGCGGGCTTGTGTATATTATCTTTATTTTAAAAAACATCCCAGGATTTGAATGGTTTGTCTCCATTCCAGTGCCTGATTAGAGGTTCGTTTACATTATATTATTAATTCTGTTTTTCATAATTACGCGCCTTATCATTTACCCCACGAAGTCGGCTACAATCGTATCTAGCTCTTGTTTGTATCAGGTCTGGGATACCAACATAACAGTGACAAAATGGCGGGCGGGCAGTCGTAGTATCGGTTCGCGAAGTGAAATTTTATTTATACTTTGAACGGCTGTATCTCCCTCAATTTTGCCGAGCGCGCCTTAATTTTTTTTTATTCAGCTTCTCCACACTTTTCTCATCTAGAAAGTGCCTTTTTATTAAATTTCCATACATTGGCAGGATCTGCATTTCACCCGAACTGTGCACATTATCATTTCAAAATCAAACCGTATTCAAAAATTAAGAACTGTTTTCGAAAGGTGATGAAATAGGCTTTCATATGCTACGACGTTATATAAATAGACTCGCCATAGTCTCACATACTCGCAAAATAATGTGGCAAGTAAGCGACACTCTTTTGTTTTCAGTAAATTCTTAACCCTTCAAAAATTTGACATTTTTTTCAGATGGCCAAAATATCGCTTTACAATAAAATGCAAATATTTGGAATATTTCTGAGCACATTCAAAAACCAAAAACTGTTTTAGAAAGGTGATGAAATATGCTTTCAAATTATAGGATTCGAAAAAAACATTTTTTTTTTAATTATAAAATTTTTGCATACAAACATAAAAAAGTTTTCAAAATGGCTCACTTTACGTTTTTTCTAACCAAAGTTACTGATAATAAAAAAAAATAAAAACACATACATTTTCATTAGACAAATACATAACAAACACATATTGTAACCTCACTTTTTTGTCGCTCTACGTAAAAATAATTTATAAAAAATTTACAAGTAATTTATAAGTAGGTACCTATCACATCGATACTGAGCTGCAGATCTACCTACCTCTCACGAGTTCCAGAAAAGGTACGAACCATTGCGCACCCGAAATGCACAGTTCGGGCGCTTTCGAGAAATGCGCCGAGTGAAGAATTACTGCCGCACAAAGCAACACTCCGACTTGTCGGGCTATATAAAGGCTCCCGGCAACACACACAGTATTCAGTGTTTTCATAGCGTTCAGCAAGCTTGCCTCAACAACCGCAGTTAACCTTGACCCAGTGAGAAACTACGTTCGTTTTGTTTACCTAAGTGCCGGTAGTGTAGTAAATCTGTTTCACTGTCCATTCCTGAATTGATTTGCAAATTGTAATTTTGGTAGAACTCAATAAATACTTCCAACACGCAATTTCATTGTTCTACATCGGCAACCTCCAACCACAAGTTCTACAGTTTTAATAATTTATTTTTCTTTAATCATCCGAACCATAACATCTTCATTTGTAACCCTTTTCTTTTTCTAACAGCGTTTATATTATATTTCTCACTATGAGAGTAAGGGAGACACAACAATCTCTATGAAACATATTTGAGTTGTTCCGAAAAGCGAACCAATTAGTCTGACGGGTTAACAACAATGTTCTGTTTCAGGTTTATGTTTTGGACTTGAAACATCTACTATAACCCTCCACAGCAGTGCCATCAATCTACTAAATCCAGACAGTGTTTCCATGAAGATGGAAGCAGAATCCCAGGAAGTGTGTGGAGGTGAAATGCCGCTCTCAGAAATAGAAATTGTCTACCTCCCGGAAGTGAAGAAGGAATGTTTGCAGTATGCTGAGAGTATTTCGACAGCCAGTAAGACGCATTGCATATTATGTAGAAAATGGAGGATGTTAAATTCCCAAATCTCTTGGAATCTCCACATACACCAAGTAAATGAGAAAATTACCCCCGAAACTGTATACTATATAGGCTTCAAGGATTACTATCCATTCCTTGTTACAGATTAACTTACTTAACCCCTGGGGTTATTTGCGATTATGCACATTTATTTTTTTTTATTTCATTATTTTTTTTTAATTTAATATAGATATACTATAGTACAGTGGTTTTATATAAATTACATATCGGTACACAAATTATTTAAAATTGCAATCTCACCAAAGAAGAAACTAGTTCTTGTGCTTGATGAGCGAGTTACACTAATTATAACAGAAATAGAATAACATTATGCAATAGGTAAGTATATAAGGGGAACAATTGAGACTTCTGGATTATCTATACGTGTAGGTGTACATACATGGGATACGGTTACATACTAAAATATTGTGCACTTAAGAGAAATTCGAACAATCTAAATAAAATAGAGATGAATATAGATTGATGATACATAGAAAGAAAGAGAAAAACAGGTAATTATTAAGTTAATTTTTCCTGATGAAGTGTAGCTTCAGTTTGAGTTTCAGTTTATTGATGTCTTTGGTTTTTTTTATTTCAATGGGAAGGTTGTTGAAAAACTTTATTCCTAAATAGATATAATTGTTTTGCATTAGTTTGGTATTAAATTTTGGTATTTTGAAGTTGTCTTGATATCTTTTTGATTGATGGGTTTCAAATTTTTTGATGATATTATCTTTGTAAATTTGGATAATTGCATTTTTCTTGAAGATATTCTCTACTCGAGGCACCGTGAAATCTGCGAAAAGCGTTTCTGTTGGATAAGTGGAGGGTTTCTTTAGGATTACTTTAATGATTAGCTTCTGGATCACTTTGATCGGAGTTAGAATATTGTTGCATGACCCCCCCCATCCAATAATTCCATATTGAATTGATGACATATTTAGTGTTAAACGAAATGTTACTTTAACAAAAACTTTATGTTATTTCCGCTTCGCAATTAAAGCTCTATAAATGAAACATTTCTGAATGTAGCCGAATACTAAAAACTGTTTTTAAAAGCTTATTTCATAACCTTTTATATTGTTAAATTACAAATAAATATTAAAACTTTCAACACTTACAAGGCGATTAGAGTAGTATTTAGAAAATAATTTCTTGTTTGATAAGTCTACATAGATCTAGAAGAAAACTGTCAACAATGGATAATCTGGGAAGAATGGTTACAGAGATCCAAGTTGCCCAAACAACCAACACCGTTACCCTTGCTGCTTTTGTAGACATTAAAGATGCATACAATAATATAAAGATCGAAGAGGTCATTAAAGTTCTTATCTCTAAAGGTATCAAAGGGAAAGTTATAAAAGATATCTGGGAATATTTTAAACAAAGAATGATTATTATTAAAGAACTTAACATATTCGCTGAAGAAATGTGCACGAGAGGACTACCGCAAGGAGATCCCATGTCTGCCCTTTAATCACATTCTACATTTGATTCCTAAAACTCTGTGCAAAGCCCGGGCATTGCCGGGGACTTCAGTGCTAGTTTTTATATATTAAGATAATGTGCTCAGAGAGAGACCACTGTAATTAATTAGGATTGTAAAGCCGGGTACAGATTGCTGTAACGTAACATGCAATGCAACATGAAAGGAACATTTCATAAGTGTGGATGCAGCGCGTGCACGAACCGAGCATGTACCTACTCGCATCTGTTTCCGGCATGCGCGCAGTGAACATAGCTCAGTCTGCCGAGAACAAGTCCTCCATTGTTCGCGCGCGTTCTGCAGTATAGACACAAACAGCCCGTCCACACTGATGCTCCGTGCACACTGCGCGCCCCTTTGCGTTCGGCGAAAAAACTGACACTTAACGGATTGCGACATGCACAAGTTGAAATGCTCTGTTCGTGCGCGCAAGGCGCCAACACTATGGGAATTCTGTTACATTGCATGATACATTGCGACAATGTGGACGGCAAATTCTTTCATTGTGTGTTACATTGCATGTTACGTTACGGCAATCTGTACCCGGCTTTATACGCTGTTCTTCTCAGCATATCAATATACGTATTTTTGTTTTTTCAGATAGCATTAATATGGGGATTGACCCAATCAAGTCAGAACCAGGACTCCTTGAAGACGATGGAGCAAAAATTCCTTATACAGAAATTGACATAGACCTCCCAAATGTAGAAAGGGAATATAGAGAGCACTCTGAAAGAATTACCCAGGAAACAGGTAAAACCGACTTCTGTTTGTTGGCCCGTTTAATCACAAGTGTCCCAGCTCACATAGGTCTCATATAAATCGATGTTTCTCCTTTACGAAATATGATCTTAACGGTGTTAGAAAGAGAAAACTCCATGCTTTATATTCAAATCTAGAACTTAACCATAAAAAAAAATTATTTGAGAAAAATGTCTGAAATTTTGAGTTTTTTTATTCATATTTTTTTTTATTAAACAACAAAAAAGTGAGATGATAATACATTTGCCTAATAAAATTTGAGTGTGTTTTTCATTTTTTTTTTCATTATCAGTAATTTTTAGATAGAAAAAACATAACATAAACTATTTTTGAAAACCGTTTTTATGTTTGTATAAATTTTAATATTTCAAAAATACATTTTTATTGCTAACTAGCTGGTACCCGGCATGCGTTACTATGCCATTCAAGGAAATAAATTGTTTCTCTCTGCATGTCCGTTCCCATGCGTCTCCGTTCCCCTCCTGAGTCACATGAGAACGACTTCTTCGACTCGTTCTTATGTTCAATAGCTCAGCTGTGGAACGATTTGCCGGCCTCTGTGATTTCGCCTTCCTACAACATGGGTCTCTTCAAGACACAGCATCATCTTCAAAGATGACATAGGCCGTGAGGGAAATTATTTTCTTCAGGGCCTCCTGTGTGGAGTTATTATTAAAAAAAAAATTGTTTTCAAACAGCTCGCGTGCTACCTATTGCATTTTTTTTTTAAATTTATATATTTCATGTATTACAAACATTTATTTTTGTACATTATAATAAAAATCAATCAAATTTGGTACCTTCATACATACCTATTTAAAAAATTCATAGACAATTCTTTTGTTATAAAAAAAAAAAACAGCTGCCTGCTAAATCCACATTCATCAAACGCGCAAACTGTCAAACGTGCAAAGTTAAAATAGTCATTAAGTTTTTTTCTGCGCAATTTTCTTAATTTTTCTTTCAGTAAGAACCTTCTACAACGAATTAGAAAACTTAAAAAAAGATGAATAAAATAGGTAAAGTTGTTCTGAAGTTACGGCGTGACCAAGGGAAACAGGGATTCATTTATATATATATATATATAGATAATAACATTTGTAAACATATTTTATCACCTTTCATAAACAGCTTTTAGGGCCTGTCTGCACAGCGATTTTTCACTGCGCGTTTTTTTTTCGCAACATTCTGTAACACATGGGATCTTGTAGGGCTATCCGCACTGGCGGTAAAAAAAACGCGCGAAAAAAAATTCTGTGGTTTGATGCAAATTGAACGCGATGCGGTGTGGATTTATTTCCGTGCGAATATTTTGTGCAGTATGAAATAGTATGGCCATGGCCGCACTGCGGAATAAAATTCGCGCATCTCACATCAGTTGTGCTACGGCGCTGCTACTGACAGGATGTCGCGCGCTTCTTCTCCCACCCGATCGGCGAGCGCACAGGAATTACCAGAAAATGACGAAATCGATGTGGAGCAATTAATCTGGCTGATGCACAGGAGGCCTCCCCTGTGGGACGAGTTTGATCAAAAGTACCACGATAGAATATTAAAGGCGAGATTGTGGGAGGAAATACATCAAAATTTATATTTTAATTGGGAACACTGCAGCAATGCCGAAAGAAAACAAAAAGGTAAGTTTCTCGATTCTCAATTTTTGCAAGCGATTTAAATGACCAAACATTTATCTATTGTTAAACAAGCATTCGATACTAAATTTGTACTTTAACCCCTCCGCAACGTAAGCAGATATACGCGTTAAAAATACGACAGCAGTCAAGTACAATAAGCGTGTTTACACGTCAGCGCGTGTCTCCATAGAAACCGTTATAATTCCGTTATTGTTTTAGTTTCATCCGTAAAATAAAAAGTGAAAGGTCGATAGTGAATCATGCTGCACATCTCTATTCAAGTTGTCCATAGAAATACATAAAAAGAACATTCTGTCAGACGCGCAGTCTGACACATAATTTATGCCGCCAAATTTCCTACGGGCGGCCGACATTGTTAATTTCTATTAAATATTTTTATATGAAATGATAAAAAAGTGAGGTGACAAAAGTGTTTATTACACATTTATACAATAGAATAAGTATTGTTGTTAACATAATCTGTGATTTTAGTACCGTTTTCACATAAAAACATCATGAGAGTCATTTTCACATTTTTTTAATGTTTGCATTCTAAATTTTAATATTTACAAATGTTAATATTTATTTGTAATATAATAATTCGAAAGCTTATTTTGTAACCTGTCTAAAACAGTTTTTACTATTCGGCTACGTTCAGAAATGTTTCATTTATAGAGCTTTAATTGTAAAGCGGTAATAATACAAAGTTTTCGTAAAATGTCATTTCGTTTAAGACACCAAAAGCTAATATTCTCGAAAATTCGGAGGGGTTAAGACATTGTTTTTTCTCTTCGCTTATTCTTTTTTTTATGAGTTCAAAATTGTAGTTTTTAACTAAAGCTTCTACGAGGAATCCAATCGTAACACTTGTTTCATTCAATAAATAATATGTTTATATAATTAATCAATGTAATATGAAATTATGATATGAACTAAATTTGTCAATTTGACTGGCCTAAAACAGGATCCATTCCTAGTTGGCTAGTCAAAGTTTCCATATATGTTTCATTGTATAATTTTATGTGAAATAAATTTAAATATTATTATTAAAAAAGTAAATTAAATACTTTATTTATTTATTTATACATCTTTAGGTATAGTATATAGTACGTATGCGGCATGTAAGTTGAATTAAAATGGCCGGCTTTAATCGAAGGGCGATGTGCGGGGATACGGCGTCATCCATATTTTTTCGCAATAAGTATCGTTAATTTTTCTCGGTCTTTGTGTAGGTATAGGGTAGATGTTTAGATATTTATATTCTTTCATATTGCCATGAAAATGACCCTTTCGATGAATCAAAATATTCTGCAAAATATTGTCTGTTTTCAATGCTGGATATTCTAGATCTCACAGGACTAGGGCGCAAACTTTGTAACTCTGTCCCATACAATCTGTCCCTAAACCGAATTCCATCATGTTTGCGAATGTAATTATGTAAAATGCAACACGCTTGAATTATTTGGTCACAAGTTGTAAGTTTTACATCTAAAGCTCGATGTAAAATTCTCCATTTATTAGTTAGTATGCCAAATGTGCATTCTACAAATCTTCTTGCTAGCGTGAGTCGGTAATTAAAAACTCTTTGATTTCTAGGGTAACTAGTAGACCAAGTTCTTTCATCAGGTTCTGGCATGTATGAAGGTTGTAAGCATGACCATAGGTGTTTACACGTGTCTTCTATAATTTCTCCAATTGTAGAGATACCAATTAAAAATTCATAATATAGCGAATGGTAGCTATTTCCTGAAGCCAAGTACCTGCAACAGTCGTAAAAAAATATGTAATACCAATAATATAATATGAAAAATTAACGCCAAATTAAAAATGAAATATCTATATATGTATATATGAGTATGTACGTTTTAATTGAGTATGTATGTATTTAGGTATATGTAATTACGGTTTATGTTAGTATATTAACCAGCACACACTTAACATTTCCTCTCTCAGGCGTACAGGAAGAGATTTCTGTAGTAATAAGTAGTGCCTTTGTACAATGTTGTAACCATAGACATCAGAATTCAATAGACCTGAAGATACAGACGAGGGGGTAAAACCAAACTATGGAGGGCGAAGAGGGGAAAGATGACTGTGATTCGTTATACAATCAATCTGACAGTAAATAGGCATCTCGCATTACAATATCACCATTTAGTACTTAAAGGTAAAATCTGCTTTGAATGAATAGACCTTTTTACATGGGAGCGCGAATTGCTTGCCACGATAATAACATATTTGCTAAGGCCAAATGCTCGCCCCAAAAAGACTCGCCCCAATACACATAGCAATATTTTGTTGCCGTGTTTAGTTAAAACACTATTACAAATGTTTCATAATTTACTTACCCCTGTAACCAGCGACGAGCACACTGGAGAACCGCCCACATTCGCTATGTGCACATTGATATGTAGATATATTGTATTGCATACGCTACCGTTTTGGCGTTGTATTTCGTTAAATGTATGGATGTTACCTTCTAGCTGTTCACGGCAAGAATGATGACGTCACTCATTTTAGATTCAAGCGAGGCTCTATCCCCTCCCCATGGAGCGAGCCGGTTCCAAGGAGGAGCTCCAGCCGGCGCCATGTGGAGGGGGAAATAATAAGTTTTTATCACTTAGGGCAGGTCCATGTATATTCATACATCCGTGGTTGTAACAATTAAATTACTTTAAAATAAAATCATTTATTTTCTTTCACAGGAGCTGATGTGCAAAAAAAATGGAAAAATCTTAAAGATACGTACTTCAAAGAGGTAGCAGCGGATAAAGCGGTAGTTTCCGGTCAAGCCGCAAAGAAGAAAAAACGACCATACACACATGAGTTCACTTTCATTTTTATCCAGTCAAAAATCAATCAGAGATACGACAAATAATATTAGAGATACAGAAAGCACCAACAGCAATGCCGAAAACCTTACTAATCCATCCGACGAGGACACTGACACAGAAGTTACACGAAATAGAAGACATAAAGCGAGCATGCGTAAAAAGACCAGAATTCAGAATAATAGCGATGATGAATTATTGAAATTATTGCAAAATAAGACATATGACGAGGATGTTTCATTTTGTGAAATGATCATACCAATGCTTAAAAATCTTTCAACAGAGCAAAAACATTACGCTAAAATTGAAATTCTCAATGCACTTAACAGAGCAACCAAATATTCACAAGAAAATTTTATGCCACCTAGAGCCAGTTCCACTCTGTCTCAGTATCGATCTTCGTCACCATCCTTATCATTTTACAATCCAAATATGCCGTCACCCTATCCAAATACTATCCGTCAATCTCCTTCTCCCCAAATTTCATCTCGTAATCCAATTGTTATTTCTCAGTCTCAGCGTGATCCATCTCCTCAAACCCAATACATGCCATCTCGTAATCCAACTATCGTTCTTCAATATCAGCGTGATCCATCTCCTCAAACCCATTACACGTCTCATAATCAAACTGTCGTTCCTGAAACTCCAACTGATCTATTTCCTCAAACCCAATACGAGCCATCTCGTAATCCAACTGTCATTCCTCAATCTCAGCCTGGTCAATCTCCAACCCAATATGCGCTCTCTCTCGATTCAAATTTTCCAAATAGTCGATCTTCATACGTAGTAGAGGGGAGTGGTTTTGATTTGAAAAATTATATTTTATTTAAATGAAAGTTAATTTATGTTAAATAATTTTTTTTTTTATGTAAATTTTTGTTAATTAATTAACTAGATTTAAGTATGTGTAACGATGTGCCAACTTATATTTCCATTATGAACAAAAAATTGCCAACTTATAATTTTTCAATGTATGAAAATTCACATTATGTTTCATTATGTACAAAAAAAATGCCAATTTATTATTTTTTATGTATAAAAAAAGTAGTTCTACATACATCCAAATTGTAACAACTGTTAAAAGTATGTATAGTACTGTCAATCTGATAGTGCTCCCTCTCTAAACACGAGAATTTCTCAATTAGGGAGGTATGGTTACCACTAATATTATATATTATGTATAGATATGGCTTAATTATATATTATATGTATTGGTTAAAAAAATAAATAAAATAAAAAATGATGCTATATGACTAATTCTTGTTTTATTAACCTCTGTCGGTTATTAACCTTTTAACCGCTAAAAAAATATACCTAAGCAGTCGCCCCCAAGCGGCACTTTCTTTTTCGAATGTCATTTTTACATAAAGCCTTTTCGAAAACAAAATCATTGTCTGGATTAATCCTAAAAACATTAATAAATCTTGATAACATCATCCTCCAATATCGAAGTATCAATAAACATTCATTTGAGATCAACTGAAATGAAGATAACGTTATAATTGCGTTAATATAAACCCGCCGTGAATATCATCAAACAAAGCAATCTCTAACATGGCCGCTTCTAGCAACTAGCGACGTAACATATAGATACCTACTTACTCGTGTAGTGAAATACGAGACGCGTCAAGAAGGACCACTGCGCCGATGCTCTATTTTTATTAATTGTTTGTGTTTAATTCGTAGAACTCCATTTAATTTTTTGTTGTTTTTTTTTTAATTTAATTAAAATTTAATTTGATAATGTTAAAATGTTTGCAAAATCATTTTCAAACTGTTAACTGAAACAGCTGTAACAAAAATACACACTAAAATACTCGCAGAGCTTGATAATAACGTTATCAATTTTAATTTTATCGAATTTTAAAAGATGCTGTGGTTTTAGTTCATAGATACTTCTACAGTTAACATTTTATTGATATTTATGTTGTGAAATTATTTTATATTGTTTTCACTGATAAATTTGCATTAATAAGGTCGACATTTTACGGCAGTAAATCGCCGTAAAACTTTGATTTATGCGGTTGATATCGACCTAATTCGTATTATTATTTTATAAATCTAAATTGGTTTACACCGGAATGCCGTATTTTTACGAATTTACTTCGATTATATGGATTTAAAGAGCCGGCTGTGGCGGAAATCGGCCGCAAATTTCTATTTTCGAGGAAATTTACCGTATTTTTACAAATTTACTCTAAAAATCTGAATTCACAGGGCCGGCCTCTGTAGAAACGGCCACAAATGTTTGATTTACACAGAAATGGTGGGTATTTTTACGAATACTATGAAAATCTGAATTAGAATGGCCGCTTGCAACGGAAATCTGCTGCGAAATTTCGATTTACGCGGAAATATCGTATTTACTGTGAATTTATTTCTGTGAATCAAACGGGTATCTAAATTTACGCAGAAATATTTTGTATATTTACGAATTTACTTCGAATTCCATTGTATCATATTGTAAAATATATTGTATTTTTACAAATTTACTACGAATATCTAAATTTCAAGAACCGGTCACGGCGGCAATCAACTGCAAAAATTTGGTTTACGCAGAAAATATGCAGTATTTTTGCGAATTTATTACGAATAGGTTTTTGAATTTAGAGGGCCGGCTCGGTTGAGATGGCAAAGTCAAAGGTTCAGCAGAAGAAGTTGTTAGCTGAAATGACGGGATTGAGACATAACGTTCATATTGCCCAACAAAAACAATATCTGTATCGTCATCAGTCATCACTTACTAACATTGCTTCAATATCAATTTCAGATAGGCCACGTTTCAAAAATTTGAGTGTTGTTAAAAAAAAGTTTTATAATTTATACGTAAACACAGAAAACAAGATGTTTTTAAAATTGAATTAGTCAATTTTTAAATAATACAACAATTAAATAATTATGTACACAAAAATGAAGTAGATTTCAAAGTGGATATCGACGCACAAGTATTATTACGAATACGCTACGGGGTCCGCTCGAAAGAGACAATCAGATTCGCGCGCATTTTCAAAACTGTGACTGGCGGCTGGGGCCGCGCTCTCGTTTTTATTCATTTACCAAGATAAACAATGAAGTAGTTGATAAAAATTCTCAGAGAGGTCGCACCACAAATGAATATTCTTATTTTTAATATAAATTTCGATCGCATACGGCATACATGTGCTTAGAAAACGAAGTCGAAACTTGAAAATGACTGAAGTCAGCCGCCGCGCGGTGTTAGCCACTTGATGAAATGACTTAGGTCAGCCGCCGCGGTGAAAAGATTAAATATTCATTGGAATGTTACAGAAATATAGGTACGGTCAACGGCACTTCAGACTACCCAAAACTGTCAAAACGTCTTCAACTGAATGTCTTCAATCGATTGTATTAACTTGTTTGTAGTAAGGCACATAGTCGATTGAGAAAAATTGTCCTTTTTTGGTAGCCTGATGTGCTGTTGACTGTACGTAATATCTTACCTTAGAGTTATCGAGAGTCTCTCTTCAGCTGAAATTGCTTTTCTTCAATTCGAATCTTGATAGGTAATAGCCGGACCAACTAGTAGTAGTAAATTATCAAATGATTTTTTTGTCATTCTGTAATACCCAAAAAACTTTTTATTATATTTTCGCAACTCTTGATGTTTTATAAAGAAAAATCCTTTCATAGGTCTCAATGCTGTAAATGGGTGAATCCAATGTTCGTGACATCTTTTGATACGTCTGTTACGCCGCCGTAGTATTAGATAAATTAAAATTTTAGTTCCGTTATCCATTTACACGTGCGTCTTAGCCGAGAACTATATTATACTGACAAAAATCGCGCGAAATTTTATTCGCAGTGCGTACTAGTTGTAATTCCGATCGCGGAATATAATACGCGCGAATTTAAAACGCGCGGTGAAAAATCGCTGTGCGGACAGGCCCTTAGTTTTTAGATATATTCAGAAATATTCCATTTATTGGGATTTTTTTGCAAAATACTTCTGACAAAATACTTCTGACAAAATACTTCTGACAAAATACTTCTGACAAAATACTTCTGACAAAATACTTCTGACAAAATACTTCTGACAAAATACTTCTGACAAAATACTTCTGACAAAATACTTCTGACAAAATATGCCCAATTTTTGAAGAGTTTAAATTATCAATTTGTTCTCTATTGTGATTTATTTTTTTGTGGGTATTGTGCCGTATTACGCTACCTCCTTTAGCCACCGTTTTGGACACTGTAACGCTGTCCGAAACGTTGATTAAGGGAGGTAGATCAACAGGCTTTTGCAATTTGGGATGAGGGTATGGATACCGCCACCCCGGGAACCATTTATAGGATAACCAACACCTCTGCCATAGTGGTTCGCTACGTTTGGTGACTTAGCAGGGGTGCCCGGGTTCATGGGGTGAGGTTTGTCTGGGCCTTGGCAACGGATTCATCTGCCCACCAGCTGCATGGCAGGCCAGTTCGAGAGACAATGGTTGAGGGAGTCCCTTTGACTTCTCCAGCTGTACTCTCTCGGAACATCGCCTTGCACTGCAGCGGGAGGGATGGATTCATACGTCCGTCACTCCTGGACACATTGACCCCCAGATACCCACTGCTCATACCCTTTTCCCTCCCAGAATTTCCTCTCCTTCCTTTCCTAAGAAGACACTTCACATAGCATCCCCAAAGATGACGCAGGCCCTGAGGGGAATTATTTTCTATGCTGTCCGAAATGTTGGCTAAAAGAGGTAGAGCAACACGACATGATACCCCAAAAATAAATTACGATAATTCTTTTGGCTGTGGAAATCTCACAATTAATTCGCGTTTTCTTCATTTTCGAGTTTTTATAAATTTACTCTACTTAATTCTGTAATCTTTTTCAGACTTATTGACGAACTTGCATCCTCACGGAAAACGATTCTCTCGTACCTACTCCCGCTCCAGCAAGAAGGGCCGGTTCCAAGACATTCCGCACCCTGTGCAGTAAGTTCGGATCATGTCGGATCTCATTGTTTTTATTTAGAAGACTAGCGATTTCCCAACACGCAATGCTATGCCACTTAATAAAGATATTGTTTTTCCCTGCGTATCCTTTCCCATTCGTCCCGTTCCCCTTCCTTTCCCGTATCCCCTTAGGCGTTCCCATTCCGCGCCTTCCCTCTCTCCACTCCCCTCTCCCATTCCCCCGTCCCGCGAACCCCCCTCCCGAGTTCTCCTCCCCCCCTTCTGCGTACCATACATTAACTCCCGGTACATTCAGTTTTCAAACAGCTCCTGTGCCACATAGTACAATTTTTTTAATACAAATTTCATAATGCCAGAGCTCACCAGTATATATAGAAACCTTTGTGGACGTGCTCACAACAACTAAATAATAAAAATAAAAAACTCACCAAAGTTACATCGCAATCGGATGAATGGTTAAGCAATGCACAATTTCATGATGCCAGAGCTCACTGTTGTATACAGAAACCATCGCGAGCATGCGAACATCGAATCCCCAAAGTTTCATCGCAATCGGATGAACGGTTTAGCAATGCGTAATTTCTTGATGACAGAACTCACTATTGTATATAGAAACCATCGCGAGCATCGCACATCAAATCCCCAAAGTTTCATCGCAATCGGATGGACGGTTAAGCAATGCACAATTTCATGACGCCAGAGCTCACTGTTGTATACAGAAACCATCGCGATCATACATGGTTTTATCTCATTTCTACAGCAATAAGTCTACTTTCATCCTTCCTCTGCCAGTTCCATGCCTTGCTGCCAAAAATTAGGGTAATTACCAGCATTCCATTATGGACTGGTAGCTTCGCTACTTTGAACAGTTTTTTGTTAGCGCCAACGGCATTCAGTCCACCATTAATGGAGTTACCGGCATTTACACTTCTTTTAATATCTCTATCAGCCTTCTCATCTCTCGTAAACATGCTTCCTATGATATACAAACTCATCCACCTGCTCCAAGTATTATCATTCACAACTATATTGCATACTGTTTTAGTACTCTCTCTTTCAGACACCATGACTTTAGACTTACTTACATTCATCATTAACTCATTCTTCATACAAACTTGGTTCATCTTTGATATGAGAGACTGTAGATCTTCCATATTGTTACAAATCAGCACCGTATCATCAGCATACAACAGGCAACATACTTTCAGGTTACTCAATTTCGTACCCAATCCCACCTCAATGATGAATTTTTAATTCATTATAGTATACAACTTTCCGTGAAGGACGCTGTAGAGAAAGAGGGGCGGTAGGCCAGATGTTTAGTATGTCCGTTATTACAGAACTTCTGTGCAAGCGGAAGACGGTGCCAGACCTTCAGCAGCAGAACATGGAGCAGCTAGGTCTGAAGAGATCGGAGATGTTGCTTTGCAAAGGGTGCGGGATGAGCGCATTAGGGCGCAGAGTGCAGTCAGCGCCCTGTCCGCTTCCCACCAGATGGAATTCCTCCAGAGGAAGTGGGACAAACAGGTGTCGCGCTCCTTACTCCCAACCGCAAATGATAGAAGGACAAAAACAAGGTAATTTAACTATTGTTTTTTCTGAGAGTATTCTGCAACAGCGCCGGTAAGATTACTGCAACTAGCAGACCCTCTATTGATATGCTTGGTGTAACTAACTTAAAGTGACCAGCTCAGGTATGGTGGCTCCATCGAAGCCAGAGTTAAGTTAGCCTCTCAGAAACTGGGCGTACTGTACAGGGCCCGCAGATAGTACACACCTGCTAACCCTGTACAAATCACAAATTCGTCCCACGGTTGAATTTGGCAGCCACCTCTGGTCTGGAGCCCCAAAATACCTGAAATAAACCCTTGACTCTGTGCAGAAGCGGGCGGTCCGTTTGATAGATTCTCCTAACTTAACAAACGGATTGCAATCTTTAGAGCACAGGCATCGGGTGAGAATGCTATCCTTGTTCTATGGAAGATGCTCCGAAGAACTACCGTCATTGATCCCTTCGGTACCGGTGCGTATTCGGGAAACACACCAAACATGTGCCCACCGTATGTACACGGTTGATATTTATCACATGAGAACGGGTCGTGTCTACTCCAACCATACTATATAACTTCTCTAATGGAACAGTTAACCAGTGAAATTGATATAGCAAACACCCTTGCAACATAATTCGAAAAAATCTTTGTCAATGAACCAGTTACCAGTATACCAACTATTAGTCGAGATCTATATGTAGATAACTCACTATGCGAAATCGAATTCACTCCTTCAGCAGTTGAGAATATTTTGAAGGGATTGCGAGAAGATAGTGCTGCTGGCCCTGATAATATTCCTGCTGTTGTTCTCAAAAAGTGTGCAGCAACTCTCAGTCATCCCATAGCTCTGGTTATGCAACAATCCTTTTTAGAAGGGAAACTCCCTAGAGATTGGAAGAGAGCTATAATTACACCATCTACAAAAAAGGTGATAAACTCAAACCAGCAAATCACAGGCCTATAAGTTTGACTAGTATCATCTGCAAAACCATGCAAAGGATAATAGTGGACGAGATACGCTCGTTCTTGAACAAACTTGACATAATCTCAAACAAACATGGATTTGTGCCAAAAAGATCCACAATTACCAATCTCATTCTTAACATTCGTAACGGGATACCACTACAGGGTTACATTTGCCACAACAGAGGGGGCGTAGCGGGATACCACGACGGAGGGGGCGTAATGGGATACCACGATGGGGTTACATTTGCCACAACAAAGGGGGCGTAGCGGGATACTACGATGGGGGGGGCATATCGGGATACCATTTCCCACAACGGAGGGGGCATAATGGGATAAGATAGAATGGGATAGGGTGGGAAAGGTTTATCTAGGTCTCTTACCGCCTCCCTGAAAGTCTGAAACGCCCCCCAATTTTCTCTTGGTCTTCTACCGCCCCCCTGAAAGTCTGAAACGCCCCCCAATTTTCTCTTGGTCTTCTACCGCCCCCCTGAAAGTCTGAAATGCCCCCTAATTTTCTCTTGGTCTTCTACTGCCCCCCTGAAAGTCTGAAACGCCCCCCAATTTTATCTTGGTCTTCTACCGCCCCCCTGAAAGTCTGAAACGCCCCCTAATTTTCTCTTGGTCTTCTACCGCCCCCCCTGAAAGTCTAAAACGCCCCCTAATTTTCTCTTGGTCTTCTACCGCCCCCCTGAAAGTCTGAAATGCCCCCTAATTTTCTCTTGGTCTTCTACTGCCCCCCTGAAAGTCTGAAACGCCCCCCAATTTTATCTTGGTCTTCTACCGCCCCCCTGAAAGTCTGAAACGCCCCCTAATTTTCTCTTGGTCTTCTACCGCCCCCCCTGAAAGTCTGAAACGCCCCCTAATTTTCTCTTGGTCTTCTACCGCCCCCCTGAAAGTCTGAAATGCCCCCTAATTTTCTCTTGGTCTTCTACTGCCCCCCTGAAAGTCTGAAACGCCCCCCAATTTTATCTTGGTCTTCTACCGCCCCCCTGAAAGTCTGAAACGCCCCCTAATTTTCTCTTGGTCTTCTACCGCCCCCCCTGAAAGTCTGAAACGCCCCCAATTTTCTCTTGGTCTTCTACCGCCCCCCCTGAAAGTCTGAAACGCCCCCAATTTTCTCTTGGTCTTCTACGCTCCCAAGGGGGCGTTATTGCCCACGTTGAAAACCTATGATATTGATATTAGTGGGTTTTACAGAATATTCACGCTTGAATGAGAACAATAGATTAAAATGATGTTTATGCTTTCAGAATTCCATCTCTGGGGAGGAAGGAGTGTCCCTTTTCAAAAGGGCCTGCAACATTGCCATCGCCCGTACCAACCCAACTTATGACATCCAATCCGGTGGATTGCAACCCGTTACCCGGGCCATCACAGGGTGTACACTCCTCTCAGGAGCCCCACTACCACAGAGCGTTGTCGGAAGACGTAGCACTCTTTAAGGAAGAGTTGGCCGGAAACCGTGAGTTTATTTATTTAAAACTAGCTGGTTCCCGGCATGTGTTGCTTTGCCATTTAACCTGTGACTTGTCACGCCATTCCACCAAAATTCACGAAAAATCACTAAAAAACCACCACTTTGAATTTTGAATTGAATGTTTTGTTGATAAATTTTGAGCTATTGTATATTTTATTGACTGAAACACGTTCACAACACAATAAACTATCTACTAAAACCACATTACTTGCATTTATTACGTAAATTAATAGGTTGTACGACGTTTTATTCGCAATACATGCATTTATTGCGACCGTTAAATTCGCGGCAAATTATGACAGCGCATTGTCATGAATGAAATCGTTTTAAAAATATTCCAGGGTGACTAGGTGAATGATACTTTTAGCATCACCTAGAGTAATGATGGCGCAAGCGATTCTGACACTGTTCTTCATACAAATTCTGTACATAGAAGGGTCAAAATCGCAGACAAAAAGTTTTTCGTCGACAATATTATTCAAATATTTGAATTATTTGCTCAACGGAGCGTCTTCACGTTACAGGTTAATAAAGAAATTGTTTCTCCCTGCGTGTCCTTTCCTATTCGTCCTGTTCCCGTTCCCCTTTCCTCTCGCATTATTACTCCAATTCCTCCACCTTCCCTCTCCCCATTCCTCTCCCCCTATTTCCCCGTCCCGTGAACCTCCCTCCCGAGCTCCCCTCCCGGGTCCCCCTCTCCCATCCCGCATTCCATACATTCATTCCCAATACATTCAGTTTTCAGACAGCTCGCATGCCAAATAATGCCAGAGCTCGTATATGTTATTCTGATTTATGAGCTATATTATTGTAAAGTTTCATTAAAATCCATTCAGTAGTTTTTGTGTGAAAGAGTAACAAACACACATACATCCATACAAACTTTTACGGTCATACCAGAGGAGGACTATAATTGACATATAGGTGTTGTACATGAATACATCAGCCTGCTCATTAAATAATAATAAATTAATTTATGTATTCTATTGTTTCAGAATTTGATATGGACTTGACGAGCGATTTGGAAGACGAAGGAAGCAACATGGGTGATGAAGTGAGCGATGAATTGGAGGAGGATACACTATGCATGCCACCAGAACCTTCTTCTCGTAGACTCGATGCCACATCACCCACACTCGAAACCCTTGACCCCGATATGGACGCAGACTTACAGACACTTAAAGACCAGGAAGATATGGAGGCAATGCGTGCAATTCTACCACCGGATTGTTACTCTTTCAACTGGTCCAGCGATGTCTCGCATTTTCATGGGATAAGGGAGACCTTCACAGGTACGCCAGGACCAACATTCAACATCAATGAAATGGGCAAACCTGTGGACGCCTTCTTTAAAATCTTCGACGCAGATTTCGTTGAACTGATTGCGAGAGAAACAAACAGGTATGCGGATCAATGCATTGCGAAAGGAACCTTTAAGCCATTTGCGCGCATCAATCAATGGTCTCCCACAAATAAAGAGGAACTTTACGTATTCTTTGCACTTTTAATGCATCAAAGTATCAGTCCCCTGACTGTTGAAAAAGACTTCTTCTATTCCAATAAAATCTCCTCCATGCCTTTTTTCAGCCGATTCATGGACTACAATCGTTTTCTTCTTTTGAAGAAATTCCTCCACTTCACCGACAATGAAAGTCTTTCTTCCGATGCATCATTACCTGTGCGAAGTTTACAAAAAATTCAGCCCGTCTTGGACCATCTCTTGCAAAAGTTTGAGAGTTTATACCTGCCGGACCAAGAGATCTCTCTGGATAAGTCCTTACTCGGCTATGAAGGCCGTTTGGAATTCGTCCAGACAAACAAAACGAAAGCGGCGGACGCAGGTATAAAGTCTTGTGAGCTTTGTGAGTCCAAGACTGGCTATCTTTGGAAATTCCAAATTTATACTGGGAAGACCAACTATCAGGCTGAACAGACAGAGACAAATCCAGATCAGGAAGTAACGACTACAGACAACCTTAACAGACAGACAAATGTTTCTGGTGCTCACCAAAACTGCCCGGTTGCGGCCACTGCTAAAATAGTATACGACCTTGTCAGCCCTCTATTTAACAAGGGACATACGCTAATAATGGACAATTTTTATAACAGTCCATTATTGGCACGATGCCTCAAAAGAAACGGGATGGACTGTATGGGCACATTAAGGTTAAACCAAGAATTTGTGCCGAGTGCTTTAAGGTCCAATCCCAAAAAAGAATTGAGGAACGGCGAGGTGGTATTCTCCAACTGCGGGGATCTCAATATTATGGTTTGGCTGGGCAAAAGCCTGGTCAGTATGTTGTCCACTTACCATCGGCCGGAAATCGGAGCACCTGAGAAATATGGAACCTGGACTTATAAACCTGACATGGTACTGGACTACAATAAGGTGAAGGGAGGTGTTAACCGAAAGGATCAACTTTTGACAGCCTTCCCTGTGGAACGACCAAGAAACCTGATCTGGTACAAAAAGCTTTTCAGAAGACTGTTAAACGTTTCGGTGCAGAATGCGTTTGTATTGTACAGCTGTAAGTTGCGTACAGAAAATAAACGCACTTTGTATCGAAAGTTCAGAGTTGAGGTCGCGGACGATCTGCTTACATTATTCGGTCGCAGTCAAATTAGTACGACTGTGAAGACCATCGGCAGAATACCTTTTGGAAAGATTCTGCGACCGATCCTAAAAAGCAATCACTATTTGGTGCATACGCGTAAAAGGGTTCGATGTGTGTGGTGTCCGGTTGTGACCCGTCATAGGACTACCATGATGTGTGATGTCTGTGATGTCCCATTGTGCTTCAACTGTATGAAACCATATCACACGCAATTAAATCGTTGAGGGCTTTTTTCTTTTCGGTTTATAATTCATAAAAATGGATATCGAAGAAATCGAAAACTATGTGTTCGATTGCAATTCGGAGTTCTCCGTGAGTGATGATGAAGACTATATTCCAGAAGATTTGGAGAATTTAGATGAATGAGAACACAGAGATAAGGAAATTGATTATTTTGGATTGGCGAAAATTCCTCCCCTGATATGAATTTTATGAATTTCTCGCCAATACGAGAAAGTGAAATGAACTTCCAACCAGATGTACACAATTTCAATCAACAATCTGGTTTAAGAGATTGTGAACGCAATCCAGAGAGCAGTGGACAGCACTGGAGAACAGAGAGAAATGGTTTTTTTTGAGCTTTTCTTAAATCCAAATGTGGTGGGTAAACCAGAGATATTGAAATATAAGAGAGATGTGCTATCGGCAGTTTTTACGGGTGGGACTGTGTTTCCTGGCGTCGCCGGTATTGTT
This sequence comes from Limnephilus rhombicus, assembly GCA_929108145.2. Taxonomy (NCBI): domain Eukaryota; kingdom Metazoa; phylum Arthropoda; class Insecta; order Trichoptera; family Limnephilidae; genus Limnephilus; species Limnephilus rhombicus. Next base: position 10,998,993 of record OV815290.1, on the reverse strand, counting down.
AACCAATACTACTGTACACCTTAAAAAAATCAACTAAATGAATGAATTCTTTCCGTATTCAAACTATATTGAACCTTAAAAAAATCAACCAAATGAAAGAATTCTTTCTGTATTCAAACTATATTGTTAACCAATACTACTGCACACCTTAAAAAATCAACTAAATGAACGAATTCTTTCCGTATTCAAACTATATTGTTAACCAATATACACACCTTAAAAAAATCAACGACATGAATGAATTCTTACCGAATTCAAACTATATTGTTAACCAATACTACTGCACACCTTCAAGAAATCAACTAAATTAATGAATTCTTTCCGTATTCAAACTACATATATTGTTAATCAAATGCACCTTAAAAAAATCAACTAAATGAATGAATTCTTTCCGTATTCAAACTATATTGTTAACCAATACTACTGCACACCTTCAAGAAATCAACTAAATCAATGAATTATTTCCGTATTCAAACTATATTGTTAACCAATACTACTGCACACCTTCAAGAAATCAACTAAATCAATGAATTCTTTCCGTATTCAAACTATATTGTTAACCAATACTACTGCACACCTTCAAGAAATCAACTAAATTAATGAATTCTTTCCGTATTCAAACTATATTGTTAACCAATACTACTGCACACCTTCAAGAAATCAACTAAATGAATGAATTCTTGCCGTATTCAAACTACATATATTGTTAATCAAATGCACCTTAAAAAAAATCAACTAAATGAACGAATTCTTTCCGTATTCAAACTATATTGTTAACCAATACTACTGCACAGCTTTAAAACATCAACTAAATGAACGAATTCTTTTCATATTCAAACTGTATTGTTAACCAATACTACTGCACACCTTAAAAAAATCAACTACTTTCCGTATTCAAACTATTCCCATTGGGAAGTAATCCGCCAACAGTCGGGCGGACACCATAGCATATCTCTTGTATTTGAATATCTTTGGTTATAACTTATAACCGAAACCAACACATATTTTTCTACTGTAAAAACACAAAAAGTATTTGCTCCAAATTCCAGTTAAACACCAATGGAAAAATGTTGATATAGAGGAAATGTACGTATTCATTGCCGTAGCTATGCTTATGGCGAGAAGCAAAAAGGGATAAATTCGTCAATATTGGATACTGGACAAGCTGATTTCATCTTGGATTTTCAATTGTAAGCATGCTCCATTTTTCAGATAACGAAAAACAGGAAAAAAGGTGATACAAACTTCAAAATAAGAGATTTTGTGGATATGGTGTGCAGTCAATTTAAAAAATACTTTTATCATCATCATCATCTTCTTCCCCTTATCCTATTCAGGTCGGGGACCCATTGCATCGACAAGGCTCCTCCATACGTCCCTGTCTTGTTCTGATTGTTCGGCCTCCGTCCATGGCAGTCCCATCCTCTCCTCACACAGTTTCTGAGTTGCCTCGCCCAACTGTGTCTGGGGCGGCCCACTGACATCTACCCTCTGGAATCGCTCAGTATTTTCCTCGGAATTCGGTCATCAGACATTCTTAGTACGTGCCCAAGCCACCTCAATTGCTATTTTTCTGTGAAGAGTAGCGGTGGTTCGATGTTTAGATCGCCTCGGATCGTCGAGTTTCTTATTTGATCCCATTTCGTAACTCCTGCCACTCTCAAGTATCTCATTTCGGCAGCTTGGACTCTAGAGCGTGTTTGTTCATTCAGCATCCATATCTGGTGGCCGTAAATAAGCGTCAGGCGGTGTGTTGTTTTGAACACTGCCATCTTTGTCTTGATATTAGTATGAAGACTTTTATCCGTACAAGAATTTGTGGATTGACGAATCGCTGGTATTATTCCAAAGTAGATTATTATCAATCGAGCAATGTCTTCCAGCAAAAATTTGTAGATTCTGCATAAAATTATTTGTTTTATGTGATTGCAAAACCAGTTTCGTTTTACAATTTGTAATTTATGGTGGCGCTAAAACGGACATTGACATACCAAATATGGATGAAGGTATATCAAAGTAATTGTTGGTTTCTGGGAAAGCTGTGGTTTCATTATTAGCTGACTATTTAGGAAAGGGACACATAGACAGGACAGGCACAGTATAGATATACACCAAAAATATTGAAATATAAGAGATGTGCTATCGGCAGTTTTTACTGGGTGGGACTGTGTTTCCTGGCATCGCCAATATTGTTAACCAATACTTCTGCATACCTTCAAGAAATCAACTAAATGAACGAATTATTTCCGTATTCAAACTATATTGTTGGCCAATACTACTGCACATTATCAAAAAATCAACCAAATGAACGAATTATTTCCTTATTCAAACTATATTGTTAACCAATACTACTACACAACTTAAAAAATCAACTAAATGAACGAATTCTTTCCGTATTCAAACTATAACCAATACTACTGCACACCTTAAAAAAATCAACTAAATGAATAAATTCTTTCCGTATTAAAACTATATTGTTAACCAATACTACTGCACACCTTAAAAAAATATTGGGAAGTAATCTGCCGACAGTCGGGCGGACACCACTGCGTATCTCTTGTATTTGAATATTTTTGGTTACAACTGAAACATGTTCTACAAAGAGGAAATATAAAATAAATAAAAGTAATAATGAATATAAAAAAATTGGAAATTATAACTTTTATGAGCCTTGTATTCCTTCCGGATCTCCAAAATTTAATATTGTGTAACCTATAATATACCTACATGGTTTTACAACACATATTTTTTTATATTAGCTCCACTAAGGAGGCCCTGAGGAAAGTAATTTTCCTAAGGTTTCCCTGTGGAGCAACACTTTACTCCACCATGATTCATAAGCTGACTCATAGTAGAGTAAAACCTTTTCAAGTTCCGAATGCAGTTATACAAGTTCTCAAAAGGAAGAATTAAAAATCCACAGTATGATTCACAGAAGAGAAAAACCCTTTTTATGTCCTGACTGCAACTATTCGTGTCCTCAAAAGGGCTATCTAAGAAGTCACTTGCTGACTCATAGAGAAGAAAAACCTTTTTCATGTCCCGACTGCAACTATTCATGCACTACGAAGAGAAATCTAAAACTCACGTGTTTACCCACAGTGGAGAGAAACCTTTTTCATGTCCTGACTGAAACTATTCCTCTTCTCGAAAAAAATAACTAAAATGGCACTTGCTAACTCACAGTGATGAAGAACCTTTTTATTGTCCCGACTGCGACTATTCATGCGCTACACAATGGTATCTTAAAATTCGCATGGTTAGCCACACTCAGTGTTACCGAAACCAAAACTTCAAAATCGGGAGAATTTTCGCCTTAAAATCGGGAGAAATTTGAAGAAATCGGGAGATGACTAGAATTATTTTAGTAAAATTTCTCCCTTGTCAATAATTCGAATCTCTTTTATTATTGCGAAGCAGATTCATAACAACAAACGAAAAACCCATAAGCACCGCCGTCAATCCGATTACTGTAGATGTTGCCTGTGGAATAACGCAATTTTCCCTAACGTTCAACGGGGACTTATTTCACGTCTGGCAACTCAGCACGAATTTTTGTGAAACTTCGACCTTGGACTGTCACCCGTCACTTAACGAGACGCCAAATTCATTTAATACCTACTTTTAAAAGTGATCATATAAGTAACAATCTTTTAATCGATAAGTAAAAATTTTAATTTTATTAAGGAACCAATAAACCACCTCATGGGCTTTTTCAAAACACCTCTCCCCTGGCGACAGATACTTGATAACGATACACTGTTTAGTAATCCTTTATTGCAATACCTACTAATATCTCAGTCTAATCATCAAAAACAAAAAGAAAGTGCATGGACCATATTAAAATTGTTAATGAAATTATTACTTATTATTTTTAATTTATAAACTAACGTTTAGACAAGATTTTTTATGCATAGCACAAAGGGTAACAATAATTATCAGCCTGAAACACTGCATAAAAAATCTTGTCTAAACGTTAGTTTATAAATTAAAAATAATTAATATTTGACAAGTTTAAGTATTTCCCCAATAAATGTAGTCATAATTTGTCTCGACGCCACCTAGCGAGGGATTTAACACTTACAATGTCTCTCGCAAAAATAAAGTTGGTTGTTTTCAGGTGGAAAAAATATAATAAGCAGTAATTGTTAAATGAAACACTAGTATATATTGAATTATTTGGCGGGTATTTGATAAGCCCCCATAGCTCAGTGGTCAAGAGCAGCTGACCGGCAATCAGAAGGACACGGGTTCAAGTCCCGCTGGCGGCAAGTATCTTTTCTCGGAAGATTTTTCAATGTTGATGAGTGTTTCAGGCTGATAATTATTGCTTATAATAATTGTAGAAATTATTACTATTATGAAATACGTAGGAGTTATATTAGATTAAAATTTAAACATTTTCATGTTCCGACTGCAACTATTCTTTTTCTTAAAATGAACATTTAAAAGTCCACAAGCCGTGTCATAGTGAAGAAAAACCCTTTTCGTTTTCTGACTGCAACTATTCATGTTCTTGAAAGTCACAATTTAACATTCACAATTAAATGTGGAGAAAAACCTTTTTTATGTTCCGTTTGCAACTATTCATGTTCTCAAAAGGAACATTTAAAAGTTCACAAGCCGTCTCACAGTGGAGAAAACCTTTTACATGTTCCGACTGCAACTATTCATGTTCTATAAAGTGACAATTTAAAATCCACAAGCCGTCTCACAGTGGAGAAAACCTTTTACATGTTCCGACTGCAACTATTCATGTCCTCGAAAGTGACAATTTTTATATCATCTACAAGCCGTCTCGCAGTGGAGAAAACCTTTTGTATGTTCCAATTGAAATTATTTATGTGCTAAAAAGGAGACTTTAAAAACTCACAAGTGAACTCATAGTGGAGAAAAACCATTTTCATGTTCTGACTGCAACTATTCACGTTCTCAAAAGGAATATTTAAAAGTCCACAAGCCGTCTCACAGTTGAGAAAACCTTTTACATGTTCCGTCTGCAACTATTCATGTTCTCGAAAGTGACAATTTAAATTCCACATGCTGACTCACTGTGGAGAAAAACCTTTCTTATGTTCCGACTGCAACTATTCTCAAAAGGAACATTTAGAAGTCCACAAGCCGTCTCACAGTGAAAATAACCTTTTTCCTATTCCGACTGCAACTATTCATGTTCTCAAATGGAACATTTAAAAGTCCGCAAGCCGTCTGACAGGGGAAAAAACCCTTTTTAATGAATGTTTGAATTTTAATCATTGCCAAAATGTTAACCTAAAAAAATTGCTTTAAATATGTTGTTAATATTTTTATTTTTTTTACATGAAGTTCACACAGGAGGCCCCGAGGAAAATAATTTCCCTGAGGGCCTATGTCATCTTCGGGGATGCTGTGTGGAGGGTTTTTTAGGGAAAGGAAGGAGAAGAGAGTTCTGGGAAGGAAAAGGATGTAAGGGGTGGGTAGGAATCTGGGGTTTAGTGTGTCCTGGTCATCAGTCCTAGACAAACCTCATCCCATGAACTCGGGCACCCCTGCTAAATCACCAAACGTAGCAAACAACTTGGGGTGACCTATGGCAGAGGTGTTGGTTATCCAATAAAGGTTCCCGGGGCGGCGGTATCCATTCCCACCTCCCAAATTGTTATATCCAAATATAAGTAAGCATACAGCACTTATTCTGTGTCTGTTCGGTAGTACCTATTTAAGCGGTCGGATGTTTTCCGTTTTGAAAATAAATAAGAACAAACATCGCTCAAGGTTTACGGATGAACATCTCCAATCGATTCTTAAAATAACTACTTACCACGAATATGACACCCGACTTAAAAAATAAGAGAAGTCAGGTGTCTGGCTCAAGATAATTTATCATCTTACCCTCCTTTTTAACTTGAATGAAAATTTATAATAACTAGGTACTTACATATCTAACTAAATAAAGATTTAAACGATTGAGCATGGGTTTTAATTTTGAGACTGGCCCGCTTACACACGCAAAATCTTATGAATCGCCCTTATTAAAATCCACTTTGACACCCCTCCGGTACGTAATAAATTATAATTTCCAGCTCATAATTCATAAATGATCGATGATCGGTTTGTATGGGTCTATAATAGATATATGCTTAGATTGCAGAATTTTGTAATTATTCTGGTCAATATCCGAATCCGGGGAATATATTTTTTTTTTAACCACAGACAATTATTTGCCTTTTAAGCGGACCATAAACAAAGAATTGACGAGAAACGACAAATCGCTGGCAACTTTGAAAAATCGGCAGATTTTGATGCCATTCCGGTAGATCGGGAGATGAAGTGAAAAATCGGGAGATCTCCCGCGAAATCGGGAGCTTCGGTAACACTGCCCACACTGGACAAAAACCTTTTTCATGTCCCTTCTTCCTTGCGCTGTCCCAACTCATTGCCTAGGTAGGCTGTTGGGGTCGGTTCTTCTCGTTCTCAGGTTGTAATATCTTCTGTTCTGGGTATCGCCTTCATCCAGGCCGTTTCTCTGAAGAATTTTGGAATATTGAGTCATCCAGGAGTTCTTCGGTCTTCCTCTGGATGACTGTCGGTGAAGCTCCATAGACATTGCCTGCCTCACTGTGTGGTCTGATGGTCTCCGTCTTATGTGTCCATACCATCTCAACTGTCGTTCTTCCAGCTTACTATTTATGTCTGTGACACCCAGGCTACCACGAATGCGTGAACTTTTGATCTTATCTTTTAGTGATACTCCTGCCGACCATCTAAGCATTAGCATTTCTGCTGTTTCAAGTTGCCTAGTGTAGGAGTTGTACATAGTCCAGCATTAGGAGCCATACATTATTGCGGGTCTTACAATAGTCTGGTATATCTTTCCTTTCAGTTTTATAGGCATTTTGGAGTCACACAATATTCCTGTTACGGATCTAAATTTAATCCATCCCACACCTATTCTATCGATGACATCCGCTGCACATCCTCCGTCTCTGTGGATTAGTGGGCCCAGATACTTAAATGAATCACAGTTGGCTAATGTTACTCCATCCAGTTGCATCGAATGAGTTACAGCATTTGTGTCTTCAAATGGTAAATACAAATATTCAGTCTTTTTTCCTGCTAATTTTTAGGCCATTATCCTCCAGGATCTTTCTCCACCTTTCCAGGCTATTCTGTAAGTCACAATGATTATCTGCTATCAGTACTACATCATCTGCAAAAAGCATAGTCTTGAGAATACTCTTAATTTCTTGGCTTGTTAGATAATTCATGACCATTATGAATAGCAGTGGGCTGAGGACAGATCCTTGGTGTACCCCCACTTTAATTGGAAATTTTGGTGATGTCCCTGATGTGCATCTTACTTGAGTTTCAACGTTTGTATACATATCTTGTATGGAGAGCACTTATCCTTCTGGTACATTGTGGGCTCTCAATGCCGTCCATATCAGGCTTCAGGGAACCCTGTCAAATGCTTTTTCCAAGTCTATAAATACCATGTGCAAATATTTTTTTGCATCTCGATGTTTTTCAACTATTATTACTGTTTGAATAGCATCTATTGTTGATTTTCCCGACACAAAACCGCATTGATCGTCGTGTGTTTTTACAATATTCCTTATTCGTGTGTTGATAATTCTCTCATATATTTTCATGGTGTGAGACATAAGCTTTATCCCTCTATAATTGTCGCACTTCCTAGAGTCTCCTTTATTTTTGTAAAATGGAGGAAGGTAACTCTGCCTAAAGTTTTCTGGCATTGGTTCTCCATTCAGTATTTTATTGTACAGAGTGCACAGCCATTTATGTCCTACTTCACCACATTCTTTCCATAATTCAACTGGAATATTGTCTGGCCCCCCTGCTTTCCCCACTTTCATTTGTGATATGGCTACTTTAACTTCTGTTTGAGTGATTTCTTCAACTGGCCCCTGCACTGGTTGCTCTGACACTTTAGTTCTTCTTGGAAATTCTTCATTCAGTAATGTAGAATAATAATCTTTCCATCTTTGACATATTTTGGTTTCGTCTGTGATCAACTCACCGTCAGTGTCTTTTATGTATTTGGGTGTTCTAATTGATTTGGCCCTTTCTTTCCTGTGTGCTGCGATTTTGTAAATTCTTTGCACCCCGTTTGGTGTTTCTAGGTCGTCATACAGCTCTTTCAATGCCTCATGTTGTGCAGAGGCAACTAGTTTCTTTGCTGTCTTTTTGACTTGTTTATACACTATTCGGAGTTGCTCTTTCTCGCCATCGCACTTACAGTTTGACCAGTTTCTGAAAGCAGTTTTCTTCTCTTTTAGACACGTTTGCAACTCATTTGTCCACCACCACGATTTCTTCTTTATTTTCAGTTTACCCTTGGAGACTCCCAGATGTTGTTTGGCTTCCTGTAAACATACCTGTTCAAATGCTTTCCACATTTCAGTTGGGTTTTGTGTATCTTCTTTTTGGAGATTTTGTTTTCCGTTTTCTTTTGAGATATTGAACCACTTAATTTTGGTTGTAGGTTTTATCTTATCTTTAAACAATTTATGTCTCGTTACATGTAATTCCAGCAATAGTAGGCGATGTTGTGTTGCAAGGGGTTCACCGGGGATAACTTTACAGTCTCTGAGCGTTTTCCTCATTTCGTTTCTACATAGCCAATAATCTATTTGTGTTGCAGCATTTCCACTTTTGTAGGTTATGAGATGTTCTGATTTCTTTCGGTGGAATGTGTTGATGATTGTGAAACCGTATGCATCTGAGAAATTTAGTAGCTCATCTCCTAGTTCGTTTCGCACTCCATATCCAAAGCCGCCATGGCTAGTATCATGGCCACTATTTGACTTCCCCACATGCCCATTCAAGTCTGCCCCCATCATGATAGCTTCATTTTCTGGATTGTTTTGGATTAATTCTTCCAGCTTGTCCCAATAACTGTCTCTTTCTTCTCTATCACATCCCATTTGTGGTGCATATGCACATATGATGTTGTAAATAGCATTATATATTACCAATTTTAACATTATAATTCTATCATTCGGTGCTATTACTTTTATCACATTTTCATGAAACCTCTGCTGTAGCACAATGGCTACTCCATTTCTGGTACTGCTTTCTCCGTAGTAATATAATTTATAATCATTTGTCTGTGTTTCCAGGTATCGGCACTTCTATATTTGTATTTTTCCATTTGGTTTCTGGAATGCACGCAATATCAATCCTACGTCTTCTCATCAATTCGGCCAATTCTTTGCTTTTTGCTGTGAGCGTTCCCAGATTCCAAGTGATAGCTCTTATCTTTTCAAACCCAGAACGACTGGCTTCATTTTTGAACTGGAAAACCTTTTTCATGTCCCGACTGCAATTAGAAATCATTTGCTGACTCACAGTGACATAAAACCTTTTACATGTTTCTACTGCGACTATTCATGTTCTACAAAGATGCACCAAAAACTCACATGTTTACCCACAGCAGACAAAACCATTTAATTGTTCCGAATGCAGTTATTCAAGTTCTCGAAAGGGAGATTTAACCATCCACAGAGCGATTCACAGTGATGAAAAACCTTTTTTATGTTCTGAGTGTAACTATGCATGTACTACAAAACCTATCTATATATAATATTATTATATTTAAGCAGTAAGCTAACCTGTGTTTAATAACTAAAAAGCGTTGTTGCTTTCTTCTTCGTGGCCGTCACCTTGAACTCTCGTATAATATTCATATGTTCCATATAATTTTCATTCTTTTTTCTTTTGTTGTTTTCCAAATATCGTTTGAATTTTTTGGCATAGCTGCGCTGGCAAGTCAGCATGAGAGCCTTTATAGGCCAATAACAACTGATGATGTAAATCTCCCGCTTTTTAGGACATTATAGCACCTACAAACTCACTTTAACAACACTGACTACAGCAATTTGTGTTTATGCGTATTTCGTGTTTAAAACACTAACGAATACAATCGAGGGATACAACGTAAACGAAAAGGGTTGCCAACTTGGAAGATTTTAATTCCCTAGTTTTTTTTTTAAATTTAAATAAAGAAAAACATGTTACGTAACGCGTTGTTAGACCCCCCCCTCCCCCCCCGGTAACGCGCAGTAACGTTTCACAATACCCCCCTCCCCCCAAAGTTACGTAATACTTGACCGTAGGCCCCTAATGCCAATACTACTTTACGGTGTTTCGCAAACCTCTCGATAAATTGTTGAATTGTGTGCTCTAGAAATGGGATGAATAAATTTATTTTGTAATACGTGCACATATCCGGCGCAGGAGTGTTGGAGCGATTCGGTTTGCCTTCCAACAATACGTGTCCCACCATTTTCTTCGAGCATCACATTTGCTTCTTCATACAGATGAAGGTACTCTTCGTCAACTTTATTTCTCAAAAGTTGCAAAGCATTAATAACATCATCCACGTGGCTGGATGCTGTTATGAGGTCGGTTTTAACTGCTTGCAGTTGTTTTGATAGCGACAAGGTATAGATCCTGAATTTTTGAAGAATCACTAGGCACTTAACAAAATTCGAAGTGTGTTAAGCATTTGGACAGCTTGCTGCGATGTTTCTTTATTGTGGCTAGATTGGAGTTCTTCGATAGCATTCACAATCGCTGGATAAATTTCCTACGAAGGTTACCGAATGTGATCGGATAATCGACGGCCGGTGACGGGTGGTAGAGAGGGCGAATCCAAAATACATTATTAGTGTAATAATTAGTAATAAAACAAGTTATGCCGCTCGCCTCTCCTTACAGGGCCGTAGCCAGAGTTGAATTTAAGATAAGGCAGCGGTAATTACAGGTGGGGCGTAAGTAAAATGATCTGATCTGTGTCGGGCAGGAGGGGGGGGGGGGGGTGGAGGCGCTCCGGTTGGCACTTTTAAGGGGCGGCAAAATTTCACAATAAATAATAATAATATCTTGTTAAAATTTTAATCATTTCTTTCATATTTTTGTTGCATATATGATTCAGACCGATTGAAATGGGCACGGAATTTTTCATTACTGATTTTTATGATTAATATTCAGTTAGAATGATTGAGAGAGGTCCGTGGGCGACGCGCGACAATTCTAAGAAAGTTTCATGGATCGTCACGTGTTCCAATGGATCATCTAACCATCCATGTGTCCCAAGTACTAAAGTAAAAGGAAAACCATTTTCTTGTTCTGGGTGTAGTATCTGAGCTAAAGCTGAGAACTTAGCAGATTAACTCTTGGGTTAAAACCAGTTTCATGTTCCGAATGATCTGTCGAAATTCCAGTAGAGGATTAATCTGCTGACACATTTCTAATAAAACCAATTAGCAACTGTGCAAATAGTCTCGCTTACTTTAAAAATCAAATTAACAATAGACTAACCTAACAAGTAATTGAAAATACTTATATTTTATCTTGAACTTGAATGTGAATGGCTGTTTCTTACTCTATTTGTACTTTACTTTTTTTTGTTTTTCTGTTTTTTACATCGATAATATCGATCTTTTTTATCTTCGTCATCGCTATATTTTATCATCACTATTTTTGTTATCTCTTTTTATACCTCTGTTTATATTTTGCTGTTTCTAATTTCTGTTAACTTCTATGTATACATAGCAAAAAACAACTATTAAACTGTGCATACTGTGATCATTTTTAAGTAGACTATTAACATCTACGCTTTTTACAATGCTAATCTAATGACTTTTGTATGTTAATACTCTGTAAATGTTCCAAAACAATAAATAAATAAATAAAACCGTTCTAATAGTTCGAGTGGAGTTAAATTTTTTATTTCAAACCATTCCACAAAATTCGTAATTCGTAGGAAAACCATAGTACGCATTATATGAGAGTAATACTAATTAAATCTGTGGACACGCAAGCAGATTCACCCTTAATTTAAAACCAGTTTTGTGATCAGAATGTAAATTTCCAGCTGTGAATTCATCTGCTGACACATTTTGAAGGAAAACGTTCTCTTATTCGAAGTGAATTGGAGGTTATCCACCACATACCCGCCCGGTGTAAGTAACAGAATGTTACTATTTAACAAGGACTCTTATTTTTTTATAGAACGACCCTACAATTATAATTAACTATAACTAGACCCGTATTGACCCTGCATACGTTGTTAGCAAGCAGTATGCAAGTGCTTGATCTGATGACAAACCGTTTAGTATAGAGAAGGCCCGAATATATCGATCTAGGGAATTGGTTTATTTATGACTCAACCGTTGAATAACATCCCCAAACTGTTTGGGAATTCCCACTAAGCAGTGATTGCAATACGCGCACAACCTCTAACCACTTACTTCAATTCCATCTATGGGCAGAATAAAGAATTGATATAATATGATTCTTTAGTTAATTCGAAGCTGTTTGGTTAGATGTCGCTACGCTACACTAATAGGTAGTATTTTTTTCAATCATGTCAAACAATGAACAAACAGTTTACTAGTATATTATCATAGTCGATGATATTTCTTAAGGTAGGGCACAGGTATTTTAAGGTAGGGCATTGCCCCCTAATTTTCCCCCTCCCCTAGCTACGGCCCTGTCTCTTTACTTTAATATTATTGATAATGATATCTTAACTTTTCAGGGGGGGAGGGGTTGAACCCCCAAAACCCTCCCCCTGGCTACGCCCGTGCATAAGAGTAATGGGAACCCACTAAGGCACAGCCTGTGCGTGGGTAATATTGTATTTACACATTTTATTGTTGTACCTAGAAAAGAACAAACCGTACGCATATAAAGCAAAAACGTATTTAAAATTTAGCAGTTTGTACAAAAGAAGAAGAGTGGGCACATAAATCAAAAACATATTTAAATTTATCTAAACAGTTGAACAAAAATATACAATAGTTTAATGATAAATATACAATAGTGTAATAATAAGTGTATAGCGTGTAGTGTAATAGCTCAGTGCTATATTTGTGAGAAACATTAGCGATTTAAATTTAAAAAATAAAAACTTTAACTTTAGTATACTTTTATTCCCGAAGAAGTGAACTTGGTTCACGAAACATGTTGATATTATAAAATATAAAAAATAAAGTGATGTAAACTAAGTTATTTTCTTTTAATAAATAAAAAATAAACTTTATATCTAAATTATTATTCTAACTATTAGGTCCTTACATATGAAATTGGCGTTTTGTATGGGAGGAACATGAAGTCGATTTTTTTTTAATATAATATATTTATTTGGTAAATTTTCGGGTAGTGTCCATGGTTATTACGAATATTTTTTAGAAAAAAACTTTAGATTCGCCATAATCACTATAAAACTTCGATCAAGGATTATATTTGGTCGAAGCTATAAAAGGAAACTTTTTGCATCACGGCCGGCGGAAAATAATGCATTTTAATAATTTTCAATTGCCTTATAAAATTTCACTTCGCGAATCGATACTATGACAGCCTGGCGGCCATTTCGTCACTGTTATGTTGGTATCCCTGATACAAACAAGAGCTAGATACGATTGTAGCCGACTTCGTGGGATACATGATAAGGTGCGTAATTATGAAAAACGGAATTATAAAGTTAACAAACCTCTATTCGTATATATTTAGAATGGTTTGTTTGGCAAAGCAGGGTTTGTGGAGCGGGCTTGTGTATATTATCTTTGTTTTAAAAAACAGCCTACGTTTTTAAATGGTTTGTCTGGCAAAACAGGGTTTGTCTAGCGGGCTTGTGTATGTTATCTTTACTTTAAAAAACAGCCTACGTTTTTGAATGGTCTGTCTGGCAAAGCAGGGTTCGTCTAGCGGGATTGTGTATGTTACCTTTACTAAAAACATCCTAGGTTTTGAATGGTTTGTTTGGCAACGCAGGGTTTGTATCTACCTCTTGTTTGTATCAGGGATACCAACATAACAGTGACGCAATGGCAGCCGGGCTGTCATAGTATCGGTTCGCGAAGAGAAATTTTATTAAACGCAATTGAAAATTAAAATGCATTATTTTCTGCCGGCCGTGATAAAAAAGTTTCCTTTTATAGTGATTGGCGAATTTAAAGTTTTTTTCTAAAAATTATTCGTAATAACCATGGACACTAATCCCGAAAAATTACCATTTATTTAATCAAAGTATGTACCATTGCTATCTATGCACTTTTGCCATCTCATAGGTAGTTCATTGATCCGGTTACTAAAAAAACCATTCGGACGGGAATCAATAAAATCTTTGAAGGCGGTTTGGACTGCCCCATCGGAGTTGAATTTTTTCCCTTGCAAGAAGTTATCCAAATTTCGACAAAAATGGTAATCTGTTGGGGCAAGGTCCGGAGAGTAAGGTGGATGTCTTAGATATTCCAATTGAAGCTCCTCTAATTTGGTAGCCGTCTGCTGTGCAGTGTGTGGTCTAGCGGTCAACGCGCGTTTGTTGATTTGCTTCACTCAATTCGTGAGGTACCCACCTTTCAAGCTTTTTCACCTTCCCAATTTGCTTCAAGTGGATTAAAACAGTTTTACCACTAACACCGCAGCATGCAGCTAATTCGGACGTGGTTTGCGATGGATCCGCTTCTACAATAGCCTTTAATTCTTGATTATCAACTTTGGTCTCTGGCTGTCCACGGGGCTTGTTCTGCAGGTCGAAATTTCCAGAACGAAAACGTTGGAACCAAAAACGCACCGTGTTTTCCTTTGCGGCACCGTCACCATACACATCATTACTCCTTCGAGCCGTTTCTGCAGCACTGGTGCCACAGTGGAACTCGTACTCGTAAATAATGCGATATTTCAAGTTTTGCATTTTGTAAACTAAGTGACGCAAAGAAAAAAAGCAATTAAGGAAAAAACAAATGAATTATAATTTTCGAAACACAAATACATGAGTAAATAGCTGTACAAATTTGAATTTGGAATTCCTAACCAAAGACAAGATATTTGAGATCAAAGTTGCCAGTACGGCAAAACGCCAATTTCATATGTAAGGAGCTAATATTACTACTAAATTTAAGCTTACACTTACAAACATTCCAAAATCACTTCTAATTGATACTGAAAACAAAAATTAGCAGCTAATAAACATAGCAAAGCGGACGACTCGATTAGAACATATTCAATCTAGTCTAGTTTTTTTTTTATTTATTAATATCGAAATAAAGTAATATGCGAAATACCCATTTAGCCTGACATCTTAAATCGCTAGTCACTAGACGAGTGTCTGTCTCCTAACGACTACAACATTATGGCAAAGAAATCAACCCGTGACAGAGTTTTTATAGTGGTAAGCATTTTATCAATATTCGGTTCATATGCGTTACAAAAAAAATAAAAAAACATAAATTTTTGGGGACTTTGGGTTCATTACAGTACTTACTTAAATGAAATAAAAGTAATTGCTAATTCATATTATCTATGACCATCTCTGACTTCATTGTCGCATATTCGTAACCTCAATTATTCTCAAAGTTTGAGAATAACGAGCGCCAGACGAGCGCTTTCATCAGCGCCAATCGTTTCGTCTTTTCCAAAGTCTAATTTTACTTAAACTGTTTGAATATAACCCACGCAGTTAAATCAATCGTCCCACGTAAGTTACTGGTAAGATCTAACGCTGATATTTTCTATAATAGTATACTCATCACGCTGTTCACTTTGGTTGAATCTTCGAGGCCTCTGTTGAAATCAAACTGAGCGACCGTTTTCTTTTATTTGGGTTAAGGCACACTTAAATAACTCAAATGTACAACTTTGGTGTGTCTAACGCAACTGCGACAATCGGTACACTTAAGGGATTCCATTTGACAATATTAAACTCAGACTGAGGAATGCTTGAGCTCATTTATTAAAATAATATTTACACACTATAAAATGTGGATGCCGATATTTTGTTAAATCTGGAATGATGGACATGTGCGGTTATACTGGTAAAATGATATATAACAGCATCATATTACTGCAATCCGATGATTCTTTCTTCCGTTTTCAAATTACTTAACTTCACGGTATCATTTATATCCCTATTTCAAAATATTTTTTATCCACACGTCTTCATTTTTTGAGTATATTTCTACCAAAACAAACATTTAAAACTCATGTAATAAGAGTTACGTTATATCAATGTTCTGTTTCAGATACAACAGCATTGCCATGGATCCGCTGAATCCAGACAGTGTTTCTATTAAGACGGAACCAGGGCCCCAGGAAGTGAGTGGAGTTGAAATGCCGTGTACAGAGACAGATTTCGAACATACGGAAGTGAAAAACGAATGTGGGCAGTATGCGGAAAGTACTCCGACAGCCAGTAAGTTCCATTTCATAACAGCATGTATTGTAAACAAATGTGATACCTACTAATATGTAAAAAATGGAGGATGTTAAATTAAGCTCGTCGTCCCACCGAAATTTAATTATTAATGTAATTGCTTACAATTAAATCATGGTCCTTAGACCACCATAATTTTTAATGTAATACACTGTTCGTCTCGGTATATAAATCAAAAGGATGAGGTGCTCCCACAGTGTGGTGTGCCCACATGATGGGTAAGTGAGGCAAATTTCAGCGGTGTGTGAATGCGGTGTTGTAGAGACTACCGAACATATGGTCAACGAACGCTAGCTACATTCGTTCGTCATAGGGATTGTTGAGGTTCACAGGGTAAAGCCTGTTGCAGACCTAGTGTCCCCCTCTGACCCCCTCAAACATACGAAAGAAGATAATACGTGTTATGGTTTTGTTTTTCAGATATGGTTAGTTTCAAGACTGTCACCATCAAGGCAGAACCAGGAACCCAAGAAGGAGATGGAGGGAATATTATCAATTCTTATGTGGAAATCAATATAGACCTCCCGAATGTTAAAAATGAAAATTTAGAGCGCCCTGGAAGAATTACCCAAACAAACGGTAAAACAGACTTTTTTGTTAAACTTTACAATTTGCGCTATAAGTACTAATTTTTTATGAATTTACTGTACTTACTTTTATAATCTTTTTCAGACATAATGACCAACCTGAAGACGAATTTTGGAGAAAAACAATTCTCTTGTCCCCATTGTAAGTACTGCTGCTCATTCAAGTCGACGTTAGAAAAGCACATTTCTGCTCATAGTGGAGAAAAACCCTTTTCATGTTCCGTTTGCAACAATTTTTTTTCTACGAAGGCACAAATAAAATCTCACTTGCGAACTCACGGTAGAGAAAAATCTTTTTCATGTTCCGTCTGCAATTATTCATATACTACAAAAGCAAATCTAAAACGTCACTTGCTAACTCACGATGGAGAAAAACCTTTTTCATGTTCCGACTGCAACTATTCATGTTCTGGAAAGGAACAATTAAAAATCCACATGATGACTCACAGTGGAGATAAACCTTTTTCATGTTCCAACTGCAACTATTCATGTTCTAGAAAACGAAATCTAAAAAGCCACATGATAATTCACAGTGGAGCAAAACCTTTTTCATGTTCCGTTTGCAACTATTCATATTCTAGAAAGTTACAATTAAATATCCATATGATGACGCATTATGGAGAAAAACCCTTTTCATGTTCCGTTTGCAACTATTTTTTTTCTACACAGGCGGATCTAAAACGTCACTTGATGACTCACAGTGGAAAAAAACCTTTTTCATGTTCCGTTTGCAACTTTGCAAGTTCTAGAAAGGGAAATCTAAAAAGTCACATGACAACTCACAGTGGAGCAAAACCTTTTTCATGTTCTGTTTGCAGCTATTCATGTTCTAAAAAGTTACGATTCAAAATTCACGTGATGACTCACAATGGAGAAACACCTTTTTCATGTTCCATTTGCAACTATTTTTTTTCTACGAAGTCACAACTAAAATCTCACTTGCGAGCTCACGGTAAAGAAAAATCTTTTTCATGTTCTGACTGCAACTATTCATATTCTACAAATTCAAGTCTAAAACGTCACTTGCGGACTCACGATGGAGAAAAATCTTTTTCATGTTCCGATTGCAACTATTCATGTTCTAGAAATGAATATCTAAAACGACACTTGCTGACTCACAGTAGAAAAATTGTTCCGATTGCAACTATTCAACTGTACAGAGTGGTGAACAGCTCCCAAGAAATATCGACCAATATAAAAGAAGAGTGAAGTGTATTAAAGTTATTACAAGAGCAATTAAATGTGTGAGCTGTAATTTTCAATTCGTATAGACATTCAATTCATGTCAAAAAATTAGAAGTTAAGTGGAGTATAATTCATCTAATTGGTCCTCTTTGTATTAATTTCAGTGTAACGTAGAACGAGTTCAGCACAAATCTCTTAGGTACATAAATTTTAAGCTCAAAATTCCACATTAACATTTGGCCATTAAGTTTTGGGGTAATACACTATTAATGATATGTGTGTATATATACTGACTCCATTTTTACAATTAAGTGTAATCTATACCAGCTCTTTGCTGAATCCTACAAATTATGGTAACGTTGGTAATTTAGTTTTAGTGATTCGTCTTTGTATTGTTTTAGTTTCTATTTTATTTTATGTTAAATATTTAATAATATTGTTTCATTTTTATTTTATCAGTTTTACATTACTTCATACTTTTAAAAATATTTTCTAATAGCTCCGTAGATGTATTTGGTTCTTATAATCTCTGTAAAAATCCAGCTGGGCCTAAAATCAAATAAAGTTTTAAAAAATTAAAAAACGCTTTTACTTGGATCACTTTACTAACAGTTTTTTTTTTTCTAAAAGGATGTGTTGAATTTTTAAAACTGCTGCAGCTTTATATTCAACCTCTCTTTAGAAACTGCTGTATTTCCTGATTCTTGAAAGGTTTTGAAAAATTATCTATTTTCAAAAGTGGACCAAGGAAATCTGTGGAAATTTTCAGATCGGTGACTACAATTTCTGCCCCGACCAAGTTATTTGAATCGATATTCCATAAATACAAATCCTGTCTCAAGTAGGCCGATCAACAAAACACAAATCTATAGGTTGGTACTCACAGATTATGTTTTCAAATATGTAATTAGATAAAGGCTACCTAGTATAAAGAGTATACTCATATAGTATACTCGAATAAAGATTTCTCAGAGGCCTTTGATACCGTAAACTAGGACATCTTGTTAAATAAACTGTCAACGATAAGTTTTTCTTTACGGTTTCTCATATTCTTTTTCAGGAAAAAAAAATTGTGTGGCCTGAAATATTCTTTCTATAAATAAAACATATTTCTTGCGATCTCTGGAGTTCGCCAGGGATCTAATTTGGGTCCGCCCCTCTTTTCTTTTTTTATTAATGATATAACAGAAATTATTCTGTATTCCGACTCTTCTTTTCGCTGATGACCAAAAACTATTCTTGGAAAAACAAACTTTGACTGGAATAAATGGAATCAGATTGAGTTCAATGTTTCATTCTTTCTTTCCTGAGGACGTGTCAAACTAGGTTTTACCGACATACTATAAGCGTCCGAAGTTTAAAACGTGTCTCCACTATGAAGGATCTTGATGTCGTGTTTGATAGTTGGCTGACATTTCATGCTCATATCGAAACAAGCTGTGGTGATTCATTGAGAATGCTGGGTTTGAGATACCAACTACTTGTTTTCATAATGCTGTACAGCGCATTGGTTAGGAATAGGCTTGAGAACATTGATATATTATAAACTAGCTGACCCGGCCACGCGTTGCTTGGCAAATAAAACACAACGTCATCTTATGGATGGTTATCCAACCTTTATAACCACTGCCGTCTTTGAGTTTATCGCGAAGAGACAGGCAGATGCCGCGGAAGACTTTAATTTATAATACGTAGAGATGGTGTGAAAGATAATGATAATGTGCATGAAATGCTTAAGGTAACCAACGTATTTAAGTTAGTAAGGATTAATACCGTATCCGTCTAAATAACTTTTCGCATTGTACGTGAAAAAACGTGAAAGAACTCGACTTTTTCCGACACTTCTAACAATTATCGTTATGTTTCAAACAATTTACACAAATCCTTGACAAATTACCTTCCTCACGAAACACTATCAATTGGTGAAAACCGCGTGAAAATCCGTTCCGTAGTTTTCGAGTTTATCGCGAACAGACAGACAGACGATGCGGAGGACTTGAATTTATAATATGTAGAGAATAGATAGATGAGACAATAATTAAAAAAAAAATTGGTTCAACGGATTTAAAGGGGGTCCATCCAATTCTATATTTCACTAATTTAGTTGACTTACAACCATCGTATCCAAAGCACGTTACGCGGTACGCATCTGGTCAAAAGCACATGCAAAGGGTATTCATACAATGTATGGAACGAACTATTCAGACTCCTTACTACGTGGTGCCCTCAGTGAATGAATTATTGTAGGGATACTTACAAATATATTGAAATATAAGTAGATGTGCCATCTGCAGTTTTTACTATGTGGGACTGTGCTTCCGGGTGTCGCCGATATTGTTTACCAATTAACAAATAAACTAAATGAACGAATAATTAACGAATAAACCAAACGAACGTTAAACTAAATGAACAGATTCTTTCCGTATTCAAACTATATTGTTAACCAATACTAATGCACATCTTCAAAAAATTTACGAAATGAACAAATTATTTTTGTATGCAGACTACTCTAATTAGGGCGTAGTCCGCCGACAGTTGTGCGGACACCATAGCATATCTCTTCTGTATTTGAATATCTTTGGATACTTACGTCGTTATGCGATACGTATCTGGTCAAAAGCATGTGTAAAAGGTGTTCATACAATGTATGGAATGGACTATTCAGACTTTTGAATGTCCGAGTCCTTACTATGCGGTGCCCTCAGCCAAAAGACATGTGTGTTTTTGCAGGTATACGTACATGGCGGCCAGCGCTCGGTGTGGAGTCTATTGTAAGTCCCTTGAATGGTTCAATACCCGGCTACGGAGCTAAGGGAACGTACCCATACTACGTGACACGTTTAGGGGGGGGGGGGGGTCTTCAAAATGTCACGCTTGGTACAAATGAGCGGCGGCGGGCTTAGGTTTTTGGTCACCGGGGGGGGGGGGGGAGTTAAAAATTGCAAAAGGTTGGTCACGTAGTATGGGTACGTTCCCTAAGTTCAACTCGTTCCAGAACTCGCGGCCGCAACTGGCGCGATGTCATACTCATATTTGAAATTTTTTGTTAAGCGTGACCAGTGATTTCGAAAGTTTACCAAAAATAGGCATTGCAACTGTAAAAAAATAACTAGGTTGAATAATATAATTGATAAACTTTGATGTTATTGTATGCGGCCCTCTACTTGAAGAGTTTGTAAACCCCTGCTTTGCAATCGCTTTCGTGCCCTTCGGACCACATGTTTCCGTTCAGTAGAAGACGGAAACTGTCGAACTACCCCTCTCGTAAACCTCCGCAAGCCTGAGATGAATACGAATTTCGAAAATATTTGTAAGGCGCCTCTATAGTATATCTCCATGCTTGAGAATGGGTCGGTGGTTTGGATCCTGCACCAGGTGCAGCATTCCCTCATGTTGGAGAAGGTCCAGAAGAAATTTATAAGATATTTCTACCCGAGAGAGTATGTCTATCGTACTGACTATCTGTTGGGAATATTTGGAATAAATCATCTACAGATCAAAAGTGTTGTGTCCTCACAAACAGGTATCTCCAACACTTCTTGAAAAGAGGATTTCACTTGAAAAGAATAGAGTTTGGACAATCAGATATTTATTAATATTACGTGAATTACAAAGTAGCGACTACGGTTAATCGACCTAACTAGGAGCTGGCTATAATTGATCTGGTGGCTTCGACCAAGTATATCTAGACAGGGCATGTAGGTCTTAAAAATGACACCGGAACCAAAAATATTGGTTTACGAGAACATTTATCAAAAAGAAAGTCCTTTATCTCGCAGTCAAAAGATCGCAAGAAGCATTGGTTTGTACCTTTAGTTGGTCTGCGTGGAGCTAATTTGTTTTCCAGCAAGTTCGTGGTAACGGAATTACTAGCTTTGCGAAGATCATTTTTAAAACACAAATTTCCGGCAGATAGAAATATTTTAGGTATGGGCTATCGTGGACTTTATTATTAACAATTTAATCAGTTATATAAATATCTAAAAAAATATGTACATAACATATGAATTCGAGGCAGCGTATCGAGAAAAGTAACATTTGATAAAAAATGTTAAATATCTTCCTAGTAAAACAACTACGTCACGCAAGAGATGCAACGGAATTCGATGGGTAGTTGTTTTATGAAATTTCTCGTAGGTGGTGTCACTTTGGGATTGGAATTGGGTATGCGAGGGCTAATCTACAGTTAATATATCGATGTCTGGTGGCCATTGTCTTTTGTGGGAACATCTGGCCTCGGCCCTCTGGTGATCTTGCTGGGAAACCAATCCTGCCGACATCTTGCTGACTTTATGGAAAGCTTTTATACCTGACATCTATGTGACAACACAGGAAGCTTTTAGATACACTAAAAAAAGGGATGTGCACATTGCTACATATTTCTTCAAACTGATTCGTGGATTGTTTCAAAATTCGGTTTAAAATCTATCTGGGAGAATATTAGTTTCTATGTTCCCGATGGTTATCTCAGTCACCGACAGCATAGACTGTTTTATCTCCCGGCTTGCCAATGGTCATGCTGATGGGGAGTATCCAATCTTTCTGTTGAATCAATTCGGATATCGATGTACAGTAAGGCTGTGATACATCAGTGAGACTGCTTTTAAATGGCAAGCCTCGCTTCAAAGTGTATTTTTGACTTATTATCATACTTACATAGTTTAACAGCAGTTGAATAATTGGTTAAGGGTTTTGTACTTTAAATAAAACCAAAATAATTATGAAAAATATATTGTAATTAAAAAAAATAACAAAATTCTGTAAACCTATTACAAATCAACTACAAAATAATAAGTCTTTTTTTTTAAATAAAAAATAATGTTTTATTTTATGTCTAAATCGTATTTTTTTATATGCTAGGAAAGTTTAAAAGCTAATCAGTCGTTATACTTAAAAATAATATTTTTTTTTGTTCGCTAAATCACATTTACTTTGAAAAAGACTGAAAGTTACACAAAAGGTAATCACACTTCTTTCGGATGTATGTTGTATGTATTTCTCCGTAATTATTGTACTCACCGGGGTGACAGAGCCGCCCCGCGCAAGCTCTGCTCGGCAACTGAGCTAGCTGAGATAGACAGCGAGCTACATTGCGAAATAAAAAAAAGACAGCAATTCTTGTGTATCGCTTACGTCTCTAAGACGTAGATTATCTTTTTAGTGTTAATATGTATGTTTTATAATATGCTAGCAGACCCCGTTGCTGTGGCTAACGAAACACAACGCCATCTACTGATAACACCATTACCCAACCTTTATTACCAACGCCATCTGTTAATTTGCATACATATCAAATCCACACCACCTGTTTGCCAGCCCGCTCCCTTTACATATTTCAACCAATTTACACATAAGTAACCGTGGCAAATTATATACTTAAACCTTCCTCATGAATCACTCTATCTATTTGTGAAAACCGCATGAAAATCCGTTGCGTAGTTTAAAAGATCTAAGTGTACAGACAGCGGGAGCGACATTGCTTTATCATTACATAGTATAAAATGAAGTCGCTCCAAATGTATGTGCGCATAGATCTTTTAAACTACGCAACGGATTTTCTTGCGGTTTTCAGCAATAGATAGAGTGATTCAAGAGGAAGGTTTATATGTATAATACTTGCTTATTATAGTCGATAAAAGCCAAGAAATTCAAATATTCAATTCAGGCAGCGGGTGGTGTGGATTTTATAAAGGTTGGGTAATGGCGTTGTGTTTCATTAGCCACAGCAATGTGTGGCCGCTAGTTGTTAATAAACCTGTAAGTAATGTACCGACATCTTGCTTATTTGCTTTACCACACCCTTTACACTTTAAAACTCGTAACACATCACCCTATAATTGGCGACCTCCATTGATATAATAATGTTGATACAATAAATAGTTTTTATAAATGACTAGCTGGTTCCCAGCATGCGTTGCAATACCATATTCAAAGATGTAATTTGTTACTCCCTGCATTTCCTTTCCCGTGCGTCCCCGTTCCCCTAACCCCCCTCCGGCTTTCCATATATTCAGTCCCAGTACATTCAGTTTTCAGACAGCTCTCGTTCTTTCATTTTTCATATGTTACAAATATTCATCTTTGTATATTATACGAACAATCAATCAAATTTACAAACATAGGTAATAATTAAAATATCTATAATTCTTGATTCGATTAAAATTATTATACAGGGTGTAACAGGACGTACCCGAGGGATTTTAAATTTTAACCATGGATTCCTGACATTATTTGGAGTAAAAAATGTAAATAAAATTTTGGTCTCCGGTGATATTTTCGATGTTTTTTTAATTTATTTTTTCTACAAAAACATTAAAAATTGATAAGTGTTGGACAGTTGGAGGCGGGGCGAGGGGTTGGTCGGTTACTCGGCTGAGTGACCAATGACAACAAGCGGAAGAATTTTTTTTTGTTTGAATTTGAACAAAAAAAATATTCATTTACATTTTTTACTCCAAATATGCTCAGGAATCGCTGGTTAAAATCCCTCAGGTACGTCCTGTTACACCCTGTATAAGTACTTCAAATTAATTAATGAATTTAAAGAGTTTTGAAAATTGAATTCTGATTTGACAATCATTGTTTTGCAAAATATCATTCTCCAATTTTTGACGGTTTCCCAAGAATTTTTGTGATGATTGAAAAACTTTTCAGATGTATTGTCGTGTGGTTGAAATAATCCAAAAACCTTTGCGGGGGTTTTAAGAAGGTATTTTGAAAAACGTTTCTTATGCTTAATATTGCAACACACTAACAATCTCACTAACCGCCAAACACATTTTGATTTTTATATATATAGATCAGAATTGAAATATACATATTAAATGTCCACCGAAACACGAATTATCGCAAGTCGTTCGGTTGACTTCGGGTGAGTTTGTGGCTAGTGTGTCATCAGCTGAGTTTGCCGGCCGGTCCGGCGTGATTGTGTTGTGAGTTTATGTGTTATTTCTCGCGCATAGTGATTAGGTTATTAATTCTGTCTCACATATTTTAATAAGAATGTGATTGTAAACGCAATTAAAATTAAAATACTCAATTAATGAGATCCTTCCTTTACAATGTAAGTATAGATTATTGACAAGTTCCAAGAAGTAGTTAACATATTTGTTAATTTTTATAATTTTTGTTTGTTTTAATAATAATAACGTAGTATTTATATAGCGCAGTTTTTGTTATTTCACTTCAAGTGCGCTTAATTACAATAAACTTAAATGTAATCCTATACTGTTCCTTACGAGTCCTTACAAAAATTGATTAAATAATGTGAAACAAAGAATATACAATTTACAAAGCAATGCTAAGAGATAAACAGTAACAACAGTGCTATTTTGGCACGGGACAATAGATAATGATAAACAATAACAATGCTGTTTTGGCACAGGACAATAGATAATGATAAAAAATAACGGTGCCATTAAACAAGAATTATTAAAACTAAAATATAATCATTAAATCATTGAATGAATCATTAATATAATCATTAAATAATCATGAAATAATCATTAAATGAATCATGAAAACAAAATTTGACTAAACAATTATCGAAACTGGTAACAGATGTAAATTAAAATTTAAGTAACAAATGTACATGGAACGCACAACTCTTCAAAACAAAATGTCTAGAAATTGTGAGACTGAGAATATACAGTATATACAAAGCAATGCCAAGAGAACAATAGTAACAACAGTGCTGTTTTGGCACAGGACGATAAATAATGATAAACAATAACAGTGCTGTTTTGGCACGGGACAATGGATAATGATAAACAATAACATTGCTGTTTTGGCACAGGACAATAGATAATGATAAATAGTAACAGTGCTGTTTTGGCACAGGACAATAGATAATGATAAACAATAACAGTGCTGTTTTGGCACAGGACAATAGATAATGATAAACAATAACAATGCTGTTTTGGCACAGGACAATAGATAATGATAAACAATAACGGTGCCATTAAACAAGAATCATTAAATCTAAAATATAATACAGAACAGGAGGCAGTTTATGTTTAGAAATAAGAAAAATTCTGAGAGCACATTAACCCCTCCGCAACGTAAGCAGATATAAGCGTTAAAAATAGGACAGCAGTCAAGTACAATAAGCGTGTTTGTACGTCAGCGCGTGTGTTTCCATAGAAATCGATCTAACTCCGTTATTGTTTTAGTTACATCCCTAAAACAAAAAGTAAAAGGTCGATAGTAGATCAAGCTGCACATCCCTATCAAGTTGTCTATGGAAATACATATCTGGAATCAGCTGTCAGTCGTGTAGTTGAGAAAAATATTTACCCGCGCAAATTTGCTCCACCGCGCTCCACATTTTAAATTTTTATTAAATATTTTTATATGAAATGATAAAAAAGTGAGGTGACAAAATTGTTTATTACACATATATACAATAGAATAAGTATTGTTTACATAATCTGTGATTTTAGCACCGTTTTCACATAAAAACATCACTTGAGTCATTTTTACCTATTTTTAATGTTTACGTTCTAAATTTTAATATTTAAAAATGCTAATATTTATTTGTAATATAATAATTTGAAAGCCTATTTTGTAACCTTTCTAAAACAGTTTTTACTATTCAGCTACGTTCAGAAATGTTTCATTTATAGAGCTTTAATTGTGAAGCGGTAATAACAAAAAGTCATTTCGTTAGACAGTTTAAGGGCTTAAATGGCGATTTTCAGAGGGGTTAACATGTTTTGTTAATTTTTGTTTGTAAAGTAAACTTATCGGAATATATTATACTTATCGGAAGATTCAGTTTTGGTAGTAAGTTTTGTTTCGGTCGGACACTAAATAAAAAAAACAAACAAAAAAAAGCACTCAACTATTCAATACTCCTGTGTGATATGGCATCATACAACCTAAGCAAAGTGCTACGTTGCACACATTACACTTTGTGGCGGTCTTTTTATATTTTTTCATAATTTTACACCACTCACATGCTACCCTTGTATGGATTGTCCCGATACGGACCAAGAAGTGATTGCCTTTCAGGATAGGCCGGAGAATCCTTCTAACGGGTATTGTGCCGATAACCCTCACAGTCTCGTCAATCAGACTGCGAGAGAACAGCAGGAGAAGACCCTCCATAACCTCACTCCTGAAGTTTTGGTACAGAATGCGTTTATTTTCTGCATGCGGCTTACAGCTGTACAATACAAACGCATTCTGCACCGAAACGTTCAGCAGTCTCCTGAAAAGCTTTTTGTACCAGATCAGGTTTCTTAGTCGTTCCGTGCGGAAGGCTGCTAAAAGCTGTTCCTTCCGGTTAACACCTCCCTTCACCTTGTCATAGTCCAACACCATGTCAGGTTTGTAAGCCCGAGTTCCATAATTTTCAGGCGCTCCGATTTCCGGCCGATGAAAAGTGGACAACATACTGACCAGGCTTTTGCCTAGCCATACCATAATACTGAGGTCCCCGCAGTTGGAGAATACCACTTCGCCGTCCCTCAATTTATTTTTGGGATCAGACCTTAAAGCACTCGGCACAAATTCTTGGTTTAATCGCAATGTGCCCATACAGTCCATCCCATTTCTTTTGAGGCATCGCGCCAATAGTGGACTATTATAAAAATTGTCCATTATTAGCGTATGCCCTTTGTTAAATAGAGGACTGGCAAGGTCGTATAGTATTTTGGCAGTGGCCCCAACCGGACAATTTTGAGCATCAGAAATGTTTGTACGTCTGTTAAGGTTGTCTGTAGTCATTGTTTCCTGATCTGGATTTGTCTCTGTCTGTTCAGCCTGATCGTTGGTCTTCCTAGTATAAATTCGGAATTTCAAAAGATAGCCAGTCTTGGACTCGCAAAGCTCACAAGACTTTATACCTGCGTCCTCCACTTTGGTTTTGTCCGTCTGGATGAATCCCGAATTATTGCCGAGTAAGGACTCACCCAGAGAGATCTCTTGGTCGGGAAGGTATAAACTCTCAAACTTTTGCGAGAGATGGTCCAAGACGGGCTGAATTTTTTGTAATCTTCGCACAGGTAATGATGCATCGAAAGAAAGACTTTCATTGTCGGTGAAATGAAGGAATTTTTTTAAGAGAAGAAAACGATTGTAGTCCATGAATCGGCTGAAAAAATGGATGGAGGTGATTTTATTGGAATGGAAGAAGTCTTTTTCAACAGTCAGGGGACTGATATTTTGATGCATTAAAAGTGCAAAAAATATGTAAAGTTCCTCTTTATTTGTGGGAGACCATTGATTGATGCGCGCAAATGGCTTAAAGGTTGTTTTCGCAATGCATTGATCCGCATACCTGTTTGTTTCTCTCGCAATCAATTCAACGATATCTGCGTCGAAAATTTTAAGGAAGGCGTCCACAGGTTTGCCCATTTCATTGATGTTGAATGTTGGTCCTGGCGTACCTGTGAAGGCCTCCCTTATCCCGTGAAAATGCGAGACATCGCTGGACCAGTCGAAAGTGTAACAATCAGGTGGTAGAATTGCACGCATTGCCTCCATATCTTCCTGGTCTTTAAGTGTCTGTAAGTCTGTGTCCATATCGGGGTCAAGGGTTTCGAGTGTGGGTGATGTGACATCGAGTCTACGAGAAGAAGAAGGTTCTGGTGGCATGCATAGTGCATCGTCCTCCAATTCCACGTCGCTTGCTCCGTGGTCGATGTCGCTCGCTTCATCACCCGTGTTGCTTGCTCCGTCTTCCAAGTCGCTCGCTTCATTCACGTCTAGTTCTGAAACCACGGAAAACACAAATTACTTTAATGTGCCTGTATTTAAGTTACGGAACTCCTCTGGTATGATGTTTTAAATAGATAAAGTAGCATCGATGACATGTTCTTCTTCTTTGTGTGCTCTATCAGGTCCCCCCGACATTGGCGATCACTCTTGAAAATGTCTCTCTGTCTTGCGCTGCCCGGAATAGCTCCTCCACACTTCTAATGCCGGTCCACTCCCGTACATTTCGCAGCAAAGACATTTGTCTCCTACCAGGCCCTCGGCGACCCTTTATCTTGCCTTTCAATATTAAATGGAGCAAGTGATACTTCTCCCCTCGAAGTATATGACCCAGATATGAATTTTTCCTGATTTTTATTAATGTAAGCAATTCTCTATCTGCTCTAGCCCGCCTGAGAATTTCGGTGTTGGTGATCATGTTGGTGCATGGGACCTTGAGCATTCTCCGGTGAAGCCACATTTCAAAAGCCTCTAACCTGTTCATGGTATTTACTTTCAAGGTCGATGTTTCACATCCATAGAGCAAGACCGACCACACATAACATTTTAGCATTCTCTGCCTTAGTTTTAAGCTGATATTTTCATTGCAGAAGGGAGATTTCATTTTAATGAACGCAGTTCTTGCTGCTTCAATTCTGCACCTAACCTCTAACAGACGGATTGCAATCTTTAGAGCACATGTGTCGGGTGGGAATGCTATCCTTGTTCTACCGGTATTACAATGGAAGATGCTCCGAGGAACTAGCATCATTGATCCCTTCGGCACCGGTGCATCCTCAAAAATACCCTCCACACAGCATCCCAGATGACATAGGCCCTGAGGGAAATTATTTTCCTTAGGCCCTCCTGTGTGGAGTTAATGTAAAAAAAAAAAAATCTGGGTCAAGAGTCTCTGTGAGAATACTGCAGAGGTGTCTAAATCTTTCCACCTTTTCGACATTGTAACCATTTAACTGTATTATGACATATTGTAGAAGTTATTCCATGCTTCCACTAATGCATTTGATGTGCCTATTATTTAGTGTTGAAACAGTTTTGGGACTAATCCGTTTCCTGAGGTCCTGTTCAATATACATATTCATCTCCCATTGTCCTTTTCCTTCCTTATAAAGCCCTACTTGGGAGAATAAAAATAAGATGACTATATTCCTACCTGTTTGCCCATTTCGAAATATTATTGTACAATCATATTTACAACCTGACCCGGCCACGCGTTGCTGTGGCTAACTAAACACAACGCCATCTTCTGTATGGTTAACTAACCTTTATAACCACCGCCATCTTTGAGTTTATCGCGAAGAGACAAACAGACAGACGCCGCGGAGGACTTTAATTTATAATACGTAGAGATGGTGAGATTATAAGATTATAATAATGTGCATGCAATGCTTGAGGTAACTAACGTATTTAAAACTGTATCCGTCTAAATAACTATCCAATTACCACACTATTTTTTTAGAAGATAGAATGGGTGTAGTAAGCTGTTCGTAAAAGATAGATATATGCCTTCACGGACTTTTTTATAGATCTATAAAAGAGGAATATTCCAAAATGCATTGTTTTGTTATGTCTTAAAGGGATTGGGCAGTGTATTCGATGAAAGCTACCAGGCGGCTTGACTTTTTCCGACACTTCTAGCAATTATCATTGTTCAAACCAATTTACACAAATCCTTGACAAATTATATACCTAAACCTTACCCACGAATCACTCTATCTGTTGGTAAAAACCACATTAAAATCCATTCAGTAGTTTTTCGCGAACAGACAGACAGACGACGCGGAGGACTTTAATTTATAATATGTAGAGATATCACATCGTCAGTTGAAATATTGTCACGCTGGTGGTAACAGCAATTATTGATCCTCTCTCGAAACTCGCGTTTAGATAAATTTTATGATACTGATGGTGTAATTGTGCTAACCTGGATAATTGTGACTTGTGGATGAATCAGCAGATCACTACATTAAAAGGAAGGGCTTTTCCCTTCATTTTCTTGTCCTGTTATATAAGAAAAACCCAATCAATCAAATTTTCTATCTTCTTCTATCTTCTTCATCTATTCTTCTATCTTCTATCATCTATATAAATAAAAATGAATCACCTAAATGTATGTACGCACATAACTTCCGAACGACTTTACCTATTTCATTAAACGACGCGGCAATGGAGCGCATTGGCGTAGAGGGGCGAGGGAGGGGCGGGCGGAGGGTGCCGGAATATTGGACGTATCGGTCTATTGAAGTGTCAGATTAGTGAGATTGTACTGTACCATGCGAGCGAAGCAGCGGGTAAAAGCTAGTGTTCAATAACATAAGTTTTAGAGTCCGCTTAAGTTGACCATCAGGCCTTGACATCAGTTCTTAACACCTATATTTCAATTACAGACCTCCTCTGGTATGACGTTTTAAATAGATAAACTCACGGTTCTCACAGGCAAACTCTTTCTTAAAGAGTGCTACGTCTTCCGACAGAGCTTTGTGGTATTGGGGCTCCTGAGAGGAGTGTACACCGCGCGATGGCCCGGGTAACGGGTTGCAATCCACCGGAATGGATATCGTTGGTTGGGTTGGTACGGGCGATGCCAATGTTGCAGGTTTTTCTTGTGAACAGGGACACTCCTTCCTTTTTGAAGATGGAATTCTGAAAACATAAACATGACATTAACCCCTCCGCAACGTAAGCAGATATAAGCGTTAAAAATAGGACAGCAACAAGTACAATAAGCGTGTTTATACGTCAGCGCGTGTGTTTCCATAGAAATTGTTATAACTCCGTTATTGTTTTAGTTACATCCCTAAAACAAAAAGTCAAAGGTCGATAGTAGATCAAGCTGCACATTTCTATCAAGTTGTCTATGGAAATACATAACAGGAATCAGCTGTCAATCGTGTAGTTGACAAAAATATTTACCCGCGCAAATTTGCTACCGGCAGCTCCACCGCGCTCCACATTTTAAATTTTTATTAAATATTTTTATATGAAATGATGAAAAAGTGAGGTGACAAAAGTGTTTATTACACATATATACAATAGAATAAGTATTGTTGTTTGCATAATCTGTGATTTTAGTACCGTTTTCACATAAAAACATCACGTGAGTCATTTTTACCTATTTTTAATGTTTGCGTTCTAAATTTTAATATTTACAAATGCTAATATTTATTTGTAATATAATAATTTGAAAGCCTATTTTGTAACCTTTCTAAAACAGTTTTTACTATTCGGCTACGTTCAGAAATGTTTCATTTATAGAGCTTTAATTGTGAAGCGGTTATAACTAAAAGTTTTCGTAAAATGTCATTTCGTTTAAGACACCAAAAGCTAATATTCTCGAAAATTCGGAGGGGTTAATGGATTGTTCTCATTCAAGCGTGAACATTCTGTACAACCCACTGTCATATATATATAAAAATGAATGTATGTTTCCTTGCTTGCTTGATTGTTTGTTGTTAATAATGAAATACAAACAATAAAATACCTTGTAATAATTATTGATCAAAACTTAAATTGGAACTCCCAAGTGGAAAATGTGAGCAACAAATTAAAAAAACTAACCTATTTTTTCAAAACAAAAAGAAACATTTTAGATAAAGGACAGCTAATTAAAATCTATTATGCCCTAGCCCAATCTCAACTACAATATGGTCTTATCGGATGGGGAAGCTCATGCGATTCCACTATGAAACCAGTCTTCATAGCACAAAGGGCGATTCTGAAAATTATACTTAGAGTACCCATCAGAACCCCTACAGACTATGTTTTTAAAGCGCTGAATTTAATGTCACTGAAACGATTATATACAAAAGATATTCTAATGTACGCATTCAAAAACCAGGATAACTTTACACAGACAAACTCGGGCCGATTTACAAGATCTACATTACAACATACATTCTACCAACCTACAACTAAAACGACTTTTGGACAAAGAAATATGCAATACTTCTCTATAAAATTATTTAATTTACTCCCTCTCGCAATAAAAAACCATAAAAAATATAACCGCCTTCAAAAGAAGCATAAAAATATGGATTATGGACATGGAAAGGAAGAATATAGACACAATTTTGCAACCTAACAAAGAATAATTCTTGTTTTGTACTTTCTTTTAGATTTAACTTCATAATTTTCCTCGGTAATATTCTAACATAGGTATTTACTTATAATTTCAAATAAGAAAACTTGTACAATGTGTCCTTAGAACGGGGTACCCCAGTAAGGACACATTTTCTCTAAAAAACTGTAAAATAAATAAATAAGTAATGATTATTATAAGCAATAATTATCAGCCTGAAACACTGATCCACATTGAAAAATCTTCCGAGAAAAGATACATGACGCCAACGGGACTTGAACCCGTGCCCTTCTGATTGCCGGTCAGCTGCTCTCCCAATTGAGCTATGGCGGCTTATCTTATACCCGCCAAATGATTGAAAATTGTTACCCTTTGTGCTATGCATAAAAATCTTGTCTTAAAATGTTAGTTTAACAATTAAAAATAATAATAAATAAGTAATGTATTTCTATATTAACCCTTGACCCGTCGCGTGTGGTCTTGAACCTGTCAAATGCCAGGCCATTTCGCGAAAATTCACAAAAAAACACTAAAAAAGCACCATTTTGAACTTTGAATTGAATGTTTTGTTGATAAATTTTTGAGCTATTGTATATTTTATTGACTGAAACACGTTCACAACACAATAAACTATCTACCAAAACCACATTACTTGCATTTATTACGTAAATTAATAGGTTTTATGATGTTTTATTCGCGATACACGCATTTATTGCGACCGTTAAATTCACGGCAAATTCTGACAGCCGATTGTCATAGAAGAAATCGTTTTAAAAATATTCCAGGGTTGCAAGGTGAATGAAAGTTGTAGCGTCTCCGAGAGTAATGATGGCGCAAGCGATTCTGACACTGTTCTTCACACAAATTGTGTACATAGAAGGGCTAAAATCGCAGACCAAAAGTTTTTTGTCGGAAGTATTATTCAAATATTTGAATTATTTTCTCGCGCATGTGACGCGCGCGCCGGCGCGGCTCCGGCATGTCACCGGTTAAAAGCCCAGGTTTTTACAGAAATGCTATTTATGTACATTTTAAATTTTCCCACTGATTCCTTACTTTAGGTAGCTTCCTAAAGGGGACAATGCTTGACACTAGCGCCGCCAACATTCAATCTGTGCACGTGCGATGTGAGATACAGACTTGCATTTTGGCGTGAGGCTCAAAAAATAAATCAACAAAATACATTGAAAAATTTACATGTTTTTTCATTGTATTTGGTGGTTTTTTTTGTTGTAATAATAATAAGTCTCACCGACTTCCAAAAAGTGTAATATAACACTTTTTTTCTTCAATTGAAAAACACTTTGGCTTCACGGAACTCATTTTGTGGAGCTTTTAACCTAGTCACAACAGATGATAAACACTGACTGTGATTTACGCGTGCTAATAAGGATAGGTGTGCGGGGAGTAGCGAGGCGCGGGGAGAGGCGAGGCGCGGGGAGTAGGTGAGGCGCGGGGCGGCGAGGTATCGGTGCATAGGTTTTGTAAACAAAACAATGCACGTCGTTCTAACTGGACGTATTATCATTAAAATAGGTCAAAATAGGTCGCTTTAAGCAGTTGGTCGCTTAAAACGGAGTCGTACTAAACGGATATGTTTTCCTAGTACCTAACTTGAGTTTTACATTGTCATCGTTAAAAACTGTAGGCCGTTAAAAGCGAAGTTGTTATATCCGAATTCCACTGTATTTTTGTATTTCAAATATCTTCTTTTCTTTCTAAAACTAACCTAATCCTTACAATTTGCCTTGTCCAGTCCATCTTGCTCAAAATAGTTGGCATCACTATTATGTACATTGTTGCCACTTTGTCTCACGGTAACAATAGTTAAATTACCTTGTTCTAGTCCTTCTCTCGGGTGCGACTTTGAGTAAGGGACGCGACACCTGTTTGTCCCACTTCCTCTGGAGGAATTCCATCTGGTGGGAAGCAGACAGGCCGCTGACCGCACTCTGCGCCTTGATGCGCTCCTCCCGCACCCTTTGCAGAGCAGCATCTCTGGTCTCTTCAGACCGACCTGCTTCTTGTTCTACTGCTGGAGGTTCGGCACCGTCTTCCGCTTGCACAGAAGTTCTGTAATAATGGGCATAATAAACATCCGACCTACCGTCCCTTTGTCTACAGCGTCCTTAACGGAATGTTATAAACTATAATATATTAAAAATTCATCATAGAAGTGGGATCGGGTGCAAAATTGAGTAATCTGAAAATATTTTGTAATATTGTTTTTTTTTTACATTAACTCCACATGTCATCTGAGATGCTGTGTGGAGGGTCATTTTGAGGAGAGGAAGGAATGAACATTGGTCTTGAAGAGACCCATATTGTAGGAAGAAAGAAAAACAGAGGCCGGCAAATCGTTCCACAGCCGAAGAGTAGAAGAAGCGACCTGTTCTCGCATCGCAAATAATTCTCCCGGTCGTCAATCCAAAAAAATAAGCCAGGCCTCGTTCTTCAAAGAACCAAAAATAAAAACGTCCCGTCAGGGATCCCAGATTCACGTCTGCCACCATGTTTCTCTCCTACTCGCCGCCGCCCTCCTTCCGGCGCGAGGCTACCAACTTAACCTTCGACTAACTGTCAAACTAAATAATCAAAATAAATCAAACAAACAGTACCTACTCGCGTAGTTAACACTCTCGAAAATTAATACATTACATGAGCTTTTTTTATCCAAAAAGCAATCAGAGACATTTAAAATGGTGCCAATACATGGCAAAAATCGCTCCAGTGAATAAGTATGGCTATGAATATGGTAAGAATAAGTAATATTGTTAAGTACCTATATGATATGAATAAGTTCAGAAGAATTGGATGAGTGCCATCTCTTGAATAACGGTGAAAGCATTATGTTAGCTTACAACTGATCAAAAGAACGGGGCCGTAGAAAATTTCAAATAAATTCTTATAATTTTGAAAAGTATGCGCCATATTGTGGGCGCCTGGCATTCAAGTGTGAAAGTCATCTACCCACTTTATGGGCGCCAAGCACTCTAGTGATTAAGCCTCTGATTAAAAACAATGAGATCTGCCATTTACTTACTGCACAGGGAGTGAAATGTCCTGGAATCGACCCTTTTTGCTCGAGCGGGAGTAGGTACGAGAGAATCGTTTCGTCCGAGGGTGTGTCTCGAGGTTCGTCAATAAATCTGAAAAAGATTACGGAAGTAAAATAAATGTATAAAAACTCAATATCACGATTGAATGCTGTAGAAATGAGATCCCTGGGGCGAATGTGTGGTAAAACCATGTACGATCATGTGAGAAACGTGTAGATCCGCAAAGAATGCAAGGCTGGTGTAAGCGTGATGTGTAAGATTAAGAAAGGACGCTCCGATGGTTTGGGCATGTAGAGCAAATGAACGAGGAAAGGAGTGTAAGGAGAATATATGACACAAATGTGAATAGTAGAAGAAGTCGAGGACACCCAAGAGTCAGAATACATAATAGAAGAGCATGTATGAGATGTTGTATGAATATTAACAAGGCAAGGAATGTATGCCAAGACCGAGTTGTTTGGCGGTCCGTCCTCTCTGCCTACCCCTACGGGGAAACGGCGTGGAGGTTAGTTAGACTCAAAATTGAGGAAAACACAATTAGATTAGAGATTTTCATGGCTAAAATGCTAAATTACTTTGGGAGACACGGCTAAATCATTTTGGGAGGGATATGGGTAACGCCCCCCGGGAACCATTTATTGGTCACCCCAAGGGGTTCGTTACATTAGGTGACTTAGTAGGGATGCCCGGGTTCATGTGGCAAGGTTTGTCCAGGTCTTGGTGGCGGATGTGTCTGCCCACCTGTTGAGTGGCGGGTCAGACCGAGAGGGACTGATTGACGGAGGTCTTTTGACCTCTCGAGCCAGAATCCCTCGACCCAATACCTTGCACCGCATTGGAGGGATGGATTCATACATCTGTCACTCCTGGACACACTGACCTCCAGATTCCTAGACATCCCTCAAACCCTGTAACCCTAAGTGACCAGCTCAAGTATGGGGGCTCCATCGAAGCCAGAGTAAAGTTAGCCTCCCAAAAACTGGGCGTACTGTACAGGGCCTGCAGATACTTTAATAGTACACAACTGCTAACCCTGTACAAATCACAAGTGCGCCCCACGGTTGAATTTGGCAGCCACCTCTGGTCTGGAGCTTCAAAATACCCTCAACTCTGTGCAGAAACGGGCGGTTCGCTTAATAGATTCTCCCTTCTTAACAGACGGACTGCAATCTTTAGAGCATAGGCGTCGGGTGGGAATGCTATCCTTGTTCTACCGGTATTACAATGGAAGATGCTCCGAGGAACTAGCATCATTGATCCCTTCGGTACTTAGTCGGTAAACACGCCAAACGCATGCCCAACATTTGTACACGGTTGACATTTGTCACATGGGTCGTTTCTTCAACTCGTTCTTGTGTTCAACAGCTCGGCTGTGGAACGATTTGCCGGCCTCTGTGTTTCCTCCTTCCTACAACATAGGTGTCTTCAAGACCAATGTTCATTCCTTTCTCTCCTCAAAAAGACCCTCCACACAGCATCCCAGATGACATAGGCCCTGAGGGAAATTATTTGCCTCCTGTGTGGAGTTAATGTAAAAAAAAAACCTATTTACCTCCCAGAACTTCGTTTCATTAAAAAAACTGTCCACACAGCATCCCTTAAGATGACAATTATTTTCATCCTGTGTGGAGCTAATGTAAAAAAAATGTAAAAAGTGTTATTATTATTTGTTGCTCTACCCCCTTTGGTCACCGTTTTGGATATTTTAACACTGTCAGAAAAATTGACAATTTTAACAAATAGAAGTCGGTTTTACCTGTTTCCTGGGTAATTCTTTCAGAGTGTTCTAAGCACTCCTTTTCAACATTTGGGAGGTCTATGTCAATTTCTGTATAAGTAATTTCTACTCCATCGTCTTCTTCAAGTCCTGGTTCTGACTTGATGGGGTCAGTCCCCATATAAATGCTACCTGAAAAAGCAATCAAAATACGTACATTGATACGCTGAGAAGAACAGCATCTTATATTCAATTAATAATATCACAATATGATTTCTACCACGCATTTATCTACTAATAATATAAAGAGGAAAGATTTGATTGTCTGTTTGTATTGAATAGGCTCCGAAACTACTGAACCGATTTGATAAACTCTTTCACCAATAGAAAGCTACATTAGGGAACGTACCCATACTACGTGACCCACTTTTTGCAATTTTTTACCCCCCCGGTGAACACGTGTAGTATATTCTAAGCCCCC
This sequence comes from Limnephilus rhombicus, assembly GCA_929108145.2. Lineage (NCBI taxonomy): Eukaryota > Metazoa > Arthropoda > Insecta > Trichoptera > Limnephilidae > Limnephilus > Limnephilus rhombicus. Next base: position 10,960,945 of record OV815290.1, on the reverse strand, counting down.
CCCCCCCCCCCCCTCCCCCTACAGTTTTTCACGTAGTAAATCATAAATATGGTTTTGAATCATTTCTTGCTAACAAAAAGTTAAAAAATATATTATTTGGCTTATATTTGTCTTTATTAATATGGCGCTTGCTGCGTGACGGCAAGAGTGCATGCGTACCTAGAATTACAAGTGGAAAAAAATATTACATTGTGACCAAGCGTGGTATTAAACGGGTAAACGGGTCACGTAGTATGGGTACTTTCCCTTATCAGCAAGTAACATAGGCCATATACAGGGTGTAACAGGATGTACCCGAGGGATTTCAACCAGCGATTCCTGAGCACATTTGGAGTAAAAAATGTAAATGAAATTTTAGTCTCCGGTGACTTTTTTGGTAAATATTCGGAACAAACGTCAACGGTTATGTAATGGGATTGTGTATGTTATCTTTGCTTTAAAAAACAGCCTACGTTTTTGAATGGTTTGTCTGGCAAAGCAAGGTTTGTGTAGCGGGCTTGTGTATATTAGCTTAATTTTAAAAGTTTTATAAAAAAAAGTGCGTATTAACCGTTGACGTTTGTTCCGAACTGCAAACAGAGTGATTTGACAGTGTGAAAGCAAATTTTCAATTTACGTAAATAAAATTAAAAATGTAACATTTTCAACCTCCCCGAATGCAAATAGTTGTCTTTAAGTAACTAAGAAGAGAGAAAAGCAGCAAGAACTGCGTTCATTAAAATGAAATCCCTCTTCTGCAATGACAATATCAGCTTAAAACTAAGGCAGAGAATGCTAAAATGTTATGTGTGGTCGGTCTTGCTCTATGGATGTGAAACATGGACCTTGAAAGTAAATACCATGAACAGGTTAGAGGCTTTTGAAATGTGGCTTCACCGGAGAATGCTCAAGGTCCCATGGACCGACATGATCACCAACACAGAAATTCTCAGGCGGGCTAGAGCAGATAGAGAACTGCTTACATTAATAAAAATCAGGAAAATTTCATATCTGGGTCATATACTTCGAGGGGAGAAGTATCACTTGCTCCATTTGATATTTAAAGGCAAGATAGAGGGTCGCCGAGGGCCTGGTAGGAGACAAATGTCTTGGCTGCGTAATATACGAGAGTGGACCGGCATTAGAAGTGTGGAGGAGCTATTCCGGGCAGCGCAAGACAGAGAGACATTCTCAAGAGTGATCGCCAACGTCGGGGGGACCTGATACGGCACGCAAAGAAGAAGAATTAAGAAGAATCTAAAAGTTTTATCGAAAAAAAGTGCGTATTAACCGTTGACGTTTGTTCCGAACAATTACCACTTTTTTTATGACATTTAAAAAAAAATTTTTTTATTCAAATTCAAACAAAAAAAAATTTCTTCCGCTTGTTGTCATTGGTCACTCATTGTGACCGACGCGTAACCGACCAACCCCTCACCCCGCCTCCAACTGTCTAACACCAACTATTTTTTAATGTTTTTGTAGAAAAAATAAATTTTAAAAAACAAATTTTAATTCCTGTGGGAATGGCAATCAAAAATATCACCGGAGACCAAAATTTCATTTACATTTTTTTCTCCAAATATGCTCAGGAATCGATGGTTAACATCCCTCGGGTACGTCCTGTTACACCCTGTATAATGGTAAGCTTTGGCGTTATGAAATTTATATAAATGAAAATTTGTGTATTTCATACATTTTAGCGGCAGGAAAGAAAGGCAGAGGGAAGGTGGGGTTAGCGTAGAGGGAAGACACAAGGGAGGGGGAAGGTGAAAGGGAACGGGGATGCATGGGAAAGGACACGCAGGGAGAATCAATTTATTTCTTTGAAGGCATAGCAACGCATGCCGGGTACCAGCTAGTATATTATAAACCAGCTGGCGACACAGCTTCACTCAGGGAGTTGATATGAGATTGCATTGACGTTCGAAGTCATGACGGATCTTGCTTTGTATACCCCTACCAATGGGTAGCCTCAAACAAATGGCTTCGAATGGTCTACAATGTTTCACAATGATCTGGGATGTTCCAGTATGTTCCCGGACATTCCAGAGTATTCCGGGATGTCTGGAATATTGTGGAATGCTCTCGAATACTGTTGAATGTTTTGGACTGTTCTAGAAATTTCTACAGGGCGAAACTTCCAGCACTTATATCTTAAAAAGCACGCCTTTCAGTTAAAAACGAGAACCTTCTTCATGGATGGGGGATAGAGGGCTACCGCACCATATATTCCGTTGATCGTACCAGGTCTCGTTTATGAGTTTTATATACTAGCTGGTACCTGGCATGTGTTGCAATACCATTCAAAGAAATCTGCATGTCTTTTCCCGTGCGCCCTGTTCCCTTCCACCTTCCCCCTCCCTCGTCTCCTCCCTCTCCGCAAACCCAACCTTCCCCCTGCCTTTCCTCCCTGCCGCTAAAATATATGAAATACCCACATTTTCATTTATACAAAATTCATAACGCCAGAACTTACCATTATATACAGCCTATGTTACTTGCTGATAATGTAGCTTTCTATTGGTGAAAGAATTTTTAAAATAGGTTTAGTGGTTTAGGCGTGAAAGCGTGACAAACAAACACACGCACTTTCGCATTTATAATATTACTATAGATATTGATGAAGTCATTGCCTGTCACAGTTACTTCGTCCCGGTGATTAGCTGTCACTTGATCCGATGAACCGGCTATTTTTGGAACCAGCTCCTATCGGATTTATAAAATGGTCAACAACACCCTGTTGAACCCTTGTTGGAAACACTTGTTGGAAAAAGTAACCCTACACTTGCGTACAAACTTAATGGAACGCCACTAAAAGCAGTGACATTACAACAAGACTTAGGAGTTACCATATCACAAGATTTAAAATAGGAACCGCACATCGCTGGGATTGTGAAAAGAGCAAACTCACTAACATATTTAATCAGGAAAACATTCCTTGACCTAACACCGGACATGATGTTAAAAATATACAAAACATATGTGCGACCTATCCTGGAATATGCTTTCCAAATATGGACTCCTTACTTCGCAAAGGATATAAATCTGATGTCGCGAGTACAGAGACGTTTCACTAAAATACCAAGAGCTTTGAAAGATCGGCGTTATTAAGATAGACTCAAGGAACTAAGATTATCAACCATAAAAGAAAAAGGAGTAAGGGGTGACTTGATCGAGAGTTTCAAAATTTTATCTGGACGCTACAGCTGCCCCCTTGTCTGGCATCCAAGGCATCTTCACTACTAATAAAAATATAATTCTCCGTGGACACTAATCCCAGAAAACACTTCCTTGCAAATAGAGTGGTGGATGCTTGGAACAAACTCCCACAACATGTCATCGATGCAACTAACATAAACCAATTCAAAGCTCTATTGGATTCACATTTGGAGAGAAGAAAGGACTAACTTAGTTCAAAATTAAAACTACTCATTTACTGTCAAACTATTGTGAAATTAGATATGAGCGCATCAGCAGAATGCTGCCTGCTCACTATCTCTACATATTATAAATTAAAGTCCCCCGCATCGTCTGTCTGTCTGTTCGCGATAACCTCGAAAACTACTGAACGGATTTTCATGCGGTTTTCACCAATAGATAGTGTGTTTCGTGAGGAAGGTTTAGGTATGTAATTTGTCAAGGATTTGTGTAAATTGGTTGAAACATAACGATAATTGTTAGAAGTGTCGGAAAAGGTCAAGCCGCCTGGTAGCTTTCATCGGAAACGCTGCCTAATCCTTTTGGGATATAACAAAACAATGCATGGTAAGATATTCCTCTTTTATAGATCTACAAAAAAGTCCGCGAAGGCATATATCTATATTTTACGGATAGCTTACTATACCCATTCTATCATCTAAAAAATGGTCACGTACATTGCGGTAATTGAAAAGTTATTTAGACGGATACAGTATAAATCCTTATTAACTTAAATACGTTAGTTACCCCAAGCATTTCATGCACATTATTATAATCTTTCACACCATCTCTACGTATTATAAAATAAAGTCCTCCGCGGCATCTGTCTGTCTCTTGGCGATAAACTCAAAGACGGCTGTGGTTATAAAGGTTGGATAACCATCCAGTAGATAACGTTGTGTTTTATTGACAATGAATACTCTGAAACCATCGTGATGGGAGATTTCAACGCTCACCCATCTTCTGTATTTGGGGAAAGAACTATCATTTTTCTACACTGAAAATAACTACAGTTGTATCGATATGGAAAGACTACCCAACGATACATATACATTTGTTAGTGATGCACACAATACCACTTCCTGGCTCGATCATTGTATATGCACTAATAATCTCAAGGACAAAATACATAATCTGCATATACACTACGATACTGACTGGTCCGATCACCGGCCGACATCTTGCATAATCGCTGCTGAAAACTTACCTGCTACCGTCTTTAATGCCCCGAAACAGCCTAATAATATAATATGGCGAAGGACTAACAACAAGAAAATCAATGAATATAGTCTGTGGCAGAAGCATTACTCCATGTAACATATCAAAGACACTCAGAATCCATATGTAATTCTGAGTCTACATGTGATAAATGCAATCATATGCAAAGCATGGACAATATGTACACAGATATCGTGGAAGCCCTAAGAAAGGCTGCCGACATTGTATTCTATCTGGAGAGCAATCAAAGCGAACCAAAAACATATCGTCACATTTCCGGGTGGAATCAAAAAGTCAAGGAACACTACGAAAAATCGAGATCGGCATTGATGACGTGGATTCAAAACGGGAGACCATCACAAGGCCCCATTGCGGATGAAAGAAAACAGAAAAGGAAGGAGTTTAAAAGAGCCCTCAAACACTGCCAAAGCTCTGCCGAACAAACAAAGATGGACGAAATCGTAAAATCGCTTGACACAAAACAGTTTGCTCAATTCTGGAAGAAAAGCAACAATCTGATCAAACCAAACGCTCGAATCGCCAGCCAAATTGACGGGTCCACAAATATGGAGGAAATTGCCAGGACATTTAGAAGAACCTTTGCAGATATTTCTGGAAATGAAGCACCGACTGCTCCTGATATTATGGAATATGATGGACAAAACGTCTTCCTCTCTGAAAATAGTATAATGAAGGCCATCAAAGCTACTAAGGCTGGTAAATCTCCGGGACATGATAGTTTAAGTATTGAACACATAAGGTATGGAGGTAGATACATACCTAAACTACTAAACATTCTGTTCAATACAATCCTCAAACACAACCATCTACCAAGTGCAATGACGAAAACCATTATAACCCCGATCCTGAAATCAGGAAAGCCCGATATGACCAACTCCAGCAATTACCGGCCAATATCCCTGGCAACTATAATTGCAAGACTATTTGAAAGGGTAATTCTGATTGAAATAGAAGGTAAACTCAATTCTAAACACAATCAGATGGGCTTTAAGTACAGATTATCCACTAATATGGCAATATACTCCGCTAAGCAAATAATAGAATATTACAAGAAACGAAAAACTACTGTATACGGATGCTTCTTAGATCTGAGCAAAGCGTTCGACAGGGTCTGTCATAAAACCTTATGGGAGAAATTGAAAGCTAGAAATATACCTACTATGTATATCAACACACTATCCCGATGGCACTCTCAGCAGGAAAACGTTGTACGGTGGGCAAGTACGTACTCCCAACCGATATATTTGCGATCAGGAGTAAGGCAAGGAGGGTGTATGTCCCCAATCCTGTTCAATGTATACATGGACGAATTATCAAATCGCCTGGACACCAGGGCGGGCTGTCGTATTAATAATTTATGCCTAAATCACATAAGTTATGCGGACGACATGATTCTCCTAGCTCCGTCGATCAAGGGGTTGAGAACATTATTAAAAATCTGTGAAGAATATGCAAATGACCACAACATGATGTACAACCCCAAGAAGACGGAACTAATCGCATTCCACCATGGAAAAAATCCCGAGAAAATGCTCCCTGTAAAACTTAATGAAGAAAATATAAACGCATCTAAGAATGTAAAATACTTGGGACACATTATTACTGAAGACCTCTCGGATGACGGTGATATTGAACGACAGCGGAGAAGTATCAGTATACTGTCTAATATGATTGCCCGAAGATTCTTCAAATGCAGTAACAATGTAAAAAAAACATTGTTCAATGCATTTTGCACTAACCTATATACATGTGAAACATGGTGTCACTACCGTACCAGCTAAATAGAACGACTGCGGTTCCAATATAATGATGCTTGCAGAATTATATTTGGATACAGAAGGTACAGCAGCGCATCTTCAATGTTTACGGAGCTAGGACTACACGGATTCGCCGGTCTGATGAGACACCGGGTCACTGGAGCCAGGATGCGGCTAATGGCTTCCGATAACAAAGTGGTGATCGCAGCCTTCCAGCACCAAGCGCCACTCCTGAGCGAGCGCTGGGCCCTAGCTCACTCCAGACCACGTCCTACATTATAATTGATTATTTATTTTATTTCTATTATCGCTTATGTCTTTTATATTTGTTTGTTCTATTTACTTTTTTTTTTTTTTTTTACTTTATCTGTTGTGTAAATATGTACAACTTTATGGGACGTGTGGGATTGCACTATCCTCCCCACATCCTGGAATTTAACATTATTATTATTATTATTATTATTATTATTATTATTATTAGCCACAGCAACGCGTGACCGGGTCAGCTAGTATAATAATAATAACCAAAAGCCGCCGCAAGGCCTAGCAGAAAAGACCTGCAGATCGGGTTTTTAACTGCTAGTTTTGAACATAATATGAAATGCGTCTTACTGGCTGTCGAAGTACTCTCAGTATACTGCAAACATTCCTTCTTCACATCCGCGAGATAGACAATTTCTATTTCCGTGAGCGGTATTTCACCTCCACACACTTCCTGGGATCCTGCCTCCATCTTAATACAAACACTGTCTGAATTTAGTAGGTTGATGGCACTGCTGTGGAGGGTTGATGTAGATGTTTCAAGACCAAACAACTAAAATTGAAACAGAACATTGTTAAAAGCATAAATAACCACTTCAATTTAAAACTTTTTTCTGGTAATCATTTTAAATATTTTCCGCCCACTTTGAAAAAAATCATACCACCGAATTTTAATATGGAGACGTACAAACTGATCATAGTTCTATATAGCCAATGAATTCACCTAACTAACTAACTAACCATCACGCCGTTTCCCCGCAGGGGTAGGCAGAGAGGACGGACTGCCAAACAACCCGGTCTTGGCACACACTTCTTGCCTCGTTCATATTCATACATCGTCTCATACATGCTCTTCTATTATTCTAACTCTTGACATGGCCCGACTCGAGTATCTGATTCACATGTCTTTCTCGGGCGTCCCCGACTTCTTGTACCATTCACATTTGCGACATATATTCTTCTTACACTACTTTCTTTGTTCATTCGCTCTACATGCCCAAACCATCGGAGCGTTCCTTTCTTGATATTACTCATTACGCTTACATTAAGCCTTGCATTCTTCGCAGATCTCCACATTTCTCACATGATCATACATGGTTTTACCACACATACGCCTCAGGGATCTCATTTCTACAGCATTCAGTCTACTTTAATCCTTCCTCTGCCAGTTCCATGCCTCACTGCCATACATCAGGGTAGGTACCAGTACTCCATTATGGACGGCTAGTTTCGCATCTTTGGCCAGTTTTTTGTTGGTGCCAACGGCGTTCAGTCCTCCATTAACCCCTCCGAATTTTCAAGAATATTCGCTTTTGGTGTCTCTAACGAAATGACATTTTACGAAAACTTTTTGTTATTACCACAATTAAATTAATTTTTTTTTTTGTTATCACAATTAAAGCTCTATAAATTAAACATTTCTGAATGTAGCCGAATAGTAAAAACTGTTTTAAAAAGGTTACAAAATAGGCTTTTAAATTATTATATTACAAATAAATATTAGCATTTGTAAATATTAAAATTTAGAACGCAAACATTAGAAATAGGTAAAAATGACTCACGTGATGTTTTTATGTGAAAACGGTACTAAAATCACAGATTATGTTAACAAAAATATTTATTCTATTCTGTATATGTGTAATAAACACTTTTATCACCTCACTTTTTTATCATTTCATATAAAAATATTTAATAAAAATTTAAAATGTGGAGCGCGGTGGAGCCGCCGGTAGCAAATTTGTGAGGGTAAATATTTTTGTCAACTACACGACTGACAGCTGATTCCTGTTATGTATTTCCATAGAAAACTTGATAGGAATGTGCAGCTTGATCTACTATCGACCTTTTACTTTTTGGTTTAGGGATTTAACTAAAACAATAACGGAGTTAGAACGATTTCTATGGAAACACACGCGCCGACGGATAAACTTGCTTATTGTACATGACTGCCGTCCTATTTCTAACGCTTATATCTGCTTACGTTGCAGAGGGGTTAATAGAGTTACCTGCATTCACCCTTCTTTCAATATCTCTATCAACCTTCCCATCTCTCGTAATTCACCTATCTATTTGTAGGATTTATAAAAAAAATATTATAAAATCGTAAACTTCTGCCTTATTATTTACAAATAAGGGAAAATTTGCCTAAAACTGGCAGCAAAGCAATCCGAGGTATTTTAAATAGTGCCATTTTGTGGCCAAAAGCTCTCCAGTGGTTAAACCAAAAAACACAAACACACGGTTAACTGGTCCGCAACGTAAGCAGTTATAAGCGTCATAAATAGGACAGCAGTCAAGTACAATAAGCGTGTTTATACGTCAGCGCGTGTGTTTCCATAGAAATCGTTCTAACTCCGTTATTAATTTAGTTACATCCCTAAACCAAAAAGTAAAAGGTCGATAGTAGATCAAGCTCTACATCACTATCAAGTTGTCTATAGAAATACATAACAGGAATCAGCTGTCAGTCGCGTAGTTGACAAAAATATTTACTCGCCCAAATTTTGTACCGGCGGCTAGTCCGCGCTCGACATTTTTAATTTTTATTAAATTTTTTATATGAAATGATAAAAAAGTGAGGTGACAAAAGTGTTTATTACACATATATACAATAGAATAAGTATTGTTGTTTATATAATCTGTGATTTTAGTACCGTTTTCACATAAAAACATCATGTGAGTCATTTTTAACCTATTTTTAATGTTTGTGTTCTAAATTTTAATATTTACAAATGCTAATATTTATTTGTAATATAATAATTTGAAAGCTTATTTTGTAACCTTTCTTAAACAGTTTTTACTATTCGGCTACGTTCAGAAATGTTTCATTTATAGAGCTTTAATTGTGAAGCGGTAATAACAAAAAGATTTCGTAAAATGTCATTTCGTTAAAGACAGTTAAAGTACTTATATGGCGATTTCCTGAGGGGTTAATAGAACTCTAATTAAGGTATATAATCTTTTGTATATTTTGTTTCGATTGGAATATTCTGTCGAAATAAGTTAATGCAGTACAATCTCACTAACCTGGCACTTCAAAAGACCGATACGTCCAATAATCCGGCACCCTCCGCCCGTGCCTCCCTCACCCTTCTACGCATATGCGCTCTGTCGCCGCGTCGTCGACTAGCAGTCTAACCTTAAAACTTATCTCGTGTGCATGTGCGTACGTATTTACCTGTTGTTTTGAAGTGAGAATAGTGTGTAATATTCTCTTTATGAAATGCTTTATTTTATTTTTTATGATTTTTCTCTATAATCCAGTAATCCGAACATTCCAATAATCCGACACCCTCTGGTTTTTTATAGTGCCAGATTTATTTATTTATTTATTTATTGTTGTTATACGCCCGTAGGGGCTTTTACATAGATTAGAAAATAATATTTAAGATATCGAGGATTACACATACATAGAATTTATACCAAAAGTTATAAAAGTGAAAAAACTTTTAAGAATATACAAGTAGTTTTTAAAGAAAAAAAAACCACTTGTATAATCTTGTGGAAAACCGTGAAATATTTTAAACAATGTAATATTTAACAATAACATAGAACAAAATATAATATAAACATTACAATAACAAATCAAATCGTTAAATATATTATACCCATGTTACAATAATTTGTAGGATTCCACGAAGTGTTGGTTTAAATTGCATTTTAGAATGTAAAGGGAATCAGCGAATACATCTACAATACCACCAAACTTGAGATTAGTGAGATTGTACTGTATTTGGAAATAAGGATATAAATGCGCCTGATCTTAAAGCTGTACCAAACGTGCAGATTAAAGATCATCGCATGCCAAATAACTCTCTCTATACAATCCCATCAGACCTGCCACACCTGAGCGGTTTATGTGCAGATCAACCATGGACAATACAGATTATACGCCGTAATCGCTCCTGATGCGATATACGAAAAGTTATGCAACCCCTCTCCACCGAAAACAGGAGAGGGGGTCATTTTATTTACGGAGCTGCCTAAACGGGCAGATGACAGCTGTCAATAGATTCAGTACAAAGAAAAGGCATTTCGAGGCAGCTCTGTAATTCAACTGACTGTCTCTCCTACATAGGAAGAAATATTTGATAGCGTCATGTGACGGTACAACACATAAGCGCTCGTGGTTTAACAGAGATCTGCTCGCGCTTTTATCTGGGCGTGTGGCACATACATTAAGCCTTCAAGTCAAGACATTTGAAAACGGTTGAGAGAATCGTCGGAACAGTCGGACAGTTGTCTAACGCTCTATGTCTATATAAACCAAAGATGTTCAAATACAGAAGAGATACGCTGTGGTGTCCGCGCAACTGTCGCCGGACTACGCGCTAATTAGCGTAGTTTTCATACAAAAAGAATTTGTTCATTTCGTTGATTTTTTGAAAATGTGCATTAATATTGGTTAACAATATATTTTGAATAAGGAAAGAATTCGTTAATTTAGTTTAACGTTCGTTTGGTTTATTCGTTGATTATTTGTTCTTTTAATATATTTGTTAATTGGTAAACAATATCGGCGACACCCGGAAGTGCAGACCCACATAGTAAAAACAGCAGATAGCACATCTACTTATATTTCAATATCTTTGATATAAACCAATATTGGATTCATAATTACTACCGATTGGAAGATGTCATTTGAGCATGTCCTATTCCAAAAAGAACAATGGTCGCTCTTTGATTTGGAACAACGGCTTCGACAATCGAAATCACGAAAATGAACAGCGCGATCAGTAAATTGTGTGAAAATATCAGCAATTGACTTACCAGTAACCATCACAAGCTAATATGTAAGGAGTATTGAGCATAAATAAACCAATCAAGTATGCAGAATTAATGTTTGGAAGCTGGAAGAAACGATTTGCTTGCGACAAGAAAGTGCGGGAAAGCAAACGTCAAACGTCTTCAGGGTTGCCAATGCTTATGTTCTAAAATACCCGCAACAAATGTTCAAAATCCCCAAATTGGGGAGAGCAAAATATCAAATTCCCCACAAATTTCTTCATAATTCTGCCTCCAAAATAAGACTTAATTCTATTGAAAATAGCATTTTTATTTATTAAAACTGATTAAACATATTATTACATACATAACACAAGATTAAAAAAATTGGTTACAACCCAATATGGCTGGTTCGTGCGAGTTGGCCCAACACATCACGGGACAGTTGTGCAAAAATTGGTTTTGAAAATATTATGAAAAATACAATACAATGAACAATACAATGAAACCGAAGCACCGCCTCCTGCACAATTGTAGGCAACTGTTAAGATGCGGTTTCAATCAGCTGTTTGACGTCCGCCATTTTGGAGTTCGGAGTTCTGAGTTAGAGGGTTGGCCGCAGCCACCACACGATCGGCCAACCTTCTAACTCCGAACTAAGTTCGGAGTTAGAAGGTTGGCTTCGGTGTGATTGTGGCATAAAAATTACACAAACCTGTTAGGAAATAACGTCCGTTATCTCGATAACGATCCCACAAAAGATATAGAATCGCTCGGCAGAGGTCTACTAAAAACTAAAAATGGCAAGACCGGAAAAAATTGGCTCAGCGTTATCTCCTGAAGTTCTTATTTCAGTTGTTTGGAATTCAATTCGTCGGTTTTGGGATTCTCACGTCCCATTCGTGACTCATCTACTCTCTTCAGAATGGTTAAAGGTGTTTGCTTTGGTTGAAGAATGTATGAGACGATAGATGATAATTAATGAAGAAAGGAGCGTGTGCAAACTTGGTTATCGGTCTGTCCTCCCTGAATACTCCTGCGGGGAAATGGCGTGATGGTTAGGTTAGTTAGGTTATCCGATACAAATGTAATTTTTCGCTCTGAACGAAAAAAAATGTTAGTTTAGTTCAGCGCCCTTGGGGTGATTTGTTTATCAATTATTATGATGAAATTATCCTATTATTATTATAATAATTATTTTCTTGTAATGTATTGCAAATATCACTAAATTTTAGCCTGTGCTTACAAGCATTCCAAAATCATCTCTACTTGAAACGGGCAGCTAATAAACTTAGTGGGGCCGGCGACTTGATTAGAACATTATTCCAGCCCCCAAAAACGCGATAATTTGGTGGTCATGTGACATAGTCGCCGCTACTAACTCTAATTTAGTCTGACACCTTAAATCGCTGGTCACTAGACCAGTGGTGAATTTATACTTTACATAAGTAAAGGCCATTTCATTTACGCCTCCCCTTCCTCCTTTTTAGAAGTTGCCACCTATCATAATCATTCTTTGTAGGCTTGGCACCGCCCCCTGAAATCTGCCGCCTCTAGGCCGCGGCCTAGACGGCCTATTGACAAATCCAGGACTGCACTAGACGCCAAGTTTACATTCGATTTCATCAGGTAGAACTAGCGGTTCCCGTGTCTGTATTCTAACGATTACAACTAGTGGCGATGATCGTCACGGCAATGCAGTTTTGTAGTTACCAAAAATTCATCCCGTATGACTGAAATTTTATAGTGGTAAGCGAATCATATCAATATTCCGTTCATAAGCATTAAAAAAAAGCTGAATTTTTTCAGAATATTGTGTTAAGTACTTACTTAAATGAAATTATAATACTTGTTGGATAATTGTCTATGACTTCATTATTGTCCATTCATAACCTCAATTCGGTATTAGTTCATTTATGCTCAATTCTAAAGAATGTTAATAATGTTGACGCGTGCTTTCGTCGCTGCCAATAGTTTCATCGGGATTAGTATATTTATGGTTTCATCCCCTCCAAACTCAAAATTCTACAATATATATACCTTACTTACACTTTTTTTTTACTTTAACCCGCATGGTTAAATCAACCGTCCCGTGGTTATAATAGGTACTGGTTAGATCTAATAGTGATATTTTCTACACTAGTACACTAATTTATTTATTTATTTATTTATCTTTTATTTATTTATTTATTTTTTATTTATTTATTTATTTACATAATAATAACACGAATAAAAATAAAAATAAACAGAGATGACAGTGAAGGGAGAGCACATAAAAATTAATAGCAATGACAATATAAAATATAAAAAGTACATGTAGAGACACTACAATTCAAAGCATGAAGAAGCATTTAAATATTGCGTAACGACTGCCGAAAGTCATTTAGTTTTACACCAAATAAATCAATGCTTTGACTTGCGTTGACAAGTCTCGACATTCTGGATAAGGGAGAATGGTATCCGTAATTAGTAGAATGTTGATTGAGGAACAGCAATTCATTATTTCGAAGCCTACGGGAAGGGATGTTAAACTGGATGAGTTGTAACAATGCAGGTGTATCTGTAATACTGTTGATAATTTTAAATATGCAAATTAGATCAGAGTTCTTTCTACGTTTTTCTAAAGAAGGTATGTTTAAAATGTGTTCAATTTCATCATATGAGTACTTGCCTCTTTCAAGACCCAACCTCCAAACAATTCCTCTTAGGAAACGATGTTGTACGGATTCGATGTGACAAATGTGGACAGCGTAGAAAGGAGACCAAATGACACTAGCATATTTAAGGTGAGGGAGAACCAGCGAACAGTAAAGAGTTTTAAGTGTACTTATATGTTTGAAGTCAGGGGTAATTCTATTAATGAAGCCGAGTAGTTTAAGAGATTTATTTACGATATTATTTATGTGATCACGGAAAGAAAGTTTGCAGTCTAGAGTGACCCCAAGGTCCTTGATAGACGTGACAGTAGATAGACAAACACTATTTAGTTTATAATCAAACTGAATAGGTTTTTTGGTTCTATAAAAGGACAAAATTTTGCATTTATCAACATTAAGTTCCATGCAGTTAATTTTGCACCAATCGTTAAATGAATCAATATCAAGTTGAAATAGTAAACAGTCAAGGTGGGATTTTATAATCTTAAGAATCTTATTATCATCAGCAAATAGCCAGAAACGTGTGTGAGAAAAAACTTTTGTGATATCATTAATAAAAAGGTTAAAAAGAAGCGGGGCCAAATGGGCTCCTTGGGGAACGCCGGTTGCATCAATTTTAAAGGATTCAAAGTTATTTATTTTAACCCTTTGTTTTCTATCTGTCAAGTAAGAGTGAAAGAATGATAACAAAGGGTTTCTAATGCCTATAGCATAAAGTTTGGCCATGAGAATACGGTGATTAACTTTGTCGAAGGCTTTGGAGAAGTCTGTGTATAGAACATCAACCTGAGTGTTATCTTCTAAGGCTTTCACAATGGTACTTGTAAAGGAAAGTAAATTTGTTGTTGTAGATTTCGCCGATCTAAATCCATGCTGTTCCTCAATTAGAACACTTTTAACAGGAGTAATTTTCTTTGTAATTATCGACTCAAATATTTTTGGAATATTAGATATAATTGATATCGGTCTGTAATTTCCAATATTCGACTTGTTTCCGGACTTAAAAATGGGTCGAATATATGAAATTTTCCATAAGTCAGCAAATGTTCCAGATGAAAGTGACAAGTTGTACAACATACAAATTGGGTTAGATAGTGTATATTTACATTCTTTTAGCAAGATTTCTGGAATGCCATCAGGTCCGGTACTTTTTTTGTTAGAGAGATTATTTAAGGATTGGTAAACCTCCTTAAGTGTAATTTGGCAATCATTTAAGTCAATATTATGGTCATAGTTAAGTGGAGGGATGTTGCATGATGCATCAGAATATACAGAGGAGAAGTGTTTGGCAAAAAGGTTGGCGATATCATGGCCGTTAGTAGCATGAGTTTCATAATAATACATACTTGAAGGAAGATCATTATCAGTACGCTTTTGCGCAACAAATTGCCAAAATTGTTTAGGATTTTGCAGTAACTTTGTCTCTGTAACTTCTACAAAATATTTATAACATTTGGCTGATTCGATTTTGGACAGTTCCCTTAATTGAGAAAATTTATGATAAAAGCTTAAGTTCCCAGTGTCTTTAAATAATTTATGAGTCTTCTTTTTTTCAATTATTAACTGTTTAAGTTTTGTGCTAAACCAATTTGGAAACTTAGGTTGAGAGTAACACCCCTTAGGAACAAACAATTCTACAGCATGTGATACACATTCATTAAATTTAAGTACAGCGTCATTAATATCAGAATTTAAAAATAGTGTCGACCAATCAATCTGGGATAGATATTTGTTCATATTAAAATAGTCGCCGTTAAGATATTTGTAGTGATAAGAGACATTTGGTTTCAAGGAATCAAATTTGAAAAAAATGTGTAATTTTAATAGAGAGAGGTGGATGATATTTATCCAAAGGTAACAAAGAGACATCAGCTTCACTTACTATGACATTTGGTATGCTAGTGAAAATCAAATCCAGGCAAGAGCCTAGATAGTTAGTGACTGGATTTACTTGAAACATATTCAAATAGGCAAAAAATTACAATTTCAACAGCTTGTGGAGAAAGATTACTAGAAGGAGTTTTGACACCTTGATCGTCATTCAGCCACAATATTTTAGGTAAATTATAATCGCCACAAATAAATAGGGAATCAGCGTTTCTAGACACATGTTCAATTGAAGCAGTATGTGACTTATAGACTTCTACCGAAGAGGAGGGAGGAATATAAACACAACCAAGTACAAGCTTTTTGGTACCAAGTAGAACACACAGGAACAATTGATCAGAAACATTGGTAAATGTTTCTAGAATATGGCAGGGGTATTTTTTGTTTACGCATATCATCACTCCACCACCTTTACACTTAACAGAAGAAGTAGAACGGTCACTGCGGAAAACGTTGTAGTCAAAAAATCCAAGTTCAGCAGATGAGATATTTTCAGATAGCCATGTTTCGGTTAAAAATATAAAGTCGTAATTACATACACTGACGTTACAGCGAATAATGTTCAGTTTCGTATTTAGGCCACGAACGTTTTGATAATACATTGAGAAGGAATTTTTCTCAGAACGATTATTCAAGTTCAACCTAAAAAATTTATCCGAGAAAGTTCACGTCTTTCAGCAGCTTGGCGGGCGGGGCAGTCTTGAGCTCCAGTTTTGTGGGAAGCCGGTTTTCTGAAGAAGGTGCAGGTGGCACATACTGGAGATTTTTCCTTTTTGGGGCAGGCATCACGGTTGTGGCCAACTTTGGCGCAGTGGGGACAGGTGGGTGAGTCTGCTTGGCACTTGGAAGCTGTGTGGCCATATAGTTGACAATGGCCACATTTCAAGCTATCTACCCAGTCTCTCACGCGGTAATCACGCTTTAACTTTGATTTTTATCTTCAACTATACCGGTCTTTGTTCGAAATGAAACTTAGCGACCATTTGACAAGAATAAACTCGACAGAGGAACGTTTGCACTTCAATTTGACGTCTACCTAATTTTGGATTTGTATTTCGAAGGTATTGATTTATTACATATATTATAAAATGTGGATTATCGATATTTTGTTAAAACTAGAATGGCGAACCAATTTATGTGTAAACCGGTAAAGAGTTATAACTGACAGCGTCAGATTACTACAATCCGATCTTTCTTTCATTCGCTTTCAAATGTCTTAACTTCGAGGTCAGGATAAGGTCATATAGTAAATGTAGTATAAAATAAAGTAAGAAAGCGAAATTTGCAACAAATAAGTATAAGAAGAACAACCAACTGGAAGTAATTCAACATACAGCGGCCTGTATTCCTTTTGGTGTAAGCGAGTAACAAATCTCTTCTCATCTCAAAAACACCCGTGATGTAGAATTCAGTAATTCGCCGCAAATAAGCGTCTGTTTTTGTCATACAAGAGCAACGTTTGAATTAAAAATTTACTGGAAACAAGAATATTTGTTACATGCCACATTTTGTAAGACGATGCAATGTCATTTGTTTCAGGTATATTTTTGAACTGGAAATCCTACCAATCCTACCACTGCAGTGCCACGGATCTGCTAGATTCAAACTGTTTTTCCAATAAGACAGAATCAGGTTCTCAGGTAGTAGGTGGTGTTGAAATGCCGGGTACAGAGACAGATTTCGAACTCCCGGATGTGAAAAAAATTTGTTCTGAGTATGCGGAAAGTACTCGGATAGCCAGTAAGTTGCATTGCATGTATAATTCGCATATCTAAACCTTTTCGCAATATTAAAACTCTGTATTCCCTTTACACCACGTATATCCGCCCCCACTTAGAATACTGCACACTAATTTGGGCACCGTTCTACCAATGCCATATTGACAGAATCGAAAGTGTGCAAAATAAATTTTTTAAACACATTTATTTATTTATTTATTTATTTACTATAGATACATACAAAAGTACAAAACACATATTAGGAAGCTTTGCCTGTCCAACTAGGAAAGTTTCCCGTACCAGGACAGACAAATTTACAGGTTTAGTTCATATTATACATACATAATTACATAACAAAAAAAATAGAAAAAGAACCTGGTAGCATAAAGTATATTCGGATTTGCGGAATTAACCTGATAACATATAATATATTCAGATTTACAGTGTATGAGATAAGTAGGTAATAAAGTTAGTAGCATTGAAAAGTCAAAAAGTGTAAACCAAGTATTTGATAACAAGTTGGAGGAATTACAACAAGATTCACAATATAGAGAGATGAAGTTATGTGTTTAAAAGTGTGAACTTATAATACGTAGTTCACTTATAAGAGAAATACATAAAAATTTACAATATTAGATATAATTTATGTATGTAAAAATATATATTAAGTTGTTTTTTTATTATTTATTTATGCGCTGTAACTAATATGTAAACAATTATGTGCAAACATGACATTATCTTTACTGATTTAAAAACATGTTTTCAGTACATTTTATATTATGCGACAATACGAATATACACCGCGCTCATGTCTTGTAGTACTCCTGCTAAAATACGAAAACAATAACTATGAAATACTAGTGCTACTTTGGTAAAGGTATAAGTAGTATAAGGCATAAGTAATTGGTGCATTATTTCGTATGTCATACAAGTTGTGATAAGTATTGTTTATTTATTATAAATCATCACCGCTATAAAGTACCAAGATTCACACAGCTAGTCTTGATGTTAGTGAGCGACGTGAGTATATTACGCCTTACGTGAAGCACTAACAGTGAAATAGCGAACAGTATTCAGGGGCACAAAACCATAAATCTCAGGTATAAAAATATCAAAAGGATGTCGAAACATTGTGAAGCCATATCAGATCTCAATGAAGTGTGGTGGGAGTTTTGGTCTAGTGATCAGGAAAGTTAGGTGATTTAAGGCATAAATTATAAATTCAAATTACTCTTTCCAAATAACACCGAATCCTTAAAATTTCACAACTTTACTCCACTTCAAACACGAAGATTAATATCTGATCAAATATTTTTATACAAAATTCTGAATAACGGCCTGGACTCTCCTGAATTTGTAAATTATTTAAGAATTCACATACATACAAGGCCAACCAGACTAAACCATTTTTTTCATTTGCCAGCGTGCAGAACCAACCTTAGAAAAAATTCTCCAATTCCCGTATATGCGCGCAATATAAAACGCAATTTAATAATATCGATATTCTTAATTAAATACCGAAACGAAGTAAGCGTACGACCACAAATGTTAATTAAATTAATGCACAACTATAGAAAAGGTACAGCATGAGCATCTCCTGTCCCCATCCCACCTTCCTCTGCCTCTTGCCCTTTCCTATTCCTTCTTCCTTCTAATATACTTATATATATATATATTTTTTGTTGTTATTTTCATTTTCATTTAATGGTTATTACCAATTACAATTGTATATTATATCATAATAACCAAAATTAGCATAAGAAACTGTTTTGGCTTACCTCATGTTTAACTTCTTACATAACTCATCCTGTATAAAAATTGCTGTTTGTTTATTACAATAAATATATAAATAAAAATTATACAATGTTATATTCAGCCCGTTGTCCATGGTAAGGGTAAGAAGTCGACATTGAGCCTAAGAATCTGCACAGAAAAGTCGCCAGCCGCAACCGTAGCGCATTTTACTTTCCTGCTTAGGGTCTCACTCGATTGTGGGTGGTTTGGTATATTTATGACTCGATTATTACCGGACCGTGGGGCTACGGGCTGATTTGGTTGTAATCCAAGTCCGTTTTTTAATGTTTGCTAGACAGGACACATTATGATGTTTCGAAATGATTTGAGATTTTCACGGAAGTTAAAAAAAAGCAAATGATAAAAGAAAGACGTAATATTAAAAAAATTGGTTGTTATGCCGTTTTGCACTTACTCTTTTTTTATCATGATATGCCTCAGTATCTTTTATATTTTTGATGGCTATTCTAACAGACATGAATCTGACTGAATGACCCGATCTTGCGCAAATTGAAAATACTCAAACTTGGTATTTACAACACTTACTGAAATTACAAAATTGAAAATATTCTTCAAACTTGGTATCGTTACGAAATAAATGTTTTTGGAATAATGAATTAAAACTGCCTTTTGTTTCTTCTGTTTATAAACTATATTGTTGATATATTTGATAAAGATGTAAATGTGTTGCTTTTTGCAGATGATTTGAAAATATTTAAAATAATTAAAACCGTTGAAGATTGTCTCTATCTACAGAATAATTAACACAAGTTAATTAATTAGTGTTCTGTTAACAAACTTTTTCTGGACATAAATAAGTGTCATGCAATAAGATTTCACAGAATACGTCAACCAATTATTCATCCGTATGTACTTAATAACTCTACCCTTACCTCTGTCGAAGAAATTAACGACCTGGGCATAATTTTTGACTCTAAATGAAACTTTATATCCCATATAAACACAATCGGTAATAAAGGAATGAAAATGCTTGGCTTCATTCTTCGAAATTCCAGAGATTTTAGGAATATTTCAACACAAAAATTTTTGTATACATCCTTAGTACGTAGTCGAATATAACTCCTGGTTCTGGTCCCCCCATTTTAAAATACATTCAGATTCAATCGAAAAAATTCAACATAAATTTCTAAGATATATTAATTTTAAACTCGGTATTCCCATTGAAAACATAAACTACAATTACTTGCTGAAAGAATTAAATTTATTAAAACTCTCAGATCGGAGAATTATATCCAACTTAATATTTATGTTCAAAAATGTAAATGGTAGCATAGACAGTCCTGATTTAACTAAGCTTATTGAATTTCATATTCCCACGAGAACCACTCGATCTAAAATCCTGTTTAAATGCAACAATAATAAGACTGGGTATACTAAACACTCCCTTTTACCCAGGTTACATGATGTTACTAATAGATATGCTTTGGACTTTGGATTTATTTATTTTTCAGAGTACCTAAACCTAAGTTTACTTGCTCTAACATATTTATAAAAAGGATTATCAATTGATGCTTTACGTGGTTTTTAATGTAATTGAGTTTTCGAGATATATATTTTTATTTTTACTGCGGCTTTATGCAGGAATATTCTATACGTAATTAATTACTCTCTACGAAAGACAGATTTGGGTTTTTTATACTTAAAGTGGTCATTCTCGCTGTATTTAGCGAGAGAGTTTATAGTAGGATTAGGGTGACTATCTAGGCCAGCGAAAAACCTAGTAGCCTGTGCAAGGATAAGGTCTTTAACCAACGGGACGTTGGATTCATTGTGGAGAGTAGATATTCTACTCCAGTTAGGTGCATTTGATATGCAGATATTGCAGATCTATTTAACTATGCGTAGATAATACTATTTTGAAGGTTATGGTCGATACGGGAGCCAGCATAAATGCGATTCCATACGAAATGTTTAGTAGGTATTTTAGTGAAAAGGAATTACTAGTGTGCGATATAAAATTATTCGGGTATGATAATAAATCATTAAAAGTTTTGGGTAAAATTATATGTAACGTGGAATTTAAAAATAAGTGCGTGCCGACTGAATTTATAATAATCAATAATGGTAGTTCATGTATTGTGGGTAGAAATTTTCTCAAGTGTTTCGATATTACATTACACGGAATTAATCTGGTGAACAATAGTGTTACGGATAATAATATTCGCGGGATGTTAAAATTAAAATATCCTAATGTGTTTTCGGATAAACCGGGTAGATTGAAAAATTATGAAGCTAATATTGAGGTTAGGTTGGATTTTAAACCAAAGTTCGTTAACCCGAGACCCATTCCGTATTGTTTGCGGGTGCAAGTGGAAAATGAATTGTTAAAAATGGTGAATGACGACATTATTGAGAAAGTTGAAATTAGTGAAATGGCAAGTCCAATTGTTATTGTTAAAAAAAAAGATGGTACGATTAGGATATGTACAGATTTCAAAAACACTTTGAATCCAATGTTGGCACCTTTAAAATTACCGTTGCCTAGAGTAGAAGATTTAATTTCTTCGTTAAATGGCGCGAAACATTTCGCGAAAATTGATTTAAAAAATGCTTTTTCTCAGATTGCTTTGAATGAAAGTTCAAAGAAACTAAGTGTAATTTCAACTCACATAGGTCTATTTGCGTATAAAGTGTTGCCTTTTGGGCTAACAACGAGTCCGGCGATTTTTATGCAAGTCATAGCAACTATCGTCGGTGGTTTAAAAAATGTGCGTGTGTTTTTAGATGATATATTATTATTTGGTAATTCGAAAGAAGAATTAAATTCGGCATGTGACGCGGTAATTAAGAAATTAAATGATCATGGTCTGACCGTAAATGACCAAAAATGTTATTTTTATGTACCGGAAATTGAATATATAGGTTTTAAAATCTCTCAGGAAGGTATAATGCCGCTAGAAAGTAAAATTGAAGCAATTAAGAATTTGGCAGTTCCGAGGAATGTGTCAGAATTGAGAAGTTTGTTGGGAGTAATCTCATATTATAGAATGTTTTTACGGAATATATCGGACACTCTGTCACCACTCTATAATTTATTAAAAAAGGGAACCGTATTTTAGTGGTCGGAAGAATGTAGTGATGCTTTTAATTTTGTAAAAAAACAATTGATGTCAGAAAAAATTCTAGTTCACTTCAATCCCAGTATCCCTTTGAAACTCATTACGGACGCCTCTGATATTGGAATTTCAGCAATGCTTTGTCACAAGTATGACAACGGGATAGAACGCCCAATAGCATTTGCAAGTAGGACTTTATCGGAAACCGAACGGAAATATTCAATTTTGGATAAAGAAGCGTGTGCAATCATATTTGGTTTGAAAAGATTCTTTCAATACTTGTATGGAAATAAGTTCATTCTGTCATGCGACAATAAACCGCTTGTACATATTCTAGATACAAATAAGCAGGCACCTATTCTTGGAGCGAACAGATTACAGCGTTACGCGTTAATTTTGCAATCATTTAATTATACTATAGAGTACATCAAGTCGGACGACAATAAAGCAGATTTCTTGTCAAGATTACCGATGCAACGGAGTAATAATAATATCGAGGACCCCAGAAACCCCAGAAAGACCCTAACTCTGGACTTTCTTACAGACCTATAGCTCTGTCATCTTCCTTAGTTAAAATAGCTGAACATATGATTAAAAGACGTCTAGACTGGTATGTAGAAAATGAGAAAATTCTTCCCAGCTCTCAGTTTGGCTTTAGAAAAAGAAAAAGTACGATCGAAAGTGTATCCATCCTGACTTCTGATATCCAGTTGGCCCTGGCCGATAATGAATTCCCTGTCGGTGTTTGCCTTGATGTGTGTGGAGCTTTTGACAATGTTTTATTAGATGTTTTATTTAATAAATTATTAAAAATTGGTATCCCTCGTAAGCTTTCCACTTTTATAATTAACCTCCTTCTTACCAGGAAAATTCAAATCCAGGTGCTGGATTCTCCTCCGCTGGAAGGAATAGTAAACAAGGGTTTGCCTCAGGGCTCCGTCCTTAGTCCTATCATTTTTAATATATATATACCTTTGACCTGCATCGCAGTATGCATCCATCATGTAAAATACTTTAGTATGCAGATGATCTTTTTATATATATTTCAGGACGAATTATTTCTATTCTGGAGGAATTGATTAACATTTGCACGAAAAACCTTGACACCTGGTTAACAAATCACGGCTTAGAAATTTCTCCTTCCAAAAGCAATGTTATCGTCTTTTCCAGAAAACGTGTTACTCCGCGTGTAACAGTCCAAATAAATAATTCAATTCTCCCTATGCAGGTACAGATAAGATTTCTTGGGGTAATTTTAGACTCTAAGTTAACATGGAACCCGTATGTTAATTTAATCATTAACAAATGTCAAGCTGGCCTCAACGCTTTACGTGCCGTTTCACGGGTCTGGTGGGGAAGTCACCCATTCACCCAAAAACTTTTTTATAACGCATATGTTAGGAGTCATTTGGATTACGCGTCATTCCTCATCGAACCCACTTCTAAAAAGAACCTCGCGAGGTTGGACCGTATCCAATTTCAAAGTTTAAGATTGATTATCGGAGCAATGCGTTCTTCCCCAATTAACGCTTTACAAGTGGAGGCTGTGGAGGCTCCTCTTCATTTCAGAAGACAGTTTTTGGCTGACAAGTTTTTATTTAAATGCTTAAGACTCTCTAATCACCCACTGAAAGACAAAATTACTGCACTCACTGCTCAATTGAAATCACTTCCATATTGGAGGAACAAATCAATCCCTCTTCTTGTTAAAAGCCTCCATACGTACAGTGCGTATAAACCCCTCTTAAATCCATCAGACAGACTTCCTTTATATGCCAACTCCTTTTGTATTCATTTGTGTAAACCAAATATTCTTTTTTCTCTCGGCATAATTAACAATCACGAAGCTCCAAGAAAACTTATCCAAATTTTAAATTCTAAATATTCCAACTGCAAAATTATTTACACAGATGGTTCCAAGTCTCCCTTATCAAACCATGTGGGAGCGGCATTCCACTGCCCATCAGATCAAGTCGATATAAAAATTAAACTTCCAAAAGAGGCTTCCGTTTTCACTGCTGAATGTATAGCCATTTTTGAATCCCTCAAATACATTGACGATGATCACATTGGAAACTTCTTAATTCTCTCCGATTCCCTGAGTGCACTTCAAAAATTAAACTCTTCCCCCTTCCATTACCCAGAAGACGATTTCTGTGTTGGAATTCGTACTATTATAAATTAACCGACTCTGACAAAGAAATCGTCTTGGCTTGGATACCTAGTCACTGCGGTATCCGTGGAAATGAAAAGTCCGATTCATTGGCGAAAGATGCCATTATTTCGGGGGATATTTTATATAAATTTTTAAACACCGATGACATTTTCATAAAATTGAAGGAAAAAATGATTTACACATGGCAGAATCATTGGGAAGAATCTAGTCAATCAAAAGGATATAACTTTTTCACAATTCAGCCAACGATTCCTTCAAAACCGTGGTTTTCCAGACTTTCTTTTAACAAATTCTCGATATCCTCCATTTGCCGCATGCGGATAGGACATTGCTGCCACAATGTTCACCTGACAAAAATTCATGTTAAGAATTCTGCGATGTGTGAATGTCGTCTTGGTGAAGAAGATCTCAATCATATTTTTTTCAGTTGCCCTTTAAATAATTCATACAAAAATTTCAATCCTCACCTAATCAGTTCGGGCATATTGCCTCCCTATAACATTGCATGCCTGTTATCTTCTGTGAACAAACGCGTGTATAAAATCTTGGCTAATTTCCTGAATATTAACAGCATCAATTTGTAACTGTAAGTTAATTTTCATGTATTTATTTTATTTTTTACGCACAATAAATTGTGTCAGCATATTTTTTAATTTCCTTGTTATGTTTAATTAAAATCATCTCTTATTGTAATAATTTTGTGTATTATTATATAATGTAGATAGGTTCTTGTTATTAAAACTAAATTAGTTAATATTAACCAAAAATTACACTCACAAAATTACACTCACAAAAGCATTCACTTGACACTGGCCAGAACACTCATTTGGGGTGAAAAGCCATTAAAAAAAGGTACTTAACCACAAACCTTGGCGCGCTGACGGGCTAGAGTAGGTGCGCCAAAAAAACGAGCTCGACAGTGACATTTTTGAAAAAAAAAATTAAGTGCTGATCGCTCTGTAGGTAATTAATCATTCATTTCGTAGAATTGGCAATAATATGTTTCTTATGTTTTTCCCTGATATTTGTGTTCCAAATAATGTATGCAGCCGGCCGCCATTTAATTTCTTCAAAATTGCGAGGGGTTCTAGGCTTTTGCTAGTGACCCTGCACGACCCTGATTGCTTTAAGGACTATGATACCAAATTATTTTATTAGTTATAAGTATACATTTATGTAAAAAATAAAAATTATTATTGTTCTATTTATGAATAGAACAATAATAATTTTTAATAATTTCATTTATGTAAAAAATAAAAATTATTATTGTTCTATTTATGAACATTATGTTTTTTTTGCAACTTCATGAATAAAAATGTGAATAAAACTTACGAAAAAAGAGAGGGTTATATTTGTATAATTATTTACTGTAATATCGGTTGCGATATGTTGATATGAGCTCTACAGGCTGAGTCTGTTGTAAGGTCCAGCGGACTTACATTGAAAGTGTAGACGAATATTGGTAGGTAGTATTCAAAGAAGAGAGAGATACGGAATACTGTACTAGTATTTATTGTGGAGCTGCCTAACACAAAAGAGGACGGATCAAGCACGCATCGCCTTATATAGATTCGCGCAAGCATGCTATCTCGCTTGCACTCATGCAATTCACACAGACATTACACCCCCACACTTAAACAATAATTACATGATATATATATATTTTTGCCTAGCTTATACAATTTTAAATTTCTACATATTTCATTATTTTATTATATATATATATATAAAAAAAACTGTTAAATAATTACATGTTAGAAAAAAATATGTATATATATATATATATATATATACATATTTTTTTCTAACATGTAATTATTTCATGTTAGAAAAAAATATGTATATATATATATATATATACATATTTTTTTCTAACATGTAATTATTTAACAGTTTTTTTTTCTTATTTCACTTTGGGTAGCGTGGGCGTGGTTGAGGTCTGGAACGCAGTCTCCCCTCCTATGGTGGCTGCGATCTGCAAAGAACAAGGGAATTAGTCATGGTCCTGTCCACATCTGAGAGTGGACCAAAATCCAACAAATTATCAGGATAATAGTCACTCTCCCCCCACCTAACCTTTCTATCAGAAAGCTGATCGTGGTGTCTTTTCCAAACCTGGCCTGTTGAATGTATCTTAACCATATAGGTTCTACTCCCTAATCTTTTGATAATTGTACCCAAAATCCAATTATTCTTTTTATTTCTAAAATCTTTGGTCAAAACTTTCGGTCCTAATTCAAAGAATTTTTTTAAATTTCTTCCCCGGTAATATATTTTTTTACTGTTTTGACTAGCTACTATTTTATTTTTAACTTTATCATCAATTTTTTTTAAAGTCAGAATTTAAGTTTTTTTTTCAGGCCACCCTGTATTCAAATAATTGACAATTTTTGATAAAACTAAATCCTTTTACGAATTCCGATTAAATATTTCCGGATTTATTTCCGTTTCAACAGAAATATTATTTAACCGTTCTATTTCCAAACTATCGATATCCGTATCGTTAATTATATCCAAGAAGTAATGGTTATCTTCGTATTCCTCGATATTATTATTACTCCGTTGCATCGGTAATCTTGACAAGAAATCTGCTTTATTGTCGTCCGACTTGATGTACTCTATAGTATAATTAAATGATTGCAAAATTAACGCGTAACGCTGTAATCTGTTCGCTCCAAGAATAGGTGCCTGCTTATTTGTATCTAGAATATGTACAAGCGGTTTATTGTCGCATGACAGAATGAACTTATTTCCATACAAGTATTGAAAGAATCTTTTCAAACCAAATATGATTGCACACGCTTCTTTATCCAAAATTGAATATTTCCGTTCGGTTTCCGATAAAGTCCTACTTGCAAATGCTATTGGGCGTTCTATCCCGTTGTCATACTTGTGACAAAGCATTGCCGAAATTCCAATATCAGAGGCGTCCGTAATGAGTTTCAAAGGGATACTGGGATTGAAGTGAACTAGAATTTTTTCTGACATCAATTGTTTTTTTACAAAATTAAAAGCATCACTACATTCTTCCGACCACTAAAATACGGTTCCCTTTTTTAATAAATTATAGAGTGGTGACAGAGTGTCCGATATATTCCGTAAAAACATTCTATAATATGAGATTACTCCCAACAAACTTCTCAATTCTGACACATTCC
Source organism: Limnephilus rhombicus (assembly GCA_929108145.2). Taxonomy (NCBI): domain Eukaryota; kingdom Metazoa; phylum Arthropoda; class Insecta; order Trichoptera; family Limnephilidae; genus Limnephilus; species Limnephilus rhombicus. Next base: position 10,933,316 of record OV815290.1, on the reverse strand, counting down.
TCGGAACTGCCAAATTCTTAATTGCTTCAATTTTACTTTCTAGCGGCATTATACCTTCCTGAGAGATTTTAAAACCTATATATTCAATTTCCGGTACATAAAAATAACATTTTTGGTCATTTACGGTCAGACCATGATCATTTAATTTCTTAATTACCGCGTCACATGCCGAATTTAATTCTTCTTTCGAATTACCAAATAATAATATATCATCTAAAAACACACTCACATTTTTTAAACCACCGACGATAGTTGCTATGACTTGCATAAAAATCGCCGGACTCGTTGTTAGCCCAAAAGGCAACACTTTATACGCAAATAGACCTATGTGAGTTGAAATTACACTTAGTTTCTTCGAACTTTCATTCAAAGCAATCTGAGAAAAAGCATTTTTTAAATCAATTTTCGCGAAATGTTTTGCGCCATTTAACGAAGAAATTAAATCTTCTACTCTAGGCAACGGTAATTTTAAAGGTGCCAACATTGGATTCAAAGTGTTTTTGAAATCTGTACATATCCTAATCGTACCATCTTTTTTTTTAACAATAACAATTGGACTTGCCATTTCACTAATTTCAACTTTCTCAATAATGTCGTCATTCACCATTTTTAACAATTCATTTTCCACTTGCACCCGCAAACAATACGGAATGGGTCTCGGGTTAACGAACTTTGGTTTAAAATCCAACCTAACCTCAATATTAGCTTCATAATTTTTCAATCTACCCGGTTTATCCGAAAACACATTAGGATATTTTAATTTTAACATCCCGCGAATATTATTATCCGTAACACTATTGTTCACCAGATTAATTCCGTGTAATGTAATATCGAAACACTTGAGAAAATTTCTACCCACAATACATGAACTACCATTATTGATTATTATAAATTCAGTAGGCACGCACTTATTTTTAAATTCCAAGTTACATATAATTTTACCCAAAACTTTTAATGATTTATTATCATACCCGAATAATTTTATATCGCACACTAGTAATTCCTTTTCACTAAAATACCTACTAAACATTTCGTATGGAATCGCATTTATGCTGGCTCCCGTATCGACCATAACCTTCAAAATAGTATTATCTACGCATAAATTTAAAAACATAGGATCATTATTATTACCATGCGACACGGTATTAACAGTATTACTATCGCGCTTCGTACTAGGAGAGCGTGAATATTTACTACTTGATTTATTTTTACAAGTCGAGCTAGTATGCCCTACCTTCTTACAAATATTACATAGTAACTTCTTGTGCCAACAATCTTTTTGCAAATGATTATTCCTACCACAAATAAAACATTACATTTAATTATTTATCTTATGGGGTGATTTACTACGCACTTTACAATCCTTATAACGGCTTACCTGCCTAGATTTATGAACTGCATTTAAATTCGACTTTGCATTCTCCATACCTAATACATGTTCCCACGTGGAAGCTAAATTTACGCATTCTAGAAATGACTTGTTTAAACCTTCCATCAAAAGTTTGTGTTTCATTTTCTCATTGAACACACCAATAATAAATATGTCTTTCAAACACGATTCTAATCTTGCTTCAAAGTTACATGACAAACTAATATTTTTAAGCTTCGCGGCAAACTCTTTAATAGATTCATTAACCAATTGTTTACATTTATAGAACATTTCCCGTGATTCAAAAATACTGTAAATAGGCTTAGGGAACATACCCATACTACGTGATCAACTTTTTGCAATTTTTAACCCCCCCCCCGGTGACAAAAAACCTAAGCAACACGCCGCTCATTTGTATGGAGCGTGACATTTTGAAGACCCCCCCCTAAACGTGTCCCGTAGTATGGGTACGTTCCCTTACAATGGGAATCTAGAAATTTACGCAAATCCTCAAATGAGGTTTCCGACACTTTTTTGGAAAACACAAATCGCTTAGCAATGAAAAGGTATCTTCGGTGAGATTATTTAAGAGGAACGCTCTTTTACGTTCAGGTGACAAAACTTTCTCATCATATAATATGAGAACTTGGTCCAATCTCTCCTTGAACAGAGACCACACTCCTGTCTTGTGACAGAATGCCCCCAGACTTTTGCAAATCGCATCCATCGGGAAAAAGAGCTGAAACAAATTTTGATTAAAAAACTTATCTCAGCGCTTCCGGGTGAATCCGCTCCAGAACCTCGCCGCTCCAAAGCGTCTCCCCACACAGCTTCCGGATCTCCGTCACCACCCGTCTCTTTCGACCGCTGATTACCCGTGTCCGTCTCCCTGCAGCTACAGAATTCAGCCCTTTGTCGGGTCCCGCTTGAATAGCTGCAGCGACAGAATCTGAGCCCTTGCCCCAGATTCCGGCTTAATTCTTCCGTAGATGGTCTGCTGTCACCGTCTTCTTCTTACTGCATACAATGCTAGCATGCCAACGCCAAATTTGCTCCCTCAATACTGCAATAAGGATGCAGGCTCTAATGCACGGCCTTGTGATGGCGTCTTCTTGGGTGCGTCCTCCATGCAACAATTTTTTTTTAATGTCGCAACAATCTCCTATCTTCAGTTTTCGTCTTCAGGTTCTTAGCCAGTTATGGAGTCGGCTACTTTCGGCTTCGCCAGTTGTAATATCGGTTGCGATATGTTGATATCAGCTCTACAGGCTGAGTCTGTTGTAAGGTCCAGCGGACTTACATTGGAAGTGTAGACGAATATTGGTAGGTAGTATTCAAAGAAGAGAGAGATACGGAATACTGTACTAGTATTTATTGTGGAGCTGCCTAACACAAAAGAGGACGGATCTAGCACGCATCGCCTTATATATGTAGTTTCGCGCAAGCATGCTATCTCGCTTGCACTCATACAATTCACACAGACATTACATATTTTAATCTAATATGTTAACAAATTTAAAGAAATTAAATAATTTGAATATATGGTTCAAAAGTTACAATCGATTTAGTACACCTATGCAGGTTTTTATACATATATAACTTGTAAAATAACTGGAATAAACGTGTTTATAACAATTTTTTGAGTCTACTTTACGATTTTTTTCTACCGAGGTAATTTCATATAATTTGCCTTTCGGCGAGGCGAATGTATTTTTTTTTTTTTACAGTGAATACCGCACAAGAATCTCAACTGCTCCCGTCTGAAGCCAGTGAGACTATGGCATCCCCAATTGGGGTATGTTGTGAGGCTTAAAGTAGTGGAGAGGGGAAGGAGGTGGGAAAGAGGAAGGTTGGGGAGTACCTGGCTATTCAGATCTGGTCACTAAACACGGCTTAAGCCATTTTCAAGCAACGTTTCAATTCTGAAAGGTGGTCTTACACCAGGGCGATACTGATAGTATCTTCCACTCTGGAACATGCCGCAAATATACTATATATTATTTTTAATAAATTAATTGTGAAATAACACAAATAAATCAAATAATAAATAATTAATAGATATTATCTTCAAGAATAACATATCTTTTTAAAGGCTTTAAAACTTAAACAGCCTTACTAAAAAAAAATCACAGCGCGACCAATTAACTGTGTTATTGCAATAACATAATTAAACCCCGTATACACTAAATCACGTTTTATTACCAATAACGTTTCTTGCGTGATCACGCTGTTAAAATGCATTAAGATCTGACAACATTGTAAATGGTTTTAATTTCCTAGGAAACAATGTTGTTTTAATTCTTCTCCGCTAGGGGCATTATTGGTGCGCCTGTGCATATCGGCCCGCGATGACAAAACAGTTCGGTGTGTTTATGGCGGGATATGGAAAATTTTGTTAGTGCCTAAATGTTGTGATTTTACTAAATAATTTCTATTGTAGTGACGAATTTACTCTTCTGTTCACATAATTGATATATTTACCATATTATTTGTGTGGTTTACATCAGTTTAATCAAGTTATTGTACAAACGCCGTACTTTCAAAGTTGAACTGTCAGAATATTGTTTTTTTTAGGTTACTTAAGATAAAATTTTCATTTTAAGATCTTTATTTTAAGAGAATTTCTTAAAAGTGATAATTTTTTATAATATTAAAATCTAATACATGTGTTCGTAAACGTATCAAAAAAATTAACGTCTTTAGAGATGCAAGAAATCTGTTTTAAATTTCGGTATTATTTCTAAGTTATTTTTTTGGCAATAAAAAAAACTTTGAAATTTTTTATTATTTTTTTATTGTATACACGATAAAAAAGTGAGGCGATAGTTTCCTTCCAAATTTATTACATAAAAGGACTATGTTTTTTTAATTTTATTTAAATTTCTCTACATTTTGGTCAAAAATGTTGTGGGAGGAAATTTTTTTCCATGTTTTTCCGAGTTTGAATCATAAAATATGGCAGTTTTTGAAAGCTAAAGTGTATTTCAAATACTCAAATCTAAAAGGTAATTTTATCTTGTTTTCATAAATGGTATTTGTTTTTACGACACCTTCAAAAATAAGAAATATATAGAACATTCAAAATACTATGGAAAAATTACAAATATCGTTCGGACATCAATGGTTAAAACAGAGATAAACTACCCTCTCAGGCCGTGGAAACCATGTGTATTTCTTTCAAAGAACAAATTTTTAATTAGTAATGTTTTCACATCCGCGGCCGTTTGTCAATTGAATAAAATTTTCACTGGGTTTTTTTAGTAAGGCTGTAAGTGTTTAAGGTACATACATATGTGGAAATTGTTATTTTGTTTTCCACAATTTAGAAATTTTGAACATTTATTGCGGGAAAGCGGGTATGTTGGAACGTAAGTATTTTAAGTACTTCGAAGCAATACCGTGTCGCCAGCTCCACTCCACTGCGAGCTGGAATTACAGTATACTTAAAGATGGTTTTCTGCATTTAGCTTTGGTGTAGCCGTCAATTACCGGATACCAAGAACTATTGAGCTTAGCTCCGTCGTCTCTATTAATGTTAATAGGATTTTTTTATGAATTTCAATTGCCTCTGTAATTAGGCGTGCTCTATAAGTTTTGGGTCTTCCCAGGACTTCTGGAACAAATCCAAAGTAATGGCTGGTTTCAATTAAATGCTCGGCGATTGCCAGGGTGGCCAAGTTTACACGCTCGAAAGTGTTTCGATATCCTTTTGGAGATCGTCCGTTCTGTCTGGCCCACATAGACCTTATCACATCCGGAACATCTGAGTTTATATACTCCATCTGTGTACAGAGGAAACTTGGTCTTTGCAGACCTCAGTAGGTCTTGTATTTTGGTCGTGGTTCCGAAGACAGTCTTGATGCTTTCTTTCCTCAACAGCCTGGCAATTCTGTCTGTCACTTTGTGAACATAGGGTAGGAAAGCACAGCCTTTAGACTCTTGTTCAATTCTGTCTTTGTTTGGTATAGATTTGGCTCTTATTATTTGCCTTGTCTGCCTTGCCGGGTAACCGTTACACTCCAGTGCATCGTTGAGCTTTGTAAGTTCCGCTCCGATTTTTGTTTCTTCACTGTATCGTTATTACCGTATAGTTTACAGGATATTACTTTATAAAGGCGGTGGAAGGTTGCGAAACAAGACGAATCCGAATGCTAACATATCCATAGACTACGAACGATTTAAGAAAATAATCATAGAAGTCAGCTGTGACCCCGAATGATACCACAATCGAAACGTTATGATATCAGAAAGATTGGATTTCGAAACTACAAAATGCTCTAATGCAGGGGTGCTCAAACTTGAACTGCTGGCGATCTACCTCAGATTGGGGAGGGGGGGTAGATATATAATATTTTTTTATTGCGGCCTCATTTTTATATCACATGTGACGAGTATTCTTGCAATAAAAATCATGTTTATATTCTACTACAAACTTCTAAATGCTCTCGAAAGTCAAGAATGGTATCCATATAATAGGATTTCGCATCTTCATAACACAAGGCAGGTTTTAACTTAAGATTGCTTCTGCGTAAGATTTCCGAAATAATAGATACACACGGATCAGTCAATTTCTCAGAATTTTGCAGTTTAAATTTTATAACTGCCCTTCGAATAAGAGAATGATTTTCTTTCGAAATGTGTCATCAGATGTATCCACGACTCTCATTTTATATTCTGAACACAAAACTGGTTAAAATGCTGTGTGCGGCAAATTAAAACTCAGAACATGAAAATGGTTTCTCTTTGATTCTAGCTTCACATACATAGTCTGCGAGTGTGGTTTACGGCTAGACCAAACGTCATGAGCATTCATGCTGAAACTGCCAAATGATTGGAGAAGAATCCCACTAGTTTTCCAGCGCCATACCCTTATTATGTATGCCGTGTCTTTCTATCTACAAATGCCTGCAGAATACGCTGGATGCAATCACCCAGCTCTTGCCACCTCGTGGACTGTCTTGTCAATACTAACACTTATTGCAATTTGTATTTCCCACTAAGCATTTGCATACTGCTTACTAACAACGTATGCAGGGACACTGGAGGACTAGATTCGTTCAAAAATAAATATAGATTCGTTCATTAAAAAAAAGTCCTTGGGAGCGCTTTGAAGAAGTAACCATCTGTTACTTATACGAGGGCGGGTAAGTGGCGAATAACCTCCAATTGTCCTACTATTGAGAATCGTCATTTAAATTATGAATTATAATTTTATAATACCGCATATACTTACCTATATCTACTGATATATTTATACTAATACTGTCAACTTAACTCAAAATTCTAAATGATAATATAAGAAATAATTAATCTAACTGTTAATTATTTATCATCATTATTATTGTACATAAATACATATAAAACGTTTACAAATGAATCATGTTACATATTAAAAAAATGTTGCGAATCGGTAACTGCTGACTGGCTGAAAAAGTCGTTTAACAGGTATTAAACAATAATTCTAATACATTACAATACTAATTAAAAATATTATTATTTTTAAAACTTAAATTTTGAACTCGAATTAGTTTCAAAGGGGCTTTTATAGTCTGAATAATAATAAGGCACGCTTTCTTAAAGAAAAATTAGAATAAGCGACATATAATAATGGCTATATTTTTGAATGAATTCTAATTTTATGAGATAATAAATAATCCTTTCGGGAACTCGAATAGTTGCAGTAGGAACATGAAAAAGGTTTTTCTCCACTGTGAGTTAGTAAGTGACGTGTTAGACTTCCCTTTGTAGAAAATGGATATTTGCAGTAGGAACATATAAAAGGTTTTTCACCAGTGTGAGTCCGTAAGTGTATTTTTAGAACTTCTTTCGTAGAACAAAAAAAGTTGCAAGCGAAACATGAAAAAGGTTTTTCTCTACTGTGAGTTCGCAAATGATGTTTTAGATTTTCTTTTGTAAAAAATGTTTTTTTGCAGTCAGAACACAAAAATGGCTTTTCTTTACTATGAGTTGTCATGTGGATTTTCAATTGCAACTTTGTAGAACATGAATAGTGGCAGTCAGGACATGAAAAAGGTTTTTCTCCACTGTGAATCATGTGGAGTTTGAATTGTCCCTTACGAGAACAGGAATAGTTGCAAACGGAACACGAAAACCGTTTTTCTCCACTGTGAGTCACTAAGTGATATTTAAGACTTCCTTTTGTAGAACAACGATAGTTGCAAACGGAACATGAAAACGGTTTTGGTACATTACTGTGAGTCGTCATGTGGATCTTTAATTGCAACTTTCTAGAACATGAATAGTTGCAGTCGGAACAAGAAAATGGTTTTTCTCCACTGTGAGTAAATAAGTGACTTTTTAGATATGTCCTTGTAGAACATGAATAATGGCAAACGGAACATTTAAATGGTTTTTCTCCACTGTGAGTCTGCAAGTGATGTTTTCGATTTCCTTTTGTAGAAAATGATTTTTTGCAGTCGGGACATGAAAAGGGTTTTCTGCCACTGTGAATAAATATGTGCTTTTCTAACTTCGACTTGAGTGAGCAGCAGTAATTGCAATGTGGACAAGAGAATCGTTTTTCACCAGAATTCGTCTTCAGGTTAGTCAATATATCTGAAAAAAATTAAGGATAAGAAAAGTAAGTACATTAAATTCATTCAAAAAATAGGAAAGCGCAAATCGTAAACTTTAACAAAAAATCCGTTTTACGTTTTTGATTAATTTTTCCAGAGCGCTCTAAACATTCATTTTTAATATTCGGCAGGTCTATATCGATTTCCGTAAAAGAAATCACACCTTCATCTCGTTCTCGGGATTCTGGCTTTGACTTTATGATGACAGTTTCCTCTTTAATGATACCTGGAAAAACAAAACCATAACACGTATAGTACACGCCAATCTTTTAGACCGGACTGAACATGGTACATTCCGTTCTCGCATAGGTACTGACTTAAGCGAAAGAGTAAGATGCGTAAAAACATACGTGCGACAGAGAAAGGCGTGGGAGGGGGCATGCAATTTTTCAGTCCTAAAACGTTAAATACTACGATTTTGTAAAAGTTGAAGGCTGTTTTAATTTATTAGTCCACATTTATTTCGTAACAAAGTGAAGTTTGAAGACAATTTTCAGCTTACACAGTTCGCGTTTGGTGTGGGCATACATACAGTCGCGCTTGGCGTGGGCATACATACGTCATTATGGAAATTTTCTGCACAGGTTCTTTCGGTTAAAGTTTGTTCACAGCCGCCGTCACCGAGAACGAGACGTTGCCGAAGTAGCGAAACACATATTAAAATGGCCGGGTGTCCACTGCACATCCGTCATCGGAGTATTGTAAGAAGGTTGGCGCTAACGCTAGAACTCGGGCCGGGATCGTGACCAGCCGAAATGCCAGAAATACAAATTACTACACTGTACTTGTCCACTATATCCGAGCTTACCGGGGCCGGTCCACTGTTTTTTATTATCTTGTGTTGGTTAAAGGTCGAAACCACCGAGACCGGTCGTGGTGGATATACGATCGCTATCACGTCATTCCAAACGCGGTCCGAAACAATCTCGTTCTTTGGTGACGACGATGGTGCAAAACGCCCTTACCATTCCATGGGACGACGGTCTCTAATAATATGACGGTCTTTAATATCCTATAATTTTTACATATTATTATCATTTCCCCACCTTTCTCTTCACATCTCCTTCCCCGCTACCTTCAGCCAAATAACATATCACAATTGGGGATGCAATAGTCTCACTGCCTCCAGACGGGAGCAGCTGGGACCATTGTGAGGTATTCACATAAAAAACATACTTTTTTACAGAAAATTACAAAAAGCAAATTACTAGTTGTCGAAGTACTTTCCGCATACTGCAAACATTCTTTTTTCACATTCATGAGTTCGAAATCAATCTCTGTATACGGCATTTCAACTGCACCTGCTTCTTGGGACCATGGTTCCGTCTTAACGGAAACACTGTCCGGATTCAGAAGATCCATGGCGCTGCTGTGGTAGGGTTATTATAGTCAGTTCAGGTCCAAAATATGTACCTTAAACAGAACATTGATTTGGAAAAAAAATTACAGGTTTTAAATATAAATGTGACCGTATCCTTAAGTTGAAGTTAAGACATTTGAAAACGGTTGAGAGAATTATCGGATTACAGTAATCTGACACTGTCTTATATATCTCTTTACCGGTATAAACGTATATTGGTTCGCCATTCCAATAAAATAGCGACAACTCATATTTAATTATTTTAATCAATTCTCTTTGAAATACAAATCAAAAAATTAGGTAGACTTCAAATAGACAGTTGATAAGTCCCTCTGTTAGCCGAATTTAATCTTGTCAAATGGAATCCCTTACTAAGGTTTACCGTCAGTCGCAGTCGTAACAAAGTTCTACATAAGTATGCCTTAACCCAAATTTAAAAAAAAAACGGTCCCCAGTTGGATTACGAACCAAGGCTGATATAATTGAAGATGCAACAAAGGTAAAGGTAAATATCGGTTCGGACTGGCCACGCTTATTACGAATAATTTTTAGAAAAAAACTTTAGATTCGCCTTAATTACTATAAAAGGAAACTTTTTGGCTTTGGGGCGGCGGAAAATAATGCATAATTTTCAATTGCACAAAACCAAAATTCACTTCGCGAACCGACACAGCGAAAATCCGCGGCCGTACCTGTCACTGTTATGTTGGTATCCTTGATAAATTAACAAGAGCTAATACGACTGTAGCCGACTTCGTGGGATAAGGCGCGTAGTTATGAAATTTGTCTAGCGGGCTTGTTTGTGTAACATGGTTTGTGATACAAAAGAAAGTGCCCCTTTATAACGCCTACTCGCGTCAAGGCAAGAAAAACATCCCAGTTTTCAAGTAGTTTAGCAGCTACGCTAGGTTTGTGTAACATGGTTTGTGATTCTGGCGTACAATCTCACAAGACGAAAGCCGTATTAGCTCTTGTTAATTTATCAAGGATACCAACATAACAGTGACAGGTACGGCCGCGGATTTTCGCAGTGTCGGTTCGCGAAGTGAATTTTGGTTTTATGCAATTGAAAATTAAAATGCATTATTTTCCGCCGCCCCAAAGCCAAAGTTTCCTTTTATAGAAATTAAGGCGAATCTAAAGTTTTTTTTCTAAAAATTATTCGTAATAAGCGTGGCCAGTCCGAACCGATAATTACCAAAGTAAATAGCGTGATAATGTACTAATGTAGAAAACATTACTATTAAAACTTACCAGTAAACTATTACAAGCATGGGACGAATGATTTAAGGGTGTGGGTTAAATTTAAACAGTGTAAGTAACGTAAAGTAGCTGAAAAAGATGAAACGATTGGCGGTGACGAAAGCACACGTCAACAACTTTGATGTTATGCATAGACAATAATGAAGTCATAGACTACCAACTAAAAATTATTATTTTTTCATTCAAGTAAGTACTGAACTGAAGTCCACAAAAATGTCGTTGTTTTTAATTTATATTTGTAACAAAATGAAAACACTGACTGTTAGAATATTGATCAGGGGTGTAAATCTTGGCTTTAACCTTGAAACTGACAGGAGCGAACCAAATTCTTATAGATAAAGCTGAATTTTATTATAGATAGGTCTAACTTTAAGACAAAACGATATGAAATGTGTTTACGACACAATTCAAATTCTATAATATTAAATGAAATAAGTATGTTAAATAAAATCTGGTAATTAAACATACGTGGTATCGTAATGTAATTTCAGTTTATTACACTCGTCGGGTCGCCGATTTTTAGAAAATGAAATGAAGTTTGTTTATGACACATGACACAACATACGTATCGAACGAATCGGAGTCAATCGGGGACTCCCCCAAATCCGGGGTCCCCAATGCTCTTTGTCTTTCCAAACAGTACTGCCAACAGTGCCAACCTTATAAAAGTGGGCATAGAATAAATAAATACATGTAGCAGTAGGTGTGCATTTACAATGCATTCAGATTTGGATTAAAATTGACGATATCTAGATTTTCCCTGAGATCTCTGAACTATTGCCCGGTGTCTGAAGAAGTAATTACTCTATAATATTTTAACCAGTGTTTTCGTACCTAGCTAGATCTTTTCTAAGCCGACCAAAACGTCATTTTTTCTCGGGGCGCGGGGCCCCCAGCCGATGCGGGGCCCCTAGGCAGTTGCCTACTCTGCCTTAGGGATAATCCGGTACTGCTGGCAACCACCTCAATCCTGATCCAGTCATCCTTTCCATATCTCACATCAAAGTAGACTGATCCATCCAAGACAAAATGGATCTCTTCATCCGTGTGCAAATGTTCTTTGAAGAATGACTTCTCCTCGTAATTTGGCAGACACTCCTTGGAGCATATTATCTGATACTTATATGTATACCCTCGATCACTCTCATCTTTTATCAAGAAATCCATCAGTTTTGTAAGTATCGCAGTTGATCTGTGGAGAAAATGTGGTGACAGCTTAAAATTGGAAAAGAATAATGTTAAAATATTATATTTTAGGAACAAATTAATACAAGCTATTTTTATTTTTTTTTTTTTTTTTTTTTTTTTTTAGGTTGTGGCCACAGCTGTTTATTTTATTTTATTTTTTTGGATTGCAGTATTTGGCTTTGTTTCACCACTGATAAGAAATCTCTTGGAATTAGGGCTTTTACAAATATACATAAGAATACAATATATATATACCTATTCATGAAAATAGCGAAAAAGAAAGACAGAATTTAAAAAAAATTATCAGCCTTTTAATAAAATTTTATCAACGCTCTTTTGCACATTCAGAGTTAAACATTTTCTCTATATAAATCAGCTGTATTCGATGACGAAAACGTAAAGAAGCCAGCTTGTATTGTACTATTGTTGAACTGAATGTATAGCTGAACTATTGTTGAAATAAAACCATACGCCCAACTCATTAATTTCCAATACAGAAACTAACGAAATATTCATCATCATCATTCTTGGCTCTACAACCCCTGGTGGGTCTTGGCATCCTCAAGAGTCTTCCTCCACTCATCTCGGTTTTGTGCCAGAATCTCTAAGGTAGATATAGGTAGATATATCTTTGAGGACGTTGTCGCTCCATCTTAATCTTGGTCTTCCCAGACTCCTTCGCCTTATCGGTCTAGAGTTCAGCAGGGACTTTGGTACTTGATGCTCGGTCATTCTCTCCACATGACCCAGCCACCAAAGTCTTCCTAGTTTTATAAATTTTGAGACGTTTAGCTCCACAGAGTATATAGCTCATTGTTGTAACGTCTGCGCCAAAATCCATTTTCTAAACCCAGTCCGAAGATACGCCTCAAAATTTTCCTTTTCCTTGTTCATTCCTTTAATAACGAAATATTACTAATGGAATAATGAAAATGGATTCATTATTCAGCAAAATCTCATAATGTGACATTTGTTTATGTTGGATTGTAAGCTATTATCTTGACACCATGTAAAAAGTTTGAACAAGTAATTGGACAATATACGGCAATCATTAACATTTCTTATTGCCTTGAATAATTTCAGATTAAGCGTTACAAGTTAGTACAATACGAATCAGATGTCAGATTTCAAAAATACCGCCGAAATATAAATACCAAACAGTACGAAAATCAGCACTACCAACGTGCCAACCATTGGTGGTTGGGTAGTTTAATGATATACGCTGTCCGAAACATTGGCTAAAGGAGGGGGTAGCGTAACACGGCATAAAACCCCTAAAACAAACAACAAAAATACTTCTGGCCGTGAAAATCTAAAATCATTTACATTACATTTATGAGATTTTATTATTTATGCATTACACCGCTTACTCGTTTACGGAATATTTTTTATTCAAACGGTTAGATTTAGCTTTATTAACACGAAAAGTGAGTATTTACGCCGGGGAGACAAAAAACATGCAAAAAATATGCATTCAACTTTTTAATTTTGTTAAAATTAATTCGCTTACGCGGTAACGCCATTTTTGTAGGTATCGTTTTTATCTAACATTTCAAAGACAATCAATCAATGCTGCCAATCATAAAAAAAATATTATTGCCACGTAAAACAAAGTGAATGCATTATTATTGACAAGTTTGTACCTGTATTTAAGCCCCCATAGCTCAGTGGTCAAGAGCAGCTGACCGGCAATCAGAAGGACACGGGTTCAAGCATCAAGTCCCGTTGGCGGCAAGTATCTTTTCTCGGAAGATTTTTCAGGCTGATAATTATTGCTTATAATAATTGTCTATTAGTTAAAAAAGGATTATTCCGTATTATCCGTGCGTCAAACTTCGACAACACGAACGATACGTATTATTCGTGAGCTGGACTAAATTCATATTTACCGATTTAATATTATCTCAATAATATTCCCCCTTTGATAGAAAAGTTTATTTTTTTAATTCAATGATTTTACTTTCCTAGTGACTTTTCTTCAACACTTTCTAATTGACAGCCGCACTTCGCCGTGTACGTATGTAGCTTCTGGTTATATTGACTCACTAACACCTAAACTTTAAATTGTGCTCGCTTATAGTAAGAATACACCTATATTATATCACTTTAATCAGTTTAACAATATCCCCGATGTAACATATTGAGCCACCCAACACCAACCAGGATTAAGCGGCCCGGAGATGAGCAATATCAATAGTTACCTCAATGTACGTTACTGATGCCATTAATGCGTTTTGGTAATTGATAGTTTGGTAAATTTTTACAAAGCCGGGACCAGCTCATTTTGGACAAAAATGAAAGGGAGGAATGCAGATCCGGGCACAGCTTGTTTTTGGCAAAAAAAACAGGTAAACAGGTAAGACTCTGAATTATTCTATTCCATCCACCTTATAAATTAACTTGGTGATCCTGCATAAACTCAACGAGCGAACAGCACAAGATGGCGCGGCCGCTTACCATACTTATTAATAATAATAATAGCCTTTATTCAGACAGTAAATTACATTACTTACATTATTTATAATATTTATAACACTTATCATGCATCGACTCCCTGTCTGTATGTCACTAGTTGACAAAGGCCTCCTCCAACTGTCACCATTTCTCTCTATCATTAGCTACTCTTGTCCATGTACCACCTGCTATGGCTTTGATGTCGTCAACCCACCGTCTAAATGGTTTACCTTGTTTTCTCTTCTTGTCCCTTGTGAATTGTGAACCAATTCATGACTAATTTGGCTTTTTTATTGTTTTTGTGATATCTTTTGTTCTTGTTTAATAATTTGATAATATTTGATAATCCTCTCGCTGACGAGTGCAGGCCTGCAGATGATGCTAAATGAACTAGATAGAGAAAGTCGAAAGGTGGGATTAGTCATGAACACAGAAAAGACCAAAGCTATGACAAATGGGAAGCAAGCATCAGGATCAATAACAATCTGATCGACTAGGTGGATGAGCATGTATACCTAGGTCAAATAATTTCTCCTGTAGATTTAACCACAAAAGAAATAGACAGATGTATTGGAAATGCTTGGAAAAAATATTGGGTTTTAAAGAAATAATGAAAAACAGTGAAACTAGGATAACTATTAAACGGAAACTTTTTGATACCTGCATACTTCCTGTACTTACTTATGGTTGCCAAACTTGGGCACTCACAAAAATTCACAATAGGAAGCTCGAAACATGTCAAAACTCCATGGAAAGAAGTATGTTAGGGAAAAGACTGTCCGATAGAATAAAAATGGAAACTAACAAGAACAAAAGATTTCACAAAAACCATAATTGTAAGTAAGGCTAAATTGTATGTGCTGATTCTATTATATAATAAATGAGTTGATTATACAAGACGATGATAGTGTGATAAGACTGCAGTCGACCCTTCTAAGAATAGAGTTTCCCATGCTGAGCTATTTATTACGCCTGATTGCTAATACAACTTCTTTTTTTATATGAATACCTCAAAGGGTCTCAGCTGCTCCAAATTTAATTTTACGCAATTTAAAATTAAAATGCATCATTTTCCGCCGCCCGTGATGCAAAAAGATTCCTTTTATAGTGATTAAGGAGAATCTAAAGTTTTTTCCTAAAAATATTCGTAATAACCATGGACACTAATCCCGAAAAATTACTTTCTTCGGTAACACAAGGAGTATCCAACCCTATTGTTACCCTCGTAAACCATATTCCCCTATCTGATATTTTTTCCATCATCAAAGATAGATCCCGCAATGTTTGAGCAGTGTATTGGTTCACATTGCTAATCAATCCAAGGGTGCCTGCTATTCCTCAATACAAAGGATTATCAGATATAAATGGGGTAATCCTTTTAACCTTCCAGTAGTCGCACCCTTGCGCCAAACAAAAGCGGTCGCGCCCGGTCAGTGATTCCGCAACATTAGGCGTCTGATTTTAGAAAACGACTGAATATTTCATGTACGTAATAATTGAAGTCTGTGGAATCTCAATTTTTTAGACATCTGATTGTTGATACACTTGTTGACTATTTTTCCAAATAATTGCTAACCCGTTCAATGCATGTGGTGAGCCGTGGCACAAGTTTCTTTTGCCCTTCTCGAAGAATTCTCCCGCCAGCTCCTTCCCCCTCTTCAGGACCACTTTCTGCACCTGCTCGTCGGTTGAAAATTTATTTTCATCCATACATGCCTTTAGGAAGGTGAAAAGATGATAATCTGAAGACGCCAAGTCAGGAGATTACGGGGAGTGGTTCAAAACATCCCAATCAAATGAGTCCATGATCTTATTGGTAGTTAAGGCTTTGTGAGGTCGGACGTTTTCGTGAAAAAGGCACACTTCTCTGGTCAGCATTCCCCTCCTTTTGTTTTGAATGCTCCTTTTTAGTTTTTTTAGGGTACACAATATTGTTGTGCATTGATGATCTCAACCTGAGGCCGAAAATTGAACAAAATGATGCCTTTTCAGTCCTAAAACACTGAGGCCATGATTTTTTTTGCCCGAAATTGTGGTTTTCAATTTTTTCACAGATGGGAATTGGTGTGACGCCACTTTGACGACTGTTTTTTTTCCCAGGCATGTAATGAGTCACCCACTTTCATCTCCAGAAACAATAGAGCTCAGATCTGCTCACCTTTTTTCTTGTAGGTGTTATTTCTTCCGTGAGTAAAAAGCAGTTCACAGCATTTGATGGTATTTTTTGCTGACAACTTTCACGCAACTGGACACTAAAACGTGAGTTTACGTACAACAATGTTCCTGCGATGCTCTTTCTTGTCAGGAGACCCCCCTGTACCACTAAGTGTTGCCAACCCTCAAAAAACTAAAAACCTCCGCCCGTTGTGGTCACAGTACACTTACTTTCTGGATATGCCTCGTATTTACGTAAAATAAAACTAAGTTCTAAATAATATGATACAAATATCATGAAATATTCACCCATCTCTCAATATTATTCAAGAGATTTTTCAAGTACGCAACCAGTCGCTTGCGGAATCTGAGACAGCAAATATAAACAAAAGAACATGTGCGTTTGCGACGAATGTCACTGAAGTACTGAAGGGACGTACCTCACCTCCCCGAGGATATCACAGAAGCGCAATTGTCTATTATTAGTGTATAATCAATAAAATAAGTTCACTACGGACTCACAGATCGCGCGCGACCGCTGAAAGATTAATGGGATAATCCATGGAACAATTCTCCCATTTTTCCAAAAAAGAAATTTCCTCATTCAAATCAGAATCGGACATTGTTCCTTTCCTTCTCACCTGTTTAAAATTCTCGCCCTTGATTTACCGGATTAAACATTCTTTTGTCTAGATATGAGAACTTAGGATCACATATTTTGTTTGTCCCTCTCTAAATGAATATCCTCTCCTATCAAGCGTTATCTAAAATTGCCTCCGTGAAGGATCTCGGTGTCGTCTTTGATCCCGAACTGACATTCTCTCTGGCCATATATCGCAACTCACTCAGTCTTGCTACAAACTTCTTGGGTTCATCATCAGGACTTGTAAGCAGTTTGATAACCACTAAAATACGCTAGCATTGTTCAATGGCATAGTGAGAAGCAAGCTGGAGTACGCGAGCGATGTTTGGGCACCGTACCACCAGAAGTACATCAATACGTTAAGAGCAAATTCAGATGAAATTCCTCAGGTATGTCTATATGCGGAAGCATGGAACCTATCCAAGGTTCCTGCACCATATTGACTTACTTAAGGAAACTGATTCTGTGAGTCTAGAAACTAGACGGAAAGCAAGTCTTGGTATTCTGTCTTTCAACAATTTCATCGATAGCCCATTCCTCTTGAGATGCTATGATTTATATGTACCAGACCACTACAACCGGAGTCGACATCATGATCTTGCAAACCATTTGAATGTAAGTGACTGTTCTCTATATGCCTTAAAAATATTATTGAAGAGTCATCTGCCTAAATGCTGACAAGGCAACTAAATTGTACTGTAATGGGAATAATTCTCTGTTGTACAATAAAAATCAAATTAATTAAAATTGATTAATTGATCTTCAAAGCTTACGCAGGGGTCGGGCGAAAAATAAAACACAAGTTTCGATGTTGCCATTAGGCAGGTAAAATAATAATATATGTACACATTATAATATATTGTATTGACAGCTATAACATACACATTTTTAATTTGCTTTCAACACACACCATTACAGTTGCAAATCTCTACACATGCTCCATTTTCTAGGAGAATAAACCCGCTGATTTGCATGCAATTTGGCACTTTCCTGGAGAGTAAAACCGCATTCAATCGTTTAACCTTAAATTATGAAAAAAAAAATATCATCAGACGGCAAAATTACATCGTGAATCGCTGTTCGAGTATATGCTGGTACACCCTGTATAGAACCAATGACAAGTGTTTCTTTTCAAATTCATGTTAAAGTATAAATTCAATACGGTATTACTTTTCATGTTAAAGTGGAAATTCAACACGGTATTACTTTCCATGTTAAAGTGTAAATTCAACACGGTATTTACTTTCCATGTTAAAGTGTAAATTCAATACGGTATTACTTTTCATGTTAAAGTGTAAATTCAATACGGTATTACTTTCCGTGTTAAAGTGTAAATTCAATACGGTATTACTTTCCATGTGAAAGTGTAAATTCATTTTTATGTATTTTTAATATATAAATTGGATAAATTTAGTACAAGTTATGACAAAATTTCGAAATGTTTATACGAATACTCAAGGTTTTTATTATTTTTTTTTTAAATGACATCAGTAATAATTTAGACTATTTCCCAATTGTTAAAGGAAATCTTTTCAACCACCAAACTAATTCTATTTCTCTTTTTCAAAAATGATTTACAAAACAAACAGTTGTTCTTATGTTTTATAAATATTATTTCTTGTCAATAGAGAAAGAAAGAAATAAAAGCAGCCCTTTCAAAACTGGAGCTCATTTTATAATACTTTATTTATATTTACTTAATAAATATATAGTAATTAAGAAACCAGCTCTATTCACTGTGAAATATATTTTTGTTATGCTGATGACACAACAAACTTGTGGACACCTTATTGTCTAAGAAAAATAATACAAAATGTGGCAAGTAACAAACACACTTTTGTCTCAAGTAAATTCTTAATTCAAACATAGGTCACGTATGACAAAGATAGACATACAAATAATATGAGTGTACAAACGAAATATATACAGGACCGGGCAGGAGTCTCAACTGCTCCCGTCTGTAGCCAGTGAGACTACGGCATCCCCAATTGGTGTATCTTGTGAGGTTGAAGATAGTGGGGAGGGGAAGGAGACGAAGAAGAGGAAGGTGGGGGAGTGCCTGGCTATCCAAATCTAATCACCAATCCCTCCTAAAGCCATTTCAGACAATGGCTCAGTTGGTGTTCATACACCAGGTGATATTAGAGAATCTTCAACTTGGATGCAGCAAATATACTACATATTATTTTAAATGAATTAATTGTGAAATAACACAAATTAATAAAATAAAAATTTTGCACACGTCGGTGTTTGAACTGCGACCTCCGGACTACGAGTTGAAAGCCTTACCCCTCGACCACAGAGGCCGTCCTTCTTACACATATGTGTTGTTACTTTTGCTATCTCACTTTCGATGGCGCCTAAAATCTTTGATTCGATTCAATCTAAAGGAATGCAATTACAGTAACTTTTGCTTGCCACTTTTACAATCTCTACAGCGTGTTTAAAGCTTGTGGAGTCATTGGATGCAATGTAAAATAATGCAGAACCATTTATTTTTGGTTTGAAAATTTGATCACCCAAAAATATTATAGAAGATAGTATTTTTGAAGAGTGTAAAACTTCTAGTTACAAACATCTTTTTGAGGTTTTTTTTACTGCATAATGTAGGAAATTGAATTTTTTAGACACTGACGACAAATAATTTTGACATTTTTGCGCCAACGTTTAAAAAAATAAAAATATGCTTTTTTTGCAATAAAAACAGGTGACCGCCACTAGCGCATGGTATTTCTCAATGTCGTTTGAGTTTCAGGAACTTTTATGAATTGCATCGCTCTAAATGAAATATTAGAATGACCCAACTGTTCGTATCTAGTCACACAAAATTTCATTAATTTTTGGGGATCGCTGTCAACGGTTAATACGCACTTTTTTTGAAAAAATCTTTTGATTCACCTTAATTACATTAAAAGACAACTATTTGCATTGGGGGAAGTGGAAAATATTTCATTCTAAATTTCGATTACGTAAAATTAAAATTAGCTTTCGTCTTGTGAGATTTTACGCCATTAGTAATTAGCTCATTCGCTGTCGCTGTCACTTTGGTGTTGGTATTCCCGATACACTAGAATGTATAACGAACGGCTAGAAGATTTTGAAGGTACCACGAAATCTGGAAAGGTAAGTACTAAATTATCGGAGTTTTGGGAATAAAATGACGGAAAAAAACATGTTTTTAATTTCGGTAATAATTTTTTATAAATAATACATTCACTTTTATATCAAAAACCGTGTTACACAAACCTAGCGTAGCCGCTAAACTACTTGAAAACTGGGATGTTTTTCTTGCCTTGACGCGAGTAGGCGTTATAAAGGGGCACTTTCTTTTGAATCACAAACCATGTTACACAAACCTAGCGTAGCCGCTAAACTACTTGAAAACTGGGATGTTTTTCTTGCCTTGACGCGAGTAGGCGTTATAAAGGGGCACTTTCTTTTGAATCACAAACCATGTTACACAAACCTAGCGTAGCCGCTAAACTACTTGAAAACTGGGATGTTTTTCTTGCCTTGACGCGAGTAGGCGTTATAAAGGGGCACTTTCTTTTGTATCACAAACCATGTTACCCAAACCTAGCGTAGCCGCTAAACTACTTGAAAACTGGGATGTTTTTCTTGCCTTGACGCGAGCAGGCGGTATAAAGGGGGCACTTTCTTTTGTATCATAAACCATATCACATAAACTTAGCGTACGTAGCCGCTCAACATCGCAGAAATAGTTGACTTATAAAAATAAAATTTTAATGTCAAAAAAAATTCAAGCTAATAAATTTTAATCAACGCACGCAATACATGTGTATTAGGTAAGTACCTACTAAGTAGGCGGAATTTTAGTTTTATAACATTAAAAAAAAACGCCCGCGCGATTTTGTCTCTAGCCGTTGGTTTCCGTTTGCAATTAACGAAAATTTTCATTATCAAATGTTTCAAAATGGACGGTCTCGTTTCACACAATGAAAGCTAATTTTAATTTTACGTAATCGAAATTTAGAATGAAATATTTTCCACTTCCCCCAATGCAAATAGTTGTCTTTTAATGTAATTAAGGTGAATCAAAAGAATTTTTCAAAAAAAAGTGCGTATTAGCCGTTGACAGCGATCCCCAAAATTTACCAAAATTTCAAATGAACAGAGCTGTCACTACTTACAAGCTAGCGAAATACAGATGCGAAATTTCAAACCAAGCGCTCCTTTCTCGATATTGTTCAGAATTCTTGATTAGAAATTTCGCTCGGTATTTGGGATTAAAAGAATGGTGTCGCCGCATTAAAAAAGAGAAAACCTAAATTAAGTAGCATGATATAAAGTCTTTTTTAATGCGGCAACCCTTTCCCTCACATGAATTATATTATTTATGAATTACTTTAGCTACGATTATGTTTATATGTAATTAAAACTAGTAGAGGGTATAACAGATTATTTACATTTTTATGGTTTTTTAATGTAATATAGATACGGAAAGAAAATCATCTGTGCACAAAAAAAAATACAATACTTGTGAAGTTAAAAATTATCCTTTAGGAATACACAAATCTAGTTTAAGGGTAAACCTAAAATTATTCATAATCTGCTAAAAATTGTGAACACCGTAAAAACATAATGAAATTATTAAGAGTCTTGTGAAACTGGTAAGAATTTTATGAAATTATTAAGAATCTTTTGAAATTGGTAAAAATCTATAAGAATCTTGTAAAATAGGTAAGAATTTAACAAAATTAATAAGAATCATATGAAATTGGCAAGGATATAATGAAGTTATTAAGAACCTCATAAAAGTGGTAAGAATTTAATGAAATTATTAAGAATTTTATGAAATTGGTAAGAATTTAATGATTAATAAGAATCATATAAAATTGGCAAGGATTTAATGAAGTTATTAAGAATCTTATGAAAGTGGTAAGAATTTAATGAAATTATTAAGAATCTTATGAAATTGGCAACGATTTAATGAATTTATTAAGAATCTTATGAAAGTGGTAAGAATTGTAGAATTAAATGGAATTATTAAGAATGTTGTGACATTTGTAAGAATTTAATGAAATTTAGAATCTTTTAAAAAATTGTGAACTCTGTAAGAACATAATAAAATTATTGGGAATCTTATGATTCTAAGAGTGTCTTTAATAAATTACCAAAGTCCTTGAGATCTTTTGAAATTATAAGAATCTAATGAAGTGATTAGGAATCTCTTGAAATTGTAAGATTTTCCATTACATTGTAAAAATGTAACATTTTAAAAATGTAATGAAGGTTCTAAGAATCTCATGACATTGTAAAAATGTAATGAAGGTTCTAAGAATCTCATGACATTGTAAAAATGTAATAAAGGTTCTAAGAATCTCGTGACATTGTAAAAATGTAATTAAGGTTCTAAGAATCTCATGACATTGTAAAAATGTAATGAAGGTTCTTAGAATCTCATGACATTGTAAAAATGTAATTAAGGTTCTAAGAATCTCATGACATTGTAAAAATGTAATGAAGGTTCTAAGAATCTCATGACATTGTAAAAATGTAATTAAGGTTCTAAGAATCTCATGACATTGTAAAAATGTAATGAAGGTTCTAAGAATCTCATGACATTGTAAAAATGTAATTAAGGTTCGAAGAATCTCATGACATTGTAAAAATGTAATGAAGGTTTTAAGAATCTCATGACATTGTAAAAATGTAATTAAGGTTCGAAGAATCTCATGACATTGTAAAAATGTAATTAAGGTTCTAAGAATCTCATGACATTGTAAAAATGTAATTAAGGTTCGAAGAATCTCATGACATTGTAAAAATGTAATTAAGGTTCTAAGAATCTCATGACATTGTAAAAATGTAATTAAGGTTCGAAGAATCTCATGACATTGTAAAAATGTAATGAAGGTTTTAAGAATCTCATGACATTGTAAAAATGTAATTAAGGTTCGAAGAATCTCATGACATTGTAAAAATGTAATTAAGGTTCTAAGAATCTCATGACATTGTAAAAATGTAATGAAGGTTCTAAGAATCTCATGACATTGTAAAAATGTAATGAAGGTTCTAAGAATCTCATGACATTGTTAAAATGTAATTAAGGTTCTAAGAATCTCATGACATTGTTAAAATGTAATTAAGGTTCTAAGAATCTCATGACATTGTAAGAATCTTTAGAAGTTCATAAGAATGTTTTTTAAATGTAAGAACCTGATGAAAATGGTAAGATTCTGCAGACATTCTTAAGAATCTCGTTAAATCTAAAATCCAGACAAACTTATTAAGAATTTCTTTGAATTGGTAAGAAAAATTTTTCAATGTATAAATGCACAGATAATTCCCCGCAATAAGTTCTAGCCAATGAAAACAGAAGGTACAAAACTACCTAGAGCTACAACGATGATACATATTGATGGAAATGAGCTAACATTAGTGCGCCGGTTACCAGACACTGTGTATCGGCACTGTTATTTGTAATATTATGAATTATATGACTAAACAAAGAGTGTTTTTGTTTATTTTATGACCTACCCAAAAATTCCCTTGGATATTTATTATTTGAATGTAGTAAATCCAGCATAATCTTCCATGTACATGATGAGCTCTGGCATTGTGAAATATGCGCTGCTATTTCTGTCTTATGTCAAAGTTAACCTGTGGATAGCCGCCTGAAACTAACTTCCATACTGTAAATTTGCAAAGCATCACTTTGAAGTACATTTTGTGGATTAATTTTGAGCTATCGTACATTTAATTACCGAAACACATTCCTTGAACAATAAACTATCTATAAAAATAATATTACTTCATTAATTTGGTAAATTGATAGATTTTTCGATATTTTTGTCAACTATCACGCATCGGACTTTGACAGTTGAAATCGCAGCAAAATCTGACATCCGGATTTCACAGATAGTTCATTTAAATATTCTGGTGTTGCTAGGTGAATGAAACTTTTGGCTATATCAAGAATGATGTTGGCGCAAGCGATTCTGACCTTGTCCTTCATACAGTTTCTTTATACGTAAGGGCCAGAATAGCATTAAATTTTTTTTTTTTTCGAAAATTTGATCCGCGCACATGCGCACAGCAACGGCCAATAAGAGGTTAAAGCAATTATTTCAGCTCGCAATGTCATCATTTACATGACAAGCTGTGGAACTTTGAAATATCTTTAAAATTAAGTAAAAACTTATGATTTTCAGTGAAATTGGAACAGGGGGACATATTTGTCAAGAGGTTACAAATTTTAAGCAACATTTTCACTCTTTTAACCGGTCAAAGGCCAGGCCATTTCACGAAAATTCACTAAAAAAGCACCACTTTGAATTTTGAATTGAATGTTGTATGGATTAATTTTGAGCTATTGTATATTTTATTGACTGAAACACGTTCCTAGAACAATAAACTATGTACCAAAACAACATTACTTGCATTAATTACGTAAATTAATAGGTTTTACGAAGTTTTAGTCGAGGAACACGCATAAATTGTGACGGCAAAAATGACATTTCTAAGTCACAGATAAAATCGTTTAAAAATATTCTGGTGTTGCAAGGTGAATGAAATTTTTACGCGTCTCATGGAGTAATGTTGGCGCAAGCGATTCTGACCCTGTTCTTCATACAAATTCTGTACATAGAAGGGCCAAAATCGCAGACAAACAGTTTTTGGTCGAAAATTTTATTCAAATATTCGAATTATTTTCTCGCGCATGCGCACAATACGCGCGTGCCCGCCTGTCTCCGGCCTATTAGAGGTTAAGAATTTTTAAATTACTACCCTGTTTCGCATGATATTAAATTTCACAATGCCAGAGCTCACCGTTTGAGAGCTTTTGCACAAAGAGAGAGACAAACAGAATATATTATGCTTTACAATTAAGGTGTTAATAAAATAAATTAAATTGAAGTATTTAAAAGATTTTTTTAATAACTTAAAAGAATGCCAAAAAGTTGTGTAAACAAAGTTACAACAGCATTTTATTGTATATAATAATAGTTAAATTAAGATTTCGTACAAATATCTCAAATTCGTTCTGGAAGAGCTCTGCATTCACAACAGCGATTTGTAGGTTCAGCCGGAATGAGTTCTTGAAGCCATGTCATCGGCGGGAAGCAGAACCCACTACTCCTTTTTCAAATCAAATCTTCCAGTGAACTCTGACCCAATTGCCTCTTCCCAGCGTTGGGCAGTGTCGCTTACAGCGTCTGCGTCACTAGCGCGAGTTTTTGGTGAGCGGTGTGACGTCAGCCTGTACTTATATAGCAGTCGGTTATATATACGACTTTTCGGTGAGTTCATTTTTGTTTGTTGTTCAATAGTATTGGAGTTATGTGATTGTGGATTTGTTTTGTTTGAATATTACTTAAATGATAATATCGACTGAAATTTCTTTATATTAGCTCCACATGGGAGGCTCTGAGGAAAATAATTCCCAATGTATAATATAATTAAGGGCTTATGTCATCTTTAGGGATGCTGTGTGAAGGGTCTTTTTAAGAAAGGAAGAAGAGGAAGTACTGGGAAGGAAAAGGGTATTAGGGGTGGGTAGGAAACTGGGGGTCAATGCGTCCAGGAGTAACGGACATATGAGTCCATCCCTTCCACTGTGATGCATGGCGATGTTCCGAGAGAGTACGGCTGGAGAAGTCAAAGGGACTCCCTCAACCATTATCTCCCAATCCGGCCTGCCATGCAGCTGGTGGGCAGACGGATTCACCGCCAAGACCCGAACAAACCTCACTCCATGAACATGAGCACCCCTGCTAAGTCACCAAAAGTAGTGAACCACTTGAGGTGACCTATGGCAGAGGTGTTGGTTATCCAAGAAACGATTCCCGTGGCGGCGGTACCCAAACTCACCTCCCTTGCTTTTACTTTTTTGTGTCAGTTAATATTTAATTAATTTAAACGATTTTCTTAACTTTTGGGAATATATATTGCGTGTTATGTTTTGCATGCTTTTTTAAATTAAAATTTTAAAAAATTAGGTGCATAGGTCCAGATGCGGGTCCAAAGCCTGTCACGGCTTCCAGTAACAAAGAACTCGCAACATGACACCACTCCTAGAACTCGAGTTCTTTTAAAAGGAAGCGCTCCTCGGAGGCTTCCAGCAAAACGCCGAACCCACTCATCACTAATCCACAATCTGCCTATAGCATATTTGAAGATACTTTGGACATGATGCTCAACAAACTGAGGACTCTGACCTGGAGAAACTCGTAGTCAACATTGGCAAAGTGTTTGAAGCAGAAGAAAGTCACCGATAAGTAGAGACAATTACGTTATTCTTCGGCAAAACACATGTTATTTACATCTGTTGTCATTATTAATAATAATTATTACAAAGGTCTTATCTATGTAAACATTTATAAATGGGTATTTTCACTGTTGTTTTAACCTCGAAAAAAATTATGATAATTTCGGTATTTTAATTTTTATGTAAAAAATGACATGTTCGTTTTTATTCAACGTGAATATGGCAACGTTGACATCATGCCAGGCAAGATTGGCGACAGTCGTCTTACCAGCCAGTGGTGTTTTATCTACGCCAATTGGAAACGAATCGTAATGTGCAGTTTTAGATCAATAATTATGACTAGCAGATAAAAATCTGCTTCGCAGGTTTTTGCTGCTAGGTCCCACGGGCGGCTTTTGGTTCGGCTTCACCCAGTATTAGTGTTGGTGACCATTTTATAAATCCGATAGCAACTGGTTCCAAAAATAGCCGGTTCTTCTGTGATCCAGTGAGAGCTAGTCACCGGGACAAAGCAACCGCGACAGGCATTGACGTCATATGTAACATATAGCTGCGTGATACTATTATTCACAACTCAAATACCGTCAATCTTTACATATCCGGAGAGATAGGTACTCAAATTTACAAATCTGTGGTACTTATTCCTGCCAGGGGCACGATCTCATGCGATCTGCTAACATAAGTGGCGCCATCCTTTGATGAATTCTTGAATTCGAAACTGAATTACAACGGTAGCTTCGTTTGGAACTTCACACAGATGTTTATATGGCGCATACGGTGCGGCGTCAAAGATGCACTCAAGCCGGGTTCTTAAATGTCAACCGTACAGACGTTATCCTACTAATAACTTTCGATTGAAAATATTCTTTAAAATTAAACATTTTTAGTACAATGATCAAAATCAGAAAAATAAACTTTAAATCTTCCATATACTTTAAACGGTATTTATAGTTTGTGAAAATACCCTATTTGGGAGGCGGGTACGGGTACCGCTGCCTTGGGAACTATTCATTGGATAAAAAACACCTCGAGTTGTAAGCTACAGCTGGTGACTTAGCAAGGGTGCCCGGTTCATTGGGTGAGATTTGTCCAGGTCTTGGAGACGGAAGCATCTATCGGTCTGATCGGGAGATGCCGGTTGAGGAAGATCCTTTGCCGGAGTCTCTCGACCCGTCGCACAGCTGTTCACATACAATCCAGGGTAGGGAGCAAGGAGAGCAATTTGGATGATGACATCGACCGGGAGGCGCAATTCGGACCAGTATTCCGGCTGTACTGGTCTTGGCGACGGATGCATCTATCGGTCTGATCGGGAGATGCCGGTTGAGGAAGATCCTTTGCCGGAGTCTCTCGACCCGTCGCACAGCTGTTCACATACAATCCAGGGTAGGGAGCAAGGAGAGCAATTTGGATGATGACATCGACCGGGAGGCGCAATTCGGACCAGTATTCCGGCTGTACTGGTCTTGGCGACGGATGCATCTATCGGTCTGATCGGGAGATGCCGGTTGAGGAAGATCCCTTGCCGGAATCTCTCGACCCGTCGCACAGCTGTTCACATTCAATGCAGGGCGGGGAGCACGAAGAGCAACTCGGATGATGACAACGACCAGGAGGCATGTGTCGGATCAGTATTCCGGCTGTACTGGTTCCGTCGAGGGTACGGATCCTCAGCCCTCGGTGTTGATGAGACAGGATAGTATGGGCTACGCGGGAAGTCCATTTGGCTCCACGGGAATGTATTGATGCTGCTCTGTCGATCCCCCGGAAGTGCAATAGACCACCTGTCAAAAAGCGTGTTATTAATGAACTTACAAAAAATATGTCTAATAAAATTTACTTTAAAAAGTGACAAAATAGACATTCAAATTAAATTATTAGAAATAAACATTTTTTAAATATAAAATATGCATAATGTTTTTTCTAAAAAGAATTGAACCAAAAGTAGAGAACATCCTTTCCGGAGATCAGTATGGCTTTAGAAAAGGTGTAGGAACCAGAGAAGTAATATTGTCGCTACGAATTCTACTAGAAAAAAAAGAATAAAAAGAAACCAAAACACATTCATCGCATTCATAGACCTGGAGAAGGCTTTCGACAAAGTAGAATGGAGAAGACTCTTCGAGATTCTGCAGAGAATTGACATCAAATATAGAGATAGACGAATAATCCAGGCGCTATACAAGAATGAGGCCGCTATAATTAGATGTGACAATGATACAAAAGAAGCCAGTATAAGACAAGGGGTGAGACAGGGATGCTCTCTGTCACCTGTTCTTTTTAACGCTTATATACAGAGTGCGATTGACGACTTGAGAGAGAATGAGTCACAGAAAAGGTGTAAAGATGCACGGGCAAAAGGTGGAGATGATAAGGTTTGCTGACGATATTGCTATGGTTGCTGAAAGCGAAGAAGAACTGCAAGAGGCCTTAACAATCATGCAGAGCATTCTTCAAAACAATTACAACATGAAGATAAATAAAGACAAAACAAAGCTGCTGACTGTAGGCCGAACGCAACATCAGATGAGAGTGGAGATGTCAGGAGTTCCACTAAAGAACACCAAGGAGTTTGTCTACCTCGGGAGCAAAATAACATGGGACGGTCGGTCTAAGAGCGAGGTCAACAGCCGTATACACCAGGCTAGGCTTGCACTCAATAAAAGGTCGAAAATAATAGAATCGAATAATATAGACCTAAAACTGAGAATACTCCTCATGAAGACCTATGTATGGAGTATCTTGATGTACGGTTGCGAAACATGGTGCCTATCCAAAAGAGATAAACGGAGACTAGAGGCTTTTGAGATGTGGTCCTATAGAAGACTATTAGGAATTTTCTGGAGAGACCACATTTCAAATGAGGAGGTTCTCCAAAGAATCAAAGGAGGTAGGCACCTGCTCAGGGCCTTGTCTGAAAGGCGTGCAAGATGGATCGGCCATGTAATACGACAAGAAGGCCTCTTGCATGCCATAATGGAGGGTATGAC
The DNA here is from genome assembly GCA_929108145.2 of Limnephilus rhombicus. Taxonomy (NCBI): domain Eukaryota; kingdom Metazoa; phylum Arthropoda; class Insecta; order Trichoptera; family Limnephilidae; genus Limnephilus; species Limnephilus rhombicus. Next base: position 10,904,067 of record OV815290.1, on the reverse strand, counting down.
CGAGGGGACAAATTCTAGGGGACGCCCACGCCGAGAGTACCTGGAGGACCTGCTGGTGGACGTGCGCTGCTCATCGTATGCAGACTTCAAAAAAGCCGCACAAGACAGGGAAGAGTGGAAAAGAAGAATAGAGGAAATTGCTGCAAACCAATCCCAGGATTGAAACTAGAGAGAGAATGTTTTTTCAAACTAAAAATTAAGGTGTACATTTTAATTATTTTGTGGTTAACTTTTAGATTTGAATATAAAGCGTGGTGTTTTCTCTTTTATATGATAGTAAGGCAGACACAAAATTTCTATGAGACCTGAGGGGTTGTGACTATTTTCGTAATTGGAGTAATCAGACTATCCCGTGATATTTCACGGGTTTGCGCCAGAAGTAATACATTTGTGATGGGGTGAAATAGACTTACCGTGTTCTGCCCTCCGTTGGACCCAACCACGTATTGCTGCTTTATACCCTCCTGGCCTCCGTCTAAAAAAAAAATATATATAAATATATTAATTATCATGGGATTTCACAAAGATATTCAAATACAAAATAGATATGCTATGACATCCGCGCAACTGTCGGCAGACTACGATCTAATTAGAGTAGTTTGCATACGAAAAGAATTTGTTCATTTCGTTGATTTTTTGAAGGTGTGCATTAGTATTGGTTAAAAATATAGTTTGAATAATTCGTTCATTTAGTTTAACGTTCGTTTGGTTTTTTCGTTAATTTTTCATTCATTTAGTTTATTTGTTAATTGGTAAACAATATCGGCGACACCCGGAAGTGCAGTCCCACCTAGTAAAAACTGCAGATAGCACATCTATTATATTCCAATATCTTTGGCGCGGGCGGTCCCTGGTCGAGAAGTTCGAATTAAAAAAATTGTGACAATTTTCAATTTATCATTATTGTACCTTGTGGTCAGTGACCATTCATTATGGTATTCCGTTTCGCCCCACCCCATCCTACCCCGCTCCACCCCATATCCCATTCCGCCCCCTCCGTTGTGGTAAATATGTATTCTGCTAGAACCTGTCCCACCCTATCCCATTATAGATGTTATCCGCCCCGGGTGCCACCCATGCTAGCCTACGCCACTGCTTGTGATCCCTGTCCCGGGTCAGAAAAATGTTGGGAACCACTGAGATAGAGGGTTTGTGGGTAGGAATTACAATTTTGGAAAAAGGTACAAGAATGAGTGCTAGGCACCACAGGGCAGGTCTATTTATTCCGATGTCAGTGGAATTTCCAAAGCCAGATTGTGGACAAGGTCAGTTGTAAGATGGACTCACCACTGTTGGCCTGGTTTCCCGGAGACGAGGATCTGTTCTCCAGCTCGCAGCCAAACAGGCAGTGGTGAACGGTCCAGCGAGGCTCAAACGGGATGTGCGTCTTCACCTTCAAGCAATCAAACAAATAATTCATCAATACATGAATCCAAAATGACATGTGAAAGCAATGTGAGCTTTTCAAAAATTTATATATTTATTTATTTTACAGAATAACCACTGAAGCACTTTTTGCCACAATATGCACTATTTAAAATACCTCGGGTTGCTTTGCTGGCAATTTTGGCAAATATTCCCTCGATTCTTTAACCTGTAATCAGCCGGAAACGCTCATTTGCGCGCAGTTTTTGCGCATGCGCGATAAAAATATTTCGAAATAAAAAAGTTTGTCTGCGATTTTGACCCTTCTATGTACAGAATTTGTATGAAAACAAGGTCAGAATCGCTTGCGCCAACATCACTGATGATATAGCCACTAGTTTCATTCACCTGACAACACCAGATTATTTTTAAATGATTTTTATCTGTGGAATCGAAATGTCATTTTTGGCGCAAATTGAAGCTGTCAATATTGACGCGTGTTCCTCGACTAAAACATCACAAAACCTATTAATTTACGTAATTAACGCAAGTAATATTGTTTTGGTGCATAGTTTATTGTTCTAGGAACGTGTTTCAGTCAATGAAATATACGATAGCTCAAAATTAATCAACAAAACATAAAATTCAAAATCGTGTTTTGTTACGAAATTTACGAATTTTTCCTGGAATTTGCGGGCCTTTGACAGGTTTAACGCGAGAAAATAATTCGAAAAATTTTCGAACAAAAAATGTTTGTCTGCGATTTTGGCCCTTCTATGTACAGAATTTGTATGAAGAACAGGGTCAGAATCGCTTGCGCCAACATTACCCCATAAGACGGGTAAAAATTTCATTCACCTTGCAACCCCAGAATATTTTTTTTTTTAAATTTGAAATATTTTTCAATATTCCCGCTGTATATAAACTTGACTACATTTTAAAAAAGCTGGAAGAGCCTACTTATAATAATCAATAGATGTCACAGTCCTTTGTTTTTTTACAGAATATTGAACTAACTAACTAACTAACTAACTAACTAACCATCACGCCGTTTCCCCGCACGGGTAGGCAGAGAGGACGGACCGCCAAACATCCCGGTCTTGGCACACACTCCTTGCCGCGTTTACATTCATACAACATCTCATTCTCTTCTATTATTCTGACTCTTGACATGGCCCGACTCTAGTATCTGATTCACTTGGTCGTGCCTTGTCTTTCTTGGGCGTCCTCGACTTCTTCTACCATTCACATCTGCGTCATATATTCTCCTTACACTCCTTTCCTCGTTCATTCGCTCTACATGCCCAAACCATCGGAGCGTTCCTTTCTTGATCTTACTCATAACGCTTACATCAGCCTTGCATTCTTTGCGGATTTCCACATTTCTCACACGATCATACATGCTTTTACCACACATACGCCTCAGGGATCTCATTTCTACAGCGTTCAGTCTACTTTCATCCTTCCTCTGCCAGTTCCATGCCTCACTGCCATACATCAGTGTAGGTACCAGTACTCCATTATGGACGGCTAGTTTCGCGTCTTTGGACAGTTTTTTGTTGGTGCCAACGGCGTTCAGCCCTCCATTAATAGAGTTACCTGCGTTCACCCTTCTTTCAATATCTCTATCAGCCTTCCCATCTCTTGAGGTTTACAAAAACTGATTTAAACAAATATATCTAAAACGGTCGCTGTCAAAATGCTTGCATATAAAATGTCATTTTTCATTGTATATAACATTGTATGTAACATATTTGAAATAATGGTTGAATTATCAATGCATTCAACGTGTTTCAATATCGTGAGACTTAAAAATACATTGAATAATACTTGCAATACAAAAATTTTCTAGGTCGTGTTCGTGGTTGCTGCGTAGTAGATTTGCCGAATCGACTGTGTTAACAATGGACTATTTTTAATAAATAAAGCAATAATCGAGTTAATTGATATTGTGGATTAACCTCTGACAGGCCGGAGACGCGCCGGCGCGCGCGTCATATGCGCATGCGCGAGAAAATAATTCAAATATTTGAATAATACATCCGACAAAAAACTTTTGGTCCACGATTTTGGCCCTTGTATGGAGAACAGTGTCAGAATCGCTTGCGCTGTCATTACTCTCGGAGACGCTACAAGTTTCATTCACCTAGTCACCCTGGAATATTTTTAAAACGATATCTTCTATGACAATCGGCTGTCAGAATTTGCCGCGAATTTAACGGTCGCAATTAATGGGTGTATCGCGAATAAAACGATCATAAAACCTATTAATTTACGTAATAAATGCAAGTAATGTGGTTTTAGTAGATAACTTATTGTGTTGTGAACGTGTTTCAGTTAATAAAATATACAATAGCTCAAAATTTATCAACAAAACATTCAATTCAAAATTCAAAGTTGTGGTTTTTTAGTGTTTTTTTGCGAAGTTCCGCGAATTTCCGCTAAATGTCACGGCCTTTGACCGGTTAAAGATAATGAACGTATCATTTTTTTTTTTTTTACATTTGATACATTTGTATGGCAAAAATAACATAATAATAACATTGAAAAATAACTATAAAATGTGTACAAGTGTTATTATGTCTTGTGGGTCGATATTAGTTCCTAGCTCCTAGCTAGGCAGATTGCCCGTTCTAAGGAACCAAATGCTGGTGAGAATGCTAAAAAAATTTTTTTTTAACAAAACGTTCATTTTAATTTTTTAAATTAAATATACATTAATAAAAATGCCAGAAAATTTATTCTGTAACAAAAAAAGAAAAAGAAAAGAAAAATGTTTTTTTATTTTTTTTATTTAAATAATATACGTACTAAATTTTTACTAAATGTGCCGTTAATAGGCCATGTAAAATTTTAAGTGACATTATTTAATAGTTTTTCAGATTCCACCCTACCTAAGTCAATCAACCATTTTGTTATTATTGAACTGACGTGGGACATTTTGCAAGCTTTAATATTTAATTCTAGGGGAATTTTATTATATATTTTTGGTCCAAGATATGTACATGTTTTTTGATACTTTGCCGTATTGCTCCCTGGGACCACAAGATCCTTTCTGGTGTGACTTCTTGTGATATATTTATGATCAATTTTTTGAATATCATCTAGATTTTTATGTACGTGGATAATAATCCTTTTTTATATAGTTTTGACGAATATCAAGTATGTACATAAAAGTTTTTGTAGATGTGTTGTGTTGCAGCTATTTTAGGTGAGTATGTTAAAAAATTCCATTTTAGTGTAAAGAAATATTGGCATTTCTCAACTGAAATTTGTGTCAATATTTTTTTTTAAATGTAAAACTAAAACTCAGTTTCTTACATATATATTTGTGTGATCATGAATTAGACAATTTAAAAGAAACGTTATAGAAACTATTTAACCTGTCAAAGGCCCGCAAATTCCAGGAAAAATACGGAAATTTCGTAACAAAACACGATTTTGAATTTTGAATTAAATGTTTTGTTGATTAATTTTGAGCTATCGTATATTTCATTGACTGAAATACGTTCCTAGAACAATAAACTATGCACCAAAACAACATTACTTGCGTTAATTACGTAAATTAATAGGTTTTATGATGTTTTAGTCGAGGAACACGCGTCAAAACTGACAGCTTCAATTTGCGCCAAAAATGACATTTCGATTCCACAGATAAAAATCATTTAAAAATAATCTGGTGTTGTCAGATGGATGAAACTAGTGGCTATATCATCAATGATGTTGGCGCAAGCGATTCTGACCTTGTTTTCATACAAATTCTGTACATAGAAGGGTCAAAATCGCGGTCAAACTTTTTTATTTCGAAATATTTTATTCGCGCATGCGCAAAAGCCGCGCGCAAGTCCGCGGCTCCGGCCGTTTAGAGGTTAATGTGTACGCAAAATTCAACTTCCTCCGCGAGTCTACAGCTAGAAAATCTATATAAATAAAAATGAATCGCCTACATGTATACGCTCATAACTTGCGAATGGCTTTGCCTACTTTTCATTAAAACTTTGGGGATTTGATGTGTGCATGCCCGCGAAGGTTCCTATACATACTGATGAGCTCTGGCATTATGAAATTTGTATAAAAAAATGCAATAGGTGGCACGCGAGCTGTTTGAAAACTGAATGAATGGATGGAACGCGGGAAGGGGGAGGGGAACCCAGAAGGGGTACTCGGGAGAGGGGAGGGGAACTCGGGAGGGGGGTTTGCGGGACGGGGGAAGCGAGCGAGGGGAGTGGGGACGTGGAGAGAGGAAAGGCGGAGTGGGAATGCGAGAAGGGAAGGGGACGCGGGAGATGAAAGGGAGGCGGAAGGGCAACGGGACGAATGGGAAAGGACACGCAGGGAGAAACAATTTCTTTATTAAGTGGCATAGAAACGCATACCGGGAACTGGCTATAATAATATAAATGGTTGGGTAACCATCCAGTAGATGGCGTTGTGTTTCGTTAGCCGCAGCAAGGCGTGGCCGGGTCAGCTAGTCCTGAATATATTTCCATTTATAATGTTTATAATTTTTTTTTAATTTTTATAAATCCTAAAAATATGGGATGATTATTTAAATATAGGTGAAATCATTGGCTTTATTCGGTTTATATATTTCTGTACTAAAATTCAGAGGTATGATTTTTTTAATGTTGGCGGAAAATATTTAAAATGATCATCAAAAAATCACGAGCAATCCAAGGAAAAAGTTTTAAATTGGTCTGTCGCTCCAGTGGATACGTAAGAATAATAATGATCTACAGTGAAACTCTCCACATAGTTAAAGTGTTTGTTTTGGGTTTGTGGTAATCTATCCTTCCCACTGCGGTACAAACAAGGCAAGGCAACTTTACGATAGAGTCCTGCTGGACGGTCAAACAAGCCTCACCCCATGAATCCGGGCATCCATGCTAAGTCACCAAACATAGCCAACCACTTGGGGTGACCTATTGCAGAGGTGTCGAGTAATCAATAAATGGTTCCCAGGGCGGTGGTTCCCAAACTCTCCTCCTAAATTATAATACATTGGCCACACACCGTCAGATAGGAATAGGTACTTGAATAAAAGGTTGCTTGGAGAACTCTTTGGATTCTTTAAAAATGGACATGGAGAAGTGAGATTGAGTGGAGATGTATGTATGTATGGTATGTGTTGTGTTGAACTGACCTTGAGTTCGATGGAACCCGGGCACCCCTGCTAAGTCACCAAACGTAGCGAACCACTTGAGGTGACGCATGGCAGAGGTGTCAGTTATCCAATAAATGGTTTCGGGCGGCAGTACCCAAACCCGCCCCCAAAATTATAAAATACTTGCTGGTTCCCAGCATACGTTGCTATGCCATGTAATAAAGAAATTGTTTCTCCCTGCGTGTCCTTTCCCATTCGTCTCGTTCCCCTTCCGTCTTTCCTTCCTCTCCCGCGTCCACTTCCCCTCTCACGTTCCCACTCCGCTTCCTCCACCTTCCCTCTCCCCCTTTTGCCCCATCCCGCGAACCCCCCTCCCGAGTTCCCCCCCCCCCCCCCCCTCCCAGGTTCCCGGCCCCCCTCCCAGGTTCCTTTCCCCCCCTCCCGCGAAACCCCTACCCGAGTTCCCCTCCCCCCTTCCATGTTCCCGTCCCCCCCTCCCGCGAAACCCCTACCCGAGTTCCCCTCCCCCCTTCCAGGCTCCCGTCCCCCCTCCCAGGTTCCTCTCCCACCCCTCCCAGGTTCCTCTCCCCCCCTTTTGCGAAACCCCTACCCGAGTTCCCTTCCCCCTTTCCATGTTCCGATAGACTGGTGTAAGACCACCATTCAGAATTGAAACGTTGCTTGAAAATGGCTTTAGCCATGTTTAGCGACCAGATCTGAATAGCCAGGTACTTGCCAACCTTCCTCTTCCCCACCTCCTTCCCCTCCCCACTACCTTCAGCCTCACAACATACCCCAATTGGGGATGCTATAGTCTCACTGGCTCCAGACGGGAGCAGTTGAGATTCTTGTGCGATATTAACTGTAAAAAGATAGATAGATAGATTGGACACACACCGTCAGATAGAGATAGGTAGTTTGGAGAATTTTTTTGGATTCTTTCAATATAGACTTGGTGGAGATGTGAGACGAGTATGTATGTGTGTGCGTGTTGAACTGACCTTGAGCTCGGTGGTCAGCATGAGTATGTGGCGGCAGGGAAGACGGAACACCCGGCTGAAGAGGCAAGAGCACTCCTGCGTGGAGGTACCGTACTTGCTGATAGAGTTGGCCCCATCCTTGTCACTGAAACCAAAAACACTTATTCACATTTCACTCTTGCAACGGGACTAAAACACCCACAACTTACAATGTAAATACCAGGACCACCAGCAGAAAACCATCTCGGAAGTGTTTATCAAAAATCTTTTTATTTTTTATTTATTTATTTACAGAAACGTAGGTATACACTTATTAGAAAGTACTAGCTGGTACCCGGCATGCTGCTAGGCCCTGCGGGAGGCTTTACTTTTGCCTTCGCCCAGTTTGTTGGTAACCATTTTATAAATCCGATAGGAACTGGTTCCAAAAATAGCCGGTTCCTCGGATCCAGTGACAGCTAGTCACCGAGACAAAATAACCGCGACAGGCAATGACGTCATATATAATATACTAGCTGACCCAGCCACGCATTGCTGTGGCTAACGAAACACAATGCCATCTACCGACAACGCCATTACCCAACCTTTATAACCAACCCCATCTGTTAATTTGCATACATATCAAATCCACACCGCCCGCTTGCCAGCCCTCTGCCCGCTTGCCAGCCCGCTCCCTTTATATATTATATACTTCAACCCATTTACACAAAACCTCGACAAATTATGTGCCTAAGCCTTCCTCCTATCTATTAGTGAAAACCGCATGAAAATCCATTGCGTAGTTTAAAAATCTAAGCGTACAGACAGCGGGAGCGACTTTGCTTTATACTATGTAAAGATATAGACGCGTGGTATTATTATTCATAACTGCCAGTCACAATAATAATCATATTATATATCTCTCCATGTCCGGAGAGATTCACGAAATTACAAATCCAACAGTACTTACTCCTGCTAGGCAATGCTCCTCATGCTAATTGCCAACGTAAGTGGTGCCATCTTTTGGCATTGCTTTAATTCGGTTCTATTAGAAAAGTAGATTTGAATACAAACACCACATACCAAATGTGTAATTTTTTTTTTATGTGAATACCTCACAAGAGTCCCAGCTGCTCCCGTCTGGAGCCAGTGAGTCTATTGCATCGCCAATTGGGATATGTTGTGAGGCTGAAAGTAGTGGGGAAGAGAAGGGGATGGGGAAGAGGAAGGTAGGGAAGTATCTGACTATTCAGATCTGGTCACCAAACACGGCTAAAGCCATTTCAAGCAACGTTTCAATTCTGAATGGTGGTCTTATACCAAAGCGATACTAAGAGTATCCTTCCACTCTGAAACTTACCGCAAATAATATACTATATATTATTTTTTATGAATTAATTGTGAAAAAACACACATTAATCAAATAAAATTTATTTGCCCACGCCGGGATTCGATCCCGCGACCTTCGGATTGCGAGTCAAAAGCCTTACCGCTAGACCACACCAGCCATCATTGCGTAAGGCGTATCAACTGGACAGTCACTAGGCTATTAATACTCTTTGATGATGATGATGATGATATGGAGCGTACGTACCCAGACTGATTCTGCTGGTTGAGCGCCCTCTGCGCCAGCACTGTCTGCTGGTGGATGAGGAAGTAGGCGTACTGGGTGATGGTATCCGTCGGAGACTGCTTCGAGTTTATGGTGTCCTGGAAAGCACAATTTTATTATTGCTTATCTTTCAAGCATTCTTATCAACACTGGAATCTGTGTGAGCGCTATAACAAATAATACTAATAATATAACGCCATAACGGACTTTGACAGATTTAATCGCGGCAAATTTGACATTTCGATGCCACAGATAAAATCATTTAAAAATATACTGGTATTGCCAGGTGAATCAAACTAGTATGTCATCAATGATGTTGGCGCAAGCGATTCTGACCTTGTCCTTCATACAAATTCTGTACACAGAAGGGTCAAAATCGAGTTCAAAAATATTTTTTTCCGCACGCATGCGCACACATCGCGCGCATCCGCACGTCTCCGGCAAATAAGAGGTTAAAGGCCATTAAATATTTTTTTAACCCTTTCCCTGCGGGAAGCGCACCACTGCGCCACCCCGTACATGCCCTGTACGCGGGTGGCGCGTCTGTGCGCCGCGAAGTTTCTCCGGCATTATGTATACGAAACATACTTGATTATGGTAAAATTTATACTCCTAAAAATTCTCAAATCCTTACCCTACTGACATCTTGCGATATTTATCCGTAATACGTATTCTAATCAGAGTTACAGAGATTTGAAGGGACCTCCCAACTCAGAGCGAAAATTGAATCAGTTTGAATTCTTCCCGCGTCTTTACACACGCTACTGCGCAGGCGCCTCTCATAAGCACTCGTAAGATTCTCAAGCGAAGAGGCTCGCCGAGTAATACATTATTATATCGAATTAATTTTTCCTTTTTTGTCGATGTGAACTATTGTGATAAACGTGGACATTTATCTGATTTATCATATTTAAAAATAAGTTTTTTTTATAAATATACTTTCAGACTGTGGTAGAAATATAAAATTTGATCAGTATTAGATTATTTTTTTTAAACAAAAATAAGTGATTCAGAGTGTTTTTAGTGGACAATCAAGTGTAGTGATTTTATAACTCTTTACGAAAAGTTGAAGACGCTTGAATTTTTATCAATAATTGAAATTATTTTTATTACCAACATACAAAATGTCGGGTCGTAGTCTTAATGACGACGAAATAATTAGGCAACTTTAGAAATAGATTATGATTTCCAACTTAGTGAATGTGACGAATATTACAATTACGAAGCTGTAGTTGTTTTTATTATACGGCCCTTTTTGAAGTGTGTGTCAATATTTCATTCATCCAGCCAATCGAGACATCGCACCACAGTTGAAGAGCTGTACTCCGGTATGTTGATATGCTTATTGTGTTGACCTTGAAATATTAATATGGCGGCCTGACCCAAACGTATTCATAACACTACTGAGATGTGTCGAAGATTTATAGAGTCCCATTGATAAACCGAATGTTTATTTACACTTGAAAAAATACTTCAAGACATAAGTGATTTATTTTTTAAAACAAATATTAAAATCCACTCGTGATTATTGTTTAAAGCCATAAATTAGATTAGTGATAAATAGCCCCGCGTGTGAACGAAGTGACACATATTTTTGACGCAGAGAAAAGGTTAATGGTAAGGCTACATGTTTAATTAAATAAAGATATTGTAAGAAGCTGTAGAACGTGTTGTGCGTTACCTGTAGTCTGGAGAGCGCGTACAGTCGCCGGCTATCCTCGACGGTGCGTACCACCTGGAAGAAGAAGGCCACAAAGTCCTCGGGCTGCAGACCAGTGGAGGCGGAGAGAGGCTCAAAGTGCTCTACCACCTTCTCCACACCCTGAAAACACATTCACAACACGCATTATTGTTTAGCCATTCGAGCGATAGCCACCCAAACTTAACCTAGCCTAACCTAACCAAGTACCTGTCTACTTTTTAGTCCTGGTACCCAGTACCGGATTATCCCTAAGGCAGAGTAGGCAACTGCCTAGGGGCCCCGCATCGGCTAGGGGCCCCGAGTCCCGAGCAATTTATTTTTATTTTTTTATAAGGAACATTTACAGGTTAATAACATTAGGCACACATATTAAAGAAAACAACAAATTATAATAATTAGGTTACAACCTTTGACAAATTGGTCGAAGGTTACAACCCAATAAACAACCAATGTACACATCATGCACAAATCATAAATAAAAAGTCTATAAGTAAAACAAATATATAAACATAGTCGTATTTTACTTTTCTTTCCTTCTATTTGTTGCAACATTAGGTACTTAGTATCTGAAGTGATTGAAGGTGCCGTGTGTGGTTTATATTGGCAGTGTTTTGTTCTATTCCTAATTATACATTTAAAATATTAAACGTTGTACAAGCTTCAGTATGCACTACCTGTCTGCTTGCTAAAATTCCTTGGGAAAGGTTGTCTGGAAGAGATCACTTTAGTGACAAGACGGTTCATTGTAATGTTTTTTTAATAATATATATTTTTGTTTCTATGTGTATGTCATTTTATGTACAATAAAGAGTATAGTGTATTTTATTGTATTGTATTCGTTTTTTAATTGAATGGGGTGATGCACAGATAAGAGAAACAATGTTTCTTTTATCTGTGGGGTGATGGCATACCTTTCGCAATGTAGTAAAAGATCAGATTAATTATGAATAAAATTACGTTTTGGTAAAAAAAATAATTTGGAAGTTAGAAAAGGGTAAAAGTGCAGTGGCGGACTAAGCCCGTCAGAAGCCTGGGGCGGCAAAGTTGAATGAACCCCCCCCCCTTATTGAAGTTGATGTAATTTTACAAGTTTTTTATTCAGTTGTTCACACGGGCCTCTGACCCTGGGGTGGGGCAGAGGCCCGTGTGATCAAATCCTAAACAAGGCTTTAAGGACACTGCAAAAAAAAAATTTTTTTAATTCATTTTCTGAAAGATGCATTTCTTAATAATGCTCTCACCATTTGAGGGAATTGATAAAATTGATGGAGATACAGCATTTTATACGAAACCAGTTGCAGTTTGTATGTTGAATTATCCTTATCAAAACTTTGAAATTGTTTTTCTCGAAACCACGTTTTTCAACTTGGTTGACAACACATTAGAAAAACTGTATATCCGATTTTTTTTTTTTTTTTTTTACATGAGCTCCACACAGGAGGCGCTGAGGAAAATAATTTTCTTCAGGGCCTATGTCATCTTTGGGGATGCTGGGTGGAGGGTTTTTTTAGGAAAAGGAAGGAGAGGAGAATTCTGGGAAGGAAAAGGGGTGGGTAGAAATCTGGGGTTCAGTGTGTCTTGGTCATCCGCCTCCAAGACCTAGACAAACCTCACCCCATGAACCCGAGCACCCCTGCTAAATCACCAAACGTATCGAACCACTTGGGGTAACCTACGGCAGAGGTGTTGGTTATCCAATGAAGGTTCCCGGGGCGGCGGTACCCATTCCCGCCTGCCGATTTGCATGCAATAAGTCTTAAACAGTTAGAAAATCCAGTCACTATGGCACCATTTCGGGATTTTTTTATGAAGGTCTTTTTTTTATGAACAATGAAAACTTTCCATTAAAAATCGAAAATAAAATTCGCTGGTCCGCCATTTTTTATTTTATTTAGATATCGAAATTCCCCTATGCCATAGACAGAAGATTTTCGAACAGATTAAGACTTTGTGCATTCAAATCCCAACCCCCCCCCCCCGGTAGGCCGCCATTGGTAAAGGGGCCCCGAGACGTGCATTGCCTAGGGGCCCCGACATGGTTAATCCGGCCCTGATGGTACCTACACTGATGTATGGCAGTGAGGCATGGAATTGGCAGAGGAAGGATGAAAGTAAACTGAACGCTGTTGAAATGAGATACCTGAAGCGTACGTGTGGTAAAACCATGTACGATTGTGTGAGAAATGTGAATATCCGCAGAGAATGCAAGGCTGATGTAAGCATAATGAGTAAAATCCTCCACACAGCATCCCCAAAGATGACATAGGCCCTGAGGGAAATTATTTTTCTCAGGGCCTCCTGTGTGGAACTAAAGTTAAAAAATTAAAATAAAATAAAATAAAACTTTTTTTTTTAATACACAGCAAAAACCAAAACAAGTGCTTGTTATTTTTTTTACTTTTTTTAAAAAATTAGCTTGAAACAGGAGGCCCTGCATCTTAGGCGATGCTGTGGGGAGGGTATTTTTTTAAGGGAAGGATAGGGAGTTCTGGGAAGGAAAAGGGTATGAGGGGTGGGTAGGAATTTGGGGGTTAGTGTGTCCACGAGTGACAGACGTATGAATGCATCCCTCCAACTGCGGTGCAAGGCGACGGATGCGTCTGCCCACCCTTCAGCAGTTGAGCAGACGCATCCGCCGCCAAGACCTGAACAAACCTCACCGCTGAACCCGGGCAGCCCTACTAAGTCACCAAACATAACAAACCACTTGGGGAGACCTATGGCAGAGGTGTTGGTTATCCAATAAATGGTTCCCAGAGCGCCTAGAAGCCATTTTTTTTTAAAGTTAACCTGCCCTATGCCGTGCCGTATTTAGTATGAAACCTAGGAAATCACGCAAAATATTATTTTGATGTAATATTTTGTGGGTTTATTTTGAGCTATCATATATTATATTGACCGAAACACATTCCTTGAACAATAAACTATCTATAAAAACAACATTACTTGCGTTTATTTGATAAATTGATAGGTTTTTCAATGTTTTTGACCTACCACGCTCGGAGTTTGACAGTACAAATCGCGGAAAAAAGTGACGCTGAGATCCCATAGATAATTTATTACAAATTATTCCGAGTGGCTAGGCATATTTCGGGTGGCTGTTCAAGAACGAGAATGGCCCAAGCGATTCTGACCTTGTCTTTCAATTTCTTTATACATAAGGATTAAAATCGCTTTAAAAAAAAAATCAAAAATTTGTACCGAACGTGCCGGCGCGCGTACGGCATAGGAGAGTTTAAGTTTTCTTTATTCATTGAATTGTTTGTTATATGAATTGAGGATTTCGACCGCCATGCTAGCAACATGCCCGTGTTGTGGTGGTCGATTGAATTGACGGAAGAGAAAATAGAGTTTTGTTACCTTGTGCAGCACATTGGTGAAATTGTCTCCTTCCAGGAGTCGAGGGAGTCGGTTGGCCACGCTGCCCAGCATTCTGCGGAGCTGAAATTAACCAAACATCATCAGACACTCCTTCCAAGATGTTGTAAACTTATTTTAAAACATATCTCGTTTTTAAGTATCCTTTCAAACAATACTCTTTCATTTATCTGCCACAAACCTCGCACAATTCTGTCAATAAGGAACTCCAGTGAAAAATATTATGGCTTTAAAAAATATGTTCATATAGACCAATAAACGCTGATTCTGAATATATAAGTTTTATTAAATAATATTTAACGCAGAGTTTCAAAAATTATTAAAAAGTCCATTTTTAATCGGGTCCTAGAAACACGCCGTCAAGTTGGTAGTATTAAAATGTTTAGTGGTGACTTCACTGCTCATCGTGTCGTGACGTCACCGTAAAGTCATTTTATGGGAATGTAGGTATGACACAAGCCATCGTATTAATTTATTCGTTTATTTACATACTGTTTATAGAGATTTAGTTGTGTTTATTGAAACATTATTTAGGCCTTATAATTCAGATTCAAAAATAAAGGTATCTCTTATTAGTTTATCTCTATTATTGAAAATATTCAAAAACTACTGCACAAAAAAAATAGTAATGCTATTTCTAGGGAGAATACTTCGAATACCGAATTTCAAAATGGCAGCAGTTGATCAGCTGATTGCCCGATCTTATAGTAACTTTTCAGGAGTGATGACGTCACACGATTCACTACATATACGGTGGTTTTCGGGGGATCTTGAAAAATTAAAACTTTGACAATTATTTCAACTATTAAAACTAACTCTAAAAATATATATATATATGCAGTTATTTAACCTCTTGGAGCGCGGAAGAACAACACGGAAATTTCACGACCTTCAATTTGAATCGAATGTTTTGTGGATTAATTTTTACCTATCGTATATTTTATTGACCGAAACACATTCCTAGAACAATAAACTATCTACCAAAATAACATTACTTGCGTTAATTACGTAAATTGATAGGTTTTGCGATGTTTTAGTCGAGGAACTCATAAATGTGACGCAGCCAAAATGACATTTCGAGATGCCCGCAGATAAAAATTATTTTAAAATAATCTGTGGTTACAAGGTGAATGAAATCTTTACCCATCCCATAGGGAATGTTGGCGCAAGCGATTCTGACACTTCCTTTACAAATTTTGTACATAGAAGGGTCAAAATAGTAGAAAAAACGTTTTTTTTTCCCGCGCATGCGCAGAAACTGTTCACATCCCGCACTACGGAAAAAATAAATATAAATTATTCCGAGTGACTAGACGCATTGCGGGTTTCGCTATGGTAAAGGACGATAATAGAGCAAGCGTTTCTGACTTTGTTCTTCATACACTTTATACATAAGGGTCAAAATTGCATTTCAAAGTGCCGCGGCCACCGGGTGACAAACGGCAAACAACCGGTTAAGTTAGAAGTTATTATTTTTATATTCATTATTCATTAAAAAATGGACTGGAGTTCTTCTCTATTAACCTGTAATCGGCCGGACACGCTCATTTGCGCGCAGCTTTTGCGCATGCGCGAAAAAAATATTTCGAAATAAAAAAGTTTGTCTGCGATTTTGACCCTTCTATGTACAGAATTTGTATGAAAACAAGGTCAGAATCGCTTGCGCCAACATCATTGATGATATATAGCCACTAGTTTCATTCACCTGACAAAACCAGATTATTTTTAAATGATTTTTATCTGTGGAATTGAAATGTCATTTTTGGCGCAAATTGAAGCTGTCAATATTGTTCCTCGACTAAAACATCATAAAACCTATTTTGTGTTCCGTATCGATGCCTGGAATCCATTATGAGAGAGAGCTAGCTCTTTCGCCCTTATAGTTTCAGTTTCGCGCGTGTTTATTCCCTATATTTGCCCTTTTTTTATTCGACTTGCCACATTTTCTCTCTGCTGGCAACACTAGTGACGCGCATCTCAGATCACGTGATGTTATTGTTTGTCATATGACGCCGTTTTTTCGCGCCGAAAGCAGTTTTCGTGTTTCGCTGTACTTAAAAAACCAATTTTGAGTCGAAAATCGAAGTTTATTCCCTGCTCTTTCAGTTTAAACATTAAATATACCGTGATAGATAGTTTTCTGAGAAATTGACTAATTGTTTAGTGTGTTTTTTCGGTTGTTTACGTGTTTAAACTGTGCAACAAAATGAGTGATATCGACAACTAAGACGCTTCGCCAGTCGGAAACAATGATCAAGCACGAGTTTCTCGGAAACGCCGAATGCCGCGCGAAAGCTCTGGATCCGACACTTCGGAAGAAATGCATTACTATCGGGATTCTCGGGTAGACATCCTGATGCAACAGATGTCGGCCATGACGGACGTTTTATCTGGGAATCGGGTAGAGTTCGCGGAGAAAACGGTCTCGGACAAAGAGATGCGGCAAGAGGTAGAATCGGGGTTTTTGGAGATGCCCGCCAGCCTAGCCGCTCAGAAAAATGTTTTGGAGTTCTGCAATCCAAGCACATTGGTGAAGGAATCGCCGATTCCGAAGGCGGACGCAAGAAGAGTCGCAGTTATCTCGGCTCTTCAGCGTTTTGGCTCGGAGGAATGGTCGCTTGTTCGCTATGCCGAAACACAGAAAGTATACACCGCCACGCCCGCCTTCGTAGAGCTGGAGGTAAATGAAGAACTAGGAGGTTTGATAAGAACAACTCCTTAGCCCTGGACCGTTCCCTGGGAGCCCTCTCCAATGCAGTGCTATCCCAAACAGAGTCGGTCAGAGGAAACATGCAGGCACTGGTGAACTGGGCATCCGAACCAGGCACCTGCTTGACCCCTGCGACTCTGTTTGACAAGATTCAGGGGATGTTTGCCAAGTACAGTAAGACCACGGACGACGTCCTACAGATTTTATGCGGAAGGCGAACGGAATGCCTACAAAGTAGGCGAAAGGCCCTGCTAGAGGGAGTAAGGGACCCGTACATCAAGGAAGGCCTTGCCAGGATTCCTCCGAGCGCCAGTCACCTCTTTAATAAAGAGGAACTAGCAAGTTATATCGTGGCAAACGGGGGACGAGACAAGATATTCGGTAGTGCATCCTCGTCGTAAATCCCCCGTCAACCTCAACCCTCTACCTCACAAGCAGCAAGACCGGTGATAGAGGCTCCACACTCCAGACCTAGGAAGCCCTTTCGACCTGCCCCTAGGCTAGAGAAAGACAGGACGTACAGGCAGCCCGCCAAAAAAGCGAGAGCCCTCTCGCAAGGCGGCCAGCGATCAGGGTAGAAGGCGATGGAGGTGACTGGAGGCCGGAGCCATTCTGGGGAGGACGCCTAAAGGCATATCAGGAGGTGTGGAGGGAGCTGGGAGCATCACCGCTAATCCTGAACATTCTAAAAGGAGCAAGGATACACTTCATATCAAAACCTCCTCGGGCGCTCCCATCGGCCGAGCTGAAGCAGAATTTCAGGACAAGGTTGTCTCCAGGCATGACCGCACACATCGAAACGATGAAAGCGTCAAAAATCCTGGAGGCAGCAGACGACTCCCCAAGCTTCCTGTCAGGTATGTTCCTTACCTCCAAATCAGACCACACCCTCAGGCCCATCTTCAACCTGAAGGCCTAGAACGTCTTCATAGACTCAAAGCCCTTCAGACTCTTCAGTCATTTTCGGGTCCCGGAATTCCTCCAACCCGACGACTGGCTGATAAAAGTCGACCTCTCCCAGGCTTACTTCCACGTGCCAATCGAAAGATCACACCGGAAATTCCTGCGCCTCGTGTACAACGGAGAGCTCCTTCAGATGACGTGTCTGCCCTTCGGCCTGTCATCAGCGCAAAGGATCTTCTCGCTGCTCTCAAACTGGGTAGCAGAACTACTAAGGAAAAAGGGACTCAGGATTGTAGTCTACCTAGACGACTTCTTAGTAGCAAACCAGTCCAGAAAACTTCTCACCTCCCAAGCCGTTGCTATAGTGCACACACTTCAACAGCTAGGCTGGTGCATAAACCGGGACAAATGTGTCCTGACACCCACGCAGAAGTTGGAGTTTCTGGGTATAACATGGGACACGAGAGCAGATCAAAAGTCTCTCTCCGACCGCAAGTGCGCTGGTCTACGCCAAGCCTTGCAGGTTCCCTTGGAAGTCGGCAGTTGCTCTCCCAGGCAGGCTCTCGGTCTACTGGGAAGACTCAACTTTGCAAATTTCGTGATCCCTCGTGGTCGCTTGCATTGCCGCAGACTGCACCCGGACAAGTGTGTCCTGACATCCACGCAGAAGTTGGAGTTCCTGGGTATAACATGGGACACGAGAGCAGACCAAAAGTCTCTCTCCGACCGCAAGTGCGCTGGTCTACGCCAAGCCTTGCAGGTTCCCTTGGAAGTCGGCAGTTGCTCTCCCAGGCAGGCTCTCGGTGTACTGGGAAGACTCAACTTTGCAAATTTCGTGATCCCTCGTGGTCGCTTGCATTGCCGCAGACTGCAGAGGTTCAGCCGCCGCATACAGCACCTGAAACCATCGCGGCCCGTTGCTCTGCCCAACGCAGCACGGCAGGACATACAGTGGTGGCTAGCAGCCATTGGAAGGACAAGCCCAATGTCTTATCTTAACAAGACGAATGTCTTATTGCAGACAGACAACAAGACAGTAGTGGCTTATGTCAACAAGGAAGGGGGTACAAAATCGTTAGCCCTTCTGGAAACAACGCGGGAGCTACTGGATTTCGTAGACCAGATGGAGATATCTCTGACAGCTCAATACATTCCAGGAAGATACAACGGAATTGCGGACCGTCTCTCTCGGAGCGCACCGCTTCCAGAGTGGCATCTACTAAGTCCGGCAACGAAGGAAATATTCAAAAAATGGGGTCGCCCTCAAATAGACCTGTTCGCTTCAGCCACTGCTCACGTGGTACCAACATACGTCTCCAGAGACTCAAGCGACTGCTTAGCCTGCTTTCCCAACGTGTTCAGTCAACCTTGGGACTACAATCTAGCTTGGGTATTCCCACCGCCAAACCTCGTTCCGAGAGTGCTCACCCACCTAAATCAGGCAAAGGGCATGTTCCTTCTAGTCGTCCCAAAATGGGAGAAGACTTTTTGGAGAAGCGACCTAAAACAGCGAACAGACGAACGCCTCCCATACGCCTGCGCAACCTAGAGGGAGTCCTCATAGACACATCGACAGGACTACCCCCTCCCAGGATTCAGGATCTGGAACTAGAGGTCTGGAGAATTGCGGGTGGGAACAAGCCTTGACAAAATGGAGTCAGGAAGAACGCCAACTCCTCAACTCATCCTGGAGAGTCTACACCGAAGACCTACAATAGGTGGCGTAAATGGGGCACTCAAAACGGTGTGGACGTCAACAATCCCCCACCAACTACGGTTGCCAGGTATCTAGCCCACCTATTTGTTCAAGGAGGCCTAGCCCCAGGGACCATTCAGGTCCACAAGTCAGCCATCGTTACCTTCTGCGGCCCAGCTCAGAATGCGAGAAAAATAAGCTCTGATTTCTTGGTAAGACACGTTCTCAAGGCAATCTCAATGGCAAGGAGGACCAAGGAGAAAGCCCCTCTCTGGTATCCCAGACAAGTAATAGACTGGCTGGTCAAGAATTCCCCCGCAGAAGACTCGCTGTTTGAAGCGTCACGGAGGGCAGCAATACTCCTCGTCCTGGCGTCAGGCAGGAGAGTTCATGATTTGACACTGCTCAGAATCACCCCAGAACATTTCGTCGACAAGAGGAACTCTATTACCCTGTGGCCAATTTTTGGGGCAAAAACCGACACAGCCAACCATAAACAATCAGGTTGGAAACTGACAGGCTCACAAAAAGATAACATCAACCTCCTTAAATGGTTGAGAAAAGTCGTTGCCCTCTCTACAGCCAGAAGAGGTCCACTACTAAAGAACCTATTTGTGACCACATCAGCAGAAACAAAACCGGCAACGCAAACGATAATAGGGGGATGGATCAAATCAGTCCTCAGAGAAGCTGGAGTCCACGCAACCCCGGGAAGTGTACGCTCGGCTGTAGCCTCCTTAAACTGGTTGGAAGACTACCCCATAGAGGAGATTCTTGCTAGAGGGAATTGGAAGTCCGAGCACACCTTCCGGAAGTTCTACCAGAAGGAGATAGCGCACTCCAGAAGCGAGCACCTCCAGCACTCAATGGCTCCATTCTTTACTCCAGTGTAAATAGCATCACATATAACGCTAAGTTTTCAGATCACCAGGTGAGAGCAAACACATCTCATAATGGATTCCAGGCATCGATACGGAACACAAAATAGAATAATTTTACCTACCAATAAAATTTATATTTTGTTTCCATCGATGCCTGGAATCCAGGTAATCCCTACCTGGTGCATTACGAGTCATATGACAAACAATAACATCACGTGATCTGAGATGCGCGTCACTAGTGTTGCCAGCAGAGAGAAAATGTGGCAAGTCGAATAAAAAAAGGGCAAATATAGGGAATAAACACGCGCGAAACTGAAACTATAAGGGCGAAAGAGCTAGCTCTCTCTCATAATGGATTCCAGGCATCGATGGAAACAAAATATAAATTTTATTGGTAGGTAAAATTATTCTATTAATTTACGTAATTAACGCAAGTAATGTTGTTTTGGTGTATAGTTTATTGTTCTAGAAACGTGTTTCAGTCAATGAAATATACGATAGCTCAAAATTAATCAACAAAACATTTAATTCAAAATTCAAAATCGTGTTCTGTTACGAAATTTCCGTATTTTTCCTGGAATTTGCGGGCCTTTGACAGGTTAAGATGAACATTTTGTTTATATTTTAATAATAAAAATTTATTTAATTCCAAACTCACCCTGCCAATCTCTTGGTCTTGCCCCTTGAGCATGGCCTCCACATGCACCTTGAGAGAGGGGATGGTGGGGGTGGGGGACACGAGGCGAGCTGCCCAGCGCGACACCTGAAACACGTTGCTGCACATGTGCGCCGCCGGGAAGCACCACTTGATGGCCTGCAACCATAAACATATCATTAGTATGAACTCATTGGCCACAGAATTATTGAGTTAAGAAATTGGCTCTCAAAAATTGAAAACCTTCATTGGCATACATCATCTATTGTAACTTTTAATCCGTCTGCTTGGTTCAATATATTATTTTATCTTATGATTTTATCTGTGGCATCGAAGTGTCAAATTTGCTGCGAATCTTTCTGTCAAAGTCCGATGCATTTTACTTGACGAAAACATTGTAAAACCTATCAATTTATCAAATTAACGCAAGTAATGTTGTTTTGGTACAGTTTATTGTTCTAGGAATGTGTTTCGGTCAATAAAATATACGATAGCTCAAAATTAATCCACAAAACATTCAATTCAAAATTCAAAGTGGTGCTTTGTTAGGGAATTTCCGTGTTTTTCCTAGCTTGTGACAGGTTAACCTGCCATTTGTCGCGAGCTTTTGTTTTTTTTTCAATGCGATTTTAATCCTTGTGTATAAAGAAACTGTATGAAGAACAAGGTCAGAATCGCTTGCGCCAATATCATTCTTGACGTAACCGTTGGTTTCATTAATCTAGCTACTGATTGCAATCTTTAGAGCGAAGGCGTAGGGTGGGAATGCTATCCTTGTTCTACCGGTATTACACTGGAAGATGCCCCCGGAAATAGCGTCATTGATCTCTTTCGGCACCGGTGCATTGTCGGGAAACACGCCAAACGCATGCCCGGTTGTAAAGTACACGGTTGACATATGTCACATGAGTACGGGTCGCTTCTTCGACTCGTTCTTGTGTTCAATAGATCGGTTTGCCGGCTTCTGTGTTTCCTCCTTCCTACAACCCTACAGGGGTATAACCCTACAAGAAAAAAGTTTTCAAATAAATAATGGCATTGATACTCTTTTGAAAACATAAAATATTGTTATTTTTACCACTGAGAGCCGCTAAAAAGTGACCCGCAAAGTCATAGAAAATTAATTTAAAATCATTCCGAGAAGCTAGATTAATGAAATCAACTGTTACATCAAGAAAGATTAATTATTATTTTTAATTTATAAACTAACGTTTAGACAAGATTTTTATGCATAGCACAAAGGGTAACAATTATTATAAGCAATAATTATCAGCCTGAAACACTCATCAACATTGAAAATTCTTCCGAGAAAAGTAATAGTAATTGTTACCCTTTGTGCTATGCATAAAAATCTTGTCTAAACGTTAGTTTATAAATTAAAAATAATAATTAATATTTGACAAGTTTAAGTATTTCCCCAATAAATGTAGTCATAATTTGTCTCGACGCCACCTAGCGAGGGATTTAACACTTACAATGTCTCTCTCACAAAAATAAAGTTGGTTGTTTTCAGGTGGAAAAAATATAATAAGCAGTAATTGTTGAATGAAACACTAGTATATATTGAATTATTTGGCGGGTATTTGATAAGCCCCCATAGCTCAGTGGTCAAGAGCAGCTGACCGGCAATCAGAAGGACACGGGTTCAAGTCCCGTTGGCGGCAAGTATCTTTTCTCGGAAGATTTTTCAATGTTGATGAGTGTTTCAGGCTGATAATTATTGCTTATAATAATTATCAAGAAAGATGTTTGCGCAAGCTATTCTGATCTTGTCCTTCACACAGTTTATTTATACATAAGGGTTAGAATCGCGTTTAAAAAAAAATAAAAAAGGAAAGATTTGTTTTTGGCCAGTGACAGTTGCGAGGTTAATTAACTGAGTTGAGAGCCGGGGTTGTGCTTGAGTACCTGAGATGCACACCCTGCTGAGAGCCGGGGTTTGTGGTTTGTGGCCGGGGTTTGAGGCTTGTCGGATGGTTGAATCTAAGTAGGTGAAGGGTCTCTCACCTCAATATGTTGTTCAGGGTCGGCCACCACGCAGCGGATCTGTCTCCAGGCCGGGTTGCAGGACTTGAAGGTCTCCAGAAGCCATCGCACGTTGTCTCCCAGGGTGGAGATCCCTGCAATAAACAACAACACATTAATACCTCATGTTTGTTGGATCATTCTTCTTTTCTTCTTCGTATGGTGGGGGAAAGTCGTGGAGGTCAATGTGGGGAAAGGTCGATGTGCTTCATGGAAACTGGTAGAAGATTGTAAGCAAGGGGCAGGGCAGATGTTGAGATAGGGTAGATTAGAGTTAGAGTTATGCAATAGTTACTGGATGACGGAGGAGGTAAGCAAGGTGTATATGACTTCCCAATAGGACAGGACTGAACAAAAGTGGCAAAATGGGGTTGAATGCACAAAAGTGGAAAAATGCGACAAGACAGTAAAAGTGGCAAAAAAGGGCATGAATGCAAAAAAAGTTACAAAAGGGGGTTTGAATGCACAAAAGTGGCAAAACGGGTCATAAATGCACAAAAGTTACAAAAAAGGGGCACGATTGCACAAAAGTGAGAAAAAGGGGCTTAAATACACAAAAGTGGCAAAGAAGGACAAGACACAACAAAGTAACCAAAAGGAACATGAATTCAAAAAGTGGCTAAAAGGGACATGAATGTACAAAAGTGGCAAAAAGGGGCATGAATGCACAAAGAGACATGATGGTACAAAAGTTGGAAAGAGGGGTAAGCCTCATGGACATATGAATATATCTGGACCTGCCTAATATATAAAAGCATATTATTTCCCCCTCCCCATAACGGTTCCATGGAGCCGCCTCAGATCGACGAGAGCCTCGCTTGAATCTAAAAAATGTGACATCATCATTCTTGTCCTGACCAGCGGCGTGCATGCATCGTACATTTTACGAACAAAAATGAGAACTTGTGCTATACATTATACCCTAATATATGTGCATATAGCGAATGTGGGCGTTTCTCCAGTGAGCTCATCGCTGATTACAGGGGTAAGTAAATTATGAAACATTTGTAAAAGTGTCTTAACTAAATACAACAACAAAATATTCCCCTGTGAAAAGTGGCAAACTTTCCTTTGCGCATTTGGACTACGCAAATATGTTAATAACGTGGCGGGAAATTCGCGCTCCCATGTAAAAAGGTCTATTCATTCAAAAGCAGATTTTGCTTTTAAGAACTAAATGGTGATATTATAATGCGAGATGCCTATATACTGTCAGATTAATTTTTTAAAGAATCATAGTCATCTTTCCCCTCTTCGCCACCCATAGTTTGGTTTTACCCCTCATCTGTATCTTCTCGTCTATCCATTTGGATTTCTATGGGTAAGCCTGCACAGTGGCTAAAAGGGGCATTGATGCACAAAAGTGGCACTAAAGAGCTAAAAATTATCAATACAATAAAGAGTTTAGATGCACCAAAATGCTAATAAAGAGAAGAATGCACATCTGAATGTATTACTGCATTATTGCACACCGATAGTATCTAAAGTTTCAAAAAAGTATTCCAAACTATTTTGGAACACTCGCTCGCAGTCCCCTCTTTCCCCGCAAATGCCCAAAGATATGTACTAGGTGTACAGGGACATTTATCAATTCCCTTAAAATTTAGACTTGCGATTCAATTCGACAGTGTTCTTTAACCCGGCGGTACTCGCTAGGTATTTACGAATATGAACACTCGCTACCGGGTAATAAATACCACAGAGTTTAATTGCCGTTATTTTCAAAAAGACGTTTAAATTTCAATGTTTGACAATGTATTTGTGTTATTGGTACTATTGTTCATAAATAAAACTACAAATGCAAGTTTTAATTTTTATTTATTTGTATTAGAGTTTATCCTAGAATATAATCAAAAAATAATTTTTTTCTTAGTAATCTTACGAAAATCAACAATAATATTCTTTTTTTCTTACAAATTTGGCAAATTTGAGATTGGTATCGAAAATAAACTAGGTACACTCCTAAAATAGTAAAAAATAATTGTACCTTTATACTGAGTGAACATTGAGATAATCAACACTTAAACAAACTGTTTCAAATATTTTGATAAAAACCTTCTTCACTCTATCATAGCAATCCTCACATATTGGCGTTGTATGCTCACGGCATATCTTTTTGGAGCACAATTCGCAAGCCAACTTCTGAATCTGAAGGTAGACGGTCAAAAACATTTTCTGAATTTGAGAGCACACCTGAACTATCAGCTTCCTGTTCAGTTTCACTTTCATGTTCACTATTCTCCTCAAAATCTTCTATTTCTGACACATTTTCTTCTCCGCTGTCTTCTTCTTGAAGCAGCTCTTCTATTGTACTATCACTTTGAGGAATACTCATTTTATTACAGCTCTAAAATAAAAAACATAGTCATAAACATAATAATGGAACAAGGATCGTCGCTACCGGGTATTTTTTACCCATACTCACTTTACACGTCTGTCATTAACAAGCGCCGTGCGCGAACTGACCGCACCGCGGGGTGAGGGCGTATGAACTATCGGTTTGAAGGTACTCAGAATCTTGGTTGCCAGAACGCGTAGAAAAAAAATACAACCAATTTTTTGTACTCTGTGGTATTTTTTACCCGGTAGCGAGTATCGCCGGGTTAACATTTAAAAACATAATAAAATTATTTTTTGCCCATCCATTGCACCACTGTACAGAAAAGTGTTTCTTTAAGAGGGCATTACCAGAGAAAGCCTGAAATACGTCATTTTCAAAAAAGTTTTTAGACGTATTGACTCTTTTCCACAAGAAATTATAAATGGATTTCGAAACATTGTTCTTTTATCTAGCATTCGTATGTAATAAATTTTTAGATTTTTTTTTAATTTTTAGTATAATAAGGTTATTCCATAGGTCGTTGGCAGATTTATTAAATTTTCAAAAAAGTTTTTGTATTATACCACACCCATTTCAAATAATGTAATCATGCAGTAAAATAAATCAATACATTATCTAGCAAAGTTATGTATTAGAATTTTAATTTTAGTTTCAATAAAATCATTAAAAAATATGTACGTACATGTGTTTCTTGACGAAAATTGGTCCATTTGTGTATTTATTTGCGCACTTACAAACTAATATATTTCAGATTTTTTTAACATTCTTATTAAATTTAGACATTATTGAAAAATGATAAATACTTATAATCAAAAAATAATTACAAAAAGTACACTATTTTAATAGTTTTATCATCACGCCTTTCAGCATTTTTGGATGAAGGTATAAATTAAAGCTAATTTGGATTGAAATAAATTCGATATTGAGTTATAATTTAAAAAAGCTGGTACGGAGAATAATTAATCTTTCTCATTGTAACCGTCCTGCACGATCGGAAGAACAACTTTCGACGAAATGTGGATTTTCGTCCGCTGGCTGGTTAAACGCTCTTAAAATGATTCACCTGTACATAAGTAAAAAAAGGTTGACAATGAAAAGGGCCTAGACGAAAGGAAATGGGCCAATAGTTAGTTAGTAAAATAACTCACCCGCACTGACGAGGACCGATCTGCCGTTGCCATCTTCCGTCAGAAGCAGCGTCAGCACTTGCCTCACCGAGTCGGAGCTGCCCGAAACGGCGCTGCGGAACTCGATACCTGGAATATACATTTATATTAGCAAAATTATAGGCAAACTAATTTCCACTACAATTATTAGAGCGGTCTTGGCCTATGGATGTAAGGCGGGAACACCGACAGCAAAGTCTGCGAAACAGCTGGACACCTACGAAAGAAAGGTACTTCGGAGCGGTGTGAGAGGGAGAGGCACGGAAAATCAGCCACAATAATGAGCTCTATGATATCTACCAAACTCCAGACTCTCTACCCGTTTAAGTCTCCAAAGACTAAGATGGGCCGGACATGTGCACCGAATGCCAAGCGCACGAGTACCGAAGAAGGTGCTAACAGGAAACCCGGGAGGTAAATGAAAGACGGGCAGACCTAGGCTGAGATGGGAGGATGATGTCAGGAAGGATCCTACATGTTGCAGATTGGAAGACGACGGCCGAGGACAGAGGACGATGGAGGCTTATCTTGAAGGAGGCCAAGGCTCGAAATGGGCTGTAGTGCCATTGAAGAAAAAGAACTTCCACTTATGCAATTCATTAATCTTTTAACATTAACTTCACACAGGAGGGTCTGAGGAAAATAATTTCCCTCAGGGCCTATGTCATCTTTGTGGTCAATAGCAGGTGTACTGAATTGAGGGGTAAACTCTCTGGGCCATTTTTAGAGCATCGGTGACTGAAGCGGTAGGAGCTTCGTTGGAACAGGAAAGTAGCCGATATGGATATCAAACTACGCTTGTCGACCTACACAATCCTTATGGCTGTTTTCTTATGGAGGGTCTTTTTGGGGAGAGAAACAAGAGACCCACTTTTAAATGTAATTCCCCTCGAGTCCTATGTCATCTTTGGGGATGCTGTGTGGGGGTCTTTTTAGAAAAAGGAAGAAGAGAAAGTTCTGGGAAAGAAAAAGATAAAGGAAAATATGTTTGCAAGTAACGAAATGATAGGATAGACTAATATTAACCTCTCAGGGCTCGGCCATATTCTGTCAGAAGAAAATTTTCACTTTGCAATAAAATACAATTAAATGGAGCATTTCTGAATGTATCGAAAAACTGTTTTTGAAAGGTGATGAAATACGCTTTCAAATTTTATTATCAGATATAAACTAAAACATATATAATTTGTCAAATACAAAAAATTTTAATGCAAACATAAAAAACTTTTAAAAATGGCTCACCACAACTTTTTTCTAACTAAAATTACTGGTAACGAAAAAAAAAAAACATTTATTAGACAATAAGGAACTCCAGTGAAAAATATTATGAGTTTAAAAAAATATGTTCATACAGACCAATAAACGCTGATTCTGAATATATAAGTTTTATTTAATAATATTAAATGCAGAGTTTTTAAAAAATTATTAAAAAGTCCCATTTTTAATCGGGTCGTAGAAACACATCGTCATGTTGGTATTATTAAAATATTTAGTGGTAACGTCACTGTTCCTTGTATCGTAACATCACCGTTAAGGCATTGTATGGGAATGTAGGTATGACACAAGCCATCGTATTAATTTATTTGTTTATTTACATACTGTTTGTAGAGATTTAGTTGTTGTATTTATTGAAACAATATTTAGGCCTAAATAATGTTTCAAAAATAAAGGTATCTCTTATTAGTTTATCTCTATTATTGAAAATATTCAAAAACTACTGCACAAAAAAAATAGTAATGCTTCTTCTAGGGAGAATACTTCAAACAACAAAATTCAAAATGGCGGCAGTTGATCAGCTGATTGCCCGATTCTATAGTAACTTTTCAGGAGTGATGACGTCACACGATTCACCATTTATACGGCGGTTTTCGGGGGATCTTGAAAAATTAAAACTTTGACAATTATTTTAACTATTAAAACAATTATTTTTTTTAAAATGCAGTTATTTAAGTTAGGTCATTATTCATCAAAAAAAAATTGAAAAATAGGACGAGTTCTCTATTGTATTACATACAAAAACAAATATTAAAAAATTCACAGTATCAATTTTATTTTTCAAATTGCGGTCAGAAACTTTGGTTCCATAAAGGTATACATTTTAATTATTTCGTGGTGTATTCTCTTTTTAACACCGTTTAGATCATATTTACCACTATGACAGTAAGGGAGTCACAAGAATTTCTATGAGACCTGTATGAGTTGTTCCCAAAAGTGAACAAATTGGCCTGAGGGGTCAAGGTCGGTTGCAAGTACTCACCACTCTCTATGCAAAGGAACTGAGGTACCGAGTTGAAGGCCTGCTGCATGCTGGGGGTGGTCAAATAGACGCACTTCAGTACTCCGCCGGTAGAGTGGAGTAACTTCACACCCGCATCTGTCAATCACAACAATTACTTAAAATAAAACAATTACTTGATATAACTAACTATCCAGCACGTCTTTCCGCGCAGGGGTAGGCAGAGGACGAACCGCCAAACAACTCGTTCTTGGCACACACTCCTTACCTCATTCACATTCATACATCGTCTCTTGACATGGCCCGACTCAAGTATCTGATTCACTTGGTGATGCCATGTCTTCCTAGGGCGTCCCCAACTTCTTTCAGCATTCACATTTGCGTCATATATTCTTCTTACACTCCTTTCCTCGTTCATTCATTCGCTCTACATGGCTAAACGATCTGAGCGTCCCTTTCTTATTCTTACTCATTACGTTTACATTAGCCCTGCATTCTTTGCGGATCTCCATGTTTATTTAATTTTAATTTAATTTTATTTATTTTATTTTAAATGCACATTTACAGTTATACATAATCAATAATAAACATACATTTTTTTTTTTATTAACCCGTTTAATCACAGGAGATCATATTTGTCCCAACGCACATAGGTCTCACATAAGACGCCGTAACTCCCTTACTATCATAGTTAGAAATATGTTTTAATCGGTGTTAGAAAGGAAAAACATCATGCTTTATACTCAAATCTAAAAAATAGCCACTAAAAAAGTAAAATGTACACTTTTATGTACACAAAGTTTTGAATCGCAAATTGAAAAAAGAATTTGAAACTTCTGGAATTTAAAAAAAAAAAATTTTCGTAGAGTGACAAAAAAGTGAGGTTACAATATGTATTTGTTATGCATTTGTCTAATAAAATATGCATGTGTTTTTATTTTTTTATAAAAACATAAGGTGAGCCATTTTGAAAACTTTTTTATGTTTGTATGCAAAAATTTTATAATTTAAAAAATATGTATATTTTTCGAATTCTATAATTTGAAAGCGTATTTCATCAACTTTCTAAAACAGTTTTTGGTTTTTTAATGTGTTCAGAAATATTCCAAATATTTGCATTTTATTGTAAACCGAAAATATTTTGACCATTCGAAAAAAAATCCAAATTTTTGAAGGGTTAAGTAATAATAGCGTTTGTTATGTATAAAACATAGGTTAATTGTCGTTTTAAGTAAGAACTGGAATCTATGAGGCGGCACGATAGCATTGTCTATTGTTTTTCATCCTGGCAACACCAGAGAGGAGCGGAAATGTGATGGTGGCACTTCCCCCGGCGGGCGTAAGGCCCGCCGGAGGTCGTGAGAGTTTTTGGAGAGAATCGGGCAAGATGGAGTGCATCGGTGCCTAATCAGAGAGATTCGAAGTTCCCGTAAAGTTCGGGCGGTTATTATAGTGCCGTTACAAGTTTATTTGAGTTCCCGTTATGGTTTCGACCCCGCGAGTCGCGCTCCGCAAATAAATGTTGTGTTCACACAATGGCCGAATTGTATTTTTGTCGAGGAATAGGAAATTTCGTTCTGGACAGTAAACGCCCCTGCCTTTAGTCCCAGAAACACCGTGGGCTAGTGTGATTTCCGGCCAATATAATGTTCTACCCGATCTCCGCCAGGAAATCTCCTGGTGTATCAATTCACGATACACGTGCGTGACTCTATCGTTTGCCATCCGCGCCAGCTTACTCCACCGTGGGACGTGGAGTAGCCTTATTTGCTCGCGCCAGAGTATTTGCTCATGCTGCAGAGGACATCGTTTGCCATCCGCGCCAGCTTACTCCACCGTGGGACGTGGAGTAGCCTTATTTGCTCGCGCCAGAGTATTTGCTCATGCTGCAGAGGACATCGTTTGCCATCCGCGCCAGCTTACTCCACCGTGGGACGTGGAGTAGCCTTATTTGCTCGCGCCGGAGTATTTGCTCATGCTGCAGAGGCCAGAGGATTCCTGCCGCCAATATAGTCAGCTCGCATCACCGTGGGACGTGGGCAGTTGCACCAACCTTAGTCACCGGGAGGATCCCTCATCGTCTAAACGACCGCGTTAATAGTCAGATTACTTTAGCTTTAGTTATCGGTTAT
This sequence comes from Limnephilus rhombicus, assembly GCA_929108145.2. Classification (NCBI taxonomy): domain Eukaryota; kingdom Metazoa; phylum Arthropoda; class Insecta; order Trichoptera; family Limnephilidae; genus Limnephilus; species Limnephilus rhombicus. The sequence continues at coordinate 10,873,202 of OV815290.1, read as the reverse complement.
GGTCTGTGGGGGGTAAGTTCTTTCCTATCTGTATTATTATTTGCAATATTTGAAATAAACCTATACGGTTAGTCCAATTATAATTAACCTTATTTTATTTACAAAACCTGGTAATTCCTGCCTATGCCTGACATCTTAGAACTTAATTCCCCGCTCTGGGAGGGGGAATCTCTGCTCTACCGCTGTGCTGGTCGATTTGGCGGGTCTGATGCTGAGGATTCCTCGGGATCAGATCCTGGCGCGTCCGGTACTAACCGGCAAAGCCATTTCGTCCACTCACCTTAATTAAATCCCTTTAATAAATAAGCCAACTTGTGGCAATTCCCGTGACCCTAACATGGCGCCTACAACTGTGTTCTGGGCTCGTATAATTCCTATTTGTCTAGGTTTTGGGTTGGAGTTACTATAGTTTTGTTTTGTAATCGATCAATAATTGTTTTTGTTATTTCGAAGCATCTCACATAAAACATAACCTTTAAATGTCATTCCGGTATACACGTAAATATTGCGAGGTTATCAATCTGTCAACAATACAGCCAACTTGATGATAATTCTGTACACATTATTATTATATATTTGTTTGTGGGTTAAGTTATTCGGACTTACGGGCAACACGAATACTAAGTGTCAATTTGACAGACGGCTATGTCAATCGTAAACAAACATTGCATTTTGACAACAACTGTCATAATGTAATTACACCTTTAAGTTTTTAAGATTGTCGTGTACAATGAATACTATTAAGCGCTTATAAATACGATTAATTATATAATTGCTCTGCGGGTAAGCAATATATTCGTAGCTATCGTTACTAGCTAATTTATTGACATTGTACATTTAATTATTGGAATTTTACAATTATACTTTTCAAAATGTCGACTACAATAGACAACATCAATAGTAGATCGAAAGATGAACTTTCTGCGGAACTTTTATCCAGGAATATAACACCAGACGGTACTTTAGAAGAAATGCGGATTCAAGCCAGAAGGCATAACAAAAATATTAAAATATCTGAAGCTATCGAGCATCATGAGATAAGTGTTAACCCAGATAATGACAGCGAATTTGGCTCAAACTACATTAAATATACAAAAGTTATTTATAATGAATCAAACTCTTCTTCATCTTCATCCACAAGTACTATTAATAATTGGAATATTAAATTTGATGGTAATAGTTGCGTAAGAGACTTTATACTGGAAATAGAAGAGAAATGTAGAATTAGGAACGTTCGTCATGACGATTTAGTGAGATGTTTTCCTGATATTTTAGATGGATTGGCATTATTATGGTTCAGATCAATTTATACACCTGATTTGACTTGGAATGAATTATCTATATTACTTATAAAACAATTCGAAACAAATAATAGACAGATTGAATTAAAATCACAACTTTTCTCTATGAAACAACCAGCTGGTATGTCAGCCTTTGAATTTACGTTAAGAATGCAGAAGCACAATAATATGCTTGATTCTAAATTACCACTCTCTGAACTTTTACAATTATGCATGAGGGCATTACTACCCATTTATATCAACCTTTTGGCATCTAGAGATTTCAACTCATTTTCAGAACTTACCGAAGCTACAAATAAACTGGAGTCTTATTCAACGTCTAATTTGTTAGAAAATAATTCTTCTTCTTTTTCTAATGATAATCCACTTAAGGATAATAAAAAAAATTATTATTTCACTAATTCACGGGGCAGTAATAATAATAATTTCAATTCTAATCGTAACTCGTATCGTGGTACCTACAATAATCGTTCTACGGATTATAATTATAAACAAAATAATAATAATAATTATAATAATAATAATTATAATAATAATAATTATAATAATAATAATAAACAATATAGTGGCAATTCTGCTAATATCAATAATACTCGTTTTTTCTATAATAATCAATCTAAAAAGAATACTTCTAATGATTGTAGAGAAAAGGAGATGTGTCATCCTGAACCAAATTCTACCAAGAACAATATTTATTGTTCTTTTTGTAAATTAAAAGGTCATTTACTATCGGATTGTAGGAAGAGAAGACAAAACAATTCCAATCCGAAAGTTGCTTCTGTTAAACATGGGGATTCAAAAAACTAGATGTGAGTCGCTCTGCTCACGCGCCTTCCTTTGCGCAGAGGAAGTGCGAGTGGCAGAGTTGGCTCCGTCAAGTTAATCAGTTTCTTTCGGACTCGAGTTCTGAGGTGGAGGTACCGCCGCCGAAGGATCCCGAGCTTGAAAGAGATAATCGACCTTTCGCGGATATCCTTATTCTTAATAATTCTTATAAAGCACTGCTCGACAGTGGTTCTTCAATTTCCTGTTTAGGAGGAGATATTCATTTAGTATTCTTACAATCGGGTTATGAATTAGTTAATATTGATTTCAATATTTCAACCGCTGATGGAACAAATCAGCAGGTATTAGGTACAATGACGTTGCCTGTTACGTATAAGTCCACTACACATAAAGTACTTTTCTACGTCGTCCCTTCTCTATCTCCTAATTTTATTTTAGGGGTCAATTTTTGGAAAATGTTCCAGGTCGCGCCGGAGCTTTTCCAAAAGGATCCAATTCCTCAGCGAATGGGTCAAGTCAATGAGTTAAGAGCTATTCAGCCAGCTACTTCCCTAACCAAAAAGGAAAATAAAACTCTTACCAAAATTATAAAGAAATTCGAATCCATTTCTTATGAAAAGAAAGGCTTAGGGTTAACACATTTAATAAAACATAAAATTATTACTACGGGTCCTCCGGTTAAACAACGATATTACCCTCTTTCTCCTGCTAGACAGAAACAATTAGATAAGGAAGTAGATGAAATGCTCAAATTAGGAGTCATTCGTCCTTCACGTTCACCTTGGTCTAGTCCAGTATTAATAGTCACAAAAAAAGATGGAACGGGACGTTTTTGCCTCGATTCCAGAAAAATTAACAATCTGACGATCCGTGACAGCTACCCTTTGCCGTATATTTCTCGAATACTCGATAAACTCGGTGGAGCCAGATATATAAGCTCAATAGATTTGTCTAAGGCTTTTTGGCAGATCGCCCTGGACGAAGACTCTTGTGAAAAGACAGCTTTTGTCGTACCCGGTCGCGGTTTGTTCGAATTCACTAGGATGCCCTTCGGGTTAAAAAACGCTCCGAGTGAACTTCAAAGACTAGCAGACGCTCTGTTTGGACCAGAGTTCGATGAAAACGCATTTTGTTATTTGGATGATCTAATCTTAGTGTCGGAAGATTTAGAATCGCATTTTATACTGCTAACTAAAGTTTTTGAACGATTAAGAGACGCAGGCCTAACGATTAATTTAAAAAAATGTGAATTCTGTAAATCAGAACTTAAATATTTGGGGTATATGGTCGATTCCAAAGGTCTCCGCACCGACCCAATTAAAATTGAAAGTATAAAAAATTTTCCAATTCCTAAAAATGCTAAAGGAATACGAGCTTTTCTCGGTTTATGTGGTTATTTTAGACGATTCATAAAAGGATTTTCTAGCATAGCTGCTCCCTTATCGAAACTTACAGGATCAAGAAAAGGAGTAAGTTTATTTAAATGGTCGGAAGAAGCTGAATCAGCGTTTAATAAATTAAAGGAAGCACTTACGACTGCTCCTGTCCTTAGTTGTCCGGACTTTACTAAGCCATTTGCTATCCATTGTGACGCAAGCAATATCGGTATAGGGGGTGTTCTTATGCAATCAATAGAGGGAATGGACCACCCTATTGCTTATTATTCTAGGTGCTTAAATACACATGAACGGAATTACGGAATTACGGAGCGAGAACTGTTAGCAGTGTTAGACTCGGTCACTCATTTTAGACCATATATAGAAGGGGCACATTTTTCTGTTATCACTGACCACTCTAGTTTAAAATGGTTAGGATCTATATCGAACCCTAGTGGACGTCTTGCACGTTGGAGTTCTCGCCTTTCACAATTCTCCTTCGATGTTATACACCGTAAAGGCACACAACACATCGTCCCGGATGTGCTTTCAAGAATGGACCTCGCTACAATATCGGTCATTGATGCGAACTTGTCCACCGATAAGTGGTACACAGATATCTGGAAAGGCTGCATAGATTCTCCTCAGCGTTTTCAAAACTTCCAGATACGCGAAAATGAATTGTTTCGCCATACAAAAACACGTTTACCTCTTTGTGAAGACACGTCTTGGAAAAAAGTAGTCCCACTAGAAAATAGAAGGGAAATTTTGTCAGAATCACATGAATCCTCTCGTGCTTGTCATCCTGGAGTCTTTAAGACTTATAAAAAATTACAACTCCGTTACTTTTGGCCAAAAATGTACCAAGAGGTGAAAAGATTTGTGAATCAATGTGCTGTCTGTAAAGCACACAAAATCAGTACAGCCCCGCCGAATGGAATTTCATCAAATTATAAAAAAGTTACGAGACCTATGCAGATGTTATCAGTGGATCTGGTAGGCCCTCTGCCTAGAAGTTATTCAGGTTTTACCGTTATATTGTCATGCGTGGATGTTTTTTCTAAATATACCTGGCTATTTCCGTTACGTCAAGGTACCGCGAGAAGTATTATTAAAAATTTAGAAGAAAATATTTTCCTTGTACACGGAGTACCGCGTACCATTGTATGTGACAATGGGCGTCAGTTCATTTCGAAAGAATTTAAGGAACTATTACAAAGCTACAATATAAACCCTCCTTTTTACAATTCACTGTACACCCCTCAAAACAATGTTGTTGAAAGATACAATCAAACTTTAGGCACGGCACTATCAATATTAACGGAATCTGATCATCGTAATTGGTCCAAATTTCTCCCACAAATTCAATCGGCAATGAATAATACTGTAAATTGTACTACCGGATTTACTCCTTTCTTTGTTATGCACGGTAGAGAACAAATATTAGATGGGGATCTCCACCGTAATCCATTGGCAGATGATGAATCCAGTCCACAAGATTCCTCTCATCTCAAAGTTTACTCCGACAGATTAAATGGACTGTCATCAATTTATGAACAAGTTTCAAACGCCCTTTTTACGGCATTTAAAAAGGGCGCTAATCACTATAATTTACGTAGAAGAAACGTTACCTTCCAGGTAGGAGACGTAGTCTGGAGAAGGAATTTTGTATTATCTAATGCTTTGAACTATTTTTCACAAAAATTGGCACCTCGTTTTGTTCAAAACATTGTAGTACAGAAAAAGTCAGATTTAATTTATACCCTGTCTGACTTAAATGGAAAAGTAACAGGCGATTTTCATGTTAAGGATATACTTAAATCAGATAGCATACCAGCTTAGTCGGCTATCATAAAGCATCTTCACAGGCGCTATCTTTAATTTAAACCTCTTCAATACAGCTCATTTCAGTTCAGCCTGATCATCCGGATTGCTTTGACCAGTATTGGACATAAAATACATAAGTAAATAATTAATTTTTAAGTGGTCTTTTGTAGAAAATTAAAATCTTACTCCAGTTGATTACTCGAGTATAATTTCACATTAAAATAATAATTAAGATTTGTTAGGTTATTTATGTACAATTATGAGATGCCTCGAAGTACAAATACATATATGTATATATATATATATAATAAGTTCACTATGGTTTATATTTATCTTTAAGTTTATTTCCTTGTCAACTCAGAATGCATGACGATATGAACCCGCTTATCCTTTTGTATTCTGAGTCCATACAGTTTAAAATACTCTGTATTTGTCCTACTAAGTTTTTGTCAACTTGGAATATACGATAATATGAACCCGCATATCCTCGTGTATTCCAAGTTCAATCTCATATGAACTGTGTTAATATACTTTTATATTGCATAAACGTAATTAAGAACATTAAGAGGTATTCGCCCAAAATTTCAATATGTTCTCAATTTAATAATGTTTTAATTACATTTGCTTAAACAATAAAAATAACTTACTATAATTATTCAGGAATTTCATTAATTCGAACAATTTAATCAATTCCCAAGCTATGAGTGTGATTGATTAGTTCCTGCGAGAACTTCAGTAATTAGTTACGATGCACTAATATTATAATTTCTTGTTGCACCTTCTGGTACAAAAGTCACATACTTAATTAATTGGCACCATTTTTTTTTAACGATGGTTGTTGACTATTGATAGCACCATTTATTTACGATGGTCGCTAACCATTCTATTGTCACCATTTTTAACAATGGTTGAATAATAAATAAATTGGCATCATTCATGCGATGATTGTATGACTATCCTTAACACCATTCAGTTACAATGGTTGGTTATATCCTGTATTTCATATACAAATGTTCTAATAAACCTATATTTTGTTTTCTATTATATAACTGTCAGAAAAACTTATCCCACGAGACCAGTTAGAGAGTTAGATAGGTAGGCTCTTCTAAAGAGGAATTCTTTTATCCAGAATGGATTTAAAATCAGTGTTGAAGTGCAGATGGTACACCATCTAAGTGTATAGCCTACTTTGGCTTACTTAAAAGTGTTCTGAACAGTGATGCTTTACGCATATTTAATGTGTTGATGTTTATTGATGTCATATCTTGGTGATAATATCTATTCTAATATTAAGTTCTATTCTGTTATAGATGCTACGTCTACGGTAGTCCCAGACGAGAGTCAGAATACATCACCCAGCGTCTTATATGCTGTGGGTGATTACGGGCCCCGTTCACGTATCTTCTTATTGTCTACAAATTGTCTACAATTAAGGTCTTTAACTCTAAGTACTGATTTAATTATATCTAATTGTCTAACTTCGAATGGATGCGTCGCAGACTCTACCATCATGTCTTCAGCATGATGGGCGCGACTGATTTTGTCACGCACCCATTTGCAAGCATACTGTTGCTAGTAGTTTTGTTTTTTCTGATGTACAACTCATTTTTATGATATTATGTTTATGTATGTTTTTAGGAACCCATCAGACCAAGTTAGGGTATCTCTTAGCTCAGGCTTTTCTTTTGTTCTCCTTGTGTTTGAGGGCAAACACCTTGGGAGCGAGCGGGGTAATGTTATGTATAAAACATAGGTTAATTGTCGTTTTAAGTAAGAACTGGAATCTATGAGGCGGCACGATAGCATTGTCTATTGTTTTTCATCCTGGCAACACCAGAGAGGAGCGGAAATGTGATGGTGGCACTTCCCCCGGCGGGCGTAAGGCCCGCCGGAGGTCGTGAGAGTTTTTGGAGAGAATCGGGCAAGATGGAGTGCATCGGTGCCTAATCAGAGAGATTCGAAGTTCCCGTAAAGTTCGGGCGGTTATTATAGTGCCGTTACAAGTTTATTTGAGTTCCCGTTATGGTTTCGACCCCGCGAGTCGCGCTCCGCAAATAAATGTTGTGTTCACACAATGGCCGAATTGTATTTTTGTCGAGGAATAGGAAATTTCGTTCTGGACAGTAAACGCCCCTGCCTTTAGTCCCAGAAACACCGTGGGCTAGTGTGATTTCCGGCCAATATAATGTTCTACCCGATCTCCGCCAGGAAATCTCCTGGTGTATCAATTCACGATACACGTGCGTGACTCTATCGTTTGCCATCCGCGCCAGCTTACTCCACCGTGGGACGTGGAGTAGCCTTATTTGCTCGCGCCAGAGTATTTGCTCATGCTGCAGAGGACATCGTTTGCCATCCGCGCCAGCTTACTCCACCGTGGGACGTGGAGTAGCCTTATTTGCTCGCGCCAGAGTATTTGCTCATGCTGCAGAGGACATCGTTTGCCATCCGCGCCAGCTTACTCCACCGTGGGACGTGGAGTAGCCTTATTTGCTCGCGCCGGAGTATTTGCTCATGCTGCAGAGGCCAGAGGATTCCTGCCGCCAATATAGTCAGCTCGCATCACCGTGGGACGTGGGCAGTTGCACCAACCTTAGTCACCGGGAGGATCCCTCATCGTCTAAACGACCGCGTTAATAGTCAGATTACTTTAGCTTTAGTTATCGGTTATGGTCTGTGGGGGGTAAGTTCTTTCCTATCTGTATTATTATTTGCAATATTTGAAATAAACCTATACGGTTAGTCCAATTATAATTAACCTTATTTTATTTACAAAACCTGGTAATTCCTGCCTATGCCTGACATCTTAGAACTTAATTCCCCGCTCTGGGAGGGGGAATCTCTGCTCTACCGCTGTGCTGGTCGATTTGGCGGGTCTGATGCTGAGGATTCCTCGGGATCAGATCCTGGCGCGTCCGGTACTAACCGGCAAAGCCATTTCGTCCACTCACCTTAATTAAATCCCTTTAATAAATAAGCCAACTTGTGGCAATTCCCGTGACCCTAACACGTTTTTAAATTGATGAATATTTAGTTTAAAAATATCTATATCAGGGGGCAGGAAATTTAGTAAAAGAATCATTTTTCTGAGCGGCATTACTAATGGTAAGTTAGTTATGCATCTCGGAACAACAAAAGTTCTGTGTCTGCGCGCTCTTGTGAAGTTGTCGGGGACATAAAACTCAAATTTTTGTAATATATCGGGAATACAGATGTTACCGTTTAAAAGTTTATATGCTGTTGTCAGCAAAGCAGTTTTCCTTCTTTCGGCGAGGCTATTAATACCCAGCATGCCGGACAAAAAGGCTGATGGATATAACCAGGGATAATATCCGAAGTCTCTAAGATATAAATATCTCAGAAACTTCTTTTGCACTTTCTCAATCATTTGAGAGTATGTTAAATCCACTGGTCCCCATATTACTGAACCACTTTCCAAAATGCTACGTACTAAACTATAGTATAGCAAACGAATCGCGGCTGAGCTGCAAAAGTGTCTGGAGTTGCTTAGCACAAATCCTAGCATTCTTAGAGCTTTGCTGCATATCGTTTCTATGTGGACGTGAAATGTTAGGTGCGCATCAAATGTGATTCCCAAATCTCTCAAAATAACAATGTGCTGAAGAGACGAATAAGACATTTTGTAGTTATAGTAAATCGTTTTGTTCACCTTGGTGTAGCACATGATAGAGCATTTCTTAATATTAAATCCTAATTTATTGGTGTGACTCCATTCGACGATAGAATTTCTATCACTTTGTAGCTGCAAGCAATTTTCCAAAGATTTTATTAAAAGGAATAGTTTAAGGTCATCCGCGAATAAGAGAAACTTAGAAAATTTTATGCAATGATAAATGTCGTTGATAAATAGCGAGAAAAGTAAGGGTCCAAGATTTGACCCCTGCGGAACTCCAGAGTTTGTGATGAAGTTGGAAGAGTTAAATATACCATAAGTTACGTATTGCTGTCTGTTTCTACACGATCGTACATGGTTTTACCACACATACGCCCCAGGGATCTAATTTATACAGCATTCAGTCTACTTTCATCCTTCCTCTGCCAATTTGCATGCCTCACTGCCATACATCAGGGTAGGTACCAGCACTCCATTATGGACGGCTAGCTTCGCTTCTTTGGATGGTTTTTTTTGGCGCCAACGGCGTTCAGTCCTCCATTAACCCTTCAAAAATTGGGCATTTTTTTCAGATGGTCAAAATATTTTCGCTTTACAATAAAATGCAAATATTTTAAATATTTCTGAGCACATTCAAAAACCAAAAACTGTTTTAGAAAGGTGATGAAATACGCTTTCAAATTATAGAATTCGAAAACAATTTTTTTTTTTTTTATTATAAAAATTTTGCACACAAACATAAAAAAGTTTACAAAATGGCTCACCTTACGTTTTTTCTAACTAAAGTTACTGATAATAAAAAATAATAAAAACACATACATATTTTATTAGAAAAATGTAAAACAAACAAATATAGTAAATTCACTTTTTTGTCGCTCTATGTAAAAATAATTTTTTAAAAATTTCCGAAGTTTCAAATTTTTTTTTCAATTGGCAATTCGAAACTTTGTGTACATAAAAGTATACATTTTACTTTTTTGGTGGCTATTTTTTAGATTGAAATATAAAGCGTGGTATTTTTCCTTTCTAACACCGATTAGAACATATTTCTAACTATGATAGTAAGGGAGTTACAGCGTTTTATATGGGACCTATGTGCGTTGGGACAAATATGGTCTCCTGTGATTAAACGGGTTAATGGAGTTACTTGCATTTACCGTTCTTTCAATAGCTTGATATAACCTTTTTTTACATTAGCTCTTATTTTGGGAGGCGGGTATGGGTACCGCCGCCCCAGGAACCATTTAGTGGATAACCATAACCTCTGCCATAGGTCACCCAAATTGGTTCACTACGTTTGATGACTTAGCAGAGGTGCCTGGGTTCATGGAGTGAGGTTTGTCAAAGTCTTGGCGGCCGATGCATCTGCCACCTGCTGCGTGGCAGGCCGGATCGTAGGAGACTGGTGGAGGGGGTCCTTCTTTCCAGCCTCGATCCATCACCATGCACCGCATTGGAGGGATGGATTCATACATCTGTCACTCCTGGACACACTGACCCCCAGATTCCTACCCAAAACTTCCTCTTCTTCCTTTTTCTGCACACAGCATCCCCTAAGATGGCATAGGCCCTGAGGGAAATTATTTTCCTCAGGGGCTCCTGTATGGAGCTAATGTAAAAAAAAAAAAGCTCCACACAAGAGGCCCTGAGGAAATAAAAGTCCCTCATGACCACCGTGATGTTTGAGGATGCTGTGTGCAGGCTCTTTTCAAGGAAAGACAGTTCTGGGAAAGAAAAGTATGAGGGTAGGAATCTAGGGATTAATGTGTCCAGGAGTAACAGACGTATGAATCCATCCCTCCCAGTGCTGTTCAAGGCGATGGTTATAGAAAGTCCGGCTGGAGAGGTCAAGGTCCGTCTCTCCCGGTCCGGCCCGCCACACAGTAGATGGGCAGATGCATTCACTGTTAAAAACTAGACAAGTGAACCTGGACACCCAAGTTACCAAAAGTAGCGAACCATTTGGGGTATCCTATGGTGGAGGTGTTGGTTATTCAATAAATGGTTCCCGGGGCGGCGGTACCCATACCTCCCTCCAAATCTCTACATATTATAAATTAAAATCCTCCGTCGCGTCTGTCTGTCTGTTCGCGATAAACTCAAAAACTACCAAACGGATTTTCATGCGGTTTTCACCAATAGATAGAGTGATTCATGAGGAAGGTTTACTTGGTTGAAATATATAATTAAAGGAGAATAGCGGGCTGGCAAGCGGACGGTGTGGATTTGATTTGTATGCAAATTAACAGATGGCGGTGGTTATAAAGGTTGGGTAACCATCCAGTAGATGGAGTTGTTTTTCGTTAGTCACAGCAACGCGTGGCCGGGTCAGCTAGTATTGAAATATAATAATAGATGTGCTATCTGCAGTTTTTACTGGGTGGGACTGTGCTTCCTGGTGTCGCCGATGTTGTTAACCAATTAACGAATAAACTAAATGAACGAATAATCGAAACGAACTAATTCTTTCTGTATTTTTTTATTTTTTTTTATTTTGACACATTATTTTACATTTCAAAGTATAATCCAGTAATGTTGGTCTCACTTTTTTTTTTTTTACATGAATACCGCACAAGAGTCCCAACTGCTCCCGTCTGGAGCCAGTGGGACTATGGCATCCCCAATTGGGGTATGTTGTAAGGCTGAAGGTAGTGGGGAGGGGAAGGAGATAGGGAAGAGGAAGGTGGGGAAGTACCTGGCTATTCAGATCTGGTCACCAAACACGGCTAAAGCCATTTCAAGCAACGTTTCAATTCTGAATGGTGGTCTTACACCAGGGCGATACTGAGAGTATCTTCCACTCTGGAAGGCTGGGTGGCTGGGAGGCCCCCATTTTATAACACAAGAATTTATACATATCAAATTTTGATTTAAACTATATTGTTAATTGGTAGTATTGACTACTGCACACCTTAAAAAAATCAACTAAATGAATGAATTCTTTCCGTATTCAAAGTATAATGTTAAAAAAAAAAATCAACAAAATGAACAAATTCTTTCCATATGCAAACTATTCCCATTAGGTAGTAGTCCGCCGACAGTCGGGCGGACATCATAGCATATCTCTTTTGCATTTCAATATCTTTGCCTGTCTCCCAAATTGTAGTGTATTTGTGTTCATTTGTTTGATACTGTATGGGAGTTTGTTATATACCTTTACTGTTAAAAATTCAGAGCTTCTTTGTCCAAAGGTAGAGTTACCCTTTGTTATATTTAGAACTAGCTGACCCGGCCACGCGTTGCTGCGGCTAATAAAACACAACGTCATCTACTGGATGGTTATCCAACCTTTATAACCGCCGCCGTCTTTGAGTTTATCGCGAAGAGACAGACAGATGTCGCGGAGGACTTTAATTTATAATACATAGAGATGGTGTGAAAGATTATAATAATGTGCATGAAATGCTTGAGGTAACTAACGTATTTAAGTAAATAAGGATTAATACTGTATCCGTCTAAATAACTTTTCAATTACCGCAATGTACTCGACTATTTTTTTAGAAGATAGAATGGGTATAGTAAGCTATCCGTAAAAGATAGATATATGCCTTCGCGGACTTTTTTGTAGATCTATAAAAGAGGAATATCCCACCATGCATTGTTTTGTTATATCCCAAAAGGATTAGGCAGCGTTTTCGATGAAAGCTACCAGGCGGCTTGACTTTTTCCGACACTTCTAACAATTATCATTATGTTTCAACCAATTTACACAAATCCTTGACAAATTACATACCTAAACCTTCCTCACGAAACACTATCTATTGGTGGAAACCGCATGAAAATCCGTTCAGTAGTTTTCGAGTTTATCGCGAACAGACAGACAGACGACGCGGGGGACTTTAATTTATAATATGTTGAGATGTCTGTTTGTTTGACTCTGGTTTTATGAGTGTATGAGGTGTTAGTACTAAATAATATAAAAACAAGTTAACGTACCGTGGTCCAGCTGTAGTTTTCTGACAACAAAGTCGTATTTGCTGTTCAACCATCTCGCCGTTGCATCACTGAGAACATCCTCTCCAGATCTGTAATAAATAGACCATCAGAACTCCATCGTGGAAATCACTAAAAATTATAACATGACCAAAGCAACATATTTATAAGGGAACTCCCTGGGCCATTTATAGAGTGTCGGCGACCAAAGTGGTAGGAGTCTTTGTTGGAAGAGGAAAGTAGCCGATATGGGTATCAAACTGCGCGTGTCGCCCTTTTTTTTTTATTTTTTATATGAATACCGCACAAGAGTCCCAACTGCTCCCGTCTGAAGCCAGTGAGACTATGGCATCCCAAATTGGGATATGTTGTGAGGCTGAAGATAGTGGGGAGGGGAAGGTGGTAGGGAAGAGGAATGTGGGGAAGTACCTGGCTATTCAGATCAGGTCACCAAACACGGCTAATGCCATTTCAAGCAACGTTTCAATTCTGAATGGTGGTCTTACACCAGGGTGATACTGAGAGTATCTTACATTCTGGAATATGCCGCAAATATACTATATATTATTTTAAATGAATAATTTGTGAAATAACACAAATTAATCAAATAAAATTTATTTGCCACGCCGGGATTCGATCCCGCGACCTTCGGTGTGCGAGTCAAGAGCCTTACCGCTGGACTACGCCGGCCGTCAAACCTATACAATCCAAGTGGTTGTTTTTTTGTGAAGGTTCTTTTTGGGAATAGAAACGAGTGACCATTTTTTTAACATAATTCCACAGGGAGGAAAATAATTCCACAGGGAGGAAAATAATTCCACAGGGAGGAAAATAATTCCCCTCAGGGCCTGTCATCTTTGGGGATGCTGTGTGGGAGGTCTTTTGAGAAAAAGGAAGGAGAGAATGATCTGGGAAGGAAAAAGGTAAAGGAAAATATAAGTGGAACATCCTCTCCAGACCTGCAATAAGTAGTCCATTAACACTCAAACAAGGAAATTGGTAAAAATTCTAACATGACCAGGAGCAACATATTCATAGGAAAAGTAAATAAAATGGCAAACTTTGGGTTAACTGGACATAGATCTCCAGTTGATTAGTCAGACCCGAAAAATTGAAATTTGAGTCGAGTATGCAGTTATATGGTACATTTGAGTTGAGTTTGCAGTTATATGGTACATTTGAGTTTAGTATGCCGTTATATGGTACATTTGAGTTGAGTATACAGTTATATGGTACATTTGAGTTTAGTATGCCGTTATATGGTACATTTGAGTTGAGTATACAGTTATATGGTACATTTGAGTTGAGTATACAGTTATATGGTACATTTGAGTTGAGTATGCTGCTCATTGTGACCAAGCGTGGTATTTTGAAGATCCCCCCCCTCTGAACGGGTCACGTAGTATGGGTATCCCTTACATATGAATAGTATGAAAAACACAGCATTCTTTGTACATAACTGAACTGTCTTAGTAACAATGTTTTATATTTGTTTAACCTCTTGCCGGAGATGCGCAGATGTCTGCGAAAAGTCTAGAAAAATATGTCTGCGATTTTGACCCTTCTATGTACAGAATTTGTATGAAGGACAAGGTCAGAATAGCTTGCGCCAACATTTACCCATAAAGATAGGCAAAAATTTCATTGACCTGGCAACCCCAGAATATTTTTAAATGATTTTATCTGTGGCATCAAAATGTCAAATTTGCCGCGATTCTTTCTATCAAAGTCGATGCGTGTTACTTGACGAAAACATCGTAAAACCTATCAATTTACGTAATTAGCGCAAGTAATGTTGTTTTGGTACATAGTTTATTGTTCTAGGAATGTGTTTCGGTCAATAAAATATACGATAATTCAAATTAATCCACAAAACATTCAATTCAAAATTCAAAGTCGTGCTTTGTTAGGGAATTTCCGTGTTTTTTTCAGCTCGTGACAGGTTAAAGCTCTATAAATGAAATATTTCTGAACGTAGCCGAATATTAAAAACTGTTTTTGAAAGGTTATGAAATAAGCTTTCAAATTGTTATATTACCAAAAAATATTAACATTTGTAAATATTAAAATTTAAAATGCAAACATAAAAAAAAATGTTAAAATTACTCAATGATGTTTTTATGTGATAACGGTACTAAAATCAGGGATTAACCTCTGGGCGGCCGCGAGAAAATAATTCAAATATTTGAATAATATTTCCGACAAAAAACTTTTGGTCTACGATTTTGGCCCTTATATGTACACAATTTGTATGAAGAACAATGTCAGAATCGCTTGCGCTGTCATTACTCTCGGAGACGCTACAAGTTTCATTCACCTTGTCACCCTGGAATATTTTTAAAACGATTTTTTCTATGACAATCGGCTGTCAGAATTTGCCGCGAATTTAACGGTCGCAATAAATGCGTGTATCGCGAATAAAACGATCATAAAACCTATTAATTTACGTAATAAATGCAAGTAATGTGGTTTTCGTAGATAGTTTATTGTGATGTGAACGTGTTTCAGTTAATAAAATATACAATAGCTCAAAATTTATCAACAAAACATTCAATTCAAAATTCAAAGTGGTGGTTTTTTAGTGTTTTTTGCGAAGTTCCGCGAATTTCCGCTAAATGGCCTGGCCTCTGACTCGTTAAGTAAAAAAAAAAAAACAGTTATTTTATTCTATAAATGTAAGTAAACAATTTTTCATCTCACTTTTTCATACAAGAATATTTAATAAAAAATTAACAATGTTTGACGGCGCATAGGAGATTTGGCAGGTGAAAACTGTTTCTACAAAATAAGTATTTTTTATGTATTTCTATTGACAACATTGAATAGAGATGTGAAGCTTGATTTAATATGGATTTTTTACTTTTTGTTTTAGGGTTTTCACTAGAACAGTAACGGAGTTATAACGATTTCTGTAGGAACACACGTGTTAGATTGAAAACAAGCTTATTGTACTTGACCACTATTGTTATTGTCGTGTAAATAAGCTTAGGGGTCGGAGTGGTTAACCTCTCAAAGGCCGGGCTATTTCACGAAAATCACTAAAAAAACACCACTTTGAATTTTGAATTGAATGTTTTGTGGATTAATTTTGAGCTATCGTATATTTTATTGACTGAAACACATTCCTAGAACAACAAACTATGTACCAAAACAACATTACTTGCGTTAATTACGTAAATTAATAGGTTTTACGATGTTTTAGTCGAGGAACACGCATAAATTTTGACAGCTAAAATTCGCGGCAAAAATGACATTTCTATGTCACAGATAAAATCGTTTAAAAATATTCTGGGGTTGCAAGGTGAATGAAATTTTTACCCAACTTATGGGGTAATGTTGGCGCAAGTGATTCTGACCCTGTTCTTCATACAAATTCTGTACATAGAAGGGCCAAAATCGCAGACAAACATTTTTTGTTCGAATTTTTTTCGAATTATTTTCTCGCGCATGCGCACAATACGCCCGCGCGTCTCCGGCCTATTAGGGGTTAAAAGGCAAGATAGAGGGTCGCCGAGGGCCGGTAGGTGACAAATGTCTTGGACCGGTTTTAGAAGTGTGGAGGAGCTATTCCGGGCAGCGCAATATAGAGATGCTAGCCAACCAGATAGGGCATTAGAAGAAGAAGAATCCTATCCGAATGAGGTGACGATTTGTACTTACTCCTGCTCATCGACAATGTGAACGATCTCATACTCCTGCCTCTGTTGCTGGTGTGCGTGCAGTTGTTGCTGTTGCACAACGGTGTGTTGTTGCTGTTGCACAACGGTGTGTTGTTGTTGCTGCTGTTGTTGCACCACAGTGTGCTGTTGTTGCTGCTGCTGTTGTTGCACCACGGTGTGCTGTTGTTGCTGCTGGTGTTGTTGCACCACCGTGTGTTGCTGTTGTTGCTGTTGTTGTTGCTGGTTGTCGTTGCGCTGGCCGCGGGACACTTCGTAGCAATCTCCGTCCGGATTGTCATCCACCTATAAACATTTAAAAAATTAATATATGTTGAATCTAAATCATATTACACTCAATATGGGTACCGCCACCCAGGAACAACCATATTATTATATAACACACTAGTCCTGAGTGTACTTGAGTCAAATTCGATCATCTGTGCCCCCACACGAATTAACATACACTTTACGCATTGAAAGAGTCCATAAGAAATTTTTAAGGTTTTTATTCTCGCGGCTCTACGGACGTTACCCTTGGCTTTACTTATCGATTTATATATTAGGCATGACCAATTACCACTCCCTAGAGACACGTAGAGGTATTGCTTTGCTTAAATATTTTTTTCAAGTAATAAACGGTCACTTATCTAATAATGAGATACTGGCCCAATAAAATTTTTTTGTACCAGAGTCTCACTCTCGAGGACATCATCACAACCTCCTATATAGTAGAGCAAGCCGCACTAATTTATTTATGAACTCACCCGTGGGGAGAGCTACGTGCTTTTTGAATGCGGTGGATAAAAAAATTGATTTATTTTTTGTATCCTATAGCGCATTTGTAAGATTTTTGGCATTGCATATACACTGCATAAATGGTACAATTATAACGTCTTAGGCTATTTTGCCTGTAATTGTTATAAATAAATGTACAAATTATATATAAAAAAATAAATATACCAACTTTCTCTTGGGCATGCTCGGTATGAACCATCTACAGAAGGGATGTGCTCATTGTAACACATTTCTTCAGACTGATTCGTGCTTGAAAACTCGGCTATCATGGAGATTTAACATTAGTTTCTATGTTGATATCTCCGTTGGTTATCTCCGTCACCGACAGAGCAGACTGTTTTATCTCTCGGCTTGCAGAACTAACTTGCCAATGGTCGTGCCAGTCGGGAGAGCTGTCTTGTTGTTAAATAGAATAACTGTGAATGTCGATATGTTTAACATCAATGAAGCACAATTCAAATGGCAAGCTTTGTTGCTGTTCGTCTAAACCTGTTTATCTCATCTAAAATATTTTTTCTTTTAAAAATGCTTTGAAATTTTTAATTTTGTAATGTTTTTAATGAATAATAGAATTGCATTGAATAAGACGTAGGTCACTCCAAGTTCGCTACGTTTTGTGACTTTTGGTGCCCGAGTTCAAGGGGTGAGATTCGTCTAGTTCTTGGCAGCGGATGCGAGCCATCGCCAAGCACCACAATGGGAGATTCATACATCCATCACTCCTGGACACATTGACCCCAGTTTTCTACCCTCAGACTCTCTTTCTTTCGCTGAACTTCATCTCTTTCCTTTCTCTAAAAAGACCCTCAACACAGCATCCCCAAAGATGACGTAGAACCTGACGGAAATTTTTTATAAGCTTTCGAGCTTTCGTTTTCGAGTTAATTGAATCAAAAGTTGTAATTCTTTATAGACCGGGAGGCGAGATAGGTAAACCCTACGTCATCGACTACACAAACGGGAATGGTCTCATATGATAAAGGTCGATTAGAAAATGAGAAAAAAGCAGGTCTGCCAACCGGCAGCCTGGCAAGTTCAGAGGCAGCCGGCGTCAAAGTGGGGAAAAAATTGGTCGATTTTACGTCATCGACTACACGAATGAAACCAATGAATAACTATAGTCCAGATCATTCCATATAAGAATTCTGGCAAATTTTTGTGTACGATTTTTTAAAGTATTTTTTTTTTTTTAATTTTTCGTTTATCTTTATTATTATTTTTATTTCACTATATTTTAAAAAACTTTGAATGCCATATTTTAAAAAAATAAGCGAAAAATATAAAAAAAAATAATTTAAGAGTTCCCAGTGTACCCATCCGTCAGGCGAGCCTTTAGACGCCAAACCACTTACGAAACCTGCCGCGGTGCCCCTCACCGCTGTCGCGTGTTAATATTTTTGTACAAATTTATAATAATAATAGTCCTTTGAAGATTGCCTAATAGTCCATAGTCGTTGGAAGTTCGAACAACCAACCCACCGTCGCCGTAAGAGCTGCGTTCGTCCGAAAAACGACGGAAATTTCCGAACCCCGTGTGTTTCATATCGGTTTCGCTCGCCCTGCTGCATCGATTACATCGAAAACAAGATCAAAACTAACGAAAACCTGTAGTCTAGATCATCCCATTTATGACTTCCTTCGTCTGCCAACCAGCAGCCTGGCAGTTTTTTGTGTATGATCTTTAAAAGTTTAAAAAAAAATTTTAATAAAAAAAAAAATATTTTCAAAATCTTTATTATTATTGTTATTTGAATATGGTTTTAAAAACTTAAAATGCAAGATTTTAAATAAAATAAGTTGTAATCATAAAAAAATTAATTTTGAGTGTTCCAAGTGTACCCATCGGACGGGAGAGCCTTTCGACGTGAAACAACTTACTGGAAACTGGCCGCGGAGCCCTTCGCCGTCAACGTGTGCCCATATTATTAAACCAATTTATAATAATATAAGTCTTTTTAAGATAACCTAATGGTCCATAGTGGTTGGAAGTTAGAACAACCACGGCACCGTCGCCATAAGAGCTGCGTTCGTCCGAAAAACGACGGAAATTTCCGAACCCCGTCTGTTTCATATCGGTTTCGCTTGCCCTGCTGCATCGATTACATCAAATACAAGATCGAAACTAACAAAAACCTGTAGTCCAGATTATTTCATTTATGACTTTCTTGGTCTGCTGACCAGCAACCTGGCAGGTTTCGTAAGTGGTTTGGCGTCTAAAGGCTCGCCTGACGGATGGGTACGCTGGGAACTCAATTATTTTTTTTTATTTTTTTCGCTTATTTTTTTTAAATGTGGCATTCAAAGTTTTTAAAAATATAGTGAAATAAAAATAATAATAAAGATAAACGAAAAATTTAAAAAAAAAAAAAACTTTAAAAAATCGTACACAAATATTTGCCAGGCTGCTGGTCGGCAGACTGCGAAATTCTTATATGGAATGATCTGGACTATAGTTATTCATTGGTTTCATTCGTGTAGTCGATGACGTAAAATCGACCAATTTTTTCCCCACTTTGACGCCGGCTGCCTCCGAACTTGCCAGGCTGCCGGTTGGCAGACCTGCTTTTTTCTCATTTTCTAATCGACCTTTATCATATGAGACCATTCCCGTTCGTGTAGTCGATGACGTAATTTTGACCAAAAAAATCGTTGACTATTTCCATGACTGCGCGGCTCCTGAAAATTTTCTAAATGCCCATTATCACTTAAAAGTAGTTTCATCCGTGTAGTCGATGACGTAGGGTTTACCTATCTCGCCTCCCGGTCTATTAGGTCAAATTTGTAAAAATCAGTAGCTACTGGGTTTATTTTATGTTTAGCAAAGGGTACTGGGTTTGAGTCCCAGTGGTGCCAATATCTTTTTTTGATCTTTCTGTCTCCAGATTTTCGATCGAGTGTCGCTAATATAGTCTTCATTTAATTAAATATTATAATTTGAGATTTTAATCATAAAGTTAAAAAAAAATATATATATTTTTATTATCTTTACAGAGTATAAAATGAAGTCGCTCAGGCTGTATGTGCGCTTAGATATTTTAAACTACGCAACGGATTTTCATGCGGTTTTCATCAATAGATAGAATGATTCACGAGGAAGGTTTTTAGATATATAATTTGTCAAGGTTTTGTGTAAATTGGTTGAAATACATAATATGTCTAGGGCAGCGGACAACGGGGAGCAGGCTGACAAACGGGCGGTGTGGATTTGATTTAACCGGTGACAGGCCGGAGACGCGCCGGCGCGCACGTCGTATGCGCATGCGCGAGAAAATAATTCAAATATTTGAATATAATTTTCAACAAAGAACTTTTGGTCTGCGATTTTGGCCCTTCTATGTACAGAATTTGTATGAAGAACACGGTCAGAATCGCTTGCGCTAACATCATAGATGATATAGCCACTAGTTTCATTCACTTTGCAACCCCAGAATATTTTTAAAACGATTTCGTCTATGACATTGACCTGTCAGAATTTGCCGCGAATTTAACCGTCGCAATTAATGAGTGTTGCGCAACTAAAACATCGTAAAACCTATTTTTACGTAATTAATGCAAGTAATGTTGTTTTGGTACATAGTTTATTGTTCTAGGAACGTGTTTCAGTCAATGAAATATACGATATCTCAAAATTAATCAACAAAACATTCAATTCAAAATTCAAAGTGGTGCTTTTAGGCGAATTTTCGTGAATTTTTGTGAAATATCATGGCCACTCAGAGGTTAATAGATGGCGTTGGTTATAAAGGTTTTGTTAGCCACAGCAACGTGTGGCCGGGTCTGCTAGTTAATAATAAGCTGAGACGGTTTACAGAAGTTCCGTGAGCGCTAATAAGACCATGGGCCCATTTCTACACTGCTATCTCCCGTTTCACCTACCTTCACCCACTTAACAGAGTGGAAGATACTCTCAGTATCGCCCTGGTGTCCTCCTAAGTCCACCATTCAGAATTGAAACGTTGCTTGAAATGACTTTAGCCGTGTTTGGTGACCAGATCTGAATAGCCAGGTACTTCCCCACCTTCCTCTACCCCATCTCCTTCCCGCCCCACTATCTTCAGCCTAACAACATACCCCAATTGGTGGGATGCCATAGTTTCATTGGCTCCAGACGGGAGCAGCTGGGACTCTTACGCCGATTTAAAGCGCGTTACGCTGTCGCAAAATGTACAGAATCTGTCTTCAGTTCCCTCAATAAGTGCACTTTTTTTACATTATATCCAATAATTTCTATCAGAGCCTGTGTCATCTTTGAAGATGCTGTGTGGAGGGTCTTTTTGGGGAAAGGCAGCAGTAAACATGTGTCTTGAAGAGACCCACATTATAGGAGGGAGGAAACACAGATGCCGGCAAATCGTAGAAACAGTGACAAATGTCAACCGTGTACACATGCTAGGTGTGTTTCCAGGAATGCATCGGTGCCGAGAGAATTGATGACGCCAGTTCCCCAGAGCATCTTCCATTGAAATACTGGTAAAAAAGCAACAGCAATTCCCACCCGACGCCTGGGCTATAAAGAATGCAATCCATTTGCTAAGATAAGAGAATCTATCAGACGGACCACGCAAAGATTTTTTTCAGTTAATTTGGGGCTCCAGACCAGAGGCGGCCGCCAAATTCAACCGTGGGGCGCACTTGCGATATACAACATATCTATTTTAATTACTATCACATTTTTATAATGCATAGAAATGACTTAACCTCTCCGCGAGTGAGTTTTGGCGAACAAAACTGTACGTGAGGAGTGAGTTTTTTTTGTTCATTTTTTTTATAAATTATCATAGATTAACTAAAAATAACCTTGCAATTTGAATTAAAACGTCATCGACATCAATCCACGACAATAAACCAACATTGAATAAAAAAAAATTCCAAAAAAAAAACTGCTTCCTTCCTCTGACGACCGCGAAATGACGCAAAAAGAATTTTTAAACTAAAACTGTGAAGTCTGTATTGTAGGTAAGCCTACCAAAACTTCCAACTACGCGCAGATGTCCATAGATGCCACTACAAGTCAAATATTTTCATTTCATTTGGATGGGGTGGTTGTGCTGAATCCATTATTAGACCAATTATTATAGTTCGAAAACTAATTCTGAGAATTATATTTAAATTTTCCTCATGTAAACAAATGTAAACCCATTCCTCAAATGAACTCTGCCAAAATCAGGTCTTAGATATTCGACAGCTATTTACTAAAACAAGCATTTGTTATATACGAAAAAATAACCTACTAATGGCTCCACAACATCAAGCACACACCCGCTTTTCATCAAACCTGGGTTGCGTGCTCCCAAACACTAATACCTAATTCGCTCAACGACAATTCTGGTTCATCGCTCCTAAAATAGATAATGCTCTGAGTACTGACATTACAAGTCAAGTATTTCTAAATCACTTTATACAGAACGTGTACAACATTTCGAAAGGGGACAAGCGTACTTCAAAGAATACATGAGTTCTTAACACTACATTTTAACCGGTTGTTTGCCGTTTGCCACCCGGTGGCCGCGAGGTGGCCGCGAGGTGGCCGCGGCACTTTGAAATGCAATTTTGACCCTTATGTATAAAGAAAGTGTATAAAGAACAAAGTCAGAAACGCTTGCTCTATTATCGTCCTTTACCATAGCGAAACCCGCAATGCGTCTAGTCATTCGGAATAATTTATATTTAATTTTTCCGTAGTGCGGGATGAGAACAGTTTCTGCGCATGCGCGGGAAAAAAAATACGTTTTTTCTACTATTTTGACCCTTCTATGTACAAAATTTGTAAAGGAAGTGTCAGAATCGCTTGCCCCAACATTCCCTATGGGATGGGTAAAGATTTCATTCACCTTGTAACCACAGATTATTTTAAAATAATTTTTATCTGTGGGCATCTCGAAATGTCATTTTGGCTGCGTCACATTTATGAGTTCCTCGACTAAAACATCGCAAAACCTATCAATTTACGTAATTAACGCAAGTAATGTTATTTTGGTAGATAGTTTATTGTTCTAGGAATGTGTTTCTGTCAATAAAATATACGATAGGTAAAAATTAATCCACAAAACATTCGATTCAAATTGAAGGTCGTGAAATTTCCGTGTTGTTCCTCCGCGCTCCAAGAGGTTAATTATTAATTTTTGCATTTCAAAATTTTTATTTACATTTTTATTTCTATTTTTCTTTAAAATATGATTTTTTTTTCTTTATTTTTCACTTACTTTTATGTTTTTCTTAATTTTTATTTAGTATGTTTAATTATCTGTTTCAATAAAATAGTATTTTTTAATTCCTATTTAAAATATTAAATGTGTGACTTCCACAACACGGGCATTAGCCTAGTGTGGTAGTCGAAAAAAAACAAAAAATCTGTAACCAATATAATTTTATAAAATAAAAATAAATAAATTAAAAATTAAATATGATGGCGTTTGAATAATAGCGGCGGATGAATTGTTTCGGCCATACTATTCCGGGTATTTTTTGGCTTCGCTGAACCGTTTCGCCCATACTCCTAGAGAGATTAAGAGCGTTTAACCAGCCAGCGGATGAAAATCCACATTTTGTCGAAAGTTGTTCTTACGATCGTGCAGGGCGGTTACAATGAGAAAGATTAATTATTCTCCGTACCAGCTTTTTAAAATTATAATTCAATATCGATCTTATTTCATTCCAAATTTGCTTTAATTTATGCCTACATCCAAAAATGTTGAAAGGCGTGATGATACAACTATTAAAATAATGTACTTTTTGTAATTATTTTTTGATTATAAGTATTTATCATTTTTCAATAATGTCTAAGTTAAATGAGAATGTTAAAAAAATCTGAAATATATTAGTTTGTAAGTGCGCAAATAAATACACAAATGGACTAATTTTCGTCAAGAAACACATGTACGTATATATTTTTTAATGATTTTATTTAAACTAAAATTAAAATTCCAAAACATGCGATACCCAGATAATGTATTGATTTATTTTACTGCATGATTATATGATTTGAAATGGGTGTGGTATAATACAACATCTTTTTTGAAATTTTAACAAATCTGCCAACGACCTATGGTATAACCTTATTATACTAAAATAAACATTTTTTTCTCAAAATTAAAAACGTGCGAATGCTAGTTAACCAGTCAAAAGCCCGACCATTTCACAAAAATTCACTAAAAAAGCACCACTTTGAATTTTGAATTGAATGTTTTTTGGATTAATTTTGAGCTATCGTATATTATATTGACTGAAACACGTTCCTAGAAGAATAAACTATGTACCAAAATCACATTACTTGCATTATTTAAGTAAATTAATAGGTTTTACGATGTTTTAGTCGAGGAACACACATAAATTGCGACGGGTAAATTCGCGGCAAAATCTGACGTTTCTGAGTCACAGATAAAATCGTTTAAAAATATTCTGGTGTTGCAAGGTGAATGAAACTTTTACGCGTCTCATAGAGTAATGTTGGCGCAAGCGATTCTGACCCTGTTCTTCATACAAATTCTGTACATAGAAGGGCCAAAATCGCAGACAAAAAGTTTTTGGTCGATAATTTTATTCAAATTTTCGAATTATTTTCTCGCGTATACGCATAAGACACGCGCGCCCGCGCGCTAACGGCCAATTAGAGGTTAAAAGAACAATCTTTCGAAATCCATTTATAATTTTTTGTGGAAAAGAGTCAATACGTCTAAAATCTGATTTAAAAATGACATATTTCTGGTTTTCTCTGGTAATACCCTCTTAAATTTGATATTTTCAGGTTCTCTCGTGTGATGTAGATCACTAGGTTCCCGCCTGTTTTAGTTTGCGGACGCATGCAGAAGAAGTAACTAATATACCTTGATGGCATACTGCATTAGTTCCCCCTCAATGTCCCCTTCAGGCTTCTCCGTGATGACACTTCCCCCCTGAAACAAATAGATTAGGTAACCCTTTAGGTGCAATCATTGTTTCAAAGTGTCTAAAATCCATGCAAAAATAAACTACACTACTCTCCCTGTAATCTGCCATTCGATTATCCAATAACTACTGTATATAACATCTACTGTGTCAACTTACGTCTGTTTCTACGGCCGCTAGAGTAAAAGTAATGGTAAAAGAAATTGCTATAGTTAAATATCACATTTTGGTAGGCAGTCACCCCAAGTGGTTCACTACGTTTGGTGACATAGCATGGATGCCCGGGTTCATGGGGTGAGGTTTGCCAGGTCTTGGCAGCCATGCGTCTGCCCACCTGGACCTCGTCCCGCCTTCAAGATAAGTTACATATGTTTTTTCTTGCAGATCTATCTCAAATTTATTTGCGCCACCCCCCAATAATATGTGAAGGCTTGAAACTCGCTTAAACGGCCTTAACTTTCGTTGGTCCCACCTCCACACCAGAATATTTTAAAATGAATTATCCATGGAATCAGGATGTCAGTTTTTGCTGCAATGTCAAAGTCCGAACGTGTACTTGACAAAAACATCGAAAAACCTATCAATTTATCAAATGAACACAAGTAATCTTGTTTTATAGACAGATTATTGTTCAAGGAATGTGTTTTAGTAAATAAAATATACAATAGCTCAACATAAATTTACAAACACTACTTCAATGTGAAAAGTTCCGTAATTTCCAGTATGGAAGTTAGTTTCAGCTCCGGCTTCCACCAGTTAATCATAATTAATATTATAGAATATGACGATAGTGATGGTGAATTCCTCATCCAATATGTCTTGCAGCGAAAACCACAAATATTTCGACCCCGCGTAAATAATATGGTTATTTGGGAAGAATCCAAATTTTTGGATCAATACATAAGTTTCTAACAGATGGCGATGTGAGTTAATTTATCAACGCAACACTTGGTTATCTGGGTTGGGTAACCATACAATAGATGGCGCTGTGTTTCTGACAGCAAAGCATGTCAGGGTCAGCTAGTATCATATATATATTACAAAAGGTCATTATTTATTGTTAAATAAAAACTCAAACAATTTTTTTTTTTTTTACATTGAATACCGCACAAGAATCTCAACTGCTACCGTCTGGAGCCAGTGAGACTATGGCACCCCCAATTGGGGTATGTTGTGAGGCTGAAGGTAGTGGGGAGGGGAAGGAGGTGGAGAAGAGGAAGGTTGGGAAGTACCTGGCTATTCAGATCTGGTCACCAAACACGGCTAAAGCCATTTTTAAGCAACGTTTCAATTCTGAATGGTGGTCTTACACCAGGGCGATACTGATAGTATCTTCTACTCTGGAACATGCCGCAAATATACTATATATTATTTTAAATGAATTAATTGTGAAATAACACAAATTAATCAAATAAAATTTATTTGCGCATGCCGGGTTCGAACCCGCGACCTCTGGATTGTGAGTCAAGAGTCTTACCCACTGGACTACGGAGGTCGTCAAATATTTTTATAGGAACACAGTTGTGAGATCTTACAACAATACAAAACAAAATACAGTAGAATTCGGTTATAACGACTTCGCATATCAAAATACAGTAGAATTCGGTTATAACGACTTCGCCTACCGTTTTTAGCAACAACAATGTAAACTCAAGTTAGGTTTCATAGCTTTTAGTAGGAAAACGTATCCATTTAGTATGACTCCGTTTTAAGCGACCAACTGCTTAACCCTTAACATAAGCAGATATACACGTTAAAATGACAGTAGCAGTCAAGTACAACAAGCGCTTTTATACGTCAACGCGTATGTCTCCACAGAAATCGTTCTAACTCCGTTATTGTTTTAGTGACATCCCTAAAACAAAAAGTAAAAGGTCGATAGTGAATCATGCTGCACATCTCTATTCAAGTTGTCCATAGAAATACGTAAAAAGACCTAATCTGTCCGTCACACGGACAGCGTGTATTTTACCCGCCAAATGGCCTAAGGGCCGCTGGATATTGTTAATTTTTATCAAATATTTTGTATGAAATGATAAAAAAGTGAGGTGACCAAAGTGTTTATTATATATTTATACAATAGAATAAGTATTGTTGTTTACATAATCTGTGATTTTAGTACCGTTTTCACATAAAAACATCACGTGAGTCATTTTTACATTTTTTTAATGTTTGCATTCTAAATTTTAATATTTACAAATGTTAATATTTATTTGTAATATAATAATTTGAAAGCTTATTTTGTAACCTGTCTAAAACAGTTTTTACTATTCGGCTACGTTCGGAAATGTTTCATTTATAGAGCTTTAATTGTGAAGCGGTAATAACACAAAGTTTTCATAAAACTGACATTTCGTTTGAGACATTTTAAGTGAATATTCGCGATATATCGGACGGGTTAAGGCGACCTATTTTAATAATAATTTGTCCGGTTAGAATGATGTGCAGTGTTTTTTTTACAAAACCTACGCACCAATACCTCGCTGTCCCGCGCTTCGCCTACTCGTCGCGCACATCACAGTAAGTGTTTAGTCACGTATTCACAATGCTGTGCGAAGTTCTTGCTATCGAACAAAAATTGGCCAAAAATAAATTCAAATTAAAAACTTTCCACGTTAGTAACTACATATTTACTTAATAGAATGTAGGTACTTTATATCTTTTTGGATTACAGTACATTATGTATGTTTGTTATGTGGAATGTTTAAGTACCATTAAAGTTGTAATTTGTATTAACCCCTCCGCAACGTAAGCAGATATATGCGTTAAAAATACGACAGCAGTCAAGTACAATAAGCGTGTTTACACGTCAGCGCGTGTATCTCCATAGAAACCGTTATAACTCCGTTATTGTTTTAGTTACATCCGTAAAATAAAAAGTGAAAGGTCGATAGTGAATCATGCTGCACATCTTTATTCAAGTTGTCCATAGAAATACATAAAAAGAACATTCTGTCAGACGCGCAGTCTGACACATAATTTATCCCGCCAAATTTCCTATGGGCGCCTGACATTGTTAATTTCTATTAAATATTTTTATATGAAATGATAAAAAAGTGAGGTGACAAAAGTGTTTATTACACATTTATACAATAGAATAAGTATTGTTGTTTACATAATCTGTGATTTTAATACCGTTTTCACATAAAAACATCACGTGAGTCATTTTCACATTTTTTTAATGTTTGCATTCTAAATTTTAATATTTACAAATGTTAATATTTATTTGTAATATAATAATTCGAAAGCTTATTTTGTAACCTGTCTAAAACAGTTTTTACTATTCGGCTACGTTCAGAAATGTTTCATTTATAGAGCTTTAATTGTGAAGCGGTTACAACTAAAAGTTTTCGTAAAATGTCATTTCGTTTAAGACACCAAAAGCTAATATTCTCGAAAATTCGGAGGGGTTAAATGTTTTTTTTACCTAAAAAGAAATTTATCTATCTGCACTATTACATATTTCATAATAATAATAATTAACACAACATTAATATGTATCATAATAAAAACAAGCTTAAACTATACGGCTGTTTTGTGCGTCGTCCGATTAGTACGACTAAGTATCGCCGGTCCCTTGAGGGTCGTTATATCCAGATTCTACTGTACAGCAGTATATTTTAACAGTTGTTCTGGTTTTTTAATTTTTCGGGTGTTTTTCCACACCAAAACAAATGCGGTGCATTTTTCGCATAATTTCGAGGAATATTCTACTTTTTAGACTTGCCACACTAATAACTATTAAGGTCTCTGCCCACTACACCGTTCCATACCATGACCGTACTATGAACGTATCAGCCACGAAATAAACACGCTACGCCCTACTATGCCCACTAGAACGTGCTAACACCGTATGATACCCGTACGTAACGGGTTTAGTGACCGTATGATACCCGTATACACCGGGGTTAGTGTCCGTACCATCCCCGTTCAATAGGCGTACGGTGCCCGTTCTATCGGTTGTAGTCATAGAACGCACATCTCATAGAACTGAACACAAATCACGAACTGACAGAGTTGCAAGGTTAGAACGGGGTGGCCGGGAACACCGTCGCGTGCCATGCATAGAGCGGACCGGCACCTGCAAAATATTGTCATCGAGAATTCGCCGTCTGTCCGGTCATGGTATGCGACGGTGTTGGTCAGTGACGGGACGGGCTAGTGGGCAGCGTTTCATACTGATCGATACAAAGAATATTTTTTTGCATGCGCCGCTACGTTTACGGTGATGGTATGGAACGGTGTAGTGGGCAGAGACCTTTACTCCCCAAAAGTACACCTGAAACAGCGCGTGGTCCTATTTAACAGCCTTGTCAGTTTGTTTAACTGACGGTTAAAATTTTAATTTAGTTCACGATTTAGTTTTCTGCTTCTTTATCTTTCT
This sequence comes from Limnephilus rhombicus, assembly GCA_929108145.2. Lineage (NCBI taxonomy): Eukaryota > Metazoa > Arthropoda > Insecta > Trichoptera > Limnephilidae > Limnephilus > Limnephilus rhombicus. Next base: position 10,843,623 of record OV815290.1, on the reverse strand, counting down.
AAGAGAGACGACCCTAATTTGCTAACTGTAAAAGTAATCTCTACATATTATAAATTAAACTCCGACGCGTCTGTCTGTTCGCAATAAACTCAAAACTACTGAAAGTATTTTCACACGGTTTTCATCAATAGATAAGAGTGATTCATGAGGAAGGTTTAGGTATATAATTGGTGAAGGTTTTGTGTAAGTTGGTTAAAATATATAATACTAGCTGATCCGGCAAACTTCGTACTGCCTCAGAATCAATAACTGTTGTGTTTACTTATTAGCTGAATTAAATTCATTTTTTTATTAGTTAAAAATTACACAATGAAGTAATTATCGATGCGCAACAATCCGTGTTTTGTTTTTGTCAGTAACAGAGATTGCGTTGTGTGTGGATACATAATTTTTGTAATTTTCTTACTTTTCCACTTACTTATGGGAATTGCGTTTCATTTTCTTTATACGTGTGAGGGAGATTTATTACAATGATTGTATTTTTCCTTTGGAGGAATGCAGATATACGTTCACCGTTTGTCCCATTTTCGACTGTTGACATTTAGTGTGTAAGAAAGAGAGGCAGCATTATATGTTCAAGAACAAAAGTAAAACAATTAGCGCATTGACATTTGACATTTTTGAATTTTTGGAATTCACTCACTATTCAATATTATACTTATCACAATATTCCTGCAGCTCTTTCAAAAGATGAAAATTCGTTCCATACAAAATGTATGAGGAAAAGAATTTTCTTCATAATTTATTTTTTTGTGAATTTTTCCCATGTTTTAATAGTTATGTATTAATATATATATTCTGCTATACGGGAAAGAGACAAATCCAACAAATCAAAGATCGTAAAAATCGGTCTAGCCTTTTTCCCGTTATGAATGGTGTAACTCAGTGTTCCCCAACCTTTTTGTCGCCGCGGACCGGTCAAAGTTTGATAATTTTACCGCGGCCCTCTGGGGGCAATTAAATATAATATCTTCGGCAAATATCTTCGTTATTTGGTAGCAACAGACAATTAAAGAATTTTCTTACATTCATTAATAACCTTCATCTGAATTTTAAATTTACATAAGAACAACCGTAATAACATTTTAAACTTTTTTTTTCAAAAGTATTTTGATTTAACCCCGCCGAATTTTCGAGAATATTAGCTTTTGGTGTCTTAAACGAAATGACATTTTACGAAAACTTTTAGTTATTACCGCTTCACAATTAAAGCTCTATAAATGAAACATTTCTGAACGTAGCCGAATATTAAAAACTGTTTTAGAAAGGTTACAAAATAAGCTTTCAAATTATTATATTACAAATAAATATTAGCATTTGTAAATATTAAAATTTAGAACGCAAACATTAAAAATAGGTAAAAATGACTCACATGATGTTTTTATGTGAAAACGGTACTAAAATCACAGATTATGCAAACAACAATACTTATTCTATTGTATATATTATGTGTAATAAACACTTTTGTCACCTCTCTTTTTTATCATTTCATATAAAAATATTTAATAAAAATTTAAAATGTGGAGTGCGGTGGAGCCGCCGGTAGTAAATTTGCGCGGGTAAATATTTTTGTCAACTACACGATTGACAGCTGATTCCTGTTATGTATTTCCATAGACAACTTGATAGAAATGTGCAGCTTGATCTACTATCGACCTTTGACTTTTTGTTTTAGGGATGTAACTAAAACAATAACGGAGTTATAACGATTTCTATGGAAACACACGCGCTGACGTATAAACACGCTTTTTGTACTTGACTGCTGTCCTATTTTTAACGCTTATATCTGCTTACGTTGCGGAGGGGTTAAGCAAGCCCTTGCGCGGCCCAGTACCATTTGGTCCACGGCCCAGTACCGGGCCGCGGTCCATGGGTTGGGGGCCACTGGTGTAACTAACCCGACTTTGTTTTATACATTATAAGATATAAAAGAGAATGTTTGTATGTGGTGAGCGAGCGGGCTGGCAAGCGGGCCGTGTGGATTTGATTTGTATGCAAATTAACAGATGGCGGTGATTATAAAGGTTGGGTAACCATCCAGTAGAAGGCGTTGTGTTTCGTTAGCCACAGAAATGCGTAACCGGATCGGCTAGTGGCTAATATTTCGCACTCAAGAGGTATACATATCGCCAAGCCGCATCTAAAGGGTTAATTTACAACTAATTTTGACAATTATGGAATAATTTTTAAAACATAATTCTTTTTTTTTCCATCGCCACTGGTCACTCAGTCGAGTAACCTTTCGACACCCGTCCCGACCCCAACTATCCAATAACTACTAATTTTTAATATCTTTTTTGCCGGGTCGCGATAAGGTGGAAGCTGCAAGAAAAAAAGCTTAATATGTGGGCACAACGCGCGGAAATAGGGAACTTCAGAGCATTTAGTAATTTAAGTGAAATACAAAAAGAGTACAACATGATTGCATTGCCACAAGACATCTTAACTCAAATTAGAACATTTATTAGGACTGGAGAGGAATCTTCAACAATATTTTCCTCCAATCGACAGCAACAAAGCTTGGATAAGAAACCTCTTTACATTCAAGTTAGATTCCGAAACTAATTTGCCACGAATTGCCAGATTCAGATGTCGACTCGTTAATTGAACTGTCAACTGACACATCACCCAAGGATATATTTGACACAAGACTAAGACCATTGATAGATTTTTGGTTATCTTGTCGTTAAGAATACACAAAATTAGTTCATCAAGCAATAACTTTTTTAATGCCTTTTGTCACAACTTATAAATGTGAAGCTGGGTTTTCAACACTAGTTTACCTTAAAAATAAATATAGAAGCCGACTCGAAGTGGAACCAGACCTTAGGATAAAATTTTCGTCATTTTCCGCGAACTTGGATTCTTTAGTAACAACCAAGCAGCAGCTCCATACTTCGCACTAAAATTTAGTGACTAAATAATAGACTATCAAAATATGTAGTATTAATAAAACATTTTTACTATTAATAAATGTGTATTATTTTACCTAATGGAACCAGCTTAGGTTTAAAAGTATTAAGTGGGTCACGAAGGGGCAGTGTGAAAATTACAATGCTTGGGAAACACTGTTCTAATGTATTTAAATGACCCATCAATAATAGTCTCACCTCTTCCATATTGACATCTTTCTACTGCCCCATCTTCCTTGACATGTAGATTGTCTCAGCCATGACAATGTATCCATTACTAGATAGATAGACAGATGAACCCGTAACAATCTTACCTCTCCCGCGTTAATTTATTCCTCCTGCCCATCTTCCTTGACATCGTAGATTGTCTGGTCCATGACGATGCATCCATGACTAGATAGATAGATAGATGAACCATTAAGAATCTCACCTCTCCCGCATTAACAAATACCTCCTGCCTGTCTTCCTTGACATCGTAGATTGTCTGGTCCATGACGATGCATCCATGACTAGATAGATAGATAGATAGATGAACCATTAAGAATCTCACCTCTCCTGCATTAACATATACCTCCTGCCTGTCTTCCTTGACATCGTAGATTGTCTGGTCCATGACGATGCATCCATGACTAGATAGATAGATAGATAGATGAACCATTAAGAATCTCACCTCTCCCGCATTAACATATACCTCCTGCCCGTCTTCCTTGACATCGTAGATTGTCTCGGCCATGACAATGTGTTCATGACCAGATTAGACAATGAACCCTTAACAATCTCATCTCTCCCACATTAATGTATTCCTCCTGCCCATCTTCTTTGACATCGTAGATTGTCTCGGCCATGACGATGTATCCATGACTAGATAGATATATAGATAGATGAACCCTCAACAATCTCACCTCTCCCGTATTAACATACATCTCCTGCACGTCTTCCTCGACATCGTAGATTGTCTGGGCCATGAAGATGTATCCATGACTAGATAGATAGATAGATGAACCCTCAACAATCTCACCTCTCCCATATTAACATATATCTCCTGCACGTCTCCCTTGACATCGTAGATTGTTTGGGCCATGAACATGTTTCCATGACTAGATAAATAGATAGATGAACCCTCAACAATATCACCTCTCCCGTATTAACATATACCTCCTGCCTGTCTCCCTTGACATCGTAGATTGTCTGGACCATGACGATGCATCCATGACCTTATAGATAAGATAGATGAACCCTTAACAAGATATGACTAGATAGATAGATGAACCATTAACAATCTAACCTCTCCCGCATTAACGTATTCCTCCTGCCCGTCCTCCTTGACATCGTAGATAGTCTCGGCCATGACGATGCGACCGGCCGAGTCCATGACCAGATTGCCGCCGAACGCAAAGTTCCCCGAGTGGCCGCCCTGCTCGTACACGATGACCGTATTGGGCCCGAGGTGCACAGGCTCCCCCTTCATGTTCAGAAAGACGGGCTGCTCGAAGGTCTCCAGACCGCCGCCGGGCTGGTGCAGTATCTGCTGACCACCACCGCCCTGGTTGACGGTGAATTCCACATGCGGCGGCATTGCATCAACCTTTTGCTGAATCACCTGGAAAACAAATTCGTCAATTATCTAGTTTTTTTTTTTTACATTAACTGGCACACAGGAGGCCCTGAGGAAAATAATTTCCCTCAAGGCCTATGTCATCTTTGAGGATGCTGTGTGAAGGGTCTTTTTTAGGAAAGGAAGTTGAGAAAGTCTAGGAAGGAAATGGGTATGAGGAGTGGATAGGAAGCTGGGGGTCAGTGAGTCCAGGATGACGGACTTTTGAATCCATCCCTCCCACTGCGGTGCAAGGCGATGTTCCTGGAGAGTACGGCTGGAGAAGTCAAAGGAACTCCCTCGACCATTCTCTCGCAGACGCATCCACCACCAAGACCCGGACAAACCTTACCCCATGAACCCTGGCACCCCTGCTAAGTCACCAAACGTGGGGAACTACTTGGGGTGACCTATGGCAGAGGTGTTGGTTATCCAACAAATAGTTTCCGGGGCGACGGTACCCATACCCGCCTCCCAAATTGAAAAGCGAATGTGAATTAAGTGATAAAAAAATAATATACAGTACGGGCCAAAGTTAAATGCCGACCTGAAATTGATAGATCAGGTTAAGGATTTCAATTTGGTAGGCGGGTATGGGTACCGCCGCCCCTGAAAGCATTTATTGGAAAACCAACACCTCTGCCATATGTCCCCCAAGTGTTTCGCCACGCTTCGTGACTTAGCAGAGGTGCCCGGGTTTATGTGGTGAGGTTTGCCTTGATCTTGGCGGCAGATGCATCTGCCCATCAATTGCGTGGCAGGCAGGGAGAGACTGATTGAGGGAGACTTTTGACCTCTCCAGCAGGACTCTCTCGGAATACTGTTTTGCACTGCTGTGGTAGGGATAGATTCATACGTCCGTCACTCCTGGACACACTGACCCCAGAATCCTACCCACCCCTCATACCTTCCTCTCCTTCCTTTCCCAAAAAAGACCCCCCACACAGCATCCCTAAAGATGACGGGAAATTATTACTCCAGGAAAAAATCTAAATCGGAATTCACGCCCCTTTAAGGGAGGAGTTTGAAAATACTTGAGAAAAAGCTTTTGGAATGGTTGGAAACAGTATGAGAATTTTTTTTTTTCAGGTTGATTTCGTAAAAACCTGTAAAAAACATTAACTTCTTTTTTACGCATTGTTTATTGTAATAAAATGAAATTTTAAAATTGATTTCACAAAATCAAGCGACGCGGAGCCACATGTCCATCTCCCGCTCCGGCCGGGGCGTGACTGATACGAAATAGGTGTAGCGTGGTCAGTAGTTCTTCGGTGGACGCCATAGGGTTCACTTTGAAAAACCAAATTTGTCGACTAGCGGCCGTATTGTAAAATAACGCGAAAATGCATATTTTATTTTAATTTGGGAAGTTCGGGCGTAAATGTCAATTTTTTTGCGATTATTATAAAATAAACTGAATTTGCCACATTATACAATAAAACCATATCCAAAAAGGGGTTTATAAAGAGGAGAGTTTGGACTTGAGTCTTTTTTATGGACCTTATACTTTATTTTTTTATAGGCTTATTAAAAGACTTATAAAAAAATGACTGATTTTTTTAAGGGCCAAGGTATGTTCTACACGCAGTATTTAATTGAAGCATCTATGATACCTCTAAGCGATCAAATTTTCAAAACAAAAACATATGATTTTGTAAGATTTTGCATTATTTACTATGGCTTCATCTTAAGCGAAAGAGAAAGATGCATAAAACACACGTGCGACAGAGAAAGGCGGGGCGGGGAGGCATGCCACTTTCCGGACCTTAAACTCGCCTATTGCGATGATTTTTACATTTAATCACAGGAGAACATATTTGTCCCAACGCACATAAGTCTCATATAAAACGCCGTAACTTGCTTACTATCATAGTTAGAAATATGTTCTAGTCGGTGTTAGAGAGGAAAAACACCACGCTTTATATTCCAATCTAAAAAATAGCCACCAAAAAAGTAAAATGTACACTTTTATGTACATAAAGTTTTGAATCGCAAATTGAAAAAAAAATTTGAAACTTCGGGAATTTTTATAAATTATTTTTACATAGAGCGACAAAAAAGTGAGATTACAATATGTGTTTGTTGTACATTTGTCTAATAAAATATGTATGTGTTTTTATTTTTTTATTATCAATAACTTCAGTTATAAAAAACGTAAGGTGAGCCATTTTGAAAACTTTTTTATGTTTGTATGCAAAATTTTTATAATTAAAAAAATATGTTTATTTCGAATTCTATAATTTGAAAGCGTATTTCATCACCTTTCTAAAACAGTTTTTGGTTTTTGCTCAGAAATATTCCGAATATTTGCATTTTATTGTAAAACGAAAATATTTTGACCATCTGAAAAAAATGCCAAGGGTTAAGGTTTTGTGTGTACTATAAAAAGCATTTAAAAGATAACTTTATCAACTTCTTTATAAACCAGAGATATCGATTGATTAGTAAGACATCTCCGAAAAATCGAAATTAGAGTTGAGTATGCAGTTATATCTAAAAGTGTACCCTATATCTGGTACAATACTCATATTACTTATAAACACTACCAAATCTATTATAATGCATTAAAGCTTGTAGTGAATCAAACAAAATGTTCATGTTTTCTGTGTCACTAGTAGTATATTTCAAAATGTCATACTAATGTACCAGACCGTTATTCCTCCTAGTGTTATTTTATACCATACTAGCTGACCCGGCCACGCGTTGCTGTAGCAAATAAAACACAACGTCACCTACTGGATGGCTATCCAACCTTTATAACCACCGCCGCGGAGGACTTTAATTTATAATACGTAGAGATGGTGTGAAAGATTATAATAATGTGCATGAGATGCTGAGGGGTAACTAACGTATTTAAGTTAATAAGGATTAGTACTGTATCCGTCTAAATAACTTTTCAATTACCGCAATGTTCGTGACCATTTTTTTAGAAGATAGAACGGGTATAGTAAGCTATCCGTAAAAGATAGATATATGCTTTCGCGGATTTATTTGTAGATCTATAAAAGAGGAATATCCCACCATGCATTGTTTTGTTATATCCCAAAAGGATTAGGCAGCGTTTTCGATGAAAGCTACCAGGCGGCTCGACTTTTTCCGACACTTTATTTATTTATTTATTGTTGTTATACGCCCGTAAGGGCTTTTACATAGATTATAAAATAATATTTAAGATATCGAGGATTACACATACATAGAATTTATACCAAAAGTTATAAAAGTGAAAAAATTTTAAGAATATACAAGTAGTTTTTAAAGAAAAAACCACTTGTATATTCTTGCGTAAAACTGTGAAATATTTTAAACAATGTAATATTTAACAATAACATAGAACAAAATATAATATAAAACATTACAATAACACATCAAATCGTTAAATATATTATACCCACGTTACAATAATTTGTAGGATTCCACAAAGTGTGTGTTTAAATTGCATTTTAGAATGTAAAGGGAATCAGCGAATACATCTACAATACCACCAAACTTGTTGCCTAAATCATGCATCCTATTGGTAAGTGAGTGTGATTGATAGTTGGTTGTGTATGTGTTGCAAAAGAATGTTATATTTTGTCTAGTATTCCTTGTCGGTACATGGAGTTTAATACTAGAAATGATGGCAATTCACAGTTTAATACTAGAAACGATGGCAATGGCACTTCTAACAATTATCGTTATGTTTCAACCAATTTACACAAATCCTTGACAATTACATACCTAAACCTTCCTCACGAAATACTCTATCTATTGGTGAAAACCGCATGAAAATCCGTTTAATAGTTTTCGAGTTTATCGCGAACAGACAGACAGACGATGCGAAGGACTTTAATTTATAATATGTAGAGATTTAATATGTACAATACAGACATGTATAAATGATATATGATTTATGGCGTGGATTTGAATAGTGCTTTCCTCATAATATCTCAAAACTTATTATTTGGAGATGTATGAATTTTAATAAATTTTAACTGAATTTTAACATAATGTACATCTCGTTTTGGATTAACTTGCAACACAGTACCCACTTCTACGTAGATAAACACACATGGGTACCGTCACCACGGGAACCATTTTTTTTATAACCAACACCTCTGTCATAGGTTACTCTGAGTGGTTCGCTACGTTCTTTGCAAAGATTTTGAAATATAAGAGATGTACTATCGGCAGTTTTTACTGGGTGGCTGTGTTTCCTGGTGTCGCCGATATTATTAACCAATACTACTGCACACCTTCAAAAAATCAACTACTTTCCGTATTCAAACTATTATCATTAGACGGTAGTCCGCTGACAGTCGGGCGGCCATCATAGCATATCTCTTGTATTTCAATATCTTTGGTTCCCGAGTTCATGCGATGAGGTATTTCTAGGTCTTGGCGGCGAGTGCGTTGGCTCACCTACCGCATGGCGGGCCGTATCAGGAGAGACAGGTCGAGAGAGACCAAGTCTAGACCTCTCCAGCCGGACTCTCTCGACTTATCGGCTTGCACCGTAGTGGGAGGGATGGATTCATATGTCCATCAATACTGGATACATTGACCCCCAGATTCCCACTTATATACCTCATACCTTTTTTTTCCCCAGAACTTTTTCTCTGCCTAAAAATACCCTCCACACAGAATCCCCAAAGATGACACAGGCCCTGAGGAAATTAAAAAAAAAAATCTCTACAACTTCCCAGATGATAGACACTGTAATGCTGTTCAAAACTATTTTTTTTTAAATAGCTCCACACAGGAGGCCCTGAGGAAAATATTTTCCCTCAGGGCCTGTGTCATCTTTGGAGATGCTGTAGGGTCTTTTAAAAGAAAGAAAGGAGAGGAAGTTCTGGGAAGGATAAGGTATGAGGGATGGGTAGGAATCTGGGGTTCAGTATGTCCTGGTAATCCGCCTCCAAACCTAGACAAACCTCACCCAATGAACCCGGGCACCCCTGCTCAATCAGCAAATGTAGAAAACCACTTACACAATAAATAACAATTGTCAATAATGAGACAAACGGTGAACGTATATCTGCACGCCCCCAAAGGAAATATACAATCATTATCATACATCTCCCTCAAATGAATAAAGAAAATGAAACGCAATTCCCGTCGCCGTAAGTAAGCCGTACGATGAGACACACATATTTTGTGTGTCTCATCTTTTGTCTTACCGTGTGAGTGATGGACGTATGAATCCATCTCTCCCACTGAGCTGCAAGGCGATGATCCAAAAGAGTTCTGCCTGAGAGATCACAAGGTTTCCCTCAACCAGTCTCTCCCGATCCGGCCACATCCGCCGCCAACCATGCTAAGTCACCAAACGTAGCGCACCACTTGGGGTGATCCATGGCAGAGGTGTTGGTTATCCAATATATGGTTCCCAGGGCGGCGGTACCCATGCCCGCCTCCCAAATTGACTAAAGAAGGAAGCGCAACACAGCATATTAAGGCTTGAGCTGTGTTGAACCGCTCAAGCCTTATTGTTCCCATAATAATAATAATAATGGATTTTTTAAATATTTATATTGAGGGATCAGTAGGATTTATAGGTCCAATTAGGAGTTCCACAGAGCCGAACCCTCTGATATGAAAATATCTGGAGTCGGTGAATTATTTACCCATTTGGTCTCTTTGACATGTTGTTCTTGTATTATTTTGTATTTATTATACTTATATAGTGCAATTGCATAACGTGGATTGACTAGGTGATCATTTGTGGAAAAGTGCATGAAAGGGTTAAGTTTTTCCTGCGGGAACGATTTAACCCAGACATAAAATCTGAAGCGTATTTGTATAGCACAGTTTTGTGTCATTTCACTTCAAGTGCCCATACGAACGTACGTGACGTGTTTGCTATATTATCGCCCGAAGCTACAAGCTGTATCCCGTACGTTCAGGTAAAACAATAACTATACCCGAACCTCAGAAAACGTTTGTATACATTAGGCTTGTTGAAAAAGTATTGATATATCGTAGTCCTGAGTCGATTGATTGTTTTACACGACCCGGGTCGCTCACGACACACTGGCGTCACGAGCGGGTCGCGAAGACCCGCTCTTTTCACGACACAAAATATGAAACTCGATTATGCTTCACCCAGCTACTTTCTACTAACTGAGTCGAGAGAGCGGGTGGCGAAACCCGGGTGTTGACATCCCGTTCGCTCTCTCATACATCTATCTATCGTCGCTCGCCCCGCCACAGCCGCACCCGAAACCCAGGTTGCAGTAGTAGAGCGGTTTCAAGAAGTGGGTTCCAAGACCCGGGTGCTGATGAAAAAATGACCCGCTCGCTCTTTAGTGGTCCGTGAGAGGGTTTCAATAAGCGGGTTATTCACGACCGACCCAGGACTAATATATCGATGTATCGATATTTTTAATTCAATACATCGATATTTTTAGCTGATATATTTTGATCCGATATAACGATACAAAATATCCAATATCGAAAACTGTGTCAAAAACGATTTTTTTTTATTTATGTAACTAAAGTCACTAGAATCCAAAACCGTATAGGAACAAACGGAAAAAAGTAACTGTATTGGGTCATGACATCTGGAAGTTCAAATTTTAACTATAAATAGCTTACAAAACTATTGTCTTTGCTTTATTATTTGTGATCACTAATACTATCTCATATGTGTAGATACATACATAGAAATGTATGCTATTTTTCGCCTTTTTTTTCTAAGCCACTCCTATGTGTTGGTTCCCAATTGTCTATGATTATTGACTATACCTTGTTCCAAACACGAAACCTTTTTGATAGATTAATACGCCAATAGAATGTTACTGAGAGGCATACAAACTGTGTAAGTTAGAAGACAGCTTTTTAGTTTTTGATATTTTTGTAATTATTAGGTACCTAATAAAAATGAATACTGATAAAAATACCTTCATTTTTATTGAGATTTTTGTATATTAAAATAATGTACATTGTGTGTAAAAATTACTATTGATAATATTTAGCTAAATGCACTATTATTTTTAAAACGCAAAATCTTTTGAAAATTTGACCGATATATCGATACATCGATATTTTTTCCTCGATATATTGACGTCGATATTGATATTTTAATAAATATCGATACATCGATATTTTTTTTCACTTTCGACATCCCTAGCATACATCAAGTTAGTTCCTGCGTTGTTGCAAAGCTAAGGGACGTGTTCGAGTATTTTCGTCTCTCCCATACAAGTCACGCTAGTCAGTAGTAGGTACTCCGTTTAAAATACCCAATGTTTTTTACCTTCTTTTGAATAATAACCCAAAGGTAGGGTGGTTAATGACCAAATCTGAGTAGCTAGAAACTCCTGCTTTCGTTATTCGTCCTCTCCCTACTTATTTTAGCCTCACAATTCCCAAACTGGAGATGCCACAGTCCCACTGGTTCTGGCAGCTGGGATTCTTGTGCGGTATTCAATAATAAAATTATAAAACGCCGACAAAAAAATTAAGGCGTCTAATGTGCTAATAAGTTTACAGTTCTATCATAGCTTTTTTTTATGTCAATACAGCGCAAGAGTACCATCTGCTCGGAGCTAGTGTGTCTATGTCATCCAATGACGTTATATAAATAAATAGACTCGCCATAGTCTCATATACGCACAATATAATGTGGAAAGTAAGGAACACTCTTTTGTTTTCAGTGATTTTCAGTAGCATTTCTTAATTCACAAGTTTATTCCTGTGCGATAAAGATAGACAATCAAATAATGTGTGTGTATGAATGACATGAATATATGAGCGGGCGGCGTATTGCTTGTCACTTTTTGATGGAACGTTTGCTCAGTTCGCTGTCTCCTTTTCTCGAGGCCCACTAGAATAAAAGGTCCGGCTGCCTGTCGGAGTTTGATATGTCGAGCTATACAATAAATACTATAGGGCAACGACAGTTTTCAAATGGTGGCGATTGTAATCAATACTTGTTAGAAATACTGATTTATGTGTTGTTTTATCGCAAGCAAACAAATAAACAAGTGTTTAGGCTGATTAGTCTACTTTAAAACAGTGAAGTTTACTTAGCAACAGAAATTTGGCTGTTGCGCGTCCAAACCCTTTACTTTAGTAGGACTTGAATTTTCTCTAATGACGTTTAAAACCGCGAGCGGGAAACATGAAAATTAATTGTAATATTTATAATAATCGATAATATTAAGTAATTCGCGTGTACTTACAAATGAAATGTTATTCATTCACCTTTACTATTATTTGCCGAGTAATTAAAACATTTTCTCATCACACAGGAGGGCATTTTGACACTTTTTAAAATGCAATTTACTTACAGGTAAGTGCTGGTAAGACGCAACCTTACTCGACGCGTAGCAGTTTAGTACTAAAGTACTAGATATCGAGATCGGTACAATTGTCTTGTTCTTGTCTTCCCACTTTGAGATTTCTACCCCTCGTCTAATATAGAATGTAACGTCATTGATGTCATCCCAATTCGTGGAATGTTGTAAGGCTCTAAGTAAAATAGCACAAAGTGCACAATACAAGTTTCATATTATGTTATTATTATTATTAGGCTGAAGGGAGCAGGGAGAGCGAGAGAGAGATGAGAAAGAGGAAGATTAAGAAGTGTGTGATTATTCAGATCTGGCCACCAAGCACGGCTAAAGCCATTACAAGCAATGTTTCGTTTCTGAATGGTGGACTTTCACCAGGGCAATACTGAGAGTCTTTAGGGATCTACTGCTCCGTTATTTTATTGAATTAATAAAACGTAAGCCTTCAATAATCCAAATACAATACAAATTTAAGGAAACAATGAGGAATAAAAGCGCTAATATGTTTTATTTCACAAACCTTTGATTCTTCGACTTTCTTCACAGATTTTTGTTTCTTGACATCCGCATCATTTCCGACATTTTCATCTCCAGTCTTTCGCTTAATCACAGTCTTCTTCTGCTTCTTTTTATCCATGACTATGGATTGATCCTTCCGCAACAGTTTCACCTCAAAATCGCCGACATTACGTGGCCAGAAGCACAAATACGACGAAAGTTTATAAGGGCAGTCAACGTAAACAAACAAAACATATTATTTGGCGAAGCTGTTTAACTCGCAGTATTTAAGGCATAGTTCTCATTTTGAAATCGGATTGATATTATTTAAGGTGTCTTAATTCATAAACAAAACTCACTCGGATTTAAAACAGGATAAAGCTGTCAAAAATCAAAATACCTATTAGATTATGTGAACTCGATGCAGTTCAGAAACAGCGGCCATATTTGTGTTGTGTCTCTTTTCTTCAACAATGCCTGAAAAATCTTTTTCCCTAGAATTGATTCAAAATTTTACCATATTTTTCCCCGAATTTCCTCAGATGCGCATTTCAGTATAGTAATAATTCTCGCATAATTTCTATAGCGCCCGTTTTGTGAAAATCTGTGAAACAATTATCGTAAAAACGCTCTTCTTGATATAAATAGGTTTTAGATTGTGATGATCAAATTTCTAAAAAATCAGAGTGTGCAATATATCGCGGTAGAAACGAAACCTTCAGAAAACTAAAATAAACAAGAGTGGGAAGGCTACGGAGCACCATACATTACAAAGAGGAGACCGAATATACTATCTCATTCTATCGTAGGCTAAATCCTGTATGTGTTTATCAGTGGCGGTCCGCGAGTTTTCAGCGAGCTAGAGTGCTAAGATTGAAAAATACGATATTACTGATGTTGTTGTAGCTGAAAATTAACTTTAATTCTTTTTCAAATTTTCAACTTTTTGTATGAAGATGTTTCAGTATGTGGATGCGGCGCATCCATTGACTGAAAGAATGGAGATCTTCATACTTACAAAAATTTGAAATTTTGAAAAAAAATTAAATTCATCTTCAGCTTCAACAACGTCAATAACATCATATTTTTCAATCTTAGCGCTTTAGCCCACTGAAAATTCAAGGACACTGGACTGGACCAGACTGTTTTTCGTTTTGAAGTTTTCACTTCAAAACTTTAGATGATTATCATAAGCACAGGTCACCTCTTCAAATGTCTCATAAAAGCAACCGTGTCTTATGCTTGCGTCAAACATATCTATAAAAGATCATTTGGCTTGGAGTATTTCGGCGTATCGCTCGCCGTACATTCCCAGTGAGAGTATATGGCAAGCGATATGCTGAAATAGGCCATGCCATACGATATTTTATCATTTAGCTGTATGTGACACAAGAATTAATGTCATTACGGGACACGGGAACTATAATATATAATGTTGCTTGGTAGAAGTTCAGTGTATTACACGTTTTTAATGAAAAACAAAACAATAATTGAAGTATGAAAAAAAAAATTATTTATTTTATTGATATTACTGCTATACAACAAATAAAAAATATAAAACTAACACATAAACTCACAACACAATAACGCCGGACCCGTCGGCGAACTCAGCTGATGATGGCGGGTGACACGAGCCACGAACTCACTCTGAAGTCAGCCGAACGACACGCGATAATTCACGAACGTATAGTTTCGGTGCAGCCGAAGGTTCGGCAGATTTTCTGCCGAAACCGAAACTTGCCGAAACCGAAACCGAACCTTCGGTCGGTCACTAGCCATAAGTACTGTATTATTGATTGGCAGGAGGTAAAGTAGTAATCATATTTGCTTCACTTGGTCGTACCATTTCTTCCTCTAGCATTTCAGTCTACAATTCTCTTTCGCGTCATTCAATTAATATTGGCACAAAAATGATTTTATAAATTAACAACTTGATTCAAGACTCCATATTTTCCTATATTTCGAATGGTGTTATTATTTTTTCCCCAGATATATGGAATTTTACCCAGACATAGATCATTCATCGCGCAGTTTCAACAAAATATTAAGGGGGAAGCTTCTTTTCAATCGATCCAACAAAAAGATTTCATTTTTGGCACTACAAGCGCGTGTATAATTTCGTGCTGCGTTAATTTGCTTTTTTACAAGTAATTATTGTTGCAGTTCTCATTCATGCCGCTAAAATCGCACATAGCAAAATTTCGCTTTTATTGTCGAGATTTTTGAATCGTCTTCTTCATATTATAATATTCAACGCGGTCGTGTGAAGTATATGAGGTTCCAAAACTTTTTATGATGATCAAAGGATGAAGGATAAATTTTTGTTTTTTCAATCTATGTTTTTGTTGGTTTGTTTTTATCAATACTTTATCCATCTAGTATTAAACCAGAATATAAAAAGCGTAAGTTTTTCTGCGCTATTCTCAAGCCATTAACAGGGTCTAATATTTCTTTGTAAAACTTCTACAGCAGCTTCCCCGCTTACAGGCGACCTAATAAACCTCTCTCTCCCTTTGAGAAAAAATATTTCTATTAATTTATTAACGAATAAGATGCTTTAT
Organism: Limnephilus rhombicus; assembly: GCA_929108145.2. Classification (NCBI taxonomy): domain Eukaryota; kingdom Metazoa; phylum Arthropoda; class Insecta; order Trichoptera; family Limnephilidae; genus Limnephilus; species Limnephilus rhombicus. The sequence goes on along the minus strand of OV815290.1, from coordinate 10,827,785 downwards.
TTATGCCTCCAAACTAAGCACACGCCGGTAGATGAACAAAATGCACCAGGGTCTTAGTTGGACGTTCCTATAAGGGCATATCTCATCCCTATGACTTTTGTGAAGAGTTGTAGAGGTTCGATAGCAAACACCTCTCGAATGGTTGAACTATTCTCAGCGCATTTCATGACTTTTATCACGAGAAGAAAGCACTATTTCATTCATCTTCCAGTCTAGATTATTTGGTGACCGTCTAACAACTGGTGGTTACCGAACATTTGACGAAAATATTGTTTAAATTATCTGAATAATTTCAAATTTTTTTTTTCTGCAAATAAATACATTTATTTATTAATTTGTTCATAAAAATAATTTCTGAGCGGTACCTACTCGCCGAATATTTATTGTTTCCAGCTGTTGGCTGTGGTAGCAATGCCAGTATGCCAGCAATGGCTTGCGAGTTGCGAGTTTTTGCGACCAACTTCAGTTCAGTGAATTTGTATTTTCCCGTGAGACTTGTGTTTAAATTTTTAAATAAAAATGGTGAGTAATCGATGAATTTTGACCCAATCCTACACATAATTGATATTTACAAGTGTTTCAATGAATTTTAATATTATCTGGACTAGAATCATATCGGTATTTTTCCCGATAAACATTTTTAAAATTTTTGGTTTGCCGCAAACTTTTGTTTTTTATTCAATTTTTTATCGAAGTATCCGGAGAATGTGATTGAAACGCATATAATTGAATTATTTCAGCATTAAAAATGAGTATTTTTGCGAAAATGATGTATGTTTATCCAGTTTTCATTGTAAATTCGTTAATTCTAGAACCTTCTGTCACCTGACTAATGCACCTAACCTCAATCGATGTTTATGTAGGCGTGATTCCTTCCAAATGATTCTATTACATTCTACATTAATATTCTTTCCATTTCAACTTAAAAAACGTCTAGAAATTAAAAAAAAAAAAACAATCACCCTTATATGTTTACATTACACTATTACCGGTTAAATTTTAATACAATCTTTAAATAATATTAGGTTATTTTCCCAAAGAACACAATCAAATTGCATTGTTTAGTTTTATAATTCTACTTGATTCCTTCTTTGTAATTATTCAAAAGATTGTGTGTGATTAATTTTGGTGCTTTTGGATAATTTCATATTTTTTCCTGCTTCAATTTTTTACATTCTATTGAACACCAACTCTTTTTTTTATTACTAGCTTAATGTGTCCTCAATTCATTTTCCCAAAAATGAAACATTGTTTCCATTGCAAATTTTGGTAATTATTCCACTAACCACTGCACTTTTAGGCACAGATTATGGAAATTACGGCTAAAGTTCGGTGTTTGGGCTAAATTCCTAAAAAATAAAACTAGTTATTTTTATACTAATTTGGGGTCGGGGAATCCGAATCTGAAAGAATTAGGCGGCGGCAAGCAATATTAACTGAATTACAAGACTTTAAAATTTTTTATACACATACAGGAAAATAGCCATTCTGGAAGCATTTTGATTCCTAGAAAATCAAACTAGTTATTTTTATACTAACTATGGGCCGGGGAATCCGAATCTGAAAGAATTAGGCGGCGGCAAGCAATATTAACTGAATTAAACGACTTTAAAATTTTCTATACACACACACATGAAAATAATCATTTCGGAAGTATTTTGACACACGTAGTACAAAGATCATAGAAAAACAAGATAACATAGATGTTTTTACCACACAAAATTAAGTGTTGCCATTAAGCGGTAATATTAATAACGTAAAATAACATGTTTATATTTTAAGTACTTATTTTTTATAAATTTTACTGACTTGTATCACAAACCATGTTACATAAACCCGGCGTAGCTGCTAAACTACTTGAAAACAGGGATGTTTTTTGCCGTGACGCGAGCAGGCGGTATAAAGGGGCACAAACCATGTTACACAAACCTAGCGTAGCCGTTAAACTACTCTAAAACAGGGATGTTTTTTTGCCGTGACGCGAGCAGGCGGTATAAAGGGGCACAAACCGTGTTACACAAACCTAGCGTAGCCGCTAAACTACTTGAAAACAGGGATGTTTTTTTGCCGTGACGCGAGCAGGCGGTATAAAGGGGCACAAACCATATTACACAAACCTAGCGTTAGGTTAGGTTAGGTTAGGGACGCGAGCAGGCGGTATAAAGGGGCTGGAGTTTTACCGCTTAGCTGGACTCTTATATGATCCGCGTACCCCTCAGGAACCCTTCGAGACAAGCGAGTTTGACAAGGATACGACGGACGAAGAAGACTTGGTCGATTTATAAGGTATGTTTTTCTGCTGTTATCTATTTTCATATTGATATAGGGATTAATATTTTTGAGAGCTGGTAACACTGCCGGCACATGTTTTTGTATATTTCTTGTTTTTCTATGATCTTTGTACTACTTGTGTCAAAATACTTCCGAAATGATTATTTTCATGTGTGTGTGTATAGAAAATTTTAAAGTCGTGTAATGCAGTTAATATTGCTTGCTGCCGCCTAATTCTTTCAGATTCGGATTCCCCGGCCCATAGTTAGTATAAAAATAACCAGTTGGATTTTCTAGGAATCAAAATGCTTCCAAAATGGCTATTTTCCTGTATGTGTATAAAAATTTTTAAAGTCCTGTAATTCAGTTAATATTGCTTGCCGCCGCCTAATTCTTTCAGTTTCGGATTCCCCGACCCCAAATTAGTATAAAAATAACTAGTTTTATTTTTTAGGAATTTAGCCCAAACACCGAATTTATTCCGAAATTACACTTCATTTCAACAATTACTACAAGAAACAACGGTAATTATCGGTTCGGACTGGCCACGCTTATTACGAATAATTTTTAGAAAAAAACTTTAGATTCGCCTTAATTACTATAAAAGGAAACTTTTTGGCTTTGGGGCGGCGGAAAATAATGCATTTTAATTTTCAATTGCATAAAACCAAAATTCTCTTCGCGATCCGACACAGCGAAAATCCGCGGCCGTAGCTGTCACTGTTATGGACTGTAGCCGACTTCATGGGATACCTACATGAAATACCGCGAATCACAAACCATGTTACACAAACCTAGCGTAGCCGCTAAACCACTTGAAAACTGGGATGTTTTTCTTGCCTTGACGCGAGTAGGCGTTATAAAGGGGCACTTTCTTTTGTATCACAAACCATGTTACACAAACAAGCCCGCTAGACAAATTTCATAATTACGCGCCTTATCCCACGAAGTTGGCTACAGTCGTATTAGCTCTTGTTAATTTATCAAGGATACCAACATCACAGTGACAGGTACGGCCGCGGATTTTCGCTGTGTCGGTCGCGAAGCGAATTTTGGTTTTATGCATAGACATCCAAATGACTAGACAAGCAGTTACAGGTGAGGGGTCAAACCAAACCATGGAGGGCGAAGAGGGGAAAGATGACTGTGATTCGTTATACAATCAATCTGACAGTAAATAGGCATCTCGCATTACAATATCACCATTTAGTTCTTAAAAGCAAAATCTGCTTTGAATGAATAGACCTTTTTACATGGGAGCGCGAATTGCTTGCCACGATAATATCATATTTGCTAAGGCCAAATGCTCGCCCCAAAAAGACTCGCCCCAATACACATAGCAATATTTTGTTGCCGTGTTTAGTTAAAACACTATTACAAATGTTTCATAATTTACTTACCCCTGTAACCAGCGACGAGCACACTGGAGAACCGCCCACATTCGCTGTGTGCACATTGATATGTTCAGGATCTGTACTTCCGCTCTCCTGACAGAGCAATCCGGCGTGGTAACACCAGATTCCAAAGGGAAGTGTGGCTGGAGTAACTCTTCAATAACAACTCCAGCTCTTGAATAATTGGTCTTTATTCACACAATAAAAAGACCCGTAGGGTAGCTCATGTAGGGTGAGCTCAATGATGCTATCTCTCTCCGCGGTTTTATAACCCACATGAAGTGAAAACCTGGCAGCAGACGTTTTGCCAAAAACGACCCGCCCAAGACGGATGGTAACAAGAGAAGAAGGAATTAAAATCCGTGGCAATACAAACTCGCCCTGGCAATTGCCAACACAAAAGAATGTTGCCACAACCATTAGGGTGACAATCACAAATATTAATATTTCAGTACCTGAAATCTTAACATATTCCCGCCCAAAAACGAGTATTAAGGAATAGTTGTTTTTCATACAATAATATAAGAAGAGATTGCAACATTGATACCCAGAATTTACCCAACGAGTTCACATACAAAAATAAACAATATTCAATATATGGATATCAAAATAATAACAAAAAAACTTATAACTAAGTATATAACCCTATGTCAGACTTGACATTAAAAAATAAAGTTTAATAACGTAGAACCTTCTGGTGCGCTGCACCCACTTATGAGAAAATAGTTTAACACTTGGCACTGATGAGCCTGACGGCACTTTGATTTACACATCACATCACTTTTAGTGTTGTAATTGGTTCTTAATCCAGGTTGGAGGAAGGATCCTCCATGGGAAGTAGACAGAGCTGTGTCACGGCTCTTTTGGTGACACCTCTGGCCGTCCTCAAGGAGACGACGCGGACGCGTCCGTCTTGGCCAGGGTGGATCTCCGTCACTCGCGCCATCCTCCAGTACTGCGGAGGTAGTTGGTTGTCTTTGATGATGACCATGTCACCAGGCTGTAAACTGCGTTGACGTCCTTCTTGCCATTTGACTCGGTTCTGCAATTCTGCTAGGTATTCCCGGCTCCATCTGTGCCAAAAAGATTGAACAACGGTAGACATCTTTTGGTAAATATTAAGCCTGTTTGTAGGCAGATGGTGGATATCAAGCTCAGGCAATGCTAACAGGTTGTCGCCAATAAGGAAGTGTGACGGAGTGAGTGCGTTTAAGTCATTTGGATCTGATGTTAATGGAGTCAGAGGACGGGAATTTAAACAAGCCTCAATCTGTATTAGTATGGTATTCATGCCTTCGTATGTCAAAACAGTTGACCGCATTGCTTTTTTTAAATGTAACTTGGTCATTTTAACTGCACTTTCCCAAAGTCCCCCGTGATGCGGTGAGCGGGGAGGCAAGAAACTCCAGCTAATATTCTGCTGGGCCAAAAAATTATGGATTTCTTTATCAGATGCCTTCAAAAAATCAAATAGTTCAGTAAGTTCCCTATAACTACCTGTAAAGTTAGTTCCATTATCAGTAAAGAGTCGTGAGGGTTTACCCCTCCTAGCTATAAATCTTTTCAATCCATTCATAAATGCCATTGAAGTTAAATTAGTCACTAATTCTAGGTGAATTGCCTTCGTTGAAAACCAAATAAATAAACATATGTAAGATTTTACACTCTTAGCATTTCTGGCTAAACCAGACTTAATTAAAATTGGACCTGCAAAATCTATGCCGGTTACATAAAATGGTCTTTGGATTCGGAATCGGTCAGCAGGAAGGTCACCCATGAGCTGGCGACACTCGCGCGGACGGACTCGGAAACATACAATACATTTATGCAGTGCTCGCTTCACTGCGTTTTTACCATATATTGGCCAAAAACGTAAACGCAGTAATGCGAGCAGAGCATTACATCCTAAATGTAAATTCTCATAATGCAGATGGGTTATTATTAAGTCAGTCAACTTATGATTTTGTGGTAACAAAATTGGATGTTTTTGAGAGAGCGAGGTAATATCGGATTGTGATAGTCGACCTCCAACACTCAACAACCCATCCTGCATAAAAGAATTTAGTGCCTTTACCTTGCTCCGCCTAGATACAAATCTTCCATTACTCACAGACGCTGGTAACGATAAATTTTTTAGTGGGGCTACACGAGATTTAGCGCATATTAACTGTGATTGGTGAATGCCGTGTTCATCGGTAGATCTTAAATGCAGACAAGCGCCATATGCTCCTTGAGATGCATCGCAAAAACCGTGTAAGCTAAAAGATTTTTTATTAAAGCAGAAAATTTTCCTCGGTACCCGAATATGATTTGCTTTACTGAGACTCAGCGTGTAAGTCTGCCAGGCCAATAAAAGGTCATTGGGTAGCTTGTCATCCCAGGATATTTTTAGCTTCCACAATCTTTGCATAATTATCTTACCGACAATGATTACTGGGCCTACCAGTCCTAAAGGGTCAAACACTTTTGACATTAATGATAAAACTTGACGTTTTGTTACTTCTAACTTTGCGTCTATGCTTTCTACCTGATAGGTAAACTCATCAAGTTTGGTGTCCCATATTAATCCGAGAATCTTAGCTTCATTGGATTCATTTGGCAATAATTCTAAATTATCTTTAGAATCATTAATCGAGGGCGCATTAGACCTCCATTTTCTAATCTCCATGCCTGCTGTAGCAAGCGCATTAATGATTTGTGATTTAAGCAAGTGACAAGTATCAATGGAGTCACTACCAGAAAGAAAATCATCTACATAAAAATTTTCCTTAAGGGATTTACTAGCTAATGGATGAGTAAATGAAACGTCATTACCTAGCTGATGCAGACAACGTATTGCTAAATAAGGCGAAGGAGCCAAACCATATGTCACCGTGTTTAGCGTATAGTGTTTCGAACAATCCTCCGCATCCTTTCTCCATAATATACGTTGGTAATTTCTGTGTTCCGGGTTGATATTAATTTGGCGGTACATCTTTGCAATATCTGCGGTGACTGCATATTGATGTTTTCTGAAAAATACCAAGTGACAAAATATATCATTTTGAATGGTGGGCCCAATCATTAGAGCGCGATTCAAAGAAATCCCTCGAGCGGGTTTAGCCGACCCGTCAAAAACAACACGAATTTTAGTAGTTGTGCTTGATTCTTTAAATACAGCGTGATGTGGTAAATAATAAGTAGTTTCATCGCGTTTTGGAGGTTCACATTCAGTCATGTGACCTAATGCAAGATACTCATCAATAAATTCCGAGTATTGTTCCTTTAAACTAGGTTGTCTTAAGAATTTTCTTTCCATTGACACTAATCTACCTTTAGCAATACTAAATGAATCTCCTAATTGAGATAGGTTAGATTTAAATGGTAAGTTGACTACAAATCTACCATTTGCATCGCGTTTATGCGTGCCTTTGAAAATCTTTTCACATTCACTATCTTCCAGAGAGTGATGCTTACTATTTTCATATTCTTCAACCTTCCAAAACCTTTCTATTTGATTCTGCAAAGAATTTAATGAAATATGACAAACTTTAACTGGCCTCGAATTATGACGCCTCTGTACAGCTCCTGATATTATCCAGCCTAGCTCCGTTCGATGCAATGAAGGTTTATCCTTTCCTAACTGTATCTGATCCGTACGAACCACCTGCCAGAATATCTCTGCTCCGATCAGCATATCAATAGAAGCTGGCTGGTAAAACTGCGGATCAGCTAACTGGATACCGTCTGGAATGTTCAACATTTTTGGATTAATCAAGGTCTGCGGAAGATTGCAAGAAATCTCATCTAATACCAAACAAGATATTTCATCCCGGTATTGAGAACATAATGATTTAAATTTAATGTCAACTGTTTCCTTTACATGAATTAAATTATTATGCAAACCTGAAACAGGTATATTCAACTTTGTACAATGCAAATTTAATCTTTTACAAGTATCCTTTGTAATAAAATTAGACATTGAACCCGAATCCAAAAGTGCGCGTATTTTGTGTGTTCCACCATACGCGTCTTCTATTTTTACTATTACGGTAGATAGTAAAATTTCCCGCCCGTTCATGTCACTATGACATGTTAAATTTACTGGTGCCTCCGACTGACCCTTGCCAGCTGAAGTACCCGCTTGTACATTATCAGTATTGATATGTAACAGAGTGTGATGTTTTCGATCACAAACACTGCATTTTTCCTTCCACCTGCACACCTTTGAAGGGTGCCCCGGTTTTAGGCAATTATAACATAAATTGTTCTCTGATACGAGCTTTCTTCGTGCCGCTGGTTCTTTGTTAACAAATATTTTGCACGAATAAATGAAATGACTGTCATTACACAGCATACAATTAACGTTGCCCGACGCTAACATAACCTTGTTTGTAGAATTCCTTTCCTTAAAATTAAAAAACCTTGGTTTTGTTGCAACTGGTTCCGATTTCTGTTGCATTCCACCAATGTCACCTTGGATAGTTTCCAGGATCTGAGACCTTTGTGAAATAAAATTGCTAAACTGCACGAATGTAGGATAAATTTTGTCGCACTCTATTGATTCCCAAAGGCTACGTGTGTGATTATCTAACTTTGAGGTTAGAATATGTATGATTAATGTATCCCAATGTTCTGTTGGTAGCTTTAAGTTGTGTAAAGCTCTCAAATGAATGTTTGCTTGATCAATTAAATTCCGTAATTCATGATGATTCTGTCGTTTTAACGGTGTAAAATTAAATAAGAAATTCAAATGTCTATTCGCTATAAGTCGGACATTTTCGTATCTCGAAATAAGCATTGTCCAAGCTGCACTATAATTATCCCCGGTTATTTCTAGAGAACTAATCAAATCAAGTGCCTCTCCGGACACATAACTAATAAGGTAATGAAATTTCTGAACATTATTTAATTTACTGTTATCATGAATTAAGGCAATGAACGAATTTTTAAAAGTCAACCATTTATGGTTGTCACCTGAAAACACTGGAATAGAGATTGGTGGTAAATTTACTGAGATATTTGGGACATTTTCAATCTTCTTAAATTTTGATAACATTTCCTGTCCTAATGCAATTATATTAAAATATGTACCTTCAAAATTATCCCTCGCGTCATTATCTTCTGATTTGTTCAATAAATCAATCTCCAGCTGAATTTTGGAGAATTCTATCAGAGAAGGCTTGATGGCGTCTAACCTCGATGACAATACGCCAGGTGTAATATCATTTTCGTTGCTTAAATAGGTTTCGAATCTCGTTAATGAACCTTTCAAAACCCCGCGCCGTTTAATCAACCTGTCGAGTTCCATTTTTTAACGAAATAACACTAACTTGATTTAAAAACTGAAAACACAATACGGCAGTTTGACGCGGTTTGACGTAAACAAAAATGATTAATACTATAGATCATACAGAACCCAATCACAATACTATGGCATACAAAGACGAAACTTGCAAACGCGTGGCTAGAAATGTAGGTAGGCAAAGCAAAGTTATTCGGCAGACTGAATACAACAATAAAAATTATTATCACCAATAAATTTATGCTATATTGAAAGCATCTGATTATGAACACCCGAATGTAATTCGATATAATCAATGCGAAATAATGTGGCATCTACACAGATTTTTAGCTTATTAAAATGGAATTTGAAAGGACAATGAAAGGAAGGCTACAACCTGATTTTCTGTGCATGCGAGCGTCGTGATGAGGCTCGCTTGATCAATCCAATGATGGTGATGAGGACGCCGACTGGACCACTCCCGATGATGATGAGGCCTGACTGGGCCACTCCAAATAATGATCTTCCGTCTCAAATGGATCAATCCAAATAATGATCACCCAGCTTGAATGAATCAATCCAAATAATGATCACCCGGCTCGAATGGATCAATGTTCAGGATCTGTACTTCCGCTCTCCTGACAGAGCAATCCGGCGTGGTAACACCAGATTCCAAAGGGAAGTGTGGCTGGAGTAACTCTTCAATAACAACTCCAGCTCTTGAATAATTGGTCTTTATTCACACAATAAAAAGACCCGTAGGGTAGCTCATGTAGGGTGAGCTCAATGATGCTATCTCTCTCCGCGGTTTTATAACCCACATGAAGTGAAAACCTGGCAGCAGACGTTTTGCCAAAAACGACCCGCCCAAGACGGATGGTAACAAGAGAAGAAGGAATTAAAATCCGTGGCAATACAAACTCGCCCTGGCAATTGCCAACACAAAAGAATGTTGCCACAACCATTAGGGTGACAATCACAAATATTAATATTTCAGTACCTGAAATCTTAACAGATATGTAGATATATTGTATAGCATACGCTACCGTTTTGGCATTGTATTTCGTTAAATGTATGGATGTTACCTTCTAGCTGTTCACGGCAAGAATGATGACGTCACACATTTTAGATTCAAGCGAGGCTCTATCCCCTCCCCATGGAGCGAGCCGGTTCCAAGGAGGAGCTTCAGCCGGCGCCATGGGGAGGGGGAAATAATACGTTTTTATCACTTAGGGCAGGTCCATGTATATTCATATGTCCGTGGTTTTATGCAATTGAAAATTAAAATGGATTATTTTCCGCCGCCCCAAAGCCAAAAAGTTTCCTTTTATAGTAATTAAGGTGAATCTAAAGTTTTTTTCTAAAAATTATTCTTAATAAGCGTGGCCAGTCCGAACCAATATTTGCACAAAATAGGTTAATTAGTTTAGGGAAGGGGAGTAATTGGTTTAGAGTTAGGGGTAAAGTATGGACAAGCCGCCGCATGCCGCTACACTTTAAATAGGTATAAAATTTAAAAAGTAAACTACTTTTAAACTTAATTACCACAAGAACCATCGGTTTCAGTCGGAATAGACGGAAAAATATGCATTTTAACCCCTCCGCAACGTAAGCAGATATATGCGTTAAAAATACGACAGCAGTCAAGTACAATAAGCGTGTTTACACGTCAGCGCGTGTGTCTCCATAGAAACCGTTATAATTCCGTTATTGTTTTAGTTACATCCGTAAAATAAAAAGTGAAAGGTCGATAGTGAATCATGCTGCACATCTCTATTCAAGTTGTCCATAGAAATACATAAAAAGAACATTCTGTCAGACGCGCAGTCTGACACATAATTTATCCCGCCAAATTTCCTACGGGCGGCCGACATTGTTAATTTCTATTAAATATTTTTATATGAAATGATAAAAGAGTGAGGTGACAAAAGTGTTTATTACACATTTATACAATAGAATAAGTATTGTTGTTAACATAATCTGTGATTTTAGTACCGTTTTCACATAAAAACATCACTTGAGTCATTTTCACATTTTTTTAATGTTTGCATTCTAAATTTTAATATTTACAAATGTTAATATTTATTTGTAATATAATAATTCGAAAGCTTATTTTGTAACCTGTCTAAAACAGTTTTTACTATTCGGCTACGTTCAGAAATGTTTCAATTATAGAGCTTTAATTGTGAAGCGGTAATAATACAAAGTTTTCGTAAAATGTCATTTCGTTTAAGACACCAAAAGCTAATATTCTCGAAAATTCGGAGGGGTTAACTATTTTCATCTATTTATCTCATATCTTTTTTTTTCATTTCTTTATATTTTTTTCTTTTATTCCATTTATCTATTTTTTAATTAAAATTATATTTTTTATCTTCCAAGATTAAGATATCAAAATTAAATTAAATTCCTGCCACCTCAGAACAGGCTCAGCCTAGTGAGGTGGTATATACCAAAAAAATAAAATATATATATATATGTGTATATGTAGGTATATTGTATATATTGTAATGTTATTCTTGGTTAATAAATAATTAAAAAAAAAAAAAAAAATTAATAACCTATTTTGTGTTCGTAAATAGTTGTTTCTTGTAATAATTGTTGAAATGAAGTGTAATTTCCGTAATCTGTGCATGAAAATGCGGCGGCTTATCCATAAATTAATGAGTTAGGTTTTTTAAAATTATTTTCATGAATTTTTTTGGCATGGAAGAAATGTAGGTAGGTATATAATTTATTTAAACTTTGAGGTCATTTTAAACGTCTATTTAAGAACACATTTAGTGAAATTTTTGAGGTATTTCTTCGGAAAATAGAAAGATATCAGCTGCTACCTATCGGATGACACTGTCAGGCGTAGCTATTTGTGGAGGCCACAGTTTTCATCTCAAATCGATAAGGTTTTGAATTTAATTTAAGAACATATCTCTCGGGTGAAATGCAGATCCTGCCAATGTCTGGAAATTTAATAGAAAGGCACTTTCTAGATGAGAAAAGTGTGGAGAAGCTGAATAAAAAAAATTAAGGCGCTCTCGGCAAAATTGAGGGAGATACAGCCGTTCAAAGTATTGAGAAAATGTAACTATGACAGCCCGGCGGCCATTGCGTATTGCGTCACTGTTATGTTGGTATCCCTGATACAAACAAGAGGTAGATACAAACCCTGCGTTGCCAAACAAACCATTCAAAACCTGGGATGTTTTTTAAAGTAAAGATAACATACACAATCCCGCTAGACAAACCCTGCTTTGCTAGACAAACCATTTAAAAACGTAGGCTGTTTTTTAAAGTAAAGATAACATAAACAAGCCCGCTAGAAAAATTTCATAATTACGCGTCTTGTCATGTATCCCACGAAGTCGGCTACAATCGTATCTAGCTGTTGTTTGTATCAGGTCAGGGATACCAACATATCAGTGACAAAATGGCGGGCGGGTTGTCGTAGTAGTATGCTTTGCGGTGAAAAACAGTTCAAAAATCGTTGAAAAAAATTTTTTTTTTAAGTTCAAAAATTTTTTCTTTTTCTTTCCGCACTTTTTTTTTCACCTTCGAAATTAAAGTGCCCAACTTAAAACGCGGTAAAAACACGGTTTTTGGCAAAAAACAAACATTGGCAGGATCTGCATTCCTCCCTATCTCTCTTTTATTTGAACCTTACTTTCCTCAAAAAAATTACTTAATTTATGAAAATTACATTTTTTGAGAGACTGATTTTGTTGCCATTTTTTAAATTTTTTTTTGTTATTAAAAAATACTTCAATGATATTACAGTACAATCTCACTAATCCGGCACTATTAAAAACCAGAGGGTGCCGGATTTTTAGAATATTCAGGTTACTGGATTATAGAGAAAATATAATAAATAAAACAAAGCATTTCATAAAGAGAATACACACTATTCACACTACAAAACAACAGGTAAATACGTACGCACATGCACTTGAGATAAGTTTTGAAGTTAGACTGCTAGACGACAACGCGGTGATAGAGCGCATAGGCGTAGAGGGGCGAGGAAGGCGCGGGCGGAGGATGCCAGATTATTGCACGTATTGGTCTATTGAAGTGCCGGATTAGTGAGATTTTACTGTACTATGAATTTAGGTTCATATGGAGCATAATTATTTAAAGAAAATATCTGCCAATTTTTAAAATGATTGGTTAAAAACTTTTTGAGTACAGAAAACAAATGGTTTGTCAATATTTCACCCGAGTGAACTAATCGTAGTTAGGAACTATACGACTCATAAGTACGCCGGGGCTAACTGTCGGCAGATCAATTGTCATGGAACCATATGTGCTATTTTAGACATTTTACTAATATAATAATGTACACATTATTTAGCGATAATTTTGCAATGGAAACAAAATAATGCAGTGAGAATCTTAAATCACACACCTATCGTTTTCACAGTTTTTTTAATTATCAAATTTAATTAATGGCAACACCGATCGGTTCCTTAGCCCTGTGGTACTGCGCCTTTGCAGTGTTGCCAGAGTAAATGCCGGGCCAGCGAGTTTTTGCTTATACATGGCAAACACTTTTATGAACTTGGCAAACATTTTTTCAACTAACCCTTACTACGGGCTAGTAGACGTATTGTAGCAACCACCGAGGAGATAAACTCCTAGAATTTGTTTGTGGATGCGTGCTCTGATGTCTCTTTGTGACCGAAGAGATTGGAAGGCTGATAGAGATATTGAAAGAAGGGTATATGCAGGTAACTCCATTAATGGAGGACCGAACGCCTTTGGCCACAACTAAAAACTGTCCAAAGAAGCGAAGCTAGTCGTCCATAATGAAGTGCTGGTACCTACCCTGATGTATGGCAGTGAGGCATGGAACTGGCAGAGGAAGGATGAAAATAAACTGAATGCTCTACAAATGAGATCTCTGAGGCGTATGTATGATTATGTGGAGATCCACAAAGAATGCAAGGCTGATGTAAGCGTAATGAGTAATGAGTAAGATTAAGAATGGTTTCCCGATGGCTTGGGCATGTAGAGCGGATGAATGAGGAAAGGAGTGTAATGAGAATATATGACGCGAATGTGAATGGAAGAGGTGATTTTTCACAAAAACGGCGCTATACAAATTATCCAATTATATTTATTATTATTTTACGCACCAGATTTAAATGTCCGGGTTTAATTTTCCCCACAGGAAAAACTAAACCCTTTCACACACTTCCCAAATGATCATCTGGTCAATCCACGTTATGCAATTGCACTATATGTATTATAATTACAAAACAATACAAGAACAACATGTCAACCTACCAGAGATCAGATGGGAAAATAATTCACCGACTCCAGATATTTTCATATCAGAGGGTTCGGCTCTGTGGAATTCCTAATTGAACCTATAAATCCTACTGATCCCTCAATATAAATATTTAAAAAATCTTTTGTAATCCTACATGTATTTAAAATTACCGATTTCTGCATTTTTATATATAAATTCTTTGACAAATCTAATACGCCTAAATTTTGAATGAGAGACCTAGGTATAATGCCAGTAGCCGAAATAACGAATGGTAATATTTTTATATTCCGAGAATGCCAAATTCTTTTAATCTCATTTCATAAATCTGTGTATTTTCTAATTTTTTCAGAAACAGTTTTTTGAATATTACAGGAATTTGGAATAGCTACATCAATGATATAAGTTATTTTTTTAATTTTGTCATGTAAAACTATATCAGGTCTATTATGACTAATTGTTCTGTCTGTTAGTATAGTTTTATCATAATATATTTTATAAAATTCATTTTCTAAAAATGAATTTGGTTCATATTCATAATATGGTACTATATTACGGCAGTCAATCAAGTTATGTTTAATTACCAAACTTTGGTGGATTATTTTTAAAACCTGATTGTGCCTAAATGTATACTCGGACGGCGCTAATATAGAACATCCCGATATAATATGTTCTATAGTTTCCGGAAAAGCCAAACATTTTATTATTATTATTAGAAGAAGTCGGGGACGCCCGAGGAAGAGATGGCACGACAAAGTGAATCAGATATTGGAGTCAGGCCATGTCTAGAGACAGAATAATAGAAGAGCATGTATGAATGTGAATGAGGCGAGGAGTGTGTGCCAAGACCGATTTGTTTGGCGGTCCGTCCTCTCTGCCTACCCCTGCGGAACTGACGTGATGGTTAGTTAGTTAGCCAACCAACTTAATATAACCTACAATGATGTCGTCGCTTTGCTCACTGTTATGTTTCTGTTTTTGTTTACAGCAGCCCCAGATCGTAGTACTCCGCGAGGGGACCGACACGTCTCAGGGAAAGCCGCAATTGCTGTCCAACATCAATGCCTGTCAGCTGGTTGCTGACTCCGTAAGTTCTACTTCATTCTTTTCAAGGGTTCCAGGTCATACAGAACACTATTAAAAAGTTATAATATAAATTATTGAAAATTAACAACTTACCTAACTTCTCTTTTCAATTTAACCAACCAACACTAATGCCATAGGTCATCCCAAGTGTTTTGTACTAATTGGTGACTTAGCAGGGGTGACTAGGTTTATGGAGTGGGTTTAACCGGGTCTTGGCGGTGCGTATATATGCCCACCAGCTGCGCGGCAAGCCGGATCTGGAGAGAATGGTTAGAGAGACCATTTGATCTCTCTGTCAGGACTATCGGAACATCGCCTTGCACTGCAGTGGGAGGGATTAATTCATACGTCTGTCACTCCTGGAGACACTCACCCCAGATTCCTATTAGCCACCGGAGCGAGTACGGTCGAAAAATGGACGACTTTTATTTTTCTGCGATTGATAGCGGTCCAAAATTGGACCTCATATTCCTACCATTCGTAAAACATTTGTTGTAATTTTTGAAAACATTACCTTGGCCAGCTATTTACTTTAAAACAAAGCTATTGAAATGCTTTATCTATTATGACCATAGATGTCACAAATCCGAACTTTGTAGACTATTTTAGAATGATGTTAAAAATAAATTTTAAAAATATTTTTTTATTAGAATTTGTGATCAGTTGTTTTCGGTTAAAATTAAGTCATTTTTTCATAGATACGCACCTTTCATTATCAAGTATACCACAGATAACAAAATGGAAAAATAGTTAAAAATTAATATAAAAATCGAAATGCCCAGATTGAAAAAAATAATAAGTTTTTTGGGTTCTCCACATGATGTAGATACACTAGTTTCCCGCTTGTACTACGAGTTTCTGGATACGTTGTATTACTGTAGGGGCAAAAGGGAGAGGTGCGAGCACACATTTTCTCTCTCTTTCTCTCATAGCCAGTTACGTTTCGTATATCTAAGACACAGTGCAGGCCTATTGTCTGCATCACACTGTAGGAGCAAGAGAGAGTAGTGCGCATGCACATTTTCTTTCTCTCTTCCTATCATATAGATGGAGCTAAAGAAGTTTAGCTTCGGTCGTGTGGTCTAAAGCGCACTCGTTTTTTTGTGGTTACTTTTTGCATTTGAATATAAAGCCTGATGTTTTTTCTTTCTAACACTGTTTATATCATATTTCTCACTATGATAGTAGTAGGGAGATTTAACAATTTCTTTGAGACCTATATGAGTTGTTCCGAAAATCTAACAAATAGTCTTTAAAGGTTAATATGTTTAATTGTAATTTTGTTTAGGTCCGCACAACCCTGGGCCCCCGCGGCATGGATAAGCTGATTGTGGACAACAACGGCAAGGCCACCATCTCCAACGATGGCGCCACCATCCTCAAGATGCTGGACATCGTGCACCCGGCTGCCAAGACTCTGGTGGACATCGCCAAGTCACAGGACGCTGAGGTAACCAACCTGCTCCTTCTCTCCAATGTGCCTAACCCGACACTACCAACATTATCATTGTAACCTAACCTCAACTCCTCCACACTGTGTGCAGTCAATTCCGCCAAATTTGACATGATAAATGTTAACTAGCAGTTAAAAACTCGCAGGTGTCTGCTGCTAGGCCCTGCGGGCGGTTTTTGGTGCGGCTTCGCCGATTAGTATTGGTGACCATTTTATAAATCCAATAGGAACCGGTTTCAAAAATAGCCCATTCCTCGGATCCACTGTCTGCCAGTGCAGCTAGTCACCGGGACAAAGTAACCGAGACAGGCAATGACATCATATGTAATATATAGCCGCTAAATACAACTATGTATTACCGTCAATCTTTCAATATCAATACAATAGTTATACCTAGGGGGGACACATCCTC
Source organism: Limnephilus rhombicus (assembly GCA_929108145.2). Taxonomy (NCBI): domain Eukaryota; kingdom Metazoa; phylum Arthropoda; class Insecta; order Trichoptera; family Limnephilidae; genus Limnephilus; species Limnephilus rhombicus. The sequence continues at coordinate 10,810,646 of OV815290.1, read as the reverse complement.
ATCCGACCTGCTGAAGTGGCGACATCTTGTGACGAATTCTTGAATTTGAAACCGAATTACGACGGTCGCTTTGTTTGAAATTCCACGTTCACAGATGTTATTTATGGCGTGGCATCAGACATGCACTTGAAGCCGTGATCTGAAATTCAACCACGCAAGCATATTAAATTTAACTATTCGATCTAACCTACACAATCTAAATTGTCCTAATCCACCTGACAAGAAGTGTAGAGTTTTTAATTGGGGTAGCAGTAAAAGCAGCGAATTAATTGATTTGTTATATATTTTTATTCACCCCTGAGGAAGGTTCAGGATGAACCGAAACCGGTTGGATTAGGAAATAATGAAGTGGAACTGAAACAAAGTTATTTTATTGTGTTTATTATAGTTGATTTGTATTTATACTAGCGAGTGCCTGGTATGCGTCGCAAAGCCACTCGAAGAAATAAGGGTTTGTGTTTTAACCGGTCGCTGGCCAGAAGCGCGAGTCCACGCGTGGTTCGTGTGCGCATGCGCTTGGAAAAAATTTCTAAAAAAATATTTTTGTATGCGATTTTGACCTTTCTATGTACAGAATTAGTATGAAGGACAATTTCAGAATCGCTTGCGCCATATTTGCCTATGATATAGGCAAAAATTTCATTCATGCAATAATTAAAAACACTTTGTTTTTTCCACAATAAACTTTATTAAAAAGTCGACATGTTTCGAGAACCATGTTCTCTTTATCAGGACATATAATGTACTATGTATATGTCCTGATGAAGAGAACATCGTTCTCGAAACATGTCGACTTTTTAATAAAGTTTATTGTGGTAAAAACAAAGTGTTTTTAATTATTGCATTAATAAAATGGTGCCACAAAGTGAATTTGCAAAATTTGAAGAAAAAAATTCATTAACCTGGCAACACCAGAATATTTTTAAATGAATTATTTATGAAATCCGGATGTCAGTTTTTGCCGTGAGTTCAACTGTCAAAGTTGGTACTTGACAAAAATATCAAAAACTTATCAATTTATCACATAAACACAAGTAATCTTATTTTTACAGTTAGATTATTGTTCAAGGAATGTGTTTGGGTAAATAAAATATACAATGCTCAACATAAATCCACAAAATATTACTTCGTGAGTGAAAAGTTTCGTAATTTCCAGTATGCAAGTTAGTTTCAGCTCCGCTTCCCACAGGTTAATGCTCTGTCCCCAAACTGCTGAGTTTGCATACTGATTTAACCTGCCACAGGCCAGGCCATTTCACGAAAATTCACAAAAAAACACTAAAAAAGCACCATTTTGAACTTTGAATTGAATGTTTTGTTGATAAATTTTGAGCTATTGTATATTTTATTGACTGAATCACGTTCACAACACAATAAACTATCTACCAAAACAACATTACTTGCATTTATTACGTAAATTAATAGGTTTTAGAATGTTTTATTCGCGGAACGCGTATTTATTGCGACAGTTGAAAGCGCGGCAAATTCTGACAGCCGATTGTCATAGAAGAAATCGTTTTAAAAATATTCCAGGATTGCAAGGTGAATGAAACTTGTAGTGTCTCCGAGAGTAATGATGGCGCAAGCGATTCTGACACTGTTCTTCATACAAATTGTGTACATAGAAGGGCCAAAATCGCAGACCAAAAGTTTTTTGTCGGAAGTATTATTCAAATATTTGAATTATTTTCTCGCGCTTGCGCATGTGACGCGCGCGCCGGCTCGTCTCCGGCCTGTCACCGGTTAAAGGTTTGGTCACTTCCCTCTGTTTCAGGTGGGGGATGGAACAACCACTGTGGTGCTGCTGGCCGGTGAAATGCTCCGCTGCCTGCGTCCCTTCGTCGAGGACGGAGTACACCCCCGCATCATCATCCGCGCCGTGCAGCTGTCGGGACTCCTCGCCACCAAGAGGCTCAAGGAGCTGGCCGTCAAGGTGGACTGCACAGACAGGTAACCTACCCCTTCCTTTTATATAAATCGCACAAGTAAGTGATTTATGGCCAAATCACCAATGGAAATGACACCAAATGTCAATAAACGTAATTTTTTTTTTAAATTTTTTTTTTACATGAATACTGCACAAGAGTCCCAACTGCTCCCGTCTGGAGCCAGTGGGACTATGGCATCCCCAATTGGGGTATGTTGTGAGGCTGAAGGTAATGGGGAAGGGAAGGAGATGGGGAAGAGGAAGGTGGGGAAGTACCTTCAGATCTGGTCACCAAACATGGCTAATGCCATTTCAAGCAACGTTTCATTTCTGAATGGTGGTCTTACACCAGGGCGATACTGAGAGTATCTTCCACTCTGGAACGTGCCGCAAATATACTATATATTATTTTAAATGAATAAATTGTGAAATAACACAAATTAATCAAATAAAATTTATTTGCCACGCCGGGATTCGATCCCGCGACCTTCGGAGTGCTAGGCAAGAGCCTTACCGCTGGACTACGCCGGCTGTCAATTTATAGCAAGTTCAGAACTTATTCTTCTGCGATTTTTTTGATCGGTTTAATCGTGTCCGTGCGAAGATCCAGCCTTCTCACAGCTTGTAAAATCAGTTTGATAAGTTGAGAGACTTGCCGTAAGAAATAGTACCGAAATGCGTCGTCGCAAAATGTCAATAATTAAAAGACAGTTGTGTTTGTAGGTTTTTTTTCTGTGTAACTAGTATTTATTTACATTTATTTAAGTTTTTAGAAAATGAGCATCCTTGTATTCAATTATGGGTCCAATCGTTTCTAATCTCAATGTTTCTGTTTATAACATTATGTATTTGAATTCGAAGTTCTTTGCTGTCAGGAAGCTGTCATTCGGATAAAATTAATTAACGGCACAAAAGCGCGTGGAGAATAGAGAACTCCAGTCCAATTTAAATTTTTTTTTTTTTATGAATACCTTCTAACTTAAATAATAACTGCATTTTTATTTTTAGTTTTAATAGTTAAAATAATTGTCAAAGTTTTAATTTTTCAAGACCCCCTGAAAACCACCGTTTCAATGGTGAATCGTGTGACATCATCACTCCTGAAAAATTACTATAGGATCGTTCAGTCAGCTGATCAACTGCCGCCATTTTAAATTCCGTTGTTCGAAGTATTCTCCCTAGAAGTAGCATTACTATTTTTTTTGTGCAGTAGTTTTTGAATATTTTCAATAATAGAGATAAACTAATAAGAGATACCTTTATTTTTGAAACATTATTTAGGTCTAAATAATGTTTCAATAAACACAACATCTAAATCTCTATAAACAGTATGTAAATAAACGAATAAATTAATACGATGGCTTGTGTCATATCCTACATTCCCATATAATGACTTTACGGTGACGTCACGACACGTCAAACAGTGACGTCACCACTAAAATTTCAATACGGCATGTTTTTATGACCCAATTAAAATGGACTTGTTAATAATTTTTTAAAAACTCTGTTTAATATTATTAAATAAAAATTATATATTCAGAATCAGTGTTTATTGGTCTATATGAACATATTTTTTAAAGCCATAATAATTTAATAATTTTTCACTGGAGTTCCTTATTGTTTGATTAAAGCCCAATTCTATTTCAACACTTTATTTGGGCCTTTTTGTCTTTATTGACAAAATTGCGTAAATTTGACAGTAGCAGTTCGTTGTGACAGGAAGCCATCTTACCGCAAATAAATTTACAAATGTAAATGGTCGCATAAGCACTTACACGAGTTGAACTTCCGAACAACTTCCGTGAGCATTAATTACCACAACTTTTACACTATATAAAGGCAGGTACACAACTGTTTTTAATAAGAATTTCTCATCGAAATTCAGATTTTTTCTAGTTATTTTAAATGTCCTATAAATTTCTTATTTTTGAAGATTTTTGTAAAAAAAAATACCATTTTAGAAACTAGATAAAATTGCCTTTCGGATTTTTGTATTTGAAATGTACTTTAATATTTAAAAATTGCAATACTTTAATTTAATACTAGGAAAAAAAAACTTACCACATACATTTTTTATTATAAGACTTTGAAAAATTTCAGAAAATTCAAAATTAAAAAAAACACAGTCCTTTTATGTAAGGAATTTTGTAAAACAACTGTCACTTCACTTTTTAATACAAAAAAACCTTATACGAATGGCACGTCAAATATCACAAGTAAAAACTCCTAATTTTGCCGTGCACGAAAATAAACATGGCTTATCTGCGCGTGCTTCTATATACCTAAGTTCAGTGTTGCCAACAAAATAATCTTTTTTTAATTAGTAATAATTCGAAAAGATAATGTATTCTTTATTCACTGTGTAACAAAAACACTGTTTAACGGATGTGAAGTGTTTTTTTATAAGTAGGGCTGTTTGTCTGTCATCAATGATTATGATATTTTTTACCTACATTATTTGAGAATACATGAAAATGAAATTATATGAGATTGTCATAATATAAATATGACTTAAAATTGTCATGGTGAAATATACATCAACATCTGCCAGCTTTATTTTTAAAAGGGGCGCCACTGGTTGATTAACCAGGCTAGCAGTTAGTAAAACAAAAAACCTCTCTCAGGGTCTTTGGTATGAAAACTATACGATTAAATTAGAAGGATTTTTAAAATAAAATAGACAGTATTATTAAGAAATATGAATAAAAAGATTTATTATCACATAATAAAATAAAACTGGAACCAATAAACATATTAACAGAACTTAAGACTCACCTTCCTTGAATCGACCAAAAATTTACATGATTCTAACTATCTATCTAAATTACGATCTTGAGCTTCTGGTTTTTCTCCTGAAGTATGGTCGGACAAAAATACCTGGAACTGATTTCAGCCGAAAACAGTATCTGCTCCCAAAGCCAAAAGCCAGCCATGAAAATCTTGTATTATCAGGCGAGAATAATTATTCCTTCGTTATTTAACAGATTAAATTTCTTGTATTTTAAATCTTCCATGTTTTAAAATAAATTGCTTGTTACTTGGCAAGTAAATTCAAAATTAACCATCAGTTATATTCGGTGAAAATTACGAAGACAGAAATGTGTATTTACAACACTTATCGGCACCACGATTACAATAGTCGCGGCCTAGTTAATTATCATCCAGTTCGGATAAAATAATAATCGTTTTACTTTATAAAATTATTAACGTAATCAATAAGAATCACGCCCGACTTGTCAGTAAAACCCTCCACCACCATAGAAAGATTACTCAGAAGTGGGCTCTAAACAAAATATTCGATTTTTATACCCTATTCAAAAAAGAAAAAATGAATGATGTTACTTCCAAAATTTAAAAAAATAAATTTATGAAGAAGCTTATTTAATATTATTTAATCACCTCTTGAAATGAGGTACCTGCTTGCCTAAATCTATTATAAAATAAACTTCGAGATATATTGACAAATATTTTATCATAACATTACCTCCCGGACCACGCAAATGTTTGTCCCCAAACATAATTATAAAAGAAACCTATTCTATCTGATACATTTGTCGATCCAAGGATTTCTATTAAATAAAAACAACAAAGCAATTAGTAATATTTAACAATCTTTTCAAAGATTAATAAAACATAATTTATAATAAATAATTCGTATGAACCTTTGAAATATTTAAAATTGATTAAATTTGAATTAGAATTAGAATACAATATTATTGATTATTATAGTTAAAATACCTGAAATAAACAGGACATAATTAAATGTTACGTGAACAACAATCATTAAATGATAAATAAACAACACACTTTAAACTGAAAGAGAAAAAAAAAATATTATAAATATTAATTCTACAAATTTTACATAACTCCTTCAAAAACGTCATATCACTTTTATGCTCAAAAGCGTCACTGTCCCAAATCAGGGTATTAAGCCTCAATAGGCATCACTTTTAGGGAGATCAATCAACCCTCACTTTGCACTGAATTTAAATCCATCTTTAGGATATCAAGAATGTTCACTCCGTGGAGTTTCCTGACTAACTCACTAAGGTCATTTGGTCTATCCAAGAAGGAAATTTATATAATAGCAATCAACATTTATGTAAAATCAAATTATTTAAATGTCATAATGTCATCAACCATCGCCAATGAATGGTGCCAAATAATTGAGGTAGACAACCAGCTTTGTGGAGTCGAAATTGTTTAGTAAATTTGTTTGAAACAAACAAATTTCAGTTTCCCAAGAGAAAACAAACACTTTTTAAGCAAAAGTTTATAAATTAAATAAACTAATCTCTTCAATTAGTATAAAAAATATATAATGCATACTCGAATGCATAGGAGATATGCTCTATTATAAACTAACTTAACAACATCTAGATCTCTATATATATATATATGTTTTATATATATATATAAATATTTAAAAACACATGCGACATGAAATGAAATTAAATTTAAATTTAACATTATTTTATGTAAATTTTATATTTTTCAACTATCAAGACAACTCAAGTTGCAAAGAGGTACGAATCTTTGGATCTCTGAGTAATCCTGTCAATTAAAAAAAACACAGTTCATTTATAATAACCTTTTGTTTAGAATTTAAAAAAAAATAAAGTATAAATACTTAGTGGTAATTTTTTTTTTTTTAAATTCTAAGTTAAATAAAAAACTAAAAAAATATACATATATATATATATATATATAAAAACAACGTGATTCTTATTTTAGTTTGTCTGTTCATTCATAACATGTCAATTAATAAGTTATATTATTAATAATTCCGTAATAATATACGATAATGGTTAAACTCAAGCGAAGTACTAGAGTTGTACCTGTGTTATAGATTGTTGTTTAAACAATATTTTGGAATTATTCATTTCATAATTAATGTTCTTTATTTCATAATCATATTTAAAAATATTTGAACTCGAGTCTAAAACTAGAGTTTAAAAAAATAATAATTTTCCTTCTCAAGGAAAATTAATTTGAATTCCGCATTCAAATTAATTATCAAATTAATTATTAATTATGTATCAACCCGGTTGATCAGACCTGATTGAAATGTATCGAAATTTGAATAAATTTCTACTGATGTTTTTGGCCAAACCCTTGGAAACCACCATATAACTTAGGAATATAAGCTCGGCTTTACAGAACTTACATGTTTTAGTCAATGGATAGATTCTCCATGATTATGACACCAAAAAAATTACACGTCGAGTGTACAATATTTATTACTGATTGTATGGGCTTGAATTTTATTGGCTCTGACGTAGAGCATAACGTAAGACAATATAAAGGCATGCACAAATTAATTGAGACTTGATATATTTGAGAAAAATAATGATGTGATTTTGCAGAAATCACTACCAATAGTACCGTGTGAAAAAAAATTAACATACAACTCGATTTCAAATAGAGTTTATGAATTACTTGTAGAATGTTGTGTCAGAATTGCTCATTAAAACTTCCAGAACAACTCGAACCACTCAAAACAAGTTTCACACCACGTAGTACTGCGAGTATGCACATGGACCAGTGGACTGCAGTCCTTCCATCACCTATAGGTATTATCCGTCTACAGGCAACGGATCCACTGCCTCCCGACTGACGATGTAGCACACTGTGTTCCGTACCTGAGTCAGCAGCTCAGGGTTTGATGAGCAGACAGCAAGCATCTCTCGCCCTCTGTCTGTCATGTAAGGTAAACGTTATCGACGCCGGATCGATACGTTGCGGATGGGGTACAAGCCCACCCTTACCTTTGGAACTTATTTGGACCATTAGGAATGGTAAGTTGAACACCAGGACCCAGTTGTTTAGACTGGATATACCTCCGCTAACTCCCCTCCAATGATAATAATGACGTTGCGTCATTGTCCGATTATTTCTCAAAGTCTTATCACATTTCGTGTATATTGTCCTTTATTTGTTAAAATAATGATAATAAATATCACATTATTCCTTGTGTCACCGTTGACAATTATTGTTTTTCAGAATTGTTATTAATAATAATGCCCGTTTTTGTAAACATTGATAATAAATATCAAAATTGATTGTGTCACGATTGACAATAAATAGTTTTAAAAGTTTTATAATTATGTATATTGGTATACAATCTATGACGTTACATATTAATAATACAATCGACTATTTCATCCTATCTCGAATCCTGGGGTGATCGGCCCACCACCTCAAAAAACGAAATAGAAAGAAACTGTCTAACCAGTAAAGGCAACTCTGAAATATCTGCATTCCGTGCGCATGAAATACGAATAAATCGAGTGGCTTCATTCAAGTTATTTGTATTCATTTAAAGAAATATTTTTTTGAATAAAATCTTTACTATTAGATTGTAAATGACGTTTAAATAATGATAAAATCTGCATTTCGAAAAAAAAAAACCTTATTTGTTAAAATATTATAAAAGGAAAAATTGATTCTTGTTTACGATGCAGTCGTTGAATAAGACGCTTAAATAGATCTTCTTTTGTTTTATCATTTATATTCTCGAATGAAGTCGACATTTTGGAAAAATTATTCAAAGTTGTTCTATTTGCAATTCGTTTGAAAATCACAGCCGTAATAATTCATTTAAATAATTCGTAGTAATATATTATTTTGGAAATGACGTAGCGAAATGAAAATAGTTATACCGAAATACAAACAATAAACAATAACATTTGATTGTATATCCTTTGTTTATCTTTTAAATAAAATGTTCGTAGCATTATTCCATAATGAAAGTCGTAGATGAATGAAATGCGTTTCGAATTAATCGAAGATTGAAGACGTTCCCAATTGTATAATAAATAGTACGCGGCCGTAATAATTCAAACACAAAGAAAAGATATTAAATCTTGCTTGATTAAAATTAGAAATGACTTTACGAGCTGAAAATAGTTAAGCTATTTTACCATTTTAACCGAAAAAAAAAAATAATCAATTTTGATAACATTCTATTGTTTTTAAACAAATGAAATATTTTCAAAACAAATGAAACTTGTTAATAACAAAAGCTCTTGAGAGAGAAAAAAAAAATGACATGTTATCAATAAACAGACATATTTCTGAAGCAAAATAAATACATTTCATTAGTAAAAATCCTTGTAAAATAATCATAACGTATAAAACGAAACCCAACACGTTTAAGGTCGCCAAATTGTCATAATAAATATAATAGCAGTTAGTAAAACAATAATCCTCTCTCAGGGTCTTTGGTATGAAAACTATACGATTAAATTAGAAGGATTTTTAAAATAAAATAGACAGTATTATTAAGAAATATGAATAAAAAGATTTATTATCACATAATAAAATAAAACTGGAACCAATAAACATATTAACAGAACTTAAGACTCACCTTCCTTGAATCGACCAAAAATTTACATGATTCTAACTATCTATCTAAATTACGATCTTGAGCTTCTGGTTTTTCTCCTGAAGTATGGTCGGACAAAAATACCTGGAACTGATTTCAGCCGAAAACAGTATCTGCTCCCAAAGCCAAAAGCCAGCCATGAAAATCTTATATTATCAGGCGAGAATAATTATTCCTTCGTTATTTAACAGATTAAATTTCTTGTATTTTAAATCTTCCATGTTTTAAAATAAATTGCTTGTTACTTGGCAAGTAAATTCAAAATTAACCATCAGTTATATTCGGTGAAAATTACGAAGACAGAAATGTGTATTTACAACACTTATCGGCACCACGATTACAATAGTCGCGGCCTAGTTAATTATCATCCAGTTCGGATAAAATAATAATCGTTTTACTTTATAAAATTATTAACGTAATCAATAAGAATCACGCCCGACTTGTCAGTAAAACCCTCCACCACCATAGAAAGATTACTCAGAAGTGGGCTCTAAACAAAATATTCGATTTTTATACCCTATTCAAAAAAGAAAAAATGAATGATGTTACTTCCAAAATTTAAAAAAATAAATTTATGAAGAAGCTTATTTAATATTATTTAATCACCTCTTGAAATGAGGTACCTGCTTGCCTAAATCTATGATAAAATAAACTTCGAGATATATTGACAAATATTTTATCATAACAAGATGACAAAGAAAATCACTCCAAAAATTGACGTAAATTAGTAATGGCTGCTGTTCCCAATCCTACTAATCAACTGCTAAGCCGAAACTAAGGCTCAACACTGCTCAAATGCACAACTACGCTCTTTCCAACATACAAGCATCACTCAATCTAAGTAAGTCGGACACGAGGATTACCCTCTTATTTGCTGGAGAAAAATTTCGAAAAAAATATTTTTGAATGCGATTTTGACCCTTCTGTGTACAGAATTTGTATGAAGGACAAGGTCAGAATCCCTTGCGCCAACATTTGCCCAGGATATATGCAAAAATTTCATTCACCTGGCAACCCCAGAATATTTTTAAATGATTTTATCTGTGGTATCGAAATGACAAATTTTCCGCAATTCTTTCTGTCAAAGTCCGATGTGTGTTACTTGACGAAAACATCGTAAAACCTATCAATTTGTGTAATTAACTCAAGTAATGTTATTTTGGTACATAGTTTATTGTTCTAGGAATGTGTTTCGGTCAATAAAATATACGATAGCTCAAAATTATGCCACAAAACATTCAATTCAAAATTCAAATTGGTGCTTTGTTAGGGAATTTTCGTGAAAGGGCCTGGCCTTTAACAGGTTAAAATACTTACAAATCGCTTAGCTGATGGTAGACTCAGATTGGTCGATCGAATAGTTGGGACCAACGGCCGTAATTGTATTAATCGTTGAAGTTTGTTGAATTGTCAACGCCCAGCACTAGCGTTAACACTGTTGCATTGGTCGGTTGGCAGGAGTGTCCTGGAGAAGTGCGCCAACACGGCCCTCAGCAGCAAGCTGGTGAACCAGCAGAAGACCTTCTTCTCCAAGATGGCGGTGGAGGCTGTGCTCTCCCTGGACGGTCTGCTGCCCCTCAACATGATCGGAGTCAAGAAGGTGCCCGGTGGATCCCTCGAGGAGTCCTTCCTAGTGCACGGTGAGTATATACAACATAACCTAACATTACTTAACCCGTCTAATCACAGGAGACCCAAGTTGTCCCAAAACATCATATGCCGTTATGATAACAGGAGACCCAGATTGTCCCAGAGCGACAGTGCATTATTAAAATATCTCTCTTCCTGTCATGCGAATATTTATGATTTCTTTTATGTTAGAAACAGAATGAAATAATGCTTCTCATTGTCTTAGAATTATATGAGCTAAGTTTTTCAGATATTTTACAAACCCGATCAAAAGTGACGGTTTAATTTTTCGCCAATTTGTGACGTATCACACATTTAATTTTAAAATAAAATTGTATGAAAGTGATAAAAAGTGAGGTGACAGTTTTATTACAAATTTTATTTAGAAAAGGAGTCTGTATTTTAAATTATAAGTTTATTCTATTTTAATTACTTTAATTCGAATATTCGCAGGTATGCATTTTTTAGCCAATTTAAATTTCCAATATTCAAATTTTAATATTTAGAAACAAAAATTTTGATTTCTAATAAACACACCGGAAAGATTATTTAATCTAGATTTTAGAATAATTTTTGTTTTGCAAAAGCGTTAAAAAAAACAATTAATAGGAACATTTAAAATGCATGGGAAGAACCAGGAATTTTGTGCGCAAACCTTGATAGGCAAAATTTGACAGAAAATTATTTTCTTATTATTCGAAGGGTTAAATCTGACCTAATCAACCTGTAGAGGTCTTGCTTGGCACCACAGACAACCGAATTGAGAGAATTGCCCTGACATAAAATTTCAACGAACTAGATGCAAACTCTGTTACCATATTTTTGGCATCAAGAGGGTTCGAGAGTTTTTTACAATTTGAGGGTTTGCTAATATAATAAATAAACACTTCAAAATTTGGGCATATGTTTTCAGAAGGTATTTCCACTTTGCAACATAATTCAAATTTACGTAATATTTGTGAACATATCCAAAAACTAAAACTGTTTTTGAAAGGTGATGAAATACGCTTTCAAATTTTATTATTAGAAATAACCATTGTAATTTTTTAAATAATGAAAATTTTGCACGCAAACTTTAAAAAGTTTTATAAACGGCTCACCTCACATTTTAATAATGGAACAAAAAAAACACATATTTTATTAGAAAAAATAATTTTTAACGTAATTATCACCTAATTTTTTTTTGTCATTTCATGTAAAAATAATTTATAAAAAAATTCACCAGTTTCATAATTTTTTTTTTCAAATTGTGGTCACAAACTTTGGTTTCATAAAGGTGTACATTTTAATTATTTTATGGTTAACTTTTAGATTTGAATATAAAGAATGTTGTTTTCTCTCTCTAATACCGTTAGATCATAATCAAATGATTGTGATCTAACGGTCAAAAGCTCTGAATGCTGGACTATGTACAACTCCTACTCTAGGCATCTCGAAACAGTAGAAATGCGAATGCTTAGATGGTGGGCAGGAGTATCACTAAAAGATAAGATTAAAAGTTCACGCATTCATGGTAGCCTGGGAGTCACAGACATAAACAGTAAGCTGGAGGAACGACAGTTGAGATGGTATGGGCACTGAGGAAGACAATCAGACCACACAGTGAAGTAGGCAATGCCTATGGAGCTTCATTGACAGTCATCCAGAGGAAGATACCAAATAACTCCTGGATGACTCAATGCTTCAAAATACTTCAGAGAAACGGCCTGGATCAAGGCAATACCCAGAACCAAAGAAGATATAGCCTGAGAACGTGAAGAGCTGACCCCAACAGCCTACCTAGGCAATGAGTTGGGACAGTGTAAGGAAGACGAATAATACCGTTACATCATACTTCTCACTATGATAGCAAGAGAGACAACGATTTCTATGAGACCTGGGACAAATATGATCTCCTGTGATTAAACGGATTAAGTTATTTCACTATAAAAATAAAAATATGTCTGATTACGAATGTTAATATAATGTGGTTTGCAGGTGTGGCCTTCAAGAAGACGTTCGCGTATGCCGGCTTCGAGATGCAACCCAAGAGCTACAAGAACTGCAAGATCGCACTGCTGAACATCGAGCTCGAGCTGAAGGCGGAGCGCGACAACGCCGAGGTGCGCGTGGAGAACGTGGCCGAGTACCAGAAGGTGGTGGACGCCGAGTGGGCCATCCTGTACGAGAAGCTGCGACAGATTCACGAGTCGGGGGCCAGCGTGGTGCTGAGCAAGCTGCCCATCGGGGACGTGGCCACCCAGTACTTTGCTGACAGGTAACAAATCAAAATATGCTTGCTTCTGTCAATCTATTATTGAGTATGGCATCGTAGCATGGGGTGGTGGCACTGAAGGCGGAGCGCGACAACGCAGAGGTGTGCGTGGAGAACGTGGCCGAGTACCAGAAGGTGGTGGACGCCGAGTGGGCCATCCTGTGCGAGAAGCTGCGACAGATTCACGAGTCAGGAGCCAGCGTGGTGCTGAGCAAGCTGCCCATCGGGGACGTGGCCACCCAGTACTTTGCTGACAGGTAACAAATCAAAATATGCTTGCTTCTGTCAATCTATTATTGAGTATGGCATCGTAGCATGGGGTGGTAGCACTGAAGGCGTGGCGCGACAACACCGAGTTGCACGTGGAGAACGTGGCCGAGTACCAGAAGGTGGTGGACGCCGAGTGGGCCATCCTGTACGAGAAGCTGCGACAGTCGGGACTTCACGAGTAGGGGGCCAGCGTGGTGCTGAGCAAGCTGCCCATCGGGGACGTGGCCACCCAGTACTTTGCAGTCAGGTAACATAGATGGGATCCTTCGGTTGAAATTAAATGCCGCATTGAGCCAGCTCGTGCAACGTTTTTCCGCATGAAAAAAATGTTCTGCAGTCATGATCTCAACCTTGGATTGGTCCGGCCAACAGTTAATCCTTCCGACAGTTGGTCCGGCCGACAGTTGATCCCTTAGAAGATTTTTTCTTCAAGTAAGTATGAAAAGAGGATATACGGCCGTTCGACCAAAGTCGATATACTTATATCTGAAGGCATCTTGATCCACTGTAAAAATATTTTTACTAACAATAATTTCGACTCAGAAGAAGCATGCAGCAATAACAAAATATGACATACTTATACGTGCAGTCGGCTTAGCAAAAAACCGCTAAAGATTCCTAATTGTATATAATATAACTTTTTTATCTGAATATAACACAATAATCTGACTGTACGGTTATGTATTTTCAGGGATATGTTCTGCGCGGGCCGTGTGGCAGAGGAAGACCTGAAGCGCACGCAGCGGGCTTGCGGCGGCGCAGTAGCGGCCAGCGCGCGTGACCTCGGTGCCGCGGTCCTCGGTTCGGCTGCCAGCTTCGAGGAGCGACAAGTCGGCGCCGAACGATTCAACATTTTCACAGGTGACCGCACCAACTCACTGGGTATGAAACTAACCAAAAAATGAAAAAAAGAGCATTTTTTAATTATTTTTACTTGTATTTATTGATTTTTAAATATTATTTTTTATTATGCTCTGCGACATTGGTTCGATTCCTGTCGAAATGACCTCTAAAATTTAGCTTGGATATTACGATGAGGTTTCTGAATTTTATTTTTTTTATTTACATTAGCTCCACACAGGAGGCCCTGAGGAAAATAATACCTCTCAGGGACTGTGTCATCGTTGGGGATGCTGTGCGGAGGGTCTTTTTAGGAAAGGAAGTTCTGGGAAGGAAAAGTGTAAGAGGGGTGGGTAGGAATCTGGGGGTCAGTGTGTCCAGATCATCCGACGCTAAGACCTAGGCAAACCTCACCCCATGAACCCGGGCACCCCTGCTAAGTCACCAAACATAGCGAACCACTTGGGGTAACCTGTGGGAGGTGTGTTGGTTATCCAATAAATGGTTCAGGGGGCGGCGGTACCCATACCCGCCTCTCAAGTTGGATAACCAACATCCCTGCTGAATAGATCACCCCAGGTGGTTAGTTACATTTGGTGATTTAGCAGAGGTGCCCAGGTTCATGGGGTGAGGTTTGTCTGGGTCTTGGTGGCGAATGCGTTTGTCTGCTTGCTGCGTGGCGGGCCGGATCGGGAGAGACTGGTTGAGAGAGACCTAATCCAGACTCTATCCACCCATTGCCTTGCTATCGCAGAAGGAGGGATGGATTCATACGTCCATCACTACTGAACACATTGACCTCCAGATTCCTACCCGCCCCTCGCACCTTTTTCCTTCCCAGAACTTCCTCTCCTTCATTTCTGTAAGAAGACCCTCCACACAGCATCCCCAAAGATGAAAGTCCCGACTGCTCGCCACCGTTTGAAGTCAAGGTGGGCTGTAACCTGGCTATCTGGATCTGGTCAACAAACACGGCTGAAGCCACTTTTGATTATGAATGGTGGTCTATATCACCATTGCGCAATACGTGACGTCCAGAAACTAGTGGTTTAAACGGAAAACCAGCTAATCTGGTGGCTAGAACCTCATCGTAGTAACGCCAAGTTATGTTAACAACGAATTTGCTATTCTTTGTAAATATATAAAATCTTGTTTAATACATATAAAATTAATTCACAGTGATTTTATGTACATGAAATCTTTTTTGGTAAGTACCATACATTGTCCACCTTCACATCATGTTATTTATAATTATTTCTTTAACCTCTTATTTGCTGGAGATGTGAATCCACCCGCAGTTTGTGAGCATGCGCACTGAAAAAATTTCGAAAAAAATATGTTTGTCTGCGATTTTGAACCTTCTATGTACAGAATTTGTATGAAGGACAAGGTCAGAATCGCTTGCGCCAACATTTACCCATAAGATGGGCACACATTTCATTCACCTGGCAACCCCAGAATATTTTTAAATGATTTTATCTGTGGCATCAAAATGTCAAATTTGCCGCAATTCTTTCTGTCAGTTCCAAAAATCAACATTTATTATTGCGAATTAAATATTTGTTATAGGACAATTCTTTGTAATTATTTGTAAGTTCCATAAGTTTCTAACAGATGGCGGGGTGAGTTAATTTATCGACACAACACTTGGTTGTCTAGATTGGGTAACCATCCTATAGATGGCGTTGTGTTTCGTTAGCCAAAGCAATGTGTGGCCGGGTCAGCTAGTATAATATACATACTCTTAGTATTATTATTCATCTGCCAGTTACAATAATAATCATATTACTGTCAATCTCTCATATTATCGTCAATCCGGAGAGATAACTAAAAATTACAAATCCATAGTACTTATACCTGCCAGCGGCAGGTCTTCATGCGATCTGTTAATGTAAGTGGCACCATCCTTTGGCATTATTGGCTACTTGCTTGAATTCGGTTCTATTACGAAATTAGCTTATCAACCAATTTCAAGCACGGAGATGGTTTTGCATACGTCCTGGCATCAGAGTTGCATTCTTATTCAGATTCTTAAATTTCAACCATACAGTCTCTGGCCTATTAATACTTATCAGTTGACAAGTACTTATCAGAAGCAAGATAATTCTAATTAATAATCGCAAGTTTAGTATTCCTGTATGCCAATGTTCCATCATTGATAACTTCAGTGTCCTAATATGGTTGTGTTTGTTTGACTGTTATCTCCCTGCAGGCTGCCCCAACGCGCGCACGTGCACCATCATCCTACGCGGCGGAGCGGACCAGTTCCTTGAGGAGACGGAGCGCTCGCTTCACGATGCCATCATGATTGTGCGACGCGCCATTCAGAATGATTCCGTCGTAGCCGGTGAGTTAGACAGCCTTACCTAATGCCCAACAATGTCCTGTCACATACTTCACGCTTCATTCACATTCCTACACAGCATTTATATACCGTGTACAGTTGTCTCACATTAAAATTATGTGTGAGGAGAGAGTCAAGTAATAAATGAATTGTTACTGTCTCATTTAATAGTACTCAACTGCTGACGCTGTACATATTTTTTTAATGTAATCTTGCACAAGAGTCCCTTCTGGAGTAAGTGAGATTGTGGCATTTCCAATTGGGATATGTTGTGAGGTCTAAGGTAGTGGAGAGAGGAAGGAGATGGGGAAGTACCTGCCTATTCAAATCTGGTCACCAAACGCGGCTAAAGCTATTTTAAATGTTTTAATTCTGAACAGTGGTCTCGCACCAGCTGTCTCTGGTAATGAGTTATCTGATCCCTCGCAATGAATTGTTTTATCCCTCGTAATGAGTTGTCTTGTCCCTTGTAATGAGTTAAATATCCCTCGCAATGAGTTGTCTTGTCCCTCGTAATGAGTTGTCTTGTCCCTCGCAATGAGTTATCTTGTCCCTCGTAATGAGTTGTCTTGTCCCTCGCAATGAGTTGTCTTCTTCCTCGTAATGAATTGTCTTATCCCTCTTAATGAATTGTCTTATCCATCATAATGAGTTGTCTTATCCTTCGTAATGAGTTGTCTTGTCCCTTGAAACGAGTTGAATGTCCCTTGTAATGAGTTGAATGTCCCTTGTAATTAGTTGTCTTATACCTCGTAATGAATTGTCTTGTTCCTTGTAATGAGTTGTCTTGTCCCTCGTAATGAATTGTCTTATCCCTCTTAATGAATTGTCTTATCCATCATAATGAGTTGTCTTGTCCCTCATAATGAGTTGTCTTATCCTTCGTAATGAGTTGTCTTGTCCCTTGAAACGAGTTGAATGTCCCTTGTAATGAGTTGAATGTCCCTTGTAATTAGTTGTCTTATACCTCGTAATGAATTGTCTTGTTCCTTGTAATGAGTTGTCTTGTCCCTCATAATGAGTTGTCTTATTCATCGTAATGAATTATCTGTAATGAGTTTTGTAATGTATTGCAGGTGGCGGCGCCATAGAGATGGAGCTGTCAAAGTGCCTGCGCGACTTCTCGCGCTCCGTGGCGGGCAAGCAGCAGCTGGTGATTGCTGCCGTGGCACGTGCCCTGGAAGCAGTCCCTCGTCAGCTGTGCGACAACGCCGGTCTGGATGCCACCAACACACTCAACAAGCTGCGTCAGAGACACCACCAGCCCGGTGAGTTGCTTCAACCTAACCTAACTATACAAGATTTGGCTCTTTTATTATTACCGTGACGATCTATGATTACGGTACGGTGACAGCATAAAATGGCAATAAACATACGTTCCTTAACCTCTTATTTGCCGGAGACGAGAATCCATGCGCGGTTTGTGTGCATGTGCGTGGAAAAAATTTTGAAAAATATATATTTGTCTGCGATTTTGACCCTTCTATGTACAGAATTTGTATGAAGGACAAGGTCAGAATCGCTTGCGCCAACATTTGCCCAGGATATAGGCAAAAATTTCATTCACCTGGCAACCCCAGAATATTTTTAAATGATTTTATCTGTGGCATCGAAATGTCAAATTTGCCGCAATTCTTTCTGTCAAAGTCCGATGCGTGTTACTTGACGAAAACATCGTAAAACCTATCAATTTACGTAATTAACGTAAGTCATATTGTTTTGGTACATAGTTTATTGTTCTAGGAATGTGTTCCGGTCAATAAAATATACGATAACTCAAAATTAATCCACAAAACATTCAATTCAAAATTCAAAGTGGGTGGTGCTTTGTTAGGGACTGGCCTTTAACAGGTTAACACAATAATGCTGTAGCTCTTTCAAAATAAGAAATACACAATGTACGTAGGTCTGTTTTCTCCAAAGGAAAAAAGTAATCATTTTCTTGCATCTCTCTCACACACCGCACCGTGATGTCTCCGTAGACCACTACAATACTACTTGTTGTGATGTTAACTTTGAAAATATGGAATATAGTTACAAGAATAAAATTGAAGTGTGAGTGAATTCCAAAAATTCAAAAACGTCAAACTTCAATGTTCTGATGTTGTGGTTTTGTTTTTAAACATATAATGCTGCCGTTCTTTCTTACACAATAAATAACAATTGTCAATAATGAGACAAACGGTGAAAATAAATCTGCACACCCCCAAAGGAAACATACAATCATTATCATACATCTCTCTCACATTTATAAAGAAAATGAAACGCAATTCCTGTCGCAGTAACTGAGCCGTAAGTAATTTTGCCTTACCATTATTTAATGTGTAAGAAAGAGCTGCAGCATTATAGCGATACGGTTTATTGTTTTTCTATTGTCACGGTAAAGTAAATGTGGGTCTTTACGGTAATAATAAAAGTGCTCGTTTACTACCAATCATTTCTCTGTAAATTCTATAATTCTATCCCCTAAAAATCAAAATTAAATTCAGAAATCTTCAATTATGGATAAACTTTTACTCTCCGAGAAAAAGGAAGTCAAATATGAAGCAACAGGCCTTAACCCCTCCGCAACGTAAGCAGATATATGCGTTAAAAATATAACAGCATTCAAGTACAATAAGCCTGTTTACACGTCGGCGCGTGTCTCTCCATAGAAACCGTTATAACTCCGTTATTATTTTAGTTACATCCGTAAAATAAAAAGTGAAAGGTCGATAGTGAATCATGCTGCACATCTCTATTCAAGTTGTCCATAGAAATACATAAAAAGAACATTCTGTCAGACGCGCAGTCTGACACATAATTTATCCCGCCAAATTTCCTACGGGCGCCCGACATTGTTAATTTCTATTAAATATTTTTATATGAAATGATAAAAAAGTGAGGTGACAAAAGTGTTTATTACACATTTATACAACAGAATAAGTATTGTTGTTTACATAATCTGTGATTTTAGTACCGTTTTCACATAAAAACATCACGTGAGTCATTTTCACATTTTTTTAATGTTTGCATTCTAAATTTTAATATTTACAAATGTTAATATTTATTTGTAATATAATAATTCGAAAGCTTATTTTGTAACCTGTCTAAAACAGTTTTTACTATTCGGCTACGTTCAGAAATGTTTCATTATAGAGCTTTAATTGTAAAGCGGTAATAATACAAAGTTTTCGTAAAATGTCATTTCATTAAAGACATTAAAAGTGCATATTGGCGATTTTCTGAGGGGTTAACTCCAAAATATACATAAGTGAAATCTTGTCAATACCCGAAGGAATTATTTACCCATCACAAAGGAATACGCATTTGACGGGATAAAAGATGAAGAAGTTATGGTACGAGAAGCTGAAAAAGAAAAGATTCTTTACATTTAACACGCGTCGGACCTATAATTAAAATTATTTTGCGGTTAATCCTTTGAGTCTATTTTTTCAGTTTTCATAGAAATCGTGTGTCTCCCTTACTATCATAGTGAGAAATATGATTAAAACGGAGTTAGAAAGAGAAAATACCACGCTTTATATACAAATATAAAAAAATAACCACAAAATAAGTAAAACGTAGACCTTTATGAAACCAAAGTTTCGAATTGCAATTTGAAATAAATTTATGAAACTGGGAATTTTTTATTAATTATTTTTACATGGAATCATTACATAGTATAAAATGAAGTTGATCAAAATGTATGTTTATTTTTAATTTGTTAAACTTTATGAGTAAAATCTCAACTTATAATATTTAATTAAATGAACACAATATTAGCGAAACTCAATCGAAATCTGGAGACAGAAAAATCAGAAAAGATATTGGCTCCGCTGGGACACGAACCCAGGACCCTTTGCTTACATGGCAACAGCTCTACCGATTGAGTTACGGAACCCATATTAATTCGGTCACTTTTAACTGTATCATACTAATATGTGCGTTAAGAAAATGAAGATAATGTTGGTAGTTCTTAGTCGAAGTATGATACAGTTAAAAGTGACCGAATTAATATGGGTTCCGTAGCTCAATCGGTAGAGCTGTTGCCATGTAAGCAAAGGGTCCTGGGTTCGTGTCCCAGCGGAGCCAATATCTTTTCTGATTAAAATTTTCGATTGAGTTTCGCTAATATTGTGTTCATTTAATTAAATATACAAAATGTATGTGCGCATAGATATTTTAAACTACGCAACGGATTTTCATGCGGTTTTCACCAATAGATAGTGATTCAAGAGGAAGGTTTATATTATGCATAATACATGCTTATTATAGTAGAGAAAAGCCGAGAAATTCAAGTATTCAATTCAGGCAGCGGGCAGCTGGCAAGTGGGTGGTGTGGATTTTATAATGGTAGGGTAATGGCGTTGTGTTTCGTTAGCCACAGCAACGTGTGGCCGGGTCTACTAGTTTGTCTAATAAAATGTGCATGTAATTTTTTCATTTTAAGTAATTTTGATTAGAAAAAAACGTAAGATGGGCCATTTTAAAGAATTTTTTATGTTTGCAAGCAAAAATTTTATATTTAAAAAATTACATTTATTTCGATTTATAAAATTTAAAAGCTTATTTTTAAACCTGTCAAAAAACGTTTTTAGTTTTCGAATACGTTCAGAAATATTCCGTTTATATGGACTTTATTGTATACTGAAAATATTTTGACCCTTTGACAAAATATCATCTAGGCCTGTTTGGTGTTTTTTCTTTCAGACACCTTTTTTTATCATATTTCTAACCCATAAGGGAGACACACTGATTTCTATGAGATCTTTATAAGTTGTTCCGAAAATAGAACAAATTAGAGTGAGGGATTAACATGCATCTTGCAACAGCTCTATAACTCTTGTGTCTGTCTGTCTGTCAGGTGGCGAATGGTTCGGCGTGGACATAGAGCGTGAGGACATTGCAGACAACATGAAGGAGTGTGTCTGGGAACCTGTCGCCATCAAGCTCAATGTCATCACCTCCGCTTGCGAAGCCGCCTGCCTGGTAAGTTCAACCACATTCATCATCCGCAGCCGAGCTGTTGAACTCAAGAACGATCCATTCTCATGTGACCGTGTACAATTGTTTTGAAGGGATCGATGATGCTAGTTTCTCGGAGCATTTTGATGTAACTATATACCTCTCCCCTCCTCCACCCAACTTGCTGTCCAAGTACCTATCCCTATCTGACAGTGTGTGGCCAATTTGCCACGTGCGAAGCCGCCTGTCCGCTAAGTCCAACCACCTTCATCATCCGGAAACATAGAGGCCGGCAAATCATTGGCAGCCGAACTGTTGAACTCAAAAACGACCCATTCTCACGTAACCATGTGAAATTACGTTAGCTCCACAAAGGCGGCCCGGGGGAGAATATTTCTCTTCAGGGTCTTTGTCATCTTTGGGGATGCTGTGTGGAGGGTCTTTTTAGGAAAGGAAGGAGAGTAAGTTCTGGGAAGGAACATTCCCACCTGAGATCTCTAAATGGGGTGAATTCAATTTTTTCGTTTTAAAAAATTTAAATTGTTTTTAAAAGAGAGAAAATATTTAAGATGAGATAAGCGGATTTAAACTAACAGCAGCAAAGCTTGCCGTCTAAATTGTGCTTCATTGATGTTAAACATATCGATATTCAAAGTGATTCTATTTAACAACAAGGCAGCTCTCCCCACTGGCATGACCATTGGCAAGTTAGTTCTGCAAGCCGGGACGTATGTGCCGTCGGTGACAGAGATAACCATCGGAGATATCAACATAGAAACTAATGCTCTCCATGAAAGTTGAGTTTTCGAACCATCGTTCGAATGAGGATATCCTTTCTGACCCGAAGATGGTTCATGCTGAGCATGTCCAAGAGAAAGTGGGTAGGGTAGAGCCACGGGCAGTAGCCATACTCCCTCAGGTAGAGAAATCTCAGAAATATCTTCTGAACCTTCTCCGACATGAGGGAATACTTCACTTGGTGCGAGCTTCAAATCACCAATCCACTCTCAAGCCTCCTCCCAAACAAAGATATAAGAAGCTCCAGATCAGAGGTGGCTGCCAAATTTAAAAGTGGGACACACTTACGTACCTCTGGATAAGTCGACGTAAGTCTCTGGATACCTGATAAATATTTTGACTGAAACAGCAATCAGTTTCCAAGAAATTAATATATTTTTTTTCTTTAAACCAGTCCTCAATGATTATGATATTTTTTTACCTACATTATTTGAGAATACATGAAAATGAAATTGTATGAGATGACTGATTCAATTATTTTCTTCCTTTTTGAGACCCAACTCCTCCCTGACAACCGAAGCCAGCGAGATGAGACTATGGCATGCCCAATCTCCATATATGAATGGCCTTACCCTTCGATCAAGGAGACCATCATATTGAAATCACTTTCATTTTGGCCCTTTTTATTGATTATGAAGATCTGTTATTTATGTAATCTTAGTAAATGTGCATTTCTGTCTTTCCAGATCCTGTCGGTGGACGAGACCGTGAAGAACGTGAAGGCGGAAGCCGCCCCGCAGATGGGGGGCATGCCGGGGGGAGGGCGCGGCATGGGCCGTCCCATGATGGGCTAGTCTTCACACCCCACCCCGCCCCACACCACCTCATCTCATCGCTTTAGTATTAATCAACGCCTCACCCTCACACACTGTTTCGTCTTAGTTCAATCTCTCGCGGGGGACTTGCATCACGTTTAATGGGTTCATAAGTTAGCAGATATTGTATGTGTTAACCCAAAGGGGTCTAGGTTTATTTGCCGACAATGTGCAGATAAACCATTCTTGTGTTCCGATTGCAGTTATTCAAGCTCTTACATCCAGGCTCACATGCTGATGCTATCTGGAGAAAAACCATTTTCATGTTCTGACTGCAACTATTAATTTTCTCAAGAGAGAAATTTGATGAGACACATGCTGACTCACAGTGGAAAAAACCGTTTTCATGTTCCGAGTATAAAGGGATATCTAAAAAGTCACTTACTGGCCCATAGTGAAGAAAAACCTTTTCCATGTTCCGACTGCAACTATTTATTTTGTCGAAAGATAAATGTGACAAGGCACCTGCTGACTCACAGTGGAGGAAAACCTTTTCCATGTTCTGATTGCAACTATTCATTTTCTTAAAAGAGAAATTTGATGAGACACGCTGACTCACAGTGGAAAAAAACCGTTTTCATGTTCCGAGTATAAAGGGATATTTTAAAAGTCACTTGCTGACTCATAGTGGAGAAAAACCTTTTCCATGTTCCGACTGCAAATATTCATGTTCTATAAATGGATATCTAAAAAGTCACTTGCTGACTCACAGTGGAGAAAAACCTTTTTTATGTTCCGACTGCAAATGTTCGTGTTCTATAAAGGGATATTTTAAAAGTCACTTGCCGACTCACAGTGGAGAAAAACTTTTTTCGTGTTTCGACTGCAACTATTTATTTTCTCAAAAGACAAATTTTATGAGACACATGCTGACTCACAGTGGAGAAAAACCTTTTCCACGTTTCGACTGCAACAACTAATTCATTTTCTCAAAAGAGAAATTTGACGAGACGCAGTGGATGAAAACCTTTTTCATGTTCTGACTGCAACTATTAATTTTTCTCAAAAGAGAAATTTGATGAGACATGTTCACTGGTTTTTCAGGTTATACAGCACAACAATTCAAAATATTCTCCTGAGAAATGTCGATTTTGAACTAGAAAAACATACAAATTCTGTCATAGAGATCTGCGAACTAACCCATTGAAGAAACATTTGCATTTCGACCATGTTTTTGCAGCGTCAAGTAATTTTGGCTGAGTAAAAATGTTTAGACAGAAAGGTTTTATTAAATATATTAATTAACCAATATCGAGGGCGCATTAGACCCCGTGAGGGAACGGAACAAAACTCACATTATGTTGCATCGCTTCAAAATATGTAACACATTTTTTGATTAATAGCGATACATCGGAAAAATACCCAAGTTTCAATTGCTTTTTTTTTTTTTGCATCGAGACAAAAAACATTTTTAATTATGACGGATAATTATTATCAAAAAATGTCTTCTGTGATAGAAAGGGAATGATTGCTTGGAAAATGCGAATCTGTTGTGCGGAGCATCGCATGGCTACCCGGCAACAATCTTTCACGTTTTATATTGCATAACCTAGCGTATGTTACATGTCACGTAATGTAACCTACGCTAAGTTACATTATGCGAAATTTGGAACTTTTGTTGAAATGTACATCTCACGCTAGGTTACACGATATGAAATGTCTAAAAGGTGTCGCTTAGCAAATGCTTTTGTCACAATTATTATTATTCATGTTTTGTCACCACACAATTGTATTATTAATAAATTTATATTTAACTATCTGTTGTTTTATTATGGGACCACCTGTTTTAACAGAAAGCTAAATTGTGAACTGAATTTAAATTTTTACAGTCAATTTAATTAACAAGGATGTTAAAACGGATGTTAGATAGGTTTCAAGTGTACTTACGCTAAAGTAATAATTTTTAGTGTCGCCGGTCTAAAAAGCAGAATATTCCCCGAAATTATGTGAAAAAACGCACTGCATTATTTTTGGTGTGGCCACACCGTATTTATATTAAATTTGAAAACCAGAACAACTGTCAAACATAAAAAAGTTTTATAAGTGGCTCACCTTACATTTTTTCTAACTTGGTAATGAAAAAAAAAAAAATACTTAATAGAACTGTCCATATTTGATAAATGATCAGTTTTCGGAAAATAAAAGTTAAAAGTGATGAAAAACAGGCGGTTAAATTGATTGGAAAATGCGGTTTTATGATATTTAACAAATAAATTAATAAGCAATTTCTTTTGCTCTTAGGCTGGGTTTAGACTCGTAAGTTTTTTTCCTGTAAATCGCTCTTGTAAGCGATTTATGGCCAAATTACCAATGTAAACGACACCAAAAGTCACTTAATGTAATTTATAGCAAGTTACAGAATTTATTCTTCCGGAAGTTTTTTGACATGTCTAATCCAAGCCTTGCAAGCCTCCAAGAATTTCCAGCCTTACAGCTTATAAAATCAGTTTGATAAGCTAAGAGACTTAATGCAAGAAATAGTTCCGAAATGCGCCGTTGCGAATGTCAAAAATTAAAAGACAATTGTTTTCATAGGATTTTTTTCCTACAAAATTAGTATTTTCCACTATTTAAGTTTCCTGGAAAATTAGCATCCTTCTATTCAATTATCGGTCCAATCCTTTCCAATCTTAATGTTTCTGTTTTTAACATTTACGTATTTGCAATTTTCAATTCGAAACCGGTTGCTGTCAACAGATGTCAGGTAGCTATCGTTCAGATGAAACGAAATTAATTGCATCCTTTGACGGCACTAAAGTGTGAGGAGAATTGTTTAATTAAAGCCAAAATCTATTTCAATACTTTATTTGGGCCTTTTCGTCTTTATTGACAAAATCGCATAAATTTGACAACAGCAGGTCGTTGTTGACAGGAAGCCATCTTACCACAAATAAATTTACAGATGTAAACGGTCGCATAAGAATCTACACAGGTCGAACTTTCGTGATCATTAATTACCACAAGTCGGATGCATATGTAAACGCTCCTGTGAGCGACCTGTCAAAATCTTATGTAATCTGTAAATTTTAATTACGAGTCTAACCCCAGCCTCACTTATACTCTAGTACAGGGATGGCGAACCTTTACGTATCAGCGTGCCATTTCTCTAAAGAAATGTTTAATGAGGTCATAGACGTGCCATCAAATAATTTAGACTTTGTGATTATTGGGAAAATAATAATAATAAATACTTACTATCAATTAAAAAACTCTTTATTTACTACAAAAAATAGGGACATTTTGCATTACATGCGTAATTTAAATTAAAGTAAAATTAGTGTGATTTCCTTTTGTTATAGGTTAGATGAGAAATAACATATGTTATGGTTGTGAGATGTTACTTTTAGCAGAATGCATGCTGAACTGGAGTCATCTGTCAAACGGTTTCTAACTGAGTCTTTTTTTTAGCTGAACTAGCCATAACATTTAAATCATAGATAAAACTCAAAAAAACATAAAATACAATTAAATCCATGAAATTCAATATTATGTTATGCATAAAGAAACTATGCGTCATTCATTAGCAGTAGAAACTCGCGATGTAGATTGTAGGTACGAAAACAAACGAGTGAGCGCCGCGCTTCCCTCCGCCACCCCGCGCACCGCACCCGAACATTCCGTAGCGTAGGGATCACTTGGGTTCGCTCGTTCACCTACTATACACTTCACACTTTTTTTCGTAGTGCATGGTAAATTTTGTGATCACTGATCAGTGACGTGCCCAAAATATTGTGTCGCGTGCCATTGGTTTGCCATCCCTGTTCTAGTAACTGTTGAAACATCTGTCAGAATTAGCAAATTAATACTGTAGAATAGTAATAATACCTTCAATGTCATACATACTGATGGCAGTGTGCCACACTAGCGCCTCCTAGTGGCGCGGGTTGCGAAGCTTGGTTTTCTTCATACATTTTAATGATTTTATGCATTAACCTGTCACAAGCCAGGAAAAACACGGAAATTCCCTAACAAAGCACCTCTTTGAATTTTGAATTGATTGTTTTGTGGATTAGTTTTGAGCTATCGTATATTTTATTGACCGAAACACATTCCTAGAACAATAAACTATGTACCAAAACAACATTACTTGCGTTAATTACGTAAATTGTGAAACGGAAAAACGTTACGGTGCGTTACATGGGGGGGTCAAAAATCTTCAAAAATTGCGTTACGTAATACTTGAATGCCCTCTAAGCGTGTTTACACGACAATATAACAATAGCAGTCGAGTACAATAAGCGTGTTTTCACGCTAACGTGTGTGTTACCACATTGTTCTACTGACAACCCTAAAACAAAAAGTAGAAGATCCATATTGAATAAAGCTTCACATCTGTATTCAAAGTTGTCCATAGAAGTATATAAAAAAGACTTATTTTGTAGAAACAGTTTTCACCCACCAAATCGCCTACGCGCCGTTAGACATTGTTAATTTTTATTAAATATTCTTGTATGAAATGGTAAAAAAGTGAGGTGACAAAATTGTTCATTATAAATTTATATAATAGACTTAAGTATTTTTTTTACATAATCCGTGATTTTAGTACTGTTTTCACATAACAACATCATGTGAGTCAGTTTTACAATTTTTTAATGTTTGCATTCTAAATTTTAATATTTACAAATGTTAATATCATGACAATTTCACTTTTTAATATTCAGTAAAGATATTCAAATACAAAAGAGATATGCTATGATGTCTGCGCAACTGTCGGCGGACTACGACCTAATCAGAGTAGTTTGCATACGAAAAGAATTTGTTCATTTCGTTGATTTTTTTAAGGTGTGCATTAGTATTGGCTAACAATATAGTTTGAATACGGAAAGAATTCATTCATTTAGTTTAACATTCGTTTGGTTTATTTGTTCATTTACTTTATTTGTTAGTTGGTAAACAATATCGGCGACACCCGGAAGTGCAGTCCCACCTAGTAAAAACTGCTGATAGCACATCTATTTATATTTCAATGTCTTTGGTATTCGGCTACGTTCAGAAATGTTTCATTTATAGAGCTTGTGGCAGGGTATTTATAAGAAAATAGTCTTTCAACGTTGGTCAGTTTATTTCTCTTATATACAGGGTTCAAAGCTTATAGTAAAAAAACAGAGTACAGGAAAATTGTAGCACTAAGTAAAATCACTTAGCGTAATAACAGAGGACCCGTGGTCTCTTAATTGGGTTAAGGTTTTCCCGACAAGTAATGTCCCCGAGGGCGCTGTTACTTGAATTCCCAAGGAGGACCCAGAGGGCTCTCTCGACTTGGTACTGGGGAGGGTTTAACTTGGGCAATCACTAGGATTCTGTTTCTTAGTTTAAACAGGAGACTGGATACTCTGGCTCCATATAGGCCTGCACGGTGTTATATACCCTTTGGGGCAGGGTAGTGCTGGCCGATGACGGAGGGGTGGGGGTAGCTCGGCCAATGGGGTGTGGGGTGTCCGGGTGGTGAGCCGAAAGTCGCCTAGCGAGACGGCGCTATGCGTGTGAGGGAGAAAGTATTCAGATCCGTGCGTCGAACCAAATACCGTGCGCTACAAACTTTAATTGCGAAGCAGAAATAACACAAAGTTTTTATAAATCTGACAGTTCTTTTAAGACAATACCTGAGTGTTTAATGTTGTAGGGTATTTGGAATTAGCAAGGTTGATGAGGAGAAACAAAGTAAGGAAGAAAATAAGAGGCCTAAAAAAACATGAACGAGAAAATTTGGAGGAAACCAAAGAAAGACCCGAAAAAGGTAAAATGGATCATATCTTAAATTTGAGAAGTTTTCCGGCGTGTTCTTTATATTTTAAATGAACTTTTTGAAGTTATTTGAAACTCAATGAAATGAAAAAGCTACACTAAAAAAAGACAAACACATACATCTATAGGATTTAGCCTGCAAGAAAATGAGATAGTATAATAATTGTCCTCCTCTTTGTGCGGTGCTTCGTAGTCTCTTCGCTCTTATCTACTTTAATTTTCTGAAAGCTTCACTTCTATGAAATGCTCACATTTAAAAAAAAATAATAGCTCCACACAGGAAGCCCTTAAAATTCTCTCAGGGCCTATGTCATCTTTGGGAATGCTGTGTGGAGGGTCTTTTTAGGGAAAGGAAGGAGAGGAAGTTTTGGGAAAGAAAAAGGTATGAGGGGTGAGTATAGGTATAGGAATCTTAGGGTCAATGCGTCCAGGAGTGACGGACGTATCAATCCATCCCTCCTGAATCTAGCGAATCACTCGAGGTGACGGGTGAGGGGTGTTGGTTATAGAATATATGCTTCCCGGGACGGCGGTACCCATACCCGCCTCCCAAATTGTTATGCCAGTAATGCACCTGCGGGCACTGTAATAGGCCACTTGCATGGATTTCATAACGACTTGGAAAAAATCGTGTGGATAGATTTTTTTACTAAGATTACGAAAATGTTAGTATAAGTTGTAGAAATTTTCCAAAATGACTTGACAGCTCTAGTCAATATCGGTGTATCCCTATATGTTAACCCCTAAACTCTATTTGTTCGGTTTTCTGAACAAATCATATAGGTCTCATAGAAATCGTTGTATCTCCCTTACTATCATAGTGAGAAATGCAATACAAATGGTGTTAGAAAGAAAAAACATCACGCTTTATACTTAAATATAATAACTAACCACTAAAGAAGTAAAATGTAAACCTTTATGAAACCAAAGTTTTGAATCCATAGACATATGAATATTAGTAGACCTGCCCTAAGTGATAAAAGCGTATTATTTCCCCCTCCCCATACCGGTTCCTTGGAACCGGCTGGGATTGAGTATGGCTTCGCGTGAATCTAAAAAATGTGACGTCATCATTCCTCTGCAAGCCAGCGTCGAGCGCTCATCGGTGCATTTTACAAAATAACACCGCAAAAAACATGGTTAGTGTTTTGAAAATGTGTAAATATATACCATCACTCGAGATACATTGCGTGTGTTCGTCGATATTTACGGGGTAAGTAAATTATGAAACATTTGTAAAAGTGCCCTAACTAAATACGGCAACAAAATATTGCAGTCTGAAAATAAACGAACTTTACTTTGCCGTATTTAGACTTTGCAAATTTGTTCAATACGCGGCGAGCAATTCGCGCTCCCATGTAAAAAGGTCTATTCATTCAAAAGCAAAGTTTACTTTTAAGAACTAAATGGTCATATTATAATGCGAGATGCCTATATACTGTCATATTGAGTTATCGACGAATCACATGTCTCCAAAGTCATCTTCCCGCTCTGTGCCCTGCTGTAGTTGTTGTCTACCCCTCACCTTTATGTTCTGGTCTACTAATATTCATATGTCTATGTTCGAATAGAATTTTGGAATAAAATTATGAAACCTTGGGAATTTTTTAGTAATTATTTTTTCGACCAAAAATGAGGTGACATTAACATTAATAATAAATTTGTCTAATAAAATATGTGTGTTTTTATTTTTTTTTCATTATCAGTAATTTTAGTTAGAAAAAATGTAATGTAAGCCATTTTTAATACTTTTTGAAGTTTGCATGGAAAATTTTTATATTTAAAAAAAATATATTATTTTGCTTTATAAAATTTGAAAGCTTATTTTGTCACCATAAACAGTTTTTAGTTTTGGGATACATTCAAATATTTAATTTATTTGGAAATTTATTGTAAAGCGGAAATATTTGACCCACTGACTTAATACGGTCGAGGCTTGAGGGGTTAACAGATGAATATTATTTCCCTGTTGTTATGTTGGGGCACTCCGATGAATAGATACTCTCTTTTTAAATGGGAACATAATTTATTTGAATAAATAAAACAACTGTATTCTGCTAATCTAATTTTTATTAAAAATTGTTCTTACATTCTTAATTACAAAAAATATTATATTAAACTTTTAAACAAACAATAATTTTGCTGCCAGAAATATAAGGGAGAGCTGTTTCGCCATCTTTTTACATAGAAAAGTTTTCGTTTAGAAAAAAAAAATTTTTACTTAGAAAAACTTTTTCATTTAGATTTTTTTTTTTAAAGTAGGTATACATACTATTACATGCAATTTTAAAACGAAAATTTATTTACAATGAAGAAATGAAACATTTTATAAAATGATAAAAAAATGGTAACTTATTTAATTATAATTATTGTTACTTACCTAACTACAAATGCAAATTTAATACCTATTAAAATAAGTGTTTGTGTCTAGTGACAATCGTTACTGTCTCACTCGTACACCTGTGTTCCTGTGTAACATGTTGTGTACCATTTGTAGTTTTACATCTACGCAGGTCTGAAACATTCATGTAATGTGTCTAAATGGAGTTCGAAATGTGCCCGGAAGATGTTCGAAAGGAGCCTGAAGGGTGCCCGGAAGATGTTTTAAAGGAGCCTGAAAGGTGCCCGGAAGATGTTCAATAGGAGCCTGAAAGACGCCTGGAAGATGTTCGAAAGGAGCCTGAAAGGTGCCCTGAAGATGTTCGAAAGGAGCCTGAGAGGTGCCTAGAAGATGTTCGAAAGGAGCCTGAGAGGTGCCCAGAAGATGTTCGAAAGGAACCTGAGAGGCGCCTAGAAGATGTTGAAAGGAGCTTAAGAGGTGCTTAGAAGATGTTCGAAAGGATCCTGAAAGGTGCCCGGAAGATGTTCGAAAGGAGCCTGAGAGGTGCCTGGAAGATGTCTGAAAGCAATCCGAGAGGTGCTCGGAAGATGTCTAAAAGGAGCTTGAGAGGTGCCTGGAAGATGTCTAAAAGTAATCCGAAAGGTGCTCGGAAGATGTCTAAAAGGAGCCTGAGTGGTGTCCGGAAGTTGCCTGAAAGGAATCCGAGAGGTGCTCGGAAGATGTTTAAAAGGAGCCCGAGAGATGCCTGGAAGATGTTCGAAAGAAGCCTAAGAGGTGCCTTAAAATGTCTGAAAGAAGCCTGACAGGCTTTGAGAGATGTCTGAAAGGAGCCTGAGTAATGCCTGAAAGATGTTTAAAAGGAGCCTGAGAGGAGCCCGAAAGATGCTTAAAAGTAACTCGAAAGTTACATAAAATGCACTCTTAACACTATTTTGTAGTTTGACTGTATTAACACACACTATCCACAATCACATTATATAGTTGGAACGAGCAGACAGTTGTTTACATTGGCCCGGTGTGAGTGCTGTTAGTGTAGGTGGATGTGATGTAATGGGTGACTAGCTCTAGTAGTTCATGAGCTTGACGGCTAGCGCCATGAGGAGCGTGGCGAGTGCGGGCACGGACACGAGCACACCCGCCCCGGAGCGCACTCCGGAGCACTGGTCGTTGTGCTTGTTGAGTTCCACGTAGTTCTTCACGTAGTCATTGTTGGAGTTCCTTGTGGCCACGCTGATTGTAGAATCCTAAACAGACAGACAAAGGAACGGTTAGTACATCATATTTTGGGTTCCATGTAAAACAGAAGTATTGACAAAATAGAATATTTGTAAGTACTTGAAAAAGAAAATATCAACTATAATACATCTATTTTCAATTTAAAACCTAGTTGCGCCATCTCTTGGGCTGGCTAGTAGCCAGTTTCCGAGAAATGCTTGTGTGTGTAGTCCCACTAAAAATTGATGGAATATGACTATGAGTCTATCTCCGAGTTTCAGCTCGATCAGATGTTGGGAAGTTGGTAAATTTTCACTTCTAAGATTTGCATCCATTTTTTCATTCTCGAAAATAAAATCGATATTCAAAAAGATGTATTTAAAAAATATATTTTTTTTAAATATTTTATGTATATTTTCAGATGTCGACAACAACACAAACTGGAGTCAACAATACTAACAACTGAGCCAAATCCCAATTGGACAGGACTTTCAGGATTTCATCCATTTACATAATAAATGGGGCAAAATTGTTTTTTTTTTCAAGTAATTATCACTCTCAAATAATTGCCACATTTGCCTCTAAAATTATGAAAAATTGAATTCGTTCATGACCTATATTTTTTATGGTAACCGCGGGGCACACTGGCGATTTGTAAAGGGTTAGCAGTTGTATACTATCTGCAGTATGTGCATGCCCTGTACAGTACGCCGAGTTTCTGAGAGGCTAACTTGACTCTGGTTTCGATGGAGCCCCAAGAGTTACACCAAGCATATCAATGGATGACCCGTTAAAGGTGCTGCACAAATTATCCAAATATTATATTATTATTGGATCGTCCCGCTTTTTCCACATTAGTTTGTCAGACTTGGTGAAGTTTTGGCCAACTGAATTAGTGTTTGGCAAAGATATTGAAATACAAGAGATATGCTATGATGGCCGCCCGACTAATGGGAATAGTTTGAATATGGAAAGAATTCGTTCATTTTGTTGATTTTTTAAAGGTGTGCAGTAGTATTGGTTAACAATATAGTTTGAATAGGGAAAGAATTTATTCATTTTGTTGATTTTTTAAAATTATGAATGTCTTCAGTGTTTGGGGGTTTAATTGGTGTTTGACCATTTGAATTGGTGTTTGGCCATTTGAATTGATGTTTGGCCATTTGAATTGGTGTTTGGCCATTTGAATTGGCGTTTGGCCATTGAATTGGTGTTTGGCCGTTTGAATTGGTGTTTGGCCATTTGAATTGCTGTTTGACCATTTGAATTGGCGTTTGGCCATTTGAATTGGTGTTTGGCCATTTGAATTGGTGTTTGGCCATTTGAATTGGTGTTTGACCATTTGAATTGATGTTTGGCCATTTGAATTGGTGTTTGGCCATTTGAATTGGTGTTTGACCATTTGAATTGGTGTTTGGCCATTTGAATTGATGTTTGGCCATTTGAATTGGTGTTTGGCCATTTGAATTGGTGTTTGGCCATTTGAATTGGTGTTTGGCCATTTGAATTGGTGTTTGGCCATTTGAATTGGTGTTTGGCAATTTAAATTGGTGTTTTTTTTTTTTTTTTACAGTGAATACCGCACAAGAATCTCAACTGCTCCCGTCTGGAGCCAGTGAGACTATGGCATCCCCAATTGGGGTATGTTGTGAGGCTTAAGGTAGTGGGGAGGGGAAGGAGGTAAGGAAGAGGAAGGTTGGGAAGTACCTGGCTATTCAGATCTGGTCACTAAACACGGCTAAAGCCATTTTCAAGCAACGTTTCAATTCTGAATGGTGGTCTTACACCAGGGCGATACTGATAGTATCTTCCACTCTGGAACATGCCGCAAATATACTATATATTATTTTAAATGAATTAATTGTGAAATAATACAAATTAATCAAATAAAATTTATTTGCGCATGCCGGGTTCGAACCCGCGACCTCCGTATTGTGAGTCAAGAGTCTTACCCACTCGACTACGGAGGAGGCCATTTGAATTGGTATTTGGCCATTTGAATTGGTGTTTGGCCATTTGAATTGGTGTTTGGCCATTTGAATTGGTGTTTGACCATTTGAATTGATGTTTGGCCATTTAAATTGGTGTTTGGGGGTGACCTACCTTGAAGAGCAGGTCCTTGGTGTTGTTGAAGGGCGAGAAGATCTTCAGGTTGATCAGGTTGACGGTGTTGGTGGTGTATCCGAACCAAGTCTCCAGTTCTTGAATCAGCAGCTGCAGACTCAAGGGGTTTTCGTAATCCCTGCACACACGAAAAAAAAACCATTAGATTGTTTTATAATACCTCCAACTTTTATTATTTCCCAAACATTCTGGTGGCAGAATGTTGTACTAACGCTTTCTAGCGGCAATAAGCTAGCGGAAATTTTCCCACTTTCTAACAGAATTCATCAGCCATGCTATTCTGTATCTTTTGTGGACACGGAATCGACTTCATACGCCTGTCAAATTTGTGTGATTGTCTATGGTTTGCAATTGCTTTTGCAAATAGTTTAAAACACAAAATGCTGTATTATTACTTATTCATTTAATGTACATTTAAAGTTGTATAGCACGGATTTGACATTTGCGAAGTTTCATTTCAATATAAATTCGCATGAATTACTTAGTTTGCCCAAATTAAGAACCTAATAACCTATTTTGTGCACGTAAATAGTTGTTTATTATAGTAATTGTTGAAATGAAGTGCAATTCACATAATCTGTGCCTAAAGGTGCTGCGGTTAGTGGAATAATTAAGGGGGCGTTCAAGTATTACGTAATGCAATTTTTGACGATTTTTGACCACCCTCCCCCCCATGTAACGCGCCGTAACGTTTTTCCCTACCCCCCCCCCCCCCCTATACGTTACGTAACGCCCAAGTGACAATTTTTACCTGAAAGTCACAATTAAGTTGCGCAAAGTACTGGAAACTTGCTTAAATACATTTTTCTTGTTTTAATCGCGTTTGCGGTAATAAATAAAACAAGAGATTTGGAAAAGGTTTGCCAACTTGGAAGATTATAATTCCCTAGTTTTTTATATGTAAATAAAGAAAAACATGTTATGTAACGCGTTGTTCGAACCCCCCCTCGTAACGCACAGTAACGTTTCACAAGACCCCCCCCCCCCCAAGTACGTTACGTAATACTTGAACGACCCCTAATGTATATCGTCCCCAAATATTCAATTATTCTGTACGTGTATACTGCCTCAATAGCTCTGCCTTAAATAGGTTTTTAATTTGGGCAAACTAAGCAATTCATGCGTATTTAGATTGATGTCAAATGTCAAATCCATGCTATACAACAGTAAATGTATACATGAATAAATAATCACGTATACTTACAGCATTTCGTGTTTTAAATAAGTTGAAATTGCAATACAGAACTCCAGTCCAATTTTTAAATTTTTTTTAATGAATAATAATGACCTTCTAACTTAAATAACTGCATTTTTTTATTTTTTAGAATTAGTTTTAATAGTTAAAATAATTGTCAAAGTTTTAATTTTTTAAGATCCCCTGAAAACCACCGTTTGTGTAGTGAATCGTGTGACGTCATCACTCCTGAAAAGTTACTATAAGATCGGACAATCAGCTGATCAACTGCCGCCAGTTTGAAATTCGGTGTCCGAAGTATTCTCCCTAGAGTAGCATTACTATTTTTTTGTGCAGTAGTTCTTGAATATTTTCAATAATAGAGATAAACTAATAAGAGATAACTTTATTTTTGAAACTGAATTATTTAGGCCTAAATAATGTTTCAATAAACACAACAACGAAATATCTATAAACAGTATGTAAATAAACGAATAAATTAATACGATGGCTTATGTCATACCTACATTCCCATACAATGACTTTACGGTGACGTCACGACACGATGAGCAATGACGTCACCACTAAACATTTTAATATTACCAACTTGACGGCGTGTTTCTAGGACCCGATTAAAAATGGTCTTTTTAATAATTTTTTAAAAACTCTGCTTTTAATATTATTTAATAAAATATATATTCAGAATTAGCGTTTTTGGTCTATACGAACATATTTTTTTAAAGTCATAATATTTTTCACTGGTGTTCCTTATTTCAAGCCATAGACAATCACACAAATCTGACAGGCGATTACGTATGGAATCGATTCCGTATCCACAAAAGACACAGAATCGCATGAGAGATGCCTGGGGGGTTAAATTAATTTTTGAACCAACCTTCTGGCGACAATCTCGCTGTCAATGGTGACCGACAGTGCGCAGTTCTCATCCACAGTGAATCCAGTATTGGCAGCCAAGGATCCGTTGCGGCACAAAACTCGGTAGTTGGCGGGGTCTAGCTTCAGATGTCTCGCTCTCTCTGTGTGGTAAACATAACACGATAAGTAAAATTCATCATTGTTAGGGGATAACCCGACATTTTTTGTGCATTTCGACTAATTTCAAACCTAAAGTACAAGTAAAATACAATGACGTTATATAAATAGACTTGCCATAGTCTCACATGCTCGCAAAATAATGTGGCAAGTAAGCAACACTCTTTTGTTTTCAGCGGTTTTCAGTAATGTTTTAATTCAAAAGTTGTTTATGTATTAAAAAGATATGCTACTTCCACACCGAAGCCAAACTTCCAACTCGAACTTACAACGCATGAACTACCCTTCTACACAATCGTCCGAAAGTTTGAAGTTGTAAGTTTGCCTCAGTGTGGCCGTACCATAAGACAATAAAAAAATGTGTGTTTTTCTCTAATGACGCACAAAATTGTCAGACGGGAACATGAAAATTAATTGTATTGCTTTTAATAATCGATAATGATAAGTAATTTTTTTTGTACATATAAATGTAATGTTTTTTCTTCACTTTTACTAATGTTTGCTGTGTAATTGAAACATTTTCTTATCACACGGGACGGCATTTTGGCACTTTTTAAACGCAATTTTCCTATTGGTGAGACACGACATTACTCCACGACTGACAGTTTAGTACTAAAGTACTAGAAATCGAGACCAGTGCAATTGCCTTGCTTTTGGCTTCCCACTTTGAGATTTCTACCCCGCGTCTACAGTGTATAACGTCTTTGGTAAAATAGGTATAATTTTT
Organism: Limnephilus rhombicus; assembly: GCA_929108145.2. NCBI lineage: Eukaryota > Metazoa > Arthropoda > Insecta > Trichoptera > Limnephilidae > Limnephilus > Limnephilus rhombicus. Next base: position 10,773,056 of record OV815290.1, on the reverse strand, counting down.
CCACATAAAACCAATGACGTTATATACTGTAGACGCGTGGTAGAAATCTCAAAGTGGTAAGCCAAAAGCAAGGCAATTGCACTGTACTCGATTTCTAGTACTTTAGTACTAAACTGCCACGCATCGAGTAAGGTCGTGTCCTACCAGTAAGTAAATTGCATTTAAAAAGCGCCAAAATGCCCTCCTGTGTGATGAAAAAATAATTCTTTTTTTTGTTCATATGAAACTTTGTGATGTGACATTATTAATTTAAAATAAAACAATAACTTTGTAAACACCACTTTTATTTTTATACTTTATGCCGACCGGGTTTCGCTACAACCGTAGCTTCATCAGGGCAGTATAATACTAGTATTATATCGAGTATTATACTGCCCTGATGAAGCTACGGTTGTAGCGAAACCCGGTCGGCATAAAGTATAAAAATAAAAGTGGTGTTTACAAAGTTATTGTTTTATTTTAAATTAAAAAATAATTCCATTACATGACAAGCAGTAGTAAAAACCAAGGAATAACATTTAATTAGTAAATACATGCAAATTACTTATTATTATAAATAATACAATTGGTTTCCGCCCAAAGATTTTATGCGTCATTAGAGAACTCAAAAATTTACTGTTTATAATATAGTCTAATGATTCTTTATTTAGGTACTTGCTTGCGGTAAAACAACATACAAATCGGCAGTAACAACAAATACAATGACAATCAACGCCACTTGCAAACTATCGTTGTTCATTATATGTAGCTTGAAAACTTGACACCTCAAAATTTGACTGGTGCCCAGGCCTCCCGCTTTAGTCGGCCTTGACATTCTTTAAAAGTCTATCTTTATCACACACGAATAAATTTTGAATTAAGAAATTATTTATTGAAAATCGCTGAAAACAAAAGAGTGTTTGTGAGACAATGGCAAGTCTATTTATATAAGGTCATTGCATAAAACTACATCAACGCCCTCCAATGGACAAAATAGTTCTTAGTAGACATCTTAAGACTATTTTGTTTTCAATAAGTTTGGTTTGAATTCGAAAGATATCACAAAAAAAACATATATTTATTAGTTAAGTTAACTTGTGTTTTTAGGTTAGGTTAATTAGGTTAAGAACATTTTAACTGGGTACATTTTAACTGAAAATATTTTGTAAGGGAACGTTGTTTACTATGTTAGGTTAGGTTGTGTTCTTAGATTAGGTTAATTAGGTTAAGAACATTTTAACAGGGTACATTTTAACTGAGAATATTTTGTGAGGGAACATTGTTTACTATGTTAGGTTAAGTTGTGTTCTTAGGTTAGGTTAAGAACATTTTAAGTGGATACATTTTAACTGACAATATTTTGTAAGAGAACATTGTTACTATGTTAGGTTAGGTTGTGTTCTTAGATTAGGCTAATTAGGTTAAGAACATTTTAACTGGGTACATTTTAACTGGGGACATTTTAACTGTGTACATTATTACTTGAGTCATTTTAATTAAGGTTAGGTTATGTTCTTAGGTTAGGCTAATTAGGTTTAGAACATTTTATCCGGGTATATTTTAACTGGGAACACTTTAACTGGGGACATTTCAGCTAAGGTCAAGTTATGTGGGATTTGTTTTTTTTATCACTTTATTTGATGTTATGTTTTTTCACTGTTCTATTTTGTCATGGATTCCTATTATCTATGAGAATATTAACCCCTCTGAGAAGCACTGATATTGCTATGGATTTAGCTGTGTTTGTTGATTTACCTGTGAGGTATTGTCCCTCGAGGAAGGCCACATTGGAGTGTTCCTCAGACAGGCACTTGAGGGCCCCCATGGTGCCGTAGTAAGGGTTAGTGTTGTCTGCTGGACATGCTGCAATAAAATAAACATACAGTCAATCAATCATCGCAATAATTACTGATTTGGGAGGCGGGAATGGGTACCACCGCCCAGGAACCAATTATTGAATAACCAACACCTCTGCCATAAGTCACCCCAAGTGGCAAGCTACATTTGGTTACTTTGCAGGAGTACCGGATTCATGGGGTGAGTGTTAAGATTTGTAAAGGTGATTATCAATTAATGTTTTTTTTATTTATTATTTATATAGATAAAAGGCTTTTTTATTATATGCTATATACAATGTCATGAAATATTCAGTCTTCTTCTAAAGTCAGACGCCTAAAGTTGCGGAATCACCGACCGCGCGCGGTTGCTTATGTTCTGTGCAAGGGTGCGACTACTGGAAGGTTAAAAAGATCCTTCAGATAGCATTTTCAAAGATTTGCCTACTGTGTGGAGTTAATGTAAAGAAAAAGTGTTACCTTGCATCTGATCAGGTGTTGCGGGCAGTGTCTGCGGTGGCACCACTCCCTGCTCGTTGCCGGTAGGGTTGCGTGGCTGCCAGCCGCGGCAGGCCGAGCACAGGACGGCCGGGTCCACTGCCTTGCTGGGGAAGTGTGCGGGATCTCGAGCGCCGGGCGCGCAAGCTCCGCTGAAGAAGCCTGCAACAACGCTGGCGTAGTCGCACTCTGAAGTGGAAATCACCTTGCGCTCGCGGGCAGCACGGATGAACGCCAACCAAGCTGGAAACAATTATATATTTGAATAAGTCACGTACGCCTCATACGTCACGCAAATGTCTGCTCAGTGGTGGTCCTTCCCTCAGGTCAATTGTTCAAAGACCTTCCGAAATTATAATTAAGATGATAGTAAAACGTAATATTATGCGAATAAAAACAACTGGTATTATTCTAGCATATTTGAAATCCAAGTAGTGACATCTTACATCTTTAATGAAAGCTTTCTTTTCCACAAATTCTTTTTTACGAAATGTCCCAATATTATGCTTCTGTCTCTTGCGAGCCATACAATAAACGAGATGGCACTATGTCACCTAATAAAAATGTTTTCGGATTCTGAAGACAGTTTGGGTCATTGCTGTGAGGGAGAGAGCATGATGAAATTATGCGTCTGAAAGAGATGGTGATAAACATTTTGATTGATTGATTGATGACGCAGGTTGATTTTGTATATTGTACGCTTGTCACATGAAATAATTTACTATATATAATGAAATTTGACTCTCAAACTCGTGACGTACCCGCGTGAGATGAATATTATGATGAATATTATGGGTCCGAGTGGTTAATTATGAACAGTAGGTTTTATTTAGCCTTTGTCAGAAGTCAATTTGGTCATGGAGAAATTTGGATAATAGGTATTTTATCAAACTGTTGCTGTTACCTCTCCGAATACTGGGCGAAAGCGACAACTGCACCACAGGCGGATAATACCTAATAATCTAAACGAAAATATGAAAGAGAACAAGACACAGAAAAACAGAAAAACAGAAAAAGATAACATTTTAAGGAAAGGGAGAAGAGGAAGTTCTGGGAAGGAAATAGGTACAAGGGGTGGGTAGGAATCTAGGGCTTAGTGTGTCTAGGAGTGACGGACGTATGAATCCCTCCGTCCAACTGAGGTGCAAGATGATGGATCGAGAGATACTGGCTGGAGGATAGAAAATCTCTCTCAACCAGTCTCTCTCGATCCTGCCCACCATGCAGCAGGTGGGCAGACGTATCGGCCACCAAAACCTGGACAAACCTCACCTCATGAACCTGGGCACTCCTGCTAAGTCGCCAAACGTAGCAAACCACTTGGGGTGACCTATGGCAGAGGTGTTGGTTATCCAATAAATGGTTCCCGGGGCGGCGGTACCCATACCCGCCTCCCAAATTGAAAAAGGTCTCTTTCCCCAAAAGTTACTATGTACTTTTACTCTGGATGAAACAGATATATCTTATTACGGCTCAGCAACAGTGACGGGAATTGCGTTTAATATTTTTTATACCTGTGAGGGAGATGTATGATAATGATTGTATGTTTCCTTTGGGGGGGGGGGGGGGGGTGGTTGCACACATACGTTCACCGTTTGTCTCATTTTCAACTGTTGTTATTTAGTGTTTAAGAAGGAGCTGCAGCATTATTCAATTTAATTTATTTTTATCTTTCAAAAACATTTGTTTTGTTTTTAAAATACATTTGTAACATATGTATTACATTGAACATATGTACATATGTATATCTATCTTTTACGGATAGCTTACTATACCCATTCTATCTTCTGTGGTCACATACATTGCGGTAATTGAAAAGTTATTTAGATGGATACAGTATTAATCCTTATTAACTTAAATACGTTAGTTACCCCAAGCATTTCATGCACATTATTACAATCTTTCACACCATCTCTACGTATTATAAATTAAAGTCCTCCGCGGCATCTGTCTGTCTCTTCGCGGTAAACTCAAAGGTGGCGGTGGTTACAAAGGTTGGATTTTACAAAGTGTTTTATTAGTCACAGCAACGCGTGGCCGGGTCAGCTAGTAAATACTAATTGTACACACTTAATCATAAACACGTAAACACCTCAGCACAGGTTCTCCTGGTGAGGTGTTCACGAAACATAAACATTACCAACGAACAGTTTCACCTTCTCAAACCTACCTTACACCCAACTAATATTAATATGTAAAAATGTTTTCAAAATATATTGTAATATGTAAAAATGTTAATAATAAAGTGAAAACTGTAATATATAGATATAAATAAATAAATGAATTATTGTGATAAGTAACGTTTGTTAATAGGCCACTTGCATGGACTTCATAACGACTTAGAAAAAATCGTGTGGATAGATTTTTTTTACTAAGATTATGAAAATGTTAGTAAAAATTTTTAGAAATGTACAGTTTTTTATTTTTAAATAAATAAATCCATTATTTGGGCTCGTGACGTCACTACATGAAAATGTCCCGTCTCCGAAAATGTTCCTATTAATTTTATAAAATTCCACACTGATTTATTAGTCGGCTACAGTCGTATTAGCTCTTGTTAATTTATCAAGGATACCAACATAACAGTGACAGGTACGGCCGCGGATTTTCGCTGTGTCGGTTCGCGAAGTGAATTTTGGTTTTATGCAATTGAAAATTAAAATGCATTATTTTCCGCCGCCCCAAAGCCAAAAAGTTTCCTTTTATAGTAATTAAGCCGAATCTAAAGTTTTTTTCTAAAAATTATTCGTAATAAGCGTGGCCAGTCCGAACCGATAATTACCGAATTTATATATAAAAATGCAAAAATCGGTAATTTTAAATACACGTAGGATTACAAAAGATTTTTTAAATATTTATATTGAGGGATCAGTAGGATTTATAGGTTCAATTAGGAATTCCACAGAGTCGAACCCTCTGATATGAAAATATCTGGAGTCGGTGAACTATTTTCCCATCTGGTCTCTGGTAGGTTGACATGTTGTTCTTGTATTGTTTTGTAATTATAATACTTATATAGTGCAATTGCATAGCGTGGATTGACCAGATGATCATTTGGGAAGTGTTGAAAGGGTTTAGTTTTTCCTGTGGGGAAAATTAAACCCGGACATTTAAATCTGTTGTGTATAATATTCTTATTATTATTATAATTTACAAGTACAAGTATATTACATTTGATTTAGTAATATAGACGTTGAACATTATAATGATTTATGGTGGATATGAAGATGGATCAAGGAAAAAATATTTATGAGATTTAATATTTTTGGTACGCCTCGTTATTCTCCTGTGTCATTCGTGTGGAAAACATTATTTTTTTAAAAAATGATTTTCGGCTATGTAATTATCGTTTTTTCGCACCTATAAAATTATGTCCCGTCTTTCCGGTTTTTAAAAAATCGTCTGATTTTTTGGATTGAAATTTTCAAAAAATCGTCAGGGTTTCAAAAATACGATTAAAAAAAAATATAGGTATACAGAATGTCTTAGAATATTTTCGTAAGCCGGAATTTTTTTTTTTAAAATGTGATGCAAGTGGCCTATTTCTGCTATCACAGGATCGTAATCATGGATCGTTACAGTGATAATAGAAGCGCTCATTAGATAAAAAAAATACATATATATGAAAGAATTGTTTGTACTCACCGATGCCTCCGTATTCGGGGAAGCAGGCGCTCTTGCCTTTCAGGTTCTCCCAGCGGAGAATACCCGAAGATTCCTTCACAACGGCCAAAACGCGCGACGCGTACTTGCTCTGGGTCTGTCCGTACAGCACGGGGTCCAATTCATAGCTCCTGCGCAAGTACATCAAATAATCGTCATTTCATTTGGACAAGGTTTTAACAGATATTTTTTTAAAAAATTTCCTCTGAATGCAAAACCATTTTTTAAATTTAATTAAGGCACTAGATCCAAAGACGTTATATACTGTAGAAGCGGGGTAGAAATGTCAAAGTGGGAAGTCAAAAGCAAGATAATTGCTCTGGTCTCGATTTCTAGTACTTTAGTACCAGGTACAGGTGGCACGCGAGGAAGAGGCTATTGCCATGGAAAGCGGGAGGGAGGGAGAGATGGGGGAGGGGAGCCAGGGAGGGGGAGGGGAACCTGGGAGGGTAACTCGGGAGGGGGGTTCGTAGGACGGGGGGAGGGTGGGGAGAGGGAAGGTGGAGGAATCAGAGTGGGAAAGCGAGAGGGGAAGGGGACGCGGAAGAGGAAGAGGAGGTGGAACGGAACTCGACGAATGGGAAAGGACACGCAGGGAGAAACAATTTCTTTATTAAATGGCATAGCAACGCATGCCGGGAACCAGCTAGTTCTTGACATTAATAGGTATTCAAGAATGCATCCAAAGTATTACTTGCTTGATTTTTGCAGACAATCTCAAACTGCTCAGGATGATATGCAAAATATATATGTCCAAGGTTATGTTAGGTTAGGTAACTCACCTCCTGGCCAGGTAACCCAGGTTGGTGTCGATGCTGAGGAAATCTGCACGCTTGTCCTGCACCTGCTTGAGGCAGTCCAGGTGGCTGGTGCCTTGCACGCACGAGATGTCCGGACTGAGCCCCACGGTCAGCGCGGAATTCTGCACCCAGCTGCACTTGTTCAACTCCTGCTCGTTAACGGTGCACCACTTGACGGCCTTGCGGCACGCCGTGGGATCTACCTTGGGCAGCGGGCGACCTGCAACGGAAAAAAATGATTTATTCCAAAGTTTCACCAAACAAGTGCTTTGCAAACTTTTTTTTTTTTACATTAGCTTCACCCAGGAGGCCCTGGGAAAATTATTTTCCTTAGGGCCTATGTCATCTTTGGAGATGGTGTGCGGAGGGTATTTTTTTATGAAAGGAAAGAGAGGAAGTTCTGAGAAGGAAATAGGTATGAAGGGTGGGTAGAAATCTTGGGGTCAATGTGTCCAGGAGTGACGGACGTATGTATCCATCCCTCCCAAAGCAGTGCAAGGCGATATTCCAAGAGAGTACGTCTGGAGAAGTCAAAGAGACTCCCACAACCATTCTCTTTCGGTCTGGCCTGCCAAGCAGATGGTGGGCAGACGTATCCGCCACTAAGACTCACCCCATGAACCTGGGCATCCCTACTAAGTCACCAAACGTAGCGAACCACTTGGGGTGACCTATGGCAGAATCATTGTTTATCCAATAAACGGTTCTCGGGGCGGCGGTACCCATACCCGCCTACCTAATATGGTAAAAAAGATTTTTGCTCTTCGTTAGTATGTATGAAAGTATGAAAAGTATGTTTAAAAATGTAGAAATTTCCAAAATGTAAAGTAGGGAATGCAAATCTCGCGAGATTGGGGCTCAAGCGAGATCCCGCGAGTTTAGAATAACAATACTGCGAGATCTCGCCAATTTCGAGATCTCGCGAGATTGGCAGTTCTGTGTGTTTTTTTTGCAAATAATCACAATATTTGAATAAATTAGGAAAAAAATAATAAAAATTGTAAGTATTATAAGATAAACATTTATTTTCATGAATTTTTCAATAGACTTTTATGCATCAAACATTGTTTGACGTATTTGTATATAATTTTTTAATAAACTTCATAGTAAACTTTGACGTACGTATCTATCAAATAACAAATGAAAGAAACAACCAGTCTTCTCTTCTAACATCAAACAAAAATCTTTTAGTAATAAAACAGTTCTTTTATAACAAACAAAACAACGAGAAGTCAAATAAAATTAATTAAACTTAACAATTTCACATAAGAAACTTTTTTTTGCATAAATAACCAAAAAAATACTTGAATGAAATCAAACTCACTCACGTAACACGTTAGCTAGCAACAACTATTAGTAAACAAAACAAATGCGTGCGCGCCGATGACGTTGCACGCCGGCTCAATTTTCGACCAATCGCACCCACAAACGCATCTGAGAGACACCTCGTCCCGCGACCGCTACCTCAGGCCGCCGCCTCACGCGCACCGAACGAAACCGACAGATCGCAACTCCGTCCGTGTCAGATGAATAAGACGTTTTTATGCTCGAGCGCAATCGTTAAACTCGCGAGATCTCGCCTTTTTTTCGTCCGAGATCAATCTCGCTAAAAAAGGCCGAGATTTCGCGAGAACGAGATTGCATTTCCTAATGTAAAGTGTGTTAAACTACTATATTTTATTTAATTAATGCAGACAATATTAACGAAATTCAGTCGAAAATCTGAAAACAGGAAAAGATACGGTCACATCTGAGACTCGAATCCAGGACCTGATGGGTCAGTGCTCTACCAACAGAGCTAATGTGCCCATATCCGATTCGGTCGTATTTAACTGTATCATTCTTCGATCAAGAACTACAAATTATCTAAAAAAAAACATTACCTTCATTTTCAAAATGTATATTTTTATTGGCTGCTATCTTTATGTATGAGTGCAAGATTCAAACCCGACCTAAATACCATCTAGATAGTGTCTTGGATAAATTTTTATCCATTTTTATTTTCAATATTCGACAACTATTGACTTTTCTGCAAGTCTATTCTGCAAGTCTGAATATTGACCTAGTGAGGTTACAAACTGAATTGTAAACATTAGACCTAGGTACCATATAAATATATTTTATTTATTACTTAATGAGTGAAACATCAAATTGTAATATTTAATTTAATTTATTTAAGGCGTTACAACCCTAACAATTTTTGTTTGGTCAAAACTCACATTTTAATCATTTACGGCGAATTCGTAACTACAATAACTTTTTTATTTCCATGCCGCACAAGGAATGTGAGTTATTTATATTTTAGATTAATAAAAACAGTACCTTACCACTAATATATTTTACGTACAACGAGTTTAAAACTTTATAACTCGTTTTTCAACTAGAAAATTAGCGGCAAGCAACCGATTTTATTTCTCTAGACGATGAATTGATAATTTCAGGAGGACAACATGGAGTCTTATTTTAAATATTTGTAACACGTTCTTCAGAATTAATTAAAATGAACGCAGCAGAAAGGTCGAATCTCTAGGCCTGCTAGGGTGAATTCGACCGTATTACGTTCGTACCGTATGCCGTGCCACGGCATATATTTGTTAGGTAGTAGGTAATTTGTATACACGGCTTCTTGACTTACGTCGTTAAGATTCTGAATATATTTTAGGGTACATATATTGTAGTCTTAAGAAGGTCCTGGGTTTGAGTCCCGGATGTGACCGTATCTTTTTCTGATTTTTAGTTTGAAATTTTTGATTGAGTTTCGCTAATATTGTCTTAATTTAATTAAATATTACAATTTTAGCTTGTACACATCAAGTTAAAAATAAAAATAAATAAAAACCATTTTTTTTGCTCATTTCTATGATAAAAAATTTAAAAAATGACCTTCTGGGAAATCTCGAGCAATCGAGGCAGAAATTATAAACATTCTACTATAAGTTTTCTAATTTTCAACATGTTAATACATTAAATCCATTTGTTCACACTAGACACCACAAAGTAACTGTATTCCATTGGTCACCACGAAACAGGCAGCCGCCTAGTAATGTATGGTGATGTAATGTATCATATATATGAAAATATTTTAATGCGTTATTATGTCCATCGAAGCCAGAGTAAGGTTAGCCTCCCAAAAACTGGGCGTACTGTACAGGGCCCGCAGATACTTTAATAGTGCACAACTGCTAACCCTGTACAAATCACAAGTGCACCCCACGGTTGAATTTGGCAGCCACCTCTGGTCTGGAGCTCTAAAATACCTGAAAAATACCCTCGACTCTGTGCAGAAACGGGCGGTTCGTTTAATACATAGATTCTCCCATCTTAACAGACGGATTGCAATCTTTAGAGCACAGGCGTCGGGTGGGAATGCTATCCTTGTTCTACCGTTATTACAATAGAAGATGCTCCGAGGAACTAGTGTCATTGATCCCTTCCGCACCGGTGCATGGTCGGGAAACACGCCAAACACGTGCCCAACATTTGTACACGGTTGACATTTGTCACATGAGAACGGGTCGTTTCTTCGACTCGTTCTTGTGTTCAACAGCTCGGCTGTGGAATGATTTGCCGGCCTCTGTGTTTCCTCCTTCCTACAACATGGTCTCTTCAAGACCAATGCTCATTCCCTCCTCTCCTCAAAAAGGCCCTCCACACAGCATTCCAGATGACATAGGGAAATTATTTTCCTCAGAGCCTTCTGTGTGGAGTTAATGTAAAAATAATAAAAAATAATGTAATTTATAAATAATAAAATAAAATGATTGGCATATTTGTTACCTTCGAGGATATATTCGGTCGGAGACTGTGTCTGGAACGGATAGTTGATGACGACGTCACCGTGTGTGTTGAAGAGGATGTTAGCAAGAGACTCTTTCCATCCAGCGAGGTCATCAGGCTTTCCGGTGGGGATCCAAGTCTTCAGATCCTTAATGAGATCTCCGGCGATGGCCCTGGATAAAGCAAACAATTATGTGAGATAACAAAAAAATAATTTATTTTTATTTTTAAATGCGATTTTAACCCTTAAGTATAAAGAAACTGTATGAAAGACAAATTCAGAATCGCTTGCGCCAATTTCAATCTGGGAGCTACTTTTAATTTGATCATTCTAGCTTCTCTGAATGCTGATAAATGAATGTTCTATGACATTTGTGGGTCACTTTTCGCAGCTGTCAATGGTGAAAATAATCATATTTTACATTTTCAAAAGTCATTTTTTATTTGTATTGTTTTTTTTCATGTTGGGTTTTTTAGGTTTATTTAGAAATAATAAAATAAAAATAAATGAAGACAACACAAGCGAAACTCAATCGAAAATCTGGAAACAGAAAAATCAGAAAAACATATTGACACCTCTGGGACTCGAACCCAGGTAAGGTTGCCATCTCTTAAATTTGAAAAACCCGGATTTTAGGGCCCAGAACCCGGACATGTCAACAGGTTTTTTTAAACATAGTCAGTGTAATAAACAGTTGAAAATGTCATAAATCACCGTTTTATTTATTTTAAAATTAAATTTAGTCATCTTTTATCATCATTTTAAATGTATCTAACAAAACAGAATCTTATTACAGTTTGTTACAAATTGTTTTAATAATCAGCTAGAATTTTTTTGTTCTTAAAATAAAACACAAATTATTAATATATGTGGCGACACATCATTATCAACTTCGCCATCAAAAGAAGACACGAGAAACATCTAATATTCGCGCGGCGTCGGCACTTGCCTAGGTACATAATAATAAAAAATAAAAATAATAAAATCAGTTTACATTTGTACGAATATATATATTTTTAACCCCCGACGCAAGGAGCGGTGTTATAAGTTTGACTTTCTGTGTGTCTGTCTGTCTGTGTGCGTGTCTCCTAAACGAATGGACCGATTGTGATGCTTTTTTTTTTCACAATTCACGAACATTTGTTCAGGCGTTTGAAAGTTATCAGCTCTTTTTTGTGTCGGTGGTTGCTCAAAATTTTGAAAATTTTACTTATTTGACAAGTGTTTCCAAAATGGGAGATTTTAAAATTATTTTCAGTTGGAGAAAATTATGGGAAAACTGACCGCCCGTTTCTGCACAGGGTCGAGAATTTTTTCAGGTATTTTGGGGCTCCAGCCGTTTCAGGGCGGTCTAATTTTATCTTTTTACCACAAAACTACCCCTAAAAGTTGAAATTTAGAAAAAAAAGTATTTATATTTTTTACTTATAATATCATGTAGAATCACCTCTCGAAGTTAATGCACTTTATCCCCCAATATCCTGTATAATCGCTGGAGCGATTTTGGTCGAAAAATGGACCACTTTTATTTTTCTGCGATTGATAGCGGTCCAAAAATGGACAACATTTTCCTACCATTCGTAAAACATTTACTGTAATTATTAAAAAAAGTTTCCTTGGCTAGCCATTTATTTTAAAACGAAACTATTAAAATGCTTTATCTATTATGACCATAGATGTCACAAATCCAAACTTCGTACACTATTTTAGAACGTTGTTAAAATAAATTTTGAAAACATTTTTTTCCCACCAAATTTTTGTTCAGCTTTTTTACGGATAAAATTTAGACCTTTTTCCATAGATATGCACCTTTCATTATCAAGTATACCACAGACAACATACAGAAATTGAAAATATTCTATGTTGACTCGAATAAGTAACCCTCACGCCGGTTTGAAGTAAAAAACATGCAGGATTCACGCGATTATAAAATTAATGATTTTTTTTTTATAAATCCTACAAATTGGAGACAAACGGTAAAAAATGGTTAATCATTGGCTATAAAGCACTATAATAAGTTTTTATATCTCCATGTTAAAATTCGAAGGTATGATTTTTTTTATGTTGGCGAAAAATTAAAAAAATGACCCTTTGGGAAATCTCGAGCATTCGAGGCAAATTTGTTTATTTCGCGTGGTCAGTATTACCAGTGGATAATGGTAAGCTCTGGAATTATGAAATTTGTTTAAATTAAAATGTGTGGATTTCATTAAAACAAATGTGGAGGGAGAATAAGGAACTCCAGTGAAAAATATTATGGCTTTAAAAAAATATGTTCATACAGACCGATGAAAGCTGATTCTGAATAAATAAGTTTTATTTCATAATATTAAACGTAGAGTTCTTAAAAAATTATTAAAAAGTGCATTTTTTTACGTCTCGTTAAAATACACTGTTAAGTTGGTACGAGTGAATGGTTAGTGCTGACGTCACGCGTCACCAGTTATTGTATCACATTGTATTGAAATCAATTGAAATGTAGGTATGGCACAAGCCATCAGTATTAACAACATTTCATGTTATTCTTTATTTCGTACTGTTTATAGAGATTTAGTTATTGTGTTTATTGAAACAATATTTAAGCCTAAATAATTCAGTATCAAACATAGAGGTATCTCTATTAGTTTATCTCTATTATTTAAAATATTGAAAAACTACTGCACAAAAAAAATAGTAGTGATTCTTCTAGGGAGAATACTTCGAACAACGGTATTCAAAATGGCGGCAGTTGATCAGCTGATTGCCCGGTCCTATACAAATTTTTCAGGAGTGATGACGTCACACGATTTACCATATTTCCGGTGGTTTTCGGGGGGTCTTGAAAAAATAAAACTTTGACAATTATTTTAACTATTAAAACTAACTCTAAAAATAGAAATAAAAATGCAGTTATTTAAGTTAGAAAGTCATTATTTATAAAAAAAAATAAAAAAATTGGACTGGAGTTCTCTATTGCGGGGAGAGTGGAAGGCGAACGCGGGATGGGAGGGGGAACGTGGGAGGGGAAGGGGACTGGGACGCACGGGAAAGTCATGCAGGGAGAAACAATATATTTCTTTGAATATGGCATTGCAACGCATGCTGGATCCCAGCTAGTACCAAATAAAAAATCCTTTTTTAGATTTTCACGGCCAAAAGTATTTTCGTTATTTGTTTCCGGCAGATATGTGACAGCGATGCAGTCACATATCTGCCGGATCTGCCCTGATGATGGACACTGCAATGCTGTCCGAAATGTTGGCTTAAAAAGGAGGTAGTGCAACACGGCATAACACCCCAAAAACAAATAACCCAAAAAAATGTATTTCTTGATTGAATTTTTTATAAGAAGAAATCTCTTTTTAAATTTTTTATAAGAAAAACTCTCTTTTTAATATTTTTTTAAAAGTTTATTCTCATCAATGTAATATATCATTTCTATTTGTCTGTGTCCTGTTCTCTTTCATATTTCGTTTAAATTATTAGTGTTATTATTTATTATGTTAGAAGTCACCTTGAGTACAATTCTCCCGTCTGGAATCCATATTATAATATACATGTACAAGCTGTTGAAAGAATACAAAACAAATTCTTACGTTTTCTAAATTTAAAAATGGGTATTCCAGCAATTATGTTGAACTACAACATTATTTTAAATGATATGAATATGCTCAAATTGTCAGACAGAAGAATTTTCACTGACTTGGTATTTCTGTATAAAATTCTAAATGATTTAGTTGATAGTCCGGTATTGCTTGAATTGATAAGCTTCCAGTTTCCACTATGTAATGCTAGAAATCAGGATTTATTTCAGTGCAGAAATTCTAAAACTAACTAACATATGTATTCCTCTTTGCCCAGAATACTAATGGAGGGATATAATTATAGCAAGTCAGTGGACATCAACAAATACAAAATACAGTTACTGAGGCAGTTCAGTTATGTATATTTATATTCTATATTTTATTTAATCACATTGTAATTTGTAAGTTTCATATTCAAAGCCCTGAAAAAGGGCATAAAAAAATAAATTAATAAATAAGTAAGTCTTCTTCTTCAATGATATTTATTTGTTTATTACTTACTTTCTGGCGACGATAGCGGGCCATGGTTGTTGAACCCAGGCGCAGGGCGGGTTGGTGGGCGGGAATTGACCGGTGAAAGGGACGACGGTGCCGTTCTCGCACAGCAAGCCAAACTTCTTCATTTCCTCCATGTTTCCCTGCAGCGGAAAGAAACGACCAGTTAAAACCAACAGAGCCAAAAAAAAACAGTTTATATTTTTAGAAACAACCCATTAAAACAACATTATCGACACGCTGAACACATTGATGTAAAAAAAGTTGATTGAAATATATATTTTTAATTTATATATCCTTATTTGTCTATACTTTGTAATAATAATTTAAACACTAATCTATAATATAAAAATGAATCGCTGAATGTGATGCTAAGCGCATAACTTTCGAAGGACTGCACCAAATTGGATAATTCTTTTTTTTTTGTGTGTTCGTTATTGTCTACACAAGGTTTTTATAAAACTTCAGGTGACTCTGGCATTATGAAATTTGTATAAAAAAATTGCTATTGGTGGCACGCGAGGAAGCGGTTATTGCTATGGAAAGCGGGAGGGAGAGAGAGATGGGGGAGGGGAACCAGGGAGGGGGAGGGGAATCTGGGAGGGGTGAGGGGGACCTGGGAGGGGGGAAGGGGGGGGGGGTGGAGAGGGGAGAGGGAAGGTGGAGGTGACGGAGTGGGAACGCGAGAGGGGAAGAGGACGTAGGAGAAGAAGGGGAGGAGGAAGGGGAACGGACGAATGGGAAAGGACACTCAGGGAGAAACAATTTCTTTATTAAATGGCATAGCAACGCATGCCGGGAACCAGCTAGTTTTTAATATTTTTTGCATCCTGATGAAGAAACCATTGGTTTTGAAAAAAAAAAAGAAAAAAAAGTTTTGAAAGAAACCATTTAAATTTTTATTAAATAGAACTGTTATTTGAGTCCTATAATTTCAATACCCGCTATATCCGATTTTTTGACAAAATGATTTGAGTATGACATCTGGTTCACATTTTTACGAGCAACAAGACTAACCTAAAATTTAGTTTCAAAATCTCCCTTATCACGACCAAAAATCATGTTAAAATTGCGAGTGAGAAACAAAACCGGCTATATCATTCATGAAGTTACTATCAAAACCCGCTATATCGGAATTCAACCAATCACGAGCAGTTATTTTGCCAAGATGGTGGGTGTAGAAACACGCCCCTCAGGTCAGTTGAGTTTCAAAAGCCTCTGTATCCCATATAAATCACGAAGTGAGTATCAAAATCCGCTATATCCATTTTATTTATCAAAATTGCTTAAATGTTTCTAGACATACATTGAAAAATGAACACTTTTCTAATGTATATTACTCAAATTCATTACATAAAAAAAAAAAAAATGCAATTTTTTAGTTACGCTAGAGAAGTGACAGTTTTTTGCAGTTTTCTCCAAATCATTCGAAATTGAACGACTCATTTAATTAAATGAAAATTTTGTTAATATTAAAAAAAAAAGTTTGATTGCTAGCATTGTTGCTTCCCCGCTTGTTTACTATGTTGCTTGCCCGCTTTATCGCTGACTAGCATTGTGGCTTGCTCGCACTGTTGTTTGTTTATTTGCTTGCGTGTGACATACCTGGAAGTACACCTTGACATGGTTAGATTCTTTGTTGTTTGCTAGAATTGTTGATCGCTTGCTCGTTTACTATGTTACTTGCCTGCATTGTTGCCTGCATGTGAATTTTTGTGACTTTTTGAAATATTGGCGTACAGAGCTCCGTTCATCATGAATTTAGAATAATGGTTGTTGAAAAATTTGTTTATTTGGTTGTCTGTGAAGAATTATTTGCATGGGGACATGGCTGTAATATGGAGAGGTTAGTCTTTACAGAGGATTTGTTTAGGTTTTATGTGTGTGGTATGTTACATTTTCGTCGTACCAGGCGAGACAGTTTATGGACGCGTTTTCATAGGTGGGAATTCCTGCATAAAATGTTTCCACGAGACTTAAGATGTGTTTTTTTTTTTAAATAAGGGGATTTCAGAATCTTTATGGAGTTGGGATACCCTTATCCATTTGGGGGCATCCAGGTCTATGTGTATGACTGTATGGGGGGGGGGGGGCTTGAATAAGTTAGTGTTTAAGTTTGCTTCGAGTAAAATCAAAGGTAATTTTTAGCTCTTTTAACTCCAACAAGAAATCTAAGGTAGATCAAAGATAATTTTATTGGCAATAATATACAACAATCCAATCCAAATAAATCCTGAAATCCCCCCAACGGACCGATAATATAACGTTTCCTTTTAAAGGCAAACTAATGCAGAAGAGAGAGAAAATAATTAATTCATCCTATTTATTAACTTACTACAGGGTCCATTGGAGAGGGAAGACTATAGCCACTCCTGACATCTATGTGAAAAACTCCGAACTACAACTATGCCTGACATCTCTATCAGAAGAGGAGAAACATTTCACCCCTTACCCAACTAAATACTAGCTTTATTTCTTAACAGTTAGTTTTGGCCTTATCATTGATTTATAAAGTAAGAGTTATTTTTTAGTTGATAGTTTTTTTTTTTTACTTCTTTTGCATAACAAGGGGTAAAGGGCTGCACGTATTTTATTTGCTGAGTCTAGGGTTTCATTTGACTCCAGATACTTATATCTACGAACTTCAGAGTGTTGACTAATATCCACAGAGCTAAGGTCGGACGAATATCTACGACGGTCCCAGTGTTGACTAATATCTACAGAGCGTAGTTTGAACTAATATCTACAGAGCGTAGGTTGGACTAATATCTACAGAGGGCAGCTGAGCAAGAGGTTGTACGGAAAAGCATAAATTACTTCATTTACTAATTACGTAAAGGCTTAAAGTATGTGCATGAAGTTTTTGCATAATATTACGTATTTTGCTGTTTACGAGGACAATAATTTATTGAACAAACATGGAGGTCATAATACAAAGATATTTTTTTATTTCGAAATACACGGCACCACAACCAAACCTAACCTAACCTAACCTAACTGACATAGAAATGGTCATGCTAACAGACTAAATAATTTAGAAGCACTCGAAATAAAGAAAGCTGTTAAAACAAAATCCCAAATCCTTAATATTCAGCTAAATATGTCCAATAGTCCGATATTAGGCATTTTTACATACATCCATACATTAATTAAGTTTTTAAAACTGCATACGCAATATTACGTTATTCCAATATGCTATACATAATTGCAAATCCAACCTCTGCCAGTGCTGTAGATATTCGTCAACACTTTGGTTCTCATAGATATTAGTCAGCAGTTTGAGCTGTAGATATTCGTACACACTTTGGTTCTCATAGATATTAGTCCGATTTTTTCCATTTTTGGAATTCCTGTAGATATTAGTAGACGCCTCCTTCATCTATGTGCTTTTTCCAAGTTAATGGTAGTACTGTCAAGGGTTACTCCGAGATATTTAATACTTTTTTCCATGGGACGTTTTCTCTAAAAAAGTGAATATTAGGTGGCCTTTTAGAGTATCTACGTGAGAAAATGCAGGCAGCGCTTTTGGAGGGATTTATACTAATTGCTTGCGTGTGACATACCTGGAAGTACTCCTTGACGTGGTTGTAGGCCACATAGGCCACAGTCCCGTGGGCCTTGACCAGACAGGCCACGGCAGACATGTGCGAGTTCACTGGTGCCCCAGACTCCGTGCGTGGTTCGAAGTAGCGATATCCCTCGCAGTTAGGGTCCTTGTCGCCGCACAGTGAGCACAACTTCGGGTATTTTGCCTCTGGAAAAATATTTAAAAAATGAATTTTTCATGTACAAAGTTAACCTCGCAGGTTAATATGCTCGCTTTTTGAAACGACTCGTAGAAATTTTTGCGTCTCCGTTACTATCATGGCGAGAAATATGATATTCAAAACGGTGTTAGAAAGAGAAAATACCACGCTTTTCATTCAAACATAAAATAAGTAAAATTTATAATTTAGACCTTTATGAAACCAAAGCTTCGGATCGCAATTTGAAAAAAAAAATTAAACTTTTTATTAAGTAATTATTTTTACACAGAATGCCAAAAAAGCCATGTAACGATAATGTCTAAGTAATATATTTGTGTAATATAAAACATGTATAAACAACATTTCCTTTTTTTAATTATTAGTAATTTTAGTTAGAAAAAATGTAAAGTGAGCAATTTTTAAAACTTTTTAATGTTTGAATGCAAAATTTTTATATTTAAAAAATTGTGTGTTTATTTCGATTTATTTCAAAGCGAATTTTTCACCTTTCAAAAACAGTTTTTAGTTTTCGGATAAGTTCAGATATTTAATCATTTTTTGCATTTTATTGTAAAGCGCAAATATTTTGACCCTCTGGACAAAATATGGTCGAGGCTTGAGGCGAAATCCTTGCTATCTATCCAAGAATGAGGTTTATCGTCTCTCAAATGATGATTTTGAGGATAACTCTCATTATGACATCGTTAAACACAATATTGCTGTTATAATGACGTTGTTCAGCATGAACTTGTTCAATATAACACTGTTTATTATGAAATTGTTATTTGCAGTATTGTTCTAAATGACATTTTTGGTCAAAGTGGTATTGTGCATTATGATGTTGTTCGTTAAGACATTGTTCACGATTACACTGTTCATTGTGACATTGTTCATTACGATGTGATTGTTCATTGTTGTGCATATATGGCAATGTTCATTACGACATTAAAAAAATAATTTTTGTTAATTACGATATTGTTCAAAGTAACAAAGTACATTATGACATTATTCACTACGATATCATTGCTAATTACAACAATGTTCAAAACTGCAATATTGTTAATTACGACATGTTATATTATGAAATTGTCCATCGTGAACATGACGACATTATTTTTAATTACTACACTGTTCATGATGACATTATTGTTAATTACTACACTGTTCATGACGTCATTATTGTTCAATGACACTGTGTATTTATGGCATTCATTACGACATTAAATTTTAATGGATTTGTTTAAAATGTAAATATTGTTCAAAATGAAATGGCGAAACATGTCAGTGTTCATTACGCCATTATTGCTAATTAGGACAATGTTCATTAAGTCCTGCATTATTGTTAATTACGACTATTGTATATGACATTGTTCATTATGAAAATTATTGTTAATTACGATATGAATTGTTTATGGCATTGTTCAAAATGTAATTTCTTTCAAAATCTTTCGGAATTTTTGATAATTACGACATGGTGTATTGTGAAATTGTTCATTATGACATTGTACATTACGACGACAATTACAGTATTGTGAATCATGACATTGTTCACAATGCCATTTCTGTTCAATTGACTTTGTTTAATAAATGATTTAATATGATTTTTTTTTGTATTTCTAGGGCATTAACTATGTTACAATTTTAGACATTTTTGTTTTGAGTTTGCTCGTGAATGACACGGACGTGTCGAAACGGGTAGCAAAATTAAAAAAAATGAAAGTAACAAATTTACATTGAAAATTAAAACTCTTCAAAACAAAAAAGAATAAATACATGGACATATGAATATATCTGGACCTGCCCTAAGTGATAAAAGCGTATTATTTCCCCCTCCCCATAACGGTTCCATGGAGCCGCCTCGGATCGACGAGAGCCTCGCTTGAATCTAAAAAAATGTGACGTCATCATTCTTGTCCTGACCTGCGGCGTGCATGCATCGTACATTTTACGAACAAAAATGAGAACTTGTGCTATACATTATATCCTAATATATGTGAATATAGCGAATGTGGGCGTTTCTCCAGTGAGCTCGTCGCTGGTTACAGGGGTAAGTACATAAATAAATAGGTAAATACGGCAACAAAATATTCCACTGTGAAAAAGGGCGAACTTTCCTTTGCGCATTTGGACTACGCAAATATGTTAATAACGTGGCGGGCAATTCGCGCTCCCATGTAAAAAAGTTTATTCATTCAAAATCAGATTTTGCTTTTAAGAACTAAATAGTGATATTATAATGCGAGATGCCTATATACTGTTAGATTGATTTTTTAACGAATCACAGACATCTTTCCCCTCTTTGCCCTCCATAGTTTGGTTTTACCCCCTCATCTGTATCTTCTCGTCTATCCATTTGGATGTCTATGAATAAATATGAAATTGTTAATTATGACATTGTTCATTATGAGATTACTGTTAGTTACGACATTGTTGACTCACTGAGTTTCTTGTCTTCGTCCTGATCCAGAACCCAGGGTCCGGGTCTGCAGGCTGCGGAGAAGAAGTTGTTGAGGTCATTCGCGTCATCATCAGCCGAGGAAGTTGTTCCAGAAGGACATTTTTTGGTACTAGCTACAACCTGAAATCAATATATTCTAATTAGGTATCGTAAAATTATTTTAAAGATTGTAAAGTGACATATGTATGGTAGTGAGGCATGGAACTGGTTGTGATACCTGTAAAACAGACTCAGACAGTGAAGTTACCTGCTTCTTGAAGTACTTGAGCACAATTCTATCAGCTTCTATCTTCAGTGACTTGTTGTACCTACCTTCTACTATAAATTCTAGTTCCTCCGAGCAGGCTCCGTTGTGATATCCGTAAAACAGACTCAGAATGTGAAGTACTTGAACACAATTATATATTGTTTCATACCTTCAGTGACCTGTTGTACATTACACAGAAAATTCTAATTCCTCCGAGCAGCCTCCATTGTAATACCTGTAAAACAGACTCGCCTAAGTGAGGTTACCTGTTTCTCGAAGTACTTGAGCACCCTGTCGGACCACAGTTGCTCCTTGCCCTTGCCCAGACCGGGGTGACACAGCTTGCCCTGGGAGAGACCTTGCAGCCCGTTCTGGTGTCCGATCGGTACTACGGCCACAGACTGGAATGCAAACCTCTCTGTAATAAACGGACATTGTTTAATTTGGCATTGTTTTTTTGTTGATATTTTTCATTTTGAGATGGTTCATTATGATATTGTTCATTATGCCTTTGTTCATTATGACATTGTTCATTTTGACATGAATATTTTTGATATTGTTTATTATGATATTGTTAATTATGACATTGTTCATTACGACATTGTTCATTTTGACATTTTAATTTTGACATTGTTAATTTTGACATTGTTCATTACGACATTGTTAATTTTGACATTGTTCATTTTGACATTGTTCATTATGACATTGTTCATTATGACATTGTTCATTTTGACATTGTTCATTATGACATTGTTCATTATGACATTGTTCATTTTGACATTGTTCATTTTGACATTGTTCATTACGACATTGTTCAATATAACATTGTCAGATAACAATAATAATATTAATTATACTATACTCATTATTACCTAATTTTCCCTATAACGTTAATTACAACATGGTTTATTGTAGCATTGTGCATTATGTCATTGTTAATTATGACATTGTTAATTATGACTTTGTTAATTGTGACCCCTCACCATAATCGCTCTCGCGGCTTCTGACGCTAGCCACGATGGAGAATTTGTCCGCCTTGTCAGACAGCGCGGCCAGAATAGTCTCCTCAGCGGACAGCAGCACGAAGTCGGCCTTGTCCTCAGACATCCTCACCAGACAGTCCACGCTGAAACAAACAACCTCATATTATATCGCACAGACAAAAAGGTAGGTACTTTAATCTATATACATATAAAATGAATCCCTGTTTACCTTGGTAACGCCATAACTTCAGAACGACTTTATATATTTCATTCATTTTAAAAAAGAAGTTTTCTAATACTTTGTAGAAGGTTCTTACGGAAAGAAAAAGTAAGAAAATTGCGCAGAAAATTGTATAATTTCAAAAAACTGTACGACTATTTTAACTTTGCACGTTTGACTGTTCGCGCGTTTGATGAATGTGAGTTGAGAGATCATGAGAGAAATAATTTCTCATATTTGGATTTGCTGTGTGGATAGTCTTTTAAGAAAGAATGGAGAGTAAGTTATGGGAAGGATAAATGTATGAGGGGTGGGTAGGAATCTGGGGTCAATGTGTCCAGGGGTGACGTACGTATGAATCCACCTCTTATTTATCTACATTTGGGAGGCGATTGTGGGTACCGACGTCCCGGGAACCATTTATTAGAAAACCAACACTCCTGCGATAGGTCGCCCCGAGTGATTAGCTACGTTTGGTGACTTAAATTTATGGGGTGTCTAAGTCTTGGCGGCGAACGTATCGGACCACCTCCTTTGTGGTGGATTGGGAGAGGCTGGTTGAAGGAGACCTGGCCTAGACCTCTCCAGCCGGACTCTCTCGACACATCGCCTTGTACCGCAGTGGGAGAGATCAATTCATATGTCCGTCACTCCTGGACACATTGACCCTCAGATTCCTACCCCCCCCTCATACCTTTTTCCTTCCCAGAACTTCTTCTCCTTCCTTTTTTCTAAAAAGACCCTCCACACAGCAGCTCAAGAAGATACAGGCCTCGAGGGAATTTTTTCCTCATGATCTCCTGTGTGGAGCTTATGTAAAAAAAAATCCTCACACTGCGGTGCTAGGCGATGAGTCTTTTTTCATTTTTCATTTTCTAGATTCTTATGTATCTTGAAGAGATGAATCATTTAAATTTACTGAATTTAAAGTTAGTGTTCCTTATACAAATAGAACGACGTCATATGCGCCTTGCAATTTTTACCTCATGTGGGTATTTAAAAATAGTACCTGGCTGTTATAGACTTAGAGGTCATGTGTTTTGTCGGTAGGGAAAAATTTTTATGTAAAAATCCCTGCTAAAATTGCATGTTTCGCTTAGCTCCACAAAGCAATGGAATTCAAGCCCAGTGGAAAAATATATACATACGTGTGTGTTTGTGTTATGTTGTGAGTGGGAAGGAGTCGGTCATGTCCTTTTATTTGGAGCTCCTCCGCATTTGCCTTTGGGAATAAGGAAACCATGAAAAACCTTATCCGGGAGGAGTCGGCCGACAGTCAACATGAAACTGTGCGGCCTTCAGTGATTTCAGTAGATGAAATCCTGCATTTTGTGGTGATGGCTGTGGGTGTCTGTTTTTGTGTGATATATACTTTATGGGAATTTTTAGGATAAACTTACATATATATAGATAAAAATAAATATTATTATATAAATATATACATAGATATATAGACATAAGTTGTGGGGAGGGGTCTGGTGATTGGGAATACCTACCGCTCGCTCAGTCATCCGCGTCTGATTCAGGGTTGTGCCAAATGTGATTTAGGTCCATCAGGATATGTTTGGGTAGTCTGTGTTTGTACCTGAAAGGGAGATCGCTAGGTGCATTGTATTGACCGATTTCTTTGATGAGTTTATTTTTACTATGTTGAAGTGACTTGTAAAATCGGTCGGTCAGTCTGTGTGTGTATTCAAATAAGGTCGGTATTTCTTCTCTTGCATGTAGTTTTTTCAAGTTTGTTCTGAGTCTTGTGCTGTACGTGATTTTAATGCAGAGATTTTGTAAAGTCTGTAGTTTTGTGTGGTCAGAGTGGGAGATGCTGCCCCACACGGGGATAGCATGAGTCAGTACCGGTCGAATGAGCGAGTAGTAGATCAGGAGCTTAAGGCGATGAGTCAAGATAGGGTCGGGTATGGGGAATATGTGAACACCGCAGAGTGCTAACTGTTTTATGTGAACACCACAGAGTGCCAACTGTTTTATGTGAACACCATAGAGTGCCAACAGTTTTATGTGAACACCATATAGTGCCAACTGTTTTATGTGAACACCACAGACGGTCAACTGTTTAATATGAACATCACAGATTGCCAACTGTTTTATGTGAACCCACAGAGAGCCAACTGTTTTATGTGAACACGACAGGGTCCCAACTGTTTTATGTGAACACTATTGGGTCCCAATTTGCCTCCAGTGGACTGTGAAATCCTTATTTGAATTATCTTTGAGGCAGTGAAAGTTTGAAAGATTTGTGTACGAATCTCACCTGTCTGCAACTTTAGCGCACTCTACATCGCTGTTATCAGTCTCCACGGCCTGACACTCCGAATCCTTGGACAAGGCGGCACATACTTTATCTAAAAGAAGAAGAAGACAAACATTAGTTATTTAATTTTAATAGGGTATTTTTTCGTACTGCACAAACTGAGATATGGGCTCGTAACTGCCGACCTATCTCCTTTTGTATTACGGTGAGATATATACAGGGTGCGGCAGAGAGGACGGACGGTTTAAAAAAAATCAGAGTTCGGGGCTTGTTCTCGTATACTCTAGTCTATCGGACGAATTGAAGGACGCAATTCACGTGGAAGTCGCCCAAGTTGAGAGAGCGATGTTGGAGAGAGTCTACGCGAACTTCCAAGAACGCCTCCAGCACTGCATCAACGATTTCGGCCACCACATGCCTGATGTGATTTTCCACACTTGACTGTCTCAAATGCTATTTCCTTGCGAACCTGATTCCATCAATAAATTTGTTTTTGAGTAAAAATTAACTTAAAATTAACTCTGCCGCACCCGTTACAATGTCAGAGACAGAGAACAGCACACTTTGTATTTGCATTTAAAAGTTTACCATAAACACTCCCGAAAAATTTGAAACAATTCTTTAAACGATGTTGTACAACAGGTCTAATAGATTCTTTAATATTGACCAGCTATTAAGCCGGTACAAATCTAAAGTACGCCAAAAAATTTAATTTGGGAGCCACCATACTGTAACCCTAAAATCTATCTATCTATCTTCTCTTCTATACTTATCTATATCTTTACATAATATAAGATAAAGTCGCTTCCGCTGTCTGTACGCTTAGATTTTTTTAAACTACACAACGGATTTTCATGCTGTTTTCACTAATACATAGAGTGATTCAAGAGAAACGATTTTAGGTATATAATTTGTCAAGGTTTTGTGTTAAATTGGTTGAAATATAAAAATAAAGGGAGCGTGCTGGCATGCGAGCGGTGTGGATTTGATTTAACAGATGGCTATAAAGGTTGGGTAATGGCGTGGCGTTTTGTTTCGTTAGCCATAGCAATGTGTGACCGGGTCTGCTAGTATATAAATAAAAATGAATCGCCGAAATGTATGTACGTGCATAACTTCGTAACTACTGCACAGGATAAGGTTTGTAAAAAACTACTGGTGAGCTCTGGCGTTATAAAATTTGTATAAAAATTGCAATAGGTGGCACGCGAGCTGTTTGAAAACTGAATGTACTGGGACTAAAAATGTATGGAATGAGGGAGTGGGGAGGGGGGTGGGGAACTCGGGTAGGGGGTTTGCGGGAGGGGGGAAGGGGGGGGGGAGTGGGAACGTGGGAAAGGAAGGGGAACGGGACGAATGGGAAAGGACACGCAGGGATAAACAATTTATTTATTAAATGGCATAAGCAACGCGTGCCGGGAACCAGCTAGTACTTGATAAACGTTTTTGATTCCATGTAAAGGAGGGCGGTCGGCCTGTTTGACAATCCGTTGTTAACAGACCAATTGCCGTCTCTAATGCACCAAAGCAATTTAGACACGCTGAGTCTGTTATATAGATATTTTAATGGACCTTGCTAAGGAGCCAGCAGCACTGATCCCGGTGCACCTGTGCACGTACATAAAACCTGACGGACACCAGCGGAACACCCGTTCACAGTTGATGTTGAATTTCACGCAGGAATAACTAACATGTCACGCACAGACAAACCAAATGAGCTCAATATTGAAGAGATAATATGATATACGACATGATATTTTTATGTTCAACCCTCCCAGGCCTTGGACATATTTTTTCAGAAGGTAAAAATATTTCCACTTTGCAAAAAAATCAAAATATTTTTCGTTATTTGTTTTTGGGGTGTTATGCCGTGTTGCGCTACCTCCATCTTTAGCCAACGTTTTGGACATCCATATCCAAATCAAAATATATTTTCAGAGCGCTTTCGAAAACTAAAAACTGTTTTCGAAAGTTGATAAAATACGCTTTCAAATAATATATATTGAAATAAACATTAAATTTTTGAAATATAAATTTTTTTAATGCACACATAAAAAGAGTTCAAAAAATTCCTCACCTAAAAATTTTCTAACTAAAATTATTGGTAATGAAAAAAATTAAAAATGGGGCATACATTAATTACGTGAGCTAAAAAGGGGGAAGGGTTCAGCAAAATCTTTGAAAAGAATATACGAAGTGGCCCAAATTTATCACACCTAAGGGAGGTGGGGGGGGGGGGGGGGTCTAGATTGTAAGGAAAACTGCTCACGTTATATAACACACTTCCCAAATGATCATCTGGTCAATCCACGTTATGCAATTGCACTATATGTATTAAAATTACAAAACAATACAAGAACAACATGTCAACCTACCAGAGACCAGATGGGAAAATAATTCACCGACTCCAGATATTTTCATATATATATTTTTTGTATTATTATTATTATTACCCCCTCAATGATTGAAACACATATTTTATTAGCCAAATGTACTATAAACATTATTGTCACCTCACTTTTTTGTAATTTCATATCAAATCTCTACATATAAATTAAAGTTCTCCGTCACGTCTGTCTTTCTGTTCGTAATAAACTCAAAAACTACTGAACCGATTTTCATGCAGTTTTCACCAATAGATAGAGTGATTCATGAGTAAGGTATAGTTATATTTTTTCTCAAGGTTTTTTGTAAACTGGTTGAAATATACAATACTAGCAGATCCGGCCACACGCTACTGTGGCTAATGAAACACACCGCCATTACCAACTTTTATAAAATCCACACCACCCGCTTGCCTGAATTGAATATTTGAATTTCTCGGCTTTTCTCTACTATAATAAGCATGTATTATACATATAAACCTTCCTCTTGAATCACTCTATCTATTGGTGAAAACCACATGAAAATCCGTTGCGTAGTTTAAAAGATCTATGCGCACATACATTTTGAGCGACTTCATTTTATACTATGTAATGATGATGATATAAAGGAAAATGTCTGTATGTAGTGAACAAGCGGGCTGGCAAGCGGACGGTGTGGAATTGATTTGTATGCAAATTAACAGATGGCGGTGGTTATAAAGGTTGGGTAACCATCCAGTAGATGGCATTGTGTTTCGTTAGCTAGTAATTAATAAAAAAAATCAAAAAATATCGGTATATTTCTTCAAATTGGGGTCGAAAACTTCGGTTTCGTAAAGTTGTACATTTTATTTATTTTATAGTTAACTTTTAGATTGTAATATATAGTATGGTAATATCTCTTTCGAAAACCGTTTAGATCATATCTCTCACAATGAGAATAAGGGAGACACAAGGGTTTCTATGAGACCTATAATATGAGTTGTTCCCAAAAGCAAACGAATCATTTGTGTAAATTCCAAGAAAATAGTTTTTTTCGCAGCCAATTGTCGAACCCTAAACCTTTGATTAGTATCATTACCAAAGGAACTTAACCACTCAATCACACACTGTTTCTCCTACTTATTTGACTCACTATACTTTGAGTTTGCCCTAACTTTCTGCTTTATTTTCGTTTAATACGGGTGTACCACAAGGAACCAATGTGGACCCCTTTTATTTCTTATCTATGTTAACGATAAATTCTGGGAAAAATATATTGGCAAATTTAACAAACATATCAACGATACAGACGTGTCGATCTATATCTAACTGGATCTTATCACAAATTCTGTCGAATAAAGCAGATCAAACTAAGAATATTGAATTTTTCCATCACAGAGATAGATGGAAGGCTGATAGAGATATTGAAAGAAGGTTAAATGCAGGTAACATAAGCTACCTAAATTATGATAAACTCATTGTCAAGGAAAGCGCAGGATTTAATGATAAAATAAAAAGAGAACCATCTGCCTCCCCGTATGCTAACCCGCAACCGAAGAAACAGCAGTCGACATCAACAAATGCAGTTGACTTGATAAGGGCTAGATCTAATTCTCTTACATGCCAACCAACAGGAAAATAACAATAGCAATCAACTATCGGCGAACTGAAACAATAAAACCAACAAAAAGACAAAACAACAACAACAACACACCCTCCCCCAAGCTGACTGGTCCTCGTGGGGGAAAACCACCAAGATCCTTTAAAGATAAACAAAAGAATTTCAGATATGCAAAGGATAGAGAAAAATAGAAATCTTTAGAGGAGGCCTATGTCGAAAGACTAGCTGTTTCTAAAAATAATTACCCGAAATCTGATAATTTAGAATAATATTTAAAAACAAAAAAATAAATAGATCAGAAAAATGTATTGTAAGTTTAACAGCAATAAAGGCAAATTTATTTATTTAAATGTAGGTAACTCCATTAATCGAGGACTGAACGCCGTTGGCGCCAACAAAAAACTGTCGAAAGAAGCGAAGCTAGCAGTCCACAAAGAGTGCTGGTACAGTGGTACCTACCCTGATGTATGGCAGTGAGGGTTCCATGCAAAACTCAGAATGAAACCAACTCAGAAAAACCTCAGAAAGGTCATTAAAAGCTATGAAAAAATCATTTTAAAATAGCCGGTAACCCTAACCTAACTTAACCTATTTAACCATTTTTTTTAAATATTCTTTTATCATCACTCTTAATGACCTTTCTGAGGTGCTTCTGAGTTGGTTTCATTCTGAGTTGTCCGGTCACCGGCAGTGAGACATAGAACTGGCAGAGGAAGGATGAAAGTTGACTGAATGCTGTAGAAATGAGATCCTTGAGGCGTATGTGTGGTAAAACTGGTTCCATGCCACCTCAGAATGAAAAAAAACTCAGAAATACCTCAGAAAGGTAGTTGAAAGCTATGAAAAAATAATTTTAAAATAGCGGGTTACCCTAACCTAACTTAACCTATTTAATCATTTTTAATATATTTTTTATCATCACTCTTAATGACTTTTCTGAGGCACTTCTGAGTTGGTTTCATTCTGAGTTGTCCGGCATTATCCGTCAAGTTGGCATTATTGAAATGTTTAGTGGTGACGTCATTGTTCGTCGTGTCGTGACGTCACCGTAAAGTCATTGTATGGAAATGTAGGTATGACACAAGCCATCGTATTAATTTATTCGTTTATTTACATACTGTTTATAGAGATTTAGTTGTTGTGTTTATTGTAACGTTATTTAGGCCTAAATAATGTTTCAAAAATAAAGGTATCTTTTATTAGTTCATCTCAATTATTGAAAATATTCAAAAACTACTGCACAAAAAAATAGTAATACTACTTCTGCGGAGAATACTTCGAACAACGATATTCAAAATGGCGGCAGTTGATCAGCCGATTGCCCGATCCTATAGTAATCGTTTAGGAGTGATGATGTCACACGATTCACCATACATACGGTGGTTTTCAGGGGACCTTGAAAAATTAAAACTTTGACAATTATTTTTTTACTATTAAAACTAACCCTAAAAATAAAAATTAATATCAGAAGGTCATTCATTAAAATTAAAAAAAAAAAAATGGACTGGTGTTCTCTATTATCATCACAGCTAGTAGTATTGTAGGGGTCTACGGAGACGTCACGGTGCGGTGTGTGAGAGAGATGTAAGAAAATGATTATTTTTTCCTTTGGAGGAAACAGACCTACGTGCATTGTGTATCTCATCTTTTGAAAGAGCTGTAGCATTACTAAGGAATGTACGTTTATTGCTTTCTTGTAGTAATTTTAAAGCGCTAATGTAAAACACAGACACGTAAATATTATTTGATTTATAGTGAGCATTCTGTACTACAATATGGAATCATTGCTTGGGGGGGTGCATATAAATCATCCCTTCTCCCACTCGAAACAATTCAAAATTTTTTAATAAAAATTATCATAAAAAAAACGTATTACTACCCAAGATATCTTTGATAAAAATATTACCACACTGCTAAATATTAGCATAAGGAATACTTCTATTGGTGAACTAACTGTATCACCCGTACGAACCACAACAGCACAGAATGTATATAAAGGAATAAAATTATTTAATCAAAATATTCGCTGATATGCGAACAGAAAAAAATTACAACAAGTATAAAAAAAAATCTTATTTTGGTAGTACCACCATATAATTTTAACTTTCTCCTAGATATATTTTTGACTGTTTGTTATTCCTGATGTTTTATGTACATCCTATATACATTTGTTTAATTACCCTTATAAACTTTAAAAAATATGTTAAGTCCACGGACATATGAATATATCTGGACCTGCCCTAAGTGATAAAAGCGTATTATTTCCCCCTTCCCATACCGGTTCCATGGAGCCGGCTGGGCTTACGAGAGCCTCGCTTGAATCTTAAAAATGTGACGTCATCATTCTTGTCCTGACCAGCGCCGAGCTTACATCGTACATTTTACGAAATAACAAGGCAAAAATGAAAGCTTATGCTATACATTATATCCTAAAATATGTGGATATAGCGAATGTGGGCGGTTCCCCAGTGAGTTCGTCGCTGGTTACAGGGGTAAGTAAATTATGAAACATTTGTAAAAGTGTCTTATCTAAATACGGCAACAAAATATTCCTTTGTGAAAAGTGGCGAACGTTACTTTTCCGCATTTGGACTTCGCAAATATGTTAATAACGTGGCGAGCAATTCGCGCTCCCATGTAAAAAAGTCTATTCAATCAAAAGCAGATTTTGCTTTTAGGAACTAAATGGTGATATTATAATGCGAGATGCCTATATACTATCAGATTGATTTTTTAATGAATCACAGTCATCTTTCCCCTCTTCGCCCCCCATAGTTTCGTTTTACCCCTCATCTGTATCTTCTCGTCTTTTAAATTTGGATGTCTATGGTTAAGTCGAACTAAATCTCTTCATAAGTTAAATTCTTAAGTTTGTGATAAGGATTTTTTTAATAATTCTTAAGTTATTAACAAGTTGTCATCTCCTATAAATACAAGCATTTGCTTTATTAGGAGAGTGCATAAAACATGTAAGCTATATTATGTTATACATAGGTATCATGTAAATCTTATATATAAAAATGAATCGCTAAATGTGTTGCTAAGCGCAAATCTCGAGATCAGCTGAACCGATTCCGCTAATTCTTTTTTTAGAATATTCCTTGAAGTACGAGGACGGTTCTTACGGAGAGAAAAATTAAGAAAATTGCGCAGAAAATTGGATAATTTCAGAAAACCTATTACTAACCTAAACGACTATCGCACGTTTGACGGTACGCGTGTTTGAGAATGACATTTTGCAAAACAATGATTGTAAAATAAAATTCTATTTTTGAAAATCTTTAAGTTGATAAATTTATTTAAAGTAGATACTCCCCTAATAGTTTGAATCGAATCAAGAGTTTTAGATATTTTAAATAGGTACCTATGTTAGGTACCAAATTTAATATACATGAAAAATGGAAATTTGAACAAAAATTGTAAAAGGTGGCACGCGGACTGTTTAAAAACTGAATGTACTGGGATTGAATATATGGAACGCGGGAGGAGGATTGGCGGGACGAGGGAGCGGGAAAGGGAAGAAGGAAGGCGGAGAAGGTGGAAGGGGAATGTGGCAGGGGAAGGGGACGTGTGAGGGGGGAGGAGAATTCGAAAGGGTGGTTAGCGGGACAGGGGAAGGGGGGGGGGGTGGAGTGGGGAGAGGGAAGGTGGAGGTGACGGAGTGGGAACGCGAGAGGGGAAGAGGACGCAGGAGAAGAAGGGGCGGCGGAAGGGGAACGGGACGAATGGGAAAGCACACTCAGGGAGAAACAATTTCTTTATTAAATGGCATGGCAACGCATGCCGGGACCATCTAGTCTATAATATAAAAATGAATCGCTGAATGTGTTGCTAAGCGCATAACTTCCGAACGACTTCACCAAATTGGATAATTATTTTTTTTGTGTGTTCGTTATTGTCAGGACAAGGTTTTTATAAAACTTCAGGTGAGCTCTGGCATTATGAAATTTGAAGCGGCTATTGCTATGGAAAGCAGGAGGGAGGGAGAGATGGGGGAGGGGACTAGGCTGGGGGAGGGGAACCTGGGAGGGGGGAGGGGGACCTAGGAGACTCGGGAGGGGGGTTCGCGGGACGGGGAAAGGGGGAGGAGTGGAGTGGGGAGAGGGAAGGTGGAGGTGAAGGAGTGGGAACGCGAGAGGGGAAGAGGACGCAGGAGAAGAAGAGTAGGCGGAAGGGGAACGGGACGAATGGGAAAGGACACTCACGGAGAAACAATTTCTTTATTAAATGGCATAGCAACCCATGCTGGGTATCAGCTGGTGTAAAAAAAAAAAAAAAAATAATATAAAAAAATCTAAAATTGCTTTTCTCATAATCTCAAAACTTAGTATTTGGAGATGTCTGACTAATCAAGTCGACGATCGATATATTTGAAGTGCTCTTTCGCAATTACATTATTTGAGTACAAACTTCACTTGCAGCTATCTTAGATTCGCTTTGTGATAAGGACATGTTAAAAGAGTATTTGTGTCACAAACAGCATTATTTATCTTGGAATTATAAGAGGTAAATATCCATGTACTTCATTTCCAGTGCATTGATAATTAAGTGTGTAAAATTGTGTGCACTCAAATGTGACTTATCGAGTTATATAATATCGATTTAGCTTGTACACTGTGACTGGTAACTCGTGACTCAAACGCCGGAGATTCACAATAACAAAATCACTAACTGATCTCGACTAGAGATTGCTGTAAGCTTTCGAAATCGCTGGACATGCTTAGGCACGGCTTCCCGCATTTCTACCGATTTATTACACATTTTCCTTAAGACGACAATATACCCTAAAATATATTCAGAATCTTAACGACGTAAGTAAAGAAGCCGTGTACACAAATTGCGACTTGCGACCCGTGTATTGTGGACGGATCTACTGTCGAATTTGCCCTATCAAAGAAAAGAAGAAGAAGAACAATAATGTGGGAATCTTAACGACATAAAGTGAAGAAACCGTGTAAACAAATATACGCCGCGGCACGGCGTACGGTACGAACGTACGGTCGAATTCACCCTAGCAGGCCTGGATATACGACCTTTCTGCCGCGTTCATTTTAATTAATTCTGAAGAACGTGTTACAAATATTTAAAATTTGTCTCCATTTTGTCCTCCCGAAGTTATTAATTCGTCGTCTAGAAAAATAAAATCTGTTGCTTAACGTTAACTTTATAGTTGAAAAACGGGTTATAAAGTTTTAAAATCGTTGTACGTAAAATATATTAATGGTAAGGAACTGTTTTTATTAATCTAAAATATAAATAACTCGCATTTCTTGTGCGGCATGGAAATAAAAAAGTTATTATAGTTACGAATTCGCTGAAAATGATTAAAATGTGAGTTTTTAGCAAACAAAAATTGTTAGAGTTGTGTACCGCCGTAAATACTGTAAGTTTTAAAGCTCTTAAAAAATATATGTTACTTTTGAAGATAATATCTATACATTCCACATACCGAAACGGCAATTATATAAAATTTCCTCGATAGAAAAAAATCGCAATGTTTGCTCCGAAAATTATTATAAACACGTTTTTTCAGTTATTTTACAAATTATATGTGCTAGTCCGTTCTACGGTTAATCTTAAGAATTTTCAGTAAATTCTAATATTGTATTTAAATCAATATTTACAAAAGTCCGTTGGTGAATCCTAAGATTTACTAGTAAAACCGATTTAAAGGGTTTTCCAATTAACGGGCTATTTATATTAGGGAACGTACCCATACTACGTGACCTGTTTAGGGGGGGGTCATCAAAATACCACGCTTGGTCACAACGGGGGGGGGGGGGGGGGCTTAGGTTTTTATCACGTAGTCAATCTAGAAATCTCGCGTTTTTTTTCGAGCTACGAGGGGAGGTTTTTAAGTTCGCGGAATGGGAAGGTAAGTGATTAATGGGGTACCGCTGAATTAGGTACTAATTGAACAACTCATTTTTAGGATAAACACCGGGTTTTATCGTAATTAGGTCATTAGTCTTTGAGCTATCGTCGACCAAACACTTCAATCGGGAAGATATTGTGAAATGTGGAGAAAATTGAGTTCCGCGCTGTTATAAAGTTCCTTTAAGTTAATTTAAAGATCGGAAAAATGTAATAGGGTAGTAGGTGAATATGTTGAAAAGGAAAAATAATTTTGGTTTTTATTTCCACTCCTTACCCAATCCGCAAACTTAAAAACCCACCCTCTTACATTCAAATAAGTGAAAAAGTTCAGGGAACGTGTTTGTTGAAGATGATTGAGATGAAAAATGTTTATAAAAATAACAAGACTTTCGTTTCCATAAATTACGTTCCGGTTTCAATATATTTTGATATAAGTTTTATCATGATAATATTTTTTCCACTTGTAATGCATGCACTCTTGCTGTCACGCAGCAAGCGCCGTATTAATAAAGACAAATATAAGCCAAATAATGCATTTTTTGTTACCAAAAAATGATTCGAAACCATATTTATGAAATACTACGTGAAAACTGTAGGGGGGGGGGGGGTCTTGGAATATACTACACGTGGTCACACGTGGGGTAAAAAATTGCAAAAAGTGTGTCACGTAGTATGGGTACGTTCCCTTATATTTACAGTATATATATTTAAAGTAATATATGTATGAAAAAATTCGAGCGTTTTTTTCAATGCTACTTAAGAGCGTTTAACCAGCCAGCGGCCGAAAATCCACATTTCGTCGAAAGTTGTTCTTACGATCGTGCAGGGCGGTTACAATGAGAAAGATTAATTGTTCTCCGTACCAGCTTTTTAAAATTATAACTCAATAACGATTTTATTTCATTCCAAATTTGCTTTAATTTATACCTACATCCAAAAATGTTGAAAAGCGTGATGACAAAACTAAAAATAATGTACTTTTTGTAATTATTTTTTGATTATACGTATTTATCGTTTTTCAATAATGTCTAAGTTAAATAAGAATGTTAAAAAAAAATTGAAATATATTATTTTGTAAGTGCCCAAATAAATACACAAACGGACCAATTTTCGACAAGAAACACATGTACGTATATATTTTTTAATGATTTTATTTAAACTAAAATTAAAATTATGAAACATGCGATACGCAGATAATGTATCGATTTATTTTACTGCGTGATTATATGAATTGAAATGTGTGTGGTATAATACAAAATCATTTTTGAAAATTTAACAAATCTGCCAACGACCTATGGTATAACCTTATTATACTAAAAATAAACATTTTTTTCTCAAAATTTAAAACATGCGAATGCAGATAAAAGAACTATCTTTCGAAATCAATTTATAATTTTTTTTTGTGGAAAAGAGTCAATACGTCTAAAATCTGATTTAAAAATGACGTATATCTGGTTTTACCCTCTTAAGACCTTTTCAACGAGATTTTTGCTCTATTTTGAATAAATCGTGTTTTATTAAACATTTTCACTGTTTTCGCTTAAATATTACCGTTTTTAATATTAGCACACTCTCTCTAGCATTCGTATTTACATATCTCCCCATCTCCTTTTTTTTGAACGCTTACTACCGGGCCTTAAGCCCCCCGCACACCCCATTTCTACCGATTAATTACATATGTACCTTAAATGTTTGATGGTTTTAAGCTCTTGAAAGTGTTATTTTTGAAGATAATATCTAGACGTGTTCCACGCCGAAACGCAAATTATATGAAATTCCCTTGAAAGAAAAAAATCGCAAAGTATGCTCCAAAAATTATTATAAACACGGATACGTTTTAAGTTTTTCACGGCCAAAAGTACTATATTTTATTTGTTTTTGGGGTTATGCCGTGTTGCGCTACCTCATTCTCTAGCCAAGGTTTCGGACAGCGTTGCAGTGTCCATCCTCAGGGCAGATCCGGTGAGGGTCTGGTTGAGGGAGGCCTTTTAACCTTTCCAGCCGGACTCTCTTGACCTATCACCTTGCACCGCAGTTGGAGAGATAGATTATTACTTACGGGAATTGCGTTTCATTTTATTTGTAGGTATGAGGGAGATTTATTATAATTATTGCATTTTTCCTTTTGGAGGGGTGTAAACATACGTTCACCGCTTGTCTCATTTTCAACTGTTGACATTTACAGCCTTACTAAAAAACCCAGTGAAAATTTTATTCAATTGACAAACGGCCGCGGATGTGAAAACATTACTAATTAAAAATTTGTTCTTTGAAAGAAATACACATGGTTTCCACGGCCTGAGAGGGTAGTTTATCTCTGTTTTAACCATTGATGTCCGAACGATATTTGTAATTTTTCCATAGTATTTTGAATGTTCTATATATTTCTTATTTTTGAAGGTGTCGTAAAAACAAATACTATTTATGAAAACTAGATAAAATTACCTTTTAGATTTGAGTATTTGAAATACACTTTAGCTTTTAAAAAACTGCCGTATTTTAAGATTCAAACTCGGAAAAAAATGGAAAAAAATTTTCTCCCACAACATTTTTGACCAAAATGTAGAGAAATTTAAATAAAATCAAAATTTAAAAAAACACAGTCCCTTTGTCTAATAAATTTGGAAGGAAACTATCACCTCACTTTTTCATCGTGTATACAATAAAAAAATAATAAAAAATTTCAAAGTTTTTTTTATTGCCAAAAAAATAACTTAGAAATAATACCGAAATTTAGAACAGATTTCTTGCATCTCTAAAGACGTTAATTTTTTTGATACGTTTACGAACACATGTATTAGGTTTTAATATTATAAAAAATTATCACTTTTAAGAAATTCTCTTAAAATAAAGATTTTAAAATGAAAATTTTATCTTAAGTAACCTATAAAAAACAATATTCTGACAGTTCAACTTTGAAAGTACGGCGTTTGTACAATAACTTGATTAAACTGATGTAAACCACACAAATAATATGGTAAATATATCAATTATGTGAACAGAAGAGTAAATTCGTCACTACAATAGAAATTATTTAGTAAAATCACAACATTTAGGCACTAACAAAATTTTCCATATCCCGTCATAAACACACCGAACTGTTTTGTCATCGCGGGCCGATATGCACATGCGCACCAATAATGCCCCTTGCGGAGAAAAATTAAAACAACATTGTTTCATAGTAAATTAAAACCATATACAACGTTGTCACATCTTCAATGCGTTTTAACAGCGTGACCACGAAAGAAACGTTATTGGTAATAAAACGTCTTTTAGTGTATACGAGCTCTATTTATGTTATTGCAATAACACAGTTAATCGGTCGCGCTGTGGTTTTTTTTAGTAAGGCTGTTAGTGTGTAAGAACAAAAGCAAAACAATCAGCGCATTGACATTTGACGTTTTGAATTTTTGGAATTCACTCACTATTGAATACTGCCGCAGCTCTCGCAGCAAAAAAATGAGAATTCGTTCCATACAAAATGTATGAAGAAAAGAATTTTGTTCATAATATTTTTTTCGTGAAATTTAATAGCTATTCTGCTATCCGGGGCGGAGAAAATCCAACAAATCAAAGATCATAAAAATCGGTCCAGCCGTTCTTGAGTTATAAATGGTGTAACTAACCCGACTTTGTTTTATATATTAAGACTTTTGGGATATTTTATTGCACCCGGGCGGCCGAAGCGAGGGGCGGCCCCGTGAGTTGCACTGTGACCGCCGTACCTTGATTTTGGTCTCTACGAAACGGATTCATACTTATTTAATCTTTAATTCCTGATAACTTCTTATCTATGTGCAAAGGTAAAGTTATAACGACATTACACTTTAAACATTTCCGCATTCTATTAGCTTATAATACAATGTGTCGATCATCCAGTTGGTTAGTAAGACATCTCCGAAAAATAGAATTTTGAGTTGAGCATGCAGTTATATGTGTTAGTGTACCCTCTATCTGGTACAATACTCATAATACTTATAAACATTATCCAGCGCCGGATCTGCCATACGTTCAAAAACGTGCAAAAACCTGGCGCCAACTCCGAAGGGGCGCCGTGAGAAAATAAATGTTGTATTAAAATTTAGTTATAATACTCCCTGAATCGTTTCAAAATTACCCATAGTACGAAATAATTATAACGCTCTAGCAACACTTTCCAAAGAAATAGAATGCGCACGCATAAATAAACCAGTCATGCGCACGCATCACGTTGGTTTACGGCTTACGAATTTATAGTCAGTTACAAATTTTTTTTACAAATTCCATATATTTAGTTTAAACGTAAGATCTATTTTTCCACATATCTTTTACCGTATTTTACGACGAATGGGTGCGATCCTAAAACTTGTAGTGAATTAAACAAAATGTTGATGGTGTCTAGATCACGAGTAGAATCTTTCAAATTGTCATACTAATGTATCGGACCGTTATGCCTCCCGGTATATTATATAGCATAATATTTAATATGTAACACACAGAAGCGTGTTACTAATATTTGATTTATGGTGAGCATTAGAATATTGCTTTCCTCGTTATCTTAAACTTAGGATGGGTTGTTTAATTTTTTTTTTAAATTCAACAATTATTTGAAGTTAATATTCACTTATTCTGAAAGTTCTATTTATTTTTTATTTTTAAACTACCACTTTTTGTGAAAGTTCTATTTATTTTATTTTTCTTTTATTTCTATGTAACAACTTATGTAATGTTAGTAGTACAAGTTAAAAAATTTTAAGCAGTCAAATTATTCAAATAATCACATTTATGCTGACTGACTGTAATACTAATCATAATACACTAACACCTGTCTGTAACACTAATCCTGATATAAGTTTATTTAACACTTTTTGCTAAGTAAAATAATAATTTCAAAGTACGAATACACTTACCACTGATTAGAAAAGGAAATTAGAAACGGAATTCCAAATAAAATCACTTTGCAAAAAAAAATCAACCGCATTCACCTAAAAAACGGAACTTAAAAGTTAAATTATTTTATTTCTTTCAGAGGTCCCCATTTATCTTTTTAGATACATAATATCATTTTGAGATGTCAGTGTTACAAATAACATTCTCTTAACTCTCCTTATTTTAATATTATTGATGTTGATATTTTAACTTTTGGCTACGCCCATGTTCATCTCTATTTTATTTACATTTTTCGAACTTCTGTTAAGTGCACAATATTTTAGTATGTAACCGTATCCCATGTATGTACACCTACACATATAGATAATCCAGAAGTTTCAATTGTTCATATTATATACTTATCTATTGCATAATGTTATTCTATTTCAGTTATAATTAGTGTAACTCGCTCATCAAGCACAGGAACTAGCTTCTTCTTTGGTGAGATTGCAATTTTAAATAATTTCTGTACGGATATGTAATTTATATAAAACCACTCTACACTTATATAACTATATAAAATTAAAAAGTAATACAAAAAGTTCTGTGATTATTTAAGTTTTATGATGCAACTGGCCTATAATGATATAACAACAGAACTTGAATAGAAGTTTCTCAGAACGTGAAAATTAACTTTAAATATTTGATGAAATCAAATGTAATAAATGATGTTCAATTTTTTTAAAGAACTCGTCCTTAGTATTTGGAGATGTCTGTTTAATCAACTGGTCAATCGATATGTAGGCAGGGGGTTAAGGGACGTACTTGATTTACTTTAACCAGTGATTTCTGACATTATTTGGAGTAAAAATGTAAATTAAATTTTGATCTCAAATGACATTTTTGATGTTATCTTTTTTACACAAAAACTAAATTTTATACAAATTACCTAATGCCAGAGCTCACCAGTAGTTTCATACAAACCTTGTCCTGACAATAACGAACACAAAAAAAAGAATTATCCAATTTGATACAGTCGCTCGGAAGTTATGCGCGTACATACATTTCGGCGATTCATTATTCATTCAACAAACTCACGCACTTTCGCATTTATAATATTAGTAATAAATACGGTCAAAGAACTCTAGAATACCTTGTTCCAATAATTTACAACATGTTACCCAACGCAATAAAAAGCTGTGAATTGAGTTTCAGAAGGAAATGTGCGCTAAAAAAATGGTTAAGTGAAAGAACTCTTTTGTACTAATTTCTGTTATAATGTTTTTTCCATTATTATTTTCTCTTGTCTTTTCTTTTATTTCTTTAATTTTCTCTGTTCTGTATTTCTTATAAATTTTATTAACAATTTTTTTTTCATGTAGCTGTATATTTTATGTACCTGTCTCTTCGACTTGGTCGAAGACCTGTCTCAATTTAAAAAAAAGTAATTGTCAAAAGAACCCGTTGACAAACTGATATCAATCAGTTTAACGGGACTTAATTTAAAAATGTAAAAGACTGTAAATAAATAATAAAGGAATTTTATTAATAAAAAAAAATAATCATATTCGAAAAATTTCCAGTGCTGAAAATTAAAAAATTATATTCAAGTAGGTAAACATATATTGTATTTTTCCTTTGGAGGGGTGCAGACATACGTTCAATTCTTCGACTGTTGACATTTAGTGTGTAAGAAAGAGAGGCAGCATTGTATGTTTAAGAACAAAACCAAAACAATCAGCGCATTGACATTTGACGTTCTTGAATTTTTGGAATTCACTCGCTACTCAATATTATACATATATCACAATACTCCCGCAGTTCTTTATTATTCGACACACATTTCAAATCATATAATAATGCAGTAAAATAAATCAATACATTATCTGGGAAAGCTATGTTCAGAATTTTAACTTGTTTTGTGACGAAAATATGTACTTCAATTTGCCTATTTATTTATGGTCTTACAAACTAATTAATATATTTAAAAAAAATATTGAAAAATGATAAATACTTATGATCAAAATATAATTACAAAAAGTACATAATTTTAATAGTTTCATCATCACGCCTTTCAGCATTTTTGGATGCAGGTATAAAATAAAGCAAATTTTGAATGAAATAAAATCTGTATTGAGTTACAATTTTAAAAAGCTGGTACGGAGGACAATTAATCTTTCTCATTGGAACCGCCCTGTACGATCGTAAGAACATCTTTTGACGAAATTGGCGCTGACGCTGGCTTTTAACAATAAGTTGATATGAATATCAAACAAATTTATGTATATATACAGTCTCGATTTTTTGTACTTATTCTCTGGTATATAGAGTATATAGACAAGTAGTGGCGGTACATCCTCTCTGCATACCCCGTCGGGTCAGTTAGTTATAATTAATATAATTATTATTTTTTTTACATGTATACCGCACAAGAGTCCCAACTGCTCCCGTCTGGAGCCAGTGGGACAATGGCATCCCCAATTGGGGTATGTTGTGAGGCTGAAAGCAGTGGGGAGGGGAAGGAGATAGGGAAGAGGACGGTGGGGAAGTACCTGGGTATTCAGATCTGGTCACCAAACACGGCAGAAGCCATTTCAAGCAACGTTTCAATTCTGAATGCTGGTCTTACACCAGGGCGATACTGATAGTATCTCCCACTCTGGAACGTGCTGCAAATATACTATATATTATTTTAAATGAATAAATTGTGAAATATACAAATTAATCAAATAAAATTTATTTGCAACGCCGGGATTCGATCCCGCGACCTTCGGAATGCTAGTCAAGCGCCTTACCGCTGCACTACTACCGCTGCACTAAGTATACCGTATTACCGTATATACTGACTGCATATTGTTTGTAAGTATGCCGGGGGGCCAATTGCCGGCGGATCAACTGTCATAGAACCCTTTAACCACTGAAGCGACAGCGCAATTTAACACTTTTTCTTTGATTGCTCGAGATTTTTTGGTATTGATTTTGATATTTTCCTCCCACATAAAAAAAATCATATCTCCGAATTTTAATATGGCGACATACAAACTAGTTATAGTTCTATACAGCCAATGAATTCACCTAACTTTTGCCGATTTTTACATATTCCTCGGATTAATAAAAAAAACTTTATAAAATTGTAAACCTCTATTAATCTCTACATCTTCTCTACATATTATAAATTAAAGTCCCCCGCGTAGGGTTGCCATCTTCTAAAATAAACAAGCCTGACTCTGCGCTCGGTAAGGCCGGACATTTTGCCCTAAAAGCCGGACGT
This sequence comes from Limnephilus rhombicus, assembly GCA_929108145.2. Classification (NCBI taxonomy): domain Eukaryota; kingdom Metazoa; phylum Arthropoda; class Insecta; order Trichoptera; family Limnephilidae; genus Limnephilus; species Limnephilus rhombicus. Next base: position 10,730,560 of record OV815290.1, on the reverse strand, counting down.
ACCTACATAATTTTGGACATAACTTTTATAGATACTAATAAAAAATCTGTTATAAGTTACAGTTGTTATTTGTCGTTAAGACATATCCTTGTCATCAGTTGACATTTGTATAGAATATATGTCAATAACAAAATAAAAAATATAGAGTCTTCTGTCTGTAGACATACTCGTAACATACTAAACTTATAAAATAAACAAACATGGGTTCATGGGATGAGGTGTGTTTAGGTCTGATGACCAGGACACACTGAACCCCAGATTCCTACCCACCCCTTAAACCCTTTTCCTTCCCAGAACCCTCCTCTCCTTCCTTTCCCTAAAAGACCCTCCACACAGCATCCCTAAAGATGACATAGGCCCTCAGGGAAATTATTTGCCTCAGGGCCTCCTGTGTGGAGCTTATGTAAAAAAAAAAAAAAAAAAACAAAACATAACTTTTTTCTGGTTAAACAGTTGACTAAAATTTTTTGTTAAATAGACATAAAATGAAACATATCTTTGTGGACAAAAAACGAAAAACATAAATTTAAATGAAATCTCGACTTCTCCAAATTATTCAAAAATTAAAAAAAATCTACCATTTTGTGTATTTCGCGTTTTCACCTACTTTATATCCAAAACGTCGTTTTCTTTGGAAATCATTTAATAAAGTCCTTGACATCTAATTTTTAAATTATACAATGTGCACACCATCTAAGCAATTTTTTGCAATTAATTGCGTTCCTTGGTCCACTGGCTGTTTATTAAAAAGAAAACTCTTTAATATTCCGCAAATTTCAGAAGTTCCGAAGACAAAACCCGCGCGAACCAAAAAGCCTAACAAAAGCCGGACAGGCCGGACATATAAATATTTAGCCAGACACGACCTAAAAAAGCCAAACACGCCATCTGTCTGTCTGTCTGTTCGCGATAAACTCGAAAACTACTGAACGGATTTTCATACGGTTTTCACCAATAGATAGAGTGTTTCGTGAGGAAGGTTTAGGTATGTAATTTGTCAAGGATTTGTGTAAATTGGTTGAAACATAACAATAATTGTTAGAAGTGTCGGAAAAAGTCAAGCCGCCTGGGAGATTTCATCAAAAACACTGCCTAATCCCTTTGAGATATAACAAAACAATGCATGCTGGGATATTCCTCTTTTATAGATCTACAAAAAAGTCCGCGAAGGCATATATCTATCTTTTACGGATAGCTTACTATACCCATTCTATCTTCTATAAAAAAAGGACAAGTACAGTGGGATAATTGGAAAGTTATGTAGACGGATACAGTATTAATCTTTATTAACTTACATACGTTAGTTATCTATTATTATTATAATCTTTCACACCATCTCTACGTATTATAAATTAAAGTCCTCCGCGGCATCTGTCTGTCTCTTCGTGATAAACTCAAAGACGGCGGTGGTTACAAAGGTTGGATTTTACAAAGTGTTTTATTAGCCACAGCAACGCGTGGCCGGGTCAGCTAGTTACTTATAAATACGGGAAGAATTGCCAAAATTGGCAGCAAAGCAATGCGAGGTATTTTAAATAGTTCCATTTTGTGGCAAAAAGCGCTCCAGTGTAATGTCATTACTTACATCACATTATTATGTTTTGGTGTTTAGGGCGTTGTTTTACGACGAAATTAATTACAATGAAACTTTTAAAACTTAAGATTTTAAAATAAAAACCTCGTGACCGTATTTCTATTTATGTAGACTTATTCACCGCTTCGAGTTTATCTTTAAAATCTTTTAATCTAGACTGAAGATTGAGCTCTAATTCCATTTAAAGGTGCCGCAGATTACAAAAATAGGTTCTAACGTCATTTCCAATAAATCATTAATCATTAATCATTGATAAACTTATCTTTACAAGCGACCAAAGTGAGAACTAACGAACTCTTGAAATTGAACACAAATATATTATACTGACTGGGTGCTGGGTTGAGGGTCTTTTTAGGAAAGATAAATGAGGAATTTCTGGGAATGAAAACGGTATTAGGGTTGGGTAGGAATCTGGGGGTCAGTATGTCCAGGAGTGACGGACACGAGTGACGAATCCATCCCTACCACTGCTGTGCAAACGATGTTCCCAGAGAGTACGGCTGGAGAAGTCAAAGTGACTCTCTCAAAAATTCTCTTCCGGTCCGGCCTGCCGTGCAGCCGGCATTCGCCGCCAAGACCCGGACAAACCTCACCCCATGAACCCGGGCACTCCTGCTAAGTCACCAAACGTAGCGAACGAATAGGGGAGACCTATGCAATGGCGCAGAGCTTCGCTTCTCTAACCACCCCCCCCCCATGGTCCCGGAGGTGGCAGTACCCATACCCGCACCCAAATTGTTATACATAATTTTACATATAATTCTTTTTACATGGAACGACAAAAAAATAATAAAAAATAACGTTTATGATACATTTTTTGTCCAACAAAATATGTATGTGTTTTTATTTTTTTCCGTTATCGGAAATTTTAGTTATAAAAAACAAAGGGAAGCCAATTTTAAAACTTTTTTTTGTTTGCATACAAAATTTTTATAAGTAGGTACTTTAAAATTTTACATTTATTTCGATTGTATAAAATTTGAAAGCGTATTTTTATCACCTTTCAAAAACAGTTTTTAATTTTCCATTTATTTGGATTTTATTGCAAAGCGGAATTACTTTGACCCTCTGATTCATGGTCGAGCCTTAAGTGTTTAAAAGAAAAAAGAATCATAGTAATTTATTTTTATGTTAACAAAATGACGAAGTATTCTCAGAAAAGGGTGCGCTTATCAGGAAAATATGACGCCATCTTAATCATACTGGAATTAATCTATGCTTTAGTAAATTAAATTAAGTAAAATATGTATTAAATAAGTGGTTACTTACATTTTGTTTGCGCATTAACTTGTTCCAAGCTCAAACAAGCAATTGCCAAAAGCAAAGCCACTCTTAAAGACGCCATCTTGTTTAAAAAAATCACTTTAAAACAGTTTTCAAGCGCGAATACTTTGCCGCATCACACTCCGACCGAAAAACCACGCCCTCACCGGAAACTACTGTTTATAAAAGGGCTAATCACGTTATATAATGAAATTGGTTGTTTGAAATTTTGAATTTTGCTTTTTTTTATTAAATGGCGGCAAACGAGTTGTTCCCGCCGCGTTTGGACACAAAATGGCCGATGCTATGTGAATTTGCCGGTAAAACTACGCAATCTGAAATTTACCTTCGCAAGTAGATTTGATGTTATCTAATCTGACTGTTATCAACACAGTAATACCTAGTAAGTATGATGTATATTTAGTTGTTATAAATGGCTATCTTTACTTAGTCAGAACGAATAAGTTATTTTTACGAATGCGTCCCTTTGGTAAATCATAGGTAAGTTCGTCAAACACAGAAAAAAACTGTCGTGTTATTTGTATACCTATTCAAGAGTAGGTATTTATATCATTCATTAAAGTGAAACTTTTTTAGCCCCGTTAGTGATATGACATTCGGATGAAACGGAAGTAAAAAAATAATAATTAATATTTGACAAGTTAAAGTATTTCACCAAAAAATGTAGACATAATTTGATATGATTTTAGATTTTCACGGCCAAAAGTATTTTGGTTGTTTGTTTTTGGGGTGTTATGTCGTGTTACGCTACCTCCTCCTTCTTTAGCCAACGTTTCGGACAGCGTTACAGTGTCCATCTATTACACATTTTACCACTAACATTTACACATCTGCCCTGATGGTGGACACTGTAACGCTGTCCGAAACGTTGGCTAAAGAAGGAGGAGGTAGCGTAACACGGCATAACACCCCAAAAACAAACAACCAAAATAGACATAATTTGTCTTGACGCCACCTAGCGAGAGATTTAGCACTAACTATGCCTCTCTCACAAAAATAAAGTTGATTGTTTTCAGGAGAAAAAATGTAATAAACAGTAATTGTTCAATGAAACACTGGTATATATTGAATTATTTGGCTGGTATTAGATAAGCCGCCATAGCTCAATGGTGAGAACACCTGACCGGCAATCAGAAGGACATGGGTTCAAGTCACGTTGGCGGCAAGTATCTTTTCTCGGAAGATTTTTTCAATGTAGATGAGTGTTTCAGGCTGATAATTATTGCTTATAATAAAAAAATTATTATTTTTATAATGTGGTAAATTCACGACTCGGCGCGAGCCTCCGATAGCGCAGCGGGTAAGGCGCCTGACGAATCTCAGCGGCCAGAGAGACAGACATCCAGCGGACGGAGGTTCGAATTCTACGAAATTTAAAAAAAAATAAACATTTTTATTTTTATGAAATCAATATCCAATCTTTAAACCACTTTAAAAAAATTGGCAAAAGATAAGAAAGCGACTTTCTAGTTTCACATCTACCGCGTGTGAATTGCATGCTCTGATTTATTTTTATTTTTAAAGTAAGGCGCGGTATACACGCTCAAAAAGAAGAAGATGGAGAGATATATATAAATACGAATGTTAAACGGAGCGCGGTAATATTGAAAACGACAATTTTTAAGCAAAAATTGTGAAAATGTTTAATAAAACACGACTCGTTTAAACAAGAGCAAAAATCTTGTGGGGATTTTCTAAAGTAGCATTTAAAGAAACACTGTGAATTTTTTTATTCATATAACTTGTTGGACGGAGCATGCTAATATTAAAAACGACAATTTTTAAGCGAAAATTTGCGAAAATATTGAATTAAACACGACTCGTTTAAAATATAGCAAAAATCTCGTGAGGATTGTCTAAAAGGGCATTTAAAAAAACACTGTAATTTTTTTCATACATATAACTTGTAAAATAATTGAATAAAACGGGTTTATAATAATTTTAGGAGCATACTTTGCGATTTTTTTCTATAGAGAGAATTTCATACATTTGCCGTTTCGGTGTGGGGAATGTATAGATATTAATAAAATTAAATGTATAGATATATGTAAGAATAACACATATTTTTAATATGTAATAAATCGGTGGAAATGCGGGAAGCCGGGCCTAAAGTTAACCCTCAGCCCTCGGACCTATTTTGTCGGCAGGTCAGAATATTACGACAGCCGGCGTAGTAGAGGGGAAGGCTCTTGACTCGCAATCTGAAGGTCGCGGGTTCAAATCCCAGCATGGGAAAATAATTTAAATTTAATTAAATTGTGATATTTCACAATTAATTAAATTAAAATAATAAATAGTATATTTGCGGCAAGTTCCAGAGTGGAGGATACTTTCAGTATCGCCCTGATGTAAGACCGCCATTCAGAATTGAAACTTTGCTTGAAATGACTTGAAATGACCGATCTGAATAGCCAGGTACTGCCCTACCTCCCTCTTTTGTATCTCTTTTCCCTCCCCACTACCTTCAGCCGCACAACATACCCAAATTGGGGATGCCGTAGTCTTACTGGCTCCAGACGGGAGCAGCTGGGACTCTTGTGAGGTATTCAAATCAAATAAATGGGCACGTGCCCCCCCAGAAGGCATTTTTGTGTACTGTGGAGATTCCATCACAGTACACAAAACTGTCTCTATTAAACATTTATGTTTTGACACTTCCATAAACCATCCTATACATACTTGAACTTGTAGCAACAGTAATAGAGAACTCCAATCCAATTTTTTTATTTTTTTTTTATGAATAACCTTCTAACTTAAATAACTGCATTTTTATTTTTATTTTTAGAGTTAGTTTTAATAGTTAAAATAATTGTCAAAGTTTTAATTTTTCAAGATCCCCCTATGACCACCGTATGTACGGTGAATGGTGTGACGTCATCACTCCTGAAAAATTACTATAGGATTGGGCAATCAGCTGATCAAGTGCCGCTATTTTGAATAGCGTTATTCGAAGCATTCTCCATAGAAGTAGCCTTACTATTTTTTTGTGCAGTACTTTTTCAATATTTTAAATAATAGAGATACCTCTATTTTTGATACTGAATTATTTAGGCTTAAATATTGTTTCAATAAACACAACGACTAAGTCTCTATAAACAGTATGAAATAATGAATAACATGAAATGTTGTTAATACTGATGGCTTATGTCGTACCTACATAATCAAAGATTTCAATACAATGACTGGTGACGCGTGACGTCAGTACTAACCATTCAGTAATATCAACTTTACAGTGTTTTTTTTTTTACAGTGAATACCGCACAAGAATCTCAACTGCTCCCGTCTGGAGCCAGTGAGACTATGGCATCCCCAATTGGGGTATGTTGTGAGGCTGAAGGTAGTGGGGAGGGGAAGGAGGTGGGGAAGAGGAAGGTTGGGAAGTACCTGGCTATTCAGATCTGGTTACTAAACACGGCTAAATCCATTTTCAAGCAACGTTTCAATTCTGAATGGTGGTCTTACACCAGGGCGATACTGATAGTATCTTCCACTCTGGAACATGCCGCAAATATACAATATATTATTTTAAATGAATTAATTGTGAAATAACACAAATTAATCAAATAAAATTTATTTGCGCATGCCGGGTTCGAACCCGCGACCTCCGATTGTGAGTCAAGAGTGTTACCCACTGGACTACGGAGTGTGTTTTGATGAGAGGTTTAAAAATGCACTTTTTAATAATTTTTTAAGAACTCTACGTTTAATATTATGAAATAAAACTTATATATTCAGAATCAGCGTTTATTGGTATATGTGAATATATTTTTTTAAAGCCATAATATTTTTCACTGGAGTTCCTTATGTTGATTTTTTTGCCCGTGCGCCCCTTGTGCCCTCCCAGAAAAAAATCCTGGATCCGCCCTTGACTAAATACATATACATATTTGAATTTGTTTGAATTAATTGTACGAGTATGAAAGAGGTGGAATCTGGGTAGTGAATATTAGGTCGCTCCAAAAATCGTGAAAATTTCCTGGTTTGAACGCCATCAACATATCAATTTGGTAGGCAGGTATGGATAGAGCCGTTTATTGGATAACCAACACCTCTTCCATGGGTCACCCCAAGGGGTTCGCTACGTTTGATGACCAACTGCGTGGCAGGCCGGATCGGGAGAGACTGGTTGAGGGACTCTTTTGCTCTTCAGCAGGACTCTTCTGGAACATTCATACGTTCGTCACTCCTGGACACACTAACCCCCAGATTCCTACTCACCCCTCATAAGTTATTCCTTTATAGAACTTCTCTACTTCATTTCCATAAAAATGCCCTTCACACAGCATTCCTACATGATCCCTAGATGACATAGGCCCTGAGGGAAATTATTTTGTGTTGAGCTACTGTACTCCTGTGTGGAATACTCTAAAAAAACGGCCACCATCTTGAAACGGAAACGGAACGTACACAAATTTACAGATTTAATATGAAATGCAAAGCGGTCTATCAATAAAACAAGTACCTACCTAGAATTAAATTAGTGTACCGCTGTCAAATGACACAATTAATAAATATATGGGTAGGTACTTCCTTATCTAATGTGTCACAAAATTCATATCGTTTATGTTCACATATTTCTAGAAACGTGTAGTCATTTTATCAACTATTCGGTTCCGCGAGTTTTCATCCCACGGCAAAATATCTCCGACCAAATATCCCCGACAAAATAGTCCTGACAAAATAACTTCGACAAAATATCCCTGACAAATATCCTCGACAAAATATCCCCTACAAAATATCCCCGACAAAATATCCCTGAAAAAATATCCCCGGCAAAATATTCACCCCAAAATATCCCTGACGAAATAGCCCTGACGAAATATCCCCGATAAAACATCCCCGACAAAATAGCCCTGTCAAAATATTCCCGATAAAACATCCCCGACAAAATATCCCCGACAAAATATCCCCAATAAAATATCTCTGAAAAAATATCCCCGACAAAATATTCACGGCAAAATATCCCCGGCTAAACATCCCCGACAATATCCCCGACAAAATTTCCCTGAAAAAATATCCCCGGCAAAATATTCACGCCGAAATATCCCCGCCAAATATCCCCGACAAAATATTCCTGACTAAATATTCCCGACAAGATATCCCCGACAAAATATCCCCGACAAAATATCACCGACAAAATATCCCTGAAAAAATTTCCCCGACAAATATCCCCGACAAAATATCCCTGAAAAAATATCCCCGACAAAATATCCTTGACAAAATATTCCTGACTAAATATCCCCGACAAAATATCCCCTACAAAATATCCCCGACAAAATATCACCGACAAAACATCCCCGACAAAATATCCCCGAAAAAATATCCCGGACAAAATATTCCCGACAAAATGTCCTAAGGACAAAACATCCTCCAACAAAATAAACCTTTTTTTACATTAACTCCACACAGGAGGCTCCGAGGAAAATAATTTCCCTCAGGGCCAGGGCCGCCGAGAGGGCACGTTGGTCAAGTCTGAAACTTGGGGCCCGGGACGGGCTCACGGGACCCGGATTTTTGACTAATAAAAGCCAATGACACTCATAGGCCCGTAGAAAATGGTCTGGCTAGAAACTTGCACTTTGATGATGTCATAAATAGCTTTGCAAACAAGAAAAGTAGAATAGCAATATTGTAGATGACATTTTTTATTTGCCTATATTATTATTTTATAGTTTGTGGAGTTTTTACTACAATTTTTAAAATATTCCAATTTAGTATTCCATTACTAACGTATCTGTGTTGATATTATAATAATTTAGCCTTAAGATATAATGAACAGCGAAGAATATGTAAATACACACACATAGTAGCCTAAAACAATAAACACAAGCATTTTATTTTGAGTATTCACCATAACTTTTTAAACATTTCCATTGAATAATTATGCTAAATTAGAATGATTGGTATAATGGTAGGTATAAGATACTAGAAAATAAAAAAAAGGTAATGAAATAGTATTTCTAGCAGTAGCAGGTTAGCATGACATTTTTAATCGTTTTCTTTCTCTCCCCCCCTCCCCCCTCTAAGTTGGGGGGAGGGGGCCCGGTATAGTCTACTAGACTTGGGGTCCAGATTGGCTGTCAGCGGCCCTGCTCAGGGCCAATGTTCATCTGAGATGTTCCGATCTGTTGAATACAAGAACGAGTCGAAGAAACGACCCGTTCTCACGTGACAAATGTCAACCGTGTGCATATGTTGGGCACGCTACTTAAAACCTAACCTAACCTAACAAAAATAATACAGACATCCTGTAAAGTTAGGTTAGGTATTAGTAAATACTTTGTTGGAGGATATTTTGTCGGGGATATTTTGTCGGGGGTTGAAAACTCGCAGTACCAACTAATGTACTTAGAATCTCCGCCCAGTTCCGCACTAGAAATATTTATAATAATTATCAATTCTGACAAATTACTCTCAATGATTAATGTAATGTGTAAACACAATTAAGGCCGGGTACAGATTGCCGATACGTAACATGCAATGTAACACGCAATGAAAGAATTTGCCGTCTACATTGTCGCAATGTATCATGCAATCCATAGTGTGGACGCCTTGCGCGCACGAACCGTGCACACTACGCGCACGAACAGAGCATTTCAACTCGTGCTCGCCGCATTTCACTTGCGCTTGACGTAACCAAGCTTCCTTCTTCTCTGAGACCAGTGCTTTGATCTCATCATCCCACCATGCATCACCTTTCTTCCTACCTTACTTGCGCGACAGTAACGTTTATAATACATTTGTCTAATAAAATATGCATGTGTTTTAATTTTTTTTTCGTTGTCAGTATTTTAGTTAGAAAAAACGTGAGGTGAGCCATTTTTAAAACTTTCCTGTATTTGCGTGCAAAATTTTTATATTAGGTCCTTACATATGAAATTGGAGTTTTTCCGTACGGCAACTTTGATCTCAAATATGTTCTATTTGGTTAGGAAATCCAAATTCAAATTTATACAGCTATTTACTCGTGTATTTGTGTTTCGAAAATTATAATTCATTTGTTTTTTCCTTAATTGTTTTTTTTCTTTGCGTCACTTAGTTTACAAAATGGAAAACTTGAAATATCGCGTTATTTACGAGCACGAGTTCCACCGTGGCACCAGTGCTGCAGAAACGGCTCGAAGGATTAATGATGTGTATGGCGACGGTGCCGCAAAAGAAAACACAGTGCGTTTTTGGTTCCAACATTTTCGTTCTGGAAATTTCGACCTGCAGAACAAGCCCCGTGGACCCCGGAGACCAAAGTTGATAATGAAGAATTGAAGGCTATTGTGGAAGCGGATCCATCGCAAACCACGTTCGAGTTAGCTGCAGGCTGCGGTGTTAGTGATAAAACTGTTTTAATCCACTTGAAGCAAATTGGGAAGGTGAAAAAGCTTGAAATGTGGGTACCTCACGAATTGAGTGAAGCAAATCAACAAACGCGCGTTGACCGCTAGACCACACACCGCACAACAGACCGCTACCAATTTAGAAGAGCTTCAATTGGAATGTCTAGGACACCCACCGTACTCTGCGGACCCTGCCCCAACAGATTACCATTTTTTTCGAAATTTGTATAACTTCTTGCAAGGGAAAAAATTCAACTCCGATGGGGCAGTCCAAACCGCCTTCAAAGATTTTATAGATTCCCGTCCGAATGGTTTGTTTAGTAAAGGGATCGATGAACTACCCGTGAGATGGCAAAAGTGCATAGATAGCAATGGTACATACTTTGATTAAATAAATATATTATATTTACAAAAATCGACTTTATGTTCCTCCCATACAAAACGCCAATTTCATATATGTAAGGACCTAATATTTCAAAAATTAAATATTTATTTCTATTTACAAAATTTGAAAGGGTTGTTTACCATATTTCGAAAACAGTTTTTAGTTTTCGGATAGGTACGTTCAGAAATATTTTGACCCTCTGACATTATACGGTCAAGGCCTGAAGGGGTTAACTCGCCTTTAATATACCCTTGAAAAGTGAAAGCTAGAAACATCGATAAAGGAGACACGGACAGAGGTGTCGAAACATAAAAAATAATGTAAGCAAACAAAATAATCGTGTACAGATAAAAATAAAAATAAATATTACAAAGTCAGCAACTCACACAGTTTTGTCATATAAAATAGTTTCTAACTGCCATCTCTATATGGATCAGTGGCGTAGCGTGGGGGAGGGGGGCGGCCCGCCCCGGCCGGCACTTTTAAGGGGGGCGGCAAATTTTCACAATAAATAATAATATTATCTTGGAAAAATTTAAACCATTTCAAATCATTATTTAAAAATGTTCTACGATACTTTCGTTTACGAATCCAACGATTTTTATTATTATTTATTAAAAATATCAATAATTACATTTTTTAAGCTGCAAATTTCGCAATTCGTAGGAAAACCGTAAGCATATTATGAGAGTGATACTAATTAAAGCTGATAACTCGCAAACAGATTCACTCTTAATTAAAACAAGAATTGTGTTCAGAATGTATTAACGAATGAATTTCAGTTGTGTATTCATCTGCTGACACATTTCGAAAGAGACGATTATTTTATTCGAAGTGCAGTTATAAAATTCTAGATGCAGACTATGTACGTGCTACCAGAATCACAGACAAACCATTTTCATATTCTGAGTGTAGTTTTAATTCGCCAAATACAGATTTAATTTAACCCGTCTAAACGCAAATTGTCCCACACATTTAATTAAAATAAATTTGTGATTGCGATAAATAGTTTAGAAACAGTTTTATTACAATTTTTTTAAGAAAAGGAATCTGTATTTAAAATTTTAAGTTTATTCTATTTTAGGTACTTTAATTCGAATATTAGTATCTAATAAGCACGTCGGAAAAATTACTACATCTAGATTTAGAACAATTTTGGAAAAAAACAAAGGCTACCGTCTAACTGTGCCAGTGTCATTTCATTCCTCTTTACAAAATTAATCATTTTATATAGATAATAGTTTTAAAATAGTATTGTAAATTAGTGTAATATAGTTTCTACTTGTATATTTGTTTTCACTGTAAGTATTTGTGTTATATAATTGGTTCTTCGGAGCAGTTAAGGTAAGATTTATTTTTTGATTTGTGTGCTGTAGATTTATTTGAAAATGGATAAAGAAAAACCACCTGATCCCCCAGATGATGGTTTGCTTTCTGAATCCTCGGGTGTTACAAAAAAAATAATCGCGGTTAATATTCCGGAGGCTTCGGACTTCGTAACGATTACGTCAAAAAAAAGAAAAATTGCTAAACCAGCAGATAATAGAAATGCAACAGATTTTGAATAAATACATCGAAAAACACCCTCCACGCAAAACGACTCCCTTCCAAATAATTCTGTTTTACAGGATGTAATTCCGTCCACTTCTTCCTCGATTTCAAGTCTAAGTCCAGCAAGCCCTTCAACCACACCCGCCCCACTGGTAAACAATACTCCTTCACAAATGTCACGTCTGTATAATAATCTTGATAGACCACCTTACATTACACACGTGACTAAAATTTCAAAGGATGAAAAACAATCAAATTAATACGATGTGGACTTTGGATATTTTATGTTTAAAAATAAAATCCACCCTGTCTGGAATGGAGTAAAATCGGTTGGGCGTAACCGTCTTTCTGTTGAATTCAAGACAGCGGCTGAGGCCAATAGCTTTGTAAAATCTGATGTTGCCAAAAAAAACTCGTACAACGTTTTCATACCTACATATCAGGTTACAAAGTTAGGTGTTACAAAAGGGATCCCACCGCACTGGTCGATAGAGGACATCCTGGAAAACATTACTGTTCCTCAAGGTTTCGGAAAAGTTTTAAAAGCGCGTCGTCTAAATTACAGGTTAAATACGGGAAACTCTGTAGAATGGAGACCCTCCCAATCCGTTGTCCTAACATTTGACAGCAAAGACCTTCCACAAAATGTTACTATGTTTAACGTCTCTCTATCAGTAGAGCTCTATGTGTTCCCAACTGTGCAATGCTACAAGTGCTGCAGATTTGGACACACGAAGAACCTCTGCAGATCAGAACCCCGTTGCTTCAAGTGCAGTTCGTTCCATAGTGGCGATTCCTGTGATAAAACAGAGGAAAATTATAAATGTTTAAACTGCTCCGGTACCCACATGTCCATCAGCAAAACTTGCCCTGAACTGTCAAGGCAGCGCAATATTAAACACACAATGGCCGAGAAGAGCATCTCTTATGCGGAAGCATCAAGAATGTTTAACAAATCCATTCCGTCTTATTCTGAAGTAACTTCCAAAAATTCTAAAAAATCCACCCCTTCTCAACCTTCTTCTTCTTCATTTAGAAAAACTGTTGAAAGGGTCGTGAAACCTAGAGCTCTAACAAAAAAAATAATGCTAATCACGAATCCCTTCTGTGGTTCCCTAATGGACAAATTCCTTCCAGTTCAAATTTCAATTCTTACCTAAAGTCATCTACTAAAGAACAAAATTATAACATAGACCTTAACTCTACACTAATGACCTCATTTTTACATATTTTACAAACTTTAAATAAAAACAACATTCAAATACCGTCCCACGTTGCTAAACAAATTACTAATATTATCAACTCAACTAGAAATGGCTCCTCTGATGAGGATTCTTCAGTGGAATTGTCATAGTCTTAGAAATAAGACTGAAGAATTTTTAAACACATTACACTCAAACTCAATTGCAGTGGCTGCCATCTCGGAGACGTGGCTGGAACCGGATTCTGATTTCAGAGTCAGGGGATACCACTGTCTTCGAGAAGACCGTCAAGATGGAAAGGGCGGCTCCGCTCTTTTCATTAAAAAATCATTACCCTTCTCCCCTGTAGATGTAAAACCAATTGGTTGTCCTTTTCAAGTGACGGCCGCAAAGGTTTTTGACACTACAATAATTTCTTTGTATATATCACCATCTAATAAACCTTCTAAATCAATCCTAAAAGCTATGTTTTCCAAGGTCACTACCCCTTCTCTTGTTCTGGGAGATTTCAATGCCCATCACGGATTATGGGGAGCTCACAATTGTGACAGAATGGGCAGAGATATTGTTGATCTACTAGATGAACTAGACTTTTGTATTATCAATGATGGTTCTCCTACTCGTCTTCAGGTGCCTGGTCAGCGACCCAGCATGGTTGATCTTACTATTTGCAATTCCAACATAGCCGCATCCCTGTTATGGAAGGTTTTGGATGACCCTCATGGGAGTGATTATTACCCCATCATCATTGAATCCTCAAATATTTATCATTCCAACAAAAATGTCAAGTGCAGTAGTCGAAAACCAAGGTTCTTAACTGCCAGAGCCAACTGGAATGACTATTCAAATCATACAAAGTTCTCTGTGCAAAATCTGCCCTCTTCAACTACAGAAAATGTTGCGGAATGTTACGATTTATTTGTGTCTGCAGTCATTACGGCCGCAGAAAAATTTATCCCCATTAAAACGACACGTAACAAAGGGAAACCTCCCCCAGCTCCTTGGTGGGATATTGAATGCTCAGACGCAGTAGATATGAGGAAAAAATATGCGAAAATTTATTCAACAAATATGAATATGGAGAACTTCCTTCAGTATAAACAAATTGAAGCTAAGACCAAACGTCTTCTAAAAAACAAAAAACGTCAAGGCTGGAAAAATTTTTGCACATCATTATCTCCCGAAGTTCCTCTTTCAGTTGTTTGGAATTCAATTCGCAGGTTTAAGGATTCTCACGTCCCAACGGTGACTCGACCACTCACTTCAGAGTGGGTGAAGGAATTTGCCGATAAACTAGCTCCTCAAACTGCAAGTAATTTTAATGAAACAGAATTCACATACTCATTTAAAACACGGGGTTGGATGGACACCCACTTCAATTTAACGGAACTTAGGGAGGTCTTAAACGATCTCACAGACTCATCCGTTGGTGTAGATGGAATTCCTTATAGCTTTATTAAAAACTGCGACTTTACCACACTAAACTATTTTCTTTCAATTATAAATCTGATCTTTGACTCCGGCAAAATTCCATCATCCTGGAAAACTCAAATAATTGTTCCCATTCTGAAACCCCAGAAAGACCCTAACTCTGGACTTTCTTACAGACCTATAGCTCTGTCATCTTCCTTAGTTAAAATAGCTGAACATATGATTAAAAGACGTCTAGACTGGTATGCAGAAAATGAGAAAATTCTTCCCAGCTCTCAGTTTGGCTTTCGAAAAAGAAAAAGTACGATCGAAAGTGTGTCCATCCTGACTTCTGATATCCAGTTAGCCCTGGCCGATAATGAATTCCTTGTCGGTGTTTGCCTTGATGTGTGCGGAGCTTTTGACAATGTTTTATTTAATAAATTATTAAAAATTGGCATCCCTCGTAAGCTTTCCAGTTTTATAATTAACCTCCTTCTTACCAGGAAAATTCAAATCCAGGTGCTGGATTCTCCTCCACTGGAAAGAATAGTAAACAAGGGTTTGCCTCAGGGCTCCGTCCTTAGTCCTATCCTTTTTAATATTTATACCTTTGACCTGCATCGGAGTATGCATCCATCTTGTAAAATACTCCAGTATGCGGATGATCTTTTTATATATATTTCAGGACGAATTATTTCTATTCTGGAGGATGTGATTAACATTTGCATGAAAAACCTTGACACCTGGTTAACAAATCACGGCTTAGAAATTTCTCCGTCCAAAAGCAATGTTATCGTCTTTTCCAGAAAACGTGATACTCCGCGTGTACAGTCCAAATAAATAATTCAATTCTCCCTATGCAGGTACAAATAAGATTCCTTGGGGTAATTTTAGACTCTAAGTTAACATGGAACCCGTATGTTAATTTAATTATTAACAAATGTCAAGCTGGCCTCAACACTTTACGTGCCGTTTCACGGGTCTGGTGGGGAAGTCATCCATTCACCCAAAAACTTTTTTATAATGCATATGTTAGGAGTCATTTGGATTACGCATCATTCCTCATTGAACCCACTTCTAAAAAGAACCTCGCAAGGTTGGACCGTATTCAATTTCAATGTTTAAGATTGATTATCGGAGCAATGCGTTCTTCTCCAATTAACGCTTTACAAGTGGAGGCTGTGGAGGCTCCTCTTCATTTCAGAAGACAGTTCTTGGCTGACAAGTTTTTATTTAAATGCTTAAGACTCTCTAATCACCCACTGAAAGACAAAATTACTGCACTCACTGCTCAAGTGAAATCACTTCCATATTGGAGGAACAAATCAATCCCTCTTCTTGTTAATAGCCTCCATACGCACTGTGCGTATAAACCCCTCTTAAATCCATCAGACAGACTTCCTTTATATGCCAACTCCTTTCGTATTCATTTGTGTAAACCAAATATTCTTTTTTCTCTCGGCATAATTAACAATCACGAAGCTCCAACAAAATTTATCCAAATTTTAAATTCGAAATATTCCAACTGGAAAATTATTTACACAGATGGTTCCAAGTCTCCCTTATCAAACCATGTGGGAGCGGCATTCCACTGCCCATCAGATCAAGTCGATAGAAAAATTAAACTTCCAAAAGAGGCTTCCGTTTTCACTGCTGAATGTATAGCCATTTTTGAATCCCTCAAATACATTGACGATGTTAACATTGGAAAATTCTTAATTCTCTCCGATTCCCTGAGTGCACTTCAAAAATTAAACTCTTCCCCTTTCCATTACCCAGAAGACGATTTCTGTGTTGGAATTCGCACTTTAATTCATAAATTAACCGACTCTGGCAAAGAAATCATCTTGGCTTGGATACCTAGTCACTGCGGTATCCCTGGAAATGAAAAGGCCGATTCATTGGCGAAAGATGCCATTATTTCGGGGGATATTTTATATAAATTTTTAAACACCGATGACATTTTCATAAAATTGAAGGAAAACATGATTTCCACATGGCAGAATCATTGGGAAGAATCTAGTCAATCAAAAGGATATAGCTTTTTCACAATTCAGCCAACGATTCCTTCAAAAACCGTGGTTTTCAAGACTTTCTTTTAACAAATTCTCGACATCATCCATTTGCCGCATGCGGATAGGGCATTGCTGCCACAATGTTCACCTGACAAAAATTCATATTAAGAATTCTGCGATGTGTGAATGTCGTCTTGGTGAAGAGGATCTCAATCATATTTTTTTCAGTTGTCCTTTAAATAATTCATACAAAAATTTCTTCCCTCACCTAATCAGTTCGGGTATATTGCCTCCCTACAATATTGCACGCCTGTTATCTTCTGTGAACAAACGCGTGTATAAAGTCTTGGCTAATTTCCTGAATATTAACAGCATCAATTTGTAACTGTAAGTTAAGTTTCATGTATTTATTTATTTATTTTATTTTTTACGCACAATAAATTGTGTCAGCATATCTTTTAATTTCCTTGTTATGTTTAATTAAAATCATCTCTTATTGTAATAATTTTGCGTTTTATTATTATTTGTATAGTATTATTATATAATGTAGATAGGTTCTTGTTATTAAAACTAAATTTGTTATTAACCAAAAATTACACTCACAAAATTACACTCACAAAAGCATTCACTTGACACTGGCCAGAACACTCTTTTGGGGTGAAGAGCCATTAAAAAAAAAAAAGAACAATTTTGTTTTTTGCAAAAGGATAAAAAAAAACAATAAAAAGGAACATTTAAAATGCATGGGAAGAACCGCAAATTTTGTGCGCAAACATTGGCAGGCAAAACTTTATAGATAATTTTTCTTATTACTCGCAGGGTTAAACCAGTTTTCAGAATGTAAAATTCCATTTGAGGATTCATCTGCGAACACAATTCAAAGGAAAATATATATATATTTTTTTTTAAGTATGTTTATTCAGTTTTTTTTTAATTTTTACAATATTTATCTTTAAAATCTTACAAAACTGATCAATCAGTTTGATTGTAAGAAATCTCTCATTTGTCCTATTTAATTAATACTATTATACTTTTATGTTTCACATAGTAATAACTGTGTAAAATCTAAAATACTAATTATTATAAACTACTAATTATTATGATGTTTATGAATACAGTGTATGATAGTATTTCCAGAAATTTGATCATTATTCGATCTGGGTATTTGTATACAATATTATTTACTTTCATGTTCTACGGAGATAGAATGATTTAACTTTTTTTTTGATATTTGAATAAGATGTCTCATTTTTAATATTTTCAGGTAATGCGTTACATATTTTCGGAATTTTATGCCTCTTTGTTCTATCACCGTACACATTTTGAGATTTATTAATAACTAGCTGGTCCCGGCATGCGTCGCTATGCCATTTAATAAAGAAATTGTTTCTCCCTGAGTGTCCTTTCCTATTGTCCCGTTCCCCTTCCGCCTCCCCTTCTTCTCCTGCGTTCTCTTCCCCTCTCGCGTTCCCACTCCGTCACCTCCACCTTCCCTCTCCCCACTCCACTCCCCCCCCCCTTCACCGTCCCGCGAACCCCTCCCTCCCTCCCTCCCGAATTCCCCTCCCCCTCCCCCGTCCCGCGTTCCCCTTCCACCTTCCCCGCCTTCCCTCTTCCCTTTACCGCTCCCTCGTCCCGCCAACCCTCCTCCCGCGTTCCATATATTCAATCCCAGTACATTCAGTTCTTAAACAGCCCGCGTGCCACCTTTTACAATTTTTATTCAAATTTCCATTTTTCATGTATATTAAATTTGGTACCTAACATAGATACCTATTAAAAATATCTAAAATTCTTGATTCGATTCAAAGTATTAGGGGAGTACCTACTTTAAATAAATTTTTTAACTTTTCAAAAATAGAATCCTGTTTGTATAATCATTCATTGTTTTGCAAAATGTCATTCTCTAACACGCGAACTGTCAAACGTGCGATGTTTTCTGTTATTATCTAATTTTCTGCGCAATTTTCTTATTTTTTATCTCCGTAAGAACCATCCTCGAATTTCAAGGAATATTCTAAAAAAAGAATTAGCGAAATCGGTTCAGGCGCTCTCGAGATTTGCGCTTACCAACAAATTTAGCCATTCATTTTTATATTAATAATAAACATTTGTGCTTCTCTATGCCTAGTAGGGTAGTTGTTTTTAGGTACAGGTTTTTTGAATTCTGTTCTCCAGAATTCATCTAGCGTTAATTGATAATCTACCTTACTGTGTATAGAGATGACATTACACAAGGAGAAATTGTTTTTATAATCGCCTTCACATAATTGAACTTTTTTTTTGCCTGATATCAATTTTAGGAAACGGATTTGTAATTGTTCTATTTTATTTAAGTACGTTTTGTACGTTAATCCGTAACTATTTATTCCGTATCCTATAATTGATTCTGCTAATGCGTTGTATATACAGTATAATATATTTAATCAACAAAGTTTTTTAGGTGGTAAAATTTCCCTAATATGGATCTTAATCTATTACATACATTTTCAATATGATTTGACCAGTTAAAATTAACATCTATTGTAAGACCAAGGTATGTATATTGGTACAATTTTTCTATATTTGGGCAATTACACTGATTTGATTGGTTTTTTTGTGTGTAAACAATCATATGAATGACTTTTTATATGCAATTCCTTATCCTGACAATTTATATATTGTGAGTGAATAAGCATATATTTGTTTTTTTTTGCGTTTATAATAATGCCATTGTCGTGTGACCATTTAATTATGTTGTTTAGATCTGTTTGTCAAATTTCCTCAATTTTTTGTGGATTTTTGTCAGCACATATAATGAAAGTATCGTCTGCAAACATATAGCATTTACAACATTTTATTACGTTTGGTAAACTGTTTACTTGCATAATATAACACGTAGGTCCCGATATCGAGCCCGTAGCTACTCCAGTGCTTGCCAAAATTTCATCACTTAAAATTCCGTCAATTTTAACTTTAATTTTTCTATTAAACAGATAATTTTTAAACAAATTATTTAAAGGACCTCTAATACCACATTCCTCCATTGCCCTTAATAATTTTTCATGGTCCAATGTGTCAAAGGCCTTTTTAAAATCTATAAAAATTATACCAATATAATATTTTTCATTTAATTGACAATTTATATGATCAGTGAATTTAGAAAGTAATTGTGTAGTACTTTTTTCTTTTTGAAATCCGTACTGTATGGGATTCATGATTATACTTTTTTCTATAAAATTTTGTATTTGGTTAAAGGTAGCCCTTTCAATAATTTTATCAATACACGAGATAATCGCTATTGGTCGATAGTTTGTGGTTTCCTGATTTATATATAGGTCTGATGATGGATGTTTTAAGTTCGTCAGGCATGATACTTTTACTTACACAAAGATTAATTAATTTAGTCAGTTCTGGGATTATATTATCAGCAATTAACTTTAGGTCTTTAATTCTTATTTGGTCATTGCCTTCTGATTTTTTAACATCCACATCATTAATTATTTTTCTAACATCTTTTTGTGATACAGGTCTAAATCTCATTGACATAATAGTAGGAATTGTATACGTGTTACGATCTAGGAATTTTTTAGTACAATTATGTCATATGTCTTTTATTTCATTTACGAATGCTGTAGCAAATTTATCGCATAAAAATTTTGTGTCTCCTTGACTTCCCATATGTTGAAGGATTATTTTATCTAGATTTTGTTTAGGTTTTCCTATTAGATTATTTATTTCGTCCCAGAGTTTCCTCGGGTTGCCGTTTAAGCTATTTATTAAGTTTTTATGGAATGTGTTTTTAGTAATATTAATCTGTTTGTTTGTTTTGTTTCTATATCGCCTATATTCTAATCGAAATACCGGGTTATTTGGGCTATTCTTGCATTTTCGGTAAAGATAATCTCTTTTTTTAATAATGTTCTTAATTTCTTCCGTAACCCATGGATTGCTGTGCCTAAGATTACATTCAAATAATTTTTCTTTTTTCGACGACGCACAGATATTATCAAAAATAGTTTTTAAATTATAGTACAGTTCTGATGGACATTCAGTTTGTAATAATTTCCCCCAATTTACTAGTTTTAATTTAGAATATACTAATTTATTATCAATAATTTACCTTTTTTTATTTAAATCCTTTGTAAGTACCTCTTTCCCTATGGCAACTCCTGTTATATAATGGTCAGATATTTTGTTAGTCACAATACATGAAAATACAGTGTTATTACGGTTACGAATTGCCATATGGTCAATACATGAATAAGCATTTTTTCCGTTTAAAATTTCAACCCGGGTCACATCTAATATTACATTTTGTAAACCATTTTCACTGAGTAGATTTTGATATTCTATAATTACACTATTTTTTGTATCCAACAAATTCAAGTTAATGTCACCACAATACAAGTAGTTTGAATCAGTTGAAGTCAATTGTAATATTTGTTTTAGTTCCTTTATCTTATTCGATGTTCAGTTATAAAATTCTAGTTGCAGACTGTATCCTGTACCTGCTGCCAGAATGAGAGAAAAACCATTATCATGTTCTGAGTGTACTTTTAATTCGCCGCATATAGACTTAATTCAAACCCATTTTGTGTTGAAAATGTAAATTTCCAGTTGTGGAATCTGTACTGTACGTTGACACATTTCAAAGGAAAACATCCTCTTATTTAAAGTTCAATTATAATATTCTATTTGCAGACTATGTACGTGCTGCAAGAATCAAAGTAAAACCAATTTCATGTTCTGAATATAGTTTAAATTCGCAAGGTACAGATTTAATTTAAACCAGTACAGAATGTAAAATTCCAGTTGGATTCATCTGCTGACACATTTCGAAGGAAAACATTCTGTTATTCGATGTGCAGTTATAAATTCTAGTTGCAGAATATTTTTATTTAATGCCAGAATCAAAGTAAAACCATTTTCATGTTCTGAGTGTAGATTTAATTCACCGTATTCACACTGGTTTTGTGTTCAGAATATAACGATAAATTAAATGACGAGTTGCAGATTCATCGTGCATCGAGTGAAGTTTTACATTTGAGTTACATAATGCTGTAAAATTCTGAGAAATTGTTTGTTGCGTGTGTAACTATTATTTGGGGACTCTAACGCAGTATCAATAAATCAACTTTGGAGTAGAATTTATAAACATGCGTTGAAAGAATACTCATCAATTGTGATTTAAAAAAAATCCCGCTCGTATATAAATAGGTCGTAATATAAAAATGGGATTTCCGAATACAACCCCCCCCCCATCCCCCCGCCGCTTGAAGTACCCAAATAAGTAGGTGGCCAAATTTTCCTACGCCCCGATGTTCTGAGTGTAGTTTTGATTCACCACATACCGATTTTATTAAAACCAGTTTCGTGTTCTGAATGTAAGTGCCGGCACAATCAAATAAAAACCCTTTTCAAGTTTTGAGTGTAGTTTCAATTCACTGCATACAGATTTAATTAAAACCAGTTTTGTGTTCAGAATGTAAGTGCCGCTAGAAACAAAGAAAAACCATCTTTTTGTTCTGAGTGTAGTTTTGATACACCGCATATTTGG
The DNA here is from genome assembly GCA_929108145.2 of Limnephilus rhombicus. NCBI lineage: Eukaryota > Metazoa > Arthropoda > Insecta > Trichoptera > Limnephilidae > Limnephilus > Limnephilus rhombicus. The sequence goes on along the minus strand of OV815290.1, from coordinate 10,708,246 downwards.
TTTAATTTAAACCAGTTTTCTGTTATCAACATAACAATAAGTTGCCGATACATCGTGTACCTAGTGAAGCTTTGTATTTGAGTTGCATTCCATACGTATGCGTGATGAAGATGCAAATTCTATTACAGGCACACCACTCTCAGTTTCTGAGAGCAGTTATATATAAATTTGTAATAGAATTTATAAGCATGATTTTATTGGAAGAGTACGCAAAATCTTCCTCCGCCCCGGGCGGCTGAAACCCACGCTACGCCACTGATATGGATATTATACCTAGTAATAAACTCTGAATTTAAAACCCAACGAGGTATGCTGTAGGTGTTACCGCGAGTCCGAAGTAAGCCACATTGTACCTTACTTTCTCGAGGAGATGATTAAATTCATTGGCGTGTTTCGTGCCTCAAAAAGATGAAAAGTCAAAAAGAAATTTGGTGTCGTTTAGAGGAAACTGGGCGGCGTTTTATTCAAACAAACGTATTCTCCAATTTCCTTTCTGAATTTTAACACTACTGCAAATATTATAAAAATTTCGTGTCATGGTGTTTGTGGTAGTACTCCTCCTGTTCGTTCCAGAATGCGATTTATCCATTTCGCTTTAAGTAAAATAATTAGTTGTATCATTCGTGTTAATTTAGATATTTTAGTTAAACGTATTTTCACCTTTGCAAATAAAAATTCTCCCTTGGGTTTTTCAAATAAGCTCTCAACCTTTAGAAATAAATGTATTCTGCCTGATATTATATGGGGACATTCCTTTACCGATAAGGAACAAAAGGTTTATTCCTTAAATTGTTTATTTTTAAGTAGTTATGTGCAGCCGCCAAAATAGAAAGAGTTTGCTGGAGGCATGTTTACCTAATAATAGGACCCGCCCTATTATCATAAAATTCCAATATTTGTTAATCCCCTAGGTTTAAGATGTATCTTTATTGATGTGCCCGTTTTGGCAAAACTTTAAAAATAATTTTATTGTTTTATTATGGGTTAAGTTTAAGAATTCGAGATATGGGAATATTTAATCTTAGTCCCAAGCATTTCTACATTTAAGTGTTTTATGATGTACTTAGTTTTATGGGTGGCCCTTTTGGGCCGACTTTAGCGTAATTGTTTTATTGCGGGATTTTAAAATCCCGTGGTGGAAGCAGCTTAAATATGCTGTCTCACCATTGTATGTTTTTCTTTAAATATTGTGATTTTTGGAACAGAGTTTAGTCTTGCTGTTAGAGTGAAGCAGTGTGGTTGTTGTGGTGGAACTGGAAGATACACGAGGTGTTTCTTCAGTTAGAGCAGAGGGAAGATAGGCCCTTTGCGTTAGTTTTGCTAGTAGAGTAAAGCTAGAAGGTACACGCGGTGTGCCTTCACTTGTGTAATTATACTGAAGCTGGGAGGTACGAGTCGTACCTACGGTTCAGTATTGGAAAAACTGACAATAGAGAGATCGAAGTAGAGACTTCGATATTTGTCAGTGTGGTGTGGTCGTGGACCACCCGAGTGAGGGTAAATAGACCCTCTTGTAATAATTGTATTTATTGCATTAAATAAATTGTGCTGAAGAAGAAGAAAAAGAAGTGTTTTCCTGCCAACTCCATTCTGTTGTGTTCTCGTACCACGATAGTAGAAATACCTCCAAAACGGCTCTACCGATTTTTATGATTTTTTTAATGTATATTTAGTAGGTATGAGAATCGAGTTTAAAGTATATATATACCGCTAGGTGGTTACGGTGTCCTTATCCAGAAAAAAATATTCAAATAATTTATGTTGTTGAATGCAGATGGCGCTACGTCCGCCTCATCGAACTTTCATCCACACATGCGCGAGACATTCACGAGAAGCGTCGCGTCATTTTGATGTTTCATTCGGCATCATGTTCTCGCGTGGGTAAACCATCGAGCTTTTTTGTGTTGGCTAAAGACAGTCTGACAAAAATTTATCGTACACTCAATTGCTCTTCGAAATTCGTATTGATTTTCTTTATTTCATTTTCCTACTTTAGTTGATGTTTTTTTTATCGGCGGTCATCGTCTACTTTCAATTTGGGAGGCGGGAATGGGTACCGCCGCCCCGGGAACCTTTATTGGATAACCAACACCTCTGCTATAGGTCACCCCAAGTGGTTCGCTACGTTTGGTGATTTAGCAGGGGCGCCCGGGTTCATGGGGTGAGGTTTGTCTAGGTCTTGGAGGCGGATGATCAGGACATACTGAACCCCAGATTCCTACCCATCTCTTAAACCCTTTTCCTTCCCATAACTCTCCTCCTTCCTTTCCTTAAAAAAACCCTCCACACAGCATCCCCAAAGATGACATAGGCCCTGAGGGAAATTATTTTCCTCAGGGCCTCCTGAATGCAGGTAAAAAAAAAAAAACAGCGCTCTATTCCTCTTTCTATCGTAGCTCCCACCCCCACACACTTACAATAAATTCGTTATTTTTTTATTTAACAACCAAAATATTCACTAGAAATAATTTATGTGGCAGAACAAAGTTTTCCGGGTCAGCTAGTATAATATAGATATTGACAACTAGCGTGTCAGTATGTTTTGCTTTTTTGATAAGTTTTTTTATTTATTTATTTGTATTGCTTTTATTTCTTGCTAGGGCAATCCCAATGAGTTACAGAACTCATTTTAGGAAAGGAGGAACTTACAATTTATGGTTGGGAGGAAACAGTTAAAACTTTACAATGGAATTTAGATATTAAAAATATAACTTTCACGTACAATATAGACATTTTAAGTAGAACAAACCACAATAGAAAACAATTACAGAAAAAAGAACAAGGTTATACAGTGGCGTAGGCTAGCATGGGTGGCACCTGGGGCGGATAGCACAACGGGAGGGGCGTAATGGGATAGGGTAGGACGGGTTCCAGCAGAATATTTACCACAACGGAGGAGGCGGAATGGGAGAGGGTAGGACGGGTTCCAGCAGGATATTTACCACATCGAAGGGGGCGGAATGGGAGAGGGTGGGACGGGTTCCAGCAGAATATTTACCACAACGGAGGGGGCGGAATGGGAAAGGGTGGGACGGGTTCTAGCAGAATATTTACCACAACGGAGGGGGCGGAATGGGATAGGGTGGGACGGGTTCTAGCAGAATATTTACCACAACGGAGGGGGCGGAATGGGATAGGGTGGGGCGGGTTCTAGCAGAATATTTACCAAAATGGAGGGGGCGGATTGGGATAGGGTAGGACGGGTTACAGCAGAATATTTACCACAACGGAGGGGGCGGAATGGGATAGGGTGGGACGGGTTCTAGCAGAATATTTACCACAACGGAGGGGATGGAATGGGATAGGGTGGGACGGGTTCCAGCAGAATATTTACCACAACGGAGGGGGCGGAATGGGATAGGGTAGCATGGGTTCTAGCAGGATATTTATCACAACGGAGTGGGCGAAATGGGATAGGGTGGGACGGGTTCTAGCAGAATATTTACCACAACGGAGGGGGCGGAATGGGATAGGGTGGGACGGGTTCCAGCAGAATATTTACCACAACGGAGGGGGCGGAATGGGATAGGGTAGCATGGGTTCTAGCAGGATATTTATCACAACGGAGTGGGCGAAATGGGATAGGGTGGGACGGGTTCTAGCAGAATATTTACCACAACGGAGGGGGCGGAATGGGATAGGGTGGGACGGGTTCCAGCAGAATATTTACCACAACGGAGGGGGCGAAATGGGATAGTGTTGGACGGGTTCTAGCAGAATATTTACCACAACGGAGGGGATGGAATGGGATAGGGTGGGACGGGTTCCAGCAGAATATTTACCACAACGGAGGGGGCGGAATGGGATAGGGTAGCATGGGTTCTAGCAGGATATTTATCACAACGGAGTGGGCGAAATGGGATAGGGTGGGACGGGTTCTAGCAGAATATTTACCACAACGGAGGGGGCGGAATGGGATAGGGTGGGACGGGTTCCAGCAGAATATTTACCACAACGGAGGGGGCGGAATGGGATAGGGTGGGACGGGTTCCAGCAGAATATTTACCACAACGGAGGGGGCGGAATGGGATAGGGTGGGACGGGTTCTAGCAGAATATTTACCACAACGGAGGGGATGGAATGGGATAGGGTGGGACGGGTTCCAGCAGAATATTTACCACAACGGAGGGGGCGGAATGGGATAGGGTAGCATGGGTTCTAGCAGGATATTTATCACAACGGAGTGGGCGAAATGGGATAGGGTGGGACGGGTTCTAGCAGAATATTTACCACAACGGAGGGGGCGGAATGGGAGAGGGTGGGACGGGTTCTAGCAGAATATTTACCACAACGGAGGGGGCGGAATGGGAGAGGGTGGGACGGGTTCTAGCAGAATATTTACCACAACGGAGGGGGCGGAATGGGAGAGGGTGGGACGGGTTCTAGCAGAATATTTACCACAACGGTGGGGGCTGAATGGGATAAGGTGGGACGGGTTCTAGCAGAATATTTACCACAACGGAGAGGGTAGAACGGGGTAAGATGGGATGGGGCGAAACGGAATACCATAATGGCCACTGACCACAAGGTACTGAATACTGTCCCGATTTTTTTATTCAGACTTCTCGACGAGGGACCGCCCGCGCGCTGGCTCGCTTATTGTCCGGCGGACCATCGCGGACCATCTTCTAGCCTCTTGCAGTGGGTAAGATTTTAAGTTTTCTATGTATCAATGTATGGTCGCAAGTTGCAAATCAGTAAAGATTCGGCTAAAAATTGACCAATATTAACCTTCAGTCATATTGGTCATTTTGCATTGACCAACGTTAAGTAACCTTCGCATGGTCGCCTCCAACGGCGTAACTCGCGCATGGTGTCTCAGACCTATTATTTTAATAATATACTTTTTAAGCATTATTGGTATTTGTCACATAGAATTGGGTTCTTATTCTTCTTTGCGTGCCGTATCAGGTCCCCCCGACGTTGGCGATCACTCTTGAGAATGTCTCTCTGTCTTGCGCTGCCCGGAATAGCTCCTCCACACTTCTAATGCCGGTCCACTCTCGTATGTTACGCAGCCAAGACATTTGTCTCCTACCAGGCCCTCGGCGACCCTCTATCTTGCCTTTCAATATCAAATGGAGCAAGTGATACTTTTCCCCTCGAAGTATATGACCAAGATATGAAATTTTCCTGATTTTTATTAATGTAAGCAGTTCTCTATCTGCTCTAGCCCGCCTGAGAATTTCTGTGTTGGTGATCATGTCGGTCCATGGGACCTTGAGCATTCTCCGGTGAAGCCACATTTCAAAAGCCTCTAACCTGTTCATGGTATTTACTTTCAAGGTCCATGTTTCACATCCATAGAGCAAGACCGACCACACATAACATTTTAGCATTCTCTGCCTTAGTTTTAAGCTGATATTGTCATTGCAGAAGAGGGATTTCATTTTAATGAACGCAGTTCTTGCTGCTTCAATTCTGCATCTAACCTCCACATCTGGGTCAAGAGTCTCCGTGAGAATACTGCCGAGGTATCTAAATCTTTCCACCTTTTCGACATTGCAACCATTTAACAGTATCACTGATTCAGAGTGATCTAGTCGTCCAAATGTCATCCATTTAGTTTTATTGACGTTGATTGTTAGGCCCAGTTGCTCACCAGCATTATTAACAAGATTTAATAGGTCTTGGAGGTCATCGATACAGTCAGCTAGTAATACAGTATCATCTGCGTATCTTATGTTATTAATGACAACTCCGTTGATCTTCAGACCCTTCTCAGTATTACTTAGGGCTCTTTTAAAGACATAGTTGGAATAGAGATTAAACAATAGTGGCGACAGGATACAGCCTTGTCGTACTCCACGCTGAATGGCAATTGCATTAGATCTCTCATTCCCATTCTTATTTCTGCTGTTTGGAACCAATACAGGTTTTTAATGAAATTCTGGTCTTTGGTGTCAACGTTACAATCCGCAAGCATTTTCATTAGGTCAGCATGTTTTACCCTGTCAAATGCCTTTTCGTAGTCAATAAAACAGGCAAAGACTTCCTTTCTTTGGTCACGACACTTTTGCAATAGTACGTCGATAGACAATAATGCTTCACGCGTCCCGAACGCATTTCTGAAGCCAAACTGAGTGTCATCCAAGTCCTGCTCGCACTTATTGCGTATCCTGGCATGTATTATTTTAAGGAATAATTTAAGGACATGACTCATCAGTTAAACCAACACAATTGGGTTGGTTTAATTAAATTCCAAAAAAAAAGGAAAAATTTAAAACTTTAACTTTATTTGGTAGAAACAGACTTTTAACACTGCCTCTAAAAAAGAACACAATTTTTGTACTCTAACTATAAAAGCGAAAATAAATTTTTACAGGTGTTAATTTTTAGAAAAGGGAAATATAATAAATTAAAGTATCAAAAATAATAAAATATTTAAAAAAATATTTATTATCATTATTAGGATTTTTGGGTAGTAATTATTACTTACCTAAAAGACTGATAACAGTGGTCCGCGGACCACAGGTTGGGAAACCCTGATATAGATAGAGTAGAAGTTTTACTCCAGTTGTGTGGTTTATCTAAAAGACTCTTTTTTTGTGGCAGATATTGTGCGGGCCGCACAGATGGAGGCGTCTACTAATATCTACATCTACAGGAATTCCAAAAACTGAAAAAATCGAACTAATATCTATGAGAACCAAAGTGTTGACGAATATCTACAGCACTGGCAGAGGTTGGACTTGCAATTATGTATAGCATATTGGAATAACGTAATATTGCGTATGCAGTTAAAAAAACTTAATTTATGTAAGTATGTATGTAAAAATCCCTAATATCGGACTACTTGACACATTTAGCTGATTAGTCCAACCTACGCCCTGTACTGGGACCGTCATAGATATTCGTCTGACCTTGGCTCTGTAGATTTTATTTTTTTAATTTTTTTTAAAAATTATTTATTAACCAAGAATAACATTACAATATATACAATATACCTACATAAACATATATATATATATATATATATATATATATATATATATATATATATATATATATATATATATATATATATATATATATATATATATATATATATATATATAATTTTTTTTGGTATATACCTCCTCACTAGGCTGAGCCTGTTCTGAGGTGGCAGGAATTTAATTTAATTTTGATATCTTAATCTTGGAAGATAAAAAATATAATTTTAATTTAAATAGATAAATGGAATAAAAGAAAAAAATATAAAGAAAGTAAAAAAAATATGAGATAAATAGATGAAAATAGTTAAGGAGAAAAGAGAAAAAATACAGGCGTTGAGTGTGTTGTTTGATCAAGTTATCTGCACGCAGTATGCAATAAATACCCTTGTTTACTACCCACGTATGAATTTTGCGTTTTAGATTTTTTGTCACTAGAATATCTTTTATATCTTTTTCAATTAAATTAAAACATTTTGGAGCCAAATTGTGATAATGTCTTTGTCCAAATGTAGTATTTGTCTTCGGAGTCATGTGTTGATGTCTATGTCTTGTGTCGTAATTGTGTTGTGCAGTATGATGGTTTAGTTTGTCTCTTTGGTAATGTATAGATATAATTTTGATGTACAGTTGGTGTATGTTCAATACAGCAAAGTCTTTAAATAAAGTATATAAAGATATTAGTCAACATTCTGAAGTTCGTAGATATTAGTTCAACATATGAGCTGTAGATATTTGTCCGACATACAGGCTGTAGATATTAGTATCTGGAGTCGCACAAATACCTGTCGCGGGCCGCATCCGGCTATGCCATAGACTATAGATGTAATTGTTTGTCTCTTTCTAGTGTCGCTTTTTCGTTTCATCGAGTTTCAAATCACAACGGTGCTAAAGAAGTTTTCACTTCAAAAAGACACGGCTAGGAATAATCTGTTCGGTGGCGTAACATGCATTCAGGGGGAGCTTATCTTATATATGTTTAAACAGGAATTACCCAGAACGGCACACCCTTTGCATACAAACATTGTACTATATCAACACCTTGGTTTCAATGTGTCTCTGAAATGCATTTTAAAGTTGTAGAAGAATATTATAAAAAATAATTTGAAAAACCTACAAACTTTCAAAGCATATTTTTAATTTCATTTTTTAAGATAACAATACCCCCTAAAAATTACACAACGAAGCAATTATCGATCCGCAACTGTCCGTGTTTAGTATCAGAGATGACCTTGTGTACGAATTTATGTTTTTGTGATTTTCTTACTTTTCCACTTACTTAGGGGCCATCCATAAATTACGTCACACGAATTTCGTGATATTTTTACCCCCCCCCGCCCCCCCTCCCCCCCGTCACTGTCACATTTATGAGACCCCTCCCCCCTAGTGTGACATCTAAAAATAATCAAAAGAGTAGTTCAATTTTTTTTACATGTGACGTTACAGAGCTGATGACCACCCCGTACCCCTAGTAACACTTTCTTCTCCCCTCTCCCCCCCTTAATGCGTGACGTAATTTATGGATGGCCCCTTACGGGAATTGCGTTTCATTTTCTTTATACGTCTGAGGGAAATTTATTATAATTATTGTATTTTTCCTTTGGAAGGGTGAAGACACACGTTAACCGTTTGTCTCATTTTCGACTATTGACATTTAGTGTGTAAGAAAGAGACTAAGCATTATATGTTAAAGAACAAAAGCGAAACAATCAGCGCATTGACATTTGACGTTTTTGAATTTTTGGAATTCACGCAAACTTCAACTAACACAACATTGTTACAGCTCTTTCAAAATAGGAGAATTCCTTCCATACAAAATGTATGGCGAAAATAATTTTCTTTATAACTATTTATTTCATTAACTTTTGTGATGTTTTAATAGTTATTATCCTATCCGGGGCGGAGACAAATCCAACAAATCAATGATCATCAAAATCAGCCCAGCCGTTCTCGAGTTATAAATAGTGTAACTAACCCGACTTTGTTTTATATATTAAGATGTCGCACTCCCGAAGTTATTAATTCATCGTCTAGAAAAATAAAATCTGGTGCTTACCGCTAACTTTAACGGGTTATATAGTTTTGAAAACGTTGTACGTAAAATATATTAATGGTAAGTTATTATTTTTATTAATCTTAAGAGGTACCAGAGAAAACCAGAAAAATGTCATTTTTAAATCAGATTTTAGACGTATTGACTCTTTTCCACAAAAAATTATAAATGGATTTCGAAAGATTGTTCTTTTATCTAGCATTTGCATGTTATAAATTTTGTGAACAAATGTTAACTTTTAGTACAATAAGATTATACCATAGATCGTTGGCAGATTTGTTAAATTTTCAAAAAAGATTTTGTATTATACCACACCCATTTCAAATCATGTAATCATGCAGTAAAATAAATCAATACATTATCTGGGTATCGCATGTTTCAGAATTTTAATTTTAGTTAAAATAAAATCATTAAAAAATATAAACATAAATGTGTTTCTTGACCAAAATTTGTCCGTTTGTGTATTTATTTGCTCACTTACAAACTAATGTATTTCAGATTTTTTACATTCTTATTTAACTTAGACATTGGTACCTACATACTCATATTAAAAAAAAAAAATAGAATAAGTACATTATTTTAATAGTTTTATCATCACGTCTTTCAGCATTTTTGGATGTAGGTATAAATTAAAGCAAATTTGGAATGAAATACGATCGATATTGAATGATAATTTTAAAAAGCTGGTACGGAGAATAATTAATCTTTCTCATTGTAACAGCCCTGCACGACCGTAAGAACAACTTTCGACGAAATGTGGATTTTCGGCCGCTGGCTGGTTAAACGCTCAACATACAAAGAACTTGCATCCCCAGTGTTATGTTGGAATAAAAAAGTTATTTTAGTTACACGAATTAAAATGGGAGTTTTTAGCAAACGAAAATTATTTGGGTTGTGTTGTCTTATTGTACTGCCTTCATAAATCAAAACTAAAATTTACCTGCAATTATAACATTTATAAGTATACTAGCTGACCCGACAAACGTTGTTCTGCCATATAAATTATTTTTAGTGAATATTTTGGTTAATGCAAAATAAATAATGTATTGTAAGTGCGTGGGGATGGGATCTATGACAGAAAGAGGAATGGAGCGCTGTAGACGATGACCGCCGATGAAAACAAAAAACACCAACTAAAGTAGGAAAATGAAATAAAGAAAATCAATACTAATTTCGAAGAGCAATTGAGTGTACGATATTTTTTGTCAGTCCGTCTTTAGCCAACACAAATAAGCTCGATGGTTTGCCCACGCGAGAACATGATGCCGAATGAAATATCAAAATGACGCGACGCTTCTCGTGAATGTCTAGCTTCGGAGGAGTGTGACCACAAACACCATTTTTATATATATATATCGATTTTTATATATAAGATTACCTGATCCGGCCATGCGTTGCTGTGGCAAACGAAACACAACGCCATCTACTGGATGGTTTACCAACCCTTATATGTATTATACCACCACCATCTATTAATTTGCGTACGAATCAAATCCACATTGCCTGCTTGCCAGCCCGCTCTCTACCACATACGGACATTCTCCTTTATATTTCAACCAATTGACACAAAACCCTGACAAATTATATACTTAAACCTTCCTCAGGAATCACTCTATCTATTGGTGAAAACCGCATGAAAATCTGTTAAGTAGTTTTAAAAGAAGAAGAAGGAGAGATATGTAATTACGAATGTTGGAGAGAGCGCGCTAATATTTTAAATGATAAAATTGAAGCGAAAATTGTGAAAATGTTTAATAAAACACGACTCGTTTAAAAAAGAGCAAATGTCTCGTGGAAGGCGTCTTAATAAGTATCATTTAAAGAAACTCTGTGAATTTTTTCGCAACTATAACCTGTAAAATAAATTTTCGGAGCATACTTTGCGATTTTTTTCTGTCGAGGGAATTTCATATAATTTGCGTTTCGGCGTGGAACGCGTCTAGATATTATCTTAAAAAATAACATATATTTAAAAAAAATCTTAAACACTTCAAATGTAATAAATCGGTATAAATTCCGGTAGCGGCGGCTTAAATAGCTACCAAATTTATATAAGGAACCGGCGAATATCAGGCAAGCGTTGCATTTTCGCGATGAAGGATTTTCCAAATTTACCCCCCTGCTATCCCCTACCGCTCTTATGCCTCCTTGCAATCACTCCCTCTGTTTCCCACCTCTACGTCACTCATCTCCTGCGTGTCCCATCCCGTCCGCTTCCCTCTCGCGCCCTCATTCCTTCCCTCCTTGCAGCACATCTTTCAAACTACGCGCACCAAATATTGTATTTTTTTATACGAAATTCATAACGCCATTACCTTGAAGGGCATGCGCATTGCGCACAACAACTCACCAAAGTTTCATCACAATCGGATAAATAACACAGGAAGTAGTAAAAATAATGTAAGTAAGAAACGAATGAGTTCGATAATATATTATAACTAGCGGTTAAAAACCCGCTCCGCAGGATTTTGCTGCTGGGCCTTGCGGGCAGCTTTTGGTTCGACTTCACCCAGTTTGAGTGTTGGTGACCATTTTATTAATCCGATAGGAACTGGTTCCAAAAATAGCCGATTCCTCGGATCCACTGTGATCCAGTGACAGCTAGTCACCGGGACAAAGTAACCGCGACAGGCTATGACATCATATGTAATATGACGTGTGGTATTATTATCTACAACTGCCAGTTACAAAAATAATCATAATATATATATCGGGAGAGATCACGAAGTTACAGGGCAATGAGAATAATGCTTCAGCAAAATAGATTTTTAAAAGTAAACAAAATGTTAAAGGAACTGAATTGGCTAACCGTGAAACAGATGCTGACCTTGAATACAGTGATATTTATACATAAAATAATAAACAACATTTTACCAAAATACTTTCAAATAAAATTATATTCAACAAGGACATTCACAGACATAAACACAAGGACGTGCAATGAAAGGCTTTAAAAAAAGACAAGGCGAATACGCAGAACAGTTTACTGTACAAAGGAATGAAGTTATGATGTAACAAGTTACCAGAAACTTTAAAGTCCACACCAATTGGAAAGTTCAAGACGTATTGTAGGAGCTACATAAAACTACATAAAAATTAGTTTGCAATATGAAATATTATAATTAATTAGAAATTTTGTAAACTTAAATGTACAAATTCCTAAAATAAAAATTCATAATTAAAAACTAATCGAGTAGCACTTACGCCTGCCAGGGGATGCTAATCACGCGATCTGTTAACGGAAGTGGCGCCACCTGTCGGCGGAACTGTTAATTCGGTTCAATTACAAAAGTAGATTTGTACACAAACTTAGACGCGGCGTTAGATTTGCCGTCTTAGCCGGATTCTTAAATTTCAACCGTACAGTCTCTGGTCTATTAATACTGTTAGTGACTCCAGATACTAATATCTACAGCCTGTATGTCGGACGAATATCTACAGCTCATATGTTGGACTAATATCTACGAACTTCAGAGTGGACTAATATCTACAGAGCTAAGGTCGGACGAATATCTATGACGGTCCCAGTGGTGACTAATATCTATGGAGCGTAGGTTGGACTAATATCTACAGAGGGCAGCTGAGCAAGAGGTTGTACGGAAAAGCATAAATTACTTCAATTACGTAAAGGCTTAAACGTTTTAAGTGCATACATGAAGTTTTTGCATAATATTACGTATTTTGCTGCTTATGGGGACAATAATTTATTGAACAAACATGGAGGTCATAATACAAAGATATTTATTTATTTCGAAATACACGGCACCACAACCTAACCTAACCTAACTAACAAATAAATAGTCATGGTAACAGACTAAATAATTTAGAAGCACTCGAAATAAAGAAAGCTGTTAAAACAAAAACCCAAATCCTTAATAATCAGCTAAATGTGTCCAATAGTCCGATATTAGGGATTTTTACATACATACATACAGTTTGAATTTAAACCCAGGGTTCAAACCAATTATAGATTTAAAAGTTACCATAAAAAATTAGATTACGATCAAAAGGTTATCTCATTTGATCAACAGATGTCTCTAATAGAATAATTTGTTTTAGTCTCTCCCTCCCTCGACGGACAAGTAGGTACCTTTATAAAAAGGCTTACGTTGGTGAAATTAATTCACTTCTTTACAAAAACTTGCACTGCAAATTTAAAATACCACTGAACCCTTGTCCATTGGGTGGGGAAAAGTTATTGTCGTCAGTTGTAACTATTCAATCATAACAATAAAAAATCAAAAAATGAAGTTATAAAAAAAGTGCTTCATTTATAAAAAAAACAGTCTAACAGATTTCTCCTTCGTTAAGACCTAACATTTTTACACATACATAAATAAAGTTTTTTAAACTGCACACGCAATATTACGTTATTCCAATATGCTATACATAATTGCAAATCCAACCTCCAGTGCTGTAGATATTCGTCCACACTTTGGTTCTCATAGATATTAGTCAACAGTTTGAGCTGTAGATATTCATAAGCACTTTGGTTCTCATAGATATTAGTCCGATTTTTTCCGTTTTTGGAATTCCTGTAGATACTAGTAGACGCCCCCCTGTTAGATAACGAGAGTATCAAAGCTTAGTCGTTAACCCGGTGGTATCGTGTCGGGTATCTCATACCCAGCGATTAGTAAAACACTAAATATTTCTTAACTGTGCGATTCCTGGAACTCAGCTGACTCGGTAGCTAGAGAGGGTGGTGCGGGGAGTGATTTTAAGCGACAGTAACAGTGTTACGCCAGCGGCGGTGTAAACTACACGTGCGCAAATATAGAGCGGGTACGTAATACCCACCTCATAGTCGGTGTAACTATTTTGTGTTATTAAATAAGACAGCTTTATTCTTTAATTTTGTGTACACAGTTGATCACAATTTACAATTAGATATAAAGTTATAGTTTCTTAACATTGTTGATTTGTGCTTAAAAAAAAACTTTTTTTTTTTTTTATAGAAATATTAATATTTTATAACTGTAACTGGGTTATTTTTTATGATATTTCCTCATTTCCCAATGCTAATCAATATATAACAGTAATTGGAATTGGAAGCAACATATACATAATACTACAAACAAAATCTGAAAATCTATATACTTTTTCAAACAAACACGCAATTTCCTTAGCCTAAAACTTTTAAAAACAGTATATTACTCACTGTGCCAATCTCACATCGAATACGGAATTCTAGCCTGGGGTAATGCATATTCCAATGCCCTTGATCCCATCATGAAAGCACAAAAACTAATAATTCTTAAAATGCCGCTTACTACCAGCACATATACTATCTTCAATTCCTTCAACGTTATGGACATAAAACAGCTCTACTCAAGATCCATATTACTTAATTTACACAAAAACAACAAAACACCATACAAAGCTACACAAACAATACACAATACCCGAGCCAAAAACAACGAACTTCTCCAAACTCCTTTTTTCAAAACCACCTTCGCGCAAAGACACTCTAAATACATAGCTTGCAAACTATACAATACACTACCAACTACGATCAGACAAAGTGACTCCTTTACAAAATTCAAACAAGATATTAAAAAATGGATTATAAGTATTGGACGCCACACTATCACAAATATCTGTAAAATAAATCACACAGACAGAAATAACTATTCACATACAACCTAACCCATATAAAATAAATGAAAATAATGGAATCCTGTCAAATTTAACCTATAAATAGATTAGGCAGAATTTATTTCATTACTCCATCTCCAACATTTATAAAAGAACTCTCTTTAAAAGATTTACCACCCTTCCAATCACCCTTCTGTTCTAATTCTATTCATAATATGTATTTTACCTGAAATATCCTTGTAACTACTATATTCATTTATGTACGCCTGTCTCGACACAGGTATACCCTAGTGAGACAGGCATACAAATAAAACCATTGTAAATATATTTTATTATAGATAAATAAAAACATAAAAAATAAGTATTATTCTAAAGTTACTTCAGTTATCAATATCGATTAATAATTCTATTTTAGGGTATGTCATACCCACCTCGCAGCTGGTGTTACAATTTTTCACCTCATTCACGTCGGGTTAAAGTAATTTTATTTTTATTATTATACAAATAAATAAAATTGTCGTACAGTATAACTTTATATTTATATATGTATATATACGCATTAATTTCCATTTATATGCGTGAATGAGTACGCGTATTTTTTTTATTTATTTTACTTGAGCTCCACACAGGAGGCTCTGAGGAAAATAATTTCCCTCAGGGCCTATGTCATCTCTGGGGATGCTGCGTGGATGGTTTTTTAAGGAAAGGAAGGAGAGGAGAGTTCTGGGAAGGAAAAGGTTTTTAGGTGTGGGTAGGAATTTGGGGTTCAGTGTGTCCTGGTCATCCGCCTCCAAGACCTAGACATACCTCACCCCATCAACCCGGGCACCCCTGCTAAATCACCAAACGTAGCGAACCACTTGGGGTGACCTATGGCAGAGGTGTTAGTTATCCAATAAAGGTTCCCGGGGCGGCGGAACCCCTTCCCGCCTCCCAAATTGCATATATGTATGGATACATATATGCATGTGAGGGTGTATATGTATATGCATGCATGTATTTGCATATGTATGCATGCATGCACACTTATGAAACTATAAACAAGAATTGTGTATTTTAATATGATCTGACAATCTTGTACATGACTTAGATCCTTTCTTTTCTATTTTCTAGTTTCTATTATTTATCCTTTTTTTCATAATTCTCATTTTAAACTTTTTACTATAATTTCTCCAAGTTTCAACATGTTTATAATATATTCAATTCATTTGTTTACACCAGACACTACAAAATAACTATATTCCATTGGCCACCCTGAAACATTCTGCCGCCTAGTATGGTTATGTAATGAAACTTGTATTTGAAAATGTTCTATTGATTTATCATGTATTTTATAAATAAAAATAGTTTGTTTATAATTCCAACCCCTTTTAGGCCCTATATGGTGAATGTTTTGCAGAACGTAGCTAAATTGATATTTAGGTGGCATTAGTAGCATACATGAATTACGTGAGCTTCCCCCCCCCAATTTTGAGCTCACGTAATTAATAGATGCTCCCTTACGGTAATAGGTGCACATGCTGTAAATTTATAGTTCTATTGTAAATATTCTATTTGGCGAAATGTAAGTTTGGACAAAGATATATCGATGAAGATAAACATCGATTGAACCACACTAATTTTTTTATTGTTAGTACAACTCAATTGTTGTTTACCAACCATTCATTCTCAGCTGCATAAAGTACGGAAAATAGTGTATGAACGCGAAAAGTTGGTTTAGTTTAGAAGGGCTTATCCCCAGTCACAACCCAGTAACACTCGAAGAATTCAGACTCCTTCAACCGTTGTTTTTTGTGATCTTTGGTGGACCTACCCCACGCAAACCTTGCGGTATCCCAAATGCTTTGTCAAAATCTTGTCAATAGTCGTCTTTTTTAAAATTTTTTTTTATTAGGTTTGTCAACAGTGATTTACATCAAAGCTTTCACAGATACAATTACACTGAACATGGTTGATGCTATCACTAATTAAAGACAAACACAACATTGATAATATAATACTTACATAAACATTACATTCATTCATACAAACACATACTATACATTACAAAATAATAATTAACAAGTTTTACAAGGAACAAGTTTTTAGAACAATGAGTTTATATGTAGGTTGTTAAGTTTATAGAACAACGTAATAGGGAGCTTTAAAGCTTGTTAAGAGATGATTTGAAGTTGGTCAATGTTGACATTGTCAAATTAATCGAATGTTTTTTATAAGCCTCATTGAAATAAAGGGCACATTCTCGATAAAGCTGAGCCATACCCCAGCAGTAGCGTAGCTACCGCCGTATCAGCCGTATCAATGATACGGGGCCCCGGGGCTACAGGGGCCCCCAACGTGGGTAAGCAAAAATTAGTAAAATGTTATCCACAATGTCACTTAATCTCGTGCTTCCCGTGAAAAAAACATACAAAAAAACTTGTCATTCGTGCCTATAGTTTTCACTTCAGAAATGACAAAAGTAAAAAAAAGAAATCTCTTTTTTCCCCGGGTTAAGCGTGCGCACAAAAGTTGGCAACATTCTACATCGATTATTGCGGTATTCCCCGTTTATAATGACAAACAACGGAGTGCAATATTTACGCGTTTTATTACATTCCGGTTCAAACGTTATTTATTACATTGTACCTAATACAATACAATCTTGATCTTCTGATTATTTATTGGTTAAAATTAGTTTGATTTGTGAAAATAATTAGTGAAATGAAAAGAGATTATCCCAGTGGAGCTATGAAAAGAAAAAGTAAACAGAAAAGGGAGGAGGTTATAAAAAAAATGCCCAAAATTTCTTCATTTTTTCAGCAATCAGCTTCTGTGAGTGATTTAGATTGCAATGGTAAGTACCTACTACCCATTTATCTACCAGTAGCGAAGGGTGAATTATTTTTTTGAAAGAACAATGACAACCTTCAGTACATGAAAATACGTGATCACGTATTGTACCGAGTTATAATAATAATTTTGTTTTGATATTCTTCATTAGTAGTTGATTATTACTCTCAAAGCCATTTTTCTCATAATGCTGTGAGAATAGATATTTTAGCACTTTAAGATTTTTAGGTTATGTCGCCTAGAAAAAAATATAAATTCCGAATTATTGACCAAATACTCGTAACCTTACGTATCGTACGTTATTTAACGTTTTTTTTTAAATTTATCTAAACATTATTTTATAAATTAGTTGGGGGGCCCCCAACCAATTTTGATACGGGGCCCCTCCAAGGCACGCTACGCCACTGTACCCTAGGTTAGTTCGATATTTTTTAATATTTAACGGAACATAATTTACCATCTTACTGATATGACTATATTACAGAGCTCCGAAAAAACAAATTAAAGAGCGTTATTCAAACTTTTTTTTCAGAGCCTCTTGTGTGGGGCTAATGTAAAGAAAAACATTTGTCATAATGTAGCCAGGTACCAGGTAGCGATTCAAACTTTGACATCACTATTGCCGATAAGAGATGATGGCAACACTGAACTAACGTCAATCATGACAGTTCGATTTTCTGTGCATTTCTCCAACACCGGTTTTCCTGGCCCTGCGATTCCTCTAGCGCGTTCCTAATTCCAATAATAATAAAAAATTGAAAGTAAGTATTGGATCATGTGATCTAGGTGATAAATGTAGTTTTTGTTATGACTTGATCGGCCAAAACACCGGACAATCGTCCATAGACAAAGTTGTTTCAAACATACCCAAGGTGCTTTTTCTACTTCAATGTCAAAAAGTTCAGGTCTAGACTTTAACTCCACGCAATTGGAAAAAAGTTTGCGTAAATATCGGTTCGGACTGGCCACGCTTATTACGAATAATTTTTAGAAAAAAACTTCAGATTCGCCTTAATTACTATAAAAGGAAACTTTTTGGCTCTGGGGCGGCGGAAAATAATGCATTTTAATTTTCAATTGCATAAAACCAAAATTCGCTTCGCGACCGACACAGCGAAAATCCGCGGCCGTACCTGTCACTGTGATGTTGGTATCCTTGATAAATTAACAAGAGCTAATACGACTGTAGCCGACTTCGTGGGATAAGGCGCGTAATTATGAAATTTGTCTAGCGGGCTTGTTTGTGTAACATGGTTTGTGATACAAAAGAAAGTGCCCCTTTATAACGCCTAATCGCGTCAAGGCAAGAAAAACATCCCAGTTTTCAAGTGGTTTAGCGGCTACGCTAGGTTTGTGTAACATGGTTTGTGATTCGCGGTATTTCATGTAGGTATCCCGCGAAGTCGGCTACAGTCGTATTAGCTCTTGTTAATTTGTAAAGGATACCAACATCACAGTGACAGGTACGGCCGCGGATTTTCGCTGTGTCGGTTCGCGAAGTGAATTTTGGTTTTATGCAATTGAAAATTAAAATGCATTATTTTCCGCCGCCCCAAAGCCAAAAAGTTTCCTCTTATAGTAATTAAGGCGAATCTAAAGTTTTTTTCTAAAAATTATTCGTAATAAGCGTGGCCAGTCCGAACCGATAATTACCGAAAAAAGTTTTTCTGAAATATTATATAAGGCTGCCTTTACATCCGTAAATTTTTCCCGTTAGTCGCTCACGTAAGCGGATTTATGGCCAAATTACCAATGTAAACAACACCAAAAGTCACTTAACATAATTTATATCAAGTTACATAAGATAAGTTACAATTACGTAAGTTATAGTTAACAGTTGTTCTTTCGCAAATTTTTAGACAGGTCTAATCACGTCCCCGTGAACTTCCAGCCTTCTCACAGCTATTGAGACTTGCGGTAAGAAATGTTACCAAAATGCGCTGTTGCGAGATGTCAAAAATTAAAAGAACAGTTGGTTTCGTAGGATTTTTTCCTTAAAAACCGAAGAGATTTGCCTAGTAGGCCGTTGGGGTCGGCTTATCTCGTTCTCAGGCTATAAGTCGTTCCTCCAGCTTACTGTTTATGTCTTAACACTGTGATCCCATTTTTCTATATATTTACACCAAATATTCAAAGTTTGTACAAATTATAATTCCGTTATGTAAAACAATGCTCTGTTTCAGTTAAGTGTATTTTTTTGGTTTGAACCAATTACAAAAACCCTCCCGTGGCATTGCCATGGATTTTATAAAACCAGAAAACGTTTCCATCAAGACGGAACCAGGGTCACAGGAAAAAGGCGGAGGTGAAATAGCGTGTGCGGATAAAGATTTCGTCCACCCGTTTATGAAGAAGGAATGTTGGCAATACGAAGAGACTCCGAAAATAACACCAACAGCCAGTAAGTTGCATTGTATATGTAAAAAATGCAGGATATTAAATTCGGTTCCTTGGCAATTGATCCTCCGATATTTGCCTCCGGTACGCTTATGTGGGTTTAGAGAAAATACTCTATATTCACTTACACAAAATATAACTAAGTGACCCCGAAGGGATGTGCATGTAGTATGTACCGCCAAATAACAAAAGTGTAAAACATATTTTCATTCAAATGCATCAAGGATAAAACTACTTGTATAACTCGTTAAAAATCGACACTGTAAGTAAATTCGTTTGGTAACAATATCTGCTTATTATTAAAGGTATTTTTTGTCGATTTTAGGTTTGACATTGGGAAATAATTCGCAAAAAATTATATTTTTATCATAATTATAATTTCGGTGGCCATCTGTCGGGGAATCAACTGTTAGGTCACCATTAAATTCAGAAGTTCGGAATCCATGCCCTTCTTCCCTTAAATCCATATCTACCTTCAAATGCAAAGTGTTTTAAAATAAAATGTGCGTATTAAGCGTGTACATACGTTTGGCCCTATTTTCTATTTACGATTGTAAAGTTTTTGATTAAAAAAATTTTATACTAATTTTATTTAATGAATAAAACTTTTGTACAAATAATAATTCAGATTTTACAATGGGTTCTTTTGTGTCTTACGATTTGGGCTGCTTCTGTTGTAATTTATTCTGTTATACTGCTCCCTCGAAGAGAGACGACAGTAATTTAGAATGTAATATGTTCTGTTTATCACAGCATATCGATAATATATGTATTGCTGTTCTACTTGTGCAGGTAGTATTAAAGTGGAGACTGTTCTCATCAAGGCAGAACCAGGACCACAAGAAAAAGAAAGAGGGGGGATTCCTTACGTGGAAATCGAGATTGAACTCTTCGATGTTAAAAAGGAAAGCTTAGAGCACTCTGAAAGTATTACCCAGAAAACAGGTAAAATCGATTTTTCTTTGCTAAAAATGACAATTCGTGGTCACCAAAGTTTTGCATTATGTTATGAATTTACTATATTTCACTTATTTTTATCCCTAATTATTTTCAAAATTATTGACAGATCTGAAAGAGGATCCCGGGGGAAAAGGATTATTCTGCTCTCGTAAGTCAACGTTAGAATTTCACCTCCCAACCCGTACTGGAGAAAAACCTTTGTCATGTTCTGTCTGCAATTATTCATGTTCGAAAGGGAAAGATCTAAAAAGTCACTTCCAGACTCACAGTGGAGAAAAACCTTTTGCATGTTCCGTCTGCAACTATTCAAGTTCACGAAAGGCATCCGTGAAGCGGCACATGTTGACTCATAGTGGAGTAAAACCTTTTTCATGTTCCGCCTGCAATTATTCGTGTTCTACAAAGGGTGATCTAAAAAGTCACTTCCTGACTCACAGTGGAGAAAAACCCTTTTCATGCTCTTACTGTAGTTATACATGTTCCCGAAAGGGAGATTTGAAGAGACACACGTTGACCCACAGTGAAGAAAAACCCTTTTCATGTTTCTACTGCGACTATTTATTTTCACGAAAGGGAGATTTGACGAGACACATGCTGACTCACAGTGGAGAAAAATCTTTTTCATGTTCCGACTGCAATTATTCTTGTTCTACAAAAGGATGTCTGACGAGACACATGCGGATTCATAGTGGAGAAAAACCTTTTTCATGTTCCGAATGCAACTATTCATGTTCAAGAAAACTTGATCTAAAAAATCATTTGCTGAATCACAGTGGAGAAAAACCTTTCTCGTGTTCCCTCTGCACACATTCATATTCTCAAAAGCTAGGTTTGAAGAGACACATGTTGACTCACAGTGGAGTAAAACCCTTTTTATGTTCCATCTGTAATTATTCATCTTATCGAAAAAGCGATTTGAAATTACACATTCTGGTTCACTGTGGAGAAAAACCTTTTTTTTGTACGGACTGCAACTATTCATGTTCACGAAGGAGATATTTGAGGAAACACATGCTGACTCACAGTGGAGAAAAACCTTTTTCGTGTTCGGACTGAATTTATTCATATTTTGGAGAGGAACATTTTAACCGGCTCATGCTGAATCACAATTAAAAATAACGTAGGTCTTGTTTTGAGTGCCATTATTCGTGTCATATTAGACAACATTAATAATTCACAACTCAACACATGGTGAATGAACATTATGATTGTGATTCGTTCAAATCGTTGCATCAGATTGTAAGCAAGAGTTTGAAAGTAATTTTAAAGACGGAAACGCACTATTGTATATAACAATCAATATTTTCTATGTATAACAAATTATATTTTTCCCCAGTGCGACCATTTGTTTTAAAGTTAGGCATATTTTTTCAAAACAAATCTTTACTAGAACATCTCTTTTTTTGTTACTTTTGAAGGTTATTCCCATCAATCTCGTATATAATTGAAGAGGAAGATAACACTAATAATCTAAACGAAAATACCATCATATTTGTCAATCTTATATTTCAAATTTTTGAATTAACAGAATCATCTTCATCAACTTTTTTTCCATATAAAACCTTTTTCATTGGAAAGACGTAGTTGAGGGGTTAATATACCGAGAGGTTCTGGGTTCGAGTCCCAGTTACGATCGTTATTTTATTTTTCTGTGATTTGTAATTTTTATATTTTCGTTTAGATTATTAGTGTGTTGTTTTCTTCTTCAATGATATAGTTGAACAATTTCCTGGGCGATAGATTCCCTAAGTTTCTTTTTAAGAATAAAAAGAAACCAAAACACATTCATCGCATTCATAGACCTGGAGAAGGCTTTCGACAAAGTAGAATGGAAAAGACTCTTCGAGATTCTGCAGAGAATTGACATCAAATATAGAGATAGACGAATAATCCAGGCGCTATACAAGAATGAGGCCGCTATAATTAGATGTGACGATGATACAAAAGAAGCCAGTATAAGACAAGGGGTGAGATAGGGATGCTCTCTGTCACCTGTTCTTTTTAACGCTTATATACAAAGTGCAATTGTTGACTTGAGAGAGAGAATGAGTCACAGAAAAGGTGTTGTAACGGTTAGTATAAGGAGTTAAACCTATGTACTGTTATATCTAGAAATGGCATTGTGTGAATATATTATAGATTTATTGAATTTAAATTACAATGCCATTGTGAAGTATTTATTAATAGACTCTTTCTAAAAGCATAAGATCTCAAGGGGTGCTTGTGATTCTCTTCGAGAATTACAACAATCAAACTATGATGAGAAATAAGAAATTAAGTTATGTGGAAGATAAAACAAAATGTTGGACGTAAGAGCTTTTAAACAACAAAACTCGAGTATTTAAAATGTATAACAAAAGGTAACCTTGATAATATAATATCTAATAAGAAAGAAATGTTAGGATGTGAAATTAACTTACAATTCGAGACGCCATGGTGATGTCAGTTTCGTCCGCCGCAGGTACGTGCCTCTTTAGGGCTTGTCTCCTCCAAACTGAAGGCAGGTAGAGATTCTTTCCGGAACGTCTATGCTCCAGAAATGTGGTCAACGCTTTCCGATATTCGTGATGTATTGCCGCATTTGGGGTTGGAAGGTAACGATTTAAATAATCGGTTACATTACCCCCGTCCCAAAAAAATTGAGGTCCACCTGGCACCTCCACAAGAGGACTTCTTGTCCTGTGAGATTTGCTCGCAAGTATGATGTAAGCATATTTATATCTTGTAAACTGCTAGAAGATGGGATCCTGGTAGAAGAAGTAGTCCCAGTCCATAATATTATAAAGGTTGAAGGAAGCGATGCCCTCCGTACTGCAACAGTGTTGACTTGACCCGTAATGAATGATGTACAGCAAAAATTCCACATTCAATGCAGCATTCCTCCAAAAATGATATGTTCAAATGGAGTGATGACACGAAGAGGCCAGAAATGGAGATGAAAGCCGTGGTACCATATCTTGAAAGCAGCGTGCATGATCTTGAAGGATTCTTCCAATGATGATGTCTTCAAGCGGGATAATGATACGAAGTAGCTTGAAGTAAGATGAAAGCCTTGTACCACATTTTGAAACCAGCGTCAATGAACGTGAAGGATACTTTCGTCTTTGTCTTGATATTTTTAAATTTTCTTGAGATTTTCTTGAAGTTTACTAAACTATACTGCCTAAATAAGGTTACCAGCAAACAAAAGTAAGATATAAAAGGAAAGAAAATTCAAGATAAAATACCTAAAAAATGATTACGTTAATGTATGCACAGAACTGAATTTTAATTTTCCACATGACATATTCAAGAAACTTAAATTTAAAGTTTAATATATTGTAAAACTTCATGTCTTATATAAAAGAGAGAATTACTTGATATGCATTCGCAAAATTAGAATAAAAGGGATGTTTTATTTTTTTTATTTTTATTTTTATTTTTATTTTTTAGAAATTTAATTAAAATTAAATTTGATAATGTTATTATCGAGTTCTGCAAGTTTTTTGGTTAGTGTTTTAGTTACAGCAGCTGTTTCGACTTGTAACAACTGTGACAGTTTGAAAATGACCTTACAAGTCGAAACAGCTGCTGTAACTAAAACACTAACCAAAAAACTTGCAGAACTCGATAATAACATTATCAAATTTAATTTTAATTAAATTTCTAAAAATTAAAATGGAGTTCTACGAATTAAACACAAAAACAATTAATAAAAGGGATGTACCTAAGTTTGAAATTTTCCCATTGATGTAAATATATGATAAATAAATGCATTTTATTTTGAGATTAAGTATGGTGAGTATATTATTCAATTAATCTAATACCCGGTAGATATCAAAATACAAAACAATAATTCAAAACATATGAAAATAAAACTTTACTGAGATATTTCAATTTTATTTTTGAAATTCCCAAAATAAAATAACAGCCTTTAAGCTTGTATTATGCTGAACTGTGTATAAAATCCTCAAAATGAAATACTTAATTTGTTTGAAAGTATTTTAAAACCCCAAGTAGCAAATAATAATTTCGAGATAGTCAATAAACAATACCCAGATTGATGGTAAAAGTAATAATTAAAATGATAAATGTATTCAAATGTAGATGGCACTAGTGTAGGCCAAACTATATTAGTAATAAATGTTACTATTTAATAATAAGTGTTACTATTCAGCAACAGACGTCATAGCTCTGTTCCCATAATTTTTAATTAAAAATAATTTATAGACAACCTGAACAGTTGTTATATTATAAACCATTGGTTAACTAAATATTAAATTGAATACCAAAGGCATCATAAGTATAATGAAAGTTCCAACTTCCCGATTGAATTCACTCCATTTCGTTATAGTGGAATATAGATATTCATCATGAAAATTTCCGCAACAGAAATTATCAGGAGGAATTATGAAAACGACACAATATTTAACATAAAAATACAAAACACATACCCGTATTTAACTATAACGTAGCCAAAATTTGATCTTTTGTTAAAAAAAATTATGTAACTTATCAATATGCAATGTGAATGTGGTAATAACGCATCAACGACAGTTAAAATTACTATCTATTTCTGTAAATGTTCGTAGAACAAAATTCATAAATTGAAATACAAACTCACAAGGTTTCACTGAAATCCTCTCGAAAGAGATGAATACCATGAACTTCTACAATTCAACAAAATCATTTTTTTTTATAAAGATTAATTAAATCCATTATCTGAAATCAAAAGAGACAGACATATCCTCGTCATAAAGCTTCTACTTATACGATTCTCCTCAGCGTATCCATTATAAAACCTCATATTGAGATGTAAAAAAAATGAAAATACCCTAACATAACGTTATATACTTCAAAATACCCAACTTATTTGCGGAGGACAAGAGACCTATCCTCATCATAGGAAATACATCTACGCCAAGGGTTCCCCTCTCTTCCTGTGGTTGAGAAAGACTAGGATAAGCTACCTAAATCTAACTCTTACGATCAATTCCAAAGAAAGAATTGTGCTGCGAACTCAGAGGCCCTAAAACTGAAGCATGGAACGCGAAAACAAATAACTTACGTACTCAGAGGATTAGAAAAATAACATGTCACGCTTTAATATCGTCCCGCTGCAAGATAAGAATGAAAAATAGTGAAATAATTTCCACCATGATTAAAGACGAGGCTTAAAAGTTAAAATCCGAAAAAAGTAAGCCACGAATACCCCAAGGACAAATTACAAAACCGACAAGACAAAACATTTCAAAACAAACAACCACCATTCAACGATCAAACTCATTTTCAGTTTGAAAGCTGAATGTTACTGAAATTTCCATCTGCTTTTGTTGGCGCACCTAAAACAGACAGCTTTTTCCCAAAATTGCACCGCAATTAGTATTATGCTACATTATGTAGCAACTCTAGGACCTTAGATTATGTCCTATAACAGATTGATTTAACAGAATGTTTAAATTATTATTTTTAATTTATAAACTAACGTTTAGACAAGATATTACGTATCACGTAAAACGTTTTTAAAAATTAGATTAAATTATTACAAAATAGGTTTTAATTGTTTTTGTGTTTAATGTGTAGAAATCCATCGGATTTTTCTTTTAAATTAATGTAAATATAATTTAATAATGTTATTACGTCAATGTTATATTAAAATATTAATATATAACATTTATTATAACATAACAAACAATTATTTTTCTTTACTAGATTCCATCTCGCACAAAAATCACTTTCAACTACCGAAAATGACAAGAAGCCATAGACAAAGGAGTAGTATGTTCAAGTACCTCTCGAATGAAAAATCGTCTAGGCATAGACTAAGGCTTGGCTCAACGGCTTGAAGCGCGCATCAAGCTGTTGAGGCAAGCATTCATAGACAATAACGGAAAATAAATTTACGTGCTGGCCGTCAAGCCGCTTGATAGTCTACAAGCGTTCTGGCAAACATTTGTCTATGCCTAGATGTGATTTTCGATAGTTTGTTTGGTTTATTTATGGTTGACAGTGAATTTTGCGCGGCTGAAATAAAATGGAATATAACGGAGACAAAGCATTCTTAGCTCTTGGGTTATCTTTGTATTTGAATAAAAATAAACGAATTTGGTGTCAAGAATGGTACATTTTGTGATCCCGCTTTACTCATAAGCATTTACAAAGCGTATTACAGGCACGGCACCAAATGATTACTTACACGCATTTTTTAAAAATAGATGACCGTACTTACGAAGCATTGTTGTATATTTCCGTTGATATTATGAATAAATGTTATAATTAATATTTTAATATAACATTAATTATTGATAAAGTTGATAAAGGAAAATTATTTATTACCTATTTCTCAGATGTTCACAAGACCTAAACAATATTTTAAATCAGACAAAGCAGTTACATCATTAACAATACGAAAACAAAAAATACTTGCAGAACTGAATACTTAATAACATTAATAGCAGTTACAATATTATTAAACAATGAGAGAAAAAAAAATACTTGCAGAACTTAATAATAAATAATACTAGCTGGTACCCGGCATGCGTTGCAATGCCATTCAGAGAAATAAATTAATTCTCCCTGCATGTCCTTTCCCGTGCATCCCCGTTGACATCCCGAGTCCCTTTCGGAGAATACTGCACAAGAGTCCCAACTGCTCCCGTCTGAAGCCAGTGAGACTATGGTATCCCCGATCGGGGTATGTTGTGAGGCTGAAGGTAGTGAGGTGGGGAAGAAGATAGGAAAGAGGAAGGTGGGGAAGTACCTGACTATTTAGATCTGGTCACCAATCACGGCTTATGCCATTTCAAGCAACATTTCAATTCTGAATGGTGGTTTACCAAGGCGATACTTAGAGTATCTTCCAATCTGGAACGTGCCGCAAATATAGTTTATATTATTTTAAAGAAAAAAATTGTGAAATAACACAAATTAATCAAATAAAATTTATTTGACACGCCGGGATTCGATCCCCCGACCTTCGATTTACGAGTCAAGAGCCTTACTTACGTCAATTTTTCTTTCCGTAAGATCTTTCCACAAAGTATCGGAAGACTTAAAAAAAACTTTCAATTCCTTCCCCTCCCTCCAATTTTCTTTCCGGAAGAACCTTCTACAAAGTATTAGAAAACTAAAAAAAAAAGATGAATGAAATTGGTAAAGTGGTTCTGAAGTTATAGCGTGACCAAGGGAAACAGGGATTCATTTGTAGAAATCCATCTGATTTTTCTACAAATTAAACACAAAAACAATAATTAAAAACGTAGAAATGCATCTGATTTTACTTTTTAATTACCTAATGTAAATAACATTTACATTAATTTAAGAGAAAAATCAGATGCATTTCTACAAATAAAACACAAAAACAATTAATTCTTATTTTATATTAATTTATTAATCTAATTTATAGAATTGTTTCATGATGCGTAAAAAATGTAACAAATTTTGAAAAAAATCTTTTCTTTTATGTCGAAGAACGCTAACTATTAATGTACATGGGGTCCTATTTTATGATTCTGCGATTGTTTCGAAAATGTAATTAATTTCAAGAAATGGCCAAGATCACCTTTAATGAGTGATGGCCAAATAAATAATTAAAAAAAAAATATCAATTCGCATCAAGCTCGCCGCCATCACGTAGCTTGCTTCAAGCGTCCTCGGTAGACTGTCAAAACGCTTGGCTCAAACGAAAACTACGCGCAGTGTTGCCAGCTTAACAAAAAACTACGTGCTTGAAAGAAATTGCTATTGATAGTGTCGGAATCTCTTTAAAGAAAATTAGCTTGTAATAAAATAAACTTACTAAGTTTCAATTATTAACGGATGGCCAGTACTATTTTTGTACAATTTGGTATTATATATCTGCCGAAATATTATTAATTCCATCTGCAGAAAATAAATCCATCCCATCTGCTGTAAATAAATGTGTACCTACAGAAATAATTAGTAGGAGAAATAATTATGATTAGTACAACACATACATAGAACACAAAATAAAACCAGTACTTATTACATACTGTGAGTTGTGGATGAAACAAGCCCAAGGAAATATAAGAAATATGCAATTAATAAAATAAAATGAAGACATACCTACGACGGTAAAAGCAACACACCCTCGAATTGCAATTTCACCTAACCTAGAATGACATTTCAAACGCCATCGCGGAGAATTTTAAATCATAACCACATAACTTGCAAAATAATAAAAATTTGATTGGTTCTACCACGTGGGTCGCCAATGTAACGGTTAATAAAAAGAGTTTAACCTATGTACTGTTATATCTAGAATTGCATTGTGTATTAATAATTAAATGTGTGGCTAGCTACAAGTCTGAAAGGTAGAACATGAAATATGTCAAGTCAATCGGAATAAAAGAAGGAAATTAATTACATAACATGTGATTTATTGAATTTAGATTACAATGACATTGAGAAGTATTTATTAATAGACTCTTAGAAAACTATATGATCTCAAGGGGTGCTTGTAATTCACGAAGAGAATTACAACAATCAAACTATGATGCGTAATAAGAAATTAAGTTATGTGGAAGATAAATGAATGTTGGACGCCAGAGCTTTTAAACTACAAAACTCAAGTATTTAAAATGGTAACCTTGATAATATAATATCTAATATGAATAAAATGTTAGGATGTGAAATAACTTTACAATTCGAGACGCCATGGTGATGTCAGTTTCGTCCGCCGCAGGTGCGTGCTTTTTTAGGGCTTGTCTCCTCCAAACTGAAGGTAGGTAGGGTCCTAACCACTAGACGATCACGGCCAAAAGATACACGAGCAAAAGGTGGATGTGATAAGGTTTGCCATGATTGCTGAAAGCGAAGAAGAACTGCAAGAGGCCTTAACAACCATGCAAAGCATTCTTCAAAACAATGACAACTTGAAGATAAATAAAGACAAAACAAAGCTGCTGACTGTAGGCCGAATGCAACATCAGATGAAATTAGAGATGTCAGAGTTCCACTAAAGAACATCAAGGAGTTTGTCTCGTTTACCTCGGGAGCAAAATAACATGGGACGGTCGGTCAAGAGCGAGGTCGACAGGCGTATACACCAGGCTAGGCTTGCATTCAATAAAAGGTCGAAAATAATAGAATCGAATAATATAGACCTAAAACTGAGAATACTCCTCATCAAGACCCATGTATGGAGTATCTTGATGTACGGCTGCGAAACATGGTGCCTATCCGAAAGAGATAAACGGAGACTAGAGGCTTTTGAGATGTGGTCCTATAGAAGACTATTAGGAATTTCCTGTAGAGACCACATTAAAACTGAGGAGGTTCTCCAAAGAATCGAAGGAAGAAGGCACCTGCTCAGGACCTTGTCCGAAAGGCGTGCAAGATGGATCGGTCATGTAATAAGACAAGAAGGCCTCTTGCATGCCATAATGAAGGGTATGACCGAAGGGACAAACTCTAGGGGACGCCCACGCCGAGAGTACCTGGAGGACCTGCTGTTGGACGTGCGCTGCTCACCATATTTCAAAAGACTTCAAAAGAGCCGCACAAGACAGGGAAGAGTGGAAGAGACGAATAGATGAAATTGCTGCAAACCAATCCCCGGATTGAAACCAGAGAGAGAGAGAGAGTCCCTTTATTAGCTTTTACGTTTATGTAAGAGTTATTTATTTGACTTATTATCCGCTTCAATAATAATAATAGCCTTTATTCAGACGGTAAATTATATTACATTATTTTTAATAAACTTTTCAAATTTATCATGCATTATCCCCTGTCTGAATGTATGTAACTAGTTGACAGAGGCCTCCTCCAACTGTCGCCATTTCTCTCTATCATTAGCTACTCTTGTCCATGTACCACCTGCTATGGCTTTGATGTCGTCAACCAACTATCACTGTCGTCGATTTGGGAGGCGGGATTGGGTACCGCCGCCCCGGGAACCTTTATTGGATAACCAACACCTCTGCCATAGGTCACCCCAAGTGATTCGCTACGTTTGGTGATTTAGCAGGGTGCCCGGGTTCATGGGGTGAGGTTTGTCAAGGAATTGGAGGCGGATGACCAGGACACTTTGCGACTGAATCCACCCATTAAATTTCGTCAGTTTTATCATCTCTAACTACCATTTATTCTATCAAAATATTCAGTGTCAACAGATGATTACATTTAAACCATTCACTCAATTTCCTCTTTTCTTTCTCGGAAAGTTTGTCCGCCTCTTTTTAGTTAGATTCTAATAGCTTGTTATGGTGACCCTACTATGGGCTGGGCCCCAACAGGGGGGCTCCGTTCCGGGTAAATGCCCACCGGACGGAGGTCGATCATACTTTACAATGGGAGATAATTAAGGTACAGTGGTCTCCAGTCGAGACGCGAGGGAGCCTAAGCTTCCTTCCTCTTGCCGTGACCAGCTCAAAGTCGGCGGAGAATTGATCCCCTGCTCATGGACATATGGATCGGCTGCGGCCTCATCTCCCTAGGGTTGGTGTGGAAGGGTATTTCGGACCAATAGTTAGTGAAACAGAGCGTATGAATACACAGTTTATTCCTCTAATAGCACATGGACAGCATACAAATAGCAACAGTACCTACGAGGTGGAATCCTCGACCTAGATTCGACTTTAATCTCTCTCTCTCTCTGGCTCTAGATTCAACGCGACTTTACAATAAGGAAGTTATCAGCACAAAACATAGAGGCTTACATGCATTTGGTGGCCGGAATCACTAGGGCGGCAGTTTGCCCGCTCGGCGTCATCTGGAGTTTGGTCACTCCACAGGACTCACCCCGG
This sequence comes from Limnephilus rhombicus, assembly GCA_929108145.2. NCBI lineage: Eukaryota > Metazoa > Arthropoda > Insecta > Trichoptera > Limnephilidae > Limnephilus > Limnephilus rhombicus. The sequence goes on along the minus strand of OV815290.1, from coordinate 10,676,726 downwards.
AGACCTTCTCACATAGTTGCGCACTCACTTAGCCATTACAAAACCTGGGTCCAGGACTTAGGTGGACCACTAATTAAAATTGTTGAAACATAATGTTTTTATATATTTTTTGTAACTATTATTATCAAAATTACCTACCTACTTTTTACTTGTATCTATTATTATAAAAATTAAATTATAACTTCTTGTGACTTGACCACGACTATGTGACCCCCCCCTGGCGCCAAAGCTGAATCCGGCCTTGGCTGGACCAGAGTCCCTTGAGCATTGACCGTTTTGTAGAAATATAAAGTTAGTCTACTTTAACGGTGGTTTCGAAACCGGTCGGAAAGATACGCGAGTAAAAACAGAAAATAAAATAAAATACATTAGGTCACCATGAAACAGGCAGCTGCCTAGTATGGTGACCTAACGGATATTCTCAAGTAAATGTATTAATTATGTTTATGCCCATACAAAACAATGTTAGATCACGTGTACAATACTAGGCTTACACAAAATGAAGGGATGATAGTATCTAGATTTTCTAATAAACATGGCCAGCGAACTTTTGAATACATTGTTACACTTATTTTTAATATGCTGCCATATGATTTGAAAAAATGTTGCTCGACACCTAAATTTGCACTACCTATTGTAAAAACTTGGCTATAGGAATCAGATTTTCTGTATTGATTGACTCCCCTCGTGCATTTTTATTTTTAGTTATTATTATTATTATTTTTTTTTTACATTAACTCCACACAGGAGGCCCTGAGGAAAATGATTTCCCTCAGGGCCTATGTCATCTGGGATGCTGTGTGGAGGGTCTTTTTGAGGAGAGGAAGATTGGTCTTGAAGAGACCCATGTTGTAGGAAGGAGGAAACACAGAGGCCGGCAAATCATTCTACAGCCGAGCTGTTGAACACAAGAACGAGTCGAAGAAACGACCCGTTCTCTTGTGACAAATGTCAACCATGTACAAATGTTGGGCACGCGTTTGGCGTGTTTCCCGACTATGCACCGGTGCCGAAGGGATCAATGATGCTAGTTCCTCGGAGCATCTTCCATTGTAATACAGGTAGAACAAGGATAGCATTCCCACCCGACGCCTGTGCTCTAAAGATTGCAATCTGTTTGTTAAGATGGGAGAGTCTATTAAACGGACCGCCCGTTTCTGCACAGAGTCGAGAATATTTTTCAGGTATTTTGGAGCTCCAGACCAAAAGTGGCTGCCAAATTCAACCGTGGGGCGCACTTGTGATTTGATTTTATATATATATTATTATTTTTTATACTTATTTTGGTTTTAATTATATATTTTATTAAATTGCAATATTTTTTCTTCTATTGTAAGACTTTTTATATTATACTATGTTTTTGTCCACACTATTTTCCTGCCGACAGGCTACTTGCAGTAGCTTTGCAGGTATAATGTAAACAAGAAAAAAACCTATTTTCTGCAATAAAAAAAAATGTTACGTACTTATAAATAAATAAAATTAAAGGTGATTTACCGAGGGTTATTCTTTTATTTAAAAGATATTATTTCATTGATATATATTTTAAATATTTATTTGTTACACAGATAGATAAAAATTATAAAATAAAATAGATAACCTCGAGACGGAATATCTTAAACAAATTAATCTGTCTGTATTCCAATCAGTAACAATAAACGATATAATGACCAAAGTGTTGGAACGGCATCAAGATTTGATGAAGAAAAAGTACAAATATTGAAATGTTATAACAAATTAAAAAGAATTCCAAATGCTTAAATTATGAAAATAGAACCTAAAAATCACTATTGCGATTGAAATCACCGTCTTTTTTTTTTTTTTTTTTTTTTTTTTTTTTTTTTTTTTATTAGGTTTGTCAACAGTGATTTACATCAAAGCTTTCACAGATAAAATTACACTGAACATGGTTGATGCTATCACTAATTATAGACAAACACAGCATTGATAATATAATACGTACATATACATTACATTCATTGACACAAACACATACTATATGTACATTACAAAATAATAATTAACAAGTTTTACAAGGAACAAGTTTTTAGAACAATCAGTTTATAGGTTCATAAGTTTATAGAACAACGTAATAGGGAGCTTTAAAGCTTGTTAAGATTTGATTTGAAGTTGGCCAATGTTGACATTGTCAAATTAATCGAATGTTTTTTATAAGCCTCATTGAAATTACGGCACATTCTCGATAAGGCTGAGTCATACCCCAGCTTAGTTCGATATTTTTTAATATTTAACGGAACATAATTTACCAGTCGTGAACCAATTCTAGGAACATTGAACCTGATTTGATGAAGTAGAAAAGGACAGTTTATTAAACCATTTACAATTTTGAATAGAAAATTTAGATCTGACTAACTAACTAACTAACTAACTAACTAACTAACTAACTAACTAACTAACTAACTTACCATCACGCCGTTTCCCCGCAGGGGTAGGCAGAGAGGAAGGACCGCCAAACAACTCGGTCTTGGCACACACCGTCTTCAGTATCAGTAATCTTCTTTTTCTTTTAAGGATTAAAAAAAAAATATAGCTTCAGAGTGAAAAATAAAATTTAACCATGCGGAATCAGAATAAATTCTAGGAAATCAAAAGTTTCCGCAATTTTCAATAGTATCTGCCTCGGAAATTAATGACTTCGATATTTGGTTTGACACAAAACTCAACTTTATCAAGCATATAGAAATAATAACCAATAAAGCGTTGAAAATGTTGGGATTTATTTTAAAGATATCTAGTGATTTCAATAATGTCAATACTGTAAAAACATTATTTATGTCACTAGTAAGGAGTCATATAGAATACAATTCCACGATTTGGTCTCCAAATTATGAGGTTCATTCACATGCGATTGAAAGAATCCAAAATGTTTTTTTTAGATATGTGAATTTTAAAATGGGCATTCCTAGTGAAATTTGTTCATTACATTTAATAAAATTATCTGATCGTAGAATCATTTCCGATTTAACCTGTTTGTATAAAATCATTAATTCAATGTTTGATACCTCTGATTTATTATATGAAATCTCTTTTCATACTCCAGGCAGATCAGTTACAAGACAGTACCTAAAATATTGTTGTAGCAATTCGAAATCAACATCCCAATATTACACTCCTATGCGACGGATTCAACAGCTAGGAAACAAAAACTCCGATGTTTTTGATATATTTAGTACATCAGTTTTAATATATAAGCATTGTTTAAAACACATTCCGACAATATAGAAAGGTAACAGCACAACTTTCTAAGATTTATTAACTTAAAGCTGAATATTCCAATTCAAAATATTAACTACGTCCTTTTGATGAAACAACTCAACTTAATTACGCTGTTAGGTAGGCGGATCATCTCTGACCTTGTACTATTAAATAAAATCATTAATAATTGCATTGACAACCCTGAACCAAAATAAAATTTTACGTACCGACCAGAAATACGAGGCAAAGTGCTACCTTCTTCTGTGACAATTTTAAAATAAACTATGAGGCTCATATACCTATAAATAGATTACTTACATCATTTTGGCAATAAATTTGGGAATATTGTAGTCATGTTTGCAGATTCCGTATTAGTTATAAAACGAAGTATTTATAATTACTTTAAAGAAATGTATGATTTTAATTTTAATTTTTTACTATTAATATAATCATTATATTACCAGTAAAAAATAAAAATTAATATTATCATTATATATTGTGTATTACGTACTTGCCCAACTATTATTACCTATCTTTGTAAAAGCCCACTAGGGCGTACATAAATAAATAAAACACCTTATTGAAGTTTTTTTTATCAATTAGGGGAATATTTTGATAAAGCAATTTAAATTGACTAACACATTAAAAGTATTTTGTCGGCTGAAAGAAAAAAAAACTATTATGGATTTTTTTTATATTTTGTACCTACATACTGTGTGAATCAAATTCAATAATATTTATACTTTATATTTATTTTTGTGCAAGTGTTTTAAATAGCCGTTTCCTGCACTATTTACGAGTATAATTGTGTAAATATTGTTATATGTATGGAAAAGCCTAAATAGGCGTAAATAAATAAATAATGATATTAATTTTGAGTCTTACGCAGAAGTCCAATCTATCAAATCAAGAATCCGCTAGTTTCGAGCTAAATGAGTCCGCATGTGTCTTTGCAAGGAAAACTTTACTGAGGTCGAATAGTTGCACACAGAACATGAAAAAGGTTTTATTCCACTGTGAGTTAGCAGGTGGCGTTTCAGATGTCCCTTTGTAGAACATGAAAAGTTGCAGCCTGAACAAGAAAATGGTTTTTCTTCACTGTGAGTAGGAATGTGTTTCTTCAAATCTCCCTTTTGATAACATGAATAGTTGCAGTCGGGACATGAAAAGGGTTTAACTCCACTGTGAGCCAGTATGTGAATTTTTAGATGTCCCTTTGTAGAACATGAAAACTTGCAATCCGAACACGAAAAAGATTTTTGTCCACTATGGGTAAACATGTGAGTTTTTAAATGTCCTTTTTGGGAACACGAATAGTTGCAGTCAGGACATGAAAAAGGTTTTATTCCATTGTGGGTAAACATGTGAAGTTTTAGATGTCCTTTTGTGGTACATGAAAATGTGCAGTTGGAACATGAAAACGGCTTTTCTCCACTGTGGGCAAACATGTGACTTTTAAGATTTCCCTTTGTGGAACATGAATAATTGCAGTCGGGACAAGAAAAAGGTTTTTCTCCAGTGTGTGTAAACTTGTGAATTTTTAGTTGTCCTTTTGTAAAACATGTGTAGCTGCAGTCGGGACATGAGAAAGGTTTTTCTCTACCGTGAGTCAGCAAATGCCTATTTAGACTTCCCTTCGTAGAACATGAAAAGTTGCAGTCTAAACATGAAAATTTTTTCTCCCCACTGTGGGTAAGCATGTGACTTTTTAGATGGCTCATTGTAGAACATGAATATTTACAGTCGGAACACGAAAAGGGTTTTTCACCAGTGTGTGTCAGCATGTGACTTTTTAGATTTCCCATTCTAGAAAATGAATGTTTACACTCGGAACACGTAAAAGGTTTTTCTCCAGTATGGGTGCGAAAGTGCAATTCCAATGTTGACCTACGAGGGCAGGAGTATTGACAATGTGGACAAGAGTATCGTTTTTCTCCTGGGTGCGTATTGAGGTTTGTAAATAAGTCTGAAAAGGATTACAGATAAAGATTAATAAGTATAAGTACATAAAATTCACCAAAAATTTTAAAAACTAGGAAAGAATTCTTCACCTGCTTTCTGGGTTATTTTTTCTGAACCTTCCTTTTTAACATCCAGGATGTCTACGTCGATTTCCTTAAAGGAAAATATCTCTCCACCCTTTTTTTGGATATATTGTATAGCCTTGGTGGGAATAGTCTCCACAGTAATGCAAACTGAAAAAAAAAACAATCAAATAACAAATATATATAATACATATAATAATAAATGTAAACAATTGGTAAATTTCCTAGAAAGTAATAAAATACTATAAAAAACCAGTTTCGTTTTATTAAATCACTCAGCACACAAGATACCATTTCTAACGTAACTTCATACATTTACGAATCATTAGATAAAGGTAAAAAATGTGCCGGTATATTTATTGACATCAGAAAGACATTCGATAGCATATCCCATGAGATGCTATTTAAAAAAAATATATTGGTTTAAAAGGCAACGCGATTAAATGGATCACCAACTACTTAAAAAAACCGCCCTCAAGTGGTAAAAATCAATCGTGTTAATAGTGATCAAGAGATTTCGAGCTTTGGAATCCCACAAGGTACAGGGCTTGGACCAATCCTATTTACCGTATATTATGTAAACGATATATTTTTTCAACATCTACATGGTCAAATTACATCATACGCTGACGATACAGTATTAAATAAGTGAAAACACTTGGGAATATGTAGAATTAAAGGCCACAGAAGACATCAATAAGCTTAAGAATTTTTTCGACACTAATTTAATATCATTAAATAGTGAAAAGACATTTGTAATTCCATTTGCAATCCATCCAAACGACGCTCCCAAAAATTTTAACATTGTCATACACGATAATACTAAAATTCATAGCCAAAATTATTGCAAATCAAACTGTACAATATTAAAAACAACAAATAAAATTAAATATCTCGGAGTAATTATTGATAAAAATCTGAAATGGAAGGAACAAATATGTCAAGTAGTAAACAAAATCAGAAAATTAATATACATATTTTTAAGAATTAGAAATTTTCTGTCGATAAAAAATCTAAATTTAATCTACTATGCCTTAGTTCATAATATTCGTGTCTGAATATATCGCCTCAGGAGCGGTTACGTCGTAAGATGTGCATTGTCTATGGTTGATATGCGCATAAAGCTCTAAGGTATGAACGGTGATCTTTTATATTTGATAGCTCTATCTGAACAGGCCCTCAACTCCACACAATTATAATTTGGTAGGCGGTTATGGGTACCGCAGCCCCAGGAGCATTTATTGAATAACCAACACCCCTGCCAATGTCACCCCAAGTGGTTCGATACATTTTGTGATTTAGCAGAGGCGTCTGCCCATCTGCTGCGTGGCGGGCAGGATCGAGAGAAACTGGTTGAGGGAGGTCTTTTAACCTCTACAGCTAGAATCTCTTGACCCATGGCCTTGCACCACAGTTGGATGGATTCATAAGTTCGTTACTCCTGGACACACTGACCCCCAGATTTCCACCCATCCCTCATGCCTATTTCATTCCCAGAATTTCCTCTCCTTCGTTTCCTTAATAACACCGTCCACACATCATCACAGATAGTTAAGTGTTGTTTTTTTAGATAGTGAATTTCCCTGAGAGTAGCTTGTAAACTCGCTCAATGTAATTGAGGCTTAAGATCTGGTGTTTCTAATATAAATGTTAGTTGTTATTTGTTGTGTTTTGTAATTATGAATGATAAGGATTACAGTTTTAGAAAAAAAAGTTTAATTTTCATGATGTAAATAAAGATTGTTGAAGATTTCGTCAGTGATAGTTCTTACGGGGAGTTTTCTTTAATATCTATCTTCTCTACATCTCTACGTATTATAAATTAAAGTCCTCCGCGTCGTCTGTCTGTCTGTTCGCGATAAACTCGAAAACTACTGAACGGATTTTCATGCGGTTTTCACCAATAGATAGTGTATTTCGTGAGGAAGGTTTAGGTATGTAATTTGTCAAGGATTTGTGTAAATTGGTTGAAACATAACGATAATTGTTAGAAGTGTCGGAAAAAGTCAAGCCACCTGGTAGCTTTCATCGAAAACGCTGCCTAATCCTTTTGGGATATAACAAAACAATGCATGGTGGGATATTCCACTTTTATAGATCTACAAAAAAGTCCGCGATGGCATATATCTATCTTTTACGGATGGCTTACTATACCCATTCTATCTTCTAAAAAAATGGTTACGAACATTCGGTAATTGAAAAGTTATTTAGACGGATACAGTATTAATCCTTATTAACTTAAATGCGTTAGTTACCCCAAGCATTTCATTCACATTATTATAATCTTTCACACCATCTCTACATATTATAAATTAAATTCCTCCGCGGCATCTGTCTGTCTCTTCGCGATAAACTCAAAGACGGCGGTGGTTATAAAGGTTGGATAACCATCCAGTAGATGACGTTATGTTTTATTTGCCACAGCAACGCGTGGCCGGGTCAGCTAGTGTTTAAATAAGTGGAATTAGTACATGGCTATTCGCACTGCCCCATCCAACAACATATGTAAAACTATATTTAAATAATCATTACCCAAATGATGGATTTGTTGCAATAATACCTAGATCTAGATATTGCCTCTACTAACGTTGTGCTAGTTTTTTTTCAGTTATTTCTGGCTTTCACCCTTCAAGGGTGTTCCAGGCCATCATTTAAAATGACAGAGAAAGGAACAGTGAATTTATATACCTTTTATTTTATTCAAATGTGCAAATTTCAGAATTAAGACTTAGAAGAGATGAGATGGTGAATGGAGGGGAGGAAATTTGAGATAAGGCTTTAAGAGAGGATATTTATTTAGAGAAGGACAACCATATTATTGAATGTACAATCTGGGGAGTCAAGGACATGAACTTTAACCCGCCATTGGTGACGTATATGTCTGTGAGACCGGGTAATTCGAGAAAGTGTAATATTTTTTACCACTCATCGAATCACACTGCGATTTCGAGTAGCTCCCTTATTCCACGTCCCCTACCGCAAGTCTACCCCGCGACAGCGATGCGGACGCACGATATAGAGTTTTGGCGCCAACCCGGTGCGTGAGACTAAGTAAGTAAGTCAAATGGTTAAAGGTAATTTTATAAGATAAAATAAAAAAAAACAATAATTATCATTTATGTTTTTTTTTTATTTTATTTTATTTTATATTTCAACTGTCTTAAGACTGACGAAGACTGATTTAGTCGTTAAATATTTAAGATTGTTGCGTTTAAATAAATATTGTTAAAATATCTCGTGTTTATAATAATATGTCGTATTTTAATGCATCTAAAGATAGTGTATATAATGTTAATAAAAAAAGAATTGATTTAAGGAATACCTTTGTTTTATTGACACAAAAAGATATCATTTTATAAACTTTCCAATGAAAAGTAGCATGAACAGTAAATTATTGAAAAACTGGTAGTCGAAAACCCCGGTGCGTGAGACCGGGGTCACCAACGATGTAAGTCAAATTCACGTCACCAATGGCGGGTTAAAAAGGTGAGAAGGAACGGAACAATGTCCGATTTTCATTCGAATAGGTGAGGAAATTTATTTTTGGAAAAAATGGGGGATTTTTTGGAACCACGGTTTTGATGGGAAACTCCTTTGTATTGAGGCATAGCAGGCTCTTTTGGATTGATTACCAATGTTTCAATACTATGCCCAAACATTGCGGGATCTATCTTTGATGATGGAAAAAAATATCCGGGAATTTGGTTTACGAAGGTAACAGTGGGATTTGACGTTCCTTGTTTTGCCAAGAAATTCGCAATATCGTTACCCACCATGCCAACATGTCCAGGAATCCCCATCAGAGTTACGGTTTTTCCAGAGATTTGAATGTAAGTTATCAGCACTCGAATAAGATATACAAAGTGATCATCAGGATGAAGAAGAGGACTGGATTTAAGTTTATGGAGGGAACTGAGAGAGTCAGAGAGAACATGAGAATATTCAACATTATTTTTAATCAAATAAAGATATTCAAATAACCATTATCCAAATGTTGGATTGTTACAATAATACTATAGATATTGCCTTTACTAAAGTTGTTGGTATGCGCCTGGTCATACAAGAATGCAGTTCGAGCATGAAAAAGCTCTGTTCCCAACTTTACAATTCATACAAAACGTTTTTTGAAGTAAAACTACTTTACGCACGCTCGACTTGGGGGGTAAGCTAGTGAATGCGTTACGAAAAGTGGTGATTGTTACGAATAATTTCATGCGAACGGTAATCGATGCGAACGGTGATCGATTGCTAAGCGAACGGTCGGGCCTTTACGCACGCTTGACTTGGGGAGTGATAAGGGTAAGGATAAGGATAGGGGTAGGTATAGAAATAGGGGTAAGGATAAGGATAAGGATATGGATAAGGATAGGTTTAGGGATAAGGATAGGTATAGGAATGGGAGTAAGGATAAGGATAAGGATAGGGATAGGGGTGCGGATGAGGATGGGGATGGGGATGGGGATGGGGATGGGGATGGGGATGGGGATGGGGATGGGGATGGGGATGGGGATGGGGATGGGGATGGGGATGGGGATGGGGATGGGGATGGGGATGGGGATGGGGATGGGGATGGGGATGGGGATGGGGATGGGGATGGGGATGGGGATGGGGATGGGGATGGGGATAGGGATGGGGATTTGTAATGGGGATGAGGATAAGGATGAGGATAAGGATAAGGAGGGTAAGGATCAGAGGGAGATATAAGTTAGTGAAGTTTTACTTCAGTCGTGTGGTCTAAAGTACACACGTTTTTTTTTAGATTATACTTTTATTTAAGCTATACTTATGCTGGATACGCGAGTTTACAAAAATACTAGCAGACCCGGTCACACGTTGCCGTGGCTAACGAAACACAATGCCACGCCATTGCCCAACCTTTAAATTCAACGCCATCTGTTAAATCAAATCCACACCGCTCACTTGCCAGCCCGCTGCCAGCTTGCCAGCCATCAGCTATCTATTGGTCGCATGAAAATGCGTTGCGCAGTTTAAATGATCTAAGCGTACAGACAGCGGGAGCGACTTCTTTTTATTCTATGTAAAGATTATCAAGGAAATTTGGCTTACCCCCCGTTTGGTGAATTCCTTCGGACGGCTCAAAGTATTCCTTATTAATACCAGGAACTTCGATATCAACTTTGGTACTAGTAATTTCCTTTGCTTTAATAATGGTGACTCCGTCTAGATTCGAAGGCTCCGTTGAACTCATTCCATCTGTTAAAAGAAAATACAAAATGGAACCAATAAACGGGTTGACACAATCGTAAAACTTTACGAAAACTATAATCAAAGTTTTTTTAGTGACTTTATTTGATATGTTCTCGGTCGCATGGTGCATTAACGTGTCGTTTAAAAAAACGATTGTGCTTTAGACCACACGACTGAAGTAAAACTTTACCAACATATAAAATAACGTATGACATTGACATTGGGGTGACCTACGACCTTGGGGTGACCTACGACCTTGGGGTGAACAATGACCTTGAATGACCTACGACCTTGGGGTGACCAACGACCTTTTTTATATCAAGGGGTTATTTCTAGTGTATATGAAAGTGACTATGAATCCTTTAAACCATATTTTTGTAATCTTCTATAGTAGGGGTGGGGAACCTTTTTAGCGTCGCAGGACATTTGGATGTTCATACTTTAACCCGCGAATCAAAGTCTCGAATCAAAGAACTGGTTTAACTGTAACTAATTAAAAAATGTTACGTTACTGCCAACACCCTCTTTAATTATAGCTACACTCAGAACATGCAAATGGTTTTTCCGAAATTCTGGCTGCATGTAGTCTGCAACCAGAATTGAATAACTGCACTTTGAACACGACAATGGTTTCCGTCAAAATGATGAAATCACAACTGAAATTTTTCGTTGCATTCTGAACACGGAACTAGTTTCAATTTAGATTAAATTTGCATGCGGGGAATTAAAACTACACTCAGAATATGAAAACGGCTTTCCTCTAAATCTGGCAGCATAAACTAAGAAATTAAAATTTTATAAATGCACTTCCAACATAAGAAATGCGTCAGCAAATGAAATCTGATGTATTTTCGTTGCATTCTTAACACAGAACTGTTTTTAATTACAGATTGAATCTGTACGCGGGGAATTAAAACTATACTCAGAACGTGAAATTGCTTTCCTCCAATACTGGCAGCACATATGCAACTACAAATTTATAACTGTATATTTATGCACTTCACACATTTATATTTATGCACTTCACGCACGAGAATGGTTTCTTACGAAACGCGTTAGCGAGATAAAACCCCACCTGGAATTTTTTAGTTGCATTCTAAACACAGAACTGGTTTAAATTATAAAGTGAGTTTGTACGCGGGGAATTAAAACTCCACTCAGAACATGAAAATGGCTTTCCTCAAAGCTCAAAGTACTTAACTAGTTAGAATTTCATAATGCGTCAAAAAATGAAACCCCACCTGGATTTTTTTTCATTGCATTCTAAACACAGAACTGGTTTCAGTTATAGGGTGAATCTATATGCGGAGACTAAAAACTAGTCAACCTGCTTAAACTAAGTTGTACTCTGATTAAGTGAATGTTTTTTCTACATTTTGTAGCATATTTATTGTTCGCAATATAATTTTATATTTATTTAAGTAACTAATTACGATAAAGTACTTGTAGTGATTTTTTATACCGAAGTGTGGCAATTATCATGGCATTAATGTTTGTATTAAAAACAAAATGTTAAGGGACGTGCTTGACTTAATAAAACCAGTGATTCCTGACTTTATTTGGGGAGATTGTTAAATCTAGCTTTTAATTCATCATCGCTTTGTTATTGAATAATTTCGTGCTGCCGATTATCAGGCACATTAGATGGTTCGACGTTGAACAGTGTAGCAAATATGTTCAAATCCGTTTTCTCTTAATTTCGAGTAATCACCAGCGTATTCAAACGATGCAGAAGGCTTTTTTCCTTGCAGTGTTGGAAAATGCGTCGGGTCATTCATTTCGAGTTACTTTCCACAGCCTTAATTTAGTTTCAAATAATTTCACATTTCACTCAGTTTCAACTAATACTTTAAATATTTTTTAATGACAAGACTGCCTAAGATTCCCCTTCGAATAGAGTTGCTATCAATCCTGAAATATCAAGACTGTCCCTTTGATGGAATTTAACTACCGTTTCACAATAAAAAATTAAAATAAAAGTAAAATGGGAGGTTTTGTGACGTTTTCATTTGTATCTAAACTACTTGCTAGTATCTAACTATTTTGTAATAACGTCTTAAAAATACGTCTGAAACACCGTGAAAAAAACCCATCGCGTTCTGTGTAATTTTTTGTGGTTCCTTTAGCAGGCCGCACCAAAAGAGCCGGCGGGCCGCACCAAAAGGCCTCGCGGGCCGCATGCAGGTTCCCCACCCCTGTTCTATAGCAATCTTCAATTTGGGAGGCGGGTATGGCCGCCCCGGGAATCATATATTGGATAACTAACACCCCTGCCACAGGTCACCCCAAGTGGTTCGCTACGTTTGGTTAATTAACAGGGGTGCCCTGGTTCATAGGGTGGGGTTATCCGGGTCATGGCAGCGGATACGTCTGCCCACGAGCTGCATGGCAGGCCCGATCGGGGGAGAATGGTTGAGGGAGTCCCCTTGACTTCTCCAGCCGTACTCTCTGCACCGCAGTGGGAGGGATGGATTCGTCCGTCACTCCTAGACACACTGACCCCCAGATTCCTGCCCACCCCTAATAATACCCTTTTCCTACACAGAACTTATTCTCCTTCCCTATCCTAGAAAGACCCTCCACACAGCATTCCCAAAGATGATATCGGCCCTGAGGGGAATATTTTACTCAGGGCCTCCTGTGTGGAGCTAATGTAAAAAAAGAAAGTATATTATATTAGGTCCTTACATATGAAATTGGCGTTTTGCCGTACTGGCAACTTTGATTTCAAATATCTTCTCTTTGGCTCTTATCCGGCTCGAAGGACCATTCCAACGTCGCCAAAAGTGTTGAGACATCTTTTGTATGTGTTGCCAACGACTTCAACGGTTTGATCCAGTAGCGGACAGGTCATATTCGGGAAGTCCTAAGAGGAATCCTTCTATCAGAAAATGGCCGGGTGTAAGGGCGTCGACGTTTTCTGGATCAACCGACAAGGGGCAAAGGGGGCGTGAATTTAGAATAGCTTCAATAGTAGTAAGAAGTCTGGCAAACTCCTCAAATGTTAGGGAAGTATCACCCACTACTCGAACCAAATGATGTTTGACGGATTTAATTCCGGATTCCCACAGTCCACCAAAGTGTGGACTGGCGGGAGGATTAAATGTCCACAGGATTTCCTTTTGGGCTAGATAGTCTGAAATTACTTCACGTTGTGGTGAAGAATAGAAATATTTAAATACTCCAGTTAGGTATCGCTTTGTTCCTACAAAATTTGTGCCGCGGTCACTGAAGACTTCGGAACACAAACCCCGTCGATTTATGAATCGGGTTAGGGATGCGATAAAAACATCCGTGGAGAGGTCAAGGTGCAAGGCTTTTGTGGCCATGCAGACAAAAAGACATAAATAAGCCTTAGTGGTTTTTGCTCCGCGACGTTTATGATCCTTCAGCATAAAAGGTCCACCAAAATCGACGCCTACACGAGAAAAGGGACGACTAGGTTGAACACGAGAGGACGGCAGATCCGCCATCATAGGTGATGTTCTACAAAATGAGCAGGAAGTGTACCTCGGGACCCATAGTCAGCACTGTTATCCTCTGAAATAACATGCTTCCAAATTGCTTTTGGCGTGTTATCAAGGATTTGAACAACACGGTTTGCGACGAAAGTTTTTAATAAATGTGGTGGCGTTTGAAGCCAAGATAAGACAATTGTCGAGTCAGTGAAGAGGATAACCTTTTCAATATGCGCGGCAAAATGTACTGACGACAATATATATATTTTATAAGTTTTGAAAGCAGCACGGCTGCAAACAACTCTAATCTAGGGATTGTTAATGACTTTAAAGGTGCAACCTTGGATTTGGCCATCAGCAAGTGGCTAGAATTATGGTTTTGAACAACTAAATATGTCACGGCTGCATAACCCAGTTGTGATGCATCGCAAAATGCTACGAGGATACAATGACTATCTAGATTCGTATGGTAATATCGTGGAATTCGTAACTGTTGTAGCAATGGAAGTTGTTCCACAAAGTTGTTCCACGTGGACATGATGTGGAGTGGTACTTCAGTGTCCCAGTCCACGTTCAATTTCCACAGTTCTTGGATAATCCGTTTTGCAGTGAAGATCACAGGAGACAACCACCCTAGCGGATCGTATATCCGAGCAAAGGTTGATAATATATTCCGCTTCGAACATACTGCCGAATTGGGTATCAAAATGTGATAAGAAAAATAATCCTCTTCGGGATTCCAAAAAACACCTAATATTTTAACATTCGATTGAGTTTTGTTAAAATTCAACTGTTGTTGTTGACATTCAGAATCATACTCGAGTAATTCTGAACAATTGCTTGCCCACTTGCTGAGCTCCAGTTTGGCTGATTTTAAAACGGCTACAATTTCTTCCTTGAGGTGTCGAGCAGATTCAATGGAATCTGCCCCAGTCGCCAAGTCATCAACATAAAAATTCTCTAACAGCGCCCTTGAAGCGGCAGGATAGCTTTCCCTCTCATCCCTAGCCAATTGACGTAAAGTCGAAATGGCCTAAAATGGGGAGGACGTTAAACCGTAGGTTATGGTTTTTTTTTAATTTTTTTTTTAAACCTTATTTATTCCCATTTCTTTGTACATATAATGTACAATAGCAAATATTATATAATAACATAATATATAATAACAATTATGAACAATAAATGAAAACCCACTAAGCCACTGCCTGAGTGTGGGTAATATTAAAACAAAATACTATATTTCCAAGTACCCAAAGTATAAATTAGACTTAAAAAAACATATTAAATATAAAGATAGTATAAAAATTTGTATTACATAGGTAGAATAAGTGAAAAAGGTTTTTTCAGCTATTATAAAAATAAAATAAAAATATGGAGAAAAACATACAATTTTTTTTTTTTTTTAGTTATTATAAGAAAAAATAAATAATAATAAAATAAACAGAAAACATACTGTAATAGAGTTTAGAAGTTACAGCAAATGAGTTGTAGAAGGATGGATACATTTATAGAAAAAGCGTTTCAACATCTACATTATTCAACCATAATTTTACCTCTTTTACATATTTTATCATTTTATTTATCATTTGAGTTTGTAGTGGTAGAAGGTTAATTGTACGAGGACCAATGAAACTGCTATGTGTCTGCAATAATTTAGTATTGGTTTGTGGGGTATAAAATATATTATTTATTCTTTTGCTCGTTCTGTTTTCATTTATTTCGAAATTATTTTTGTTTTTAAACACATATTTCAAAGTTTGTAATATAAATAATTTACGTATATTAAATATTTTAGTTTCTTTGTATAATAAGTTGGTCGAGAATGTTTTATTTTTGTTATATATGACTTTAATTATGTGTTTTTGAATTATTTGTAGAGGATTCATAAATGTATCAAGTGCACCACCCCATCCTATAATGCCATAAGTGATTGATGATTGCACCAGGAAAAAGTAGATCATTTTCAATTTTTCAATGTTTAGTACTTCCTTAAGTCTATAAAATATGTAGGTCAGATATCTTAATTTAGAAGTGATTTGATTAATATGTGATTTCCAATTAAGATTTATATCTTTTGATACTCCTAAATATTTTATATTTTCGACATCAGCGAGTTCGTTGCACATGAAGCACATTTCTTGATTGTATTATTATATACTAGTATTATGGATTCTAATTTTAAGGTTGTCTTTAGGTTTATTTTTAATGGTTTTATAAAAAGGTAAGTAAAATGTTTTGCTATAGTTTAAAACGAGTTTGTTGTATTTTAGCCATGTTGAAACCAATGAAATACAATCAGTTGCTTTCGAAAAAAATCCAATGATTACCATCCACTATTATTGCCGTGTCGTCTGCGTAAGAAACAGTTTTACCAGGGATTACAAAATTACATAAATCATTAATATACATTAAGAATAAAATCGGGCCAAGCACAGTTCCCTGTAGAACCCCATTTTTTATCTTTGACTCTGAACTGTAATTATTCCCAATTTTTGTTTTTGTGTTCTGTCTGTAAGATAGTTAGAGAGTAGTTTTAGTGTCTTTTTTGAAACTTAGTTGATTTATTTTTGTAATGAGTAAATTATGATTTACGGTGTCGAAAGCTTTTCTTAAATCTAGGAATATGGCAAGACATTTCTTTTTTTTATCGATAGATGAGTATATCTTTTTTGTCAGTTCATATATCGCATCCTCGGTGCTTAGGTCTTTACGAAAGCCGTATTGGTTTTTCGATAGAATTTTATATTTTTCTAAGTGTTGAATGACTCTAAACTTGATGCATTTCTCGAATATTTTCGAGAGGTTTGAAACAAGAGATATTGGTCTATAATTGTCTAATTTATTCGTATCTCCAGATTTATGAATAGGTATTATAGTAGAGATTTTAAATTGCTCTGGAAAATGACCATTTTTGAGGCATAAATTAAAAGTATGTTGCAATGGAGTTAGGACATGTTGTTTTATTTTTTTTAACATATCACAAGATAATCCATCATTTCCCTTAGAGTTGGATGGTTTTAGGTTATCAATATATTTTTCAATTTCATTAAAAGTAACAGGAGAAAAATATTCTATGGAGTTAATTGAATCATTATTTGAATCTAATTAGTTTGAAGTTCGTAATCTTTCATTGGTTCACTCGGGGAGTCGCGCCAAAGGATGTGCTGATATTTACGATGATTGGGAATAATCAAAATTTGCCGGTACATTTTACAAATGTCAGCAGTAAATACAAATTTATGAAATCTAAAATTTAATATCATGTGTGGTATTTCTGTTTGTAGTTTTGGACCGCTGTATAGCATGTCATTTAATGACATATCGGAGGCCTTCGCAGACCCATCAAACACAACGCGAATTTTACCTTTTCCATTGATTACCGCATGATGGGGAAGATAATTTGCCCCAGAGTTGGGTGCTACGCGTTTCATGTGACTAAGACTTTCATATTCATGAAGAAAATCCCTATAACTAGTCGCCAACGTCGCATCCCTATCAAAACGCTTTTCCAGCTTGCGCATTCGCGATTCGGCCAAGTTGTAAGTATTTTGCGGTGGAGGACTGTCCGATTTTAACAGAATCGGAACCACATATCTCCCATCCGTCTGTCTGTAATGCTCCTTCTGAAACATTTCTTCCGCCTTGGTGATGTCGGGGTTTAAATCAGAAACGACGGGAGCCTCTTCAATTTCCCAGAAATTTTTCATTGTATCATTTAATGACATGTCGGACAGTGTCAAAAGTGACGTTGGCGATGAATCGATCGATTGACATCCAACCTTCCCAAGAATAATATATCCAAAGACTGTATTTAAAGCACTAGGGTTTCCACGAACGATATGTGATTGATCATCCAAAATGTTGGGATATAAATCGGCACCGAGTAGAAAACCTATTTGACCCGGCTGATCAAAACTTGGATCTGCTAACGATAAATTGAGAAATCGCGATTTAACATCTTTATCCAGTGTGACAGATGGCATCCATGAAGTAATTTCCTGAATTACTATGGGTGTCGCAGATAACATAGGTGCTCGCTGTTTGACAGGTTTGATAACACATGAGGTTATACCTGTGCATGAGTTAACAGCTGTCTGTCCTGATCCATTTAACGGAGTCTTATATTTCCTTATAGATAAGCCTAGCCTCTTGGCACAACTCAGCGTTATAATAGAGACTTGACTTCCATTATCTACGATGATACGTACAGGAACGTATGCGCCAAATTTATTTTGCATGTGAACAATCGCTGTACCCAAGAGTACATTGGGTGCGTTGCTCACATTTTCGTTTGACTTTGTGACGGCAGTCAATGACGTGGTCACTTTTTCACCCGTAGAGGGTGTTTCAAAATGCAACATAGAATGGTGCCGCTTGTTACAAATTTTACAACTAGATTGCGATTGGCAATCTCCAAATCGATGAAACTTTAAACAATTAAAATCGATTTAAATGTTTTATGCGATTTTTCCTTTCAAGGGGAGACATTTCCAGAAATTTTCCACATTTATAAATTGAGTGAGATTCCTTGCATATAGCGCACACTTCAGAGCTAGAATTCGCCGCCAATAAGGATTTTCGCGCAACCGCCGTCTTTGGTTTAAGTATGTTTGCAGTAAGTGGGTTAGACGCTTCGAGAATTCTAATCTGATTGTGTAAAAATTCAAATAATTGAGATGTCTCCGGTAATTGTGTTCGTGTAAGTGACGTTTCGAATTGTCGTCTGGTGTCTTGATCCAAACATCGTAAGATTATGTGGGCAACAAACTTACTAAATATATTTTCATGTTTCATTGCATTCAAAGCAGATAAATTTTCTTGAAAAGTGTTTAAGATATGTGTTAATCCATTTATCGATTCATTAGGTAATGGTTTAAAATTCATCATTTCGTCTACATAAAAAGTAAATAATAATCTACTATCTTCATACTTTAGCAGCAGAATATTCCAAGCTATTGGGCAATTCTCAGCAATTAATGGTAACGATTTGACTAAATTCAATGCAGTTCCCTTCAGTAACGAAATTAAATGATGAAATTTCTCTATACCTATATACATATTATTATTATGTACTAGATTTTCGAACAATGCATGGAAGGTATGCCAATTTTTTACATTGGAATCAAATGGTGTTATTTGAATTGCGGGTAATTTTAAGTTGCCAATACTATTTGCAGAAATTGGTTCTGACTTAATATTTGAATTTTGCTGTCTTTCTGCAGATGAAATTTCAAAGACCATTACATATAATTGTTCAGAGATTGTTGCTATCTCCTTACAATCACTTGCCTTGTCCGCTTCAATTAATAAATTTTCCATATCATTATGTAATGACCTCTACCTCTCCGAGCCATTCGGAAACCTTTTCATACCGGCTTAAAAACGTTTAATTTTTTTTTCTCATCCGTGTTTATAAAAGGTATTAATTGATGCGTTATTTGTAACCTAGCTAAAAAACGATCCCTTCGAGTTTTCAATACGGCAATCTTCTTATCTGCCATCTTAAAGTAATTCTTGTTTAGTGAAATATTATGTATTTAACACAGAAAACAGCCAATGTATACGGCGACAATAATTATAGAATGTAATGAATGTAATGTTTTCTAGTTTAATGAAGGCTCGTAATTGGACCAAATAATCGTATCGCAAATGCGACACGTGGAGTGGACTGTATCAATATATTTAAAAAAATGTTATGCTTGTGAATAATTTTTATATTCTTTGCCAGCTATTTTACTGAAAGAAAACAATTTGTATCACATGGAATATTCTTATCAAAATTATTTCTTGTTTTCTCAGGAGTACCTTAGGGCTCTAATTTAGGACCACTTCTCTTTTTGATTTTTATTAATGATGTAACGGAAATTATTCTGCATTCCAGGTCACTTCTTTTCGCAGATGATCTAAAACTTTTCTTGGAAATACAAACTTTAGAAGACTGCATTCGACTCCAAGCAGACATTGATAGAATTGTTGACTGGAATAAACGGAATCAGATTGAATTCAATATCTCTAAATGTTTCATTCTTTCTTTCACTAGAGCGTATCATACCTGGTTTTACCGGTATACTATGAGGGCTCTAAATTTAAAACATGTCTCCACTATGAAAGATCTTGGTATTTTGTTTGGATAGTAGGTTAACTTTTCACGATCATATCATAATGACGTGTAGTACTTCACTGAGAATGTTGGGTTTCGTCCTACGCACTGCGAGAAACTTCAGAGACACCCGGGTTCTCACAGTACTATACAATGCTTTGGTTAGGAGTAGGCTTGAGAGTGGGTCGGTGATTTGGAGTCCACACCAAGTAAAGTATTCCCTCATGTTGGAGAGAGTTCAGAAGAAATTTCTGAGATTTCTTTACCTGAGGAAATATGGCTACTATCCGTGGCTCTACCCTACCCACTTTCTCTTGGGCATGCTCGGTGTGAACCTTCTACGGGTCAGAAGGGATGTGCTCATTGTAACACATTTCTTCAGACTGATTCGTGGAATGTTCGAAAACTCGGCTATCATGGAGAGCATTAGTTTCTATGTTCCCGATGGTTATCTCCGTCATCGACAGCATAGACGGTTTTATCTCCCGGCTTGCAGAACTAACTTGCCAATGGTTATGCCAGTCGGGAGAGCAATCTCGCTGTTGAACAGAATTAATTCGGATATCGACATATTTAGCGTCAGTGAAGCTGCCTTTAAAATCAAGCTCAATTAATACTTATATAGTTTTTTTTTCTTTTTTGCCTACCATTTATATATTTAATTTAATGTTTAAGGTAATACTGTTAATTGTTTTTTTTTTTAAACGCATTAAAATTTTAAATTTTGTAATGTTTTTAAAGAATAAATAAATTGAATTGAATTGAATTGACACAACTATGTGGAATGGTAAACAGATGGATGGAGAAGGAAACTGACTTACCCCTTATGGTTGATGTTCTGCTCAATATTATGGGTCTGAGGGAGCACTAAATCACTCACTGCACAAGCTTCCATAAACTGGTCGATGTTATATAAAACTAAGAGAATAATGTTGTTCGTTGCACAGTTTCTTTTAACAGACTGCCGGACATATTGATTTTATTGTTGTATGGTAGGTAGGTAATATTGTCAGTAGGGACAGGTAATTGTGGTAAAAAAAAGGATGGGTAGAAAAATGGAACAAGGTACATAGATAGGTATACATAGTTGCGTCAACAGTTAGGAATTCCAAATTCAAATTTATACAGCTATTTACTCATGTATTTGTGTTTCGAAAATTATAATTCATTTGTTTTTTCCTTAATTGTTTTTTTTCTTTGCGTCACTTAGTTTACAAAATGGAAAACTTTTCTTTGCGTTACTTAGTTAAAAAAATGGAAAACAAACACCGAAATTTGATACTTAGTAAAAAGGGTTTTGCTGGTATTTGAATACACTGCCTTCAGATAATTTGAAATATATTATATATATTTTTAAATAAATAATTCAAAATATTCCCTCTTTTTCTTGTTTTATTGATAAAAATTGATAATTTTTAATGGTTTATCTAATATTTTAAAAGATTTAACGAGGGTGGGTTTTTTTCTATTATGTGAAATTTCAAAGTCAATCCGGAGGAAGAAGTTGATATCCAAATATTATTAAAAAAATTGCTTGATTTTATATCTTCGTTTAAAACCCTTTTATCACTATTAGACAAATCAAAACATGAAAAATATTTGATACAGTCGTGACCCACCTTATCGTCCAAGCTAATTAAATCCGCTCGAAGGTTATGTCAACTTTAATAGAACGGGTCGTTCCACCGAACCGTTTTTGTAAAAAAAACGACTTTGGGGTGGAATGCTCTACAGATATCTACTTACTTACACAATGTAGACATCTTCAAGGTCCGAATTAATAACAATATATATGTATGCTTGGGTATATATTTTTAATATTTATTTTTTTTAATATTAATTAATTTTACGCACCAGATTTAAATGTCCGGGTTTAATTTTCCCCACAGGAAAAACTAAACCCTTTCACACACTTCCCAAATGATCATCTGGTCAATCCACGTTATGCAATTGCACTATATGTATTATAATTACAAAACAATACAAGAACAACATGTCAACCTACCAGAGACCAGATGGGAAAATAATTCACCGACTCCAGATATTTTCATATCAGAGGGTTCGGCTCTGTGGAATTCCTAATTGAACCTATAAATCGTACTGATCCCTCAATATAAATATTTAAAAAATCTTTTGTAATCCTACATGTATTTAAAATTACCGATTTTTGCATTTTTATGTATAAATTCTTTGACAAATCTAATACGCCTAAATTTTGAATCAGAGACCTAGGTATAATGCCAGTAGCCGAAATAACAAATGGTAATATTTTTATATTCCGAGAATGCCAAATTCTTTTAATCTCATTTCCTAAATCTGTGTATTTTCTAATTTTTTCAGAAACAGTTTTTTGAATATTACAGGAATTTGGAATAGCTACATCAATGATATAAGTTATTATTTTAATTTTGTCATGTAAAACTATATCAGGTCTATTATGACTAATTGTTCTGTCTGTTAGTATAGTTTTATCATAATATATTTTATAAAATTCATTTTCTAAAAATGAATTTGGTTCATATTCATAATATGGTACTATATTACGGCAGTCAATCAAGTTATGTTTAGTTACCAAACTTTGGTGGATTATTTTTAAAACCTGATTGTGCCTAAATGTATACTCGGACGAAACCTGATTGTGCCTAAATGTAAATAATAATTATTATTGTTTTTATTATTATTATTATCATTATTTTTTTTTGAATGAGCTCCACACTGGAGGCCCTAAGGAAAATAGACGTCCTTAGAGCCAATGTCATCTTTGGGGATGCTGTGTGGAGGGTTTTTTAAGGAAAGGAAGAAGAGGAGAGTTCTGAGAAGGAAAAGGGTTTAAGGGGTGGGTGGGTAGGATTCTGGGGTTTAGTGTGTCTTGATCATCCGCCTCCAAGACCTAGACAAACCTTACCCCATGAACCCGGACACCCCTGCTAAATCACCAAACTTAGCGAACCACTTGGGGTGACCTATGGCAGAGGTGATGGTTATCCAATAAAGGTTCCCGGGGTGGCGGTACCCATTCCCGCCTCTCAAATTATGATAATATATACACCTAAATAAAGATTACAAATCAAAAAACAAAACATGGACACAAGAAACGCCAGAGACGAATAGAACAAGTGATGGATAACAGAATATTATATGGATATTAGAATATGGATAATATAACATATTTTTCAGCAGCCGCAGAATATTTTTCTGCATCTACGAGTATTTTTTTTACGTGAGCTCCACACAGGAGGTCCTGAGGAAAATAATTTTCCTGAGGGCCTATGTCATCTTTGGGGAAGCTGTGTAGAGGGTTTTTTTAGGGAAAGGAAGGGGAGGAGAGTTCTGGAAAGGAAAAGGGTTTAAGGGTGGGTAAGAATCTGGGGTTCAGTGGGTCCTGGTCATCCACCTCCAAGACCTATACACACCTCATACCATGAACCCGGGCACCCCTGCTAAATCACCAAACGTAGCGAACCACTTGGGGTGACCTAGGCAGAGGTGTTGGTTATCCAATTAAGTATATAAATTATCGACGAAAATATCTACTTCCGTACACTTTACGAGTTCTTATCATACGGTCGAAACATTTGTGTCAGAGGGTTAAAAGGTAAAGTATCTACAAGCCGCCGCATGCCGCTACCCTTTAAATAGGCAAAAAATTTGAAAAGTTAACTACTTTAAAACTTAATTACCACAAGCACCATCGGTTTCAGTCGGGATAGACGTTTTCATTAAAAGTTTAAAAATCACCATCTCCATTACGCCCATGTTTTTTGTATGGATTTGACATTTGCGAAGTTTCGTTTCAAACTAAAAACGCACGAATTACTTAATTTACCTAAACTAAGAACCTAATAACCTATTTTGTGTTCGTAAATAGTTGTTTCTTTTAATAATTGTTGAAATGAAGTATAATTCCGTAATCTGTGCATAAAAATGCGGCGGCTTATCCATAAATTAAACAAATTATTACTATATTGGTTAGACATAATGAAGTATCAAGATAGCCGTGAATTATTTTATGTAAACATATTAGATCAGTCAATTGCCTTCTGATTTTAAGTGCATTATTATTTAAACCTGCAGTTTTTCGTTGTATTTTGCTTCTGTATACCTATACTAAAAAAGACGATGACATACCTGAATTATTATCTGAAATGAATTCCGGACATTCTTTTTTGATAAAAGTGTAGTCGATATCTATTTCTGTAAGAATCACAGCAACATTTTCTTCCGCACTTGTGCCCGGTTCTAACTTAATGGCGGTGGAATCCATGCTTTTTTGGAAGGATCTAGTAGTTATGTTATATTTTAACTTTATAACGAGGTTGAAGGTTTATTGAATGAAGGAGTGATAGTTTTCATCTAAGGCTTGCAAATTGAAATAAAATAACACAATCAACAAAAAAGTGACAGAAGAATTCGTAAGGAGTCAATGCATAGATAAAACGAAAAAGAAAATAATTTTCGACTTTACGATGAAATCTTAGTGTTGCCATTTTAATTCTTCATATACCACGATCTTAAATGACCCTGGACAAAGCTATTAGAAAACAATTTGAAGCCGCGGGGAAGACTCCGAAGACTTTGAAAAACTTAACCTTTACGGTCATTACCTATCTAATATAATCATTACATGTCCCATTCCATATCTCATCCAATACCAATATCCGATAAAATAGTTGGTTAGCCGTTATAATTTCTTTTAAAATTAAAATAAAATAAGTTCATTTTATACCGCTTCGCATCCAAATTATTTCAAAAGTTTGTCATACAAGATGGCTACCAGCCTATTACCCCTCGTCATATTATGGCAGGTCTACACTGCGGCCAACTTCAAACGTTTGAATGATTGTGTGAAGAGGGAGTTCGTGTGTTGGAAGTTTGAGTTGGAAGGTTGGAGTTCGGGTTGGCCCTGGATCGCCTCCGAGGCGATCGGCGTTGGCTGGTTCGTGCGAGTTGAACCAACACATCAGTTTGCTCAGTATTATTATGGGAGAGTTGTATAAAAATTGTTTAAAATATTTATTTTTTAGCTTTACGAATTGAAATCAATATTATGGAAACATTTGGGAGAAAAAATTTGAATCCTTTCTGTCCATTTCTATTAACTTTGAATTCAGAAGTAGGAACTGACAGATTTTATCTTTTGAGATTTTTTTCTGTTGTCTATGGAAATGTATTTGACGTTTCTTCTGCAGAGTCTTGCGTTGTAGTGATACCCAAGTCCTTGTTTAAGAAGTAAAATATTGTATAAGCAGCAAACATCTGGGTTTCATTTACGCTGTAGTGGGCCATTTCAATGAACATCGCGTTTATGTCCCTAATTTACTCAAATTCTAGAATTAGTACTTTTCTATGGACATTTCTTGACACATTGAAATAGGCCGCCGCACTTATACGTAAGTACGTTTGTGTTATATTGTGTTATAAGACATATTTTCCTTAATTAATGAGGTAAATATTTCCCTATCGAGTCCACGCTCAAAACACACTTTAAAAAATTAAAACAAATTGTACTAAGTAGATCACAGTTAGTAATAAGTAATTCATTAACCGGAATTGAAAAATATTGCAGTTTAATGGTTATTTTGTTATCTTAAAAAGCGCGAAATATCATTTCTCGGTAATTATCGGTTCGGACTGGCCACGCTTATTACGAATAATTTTTAGAAAAAAACTTTAGATTCGCCTTAATTACTATAAAAGGATACTTTTTGGCTTTGGGGCGGCGGAAAATAATGCATTTTAATTTTCAATTGCATAAAACCAAAATTCACTTGCTGTCACTGTTATGGACTGTAGCTGACTTCGTGGGATACCTACATGAAATACCGCGAATCACAAACCATGTTACACAAACCTAGCGTAGCTGCTGAACTAATTGAAAACTGGGATGTTTTTCTTGCCTTGACGCGAGTAGGCGTTATAAAGGGGCACATTCTTTTGTATCACAAACCATGTTACACAAACAAGCCCGCTAGACAAATTTCATAATTACTCGCCTTATCCCACGAAGTCGGCTACAGTCGTGTGAGCTCTTGCTAATTTATCAAGGATACCAACATAACAGTGACATTTACGGCCGCGGAATTTCGCTGGGTCGGTTCGCGAAGTGAATTTTGGTTTTAAGCAATTGAAAATTAAAATGCATTATTTTCCGCCGCCCCAAAGCCAAAAAGTTTCCTTTATTAGTAATTAAGGCGAATCTAAAGTTTTTTTCTAAAAATTATTCGTAATAAGCGTGGCCAGTCCGAACCGATATTTACCAAATGTTATAAATCAAACAAGAGATTTCGAGAACGAAAAGGATTGCCAACTTGCAAGATTTTAATTCCGTAGTTTTTATTGTCTAAATAAAGAAAAACATGTTACGTAACGCGTTGTTCGAACCCCCCCTCCCCCCTCCCCCCCCCCTCGTAAAGCACAGTAACGTTTCACAAGACCCCCCCCCCCCAAGTGCGTTATGTAATACTTGAACGGCCCCTAATACGCATTATTTATCATTTCCGAAGATTGCAATTCGTATTTATTATTGTCGAACTGACAGAAAGTGATTTTTTATTTTAAAAATGCGTATTTCATCGTCGTAATTATCATGGCAGTCCTTGAAAAATGACATTTCGTGTTTTTTAAATTTAAAAAAAAAAACAACATTAAAACGCAATATTTTTCAAATCCGGTTACTGAATTACTTATTACTAACCATTATCTACCTAGTACAATTTGTTTTAGTTATTTAAAGTGTGTTTTGAGCGTGGACTCGATCGGGAAATATTTGCCATTAATGATTGTTTTGAATACATTGCCACTTATAAATCAGTTTTTTTTAACACTCAGCTACACGAAACCATCCATATTACATATACGAATAATTTGTATACGTGGGTTTCTTCATTGCTGATTTATAGCCACTGAAGCTTTTTCGAAAAGTAGGACATTGTTAGTACGCAATTTAAAAAAATCTCTGCGTATCAGTTAGATAATAGTGAGAAGTAATATAGTAGTACTTATTTTGTTAAAATTAAAATCGATTTTTCACTTGGCGGCCATTGCTTTTGACGTAAGGTACGTTATAACCTACGCAATCACAGTTGGCGCCAATTAAAATATTTTAGGTTTTTAATACTTTTTGCACGTTACGCTTTAAAATATTAAGGTGAATTTATTATTTGCGCCCGTACATATTCAAAGTGAATATAAATAAACTAGCAGACCCGGCCACACGTTGCTGTGGCTAACGAAACCTTTATAACCAAAGTGATCTGTTAAATCAAATCCACACCACGCCGCCCGCTGCCCGTTGCCCGCTGCCCGTTGCCCGTTGCCCGCTGCCGCTTGGCCAGATATATTATGTATTTCAACTAATTTACACAAAACCTTAACAAATTATATACCTAAAAACCTTTCTCATGAATCACTCTATCTATTGGTTTAAACCGTATGAAAATCCACTTCGTAGTTTAAAAGATCTAAGCGCACATACAGCGTAAGCGACTTCATTTTATACTTAGTAAAGATAGTTTTGTCCATAAACAAACCCAAATCTTTAAAGAAAGGCTGAAAAATTCAATTTTGTATCGGTGACTCATTCAATATTGCATTTTTCAGCCTTTCTTGAAAGATTTGGGTTTTTTATGGACAAAAATATTTATTTATATTCATACTAGCTGACCCGACGAACTTCGTACCGCCTCAGAATCAATAGCTGTTGAATTAAATTCAGTTTTTTTATTAAGTTAAAAATTACGCAATGAAGCAATTATCAATGCGCAACTGTCCGTGTTTTGTTTTTGTCAGTATCAGAAATGGCGTTGTGTACGGATTTATATTTTTGTGATTTTCTTACTTTTACAATTGCTTACGGGAATTCGGGAGGCGGATACGGGTGCCGCCGCCCCAGGAACCATTTATTGAATAACCAACACCTCTTCCATAGATCACCCCAAGTGGTTCGCCACGTTTGGTGATTTAGCAGGGGTGCCCAAGTTCATGAGGTGACTAATGTCCGGGTCTTGGCAGTTGATGCGCCTGCCCACCTGTTGCGTGGCGGGCCGGATCGAGAGAGACTGGTTGAGGGAGGCCTTTTGACCTTTCCAGTCGGACTCTCTCGACCCATTGCCTTGCACCACAGTTGGAGGGATGGATTCATACGTCCGTCACTCCCGGACACACTGACCCCCAGATTCCTACCCACCCCTCATACCTTTTTCCTTCCCAGAACTTTCTATCCTACCCATTCCTTAAAAAGATCCTCCACACAGCATCCCCTAAAATGACATAGGTCCTGAGAGAAATTATTTTCCTCAGGGCCTCCTGTGTGGAGCTTATGTAAAAAAATGCGTTTCATTTCAGAGATTTATTATAATTATTGTATTTTTCCTTTGGAGGTGTGCAGACATACGTTCACCATTTGTCTCATTTTCGACTATTGACATTGAGTGTGTAAGAAAGAAGGGCAGTATTATAATTATTGTATTTTTCTTTTGGAGGTGTGCAGACATACGTTCACCATTATTTGTCTCATTATCGACTATTGACATTGAGTGTGTAAGAAAGAAGGGCAGCCTTATATGATTAAAAACAAATGCACAACAATCAACGCATTGACATTTGACGTTTTTGAATGTTTGGAATTCATGCACAGTTCAATATTATACCCCTCACAATATTGCTGCAGTTCTATCAAAATAGGAGAATTCGTTCCATACAAAATGTATGGGGAAAATAATTTTCTTTATAACTATTTATTTCGTTAACTTTTGTGATGTTTTAATAGTTATTATCCTATCCGGGGCGGAGACAAATCCAACAAATCAAAGATCATCAAAATCAGCCCAGCCGTTCTCGAGTTATAAATAGTGTAACTAACCCGACTTTGTTTTATATATATTCATAATTAATATGTTCGAGCGCAAACAATTAATTCACCTCGATATTTTAAAGCAAAACGTCCAAAAAGTATTAAAATCCTTAAATAATTTAATTGGCGCCATCTGTGAATGCGTAGATTATAACGTACGTGGATGTTAGTTTTTTTCTCTTATATATAATCCTTTCAAGGTTTTTCTGTTGGGTTAAATTTAGAAAAAAATGTAAAAATAGCATGAAAAATCATTGTGCGATTCACACGCGGTAAAAGTGAAAACTTCAAAAAACTAAAGTAGACAAGAGTGGGGAGACTACAGAGCATTTTTTTATCAATGTGAAGAATAATTTTTTCCATATTTTTGTCGTCGAATTCCAGTGCACCTGTTTAATACATTTGGTCATCTTATTAGTATTTGTGTTTTCTTCTTCGGAGTCGCTAGATGTCGCTTTCTTTTTTTCCTGCTCGTTTTGGAGTGGTTTGAAGATTGTATATTGATTTAACGATTTTTTTTTGGATTTTGTATGATCTCTTTTGGTTTGTTTCGTATGATTCGTGTTCCCTTGATCCGCTGAATGGCCGGACTTAAGGCGACTAAAGGAGTCGTGGGACCATTGATTATCGTATTTTATTTGTTAGAATAATTCGTAAAAACCAATCGTTTATTTTGCTCTCAATCCTTTATTATTGCTATCTCATTATCTTGCAGGCTAAATCCTATAGATCAGGGGTTCCCAAACTTATTAGTATCACGCCTCCCTACTGCTTCAAATGAATATGCCCACGCCTCCCCTCAGCCCAGGGCCCAGCAAGGGGCCGTTCAAGTATTACGTAATGCACTTGGGGAGGGGGGGGGGGTAACATGTTTTTCTTCATTTAAATAAAAAAAAACAGGGAATTAAAATCTTCCAAGTTGGCAACCCTTTTAGTTTATGTTGTACGAGGAATTCATCGACTGTATTGTGCGTAATTTTTATTTTATTTTCGTTGTCAGTATTCGTTAGTGTTTTAAACACGAAATACGCATAAACACAATTAATGTGAGTTTGTAGGAATTATAATGTCATCAGCTGTTATTGGCCTATAAAAGCTCTCATGCTGACTTGCCAGCGCAGAGCAACCAAAAAATGCCAACCATATTTGGAAGACAGCAAAAGAAAAAATAAAAAAATAATGAAAAATTTATGGCACATATGAATGATGTTATATGAGAGTTTTTAGTTGGAACAACGCTTTTTAGTTATTACGCACAGGTTAGTTTACTGCTAAAATATAATAATATTACCTAAAGATTGGTTTCGTAGTACATGCATAGTTACACTCAGAAAAAAAGGTTTTCTCCACATTGAATCGCACTGTGGATTTTTAAATCTCCCTATCGAGAACTTCAATAACCACGTTCGGGACAAAAATGGTTTTGTCTCCTGAAAGTAAGCATGTGATTTTTGTGCCTCTTTGTAGAACACGAATAGTCGCAGTAGAAACATGTAAGTGGTTTTATAGCACTGTGAGTCAGCGAATGATGTCTAAAAAGTTCCTTTGTACAACATGGATAATTGCAGTCGGGACATGAAAAGGGTTTTTGTCCAGTATGGGTAAACATGCGACTTTTTAAATAACGTTTTGTAGCGCCTGAATAGTTGCAGTCGGAACAAGAAAAAGGTTTTTCATCACAGTTTTATTTTTTTTTCTAGAAGAAGAGTAGTTGCAGTCAGGGCTTGAAATGAGTTTTTTTACCACTGTGGGTAAACATGTGATTTTTTGTTTTTTTTTTAATAGAACATGAATATGAATAGTAATAATATGAAGAGTTGCAGTCAGAAAATGAAAAAGGTTTTTTCTCACTGTGAGTTAGCAAGTGCCGTTTTAGCTATTTTTTTCTGGAAGAGGAATAGTTGCAGTCACAACATGAATAAGGTTTTTCTTCACTGTGGGTAAACATGTGATTTTTTTTATTTCTCTTCGTAGTACATAAATAATTGCACTATGAGTCAGCAATTGACTTCTTAGATATCTCTTTTGAGGACACGAATAGTTGCAGTCAGGACATGAAAATGGTTTTTCTCTTTTGTGAATCATACTGTGGATTTTTAAAACTTCCCTTTGAGAACTTGTATAACTGCATTCGGAACATGAAAAAGGGTTTACTCCACAGATTCGTGCGGTAGCGCGGGTATACGGTGATCGTAGTGATACCGCCGCCCGCGCCCGCGCCCCCCTGTACATGTCTTCGCGCCCCCCTAGTGGGGCGCGCCCCCCACTTTGAAAATCAATGCTATAGATGTATATTATGTTCGTCTCTTTTTAGTGTCGCTCGCTTCCGTGTAATCGAGATTCAAATCACAACGGTGCCAAAAAAGTTTTTACTTCAGAAAACTCTTTTAACTTTAATTTGGGAGGCGGGAATGGGTTCCGCCGCCCCGAGAACCTTTATTGGATAACCAACACCACTGCCATAGGTCACCCCAAGTAGTTTGCTACATTTGGTGATTTAGCAGGGGTGCCCGGGTTCATGGGGTGAGGTTTGTCTAGGTCTTGGAGGCGGATGACCAAGACACACTGAACCCCAGATTCATACCCACCCCTTAAACCCTTTTCCTTCCCAGAACTCTCCTCTTCTTCCTTTCCTTAAAAAAACCCCCACACAGCATCCCCAAAGATGACATGACATAGGCCCTGAGGGAAATTATTTTCCTCAGGGCCTCCTGTGTGGAGCTCATGTAAAAAAAAAAATGTCGAGACATTACGAAAGAAGTCGTCAAATTATTATCAATTTTTTAACGAAATATACATTAAATGAATATTTTCGTCTACTGAAACAATTGTTTCGTATAATTATCTAATTGCAAGTGTTTCAGGCTGCCCCTTATGAGCCATGCACCAAGTAGTGAAATAACGGTTTACAGCGCAGTCCATCAAGGGCGGATCCAGCTTTGGCGCCAGAGGGGGGGGGGGGGGGGGGGGTCACTTAGTCGTGGTCAAGTCACAAGAAGTTATAATTTAATTTTATTTAGTGGTCCACTTAAGTCCTGGACCCAGCCCAGGGGGGGGGGGGGGTCATGACCCTCATAACCCCCCTCCTGAATCCGCCCTTCAGTCCATACATTGTGGGACTTTTGTGTGTTTCGTCTTGCGGCACTTCGTTTTTTTTATTTCTTACCGACCCATAACGGAGCCGCCTAAGATAAATGAAAACAGTGTCTTACAATTAAATGTTTTTTACGTTCATTATATTTTATTACCACAGAAGGCCATGGATCTTCCCAACCCAGAGAGTGTTTCCATCAAGGTGGAACCAGGCTCCCAGGAAGAGGTGGGAGGTGAAATGCCGTATCATGATGTACAAATTATCTATCTTCCGGAAGTGAAGAAAGAATGTTTGCAGTTTGCAGAGAGTGCTCCGACAGTCAGTAAGTTATATTGCATTATTATTTTACATTTACTACACAGGATGTCATCTTTGGAGATAGTGTGTGGAGGGTCTTATTGGGGAACGGGAGGAAAAATGTTTCAGGGGAGGGCAGGAATCTGGTGTTACGCCTTGTTGCGCTACACCCTTCTTAAGCCAACTTTACGGACATATTTACCCTGATGATGGACTCTGTAACGCTGATCAAAACGTTGGCCAAAGAAGGATGTAGCGCAATACGACATAATACCCCAAAAATACATTACGAAAATACTTTTGGCTGTAAAAACAGCCATAAAATATCATTTTTGTCCGATTTTGCACTGTGGTATCACCGGTCACC
This sequence comes from Limnephilus rhombicus, assembly GCA_929108145.2. Lineage (NCBI taxonomy): Eukaryota > Metazoa > Arthropoda > Insecta > Trichoptera > Limnephilidae > Limnephilus > Limnephilus rhombicus. The sequence continues at coordinate 10,644,090 of OV815290.1, read as the reverse complement.
ACTCTCCAGCTAGGTGCGTAACAACGCAATTTCATTTGCAAGTTCATTCCGGTCCTAGTGTTCGCCCTCTCTCCCTGCTTTACCTATAAGCAAGAATAATATTAAACTTGTACAAATTATTGTAACAAAAGTTTCGGTTGTAAATATATTTTGACTCGCGTTAAATCAAGAGTTGTTATTTAAATACCTCCGCACACACTCATCCAGTTTACAGACGTGGGCAAGGTCTGTAGGCGGTCAGACCTGGATAAAATATTAAATATTAATAAACAATACCCTATATTGCCCAAACGGGGAATTCCCTTTTTTTTAAATGAATATATAATAATGTCACCTTGATAACTGTAGCGACTGGCAACACCGTCTGTAGTGAATCGCAAGAATTCCCCTTATTATGTCTAATATTCAGTTAGAATGATTGAGGTAGGTCCGTGGGCGATGCTTTGACAATTCTTAGAAATTTTCATGGATCATCGTGTGTTCCGATGGATCATCAAACCATCCATGTGTTCCAAGTGCAAAAATAAGAGGAAAACCGTTCTGTGTGTAGTATCAATTAAAGCTGAGGACTCGCCTGCAGATTCACTCTTAGGTTAAAACCAATTTCATGTTCCAAATGATCTGTGAAAATTCCAGTAAAGGATTAATCTGCTGACGCATTTCGAAAAAAAAACATTCTAACATTTCGAGTGGAGTTTTATCAGTCATTTTATAGTCATTTTATTTCATCTATGGATAACTAAAACAAACAGCTGATTCTGACAGCTCCTAATTTAAAAACAAAGTTAATTATATTTAAACAAATTTACGTGTAATCATATTTGAAACTCATAAACCAGTGATACAGTGTACTTGGTAGTGCGTAATAATTTGAGTGGGAGAGTGTATTAATGTATTAACTTTATATCTTAATTCAAAAAATTTCACAAAACAACAAATCATTGTCATTAAAAGTCACAGACAATTTATTTTTCAAATTTGTGAAAAAGTGCAAATCTGCTACGTGTAAATGTCAGTTTTTGTCTATGCAATAAAGTCACAACAATAAACAAAACATTGTTGACAGAATTAATTTTTGTAAGGGGCAATTCTGAACAAAGATTTTAGTGATGTCTAGCACTCGAAGCAAAAACCAAATTTCTGATGAAAAACTAAGCATGGACAAAATTATCGAATATATGTATAGATAAAAAATTTGAAACCTTGAAGAGGGACATTTTTATCAAAATTGAATCTCAGACCTCAGAAACAACAAAAAGCATTGAATTTATAAGTGCTCAATATGATGAAATACTAAAAAAATTGATGCTACAAATAATTTAAACCAAGTTATACAAACTGATTTCGAAAATATTAAAAAAGATATGAATGAAAAAAATAATACAATAAAAAAACTTGAAATTAGACTGGCAGATATTGAAACCTTGTCAAAATGTAATTCTTTAGAAATAGCTGGGATTCCCCAAAAAATAAGAGAACAACCAATTGAAATCATAAGGAAGGTTGCTGCAGCAGCTGGGATATCTATAAAACATACATTTATTACTGAAGTCATCCGAGTCCCAGACAGACGAAATGGAGCTCCACCCAAACTTCTTGTCACATTTTCCGAGAAAAGACAAAGAGATTCACTCCTTGATAAAAAAAAGAAATAAACTATGAAGAAATTAAGGATCTGTCGACCTCTCAAATCTTCATCGGGGAAGAACTAAGCCCTTATCATAAAGAAATACTATGGAAAACAAAACAATTAGCCATAGAAAAAAAATACCAATATGTGTGGTACAAAAATGGTAAAGTTATGATTCGTAAAAAACATGAAGATAAAATAATCTACATTAAGCACCTTGATGATATGGTGAAAATAATTTAGTAAGTAATATAAAAACATAATTAATTTAGATGGCAAAAATGGATAACATAATAACAACAAACTTACCTAACTTATCATCCATAAGAAATAATTTTAACATAATGCATCAAAACATTAGAAGTATTAATAAAAACTTTGATGAACTACAAATATTGATAAAAAGTTTAAATCTAAACTGGGATATAATTATTCTTACCGAATGTTGGTTAACTGATAAGTTCTATCCTCTACAAATCGATAAATATGTCCCTTACTCTACAATTATGAATAATACCAAAAATGATGGTGTCATCGTATATATTAAATAAGATATTGAAGCTGATGTCATAGAGATCGGTATTAATAATGCGAACTGTCTAAGGATATCAATCGGCAATGATACAACGATACTCGCAATTTACAGATCTCAAATCTGGAGCCATTTCTAAACTCCTTATCATTTGAACTGAGTTTACTAAAAAACACTAAAGATGTATTTATTATCGGTGACATAAATATTGATATCCTTGAAAATGGCCACCCAAAAAAATATGATTACATGCAGACACTTGCATAACATGGATATGAAAGCCTAATTGAGGAACCTACACGTGTATTTAATGATAGCAAAACTTGCATTGATCATATCTTTAGTAAAACTAATAAAAAACTCAAGCCATTATTTATACCACCACACTGACAGACCATTACACAATAATTCTATCTATAACAAAAAATAACTCTTATGTAAACCTAAATACGAAATTACTCCTAACGAAGTCTGAAACAAATTGGGAAAATGTCAAAAGGGAGTTAACAATGAATGACTGGACCGCCCTTCTGGAAAAAGATGATTCTGATACTGCTTGGAGTTATTTTGTAGAAATTATACAGCACAGTATTCTATCTAACACCATAACCACAGATAAAAAAGTATCTCATAAAAATATTCACATTAAACCATGGATCAGTCAGAATATTATAAACTCGATCAGAAAAAGAGATGAACTGCACAGAAAAGTAAAAATCAACCCTTATGATGTCCATACACTTTGATTCTACAAAAGATATCGTAATACATGTAAAAATGTAATTTGTTATGCTAAAGAAACATACTATAAAAACAAAATTGATGAATGCAATAATGATTCCCGTAAACTCTGGCAGATCATAAATGAAATTACAAATACTAAAGCCTCGCATAAAGACAAAAACATTAAAGAATTAAACATTGATGGGATTCCCACATCTTTTACGAAACACCCAGACAAACTTCTTGACTTTATAAACAACTACTTTTGCAATATAGGCTCTAACCTTGCAAATAAAATTAAACAAAATTCTACTACTGTCGAAAAAACAATGAGGAATGATGATGTAAATCATGAAAACAGCCTCAATATAGTCAAGATAACAAGTGATGAAATAAGAAATATTATAACCTCCTTAAACACAAATACCTCATCGGGAAATGAACTGATATCAAGCAAATCAATTAAATACCTGCAAAATGAGTTAATTCAACCACTGACATACCTTGTAAATCTATCATTATCTAAAGGTGTTTTTCCCGCTTGTCTTAAAATTGCTACGATCATACCATTATATAAAAATGGTCCCAAAAATGATATTTCAAATTATCGACCAATTAGTATTTTAACTCCTCTGTCGAAAATATTGTAAAAAGTAATAAAAAAACAAGTTCTTACATTTTTGGATACCAATAAAATATTATCACCTACGCAGTATGGTTTTAGAAAAAAACTGGGTTCTGGTGACGCTATAGCTAATGTAACTAATACAATTATTAGAAAACTGTATGAAGGCAAAAAATGCTTAGCTGTTTTCATTGATCTTCAAAAAGCTTTCGATACAATTGATCATGAAATACTGTACTTAAAACTAAAAAAAAATGGAATAACCGAAACAACTCTAAACCTACTTAGAAGTTATTTAACTGGAAGAGAACAAATTGTACAAATTGGTAAAAGAAAGAGCAAATCTCTTCCAATTAAATTCGGGGTCCCCCAGGGAAGCGTATTAGGACCTATACTATTTCTGATATATATAAATGACCTTATGAATCTTCCCATTAATGGAAACATAATGAGCTTTGCAGATGACACTGTTATTATATTCCACGAACAAGATTGGACAAGAACCTACAAGGAGGCGGAACATGGCCTGGCTGTACTTCAAAACTGGCTAAAAGTAAACTCCCTTACATTAAATGTTAGTAAAACTAAATATCTAACTTTCTCCAAAAACAAAAGAGGACAACCAATGAATGTGCATACCCTCAAATTACATGAATGTCAAAATACTTTTCCACAATGTTCCTGCCCGTCTATAACCCAAACCAAAAGTATTAAATATCTTGGGATTGAAATTGATGAAAATCTACAGTGGAATTCACACATTGAGCTTACCTCAATAAAGCTAACAAAACTCATCTACTTCTTCAAAAAATTAAGAAACATCTTGTCGATGAGGGATCTAAAGAGAGTATATTATGCTTTATGCCACTCTCGATTGGAATATGGAGTAATAGGATGGGGCTCAGCAGCATCTAATCACATAAAACAACTTAAGATAACTCAGAATTGCATTATAAAGACCACTCTAAAGGTCCCCATAAGGACGTCAACAGCAGAAATTTTTAAACAGTTTGATGTTCCAAGCATACAGAAAATCTATGCCAAAAACATTCTACTACATCACCACAAAAATGATTCAGAGGCAGACACCTCACACGCTCATAAAACCAGAGCTAAACAAACAGACATACTTAATATACCAAAGTGTAACTCCTCATTTGGTCAAAGAAGTTCTGCATTTTTAGCAGTAAAGTTATATAACAAACTCCCACTTAGTATCAAACAAAAAAAAAAAAAATAGCTACATTAAGGACATTAAATGTTGGCTGAAGAATCTATCGGAAAATGAACTTACTAGTATACTTAAAACATCATAGAAGTTTCTGGAAAACCTTATCCAATGAAGTTAAACCATAGAAGTCGCTGAAAAACTTATCCAAAGCATAGTCCCCCTCAGCACAGGATCTCCTAGTGAGGAGGACTACGAATATATTTTATATATACATCTAACTAACATGTTTTCATATAAAAATGTAAAAAATATTATATAGTTACTAAATAAAAAAAAAATAAAAAAAAGTTTACATTTTTGTTTCAAACCATTCTTTAAAATTCGTAATTCATATGAAAAACATGAAATTCTAGTTGCAGACTAATTATGTGCTGCCAGAATCAAAGTAAAACCATTTTCATGTTCTGAGTGTAGTTTTGATTCGCCGTATACAGATTTGATTTAAACCAGTTTCGTGTTCAGAATATAATGATAAATTAAATAACAATTTGCTGATTCACTGGGAACCGACTGAAACTTTACATTTGATTTGCATACCATAATGTGCAAAATTCTAAGAAATGAATGTTCCGTCTGCAACTATTATTTGTTTACTCTTACGCAGAAACAATCTTAAATTAATCTGCCTTGTGTTCCTACACACAGTGTAAAAATTTGCGATGCGAAATCCTATTACATGGATACCATTTTCGATATCGGTTATGAATTTGTAGTAGAATTTATAAACACTATTTTTGTTGAAAGAATACTCGTCACATTATAAAAATCGGCATAAAATTAGGTCGTATAAAAAAAAGGATTTCTAAGAACCCCTCCCCTTCCCCCCCCAGCGCTTTAAATCTGCGGTTGAAGTATGTAAATAAGGGGGCGGTGAAATTTCCCTCTTCCCGGGGCGGCTGACTCCTACGCTACTTTACTGGTCGTGAGTCGATAGCCCGGCTGCAGAGGTGAAAGGGTATCCAACAACCGACCTCTCTCGATCCGGACTACTTCAAAACCTGGACAAATATCACTTAGAATCTGTCATTATCCCGGTAACATATTTTAAAACATTACGATGTAAAATTTAGATGTTACGAATCTAAGTACATTTGGAAAAGTCAAGCAGACAGGACATATTACGAAAGTTCACATGGCGCAGCGGTCCTCTTACTGTGCTTCAAAATGTTTCTTTGCAGGATACTATCAAATAAAGAAATCTTTCATTGCTAAAAAAATGTACCCAATTCCTCAAGTTTACATCTTATCTTATTTGAGATATTGTTTGAATTACATGTACAGGGTCTTTCAATAAGAACCCTCGATTTAAAAAAGTTAATATAACAAGTCGTGTTTGAGATATCCACTCAATTTTTTTTTTTAAATTGAAGGTATATTTTATGGCAATATGTGTGGAACATAATGTCGTTAAAATGTCCGTAATGGCTTTGCTTCCCACCTTTCACCAAATGCATCCCGAAAAAGTCACTGTTTGGGGAAGATTCTGGTCTGGCGGAATCATCGGTCCGTACTTCTTCCAAAATGAAACTAGCATTATTGCCATACTCGTCAACGGTGAGCTTATTGTGGCCTTTACTGGGTGACATGAATACCGATAGCGTGTGGTTCCATCAGGACGGCGCTACATGCCACACAGCACATGCCACGATGGACATTCTGTACGAGCAATTTGAGGGCGTGGTGATCTCGCGCGGCGGTGATGAGAACTGGTCACCATCATGCGATTTTATACCTTTAAACTTCTTCCTTTAGGGACTTAAATCGCAGGACTGTGCGAATAAACCGCAATCCACGGATGCCCTCTAAGTCAACATAACAAACGCCATCCAGCAAATTCAGACAGATTTATGTGACAAAGTTATTGAAAATTGAACCTCCTGAATTCCTCCCACCAAGTAAAGCCGCGACATTTGAATGACATTATATTTCACACTTATTCCCATAAAACATATTTAAAAAAATAAATAGTGGATACCTCACACACAACTGTTTTTTTACGTTTTAAAATCGATCGTCCTTACTGAAAGAACCTGTTTTATTTAATAATAATAAAATGTTTAATATATATTTATAATAGGTTGAGAGGTTTAATTCCTTTCTGTTAATTTATAAATAAAACACTTGTGTTGCGAAGTTTTTCTAACAAAGAAACGACATTTATCTTGATATATATCACTTTCCTATGAATGGTTTCTTCTAACGAAAACTGATATTTTGCAATCGAATAATACTCGTAGAACAATAAAACAAGTGACAAATTGAGAGTATAGGATTAAAATTTAAATGGAATATATTTCCTTTACTTATATTATACATGACTGATACGAGAATAGATTTTTAATTTAAAATAAAACAATAACTTTGTAAACACCACTTTTATTTTTATACTTTATGCCGACCGGGTTTCGCTACAACCGTAGCTTCATCAGGGCATTATAACACTCTACTAATAAATAAATTACTCTACTAATAATTAAATTAATAATGTCACATCACAAAGTATCCGCTTCACATGACAAATAGATTTTTAGTTTGGCTATAAACAACAAAACTCGGTTTTGACTATTAGCTCAAGATTATTTTTCTTCCTTTGGAGCAGCGGTTCCTGATGCGGACATTAATTGTGGTTTATATTTCTTATATTTACTTTTCAGCCCGTTATTCAAATAGAGAACTCCAGTCCATTTTTTAATTTTTTAAATGAATATTGACCTACTAACTTAAATAATTGCATTTTAATTTTTATTTTAATTTTTCAAGATCCCCAAAATCCACCGTATGTATGGTGAATCGTGTGACGTCATCAAAAGTTACTATAAAATTGGGCAATCAGCTGATCAACTGCCGCCATTTTGAATTTCGTTGTTCGAAGTATTCTCCCTAGAGTAGCATTACTATTTCTTTTGTGCAGTAGTTTTTGAATATTTTCAATAATAGAGATAAACTAATAAGAGATACCTTTATTTTTTAAACATTATTGAGGCCCAAATAATGTTTCAATAAACACAACAACTAAATCTCTATAAACAGTATGTAAATAAACGAATAAATGAATACGATGGCCTGTGTCATACATACATTCCCATACAATGGCTTTACGGTGACGTCACGACATGACGAACAGTGACGTCACCACTAAACATTTCAATAATGCCAACTTGACGGCGTGTTTTTTGATTGTTTATTTTATTGTTCTATGATATATGAACATATTTTTTAAGCCATAATATTTTTCACTGGAGTTCCTAATTGCCGCTTCTATGTGGTACATAAATGTTATATTTAATAGTAAATATATGTTAATTTAATTGTTTTTTTGTGAAAAAATATTTTTCTTATGGTAACTCTCTCTCTCGAAGAGTGACGACCGTAATTATTAATGCAAAACGCTGTTCGTCTCGGCTTATAAATGTACTAGCTGAACCGGCCACGCGTTGTTCTGACTAACTAAATACAACGCCATCTACTGGATGGTTATCCAACCTTTATAACCACCGCCATCTTTGAGTTTATCGCGAAGAGACGGACAGACAGACGCCGCAGAGGACTTTAATTTATAATACGTAGAGATGGTGTGAAAGATTGTAATAATGTGCATGAAATGCTTGAGGTAACTTACGTATTTAAGTAGATAAGGATTAATACCGTATCTGTCTAAATAACTTTCCAATTACCACATTGTAGGTGACCATTTTTTTTTAATATCTTTATTCGGTTTTAAATTTTACAATATTTTATCTTACAAATCTCACAAAACTGATTGATCAGTTTGATCGTAAGAAATCTCTCATTTTTCCTATTTAATTAATACTGTATGCTTTCAAGTTTTACATAGTAATTACTTAAAAGTGTAATACTTAATACTAAAATACTAATTATTACTTGATACTAAATACTAAATACTTGATACTAAAATACCAATTATTATAATATTTATGATAGTAATTTCTAGGTACTTGTACACAATATTTTTCTAGGTATTTGATCAATAGAAGATAGAATGGGTATAGTAAGCTATCCGTTAAAGAAAGATATTGTAATGACCGTGGCCGGTTATATACATTACTTCTGGACTCCTTGTGGTGGATCCAGATTTCTCTTGATGGAGATCTCAGTGGAATTTATTTATTTATTTATTTATTTATTTACGGACTTACGTCCAATTTAAAACAAATTATCACGAAGTATAGAAATGAACAATGTAAGGATTCGGATGGTACATGAAAGCAAAGACAAACAGTGAAAATAGAAGAAAAATAAGTGTCAAGTCACGTCAAGACCTTGCAAAAATTAGGGTGAATATTATATATCTTCATTTGTTTAAAGAGCGACAGAAATCATTAAAGCTAATACCAAAAAAATCAAGGTCTTGACGTGAGTTGACCAGTCTACACATTCTGGACAGTGGTGAGTTATAACCATAGTTAGTCGAGTGCTGATTGAGGAAAAGCAGGTCTTTATTTCTGAGTCTACGAGAAGGTATATTAAATGTGATGAGTTGTAGTAATATAGGCGAGTCGATTAAACAGTTAATAATTTTGAAGAAACAAATGAGATCAGATTTTATCCGACGGTCTTCTAAAGGAGAAAGGTTTAGAGTTTGTTCAATTTCGGCATACGAGTAATTGCCTCGCTCTAATCCTAGCCTCCAAGCAATTCCCTTTAGGAACCGATGTTGAACGGATTCAATATGACGAATATGGACAGCATAAAAAGGAGACCATATAATACAAGCATATTCAAGATGGGGGCGAACCAAGGAGCAGTAAAGAGTTCTTAGGGTATTTATGTTTTTGAAGTCAGAAGTGGTTCTAGTGATAAAACCAAGTAGTTTGAGAGATTTATTAACAATCGTATTTATATGTTCCCGGAAAGAAAGTTTGCTATCAAGAGAGACACCAAGATCTTTAGTAGATTGAACAGTTGTTAGGCAATTATTATTTAATTTGTATTCGAAAACAATCGGATTTTTAGATCTGTAGAAGGACATAATTTTGCACTTATCGACATTTAGTTCCAAGCAATTAATTTTACACCAGTCATTGAAAGAGTCAATATCTGATTGGAAAAGAAGGCAGTCATGGTAGTTTTTGATTATTTTTAGGATCTTATTGTCATCAGCAAAAAGCCAAAAGCGTGTGTGAGAGAAAATACGAATAATGTCATTTATAAACAAGTTGAAGAGAAGCGGGGCTAAATGTGCTCCTTGCGGTACGCCGGATGTTACTTCAATAATAATAGACTCAATGTTATTTATTTTAACTCTTTGTTTTCTATTGCTTAAATAAGAATTAAAGAAAGATAGCAATGGGTTTCGTATACCTATAGCATATAGCTTGGCCATGAGGATAGCGTGTTTTACTTTGTCAAAAGCTTTAGAAAAGTCATTGCAATAATAATACGTGGGTAGACTATTACTGTTTATTCCGAGGTCGTACAGAGGTGCTTCGTAGGAAGCCTAAATGCAAAGAGAGGACGAACGGACAACATTCACGCCTTTTATACGTTCCGCATGCTGTCTCACTCATACACGCATGTCTCTTTCATACTGCAAGACATACGTTCACTACATCCCTCCACACTTAAATCTGAAGACAGTTACACAACATGATGCTGATAATTATTTACAATACATACAATATTCCAATATTTACAATGTAAGTAATTCATTTGTCTCATGTTGAGTCGAGAGCTGAGTCCTGTCTTCATTGACTCATCTGTGTGTCCGTGGTCGTAGTTGGTCCTTCCAATTTCCCGACGTGGAAGCCACTGGATCACTGGAGCTGGAAGGAGAAGGAGAAGTACCCATTAGAATGTCATCCGGCACAAAGCTGGAGACATCGTAGTTATTATACGATCGTCTCCTTGTCTCAGACGCGATATACTTATCATGGTCATTATCCCTAGCTACACTTAGCTTTGACAACTGATCAAAATGTCTTTTCCAGTACATAATTTTACCATACAAATTTACCTCAATTAAATAAACTTGTTTACCTAATTGTTTGTATACCTTCCCTGGTACCCATTTATCCTTATTTTGATTCTTAAAATCCCTTACCATTACATTTTGATCAACTGAAAATCCCTTGGATTGTTTATTATTTCTTTTGTAATAATATTTCTGATTTTCCTGACACTTATCTCTCCCCCCTCTCGGTACAAAATTGTTTAAATTTGACCTTAATTTCCTTCCAAATTCAAAAGTTACGTTTCTCGGATTGCAGAATTTTGGTTTCGCATTCCCATTTAATTTTAATTGCACTTTACTTTTATTAAAACTACCCACTTTCTCCGAAAAAACCTCCTGGAATTTTCGAATTTTTTTTATTCACTTTACTACTACCATTCTCAAATACACTGTGAGAAAAAATTCCACTACACTCCTGGGATGAAATTGATTGTAAATCACTTCTATCATTCTCAAATACACTGTGAGAAAAAATTTCACTACCCTCCTGGGATGAAATTGATTGTAATTCACTTTTATCTAAGTCACTTATATCATTCTCCAATACATTGTGAGAAAAAATTTCACTACCCTCCTGGGATGAAATTGATTGTAACCCCGTGAATCCAATATTAAATTTATTTATAAAGTCACGACCTAGAACCGTAGTTGATCCATTTTTAACTACACAAAATTCTAACATTTTTCTATAACCGTTATAATCAACTAATAATGAAATACAACCCAATAAATTCAACTTACAATTAGCGTAACCCATCAAGGTTAAATCCTTTGGTTTTAAATCCAAATGTTTGAAGTGTTTAACATAATCTATGTAGATCTGTTAATATCGAAACTGCCGATCCTGTATCCAAGAATCCGTTAAAAATCACATTGTTCACTAGGATTTTGCACATAATTGGGTCACAGTTCACAGCCTGTACCACTAACTTCTTCTTACTTCCCTGTGTATTCACAAACACAGAAGAAATAACCTTTTTACTAAACCCGCGACATATTTTACTAATGTGACCTTTGCCTTTACACTTAAAACAAATTACTTCGTTAAATTTACAGTTTATCGACTCATGATAACTGCCGCAATGTTTACATCTAGTTTGGTTCCTAAATGTAAAATTCTTATTTGTAGGTCTAGAACAATGTTTACCCGCCGAATTTTGTTTTTGTGACAGATTGTTCAGTCTATTTTTAAAAACAATATCTACACTATCCGTTTTAATTTGCTTATTTATTACCTCGAACGAATCCATGGCAATAGCACATTCTATTACCCTTTTTAATGAAAAACTTTCAGCCTCGATGAGTAATTTCTCCTTAATACGACCAACTCGAAGACCGGTGATAAAAACATCTTTTAAATTATTTTCAAGTCTGTCTTCGAATTTGCAAAATCTAACAAGATTTCGTAAACGTGCTATGAAGTCGTTCACAGATTCTGTCTCTTTCTGTCTCGCAGCAAAAAAAATTTCGCGCTCCTTGAACACATTTCTTTGGATACCTACATGATTCTCTAGTAATAACAATAAATTTTCGACCGTAAAATCTGTAATTTTTTTAGGAAAACACAAATCAATCAATAAATCTATTGTCTCTGTGTGTAAATGGGATATTAAAACCGCTCTCTTTTTCTCAACCGAATTTAATTTTGTCATCATTGACAAGGATGAACTGTTCGTATTGCAACACGAATGTCTCCAGTTTGTCCCTCAAATGACAAAACCTGGGCAGTTCCCCCCCTTCCATCTTCACACAGATGCAATCAATAGAAAAACAGAAAATTAACAAACAGCACTCAACTCACGACTCTGTTGACTTGATGCTGCTCCGATCTCGCCCTTCCGCGGACCGTCTCCTGGCTCCTGAACCCTGGTCGTCCTTCTAATGCGCCTTCCGTGAGGTCTGCACCTGTCCAGCTCTTCTCTTGAAGATCCGGACTTCCGTATCCCCGCCTTACGAGAATACTCCTCCAGGCTCTCGGCACTGAATGACCCTATCCAGCGCCTTGATGTTCCTCGGATGCCGATTCTGCTGCTCTTGCTCTTCCTGCTCCGCAATGATGTAGAGTCGTGATCTGGCCCGTTTCCTGCCCGATCACCTGTTGACCACTGTAGCCTCAATCTCGGGATGTTGCCAAATGATTTTGGCTGCTGCGTAAATCCGTTATAGGCTGCCAAATGTGATTGCTGCTGCCTAAATTAGTCCTTTATCGGCTGCGCCAAATGTAATGACCGTGGCCGGTTATATACATTACTTCTGGACTCCTTGTGGTGGATCCAGATTTCTCTTGATGGTGATCTCAGTGGGATTGCAATAATAATACGTGGGTAGACTATTACTGTTTATTCCGAGGTCGTACAGAGGTGCTTCGTAGGAAGCCTAAATGCAAAGAGAGGACGAACGGACAACATTCACGCCTTTTATACGTTCCGCATGCTGTCTCACTCATACACGCATGTCTCTTTCATACTGCAAGACATACGTTCACTACAGATATATGCCATCACAGCCTTTTTTGTAAATCTACAAAAGATGAATATCCCACCATTAATTGTTTTCTTACCTATATCTCAAAGGGATTAGGCAGTGTTTTCGATGAAAGCTCCCAGGTGGTTCGACTTTTTCCGACACTTCTAACAATTATCGTTATGTTTCAAGCAATTTACTCAAATCCTTGACAAATTATGCATTTAAACCTTCCTTACAAATCACTCTATCTATTGGTGAAAACTGCATGAAAATCCGTTCAGCAGTTTTATTAGTTATCGCGAACAGACAGACGACGCGCAGAATTTTAATTTATAATATGTAGAGATGTAGAGAAGAGAAGATAGTAAGCTATTCGTAAAAGATAGATTTATGTCATTGCGGATTTTTTTGTAAATTTATAAAAGAGGAATATCCCACCATGCATTGTTTTGTTATATCTCAAAGGGATTAGGCAATGTTTTCGATGAAAGTTCCCAGGCGGCTTCACTTTTTCCGACACTTCTAACATTTATCGTTATATATTTAATTAAAAAACACACTTTGTAAAGCACCACTTTTTATTAGAATTGATATTTAACAGCCAACCAGGTTTCGCTCATCTCGATAAGCCCTGATGAAGCTCGAGATGAGCGAAACCTGGTTGGCTGATAAATATCAATTCTAATAAAAAGTGGTGCTTTACAAAGTGTGTTTTTTAATTTAATATATAATGTCACACCACAAAGTATTTGCTTCCTTCGATAATATTTATCGTTATGTTTCAACCAATTTACTCAAATCCTTGACAAATTATATACCTTCCTTACAAATCACTCTATCTATTGGTGAAAACCGCATGAAAATCCGTTCTGTAGTTTTTGAGTTATCGCGAACAGACAGACAGTCAGACAGAGAGACGACGTGGAGGACTTTATTTTATAATATGTAGAGATGTATTGTTGTTTTGATTTTCCAGGTGGCGTCAAAGTAGAGACTATTCCCATCAAGGCAGAACCAGAACCCCGACAAGAAGATGAAGGAGAGACTATTCCCATCAAGGCAGAACCAGAACCCCGACAAGAAGATGAAGGAGGAATTCCTTTTACAGAAATGGAGATTGTCCCTGGAATGGAGGCTGTTCAAAAGGAATGCGAAGAAAACTCTGAAAAGTTTACCCAGACAACAGGTTAAATCGATTTTTGTTTGTTGAAGTTAACATTTTGTGCTCTCCTAATTTTTGCATTTTCGAAGTAAAAACTTCGTTATTTATTTATTTTATTCAGGTTCTCCATAAAACAGTTAAATATGTACTAAAAAATTATGGAGAAGATTACAAAATTTAAAAAAAGAAAAGTGCGTGGGGGCAGTTTAACTATGTTGTGGCGTATGTCAAGAGATAGTTACTGAATTCTCTGTAGGTGACATTGAAGATGTCGATGCTCAATGCTGAGTCGTTAAGCAGTTGAAACGCCCTGCTTAATGGTGCATTCTGATAGGCAGAATTTCACGCTTTCGGAGCATAAAAAAGTGCGTGAGATCTCCCACGAGTATACGCGTTAGGGACATATAAGTCGATCTCTTTCAATATTGGCGGATTTAGTATGATACCCGATATTAACTTGAAAAATGTTTGCCTAAAAATATTTTTCGGTGGGCTTCTAGGGTATTAAAATCGAGCATTCCTGTTAAAAACAGTGATGGATGCAGGACTGGGTAGTATGTATATTCCCTCATATACAGGTAACGCACCGTTGCGAATTGAAACTCGATGAAACGAGCGCCACTAAAAAAAGACAAATACGTACATCTATAAGATATAGTCTTCGAGAGAATGAGATAGCAATATAATATTTATTTATTGCACGGGTACTTGGTTCCAATGGTATAAAGCGCCCAATGAATCTTAGCGGCAAGACATTCAGAGGACCAACGATCTTCTTCTTCTTCCTTGCGCTGTCCCAACTCATTGCCTAGGTAGGCTGTTGGGGTCGGCTCTTCTCGTTCTCAGGTTGTAATTTCTCCTGTTCTGGGTATCGCCTTCATCCAATTCATCTTCATCCTTCATCTTCATTCTTCAGAGGACCAACGATCGAATCTTATTAAATCCAAAAAAATAAACAGGCAAAGAAAACACAAAGAAAGCGACATCTAACAACTCCGAAGAAGAAAACACAAAGAAAGCGACATCTAACAACTCCGAAGAAGAAAACACAAAGTAAGCGACATCTAACAACTCCGAAGAAGAAAACACAAAGAAAGCGACATCTAACAACTCCGAAGAAGAAAACACAAAGAAAGCGACATCTAACAACTCCGAAGAAGAAAACACAAAGTAAGCGACATCTAACAACTCCGAAGAAGAAAACACAAAGAAAGCGACATCTAACAACTCCGAAGAAGAAAACACAAAGAAAGCGACATCTAACAACTCTGAAGAAGAAAACACAAAGAAAGCGACATCTAACAACTCCGAAGAAGAAAACACAAAGAAAGCGACATCTAACAACTCCGAAGAAGAAAACACAAAGAAAGCGACATCTAACAACTCCGAAGAAGAAAACACAAAGAAAGCGACATCTAACAACTCCGAAGAAGAAAACACAAAAACTAATCAAAAGACTTAATGTATGGGAAAAGGTGCACTGGAATTCCACGATTAAAATATGGAAAAGATTATCAATTTCCACAATAAATAATAATATTAACTTGGAAAAATTTAAACCATTTCAAATCATTATTCAAAAATGTTCAACGATACTTTCGTTTACGAATCCAACACTTTTTTTAAATTATTTTTAAATTATATCAATAATTTTTTTTTTAAGCTGCAAATTTCGCAATTCGTAGGAAAACCGTTCGCATATTATGAGAGCAATACTAAGTAAAGCTGATAACTCGCAAACAGATTCTCTCTTAATTAAAACCAGAATTGTGTTCTGAATGTATTAACGAATTAATTTCAGTTGTGTATTCATCTGCTGATACATTTCGAAAGAGACCATTATTTTATTCGAACTTTTCAACATTCCAACGGCGTTCTAAGGAAACAGATGGTTTCCTCCTTCACCGTACACGTCAGGGCTCTAATTTTTAGTTATAAAGAAGCTATTTTTTTATTTAAATGACTCTAGACCTCCAATGTCCGGGCATACATTGTTAGCAGGCAGTATGCGAGTGCGTACATGGTGTTAGTTATTTATTTCACAGTATCTCGTCTCATCTCCGCCACTGGATATAGCTGAAAACAAAGTTTATTAATAGAAAAGAGGAAAAGTTACCTGAAAAAAAAATACATATTACGATGAGATTGTACGACTTAACGAAAGCAACTGAGTTTCAGTCGTCCGGCAGTCCCACCGAGAATAAGCGGAGCCATCAGTCCAGTCGCAAGCGGGACTCGGTGTCCGCGCCCCTAAGCCGGCTTCCCGGTACGCCCTCGAAGAAAGTGTTGGAATTAAAGAGGGAAAGACCTGAAGACCCTAGGGATAAAAGTGAGCATCGGGTCACCGGAGGCAGGGCGGAAGGGCACCGGTCCGCAACGGTTGGTCTTCAGGCCCGCTCATGGCGATGGGGGAGGCGCGGGCGGGTTATGCAACCGCTGCCTTGGGAGTCATCTCCTCAGTTGATGCATGGTCGTAGGTCTAGTTACCCCCTTGATTCGAAGTGCAGTTATAAAATTCTAGTTGCAGACTATGTATGTGCTGCCAGAATCAAAGAGAAACCATTTTCATATTCTGAGTGAAGTTTTAATTCGCCAAATATAGTTTTAATTTAACCTTCTAATCACAGGAGACGCAATTTTAAAATAAAATTGTGAAATTATGTCCCACACATTTAATTTAAAATAAATTTGTGATTGCGATAAAAAGTTAAGACACCGTTTTATTACATTTTTTTAAAGAAAAGGAATCTGTATTTAAAATTATAAGTTTATTGTATTTTAGGTACTTTAATTCGAATATTCGCATTTTCGAATATTCTTTTGAGCCAATTCACATTTAGAATATCAAAATTTTAATAATTTGAAACAATAATGTTCTAATTGGCACGTCGGAAAAATAACTATATCTAGATTTTAGAACATTTTATTTTTTGCAAAAGGATAAAAAAAAAACAATAAAAAAAAAACGTTTAAAATGCACGAAGAACCGGAAATTTTGTGCGCAAACATTGACAGGCAAAAGTTTATAGATATTTTTTCTTATTATTCGAAGGGTTAAATCAGTTTTCAGAATGTAAAATTCCATTTGAGGATTCATCTGCTGACACAATTCAAAGGAAAACATTATCTTATTCGAAGTTCATTTATAAAATTCTAGTTGCAGACTCTGTATCCTGTATGCACTGCCAGAATCAAAGAAAAGCCAATATCATGTTCTGAGTTTACTTTTAATTCGAAGCATACAGACTTAATTCAAATCAAGTTCGTGTTGAGAACGTAAATTTCCAGTTGTGGATTCATCTGTTGACACATTTCAAAGGAAAACATCCTCTTATTTGAGGTTCACTTTTAATATTCTATTTGCAGACTGTATGTGCTGCCAGAATCGAAGAAAAGCCGTTTTCATGTTCTAAGTATCGTTTTAATTCGCCAGGTAAAGATTTACTTTGAACCAGGACAGAATTTAAAATTCCAGTTGGATTCATCTGCTGGCACATTTTGAAGGAAAACATTCTGTTATTCGATGTGTAGTTATAAAATTCTAGTTGCAGACTATTTATTTAATGCCAGAATCAAAGTAAAACCATTTTCATGTTCTGAGTGTAGTTTTAATTCACCGCATACAAACTGGTTTGGTGTTCAGAATTCTACGATAAATTAAATAACGAGTTGCAGATTTATCGTGCATCGACTGAAGTTTGATCAATCAATCAACTTTGGAGTAGAATTTATAAACATGATTTCCGTTGAAAGAATACTCATCAAATGTGATTATTAAAAGATCCGGCTCGTATATAAATAGGTCGTAATAAAAAAATAGGATTTCCGAATGCAACCCCTCCCCGCCGCACAGTGGTTTTACTAGTATGGGAGCGTCGGAAACAATTCGAAATTTCAAATTGCTGGGATCACTAAATTTGGTTTCTATATCTTGACATCACATACCAACGCATCTTTCCCCATACCACAAAATTCAGTAAAATATTTCGTCACTGCGTAACACGTCGGCAAAGATTGACTTCCCGAGCAGTCAGGACGTTTGTGTGTAAATGCAACGTTTATTATATAACATTAAGGGACTGATAACTTTTTACACCGCTTGCTGGCAATTTTTTTTAACATTCCGGTGTGTATTAATAAAAAATACCTTCAGGTGTGTACTAAATATGTTTAGTTTATTTTTTTCATTTCCTAATGCGACAAATTTGGGATATATTTTTTAAAAAACATCTCGTGAATTAAAAAAATATTACGATGATTTCTGGAATACTTAAGGTTAAAGTTAGATATTCCTTAATATTAAGTATACATATGTGCTGATGTACTTTTGTAGCTGAACTATTTACGTATCATAGTAAAACAAAAAAATCTTGCGCATTTTTGCGTCTCTACGGCACAGTAATTTTTACGTAATTTACTTGCTCTAAAATTTGAGTGCTTCATAAATATTATTTTTGTCACAGGTTCGGTTTCAAAGGATTTGTTCTTAAGACAAAGGGAGTTATTTGACATAATGATTTATTTATTTATTACATGTTACATTATTAGTATATTTGCTTGGGAAGATACATTAGGTCACCATACTAGGCTGCTGCCTGTATCATGGTGACCAATGGAGGATAGTTATTTCGAAGCGAAGTCTAGTTAAGTGTTAACATATTTAAGTAAAATTATTATTATTTTTTTTTTTAATGGCTCTTCACCCCAAAAGAGTGTTCTGGCCAGTGTCAAGTGAATGCTTTTATGAGTGTAATTTTGTGAGTGTAATTTTTGGTTAATATTAACTAATTTAGTTTTAATAACAAGAACCTATCTACATTATATAATAATACTATACAAATAATAATAATAATAATACGCATGATTTTAATTAAACATAACAAGGAAATTAAAAGATATGCTGACACAATTTATTGTGCGTAAAAAATAAAATAAATAAATAAATACATGAAACTTAACTTACAGTTACAAATTGATGCTGTTAATATTCAGGAAATTAGCCAAGACTTTATACACGCGTTTGTTCACAGAAGATAACCGGCATGCAATGTTGTAGGGAGGCAATATACCCGAACTGATTAGGTGAGGGATGAAATTTTTGTATGAATTATTTATAGGACAACTGAAAAAAATATGATTGAGATCCTCTTCACCAAGACGACATTCACACATCGCAGAATTCTTAATATGAATTTTTGTCAGGTGAACATTGTGGCAGCAATGCCCTATCCGCATGCGGCAAATGGATGATGTCGAGAATTTGTTAAAAGAAAGTCTGGAAAACCACGGTTTTGAAGGAATCGTTGGCTGAATTGTGAAAAAGCTATATCCTTTTGATTGACTAGATTCTTCCCAATGATTCTGCCATGTGGAAATCATGTTTTCCTTCAATTTTATGAAAATGTCATCGGTGTTTAAAAATTTATATAAAATATCCCCCGAAATAATGGCATCTTTCGCCAATGAATCGGCCTTTTCATTTCCAGGGATACCGCAGTGACTAGGTATCCAAGCCAAGATGATTTCTTTGCCAAAGTCGGTTAATTTATGAATTAAAGTGCGAATTCCAACACAGAAATCGTCTTCTGGGTAATGGAAAGGGGAAGAGTTTAATTTTTGAAGTGCACTCAGGGAATCGGAAAGAATTAAGAATTTTCCAATGTGAACATCGTCAATGTATTTGAGGGATTCAAAAATGGCTATACATTCAGCAGTGAAAACGGAAGCCTCTTTTGGAAGTTTAATTTTTCTATCGACTTGATCTGATGGGCAGTGGAATGCCGCTCCCACATGGTTTGATAAGGGAGACTTGGAACCATCTGTGTAAATAATTTTCCAGTTGGAATATTTCGAATTTAAAATTTGGATAAGTTTTGTTGGAGCTTCGTGATTGTTAATTATGCCAAGAGAAAAAAGAATATTTGGTTTACACAAATGAAAACGAAAGGAGTTGGCATATAAAGGAAGTCTGTCTTTTAAGAGGGGTTATTTAAGAGGGGTTTATACGCACAGTACGTATGGAGGCTTTTAACAAGAAGAGGGATTGATTTGTTCCTCCAATATGGATGTGATTTCACCTGAGCAGTGAGTGCAGTAATTTTGTCTTTCAGTGGGTGATTAGAGAGTCTTAAGCATTTAAATAAAAACTTGTCAGCCAAGAACTGTCTTCTGAAATGAAGAGGAGCCTCCACAGCCTCCACTTGTAAAGCGTTAATTGGGGAAGAACGCATTGCTCCGATAATCAATCTTAAACATTGAAATTGAATACGGTCCAACCTTGCGAGGTTCTTTTTAGAAGTGGGTTCAATGAGGAATGACGCGTAATCCAAATGACTCCTAACATATGCGTTATAAAAAAGTTTTTGACTTCCCTACCAGACCCGTGAAACGGCACGTAAAGTGTTGAGGCCAGCTTGACATTTGTTAATGATTAAATTAACATACGGGTTCCATGTTAACTTAGAGTCTAAAATTACCCCAAGGAATCTTATTTGTACCTGCATAGGGAGAATTGAATTATTATAGTTAAACGCGGAGTAACACGTTTTCTGGAAAAGACGATAACATTGCTTTTGGACGGAGAAATTTCTAAGCCGTGATTTTTTAACCAGGTGTCAAGGTTTTTCATGCAAATGTTAATCACATCCTCCAGAATAGAAATAATTCGTCCTGAAATATATATAAAAAGATCATCCGCATACTGGAGTATTTTACAAGATGGATGCATACTCCGATGCAGGTCAAAGGTATAAATATTAAAAAGGATAGGACTAAGGACGGAGCCCTGAGGCAAACCCTTGTTTACTATTCTTTCCAGTGGAGGAGAATCCAGCACCTGGATTTGAATTTTCCTGGTAAGAAGGAGGTTAATTATAAAACTGGAAAGCTTACGAGGGATGCCAATTTTTAATAATTTATTCAATTCAATTTTTCAATTCAGTGCCGGCAACCCGGGCGTTTATTTATTATTTGTTATGTACAATATGATTTTTTTTCCTTACCCTCCTCACTAGACAAAGTCTGTTCTGAGGCTGGTAACTAACAATTTCTAATTACATAAAAACAAATAAGTGGTAAAACAAAGAAAAAAAGGGAACATATATATTATAGTAAAAATAATAATAAAAAATAAGAGGAAAATCAGAATTTAAAAACAGAGTAGAAAATAGAAAATATATAATATTAGATATTAAGAATATTACTTATCTCTCTTCTTTCCTTGACATTCAACCAGTTTAAAAATCTTTTGAAAACCCAGTTCAAATTATTAGATGCGACGTAGGTCTTTGTTTGGGCTACAAACTTATTGAATATATATGGTGCCAAGTAAGATTCATGTTTTTTTGCAAAATTTGATTTGATATATGGTACTTGTAGTTGATTGTGTGTGTTTGCTCTTGTGTATTGCGAGTGAGTTATGAAGTGTGGTGATATTTTTATGCAGTTTTTGTAGATGATCTTCTTTATGAATAGTTTATTTATGTCTAATAGGTTATTGTTGATCATTATCTGTTCTGTCGGATGTTGATAAGGCTTTCTAAACATAATTCTGATTATTGTTTTATGATTAATTTTAAGTGATTTGAGGTGAGTCTCTGCTGCTGCTCCCCATACTGAAATACCATACATTAGAATACTTTGACAGAGTGCATAATATATATTTTTTAGCTGAGGTAGTGACATAATGTTTCGAATTGTTTTGAAGATGTAAGAGAGTTTCCGTATTTTTTTTGTAATTATGTAGGTTAATTTGGAGATCCCATTTTAAGTTATTGTCAACAGTTAAACCGAGATATTTAATATTTTGCGCATTTAAAAAAATAAAAATAAAACATTGTCAAAAGCTCCGCACACATCAAGGCAAACACCGACAAGGAATTCATTATCGGCCAGGGCCAACTGGATATCAGAAGTCAGGATGGACACACTTTCGATCGTACTTTTTCTTTTTCGAAAGCCAAACTGAGAGCTGGGAAGAATTTTCTCATTTTCTGCATACTAGTCTAGACGTCTTTTAATCATATGTTCAGCTATTTTAACTAAGGAAGATGACAGAGCTATAGGTCTGTAAGAAAGTCCAGAGTTAGGGTCTTTCTGGGGTTTCAGAATGGGAACAATTGTTTGAGTTTTCCAGGATGATGGAATTTCGACGGAGTCAAAGATCAGATTTATAATTGAAAGAAAATAGTTTAGTGTGGTAACGTCGCAGTTTTTAATAAAGCTATAAGGAATTCCATCTACACCAGCGGATGAGTCTGTGAGATCGTTTAAGACCTCCCTAAGTTCCGTTAAATTGAAGTGGGTGTCCATCCAACCCCGTGTTTTAAATGAGTATGTGAATTCTGTTTCATTAAAATTACTTGCAGTTTGAGGAGCTAGTTTATCGGCAAATTCCTTCACCCACTCTGAAGTGAGTGGTCGAGTCACCGCTGGGACGTGAGAACCCTTAAACCTGCGAATTGAATTCCAAACAACTGAAAGAGGAACTTCGGGAGATAATGATGTGCAAAATTTTTTCCAGCCTTGACGTTTTTTGTTTTTAGAAGACGTTTGGTCTTAGCTTCAATTTGTTTATACTGAAGGGAGTTCTCCATATTCATATTTGTTGAATAAATTTTCGCATATTTTTTCCTTATATCTACTGCGTCTGAGCATTCAATATCCCACCAAGGAGCTGGGGGAGGTTTCCCTTTGTTACGTGTCGTTTTAATGGGGATAAATTTTTCTTCGGCCGTAATGACTGCAGACACAAATAAATCGTAACATTCCGCAACATTTTCTGTAGTTGGAGAGGGCAGATTTTGCACAGAAAACTTTGTATGATTTGAATAGTCATTCCAGTTGGCTCTGGCAGTTAAGAACCTTGGTTTTCGACTACTGCACTTGACATTTTTGTTGGAATGATAAATATTTGAGGATTCAATGAGGATGGGGTAATGATCACTCCCATGAGGGTCATCCAAAACCTTCCATAACAGGGATGCGGCTATGTTGGAATTGCAAATAGTAAGATCAACCATGCTGGGTCGCTGACCAGGCACCTGAAGACGAGTAGGAGAACCATCATTGATAATACAAAAGTCTAGTTCATCTAGTAGATCAACAATATCTCTGCCCATTCTGTCACAATTGTGAGCTCCCCATAATCCGTGATGGGCATTGAAATCTCCCAGAACAAGAGAAGGGGTAGTGACCTTGGAAAATATAGCTTTTAGGATTGATTTAGAAGGTTTATTAGATGGTGATATATACAAAGAAATTATTGTAGTGTCAAAAACCTTTGCGGCCGTCACTTGAAAAGGACAACCAATTGGTTTTACATCTACAGGGGAGAAGGGTAATGATTTTTTAATGAAAATAGCGAAGCCGCCCTTTCCATCTTGACGGTCGTCTCGAAGACAGTGGTATCCCCTGACTCTGAAATCAGAATCCGGTTCCAGCCACGTCTCCGAGATGGCAGCCACTGCAATTGAGTTTGAGTGTAATGTGTTTAAAAATTCTTCAGTCTTATTTCTAAGACTATGACAATTCCACTGAAGAATCCTCATCAGAGGAGCCATTTCTAGTTGAGTTGATAATATTAGTAATTTGTTTAGCAACGTGGGACGGTATTTGAATGTTGTTTTTATTTAAAGTTTGTAAAATATGTAAAAATGAGGTGATTAGTGTAGAGTTAAGGTCTATATTATAATTTTGTTCTTTAGTAGACGACTTTAGGTAAGAGTTGAAATTTGAACTGGAAGGAATTTGTCCAATAGGGAACCACAGAAGGGGTTCGTGGTTAGAATTATTTTTTTGTTGTTAGAACTCTAGGTTTCACGACCCTTTCAACAGTTTTTCTAAATGAAGAAGAAGAAGGTTGAGAAGGGGTGGATTTTTTAGAATTTTTGGAAGTTACTTCAGAATAAGATGAAATGGATTTGTTAAACATTCTTGATGCTTCCGCATAAGAGATGCTCTTCTCGGCCATTGTGTGTTTAATATTGCGCTGCCTTGACAGTTCAGGGCAAGTTTTGCTGATGGACACGTGGGTACCGGAGCAGTTTAAACATTTATAATTTTCCTCTGTTTTATCACAGGAATCGCCACTATGGGACGAACTGTACTTGAAGCAACGGGGTTCTGATCTGCAGAGGTTCTTCGTGTGTCCAAATCTGCAGCACTTGTAGCATTGCACAGTTGGGAACACATAGAGCTCTACTGGTAGAGAGACGTTAAACATAGTAACATTTTGTGGAAGGTCTTTGCTGTCAAATGTTTTTTATTTTATTTTATTTGATTTGTAAGAAACAAACAGCTTATATACATACAATAGACATAAAAATATACAAGTTAACTGCAGTGAAGCCAAAAGAGTTTCTTATGCTGATATTGTTTCTATATGGAGTTTTAATTTATCTTAAGCTAAATTTACACTTAGGAAGGGGAGAGGAAGGGGGGGGGGGGGAGGGAGAATATAGGATAAGGACTCTCGATACCTTGCACACCCCGTATCAATCCAATATCGCACGCGTTACTTCTATTCGATACTTCTGAAGGTTTAAATTAAAAATGTCTACGTTGTGAAACAATTCGTTGTATTGAGCACATATTCGAGGAATCGGGGAATTTTTTCTAAAGTTTGTTCTACAAGTGGGCAAATGAAGTAAATTCGATTGTCGGGTAAATCTTGAAGGAATATGGAGTTTTATTAAATTGGTAAGCTCTGGTGAGTCCAGGCCATTGTTTAAAATTTTAAATAATAAAATTTGATCAAAAATTAATCGTCGTGTATGAAGGGAGTTGAAGTGATGAAATTTAATAGAATCGGTGTAATTTAGAAAGTGTAGGTTAAGTTTATAATTTAAGTGTTTAAAATTTTTTTTTTGAATTCTTTCGAACCTAACAATGTGGGCTTGGTAGAAAGGAGTCCAGATCGGTGTGCAGTGTTCTAAGTGTGGGTGGATATATGCGGTGTAGAGGGAATATAGAGTATTTACGTTTCGAAAAGGTTTCGATATACGAATTATAAACCCCAGCATTTTGTTGGCTTTGTTGATGATATTATTAGTGTGTTGGATAAAGTTTAATTTAGAATCAAGCGTTACCCCAAGGTCCCTGATAGATTCAACTTCGTTGATAAGTGTCCCGTTTAGTGTATAATCAAATGAAATTTTATTTTTATTACGTGTAAATGATATTTTATTACATTTTGCGATATTTATTACTAGTTTATTCAATTCACAGTAGACAAAAAGACGATTGAGGTCCTCTTGAAGTTTAAAGCAGTCTTCGATTGATTTGACAACTAGGTATATTTTTTTATCATCTGCGTATGCTAGATAATTAGAGTGTAAAAAACATTTGTGAATATCATAAATATACACATTAAATAATAATGGGCCTAGATGAGAACCTTGAGGTACGCCGGAGGGCACGGAAAAGAAGTTGGACTTTGATCCCTCAACTGAGACGCATTGGAGTCTACTCGAAAGGTATGAAGTGAGCCATCGGAGTAAGTCACCATGAATGCCTAATTGATTTAATTTTTTAATTAAAATTAAATGGTTTACCTTATCGAAGGCCTTCGAGTAGTCAGTATAGATCACATCTATTTGGTTTCTGTTGTCCATATTACTCGATAAATAATCGGTAAAATTTACCAAATTTGTTAAAACCGATCTTTTTTGTAAAAATCCGTGTTGTTGATTTTGAATGTTGCGAACAATTGTAGTATAAATTTGATCGTAGATAATGCGCTCAAATAGTTTGCTAAATACCGTGAGTATTGATACTGGGCGGTAATTTTCAATGTTGCTTTTAGAACCTGTTTTATGAATAGGGATTATAATTGCTTCTTTAAATTTTGTGGGAAATTTTCCTTCTTTTAGTGATATTAAAAATATGTTAGTTAAAGGGTATGAGAGATTTTTGGCACATTTTGAGACAAAGTATGGTGAAATACCGTCACTGCCAGCACCCTTACTAACGTCTAAATTCTTCAGGTATCCATTGATCATTGAAGTGTGTATTTGTACGTTTCCAATTGGGTTATGATTATTCACATAAGTATAACTATCGTTTGTGCTGGTATTATTCGTACCCATATCGCTTACGTAGGTGGACTGAAAGTGTTTATAATTATTGTCTTTAGCAATTTTTTTGTTTGAGATAATAAATTTTTTCCCTTTTGAGTTAATTGGTCTGATACGTAAATGTGTTTGGCGGCTTGCGATAATCCTAGGTCCCTTGTATTAATTTTATTTGTCATACTGGTTGTGGATTTCCTGTAGGTTTTGAGTTTGGATAGGAAGTCATCCCGCGATGTTATGGTATTGAAAGTCGCTACGATAGGTCTTGGATTTTTATCGGAGAATTTCGGTCCCAGCCTGAAGATTTTTGTTATTACAGAATGCACGTCGGTATTTTCGTAGTTAATAATAATAATAATAATATTTGGATGATTTATATAGCGCCGTTTTTGTGAAAAATCACCTCAAGGACGCTGTACAAACTTATAATACATGTCTAAAATCTAAAAACTACAAGCTAGGCAAACAATTATAAACAACTTATGGCTAAAAATTGCATACATCGGTTCATTGATCACCGATACGAAAATATGTGTACAATATTTTGACCAATGAACGCGATGCTGCCTAAAATTTAATGAAAACAGGACCATACTTACCTGGGAGGTCGCTTGAAATTAACACTGTATATTGTCCATTTAAAGAAATTTAGATAGAGTTCGCACGCAGAGGACATTATTGTGAACACATGTTATTTAATCCTGAAAAATATTTTAATATTAATATGTAATGTATTCTTTGACGAGGGTAATTTGGAAAGTAAAAGCAACATGTAAATGTGGGTGGTGCAGTAGTACCTATAAGGATTTGATCTTTCTAAATGTGATTCGTCAAGAGACAGATTGATGTGTAAGGAATCGAGTAATTTTAATTCAGTAAGAAAAGTGTGATTAAGACATATCATAGACAATACAAGTATGATACTCTCAAATAGGTATATTTAAATTACGGGTATGAGAGCCCAAAAAGGAAGGTTTTTAGTTTGGACCTAAACTCTGTTGGGCTTGTTATGCATCTTAATTCCGGAGGGAGTCTATTCCAAGCCTTAGGCCCAGATACTCCGAAAGCACGATCTCCAAACATAGTATTTGGCTTTCGTTTAGGTTATATTAGTCTGCCTTTAGCAGATGAAGTTGTTGATCTAAGGGTTAATTGTCTCGGACCGGTATTTTCCGGGACGCATAATTCGGAGATGTAAGGTGGGGCCATTTCGTAGATTGATTTAAAAACCATCCAGCACAATTTGTTTGTACTGGATTCTCTCAGGGCACTTGAGCCAGTGAAGGTTACGAAGGTGTTCTGAAATATGCGAATATTTAGAAACCCGATAATTTTAGAGATTTTTTTGACAACTTCTGCATTATTTTCAATGTCGGACTCCGGAACACCTCTTATCTCGATGTTACAAATTTGGCTTAGATACTCCAATTTATCAATTTTTTCATCCTGTTTAGTAATATTATTTAGTAGTATATTATTGCGATTTTTTTGAGCAGTTAATTCTTCGTTGACTATTTCTCGTGCCTTTTTCATAGCATTTATCCGTTTTCTTAGGTCTTCTTGTTGATCTGCCATAAATTGGATAGATTTTATTATTTCGTTATTTTGTGAGATGAGAGCTTCATATTTATTTATATATGAAACAAATTTGTCTTCCACGAATTTCATTATGGATGTTTAAAAATCTGTCAGCTCTTTTATAAATAATTGGGAGGTTAAGAGACTATTGGCGCCATCTATATTTTCAGATGTTAAGTTTTCTGTGTCGATTGATTGATTTGATAGTTCAGGTTTCGGCGGTTGAGTAAACTGTTTTGCTTGTTTGATAATAAATGGCCGTTCTTGTTCGTTGTTTGATAATATGACATTATCTGTATGCTGGGGTTTGTTATTTTTAGCATTTTTTACACATTTCTGGCTCTGCGGCGTGTCGTTTCAGTAATTTCTGCACATATAAGGTGGTAGTTTTTTTCACAGACACCACAGCATATAAAGTCTGATGGATTGTCAATGTTTTTTTCGCAAACAATGCACTTTGTATTCATGATAATATTGTTTAACACGATCTTTACGTAAAAATGTGATTTATAAATGGATAATATTATTATAGGATAGTAATCGGTATCACTTTAGCGTCACTAAGATTTCTTCGAATGAGGCACTATTTGTATTTTACAACAGTTTATTCTTTTCAGTGGGTAGAGTTTGACACTTCGTGGCAGTTTAAAAATGTAGGTAAAAAACACTAAAGCAGGCCACTTCACACGATAAGAATTCGTTGGTTTGACGCGCGGTCTACAGTTTATAAAATTTGAGCACTTTAGACTTAGCTCACTATTGTTTTGTTTGATGATTTTTAATAATTTTACGTAGACAAAAAAATATGTCAACACTAGACTTGGTTGAGGTAGGTGATATTATGTCAACACTAGACTTGGTTGAGGTAGGTGATATTATGATGAACTCGAAGTGTCAAAAGATGGAAAAAGATTTAAATATTTGAAAAAAATATATATAAACCTCACCAATTGCCTTAAAGAGAGGTTGGATAAATTCTGTAAAATACAAGATGGACTATTGCTCGTCGAGATGATGCTAGAGTTGTGGTGGAAAATAAAAAATGTCTTGACACTCCGATTGGTTTTATATTGCACGCAATTTATCCTGAAAACGGCACGTGGTGGTCGTTAACACAATTTGAATGTAGTTCAGACCAATCCAAACGCTTGAAAACCAAAGATCTTCGGAAAAGTGCACCTCTTTCTCATTTGGTGTTTGAGAAAGAAGTATACTTTTCAGTCAATCGGTAGCATTAAAATTATTGGAAGACATTATTCTAGGCGCTCATCTATTAAAAGACAAGTGTATAAGATATTTGATGATAATCGCTCTTCTTAACAACATGTGTTCATTGGGAAGCGAAAGGATGAGGATTATTCTAGTATTTTTAAATCTTCAATTGTATCTAGCTTTGCGATTAGTTTGCGGGAAGTCTGACAATATCAACGTAGTGTGGCAGAATCCTTGACCATCGTTCATCAGATATTGCCGCCGATTAAGATTATCAGAAGAGGCTCAGGAAGCTCGGAACTAAGATTTTTTTAAATATCGCTAGAACTATTCTGGAAAATATTCTTGTGAGAAATTTTATGAAGTTGTTTTTAATTTAATGTTAGTTACATCTGATCCTATCATAACTAGTTACAGGCAACCCCAAAAAAAAAAAACAATTAAATCGTTTTCCTTAGGAAGTTTTCGATTTAATAATTCCTCCGGATATTCATATATACTCATGACACTCATCGAATATTTTTAGCACCGACGATGATGATGATTGTTCATCGTCTGCTTCAGAATGTTTAAAAGCAAAAGTAAACATTACTCGGCCTTTATTTTCACATGGATATGAACATAAATAATGTCAATTTTAAGATTTTAATTTTTTTTTCTTTGATAATATAATAAAATCCAGAAATCGTTAATAAAATCCAGTAAAACTTACTAAAACCGAATAATATAATTTTTTTTAACCATACCGAAAAAAATATTTT
This sequence comes from Limnephilus rhombicus, assembly GCA_929108145.2. Classification (NCBI taxonomy): domain Eukaryota; kingdom Metazoa; phylum Arthropoda; class Insecta; order Trichoptera; family Limnephilidae; genus Limnephilus; species Limnephilus rhombicus. The sequence continues at coordinate 10,614,128 of OV815290.1, read as the reverse complement.
TATTTATTTATCTTAAAAAATGGAACATGTTACAATGTTACTTTTCCTCCATTAAAAGCATTTGCTTGTGGATGGAGGAGCTTGTGGATACATTTTAAATATGTACAATTTATACAGTCAGGTGTTTCACATAATTATGCACAGATTCACAGTTACTGTTAATGTGGAGAGAATATGTGACACGAGGGAATACTACCCTATGTAATTAATGAAAGATGAACTCTTCCCTATGTGACACAAAACAGATTATACAGCAATTCCAAAATCCTCAGTGAAAACAAACAAATACTCACTCAGAGAATGCAGCTCTCCACACGATGTCCAGACAAACGACACTAGTTTCCTTCGTATATTGATTTTGCCAAGGCAGTTTTGCAATTTTGTACAATCTCAACAGATGTTTATCACAGGAAGAAAGTTCACACAATGAATATTAATTTGCAAAATTAATAGTACGTGCCAAAAAATCACAACAGTAATTCAATTATGGGTTAATGATTTGATTAGGACTGACATCTCTTGGCTTTAACCAACACTCACGTCGGAAGTAATTGCTTGCTCCACAGAGGTAAGAAAATGCATGAATATACTGAATTTCAATGTCACATAGGTAAATTCAATATAATACAACCACCGGCGCCCCCATTGTCCCATAGCATAAATTATTAATTTAAATGAGACTAATGCCCAAATGTATTTAAATATATTTTATGGCGCGTATCCATTTAATATACCGTTAAAACACAGTTTATTCATATCTCAATCAAGATCCTTTAACTAAAAGATAAAATCATCCACATGTATTCAGTAATAAGTAAAATAGGTATAATTTTTAGTGTGACATTCATGTGGTGATGAGGGAAGCAGCAATTTACCCGTTGGTGATTTCTCTAAAATGCTTTTTGATGTAGTTCAACAATTGTACTTTGTCATTAATGCTTCTGATTTCTACTGGAAGGTTATTAAAGAAGTATTTTCCTTGGTGTGTATAATGGTGTTGGGCAAAAGACGTGTTTAGTTTGGGGCATACAAATACATGTGTAAGTCTTGTACGATTTTCAGTTATGAATGAGAATTTATTTTTTTCTTTTATAATTTGTATGATTGAATTTTTCGCAAATAAGTTTTTAAATGTTGGAACTTTGAATTCTTCGAATATGCGTTTAGTGGGGAAGTCTGGAGGTTTTTTTTAGTATAATTTTTATAATGAGTCTTTGAATAATTTCCATGGGGATCAAACTAGTTTTGTAAGCTGCTCCCCAACTGATAATGGCATACTGAAGAATAGACTGTACTAGTGCGTAGTATATTGAGTATAGATTTTTCGTTGATAAGAAGTTTCTAATTCGTAAGAATATATAAATTAATTTCCTAATTCTTTTTATTGTATGTCCGGTGTGATCTTTCCATTTTAGGTTTTTATCTATGATTATTCCGAGATATGTAATTTTATCCGCTGTTTTCAGAAGCGAACAATTTTGTCGACAGTGATTAGTATCGTGTTGTGCGAGAGAATGATTATGTAAGATTATTTGAAGTTTTGATATATTGTTGGTGTTAATTTCGAAAGGGATGACATATGTTTTATCACTATTTAACGAAAGGAGGTTATAGTCAAACCATATTTTTAGATTATTTATATCTTCTGTGGCTTTTAAATTAATTTTTTCCACGTTTTTTATTTTATTATAAGAACGGTATCATCGGCGTAAGAGATAATTCGTCCATGTAATGGTTGAATAAATATATCGTTTACATACAAAATGAACAATATTGGTCCTAAAACGGTGCCCTGTGGGATACCAAAATTTGACGTTTACAGGTCGCTAGTTTGGTAATTTATTTTAACAAATTGTGCACGATTGTTCAAGTAACTTTCTATCCATTGGACGGCTATGTCGTTGATGTTATTTGATTTCAGTTTTTTGATAAGCTTTACGTGTGAGATACTATCGAATGCTTTCTTAGGTCTATGAATATTCCTGCGCATTTATTACCTTCATCAAGTGCCGAGTATATAAATGATGTTACATTTGCTATTGCGTCTTGTGTGCTTTTTGTTTTTAAGAATCCGAATTGCTTGCCATGTAATATTTTATTGTTCTCCAGAAAATCTACAACCCGTTTTTTTACAATCTTTTCAAATATTTTTGCTGTATTCGATATTAGTGAAATCGGTCGATAATTTGAGACATTTTGTGGGTCGCCAGTTTCAAAGATATTAAAGGGGATATTACAGATTTTTTATAATTTGTTGGGAATATGCCTTTAGTCAGACTGAGATTAATACTGTAGTTAAGAGGTTTCAGTAGATACATTTTCATTGTTTTTAGAATTTTCACAGAAATATGGTCAAAACCTGAAGAGGATCCGTCTTTCATGTTTTCTATTATAAGTTGTATTTCAATTTCAGTAGTTTTTTTAAAAGTGGACAGTGTTTTTCATTTTTGTGTATTATTAGTTATAGGTTTTGGTGTGTGTAAAGGTTGAGAGATTTTTTTCAGCGAGATTATTTCCTACTTTAGAGAAATAAGAATTGAAAATGTATGCTGTTAGTTTTGGATCTTTGGATACATCTATTATATTATTTTCATGTTAAATGTATTTTATAGAACTATTTTTTTTCTTATTTTCAATTGCATAATTTACCGCTTTCGAAATAGCTTTCAGATTATTTTCTGAAGTAGAGATTACTTTTCTGAAGAAGTCATCTTTACTTTTTTTAATTAAAGTTGTTAATTTATTTCTATATTTTTTGAGAACTATCTTAGCATTTTCATAAGTTTTTTTTTTCAAACATACTTGAACATTCTTCGACATCGTTAGATTGTAATATTGTATACCAAGTTTCTGCTTTCAATTTTTCCTCCAACATGGCAATATTTGTGGTTTTTTTAGTCTTAATTGGAACATTTATTTCTGACTTCATATCGTTATCATATAATAATAAGCAAGAATGGTGGTCAGTAATATTCGTTTGCCAAACTATTTTTCTAATTTTATAACGGTTTTGTATTTTTATGTTAACCCAAATATGATCTAAACAAGACGATTTTTGTCCACGCATATCTCTAATATTTTTGTTTATGCATGATTTGTTATCTAATTCAGTCATACAATTTAGGTATTCATTTTTGAAAATATTTTCAGACTTTTCGTTAATGTTAATATTAAAATCACCAGCAATGAAACAGGTTTTATTTTTCAGCGGCAGTAAAATATTTTTTAGTTGATTTATAAAATTAGAAATATTTGATTCGTGTGTTCTGTAAATGGCAATAATGTAGTAAATATATTTATCGAGTTTTATTTCGATTTGAATACAGTTATTCAGTAATATTGGGTGTTCTAAAATCGTGACAATACTGAATTTGGTGTGAATGAACATTGCGATTAATATATATTTTGGTCGGGATGTATGTATAGTTAGGTAGTTGATAAGCTGGTGACTCATCATTTGTAAATATCTCTTAAATTAAGTAAATTTTATGCAGTCTGGTTGATATATTAAGTTATTGATTTTAATAACAAATTCATCAAAATTTTAAAAAATACTACGTATATTTTGGTGTAATATGAATAAACCGTTAAATTTGTGGGGGAAAAATTCATTACATGTCTCTGTGCTTGCACATTCGTATTCATGGATTGTGTAGTTGTTTTCTATTTGGCTGGATATGAAATCATCCATTTAAAATTAATTGAGTTAAGAGTTTGTCTTTGGATTTTACAATTTTATAATGAGTGATAATAGTTTTTGGTTTTGCAATCTTTAACAAACAATTTTTCCAATTGTACGGTGTAATATTTGAGAGATGATCGTATAATATCACTTTTTTTCCCCGTTAATCCTCTCTGTGAATTGTTTCCAACTTTTTGGGTATTTGGAACCAATGTGTAGTAGAATTTATAAGCATGATTTTTTTCGAAGAGTACTCGGCGCATAGGATTATAAAAATCGGCATAAAAAATTAATTAGATATCTACCCCCCCCCCCCCCCGGTCAGCGCAGTTGAAAATCTGCGGAAGAAGCACCTGTAAAAGGTAAAGAGGGGGGGGGGGGGGGCAAAATTTTCCTCCGCCCTGGGCGGCCGAAACCCACGCTACGCCACTGCTCGTGAATGGAGCTGTCGTCGGCGTAGCAATAAACTGCTTCACTTTCAACGAGATCGTGGACGTGCAACAAAAACAACATCGGTGATAGCACAGATCCTTGTGGTAGCCCCGCATTGATTTGGCGTGGAGATGAAGAAAAGCCGTCATCTACGGTTTGAATTGTTCTTCCCTTGATAAAATCTGCACTCCAGGGTTGGATAACTTCCTGACAAGCGCCCGGTGCCAGACCGAATCAAAGGTTTTGGAGGTATCCAACCCGACGGTTTGAGTTTCTCTAAAATGCTCCAAATACCTAATAATACATGAATAAGTAATAAAAATAAAAATGCTCACGAATTGTAATCGTCTGAAACGAATGAAAAATTAAGTAATTTACTTACTTCACTTATTAAGCTTTATATGTTATCCTTTTCAGACTCAATGACGAAGGTGGAGAAGTATCCTGAGAAAAAACGGTACTCTTGTCCCCATTGCAACTACTCCTGTTCAGGCAAATCAACGTTAGAACTGCACTTGCGCACCCATACCGGAGAAAAACCTTTTTCGTGTTCCGATTGCAACTATTCATCTTCTCAAAGGGGAGCTTTGATGAGTCACATGCAGACTCACAGTAACGAAAAACCGTTTTCATGTTCCGACTGCAACTTTTCTTGTAAACGAAAGGGCGGGTTGCAGAGCCACATGCTGAAGCACAGTGGAGAAAAACCTTTCTCATGTACCGTCTGCAAGTATTCAAGTTCTCGAAAGGCACAATTGACAGTTCATATGCTGACTCATAGTGGAGAAAAGCCTTTTTCATGTTCCGTCTGCAACTATTCAAGTTCTCGAAAGACTCAATTGACCATTCATATGCTGACTCATGGTGGAAAAAAGCCTTTTTCATGTTCCGTCTGCAACTATTCATCTTCTCAAAGGGGACATCTCAAAATACACATGCAGACTCACAGCGGAAAAAAACCCATTTTATGTTCGGACTGCAATTTTTCGTGTTCTCAAACGGCAGATTTGAAGAGACACATGCTGACTCACAGTGGAGAAAAACCGTTTACTTGTCCCGAATGCAATTATTCATGTTCGAGAAAAGGACATCTTAAAAGTCACTTGCTGACTCACAGTGGAGATAAACCTTTTAAATGTTCCGAATGTAACTATTCTTTTTCTATAAAAGGAAATCTTAAAAGTCACATGCTGACTCACAGTGGAGAAAAACCCTTTTCATGTTCCGACTGCAACTATTCATGCTATCAAAAGGGAAATTTGCAAAAACATAAAATGCGGTCTCACAATATTGGGGTATTCCGAATGCCGTTTCTTTGTTCAAGTCAGAATAAATAGTGCACATTCTATTTTATTTATTTTTTAAAATTTACTAATTTAATTTTTAATTATTATTGTTTAACAGAATAATTCAAATTAAACTACAATTTAGTTACCCTATCAGCATTTAGGCAAGTGACCCTTCAATAAAATTTTTAAGGCATATAAAGAACAGTCACTTACATCCAAATGGTTTGCAATTTCATTTAACAGCACCACTCCCCTCGTCATGCTATGCTTTTCCAAGACGTCTGTTCTGCCGTTCGGTACTTTAAATAAGTCATGATGTCGACTTCGGCTGTAGTGGTCTGGTACATATAAATCATAGCATCCCAAGAGAAATGGGCTATCGATGAAATTGTTCCAAATTTTGAAAGACAGAATAGCAAGACTTGTTTTCCGTCTAGTTTCTAGACTCACAGAATCAGTTTCCTCAAGTAAGTCAATATGGTGCATGAACCTTGGATAGGTTCCATGCTTCCGCATATAAACATACCTGAGGAATTTCTTCTGGATTTGCTCTAACACATCAATGTACTTCTGGTGGTACGGTGCCCAAACATCGCTCGCTTGCTTCTCAGTATGCCATCGAATAACGCTAGCATAGCTTCTTGGTTATCAAACTGCTTGCAAGTCCTGATGATGAACTCAAAATAAAAAAAATAAATAATAATAGTGAATAAATAGTGCACAGTTGTGGAACATTTCTTTTATTCAAACACATTTAATTTTTTAATTACCACAATGCGGTTGTTGTTCAAAAGCAACTGTTTTCAAGTGGTAGATGCGTGATCGTGTCATCAAAGCATATTATTTCGAACTTTAAGGCTACGTCCGCAAAGGCAGGCGGCTGGCTTAGCGCCTAGAGTCTAGTGGCTTGCACTCTGGCTACTTGCTAGGATACATGGTGGCCGCACTTAAGATGGTTCGCTAGGTGCCTTGGTCATTTGCTTGTCGGCACGTTGACGAGATGTCACTTTCAAAATTAGTTCTAAAACTACTACTTACAGAAAATTCATATTTAAAATATTCCATTTCACGGCCTTATTTATCATGTTGGGTTCATGACATAAATAAGTCACGGTCAAGCCATGGGGAGTTAAATGTTCTGTATAAACGATGTAGATTTTTAAACAGTGCATTACAAACTAGAGAAATTTTGTTGAATTATTTCAACGGAATTGGATTGATTACCTGGCAGAAGAACTCATTGCCTGAAAACATAATCCAACGCCATTACCATAATATATATTCTTAACCATGTACGTTTTTACATTTTCACGGCCAAAAGTGTTTTCGTTGTTTATTTTTGGGGTGTTATGCCGTGTTACGCCATTTCCTTCTTTAGTCAACGTTTCGGGCAGCGTTACAGTGTCCATCATCAGGGCAGATGAGCTGCAACACGGCAAAACACCCCAAAAAACAAATAACGAAACTTCATAACCATAATTAACTTCTCAATGTAAAAAAAAATCTCATAATAAATCACTTTTCAGTACAAACCATCTTTTTCTACTTCGATTGCTACCTCTTCCTATAGTTTGCATTTTTATGTAGCTTTTTTATTAGCTGGATTCCACATCAAAGACAAGGTTCTGTTTTTAAAACTGATTCAATTAATATTTCATACATTTTTTACTTCAAAAATGCCTCGCGCCTAGTGGCAAAAAACCAACACGTTGGTTTACTTCGATAGACGCTAGGCGACTGTCTAGTTCTAGTAGGCGTCAGCGTTATTTAACGTCACTAGTTACAATAACTAGTTTCGCGGTATGTAACGGAAATAACTAGTTTCGATAAAATTACAAGTAGTTATTTTTGTAAAAGCGTTATTACTGTTTTTTTATTTTATTTTATTTATTTTTTCTTTTTTTATATTTTGGTAGAAAGCAGTCACTTTGTGGTTTGACATATTAATTAAAGGAAAACAATCACTTTGTTTGTAACCACGATTTATTGATTTAATGTTTATTTACCGACCGGTTTCGCTTAATACAAGCATCTTCAGGGTAAAAATTAAAACTGATGAAAAAATACATTGTGTGAGCTTATATATACATACAGACAGAGACAAAACATAATATAAAGTAAGAGTGAGAGAGTGTAATTAACATCCTACATAGTGATAGAGAGAAAGAGACGGGTATATGAATAATTACATTATATCTACCGGGACAAAACGTCATTTGAACAGGTGATTAAGGAATAAAGTGGCTACGGGTTTTTTTAGTTTATGGGAAATATTCCTAATATCGGACTGTTGGACACATTTAACTGATTATTAAGGATTTGGGTTTTTGTTTTAACGGCTTTCTTTATTTCGAGTGCTTCTAAATTATTAAGCCTGTTACCATGACCATTTCTGTGTAAAATCCTAACACCGGTGTTTTGATTGAAGGTATGATCTTTATCAATAAGGTGATTAGCGAATTCCGAAAATCCATTATTATTTAAGCATCTAAGATGCTCTTTGATTCTAATATTGACATTACGCGTCGTTTTACCTACATAAAATGATGAACAATCATTACAATCTAATTTATATATTCCGGAATGACTTAGTTTTTCGTCCTTATCTTTCGAATTAATTAAAAACTTTCCTAAATTATTGTTTGTGTAAAATGCCGGTCTTATTTCGGGAGGTAGATTTTTTACAATGCAGGAAGAGAACTGATTAATGAATAAAATACGACGCCATTGGTAACAAAGATTATTATTATTTATATTATTATGATTAGTAAATAAGAAATTCTTAGTGGCTATTTGTTTTTGTTTTTTATTTAAAATTGCATCAATGAGTTTGGCATTATAACCATTATTAACCGCGATTTTTTTAATTATTGCTAGTTCGTTGGAGAAATTAGTATTAGATAACGGTATTGTGACCAAACGATGAACCATTGAATGAAACGCGGAGTGTTTATGTGAAACAGGATGATTGGATGTGTTATGGATAACAACGTCGGTGTAGGTAGGCTTGCGAAATATGTTAAAATTTATTTTATTATTTACGATAGATAAGGTGAGATCTAAAAAATTTAAAGTTGAATTGGTTCCTATCTCTAATGTGAATTTAATGTTTTGATGGTATGAATTTATAAGGATGAGGAAGGCATTTAATTGACGTTGAGTTCCTGTCCATATACAGAATACGTCATCGACGTATCTACGCCATAGTAAGACGTTTTTTACAAGGGGTGAGGCACTAGTTAAAATTTTGTTTTCTAAAATATTCATGAATATATCAGCAATTAAAGGACTTGTAGGAGACCCCATGGGAAGGCCTTCGATTTGCTGATATATAACACCATTGAATTGAAAATAATCTACATCAT